>OW121857.1:88353721-89704407 GCA_933228895.1 Platycnemis pennipes
TTTATTATTGATTAATTTATTTTGTACAGTTTTACGTTTGTCCTACAAAGGAATTACAGGGCAAACAAGACAAAAATGAAGAATGTAAAAAGCACTGTGGAATTGAATTATTCAAAATCTCGAAACATATCAAGAAATTATAGCATTTATCAATTTACAAAAGAGACTAATTCCTATAATGGAGTAATAAACATAACAAGAGAAACCGCAAGTAAACCGAGAGAAGAAAGATTCTTTCACAAAAATAGATCAGAAAAATGAGATTATAATGATAGTCTTAGGGATATATTTTTAAAAAATTTGTTCCAAAAAAAGTACAAAAGAAAATTTTTCAAGTCACTTGCTATGCGGATGAGTAGGTGAAATTCATTTAGAGGAGTCTTTAGAAACTTTGAAAAATTTTCATTTATGTACACATATTAATGGCACCCTTGGGGACAATAAATCAATATATTATACAGAAAACCATATATATTAATAATGATTACATAGCTTCGTAAATGTTAACAATTTATTCGCACGTGCCTAGTAAATTAGGGTATACGTGGTGATTATTCACCCCCAGGTACACACCTACATCTACTTCCATAAAATCCCTTTATTTAAATCTTCCATGCAGAGAAGGCCGTACTTAATGCCGTAAACAAAAGTATGAAGAAAATAGCAAACTAGTTTCTAGGGGATATCCTTATGAATTTCATTACGGGCAATGACTTCATTGATAGGAATACTAGTGGAAAGGAGCAGAATAAAAATCAGCATGCTTTGATTGTTTTTAAGTTTTCAAAAAGACTTTCTATATAGTGTATTGAATTATAATAAGGAAGATGCACGTATCCTCCTTAAGCTTGATAATTTAATATTTGCTAAAGCTATTTGAATTTTTTGTCCGTTGCTCCTCAATTTTGCAAGTTTATGTAAAATGGAAGCATTTGTTATACGCTACCTTCAATTATGTGCATCATCACCATCATCATACCTCCTTTTAACTCAGCTAATAATTAAATTTCCCATACATTTCCACAAAAATTACTCTAACTCCTTAAGGCTTAGAATTTTGGCGAAGGTTTTTCTCGCAGTACCTGTTATTGACTCGCTTGAAAATACTCCGATAGTGTTAGAAAACATAAGATGATATGGATGTGTACAAATTTAGGGGCATTACATTAACATTTTCATTAAACTTCATTCGACCGCTTCCAAGAGAGCTCACTCACTTCTATAATGTACTTGTTGTTGGCATTCTCTTTTCAGACTAGGTTCATGGAAAAAAAACGAGTTAGGGTAACAAGACCCCTGTCATCCAAGTAGGCAACTGCGAACGATATACTTACTACTTGAATATGTACGGTTTACGAACACACTTGATTGTAAATAAAACTTCTGTTGTATAGTGGTGCTCCATAGTCAATGCATTACTTGAGAAGCACAAAGTTATACAAAATATCACTAATATTAATGTTGTACGCTTCTGAACCCTTACCCGAGCGTTCCTCCTTTGAGATTGCTTTGGCACGGCGACACACTAACAAAATGGGGTTCTCGCCCTTAGCGTCCGAATGGTCAGAATAAGTATAGCAAGCTCCCGATTTTCCCGATAAAGGTTGTACGGAAAAACGGGAAGCCCGGATAAGCCACTGTTTGGTTCTTTCCGGATTCCTTTCTTTACGGTGCGCAGCCAAAATAAATAAACTCCCTATGAAAATAATAAAATCTGCCAATGAAAAGTTCGTCGCTGTACAAAATAGCGTTTTATGACAAGAAAGATTCCAGTAGAGCTGTCCCGGCCGCAATTAAGGAGGTTGGCTCGTGACTGCTTGAGTCAAGTTGTCTGAGGAATCTTATTAATTTAAGTACGAGTATATGCCTGCTAAGTGATCCTTACTTCACAAAACAAATTACCTAAGCTATTGAAACTCTTAAGTATCACAAGAAATACGTTGTAAAGTCGAAGGATTTCTTTTTTATGATAATTTTAATCAGCTCGACGATGGAGTCATTCAGCACTTACTTTAAAGAAATAAATTCATGTACTCAATGAATTTACTAATGTATAACACCAGAATATTACTATCAAACGTTATGTTATAATATTTTCTAAAATATGCTTTAATATCTCATTAGTAATGATATTATTCATACGCCATACATTTTGGCTGGAGCTACCGCAGCGCCACTTGAAGACAACTACGCATTTCGTCTGCTATAAGCGCAGAAATTGGTGGATTTAGCGAAAAATGCGGTGGGTTGATGCCTTTTTTTTCGTCTAATTTTATCTCTTGTGAAATTACGCATAAAATATCAGTTTTTTGCAAAAATGACATGTCACTATGGTATTTTTAAACGTTATATTTCCATGTGATGGCCATTCTCGCCGTTAATTGTATGTAATTTCAAATGCAATTTGTGGAACAAGGAGTATGGGTTGGTTATTATCTTTATTTTATTAGATAGAGGAACTTTAGTTCTATAAGTGCTGAAAATATAAAAAAATGACATGACTTTCACTTTTCGGATCAACCTCCTTAAATCTTCGCAAGCCTCGGGTGGCGGCACGAATCCTGGTGTAAGACATCGCACCAATCGGTACGGCTGTAGTGAAAGTCACGATTGAAGGAAAATCAAAAAGGTTTGAAACGGATAATCCTCAGCCCGGATAACACGCGTACGGATAATCGGGAGTTTACTGTACACCGTACTGAGTTTCTCAGATTGTATACAACTACATCTACATAATACCCTGCAATCCACCATAAAGTTGTGTGGCAGGGGGTGAATTCTCACCAAACATGCACTACATATCATGCATAAAAAAGAATTTGTATTTATATACTGTTCTAAACTTCACTATTTAAAAAAAGATAAAAATAGCAAAGCAAACATGCGAAAACATGCTGTTCGTCGGGTAAGCTTCAAGTCCTTATACCAACATGCGGCGGTCAATGTTATCCATTGCAGCACTCTTATTGGATATATTTACCGATATTCATATCCCTAATTGTAAGAGGAAAAAAGAACAATTTGAATTTGTCATTTCGGCAATCAATTTCTCTAATTTTGTGATTATGATCCAGTCTACCATAGTAAGTTGGGGTTCGAAAAATATTTTTAACATCATCACTGAAATTATGGTCTTGGAATTTGTTTAAGAGATTAAGTCTAAATTTCAACCTGCGATCTGACAATGATTCCCAATTTAATTCATCTAATAGACTGGTTACGCTTATAAGGTTATCGTACCGTCGCTTTACCAATTTTGCCCATGTTCGCTGCACACGTTCTAGTTCGTTATTTAGACCGATTTCGTAGGGATCCCATACACTAGCAGCATATTCCAAATGAGGTCTAGAAGGGAAAAGTTGCTGATTTCTCGTACATGATCGTCACATTTACCGAGTATTCTTTTGATGAATCCCAGTTTACGATTTGCTTGACCACTTATTTCACGTATGTGTTTACCCCAGGAAAGATCATGGGTCATTTTAAAAAAATACTTTACTATAGGTTCCTATATTATCATCATATAAACTTTTATACTACAGTCATCTGATACAAAACAGTGGGGGCGTGTGTAATTAACCATTACACGTGAAGAGCCGCGAGAGAATGGTGGGAGATGTGAGACCAGAGCTCCATCGGAAATGTAACGGTAACAATTCATTTATTTCATATCCCGTTGGTTCAAATCCAATTCGGGAATGGATATATTTGGCGTAGGACTAAGAGCTCCTACAGCGACGCATTGATTTAGTAGTTCGAGCACCTAAAGCCTTATTCTACGATTACTCCTAATTGTCTTTACTCATGACCTATTTACAAATGCACTTCGAGCAAGCACTCTTTATTATTGTATCGTGTAAAACGAAGATAAACGTTAGAACCACAGATGTTTGCTTAAAATCTGGTCGTATATCAGAGCAGAGAGCAGCTGGTGAAGCGTTCGACGCCCCATTTCTTTGCCTTGTGTTCAAGCTGCTGGTGATCACGGAGGAGTTTGTTTATCACCTGCGGAAGGGGCCTTTTTTCCCCCGTTACTTGTAGAGGCAAGTGCAGAATCAACTGAGAGAAATCGGCGGATGTAATCCACAATTGAACCAGGAGATCTGAGACTCCAAAAGTTTAAACAGGTCTGGTGAGTTGGCGTTTTGCCGAATGAGAGATTAATGCTACCTTCGCGCCTGATGGAAGAATCGGGTCTCGAAAAAAAGTGAGTCATAAGCGACGCTTTAACCGAGTCCCTCTGGGCAGATTAGCCGCCCATGTGTTAGGGCCACGCGAGAATTCTCTCCGCCCCAGCAAAAAATAACTGCAATCTAGCGCCAATTCGCTAGTTTCCTCTACGCTAGTTTTCTCCCACACCCAATAACACTGTTATCTCTTTTCACTTAGCCCTTGAGCCCCTCACAAAGAAATCACGTAGTAACTAACTACTTCACTACGATATATTTCTCAAGTTGAGTAAGTGATACATGGTATCCACTCAATAATCCTTTTTGGTGAAAAGATGTTCGGCCTAAAATGAAGTTAGGTTTTTCGCTCTATGGAATACATGAAAATTTAGCATATTTCCCTATTAACGACACCAGATTCCTTAGCATGTGATTACAACTTTTCCAATTAGCAGTATCAAAATCATATTCATGAGTTAGAAATTTTGGCATGACATGGGTGAATTTATTTCTTACAATGTGCAGGTACCTTACCATGGCCAAACTGATTAAAAGGGCATAATTTGGGTAAACAAATGGTACTGATGTGAAATTTGTTTATTACAGAGAGTTTCATCGACAATTGATAATTTCATTGTATTTTTTCCTTTAAAATGAGAATTATTAGAAGAGTTCATCAGAGAATCTGCGGGAAAAAATTATTTGCTCCGCATGACTTTTCATTACGAAGCAAAGTGCCTTAGTTACAAGAAAATATTTAATGTAATAATAAAACCAAAATATATTACGTTTTGTACAAAAATTAAGCCTCCTAAAATAAATACCATTTTGGTATATTTTTCATTTCACCAATAATGCAGCATAACACTGTTACATAACATGAAAAGAAACATTGTGACTGATAGATGAGAAGAGGGTTAACAAAACGGTCGGTTTTCGAAAAACCAATTAGATGAATCGCACCATTAAAGGCAGGTATACACTAGATACTTGCAAAACACGAGGGCATGGCCACGGGATATTTGGCTACCAGTCCATAAAATTGGCATTTTGCGGAAAATATATAGAAAAGAAATAATTTTGGAAAATGATAATAAAGCGTGATTCGTATTTTTTACAAAAGAATCATGAATGGTGTGTTTAGCAGTCGATTATTAGCGTGAAAATAAGGTAACTAGAATCTCTAGCTCATGAAGTTCAACTCTCTTACTTTGTAGCTTCTGTCTGCCCTGCTAACAACTTATAGGACTATAATAATGTCTTTAATAAAGGCATTAGCCTCATGCCATTTTATTATTTCATGTAATTGTTGTTTTAACTTCTAGTGGCATTATGCAAGAAGTGGTACGTCAATGTACAGTATGTTTGAAAAAGAATAGTCGATTTTAAAACATGAAATTCACAGCAGGAAAAACACATTACACTAATGGATAAGTCCAAAATATCATAAAAATTTCAGCAATGACATTGTTAATGCTTCTCACAAAATTTTTTGTAAATGCTATTTGTGTCCTCAATCGGCTTCTTCTAAATTGCAATGTGCTAAAAGCCAATTTTTGAGAGGATACCGTGATGATAAGATCGTGATTCATATGATGTTTGCAATGCAATCAATAAGTTTTGTTTTAATACTCTGTCCCCTCTCATACTGTATACTCCCGTCATTCGTTTGTCAACACTGCTTTATATAATCACATATTCTAGCCTCGATCTTTGAAAATGTTTATATTCCGTCCAACATTTGAAAATGCTATTTTTCGAGAAAGGGGGATACATTTTCGAGGATACATTTACACACGAGAAGCACGTTCTGAGCTGTGCAGAGCGCAGATATTCCGTGGGAAAGGCCTGCGCGCCACTTTCAGCGCCATCAAGCGAGACTTTTTCTGCTTTCCTGCCTCGACTAACCCTGACTGCTTATTTCTTAGAAACCATTCTTCCCTCTTCTTCGGTCTCCAAAAGTTGCGAGTGGCGACGCGGCCGGAGCGGAGACCTTGTTGGACATTCCCGAGGTGGTGACGGCGAAGTAGCATCGCTATTCCTTTCGTAAAAGCACTCGCAGCCTGGCGGGAATATATATACACTCTTCTGAAAAGACGTCGGGAGGTATGGAACGCTCCTCACGAAACCTCTATTCCATAAGGTTGGCTCGATCAACTGATTATGTGCTCCAAGCCTTAGGCGAGAAATACTTGGACGAACCAGGAGGCGGTTCCGAATAAATACAGTTTTAAAATCTTCAATCAGTATCTCGGGCCACACAAAAAGTGATAAAAATTCGCACATCAAAGTTCCTCAAAAACTCTCTACATGGGCGTTACATTTCATCCGCTTTTAAATACTACGTTTTACTCTTATTAGAGAAGGTCCCAGTTAACAAAAGCTGCATGCACTACTTATGCGTAGGCACTTGGTTAAAAAAGGTTATGGAAGGAGTTTAAGAAGATGGTCGCATTTTTAGCATTAATCTGCGCTTAAGGGAATGCTCCATGTGGATTCCTCGGTTTTATGTCCCTTCCAACGTACGCTCCACTACTCTTGACGAGCTATTGACTGGTGATTGGTAGATTTAAAAAAAAATAGAATGACTAAGAGGTTTTTAGTAAGTTATAGGACTGCGAAATATATTTTACGTAAAGTGCATGAAATAGGTTTTTAATTAACCTTAATGAATATTAATTTACTAAAATAATCTTAGCAGTTAAATCAAATACCTTCCAGCAAAGTAAAAGACTGCTCCAAGATTGCCTCAAAGTGTTTTGTAGATCGGTAATAAATACGAAGGATTATTTGGGATTTTTGACAGCCAAGTTTGGAGCAATAATGATGATTTGGCACACAACAACTGATAAACTATTGGTCACAGTATATTAGTGTGTAAATAGCATCGAGGTAGTTTTTTGTTAAATTATTAACTTTTACGCATTAGAGATGTAGTTATCCAAGACCAAAGGATGAAGCCAAAACGAAAATTATCATTAAAATTCAAACCTTTTATAATTGTTCAGTTGATTAAATAAAAAGAGCTAATTGTAAAAAATAACTGTAACAAATAATTGTAATAAAATTTAGCATATACTTAAATTTTATAAGAACTCATTCGATGTTAGAATAGTTACTTTTTCTTTGGGTGACTTAATATTATAATTACAATTTCAAGTACAATAACTAGCAGGTCTGATGCCTGCTTTGCAGGCACTTTTCATCAGCCTTTCGTATGGCAGAGAGATGAAAATGGCTATTTTATAAATAGAAAAATGTGTTCACTCTAATTATCCTATATGTTTTTGTACTTTTTCTTCGCCTTATTTTCATTACATGTTGTCTTCCACTCTCAAAAACCACGTTTTTCGCATTTTTCTCTGTACTACAAACTGCTAGAAATCCAAAACTATTACCAAATCATACAGACAGAGAATCCACACTCCACGCACCAAACCTCACACTTTTAGCTCAAAACTTGGGAGAGAACAAAACAAAACGGATACAGAATGACTGACTGACTGACTGACACTCTACAAAATTATTATATATAGACAGTATTATTTTGCTATCAAGCGGTGAAACTGCCTTAATTTCATCACAATATGAATTAATATAAAATAATAAAACTATTTTAGTTATTTCAATAGGATCAACTGCGGATGATAGGAAAGATCACCTTCATTAAGCAATGACTCTATGGTAGTTACCATATCCCGTGAACGTAAGATATGATTCAAAAATTAATCAAAGTCCAAAATCCACACTGTAAGCTTAGAACTTCCCATGCTCATACTTATGTTTCCGATTCTCCCAGTGAATGGTCACCTGGTTGTGTAACATATCTGTAAAGGAGAATGCTTCTTCTTCCTTAAATTGGCGCTTGACGTAGATGTATTTTTCCTCTCGAGTCTATCACCTTCAGCCACCTTGATTAATTTAAATATAGGTACACTCATTTAAGGTTGCTAATTTATCATAAAAGCTGCCAGTACAGATTCACTGTGTGCCAAAGGTGAAATAGCTGCCGTCGACCTCAATGCACTCCTACTATAGGACGCTGAAACACCAAATCCCCTTTTCTAAACTATGTGCGCAGGTATACTTTCGTTTCACACCTTTTCTCTGCCGACAACGTGTGCAGAGTAAAAAAACAAACGCGGAAGAGCCAGATCAAGTGTGTCAAAAGATCGGGGGCGTAGGGGTTCCATTTCGCACCTCTTTCACCCACTACCTTTCTCTCTTTCACTCCCTCATGTGAGTAACCTTCCTCTCTCGCGCTCACCGCTTTCACGAAGAAGAAAAAAACCTTTGCTGTACGCGCCATCTCACGTTGCTAAAACTGCATTCCCGCGATTTCCCCAAGGTACCGTTCTAGGACCCCTCGAGTGTATAGGGATGAGCGGGGTGGCGTAGAACGCCCGCATACTGGCGACTACTGCAGACGTAGGAAGGATTCAAGGGGGATGAGTGGAGAGGACGAGGATTGGCGAAGGGTCAGACCCGAATAAAATCCTCCCTACCCTGCTGTAAGGGTCCTTTGGGGTTCATTCGAAGAGGTAGGGCGTATCCCCCGGCCCTGTTGATGCGCGAGGCCATGTCATCATCCACAGTCTCCGTATTGTCTCTCATCCCAGCTCCTCCGCTCTCATTCTTCTGGACCTCACCCTCCATCGCTCCATCCCTCCTGAGCGGAATATCACCGGGTTTCCCATCCACTTCCATTTCCCCCGGCGCACTGCTGACCGCGTCCTCTCTGCTTTCATCATCATGACCAGACGAAGTCCTCTTAAAATCCTCCGAACGTTCTCCTCTCACCCTATATCAACCCATTCAAACCCCCATACTATTAATTCCACTGTTTTATAGCTATGCGGGTGATGGCAGCTTTAGTTTAAGTATGAGACCTGTCACATCTGGCCGGAGTCCCAGTAATACACTTCACTAATACCCTCTCACTACATTACAGCATAAATTGTCAATAAGCGATATTTCCACTGAAAAACTTTATGAGTTTTCCAAATGGTCCATTTTTTATAACGAATCAAAATCTAAATTGTTATTTATTGGTGAAACTGAAATGTTAACACATAGCTAAATTATTATACTCCTATTCTACAGGTATGCTGTAATTTAGTTCTGGACGAAATGCAATCATTTAAAGACATAAAGTCCACAGTATGATAGTTTACACATGTACATCAAAATGATAACTTTTTTTTTGTTCAGAATACTTTAAAATGATTCTCGAATTGCTTTCTCCCTCTAGAAGGAAAAGAGTTATGCTTGCTCTTACAAAGGTATTAAAAATGATAGTAAAAAATACTACTACTGAGGAAAAAAATAATATACATGAAAGCAATATGCATTTTACTATCCACAAACTGGGAGTTCAATGAGCATTACGTTATTTAGGGGAAGTCTAAGAGAACGGAGCATTATATTGGGTTGGGGGTCAACAACATAGGATCAGCGTTGTGTAACACATGAATAAGCGTGACTAAGTATGAATAAGCGTGACTAAGTATGAATAACTAAGCATAGAAGATGCAAAACTTACTTCCTACAATGTTTCTTACATATTTCGTTCCATTACCGAGGAATCAGTTTGAAGATATACTAAAATACTGGATCTTCCATTTATAAGTGCCAATGTTCAAGCCCCAACATCGAAAGGTAATTTGAGTGTTCTTGATGTGCTAATTGTTCCCTTTCATGGTTGAGAGGCCACTTCCAGCGTATTATTTCAACCATTAGATGGGTCGTAACATAGGTTTGATTGTCGAGCATTTGGCCCCTTCCGTTAAGAATAGGAGAAGCATGACACTGGGTTTTCCCTTCAATTTTCATTCGTCCCCTCTACTAAAGCAATCTACCACCTTTCCTAATACCTGCTCTTATGAAGTTTAGTTATATATTCTAAAAGAATTAGAGCAGCTAATAACATGCTCATTCATGAATAAAAATGACAAACAAAACAACGGAGGGATCGGGATATTATGGAGGTTATGTTGAGGACCGTTAGTCAAATCCTGGCAGTGGAGGGATAACATAACCAGTTCAGTTTCCAGTTCAGATAGACGTCCGTTGGTTGGAACGTTCAACCGGGACCCCTACGCGCCTTTTTTAAGAGTATATTACAATTGACGCCGGGTTTCTTCCCCATCCTACCTACCTACCCTTCAATTTCAAACCTTGTAAATAGCACCTATGCTCTCCACCTGAAAATATCATCCCGGCAGTTAAAGATATTTTTCATTGTTATTTCGTTAAACTGGCCACTATTTGAGTGTTTTGTGAAGAAAATTCGAGTTCAGTACTCCGTCCGTTAGATGGGACGTTCAGCCGTGGTCCTCTTGGAGCCTTTTCGATAAGAGCAGGATAATGCCGGTAACGAGTTTCTCTCCACCCGTTCTACTATCCTTTTCATTCCCATTCTTACACCTTTCCTCCCGGTCAGAAGTGTCTATTAGTGTGGAAACTGACTTGAAAACACCAAGATAAGATCCATTACTAAAAGAGCGATGTTACTTTTCACTAGTTAGGCCCCATCTTGAGTATGCATCCAGTGAATGGGATCCGAATGAATTAGGTTTGATCAGAGAACTAGACAGTGTGCAGCGTAGAGCAGCTAGGTTCGTTAAAAGGTGTTACGATAGGTTGAGTAGTGTTTCAGAATTAATACAAGAATTAGGGTGGGAGTCATTATCAGAGCGTAGGTTAAGGTACAGATTAAATCTATTAGAACAATTTCAATCGGATAGCTTTACTGAAGATGTTAGGCACATATTAAAGACACCAGCTTATTTTGCTAGATTCGACCAGATAAACAAGATTAGAGAGATAGATTGTCGTACTGATAGATTCAAAATGGCAATTTTCCCCCGTACTATAAGAGAACAGAATACGCAGCATAGGAAAGGGACACGTAGGGGAAATATTTTATAGTAGTTAGTAGTGCATGATGCATGGATTAATTCCTTAAATATTATAGATACTAACAATCAAGTTGCAAGAGACCCTATAGTTATTTGTTTGCATATCGGTAGTGCATGCTTGGAGATCTTCATCCCCTGCCACACACCCTGGCGGTGGCTTTCAGGGTATCGTACAGATGTAGATGTAGATGCATTAACCGCGGGAGAGATGTAAACTACAGAGGTAAATTGACTCATCCACGTAATTTAAGAAAACAAAACTGCTATAACTCAATCCAGTCATTATAAAAAACTACTTAACGGTGTGAATTTCCTCAGTCGTAGCTCACTTTTCCCAAGCTTCTACCAATTTTGTTTTTCCCCTTTTTCATACTTCGCCATGCAGCCGAGTGAGGGGTGTCTCTGTTCCACTCGGCTACCGGAGAGCAAAATGGAAAGCGGCGAAGAACTCACCGTTCTACAATCACACGCTCGCGAATCCAGCCCCTTCGGTTCGTCAACACTCCCCCTTCGTCTTCACTTTACCGCGTTTTCTTCTCCGGCGCGTATTTCGTGTTTGCTCCTTATCATGGGCATCCATCCACCAGTATCGCTCCATCAATAGATCTCGAGCAGGAGACTGCGGAACGGGCGAGTTTATTTTTGATTCATGCAGAGCTCCCGCGTACCCAGAATACCGATGAGAATCCTCCGCTCCAAGCGCGGGAGATGCAGGCACACACGCGGGACAGGACGATGGGATATGAAAAAAGGTATCCCCAAAGGGTCGGATTGATCCCCGAATGGCAACTGCGGAGAAGGGGATGCAAACTAATGACAGGCCACTGACTCGGGCAGCTGAATTTCGGAGGTGAAATCGGGGGTCCCGATGCAGATGGTTGAGAATGGGTAGACCGGAATTGGAAAGGGTACTGAAATCAAACTCCTCACTCCAAAATGGTGCTACCATGACTCCTTCAGGCCTCTCAAGTTTATTGTCTATAGATGCCAATTCAGCAAATAATGAAGTTCCACATCATCATCATTGGTCAACAATCCTCGGATTGGTTCTTTTGTAGCAACACATTACAAATGCTTCCAGCCTTGACTTCTCCGCTGCTGTTATTGTCCATGCTTCGCTGCCATGTAGTAAAACGCTCCAGATCCAGGGATAAGGAAATGACTCTGAGTTTAACTGCATGAAAAAAACTACTCCCACGCAATGAGTATCGCAGGTAGTAAGCCTTCAAGTCCGTACCGACCAAGATGTCCGCTGGCTTCTCAAATCAGCTACGATGCCTACTCCAATTCATTTGAACATCTATGGTCGGAGTAGCCATAATGTTTACGTAATACTTCCAATGTAATACTCTGCGAAATGTTTGTAAAATCGTTATTTAATCCTCAACATTATCATCATTCATCAATCCTAGGATTGGTTTGACACAGCTTTCCACTCGATTCTTCTATCGGCCAAACTTTTCATTGTGACGTAATTCTTCTCTTTTACTTCCTTCACAACCTGTTCTGTGTGTCTCATACGAGGCCTACCTTTTCCAATTTCCCGTTCACTTTTCCCTCGACGATAGTCTTCATCAGGCCATCGTGTCTCAAGGTATGGCCGATTAAGTTGTCCCTTCTTCTTTTTCGATTTGTCAGCAAACTTCTCTTTTCTCCTACTCTTTTTAGCACTTCCTCGTTCCTTACTCGGTCGATCGATTTAATCTTCAGCATTCTTCTGTAGCATCACATTTAGAATGCATATACCAGCGATGTTTCCCTCTCCCTACCAAAGCGCCCGAAACCGCCCGACTTGAGTTATATTGGGTAAGTGTGGTGACCACAGTACTGCCCTATTCTCCCCAGTTTCGTGCTCCTGACTCCTGGCAGTACGGTTTGACTCCTGGCGGCGGTACTGATTTTTCAGTTGCATATTATCATCGTATGCCAATTTAAAATAATGATTTTAACAGTTTCAAAGGTAAGGTTGACGCCACAATCATATTAATCACTTCTTGAGCGATGTGTGGAGATCGTACACCACCAGCGGATGAAAATGTAAAGCAATGGATCAATGGATATCTTGGTGTCTTTAGCAATCATCATCATCAGTTCTAAATCCTTAGATTGCTTTCACGCAGCTCTTCACTAGATTTCCGCATGGCCCATTCTCTTCATTTTCGCGAATTCCTTCTCTTTCACATCCATGCTCTATATATCTAGCACGAGGCCTTCCTCTGTTATACTTTCCATCCACTAGCTCGTTGAATATTGTCTTCATCAGACCATCATGTCTGAAGATATGGCCGATTAAATTGTCCCTCTTTTTTAGGGTTTTCAGCAGACTTCTTTTCTCTCCCGCTCTTCTTCGCTTTGCAGATACTCACTCGATCAATCCATTTATTGTTAGAACGAAGGTATCCGCGGTGATGGTTTCATCTTTGCATTTTTTTCTCGGGTTTTCCTCCGCGTCAGTTGACTTGTAGACAACAGTTTCGCTGGCTCTCCTGCCAGAGTCTTCAGGTCGAAGGTGTCGGCGTGTGAATTGAATTTGAATTTTAAGATGTCTTTATTGTGACCAATAATAAAACTTTTACAAAAAACTTAACAAAACGTAACAACGATATATAATAACAAAAAACAACAACATTGGTCACTCGGCTCGGGATCTCTCCCCTTCAGGGCTCTGGAGATTTCACTGGTAAGATTATAGTCTTTATGTGCACCTTGCAGTCATGTCGGCGTGTGGTTTCTGCCTCGCTTATATACCGTAGGCTGGCTGGGTGCTGCTCTCTGATTGGCTGTCTCTTGGATGAGTATTTTCCAGGCGCGATTCAGGAGATATCCGTGTTCTCCGTATCCTCTCTGTTGAAATTCAACAGTGTTTTATGAATTTCTATCGGTTCCCTGATTTGCCGAGGGAATTATCGTCACTCCTTTGTTAAACGTTTCGTCTCCTGAAAGTTAATGTCGTGGCCAGGTTCCGACCATGCGTGTTTGGCGATGGCGGAAAGTCAAAATTGCTTATTTTTCGTCGCCCTCTGGTCTTCTTTTATCCGTACATTCATCGAGCGGCAGGTTTCTCTAATGTAGGATTTTCCTCAGGAGCAAGACACCTCGTATACTCCCTCTTATAGCTCTTGCTGAATGGTGTCTTTGGGCCAGGGTAAACAGCTCCTTATCTTGGTCACACAGTTGTATCTACAAGAAGGTCCAAACGGTGATTTTCAGGGATGCGCGGAACGGAAAATAACGAGTTTTTCATCAACAAGTAAAATATTAATGCATTAAATATAATGAAACTTGGTGTGTTTATTAAGAAAGAACTTTGCTACGATATACAGAAAGTAAATTTTGGTCTCTCGATCCGTGTTCTTATTACGAAGCCGAAAATGCGATGCAACCGTCCGGTACCCGGAAAAATGCGCTAAAATTCCGTTTTTAACCATAGACTAAAATTATTACAAACGGTGAAAATTTTTATGAACCTTCAATAAATGTAACATTAAACTAGCTTTAATTTGATGCACTTCATTTCAAAATCCAATGAGCCGTCTTTGAGATATTAGTCTTCAAATTCGGGTGACGGAATTTTGCAACGGACAGTAGTAACCACGTCATGTTTTTTTTAGTATTCTAGCGATCTTTTCTGATGTTCCAGCGATGCAGGGATTGCGCCATACATTTTGCGTGATGATTCTGCCCCTTCGTCATCATCTCTATGGTTTTCGGTGGGGGTTTGGCGACGCTTTTCCTCTTCCCTTGCGGTCCTTTTTACAATCCATGCAGAGATTAATCCATTTATTCTTCATCATTCTCGTGTTGCACCACATTTCGCATGGTTTTTATCCCTGACTTCTCTGCTACTATCAGAACCCATGTCATAAAGAAATATGCTCCACATATAAGTTCTGATGAACTGTTTCTTTACATTTACAATTGTAAGCCCAGCTGTAACTGGATTATTTTTATGATAGAATGCTCTCCTTATTATTTTTGAGTAGCATCACATTTCGAATGCTTCCTGTCTTTATTTCTCTGCTGATACTATAGTCCGTGCCTCACTTCCATTAAGTAATGTACTCCAGACACATATATTCTCTTGATATTTTTCCTTACAAGTGAAATACCTTTTCCTTACAAGTGAGTGCCGCTGTACCGACCACTGTGGTCTCCATCTTTACCCATATCAAGAAGAGTGGCTGCCTTCTCCTCCGGGTGATGGAATGCATAATTTTAGCGGCCCTCCTTTTTCAAATCTAATTGAAAATGTCGCTATAATAATTTTTCGGAATAATGTAAGTCAAAATGAAGCCATTTGCGCCGATTAATTCTGAATTAATGTGGTGGGACTTTTGGAGAAGAATAAAATTATAAATCGTGCACTAAGTACCTCATAAATTCATTAACTAATTCTGTTGCACTGTCAATTTTCTATGAAGCATTCTAAATATATCGGAATAACTAATAATAATAAAAAATCTTCAATAGAGATAATCACTTAATGCATTCGCAAAAAAGTGATCCATATAAAAGATGATATAAACATAGCATGGTATACATGCACGATCCAAAATGTACTATATATTGCTATAATCCATTGTTGAATATATACGTAAATAAGATAAATAAGTGTTTTGTTTTTGCAATAATTAAGCTAAATAGTGGATTAATCTTCCATTATGCTTGTCAAGGGCGAGTTTGTTTGTGATTAAATGACCCAATAATGTATACGAGTAGTAGGCAGTTAATAACAAAATGAAGCATAGATGTTGAAAGGAAAACTACAGTCCCGTTGACACAAATTCGTAACGTCCTGCTTCTTGCTAATAATATAACAGGAATAGAAGAACACAGGCAAACGTTGAACTTCTTGGAAAACACAGTGGCTAGAATACTAGCCTCCCATCCAGAGGGTCAGGTTTTAAATCCCAGAAAAGTCGTATTTTTTTAATAGTACGGTACCTACTCGAATGCTATGTGGTTGGCACTTTCAATGTAACACTCAGTCCTTCGGAAGGTTCAAAACAGTACATATTTGGTGCATTATTTTTAAAGAGTGGAAGGCTAATGCCTATATTGAACGTTACTCCACTTTTCCTCCGCTCTTCAAATTCCAACCGCATATCTACTTATTTTAAATGGTTTAAATTTTATTTTGCCTCGCCCAGACACAGTTAAAACGTCTAAAGGGCCCAAGGAGTAACATAATGTCATCTCCTCTATTCTAAAGGGAGAAATTCGTCAATGACTCCGTTTTTTTGCGATAAAAGGATCACAAGGCATTACATTTCTGCCCGTTTAATTCCCGTGGTGATACAACTGTCTCAATGACGTTTTATAGAATGAAGATGTTCTTCTAAACGTTTAGTGATTTTTGTGGGCTAGAATATACGGAATTATTACCTTGAGTTTTAAACGAAGCCATCAAATTGAGAGCAATAGCGTGAAGATAGAATAAACATTAGAAATAGTTGAAAGTGTACAGTTATTTTTTAGCTAAAAAGCATTCAATTTCACCTTGAAAAATACAAATCTTGAAAGGCATATGATTTTTTTTAGACGAAAAGCATTCACTTTCACCAAGTAAAGTTTTATCACAGAAACTAACATGATCGTTGTCTCCTCAAAAAAATGCTTCGTTTTTCTGCCACACAAATCGTATTTTGGACTAAAAAAGAGAAAATGTAATCAATTTAATTGAATTTGGTGATTTAAGTAGTACCTATTTGTCCGTTATTTAAATATGCTAAAAGAATTTACGTTTAAAAGAGTGTTAATGTGATTACGACGGAAAACATAATGGCAGAGCAAAAAATACAGTGTCGTTTCATTCATGTTTAAGATATATTTACTCTTCTTTTGAAAAGGATTGAATGGGCAACGAGCTTTGAGGGCTTTAGACAATTTTACACCCAACCCTCTCATTGGGTACGGTCCAAAGGGGAAAATTTTGCACTAATGAAATTAAACACATTAAAAAAATAATCCCATTTATATTTAAACTTGTAGCGTTTGGTAATGAAAGCTTTTAGTTTAAATTCATGGATGTTCTCATAATGAAACACGGAATTAAATGCTCCGACCTAATGGCGGAGTAGGTGCTTCATATGTACCGATTTTCATTACGGGTAAATCCAAATCGATTCATTCCGCTAATGATTGAAAGAGGAAAGCAAATGGCCACGCGAAATCAACTCGAAAAATAACGGAATCCGCGAAGAAGTGACCATGTGTTCCACGGCTCAAATCATCGAGTAGAGAAAAGACGAGGATTAATAAATTAAGTGTCTTGAGTTGATTGAGTAGTAATGACACTGAAAAAGAATCAGCTTTTCAAAATTCTAAATCAACCTCTTTGGACGTACACTAATTTGGTCATCACCTTTTCATTTGTTTATCACGAATCCAACCGCTCCGATTTCCTTTAAATTTAATCGCCAATTAGCCTAGAGCCACTACTATCGACTTTTGTCCAAAATGATCTCTCATTCATTAGCTCTGCACTGACCAACGTGACGAGTTTCAAAATAAAAAGCACCAATATGAGCAAAATTTCGCACACATAACATTTATGGAGTGGCGAGGCTCACCCATTAGGACAGACAGACGACCTCAACTGTGTTTTTTTTCTTCTTTCCTCGACTCTCGCGAGAGGACTCATTTCTCCCTCACCCCACATTTGACTCCCCCTGACCCCGCCCCCTCACAACCCTCCCCCCTCTCCACGAGGAGCTGCAATGCTGACGATGAGTTTTTTATTCACCCCCGCACTCGCAAAAAATCTTTATATTCCCTTCATCATCCACCTTTTACACTCTCATACACGGAGAGTGACACCAGCGCCGGTTTTGCCCCACGGTAGCACGCTTCCATGCCTTCTACCTCACTACCCCAACTACCCACCCACCTGCCCTTCTACTCAACCCTCCCTCCCTCCTCCGGCACCCCCACTTCCTCGCAAAAATCCCAGTCAACACACGGTTGGGTCGTCCGAACCCCTTCTCTCGCCCACCCCAACATCCACCCCCACCAAAGTCCTCGCCCAACTCCTAACCTTCTGCTGACAGCCACTGAACCCTTATCTCTTTCTGCTTCTTGATTTTCACGCGGCCAACGGCTTTCAATTCAGCGTTCCTTTGAACCGAGGACAATATAAAACCCTGCCGTAACCATGTCCGTTTTAATGGTGGGTCATGCAGTGGAACTCGGGCTTCGGCAGAGTATGTGGAAGAATAAAAGATAAAATATATACCCCAGCACATTTATATGTGCAAGTACGGTACGTGCGTACGTATGAGCACGTTCGTACGTAGGACATGCGCAGGGTATGTGACGAGAGGGGCCCCGATCCCTGACCCCAGGCACCCCTTCCCGGAGGGAGCAGCCGTGGCGAATATTGAGTGCTCGTAAGATATACGCGACATGAGGAATATCGAGGGTTCCAGAGGTACGGGCCATAAATAACTCCCCGTCACGATGGTTGGGGTCCCAGGGTGGGGCGAGTATCCGTCTCCAGGGACCCCATCCCACTGCAGATTCCAAGGATTTCGTTATTTCCCCCCCTCACCCGTGAGGCTTCATTTCCAGAATCAAGATTTTTAACTATCCACCCAAAATTCGGGATAGGCCACATTCCTATCTGCTCAATACATCTATAACTGACTGCAGTGCAATCTTCCGCGTAACGTTAGCAAAGTGCCAATTTCATGAGGAATAGCGCGAGGAATGAATTGTCTAGGGAAGTCTTTGGATTGGATTCTGCGGAAGTGAACAAGTTTGAGTGGGGTGTATATCGTTGTTTCGATCCTGAGAGCATGAATGAGAGTCAACCCACCTAGTGAAATAGGATATGACAAGAATACGGTTAATTTAATCTACATTGTATTGTACAAGTAACGGAACAAAAACATCTATGCACCGGATGATCGCTCCAGGATTTGAACCCGCTACCTTATGCTTTGTAGGCTGAGACTTCATTTCCAGAATCAAGATTTTTAACTATATTAAAACAGAGTTAAATGAGAGGCGGCTTACTCAACCGCCACCGAGGCCTGATGGGAGAGTTAATGTAGTGACACAGAGGGAAAATCGACGCAGGGAAAGGTAAGTGAGTTCAATTTTCGTATGAACTTAAAAAAAGCATCTAAATGGAAAGTACATTGAAATAATACTTATATTAAGAAGATAATGATGATACAGTTAGACGATGAAGCAAATGACGAAGTCTCGAGAATTTCGGGGAAAAAAATAATCCATAACAGAGATAATATACTGTTATCGGACACTTTTGAGCCTCGGCAAGGTAACCGTTTTAGCACATGGTGAGGAAATATCAAAAATTGTTTGCCGCGAAGAAAGTTATTCGAAGAGAGTATGACAATAACTGCAGAAAGAAACCATGGATGATGTATTCATAACTATAGATAAATCCCACTAATAGATATAATGACAAAATTTGCTAATATAAATGTGCTAATGTAACAATTATTTGGGGAGATGCTTAAACCAAACCATAATTGGCAAGAGAAACGCTGATGAGGTGTATATGGTAAGGTAATTGGATAGCAATATTAGACGCATTTAACGTTTGTATAAAATATTTGAGCAATATTAATTTGATGACAGCTAAATTTCCAATGAGGAATAAGAAAATGAACACAAAGAGTTTCTCATGGAAATTTTCTGCAAGTTTTCATTCCCGCCATTTATAACACGAGCCTTTCTCGACGAGCTTTATTACAATGTATTTATTTGTATGTCTTTAGACCGAGAAATGGTGATTCGATTACAGAAATTAGTAGATAAGCCGATCACATTTTCCCCTCCTTTTTTCAATGCAGGACAAAACAAGAAAACGGGGATCTGTGAACGTGGGTCTAATAAATAATGATGTAACAATTATTTAGACTATTCTATAATTATGATATCAACAGGAGGTCTTGCAAATGAAGGAACAGATCAAGTTTGAGTGGTGAAAGAATGGGGAAACAAAGAAATTACGTTTACTTCGCGCGAAAGAAAAAAATAAGCCCTATGGTATTCGCGAAAAAAAATATTTCCACTCATTTAAAAAAAAACTTTGAATATAAAAGTAAAATTTAGATTTTAACACAGAAATCCATGAAGGAAAAACAAAGGAAATAAGCATTAAAATATTTTGCGATATCGGTAAACGAACAAGGTCCTTCCGCACCGAAGCCTCGAACGTTGACAACTCGGCTACAGAACCTTTCATACCTGTAGATGATGTATAGGGTTTTTATAACAACTATAAATGTTTAAACGCCTTTTTTGTCTAAACTATTGAATATATACGCCCATATGTGGGGTGATTCGTGAACAACATTTGGAGTTCTATATGCATACGAATTTTCATCAAGATCTGTGACCCGTTTATCGGACACTCCCCTCGTCAGCCTTTTTTAGCTGATTAACCTTATTTATTTTTGATCACTCACATATGGAGCATTGACTTCCCCAAAGATCATAATAAGTGCTGGTATACTTGGCATAGCAGTATTTGTGGAAAAGATCATTCACTTGTATGACCGTACAACGCCATTTCTCCATCCACAGAATGTAGGCGTGATATTATATCTGATAACCTCTAGGGTGCTAAAGTTAGGTGCAAGCAGGTAATTGGAAAGCTAACTCAAATTTAAAAGTCACTAAGTTTTTATCCGTTACTTAACAAGTAATCACATTTCACCAAGAACATGTCAGCTTTGTTATGAATTCAAAAAAAAAAGTCATGCAAGTCAGAAATCATAGATCAAGCTCTATCAGAAAAGCAATTGTAAACGCCCGTTCCTCAATTTTTAAAATATATTATAAATTATATTGTCTGCATCGAAAATATATAAAATTCGTTTGGTGTCAAAATTGGAGTTGAATGATATAATTAAAACATAGAAATGCTTTTATGATGATGAACGATATAGAAACAACTGCTGACATCTCTTATTTCTTTATATGCCCAATGGTAAATTACTCCTAAATGACCATCAACCAGTCTTTTATAGGATGACATGACATATAACGGATGCTAAATATGGGAAAGAAATATATAAGTAAATTTGAACCTCCAAATAAACTAAAAATTTACCCAAAGCTTACTCAACTCCATTTCTAGTTGTAACTAAAATGTTCCATTCATTTGAGGTACGAGCCATTTTAGTTGTAACTTGAGTTAAATTAAAGCTAAAAATCAGGAACTCGCATGAGTTAGTTAAAATACAATAAATCTTTGGTAATACTCTGGGATAGAGAGTATGATTTTTTTAAAGCTACCTTTGAACGATGAGGAGTTATTGAATATTCCTTTGAACAGCCCTCTCATTACCAGACACTACAGATTTATGGCCTAGCACAGCGGCCTTTTTGGAATCAATACCAGACCCTTTCAGGTCACATCGCGATGTTTGGATGAAATTTAATGTTATTACCGTCCAGCGGAATGAATTGGCGGGAATCAATAACTTACTTTATTTTTCATGGGTGTTTTCAAGTCTGTTTCCGCACTAATAGGCGCTTCAGACCGGGAGGAAAGGTATAAGGATAGGAATGGAAGGGATGAGGGCGATATCCTTTATTTGTCGATTGGTGTTAACGAGGCATAAGTTAGCATGGCATTACAGAAAAATCTAACCGTGCCAACCTTGGCTACTTTGCTGCAGGACTCTGGCAACATTGGTAGCAATAGTGCAAGTTCCAAGACAATTGCAACTATAGGGTTCCTACTAAGGGAGGAGTACAGTTACCTTTCCTTGAGCGTGCACGGCTTAATTCCCGTAAGAGAAAAACAATTCGAGCTAAATTGAATAAAAGCGAGTTAATAGGAAAAATTAGCGCGAAATTAACTTAAACACGTAATGATAAATTAACTGACAAAGAAGAACAAGGTTGTAAAGTTCGTGAATACAGATTTATTGAGTACAGAGCACAGTGGCTTTGACGTCAGGGTTCCTACTTGTATCGCCAAGGATTCCGCGGCCTGTCCAATGAATATGGCGATTGGCATACATTACTGAGGAAACTCTTATTTATCTCTCCTGGAGTTGAGAGAATATCAGTTATGCATGTTCATAACGGTCATGCTTACTTTTAGCCACAAAATGGTATTTGGGGAAATGTTTTAATGGTGCAAATACCCGTGTCCATATATTGTAAAGTTAATTCTCACTAACGAATTCATGCAAGCCAGCAGCAGTATATATACGACCTCCCATCAGCGCTAGGTAGCCGTCGTCAAAAGTAGTTCGATCAGGTCGTTTAGGAAAAGTTGATATAACAGGTACGGCAACCATACACTTGCGCCATAAATGTTTAAGAATTATAACATTCGCACTAAATATGCAGGCAAATCTGATATAATCACTTTCTTTTTAAATTTTGATACTATAAGTGTACTACTCATGCAAGTAGTGATTTTTTTGTGAAAACTAATCTCTTTCTCTAGGTACATGGGTACAGCTCCTTTGTACAATTGCATGCCATAGGTAATGTTTTTTTGTGTGGTTCATGAATGATTTCCTACCCTCGGCCTACCCTCTATTTTTGCAGGGTTGACGCTTGCACAGGACTTGGGTGAAGCTTGCACAAGACTTGCGTGAAACTTGCATGAAACTTGCTGCAAGCTTTCTTTGCTACGTGGGATACTTATCTCCCAAGAGGGTATTCTTAATTTAAGAATACAGGACGATATTCGATGTTAAGAGAATATTGTTAATTTGAGAATATTTTTCATGTGGCTACCACTCTAGTGGGATCCCCTCTTAAATTAAGAAAATATACTGGGCACCTATTTAAGTGGGATCTACTCTTAAATCAAGAGGGCACCTCTTGATTTAAAAAAAAACCTTTTTTTCAGTGTCGAGAGGGCTAGGTAACGCGTTTCTTAAATAATAAAAGGTGTAAGCAAATGTTGAGTTAGGCGGGCATGAACTATAACAGACGAAACGTTTAATTTACCATGAAACTAGAGTTTTATATGCAAATTCGTACCATAATAGGGGCATTTCGGCCCAGAATTTAGATGGCTAATGTAAAATGCTTTTTGTGGTGGCAGTGAGGATATTCAATTATTAGAGAACGAAATAAAATATTACTCCAAAAATCCAATATGAATCGTGGCGCTATAAGAATAAAAACCTGTTATTGCAGAATGGCCGTGAATTGGAGGTCATTTTGAGGTGTGGATGCATTTAAGGAGGTTGAATTGACTTTGATAGGGAGGAAAATAAGTCAGGAAGCCTTAAACAATATTGGAGAGGATAGAAATTTAAAATGATAAATTCGAAGGTGGTTACTAAAGTTGATGGAGGACGTTTTGAATGATTATCCTTTACATGCCTCTATACCCTTGGATGAACTTTCTTCGTATTATTATGACGGATAAATTTAACGAATGAACAATAGAATGGAGTAACTGAAAGGTGAATGCTGGGTGGGCGCAAGAGGGAGAAAAAGAAGTACAACGAACACAAGCTGGTGATAAAAAAGGTTGAACGAAAGATTTAGGAAAAGGTCACTCATTAATTGTTCAGAAAATGAGATAACAGATAATTTTGATTAGTTCATCCTAACCTTACATTCCAGCAGCGTTTTTTCCCCTCATCGGAACTTAGGATACATTGAGAAAAATTTAGTTTTTTCACACTGATGGAGGCATATTTGTCGGGTTTATACGTAAATGTTGAACAAAATCCCCGCTAGAGGTAGGGTATTTCACTACTATAAAACCCCACAGAGTGGATTTCGAAGTCCTGTTTATGGGATCGATACCAATGGTTAAGAATCTCTGATGAAGATAGGCGCGAGCAGGCGAGATAGGCGCGATGCATACACCATTCACTAAAATACCAATTGAATGGGGTCGTTTACCATATTTTTATTGCTGAATCTGATAGAGTTTGTAAAATAAAAAGACCCGTATTTTTCCGTTTTTTGATCCGTCAATTATTTCTCGAGTTGTAAGCGGCGAAAAACTGATGTTTTTAACCCTTTCGAAAAGTGGTCGTGGTGCAACCTCTGACTTATATCGACTTCGTCCAATCACAACTGAGCCCGTGAGGTTACTTTGCCTACTTGCAATGGGGGGGACGACACAGCGACTCTGCCAATAGTAGCAGTTGCGACAGCATCTGTGAGAGCAGACCTTCCGAGAACCCCCCTCCACTCCCTTCCCTTTCCCTGAAAGCAGTCAAGGACGGGAGGTGGATGACGTCAATAATATCAAAGCAGTTTTTTCGGTGGGCGTCAACTTTTGCTTGTTTTAATTTTTGATTTATGAGCGAATGGTTGTGGTAAGAAGATTAATTTTTCACTAAAATTCACTTTTCGTTTCATCTAACGATTTCGTCTACAAAATTGCTATTTCGGTTCCGAGTAAACGCCTCCATTAAGACTAATATTTTAGGTTTAACTATGAGGAAGCTCACCATATCGTAAATGCTAAATAGTACACTTGGTACGGTCCAGTAGAGAAATTTATTGAGCACGACTCCGGTTTCGTTGTATAACGAAATACCTGATGATGTTATTACATGACAAAACCCGGGTCGTACACAAGAAATGTCTCTAGTGGACCGTACAAAATATATTTTTAACTTTGCCAATAGAATTTATCCGTGTCTCTGAAGTCCCTAGTGACGTCTTGAGTTCTGCGACGTGAGGTGATGGGGTTTTGGTTTTTTCAATCGTGGTGATGGCTTCTGGAAACATCAGTTTCCACATCTGGAGGGTTAAGACTGTTGTCTTCAGAAACAATATACCTACATGGCGTAAATCCCGAAAGAAGCTGATACCAGAATTTTCTACGATGGTTACGAAGATGACGAGAAGAAAATTTATTCCAAACCTATTTTATCACGGTGATGACTCAGAAAGACCATTCTTCATAAAATCAAAAATGACCTATTGACCTGGTGCAAGTTGAATACACGTTTTTCCACTTGCCATTCGAGCCGAATGTTACGTCTCACGTGAGCAGTAGATGGAAAACCCTTTTGCATGCCCAAGGGCACTGAAACCTTGATGTGTAGTCAAGTCGCCAAGTAGCATGCTGGAAACTTCCAAAGTTGCTCGGGAACGAGATATAAATATGATACCGACGCGATTCAGTACACTGCGGAAATGGGTACGTTTGATGATTTCGAACCCATGGGTCCATCCTTTCTCAGGCAGTCGTAAACCTTTTTATGCTACATCGTACCCTTAGGAGGCTAAGGGTGAAGGGCGTAGGAGAATATTTGGTTCGTTTCAGGATGAAGCACCGGAGTAAAGAGTAGATCGAGGACGAACAGCCGAACGGCGCGCTTATTTTCACGTAACTTGAACTTCAGTGGCAGTTGTAAATTTTCTTGCTTCGTAGGACGTAGTTGAGGGCAATGTTGCAAAAAATAAAGTATTCCTCATTCTCACGCGATGAAAGGTGAAGTGAAGGCGAATCACGTCAGACGCTGTTGTGAGCTTCTATCGGTCAACGCGTATGGAGTGTTTCATTGCCAGTAGGAACATTAGAAGCACTGGTGGGAATTTAGACGCGTGTCAAAAATTCTTCTTTGTTGAGACTAGATCCATTAAAGTTGTATTGTGTGTCAGAAATAAAATTAAATGCACATTAATGTAACTCTATTATAGGTCTTACTTTTATACAAAAAATATTTGATGCTTCAAGGCGAATTTGGAAAGGAAGTAGACGTAAATCTCCTAGAAATAAGGAAACCATTCACAAGACCAACTAAGCAATTTTCCTGACATCCACGTAAAAG
This sequence comes from Platycnemis pennipes, assembly GCA_933228895.1. Taxonomy (NCBI): domain Eukaryota; kingdom Metazoa; phylum Arthropoda; class Insecta; order Odonata; family Platycnemididae; genus Platycnemis; species Platycnemis pennipes. Next base: position 88,379,564 of record OW121857.1, read on the forward strand.
AATCACCCAGCAAAATTCAGCAGATGAATTCTTACATCTATTTCCTCCGAAATTAGTAATTCCAAAAATACCCATGAATAAACGCGTTAAAACAAGATAGAATGTAGCCACTTTGAAAGTCATCATGTACCAATTGAATGAAGAGCTTGAATGTTCACCGGGAGAAAATTTATTGCAAGTCATCCTTCCTCTTTTCAACTTGTGGTACGCGCTTGGTGAGGTAACTGCATACGCATTTTTGAATTGCTCTCCTGCAGAAAACGATTTCTGCAAATATATTAACTATACTATATGTGAGATAGCTAGCTATAAATCTTATTAGAAATATAGTATTAAAAATCAAAATGTGATAATTCAGAAAACCCTATCCAAAACGTCAATATCGGGTAACATAATTTCATGCGTTATTTTAATGCCAAGCCTCTCATTTCAATAAATAATTGAACTCTGAGTTGCGCCTGAAAAAATTAGTAAACATCCCTTTGGGGAGCTTTTTATGGGTAGGTAACTATTAAACTTGACGAGGTTGGCCTTAATTTTTAGTCTATGATATTTGACATTTTTATTCATGCTATAAAATTTCACATGCATCAAGCATTATGATTTCGAACCTCGGAATTTAGATTGCCAACGCCAGTAAAAACAATATTAAACTTTAATGGACATAATGTAGTGTTAGATCGCTTTTTGCCCGTAACGATATATTTTGATGGATTTTTCCGACCATAATTTGCGTCTATTAATTCCATACATATGTTATTCCCTTCTTCAAGCCGGCATGTTTCCCATTCCTCCTTATGCCATCTAAATTTTAGTTATATCACACCCTCGTTAACTTAGCAACCAGCCCTCGATAAAGAACTCCAATATCCCACGTTCCCAAAGTTCCCAATTCATCCACTGGCCCTCTAAATCCTGCCAGGGATGTTCTTTCCACCGCATGCATCAGTTCTTCACTTCTATCGCCCTGCCATCCCGCACATCGACATTTTTTCGATCACCTCCACACCCAAGTAAAGATTCTAAGCCTTTCTTAGAATCTCTTTTCGTCATCCTCCCTAGTATCCAAGTGTTAGGCCCATATAAATCCACTCTTATTGTTTCGCAACAAATTCTATTTAAAGCTCATTTCAACTTTCAAATCATAATTTCTCTTCTATTGGAAATAACTTGCTTAGTCATAGAAATTCAAGAAATTCTTATTCTAACGACATTGCTGCTTCGCAACTTTCGTCCTATATGCTTCACTGGTAACTGACACTCCTTCTCCTGTTCTAGTCAATGCCCTCCGACCTGGGTATTAAGTTGTGCCATTTTCTTCCTCGAGAATCTCACGGTTTTTATTTACTCTGATTTTTCTAATCCAGAAATTTATCACTTTTTATTTTTAGGTATCTAATAACAATTTCAATACTTCAGCTTTACTGCTTACAAACGCATGGCCATCAGCAATTCAAATCAATTTTGATACCACTCCTCCCCTTGTTGAGCCTACATACATTGCTCTCCATTCCTCTCTAACCAATTTCTCCACGTATATAGAAAAACATTACCGGGAATAAGGGGTAATACTTTATCTATGCCTTTATATATTTAAATATCCTTCCTAATATTTTTGCTCATTCAAAATCTACATCTGCAATCCATATTCGATATCACAAAATAAATGATAAAGAGTAATCAAGCATATTATCTTCATGGAATGAATTCTATGCGCCTCTATAATGGAAAATGAATTCCCGAAGCGTTCTTATGGGAGTTAAACTATATCGTATCCGAGAAAGGGCACGGTTTGATGAAAGAACAATATGTTAACAAAATTGTTATGCATTTTAAAAATGCCAATTCGAAAAAAAATCTTCATCTGGTATCCCTTATAATTGGGCTTGTCTCCATATCATAAGATAATTATTTCCCATTTAATTTTGTAAAAGGTCTAAACCCTGCCAGAGATAAATACAAATTTAACGCGAATTTGTCTGTGTGACTCCACATCGAATATTTGGAATAAAATCCATCACCGTTAGTTATACAATACCTACATAGAATTATTTTTGACGCGGCAAGGGTCGTGTACTCTAAATTTGGCAAAGATAGGTTGTGTATTATAGACGGAAATGTCTATATAAGCATAGATTTGCGGACAGACAAACAGATGTACAGGGAAGCTTTATCATATGTATACATGAAGATGGTTCTATTTTAAGAGTTGAACTCAATGGAGACTTAAGGGACTCATTTCTCTTTTTTTATCTGGAAGAAGTTGTTTACGATTGACATAGATTCAATTGAATATGAATTTTAACTTAAAAAAATGCGCGAGAAAATCGAATAAGAGGAGACGAAGCGTGGTACCCAGTGTGTAGAGTTTCGGATCGCTGAATAAAGGTCCTGGGTTTGAATCCCAAGGTAGACCTTTGAAGATACCTATCCAAACCTTACGTAGAATATTTATCTAACGTTATATCTTTCTGGGAAATCGCTGGCAGCACATAGAACTAATTCCCCCCCCACCTCAACGGTAATGTCAGTTATTCACTCGCTGCTGAGTTCAAAAATTGGCGACTTTCACCGTCATGTCTAACCTTTAGACTGATTACAGTTTATCTGTGTTTTCGTCCTTAAAAATTGTATTATTTCAAATATGAAAAAGGAATTTTTCCTTAAAATATTCAAGGATCGGCTCAAATGATTATTATTTTTTGAAAAAATTTTAATTTTTTTGCCACTACACTGAACTGGAAACCCAACGGAAGGCATTTCAGAGAAAGTATTTTTTTCCACCTCAAATGTAAAGGATCAGTATTTTACTTCCACGAATCAAAGTACATAAATCCCCCATTAGCACTTTTTCAACAAAAAATTAAATGAGATTTCTTTTTTAAGATGATTTCTCGGCATGTATTAAGTAAAATTTACTAAAATTGACTTAGTACTAAAACAACATATGGTTCATACCCTTGGCAGGACTCAAAACCCTCGACCTTTACGTTGCTAGGCCACCAGATTACCAACTCAGTAAAAGCGGTCAATCGTCATGATAAAAGAAGAGGGAATATTTTGAATGAAGCTTTATCGTGCAGTATTCAAACAGTCCAACATATCAAAATCCATTGATGACCTTTGACAATGAGAACTATTAAAGGAATGTTTATCAAAATACTGAGGAACTGCGTCTTAGAGAGGACCTCATAGAGTACGCATGGAAAATGCATTGGTAAAGGTAAAACACGTTAGATATCTTTTAACCAGGCCATTATTTTGAGCCTTAAGCTTTTGTACTCCAACATTTACCATATGCATTTTGTCCTCGAAAGCTTGTTCCACAGGACCAGGGGAGGCGTGGCCAGGGCGGGAAGGTGGGGATTCCCGCCCGGGCCCTTTAACGTCTAAAATAAGACGTTTATCGCAGCGAAAGTTTTTATGTCGTTTATACATTATTTGCAAACATTTTACCCTAAACGACCTGAAACGCGTTTTTAAGGCACATTTTTTCAGAAGGTGGGGGGGGACACAAAAACCGGACCCCTCTAAAGATGCAGGGGCCCGGGCCCCTGAGCTACCACGCCACCCCTGGTCTAGACCAAGATCTTGAATTTTTTTTTCTCGCTGTCTGTCCACCTCTGAACAAAAGTTTTCATGTTTCTTTAAATGATTTGCAAATGTCATCGGTTTTTTCTGTCTTTGTTTATCAATAAATATCTTCTTTGGCTACTATCTGCACAATCTTTTCCTTTTTTTCGTTTTGTCTCCTTTATGCTCTTTTATCCGCTATATTTCCGTCAATATATTTCGATCCTTTCTTCAGATAAACCGGATTAATTTTAATTAATTTGAATGAAAATTTTGAAAATTAACTTTTCCTCTACTTCATCTACATAGTACCCTGCAAGCCACCATAAAGGTGTGTGGCAGGGGGTGAATTCACACCAAACGTGGTTTACATATCATAAAAAGGGATAAAAACTTTCTTAACACTACACCTTGGCGAAAAAGATGTATTGGTTAGACCGCCTAATTAATCCATTCCTACTCTTTAAGCACCTTTTCAATACTCTCGTAATATTTTATCTGCCCCATTTATAGCCATGGTTCAGGTAGCAATTGTTTTTCCTTACCTCCAAGCTTGTGATTGTAGTAGATAATAGTTTGGGCATGGTTGTTTGGTATAATACAATCTGCAGGCACTACCGATCTTTTCTTTCTTGGTTCATTGCTAAATTCTTTTGGTGAGTTAATGCCTGGTACGTGGAAAAGTTACCTAATCCTATACCAATATATTAACTAATCGTACTTTTAGCCATTCATTTCGCTACCAAATGTATGGTTGTAAAATGGTGTAGTTATAAAGAATTCTTCTGGGTTCCATTCCCCTCCGGAAAGGATCTCACAGGATTTCGCATGCCTCAGGGGAAGTGGTTGGATAGCCAAGGCCCTTAATAAACTCTGTGGTTTGTAGGCCTTGGCATGTGAATGATGGGTGCCGTGAGCCTACTGGAGCCTGGCGAATCACAAACTTCCGCCGCAAAGTGCGCTGGGCTAAGTCTTAGCCCTTGCTCACGGACGACATTCGTGGAACGATTGACAAAAATGTAGTCATCGAGGCGTTTAGGTGTGGAAAAATCCTGAAAAACACCCACGTGCGATATTTATGATTCCAACACCGAAAGCGGCCCAGGTGGAATTTCGAAAAACGTTAGACACATACGTTTATATATTATTATGTGTACCGACCTCCACTCCCAAACTTTTAGACGTGGAAGAATAAATAAGACTATTCGTGGAGCGTAGGAAATATGGATCGAATGGGTTAAAGTGTGAAGGAAGGAACCCTGAGAGGTGAAAAATCTCCATTTGAAGCGAGTGGGAGAGAAAAAAGTAGTCACGAAATGCGCGCGCGGTCACAGTCGTTGGCGCATTCGAAAGCAAAAAGCGTTCGACGTTCACGGCCAGGGTAAAATGAAAAACCGCGGGTCCCATTTTGACTTCCCGCCCCAGGATATACCTTCGATCCCCCCCTTTTTTCCTGTCTCTCCTCTCTTTCTCTCCGTAGGCAGACCAGAAATCCCTCCGTCCCACAGGAACCAGGTCGTTCCAGTATAAATATATAGACGATTTTGTCACACCTGTGGCCACACACACGCTAACACCAGCTCTTTGCATGAGCCTCGAGAGCGCATCGCGGTTCCTATCATCAGGCAGAGGAGATCAAATCTCGCGAAACGCATGCATTAAAGGGCCAAACGTTTCTCACTCGCCTTTCCTTCGTTCTCAATAATTATGTTGTAATGCTTTTTCTAGGCTCACTGCACCTAAAGATTCCATAGGTGGCAGAATGATAGTAAACTAAGTACTTCAAGCGATAGTTGCCACAATAAACATTATGGAAATTAAATTACACCAGGGTATTTGACAGCATTCACCGGGACAGACGTTTCTATTACGGCATCCACGTAAATTCTGACTTATGGAGATGGTTGTCAGTAAGGAAAGAAGTATTGAGTGAGAACGGGAGGCACTTATTCATTGCAACTGGGTTGCGGATACATTGATGGCGGACTTAGGCATGGCGTCATTCTTGACATTGGCTTTATGGCGTCATTATTGACATTACGTATGGCAGTATTGGTGCGTATCTACTATAAAGGCATCAGTGCAACGCTGAAACCAGTGGGCTGCTGTTTAAAATACGCTGAGATGACGAAAGGTGGAATGTAGGAGGCACTTATAACAGTTTCTTACATTATTCTTAATAACTTTATACTGAACCCCATGAACTTCCACTTTAGAACATTCCTCCAATGCTGTATTTCCTATTTAAGCAAGACCAATTATTATTTAGGTAAACTAATGTATTGGTATTCAGTAGGAGAAGAGAATCCAGGAAAAACATACTACTAAACTACTAAAACAAATATTTGAAGAGGTGAGAGAGCATACATAAAAAGTTTCCGTTAGATATTAGATAAACCGAGTAACCATCGATTGATGAAGGAAAAAAGAAAGTATCAGTAGTTTAGAACATGGATAAGGGAATTCTACCAGAAGAAGATTCTTCTAATGGCTGCAAATACATGTGTTGCAGTAAGGAAATACATTACAGCATATATTTGGAGCATGATTCTTTATGGCTGTGAAGCATGAACGATAACAGCAGCAGATCAGTCAAGGCTACAACCATTTTAAATGTTGTACCACCGAAGAATGATGAAGATAAAATAGATTGACCGAGTGGCAAACAAAGAAGTCTTAAGAAAATTAGGAGAAAATAGAAGTCTGCTGGAAACTCTAAAGAGAAGGCAGGACAACTTAACTAGCCATATCTTAAGACACGATGGCCTAATGGATGTAATCGTCGAGGGAAAAGTAAACGGAAAGAATGGGAAAGGCAGGCCTCGGATGGGATACATGGAACAAGTTGTGAAGGATGTGAAAAAGAAGAATTATGTCAATATGAAGAGATTAGCCGACAGTACATACATACCTACGTGTGAAGAGCTGCGTCAAATCAATATTAGGAGTCTTGGGATGAAAATGAAGAATGAATAAATTTTTAGACTTGTGCAAAAATAATAGCTGCTCAAATAGTTCACATCGCTAAAATATGACCGATTATGCATTAAAAATTAATATTTGATTCCGCATGGTTGTATTTTTTAGGCTTAGGGAGAATAATTTTGTTTAATGAACAATAACGAATAAGAGTTCACGAAATGAGCGTTTTAGCTTATAGATAGTTTCATCACCAACGTATGGGAATTGAAATTCATCTTTCACACGTAGATGAAATAAGGCTTAATCTAAATTAAGATGATTATGGCAAAAATCAAACATTCATTCCTTGGGTTAAAACATATCATTACTGTTAAGTTGTATTTCAATATATCGCTTTTGGCTTGTTTCAATACGGCCACTGTTTTTATAATTACAATTAAACAACCCAAAACAAAGAAACAGAATTACATGACATATGAAAATATTTGGAAAAATAATTTAGAACTATTACGAGAAAGTAAGCCAGGCACGATTCTCACCTTTAACACTTCATGAGGATAAATGTCACTACAACATTTATAAATCGCATGCATGAAGATGAAAATAAAGCATTCGGGTGAATACGCTATTAAGGTACATCTGTTTCTATGATATAAATTAAAAAGCTTCAAATTCTTATCTTTATTCATAGAATACATTTCTTTGTTCACTCAATGATCATTACGTAGTCCTTTAGTAGGTACTGTAACCTTAAATAGGGAGGATGCTTTATGTCTACTCAAAATAAACTTCTTTATGCTAGTCCAGGTTCCTCCGCTTCAAGGCACAAAGCCTCAGTCTCAAATCTCTCCTCTCACTATGTTTAGCTACTATCTTCCATATCACTTCCTGTTTAACTTACAAGTTCCATATTCTTCCCTAACAATCCCTAGTTTTCCATATTTGCTCTCCTTTCCCTACTACTCTCCAAGTCTTATGAGGTCTGCCTCGAACCCAACTCAGAAAAGCCTTCTGGCGCACTATTTTATGAAGTCGAAACCTGACATCAAGACGCCCTTTTACGGAGGAAGGGTTCATCATTTTTAGTATTTCTTGTGCTCCCAAGATGTTGGCTCGGTCGCTTGGTTAAAAGAGCAGTAACCGATCATTTTCATTAAGAATAGTATGGCTCTACGTCATGTTTTTACCTTAGCAAATAGGCACTAGAATCGCGGGCCAAAACAAATGGTGGACAATTAAATTGTGATCCCATAAATGGAATATATTTTTGGTGCAATTTTTTATCATACACTTTTACTCTATCATTTCTTGGTATAAAAATTGATAATATTATTCTTGTGTGGTCTCTCCTCTAAACCTCAAAGAAGATGAACATTGTAAAGTCTTTCAGTTAAATTTCATTATCATAAAATATGTATGGTTTACGTAGTAAAATACATTTACACAATGATAATTGGTGTTAACCATCCTACTAAGTTTGAAAATTTTTAAATATTATTGTGAATATTATAGGGGTTAACGAAAATCACGTAGCAATAATTTTCCATCTGTTTCACTACATTGCAATTCGATCTGAAAGGCAGATGGGCATCCTTAGGAATTCAACCCAGAAACATGGCAGTAAATTCTCCTCCCCAATCACACTGAGATTTTAAAGTCAATGATACATCCCAAGATGTAGATACCATAACTATTTTCATATCAAGTTACACTTTTACTTTTTCTCAAGAATTTAATCAACTCAAAAACGGTACCTTCATCATCCTGGACCCACACATTCCTCACTTCTTGCAAAATATTTGCTATTTACGTACTGAGTAAGTTTCAATTTAAGTTTGAACTCTTTCATCAATAGATTTAAGCCGAGAGGTATCCATAATTGTGTGACTAATTCTTATTGACCGATTTTTCCATCAGTTATTTCAAGAGAATATGAGTGGTCTAGCTTATAGCATGTCTTTTCTCAAGGACATTTTATTTTACCCAACACACAATAGATTCAGTATTTTCCACTGGCATTAGTTCCATAGTCAACCTTTGCGAACAATTGATTGAATTATACCAGACAATAATCAGGTGAGCAGCACATCTTAGGGGAATAAGGAGCACTCATTCATATGTAGCTGTATGCTAACCACAGCTTTGTGCCACGTTGAAGGTGGCTAATTATCTAGCAATAATCCGTGGGGTGAAATCCTACGTTATAAATCGCGTAGTACTTATTTCAATATTATAACTTATTTCCAAAACTGCCTGGCGTCAAATCCCGTACTCTAGGGTTATTTTAGTTGAGAATGAATGAGAATTGAGAGGATTGCATCTGATTAATAATTAAGTTCAATTTTGATGCTGCCTATATCTTGCATAAATATATTTTTATGCTAAGTACAGTTTGTCAAAACCGTAATGTTAACGAGAGAGATACGCTAACAGTGCAGTGTTACTTTCTTAGATTGCAACTGAGAAGAAAAGCTTGTTGACTGATTATAATAATAGTGAATTGTTTATCAATTGTTGGTCTGATACAATAGCAATAAACCTGAATAAATGGCTATTGAATTTATGTGAATGTATGACCTATTCAAGGCAGCCGTGCAAAATTGTATATAGAACGAACATTACAAGGTAGGAGTGAAAGTGATTTTGATAAGTGAGAGGGAAAAGTTTGTGAAAAATAGATAGGAATGCAAATCGCACGTTCTACTAAACAACCAACAAAAAAGTGTTGATATACTCCTATTTAAATATTACAAGCTTAAGCTCCTAAGCGATTCTCATTTCAACCTTTTTCTATCATGAACACCATAAATGCCGTAAGTGATTCATGTCTAAAACTTTTTAGTGGCGCTTAAGTTGACAACAAGGCTTTTTTAACCCTATTAAGTGATTTTTATAATTATTCGTTCACAATTAACATTGGAATCATTAATGATTCTCACGGTTATTAATAATTTCTAGGCTTATTGTGAGCTAACAATTATAAAAATCGCTGCGTCCGAATAAAAAACTTGTAATATTCAGCGTCACTAAAACGCTCTCAGGGTAAAAGTGACCCTCAACTTAACCTGAGATTTTTTTACCGTTTACCTGTCATGTCACCTTTTTATGACAGGATTATGCCAACTGAAGGTTAAACTCTCCACGTACTTCATTTTGTGAAGTGATTTCTACATTGATTGATCCAACCAGTAAAAACCACCATAGAAACCACTTATTAATCTCGACTGCCACTTTTACACTTCTAAGAAAAGATAAAAATTTAACAAGCAAACTCCACGTTCAGATATGCAAACGTTTACGGTATTGGTGAATTCTACCAGAAAAACCATTCTCAAAAACAGACTTATCATTCACACTGCACAAAGAGTAAGAGTGACTCCTAACACTTTCTCAATACACAAAAGCAAAACAAAATTACATCTCATTTAAAATGTCACCACAAAGTTCTCATTTAACCACCGAAAACCAGACGGAGGACGTGAAAATAGTTCACAGAATGGAACGACGCTAAACTCACATTGTTCGGCGGTTAGTTCCGGCAAAATAGACGGGCGTTGATTGGTTCCTTGTAGAATTAAGTGCCTATAGAAGCTTTAGAGTCCCTACTTAAATTCGAGCGGTGACCTCCGTTCCAGGAGCTTTTTGCCACCGAATAGAAAACGCCGACCCTTACCCTCTCTCTCGGGACCTTCCCCCTCTCTCCAAAGAACCATTGTCAAAATCAGCATTCCGGTCGCATCGAGTCCAGAATCAACGTCTTTCAACTCGCCTACTTCGCCCCTTTTTATCGTTCACCCTTCCCCTCCTCGTTTTTTATTCACTTCAGAGAAATCTATCGCGGCCAAATATCCCCCTTCCCGTCATGCATCACTTCTCTCCCTTCTCCCAGGCCTCTCAGACGGGTTTGAGTGAGATCTCTTCCATAACTTCCATAACATAAGGGGAGCTTTCCATTCTTCATTTTTTTTATCCGTATTATATTTTTTTTCTCCCGTCACCAGGAGGCGCGCGCCTGGGTCGACGGTTCGTGAAGGTCCTCCACTTGAACGCTACAGACTTACCCTTAAGGGTCCAAGAGTCTCGGGTGACGATATTCCTGAAATGAAGAGGCCAAACTGTAGCGAGGCAGCGAGGGTCGTCGTGCTGTTCGGATTTTAAATATTTCACTTCGAGGCGAAATTTCGCAGCATTGTGTGAATGATATAAACTCTTGTTTATCTGATGATTTGACGATTACTGCAAGAACGTGTTGAATGAGTTGTATTCGCAGATCCCCCGAGAAATATACATATTGAGGCTTCCGATGAGTGCCTGGTTTGATGATTTATTCGTTTCGGGATTTCTTCCGCCTGTGTAAATTCTGGGGGAACAACAGTTTCGCCAACTTTTCAGGTCACTTCTTCAGGTGCGAAGTGTTTATAAGCAGATTTTTACCGTCATATATACTTTTCAGTTCTGCCATATGCGCTCTAATGTGCATTTTCTTCGGTCGTTTATCCAATTAGGCGCTTCCAAGCATAGAAACTGCTTCCCAAACACTTCGGACCTGAAGACGCGAACTGAAATTGTTGTCCCCCCAGAATGGGCACATGCGGAAGAAATCCCGAAACATATGGATCCTCAAACGCAACAAATATGGCATATTCATATAAGTCAATATTTTTAAAATGATGCAGGTGGGAATGATTGAAGGTGCTGAGTTGTTGGGCAGGCATCGAAGATGGATTTATAATTGTCACTAACGGGGGAGACCGATAATTATGCTATGCCTCTTCTTCAGCCATTCAAAATAAAAATGACACTCTAATTCTTCCTTTTTGTTGTAAGTTGTACTCGATGAGGCAGCTGCTATGGTATATATTAGGTACTCATTATTCGTAGCTGACTATGACCTTTTATTCCACAATTAGTCATGAGAAAATGTATTATTGTGTCCATTTTTACTACTATTTTTTTGAGTAGCTACTTCTGGGTACCTATTTACAGTAGGTACTTATGCCTTATTGTCCTTGGTATTATTGTAAAAGATTTTCTCATTTTTATCTAGCTTATCATTTTTCAACTAGTTTCAAGTTTTTTAGTTTTTGTCTTTTGTTTTTGCTGTCGGCATAAGAAGATTTATAGCCTTATAATGACCTTTTTTAGACACAAATGATATTTCATTTACATTATTTTTGGCCTTGACCTAGCAGCATTTTGTTTCTTTGCTTTTATTTTTGTAAGTATTTATTATTTACGTTAGTTAATTTTTAGACTTTAGGGTATATGGGATGCCTCGTTGGGATTCCTACCTTAATTCTCAGAACAGTCGCACCATATCAATATTGGTGGTTCAGGGAAAGTTGGTCGTAGCTGATTCTCTTCTCTCTCTGGGTTCCTCCGCGTGGCATACCAGGGAAACATGTCGACTCATAGGTTAAACCCAACAAAGAGGAAAAAATCTAGTATGGTAGACCCCACACATCGTTATTATAATCCATGCAAGTGGGCTATTCTTTACGTGAATTGCATCATAAAGTGAACTCGGAAAATACCGAACGAGAAATAATTTATTATATTCAGCATCACGCAGCTATATACAGAAAAAAAACTGATGCTTTAATTCCATCATTTTGTGTTTAAAACGTTCTCTTAGTATTGTATAACCTGTTTCCATTCATCACTCAATGCTTATTTCAGACAAAATGATCCACTTTAACACGCGATAAGTTGCATGAGGTATCATTTTTGAAGGATTATCTATTTTTTTTAACCTGTCTTTTCGCGGCATAGTCTTAGTCCTTGAATATTTTTCTTTATATTTTAGTTATTTTATTCCAATTTTTTTCTAATAGCCAAGAGTACATTTTAATAGCCTATTAATAGCCTACGTCCCGAAAATTATGGCTGTCTCTTTTACTTTGCCTTAAAATAATTGTGTTCAACCCGAAGGTTGGCTGTTGATAGGTGAGGGTAGAGCTCACGCCATTGGCGTGCGAAATTCACACATTCAAGGCAGGGGAGCAAATTCCTCTTCTTAGGTCAACTGCAATATCCTGCAAAGCCCTGAAACACGGAAAATCGCATCGATTTGCAAACGATTCATCCGAAATCCTGGGTATTTCAAGTAAAGAATAGGTCGTTTGCGAATTAATATAACAACGGAATCACTTACATTCCATGGTATAATAAATTTCTTAGCATCCTCATTGGCTGAGAAATCTGAAGGAGGAGGAAGGCATAGTGAATACATGTGTAGGACCATTAGAGCAAATAATATCCCATTACCTGATAGCCATATCAGCCTCCCAATTTTCAACCGCATCCATTAGAACCAAAGGATAACTTTTTTTCTGATAACCAGCTGCATGCTATTTTGCTAGGCTTTAATAGAGTGAGAGGGAAGTTAAATGAAGTGACTAATCCTGCAATCCTCAGCAGGAATATATTCCTTACCAGGTAATCTAACGTTGATAAATCGGTCTCCACCTCCACCGCCTAATATAAACGATTTAAATGATCATCATCATCTGTGTTTTCAATCCAGTTTCCATACTAATAGGCTTCAGACCGGTTGGAAAGGTACAAGGTATGGAATGGTAGGGAAAGGATGTCTAAGTCTACTAATTTTGAATCAACGGTTGAAATAATTCCTATATAATGTAGGCACTCAAGTTATTATTATTCATTTGAAGGGAGTTTTTAAACATATTTCTTACGGATTCAAATTATCAACTACAAATATTAATATTAGAGTCTCAACCGCGAGTTGTGAGAAATGTTTGCAATGAAAAAATAGTCTTGCTTCAAATATTTTTTCAGTGTTTCCTGAATTATTTTAGTGCTCCATTAACAGATATTTTTGAAGATACGCCCCTCTGTGTCAGAGTGAGGCATAAATGATAAGTACTATAAAAAGTGATTTACTTCAATAAGATGGATGGACAACCTAATCGGAGATATCTTGAGACATGGTGGTCTGATTTTGGTGAAAAGTGAATGGGAAAATAGGCAAAGGGCGGCTTCGTTTAAAATACTTGGAGCCGGTAGTAAAGTATGTAAGAGAGAAAAGATATGTAACTATAAAAGAGTAATCCCAATGAAAAGTCGAGTTGAGATTGGAGTCAAACCAATCTTACGGTTGATGAGCAACGAAGATGATGATGATCCCAAAAGTGCCAGTTCCTGCTTGCTATACCCACGTGGAAATTTCAATTGGTTTTCTGAGGACCGAATGGAGAGGGATCTCGTATATTCCCGACCAAATCAAACCCCACGTCAGGCAATCAACTCCTTCACATTCCTCGTTTGACTGATGAATAGATTGAGAATTCGGATGGTGCCAAAGGAATTCGACACGCGTAGGTACACACACGCAAAAGAATCTATATCTCTCCCCAATGGAGCCCGGAACCGCAGGTCTTGCCTTTCTAGATGGACGTACAGAAACATGCTCACAAGTCGACCGGCATATTTTGACCCTTCAGGAGGTGAAATAAAAAAATAATAATAATTGTGACAATGAAAGAATGGGGTCATGCGTACAAAGCGCCATCTAAAAATGTTATCAGTCGACCCCGTATGGAGAGAGAGGGAGGCTAAAAAAATGAAAGCAAGTCCCTTCTCCAGTAATATTACACAAGTTTTAATTCATAAGGCGGGTTTTTGAAGAGGGGAACGGGCGGGAGGCTTTAAGGTAGCCGAGCATCTTTTCATCTCGTCCCTTTCATCAAGCAGCAGGAGGGGAGAGGAGGTTTTTTTCTGGGATGAGGAGGGTGGTGAGGGTCAGATAGGGAGGGCAACGGCAACGAAAAATTGAAGAGAGCACGCTCTTTAGGGAGGGGGAGGGGTCAGGATCCTCAGGGTGACCATTCAAGGCAAAGCTTTGACGCATACACTCACACACACACACTCACGCATATACTCTCACGGACACATTTACATAAAACGAGAAGAAGCAGGTGAAACAAAAAGTCGGACAGGGGAAAAAATGCTGCAAACTAAATCTCTGGGAAGATATTAATTAAAAGGGAAGCAAATTCCCGGGACAAAAGTGGACGCTCCGACGAAACTAGGAAAAAACATGGCCGCGGTGCGCACGGTAGGGTGGGGAGGAAAAGAGTAGCTGGCGGGAAAGGGACAGGGGGAGGGTATGGAGGAAAAAAAAGCCGGGACATTATGACTGGGGTGGCTAAAAATGAGGAAAATGGGAGCAGGGAAGGAGGTTTATGGAGAAGGGAGAAGCGGGACACGATTCTGTAAAAATACTACTCTTCTGGCCAATTAAAAAACTTTTGACTTTCGGGCATATATATAAATATATATAATTTTTTGCGGTTCACGTCCCTTTCCTCTTCAATGGTCCCCTCCATGAGGAACAACGGAATAAGAAGACACGCCGAAGGGAGAGAGAGGGAGAAGAGAGGGTGAAGAAATGAATTATGAAATTATTCGCGCGGTGGAAGCTTAGATGTTATTCGATCAGAGCGAGTTCGCATGGGGATGAACATCAATGCTGCAATATGTGGTTACCTTCGAGTAGTCATAAGGGTGTCTAATATGACTACAATGTTGTATTACGCAAGGAATGTCATGAAAAGGCAACGATTCTGAAATACTTTCAATTCTCTCCCATACACAATGAAAACTCTAGACATCCACTATGCAATGAAGCGACTAATTGCGTGGAAAACTATTTTTAAACCATTTTTTCCATTTTCATTCAAAAATAGGATTCTAGACTCCAGAATGATATATTACGCAAATATATCACTGTCAGTGATCTCGTGTGCACTTTAATTGCATTGAAATATGCATCAATCTACGGTGAAATCCCAGTTGGAGGAGTATTCAAAAGAAATATTTAGAAATTTGGTGTTAGCATGCAATGAGTTCTCTCTCCAGAGTTAGACATTGAACGGTTGATGAAATATACTGCAAAAAGAGGACAAAAACGCTGAACCACAGATTAAAGCAAGGTCTTAGTGGGAACAAATCGAGTTTTCAATTTAAATCCAGCTTTCAGCTGCATCTACATTGAAGATCCAGGGTTAGAGAATTGAAATCGGAGGGAAACAAGGGTCTTGTAGCAGCCTTGAGCGATACTTGTTTAATATGTTCCACTGTTTTAAGAACTATCACTGAAAACTGGTTGATAAAAAGTTTGCATATCACTCGAAGAAATGGGAGAACCAATGTATTACAGGAAGGAAGGGATAAGTAGAGTTGGCTGGGAAACATCGTGAAAATAATAGATTTCTGAAAACTCTATGAGCGTGGTAAAGTGCCAATCAGGGAAATATATTACGGTAAGTGGATTAGTGTAGGTACTATCCTTCTTTTTCCATTTACTTCGTAATGAGATTGCGCTGAGAGTATGTGAGATATCCAAATGAACAAAAGAACATTTAATTAGTCCATTTTGGTGGAAAACATGAAGAACTGTTTTTAGTTTGTGATGATACATATTTGCCATTACTTTTTGAAATGGCATTAAAGAGCAAATAAGAACAACGAATACAAATCAGGCCATAGATAAACGATCACATATATTTTTAAGACCAGTGTCCCTTATTTTTTGGGCCAACGCCCTATATATCTAACCATTAAACCTATTAATTTTGTGCGATCTCTATTGCAATCGCCACTGTAGTCAGAAGTTTTTCTCTTGTCCTGTACTTAATAGATATTAGCTGGAATTAATCTCTTGTTTTTGTCGCTGTGCTTCCCCAAATGACAGGAAATAAGCTTGATAATATATTATTACGTAGACGTTTTCGGTTTTTGCGTTACTTCTTTCATCAAGTTCGAAAAACGTCTAACCAACGATAAAATAAACTTGACGACTCTATAAACAAATAAATAAATAGCCCTACAACATCACACCTCCTTCTTTTATATGGGATAATTATCTAACACATTTAACGATGGGTTTAAGTTAATTAGATATTAATAGGTATCTATTAATGAAATGCTTTTTGTTTAAAATTAAAAATAAAAGCTATGGAAAATCAAAAACAAGGAATATATGAGGTAGATAAATAATCAAATGGACTACAATAAACAAAGATGTAATTTCAATGCCTTATTGCAAAATTTATATCATCATGCTCTATTTAATGGAATGTTTTTCGATTTCATTCTGACAGTTGCGATTAAACGGAAAAATTCAAAACTCATTTAGATAGACAATGCATAGACCTATCAAACAAAATCTCTGATATTGACATACGTTTATATGGAAAAAATATTTAAATGTTTGCATGTAAATTTCTCGTTTTTTACCTCTCCCTTCACCAAAGGTACCATTTTATGTTGCTCTCGTGGAGCATTGTAGGATAAAAGAAACTGTTATTTGCATGATTCATTACTCACACGTATTGAATCACATTATACATATCTGCCTGGTTACTGGTATGTATACTGTTACTGATTATGCTGAGATTTCCACCTTCAAGTATTTATTATAGACAGCAGCTGTGATCATTCTTCATAATTCTTCACATACAAAAATAATTGAAAATTAGCAGTCATCTCTTTTGCGAACGATTTGCAAAATGTAGCCTTAAATGTTTGATAAAACATATTTACTTATTTTTTGCAATCATTAAAAAGTTACTGGCGTTTAAGACTAGAATTTTTTCTCTTACGTATACACTGCCATCCTCTACAGTAATCATTTAAGTCACGGAATAGATATTTCAAAGAAAAACGAAATATTTGTAATAATTGAACAGAGGAAATACTTTCATTATCTCTAGAGTAATTATTAAGTATGTATTATCAATTGTAGGTAAACTTCATAACGTTATTAAACTTCTGTATCAGTTTAACGAAAATTATATCACCAAATCTATTTCTTATGATGTAGGATATTCGGAGCCTGCCGCCTGAACGGCGTTGAAATTCACATTAATTGCCAAACGAAAAAATTCACCTGGACCGGGAATTGAACCACGGACCTTTGGCTTTCCGGGCCACTGCGCAGACCACTACGGTACCCTGGATACCTAATTCAGATGGCAATTTTATTTCTTATGATGAATATGAGCGAACCATTAATAATCTTTAATCATTAGTGTATTTTTAAGGCTACTATTGATCACCGTGTATGTGTGGAAGTTTATAGTTGGAGAATCAAATGCATGTCCTTACTGCAAATGGATGAAAATTTAATTTTAAGCCATACTACCATTTTAAAATCAATGTTCACCTTTATTAACCTCGCTTGTTGTGATTGGCATGGCGCCAATAAAATATACCGTATAATAATAGTGCCGGGTAAGTCAATTTTTAAAAGGCCTCTTTTTATATTTAGACTGATAATAAGTACCACTCTAGCTTTCCTAAGGTATGAACCGTTAATTAACTATCCAAATGACATGCTGGTTCTTTATTTTTATATGTAATAATAAGGCATACACAAAATAAAGGAATTGTAAATCTTAATCAGAAGTCATATTAGGGAGTAAATATATATTCATTTCTTAAGATTCATTTTTTTCAAAATTTAGTTATAAGAGTGTTAGTTATCAATCCATATTAAGTTCATTACGCTGAATAATATTAATAAGGAACAGCACAATGCTGGACATTTGCAAAGTCTGTCAATAATCAAAATAAGAAAACGACGTTTTCCACATAAATAAATTAGAATTGATCATAGGAGAAAAGAATTATCTGTGAACTATAAGTCAAAACCTGAAGGGGAATAATATCAGAAAATATTTTCAAAAACTTGATTATGTTACCTCTATAACCCAATATATAATCACTTTCTCCCCACATTTTATAGGAAAGATCAGTATATTTTTGATTGCCAATCTACTGCTATTATGCACTCAGTACTTTGCGGCGTAACTATGTGGATTCATAGTCAAATAGAGGATTCAACACCTATGTATTATTCCACTTAAATTTTTTGGCACAACTAGTTTCAACATGGGCGTCATCATCACGCACAAGTCAAAATGTCTGTATCGCTGGTATACATTCCCTAAAGAAGCCTAACCCTCCACCTCTAACCCTGTTCCCCTACCCCCTCCTTCCTTCCCCCGCTTCCTTAGGTTATATATACCAGCGATACAGAAATTTTTGACTGATGATGACGCCGTTGCTTTGAAACTTGTTGTGCCAAATATATTTAAGTGGAAATATATATAGGTGTTGGATTCTTTATTTTACTGCTATTGTATTTGCACATTCAACAGTAGTAACCACCTTAAGTGCACAATTATCCTGTAGTTAAAATAAATAGGCAAAGTGATCCATATGGGAAAATATATATGCAATTTTAATATTAATAACGGTAAAATAGCCATAAAATATAATTTTTATGCACTTACCTGTAAGAAGGTGAGTGAGTGCCCCTGGCTGATAATCCTTGATCCATTGGTGAAGATTCGATTAAAAGTCACAGTAAGACCTTGATCTGGCTTATTCCTCAAGAAGCTTACTCAACATTCCCCTACGGTGAACCTATAATGTTTCATACAACCTTATCTCATCACTAAGTTATGTGGTAATTCCGAAATAATAAAATATTTTACGATTCCTCAGAATTATTTCCGTAAATAAAACTTAAAATTGAATAAATAGTACAGAAAATGAACTCAAATGAAAGTTGTAAAACAATTTTCCATATAATCAACTAATTAAATTTCAGTTGGCCATAAAAATTTAAGGAAGTAAATTGGTGGAATAGTTATGACCAAATAAAAATTAAATAAATCTTATCCTGTAAAGTCCCTTGAGCAATAACAATAACAAATAACACCAAAATATCACATTAAAACTTAAAACTCAATGCTTTTAAAATGTTGAATCTGAGAAAGTTATGAATAAATTATTAAAATTATAACAATATTCTCAATGATTGATGAAAAACAAAGGATTGCATAACTAATAAATGGATAATAAACAACCGAATATCTAAGCTGTTTTAATGCTGAAACTTGGATCTGTACACATATAATGGTTTGTTGGAAATGAAAATTTGTCGTCTGCTTTTTGTTTAATGTTAACCTATGGACTTGAGTTTCATTTTCAATTAAAACATCAATCTTTAACTTTGTTTCCCGTTTATTGACAATGCATGAAACACCATTTGAATCACAAATTAATTAATAAGAAAACAAAAAATATGGTCCCTTTTAAGTGAAATAATTCAATACCATCGATCAATGAAAAGATTTCACATGCTGCATGTATCACATTTCTGTACAAAATTCCAAAAGGATATCATATCTCAGAGGTTATTCATTAAAAAAAGTCATCAGGCAAGCACATTTATACATTCAAACATGACGTTTCAACAGTATTTTTTTACGAATAAATGTCAAATATATACAAGGAACAACCTATATGCACATTGGCATTAATATTCAACTTGTATAGCAGGTATTGTCTAATTTTAGTACCACCATCGTACCCCGAAGCATTACATGCCAATCTGCTGGCAAAACCAAGTGTAGAGGGGCAGAGGTCCCCGGTTCAACCCCCGGTTGAAGTAAAATATATAAAATACTATAGCCTTTCCTCTCCCTTGAAGTAGCGCAGTGAATTCTTGTCAGGTACATGGAATTATCGTCAACCATTTGTGTATGTTTACATCGTTTTCTGTAACGATCCATTGTTTAAATGATAACAGTTTCTTTCTCGTAGCACCTGTTTGGTCTGGCTCGGCCCCACTGAAAATGCGAATAAAATTGGTATTACTGTATGGTTGACGTTCTCTGCTAATTCTCAACGTACGCATGCAAAGAAAAAATTAATTTTCTTCTAACATTCAACTGAATTTACCACTCGACTCAAACTCATGCAACGACATGCAATAAAGAGGTGAAAATCTATATTTCATGCTAGAACTCCGTGGTGGTGAAGTTTTACTTTCCTCACTTGCCAAATGAAGAACAATGAAGAACATAATTTTATGTAAATGCATTAGTCAGTGTAAATCACTCCTGACATAAGTGAAATTGAATTTACGGTATTCGTTAATCTAAGGTATTAAAATGTTCCCAAAAATTGACGAACGTCACGTGAACTGAAACGCCTTCTTCCGCCTATGCACGGGACAGGTTCTATATTCTTACGGAAGCAGACGTTTATTTTAAAAGAAAGCGAAGCAAATATAGTGCTCTGAGAATTTTACCCGTCCCCGGACGAAATAATTGTTGAAAATAGATTTAAAGAAGCAAAATCCGATAATTTGTTGGGTTGACTCCCTTATGGTGGCATCATCGGTCAACAATCCTAAGATTCGTTTGACGCAGCCCTCCACTCGATTCTTCTATCGACCAACCTCTTCATATTAACGTAGCTCCTCTCTTTCTCGTCCTTTACGACCTGTTCTATATAACTCGTACGAGGCCTGCCTTTTCCATTCTTCCCGTTCACTTTTCCCTCGACGATTGTCTTCATCAGGCCATCGTGTCTTAAAATATGGCCGATTAGGTTGTCCCGTCTTCTTTTTAGGGTTGTCAGCACACTTCTCTTTTCTCCCACTCTTCTTAAGGCTTCTCATTTGTCACTTGGTCGATCCATTTAATCTTCATCATTCTTCTGTAGAACCACATTTCAAATACTTCCACCTTTTTCTTCTCCGCATCAGTCAGCGTCCATGCCTCACTGCCGTAAAGAAATACGCTCCTGATGAACGTTCTAATGAATTGTTTCCTTACTTCTACGCTTGTATTTCCAGCTGTAAATAGATTCTTCTTTTGGTAGAATGTTCTCTGTGCCTGGGCTATTCTACTGACTATTTCTTTTTATTCTGGCTGGGAATTTACTTAATGTGTCATTCTTCTTATTAAAAAAAACAGTGCTTGATTTTTAGAAGCAGAGATCCGCGGAGTGATAACAAACAGGGCACTATTCAGGTATTCAATATTTTATGGATGATTTTTATCGTTACAATTCTTACTACTTATATAAAAAATGGAAAATGAATTGCAGTAAACGAAGGAGATTAATGCATATGTTTTCGCCAAGTATTCATTAAACAACTTACCTCTACGTACAAGAGATAAACAACGTCCATAGTGATACCGAGCCGTGACGTCGTGTTTTTAAGCTGCCGAAAACGTATAATACAAACAACGAAAAAGGGTAATATCTTTGTCAACCAACTTGATTTTTCAGCAATATTTTCGCTTATTTCATTATAAATAGTAAATTTATCATTTAAAGAGTTATAAAAAATAGTGCACGTTCCCCATTATGGTGTCATATGATCTTGATCTCTATTCCGGTAATCTCTCTGGGCCTTAGGTACTCTCCTCAACCTTATTAGTGACTTTCTATTTTAATACATACGTGGCTTGCTTTGTAATATGTTACTCGTAAGCCAGCCGCACAGTTTTTTCCTACGGTTATTTCTCCAAGACATGATTAATGCCAAATATCATTCCCACATACGTTTTCTGTTCCCATCCATTAACTCCTCGTTCTTTTCATACGCAATGCTGCTCTTTACATTTTTACGATTCATTGTTTTCTTTTAATGGCAGGTATTTTTGATTGTTCTTCAGGCTCCTATTTGAGTGCTGTGTGGAGAGCAATTTGAGTTCAATACTCCGTCTGTCGGATGGGACGTTAAGCCATGGCCTTCTGGGGCACCATAAGAGCCGTCTAATACTGACGCCTGGCTTCCCTTTAAACTTCCCTTTACCCCTCCTCGTATACATTACATTCCGGTCTGAAGCGGAATACACTTTAATGAGGGGACAGGATCCAAAACTACAGATAATGATGATGTTTAATATCGGAATAATGCTTTAAGGTTATCTAATCCCAGAGGTTATTTCGCGCCGTCTAGCCTTACTAACTCCCATGCCCAGTCCTTAGGCAAACAGAAATTTTATGCCCCAGCTGGGATTCGAACCTTTGGGTTGTCAATCCGGCACCTGACTACCGGGTTACGTAGATCTTTCCTGTTTGGTAAAACCTGCGCTTTGGATTATTTGTTATGAAAGTAGACAAGGATAATGATTTTCATTCTTCCTGGGCTCTTTCACCTAGTGTGGCCATAGAAGATGGTTCGTTTTTTCCGAGTGCCATCAGTGCATAGTATTCTTTGTTACAGCGTATTATGTTTCGACCGTTACCTTATAAAGGGCCCAAGATTTCAATTTCTTTGGTTCATAATTCCTCCATCAGGTCTAAAAATTCATCTTTCGTGGTGAATTCAGTAGGAAAATGGATGCCATGCATTCGTTTTCCATATATTTTTCTTAATATTGACTGTGGTTTGAAATATACGTTTCTAAGCAAATGGACGCTAGTACGTACATTAGATTGAAATCAACGGAGATGTAATTCAGTATACTTTTTACAGTCATATCTATTTCATAATTTAAATAAGAGCGAAACCTTTAGTGTAGTCACTAACAAGAGGATTGGTTTTAGTTACTAATAAATTAATTATGATGAAAAATAGTGTGATGACAGGTAGTAAATACGCCGAATGGAAAGGAAAAATATTTTTGTAATATAGCCGATAGAGTAAATGAATTAGAGACCTAGACTAACCGGTAGAAAGCTATCAATGTGGGATTTGATCGAGAATTTCGGTACTAAAAGTTTTATGTTACACCTCAACTATTTACAAACTCTTCTCTACTCTACACCAAATTGTGTATTTGTTAATCTTTAAAATGTCAAGTTATTATCTTAGGACGAAGTGATACTAAGTACCGTGCTGATTAGTTGACTAATCAAGTAACATACTGGATCATAGATTTTGCATTGAAAATCAAGCCATGCACTAAATTAAACAAATCAGTAACTTATTCAGAACTTATTAGGATTAAAAATATGTTCATTCCTTACAGTATATTTTATTAAAAAAATTGAGTCATATTTGAATTAAATTTAACAAACCGTGCCTAATATCACAATGTAACAATGCAACATCGTATTTTGCTAAATTTTGTGGTCAATTCAAAATTTGGGTGCTTACAAGTGCTTGCAAATTGAAATGTAGATGTGGTATGGTATAAAATAATATTGTACATTCCGTGTAAATTGTTAGTTAACAATGCACCTATTGTTTTTTACTTTAGCTAAATCGTTAGGCCTTCTTTTAAGCCGCTAAATCTTATTGAGTTGATAAAAATAAATGTGCTAAACGATTTACATTTTGCTGGTCTGCAATGTGCTTAGTGCCTAGAAACGTCCACTCCACATCAATTCTCCATCCCCTTTCTCGTTGAAGGGTAAATGTCTAGGCATGCCTATGGTATGGGTAATAAAGCCTAGGGTCTCCCTCCCATGCAACTAAACTACGTGCGGTTGTAAAGAGGGACTGACCGTGGACTCGGCGATGAACGCGTGCGGCGACGGGATGCGGTGGCCGGGCAGCGGGGGCGGCGTGCGGGCGAACGCGGGAGTGCCAGGCGAGGAGAGGGGCGAGGGGGCGAACCATGAGGGAACGGCCCCGGGCGCCGCCGCATCCACGGGCGACCCGAACATGTCCCCCGGGTGCCGCATCACGGGCAGCGCGTCGTCGTCGAAGTCCTCGCAGGCGTGCCCGAGGAGAGGTGTGGCACGGGTGGGCGAATACGCGTCTGCAACCAAGACAATGGGGGAGAAAAGACTTCAAGGATGCGAAGATGCAGGTCTTCCGGGTTTAACGTCGTGCTTCCTCGGATGACAGTTTTGCCGGCGTCCTATTCGGCTTCTTCAGGATAGTTAAAAGAACCTGAAGAGGCCAGCTTCAACGCCAGCGAAATGCCATCCGATGAAGACACCTTCACAACCATCAATCCACGGAAGGCTACTCAAGGAATACTTTCAATGATTGCAAACTGCCTGCGAAATACCATTATGCCGATATACATAATAGCAAGAATTTCGCAATAGAAAACCAACCTTCATGAACTGAGCACGAAACCGGATTCTTCTGATTTTTTATCGGGTGCTTGCGGCATTTAAAACTGCCAAGCATTCTCCTTACTAGAATCTAAATAAACTAGAATTTGATCCGATATCCCGTCATACTAGGTCAAAAAGCAGCCATAATTTAAATCGTGCCATTAGGGAGAAACTTAATTTTAAAAAAATGCATTAAGGACTCATTTTTAAATTGCTTCATGACATTTTTCAGAAAAATTAATACCATTGCAATAACCGGACGCAAACATTACTCAACACTTCAAACCAATCCTCATGTGAATACATTTCTATACGTAATCATCACTGGCCGTCAAGATTGGTTCGACGTAGCTATCCACTAGATCAGGACTTTTTTACTAAAATAAAAGTCTTAAATTAAGTTTGGGGTGATCATTCATTTGGCTTGTGTCATAGCAAGTAGGTTTAGGTGTCCCAATGTTTCAACACGTCTCACAGAATGGGAGACTGTACTAGCTGCACCTCTTAATCGTAGCAACGGCGGGTATGCAACGTATCTTAGTGTCTTATGTAATAACTTTAACACAATATGACGGTTAACTAATGAATGATAATATTTAATAAGTGTTCATCAAGTCGTTTACATTCGGTAGTTACTATCATATTTCTAAGAAACGCTATGATGTCAATTGAAATATTGAGGTTATAGTATATTTTGAATGCTACCGGGAAATTGAGAAACAAAATCTAATAATAGTATATAAGAGTACAAACAGAACTGTTATTCAGATTATACCAGACCGTAAAAGGAAAAAAATGGCTCAGGCAAATCTTTCCTTACTTCATACTTCCTGCATGGTCAATATAGTCCGTTTTTCTTAAATGGCATCCGATTTTTCTGATATTTCACCAAGTCACTTTTTCGTAGGCGAAAAAAGTAATTATTCAGATGAGTTTAAGAAAAAACACAAATAAATTTTTAAAAACCATTGCTCACAGAAAAAATAAAACGGTCAATTCAATGATTAAACAAACTCTCGCACGATTACGTTCCCGAAATCAAATTTGTCCCACACGCTCACCAATCACTCTTATTACACAATCCCCTTTGCTTCAAAAGCTTTTAGTTCATTTCCAAACCATTGATTCCATTTCAATGTTTTTGCTTGCATTAAAATCTCGGTTTAATTTCATTAATTAATTTTCGCTGTTCCATGTAACCAATTACATGTCACGGTACAACACTCATCTCATTTTGATTTCAAATGACGATGAAGGAAATGGAACAGAACCGTTACCGATGTTATTCCTTCTAACGCTATTTTATGCACATCATTTAATTTATATATTTGTAAAAGATGGTGGCCAATGCATAAATAATAAACCGTGAAAAGGATGTAATTTTACAATGATGATAACACCACGTATGCACAATGGATGGTCAATATATCAGCAGTATGTTCTACGCAAATTAATGCATTTCTCAAATAGCAAAATATGGTAAGGGCAATAAAAACCTATACTTTTCTATCAATTTTAATTAAAAAGAACTTATTCTCGGCTCAATAGCTACAATAAATTTTGTGTAAAAAAATCAACCACAGTTACATTTAAAAAATAACATTCTCATCCTCGAATCAACGACCTCCGTAGCGTGATCACTTGATAAAATGTTACGATATTAAACAATAACAACTCACAGAGGAAAATCATTCCAAAAATGTTTGACGTTGACTTTCTGTCACAAACCCCTCATCAAGAGTTGGGGTAAGAAGATTGAGGAAAAACTGAGAAAAGATTCACATTTGTCATGAGACAAAATTCATTTTCTAGAAAACAGCATTATCAGGGGAAATGTTCATGTTAGTTTCAATAACAATAGCCCATTCTTATGAAGATCTTAGCATGAAATAATGATCACGGGCCTTGAAATACATCATTTTTACTCAAAGTTTCAAATAAAGATTGGCCAACAGCCCAGAGAAACCTAGTAACCTACAGAGAACTTACTTCGCAGTTAAGCACTCAAAAATCAGTGTAAATGACAATGCATACATGAAATATCCTTTAACAATACTGTCTAATGTATGCTTGGGAAATATAAAAGTACATATATTTGAATAAACTCCTTACGAATCAATAATCATTACCTAAAAAGGGAGATACTATTTAACTGCACATTCTCCTGAATGTAAAGTTAAAATGTTTCCGTGAAGTAGTAATATTCTATTAGTTTCGTCTAAGTGGAAATGGAACGGCATATTTTAAACGACTGACACATTACCACTCGGTAGCTCCTAGGGTATAACCTAGATATAGATGTATAAGAATGACTTGATAGATATTAATGTTGAAATTGATATAAACTCCTTATTAATCAATAATTATTAAATCACTATGCTAGTACTATTTATCAGTACATTCTTTGCGAATGTAGAGCGAACATAGTCCACAGAGTAATAGCATTCTAACTATAAGTTTCATGTAAGCATGGACGGACATGAACCCCTGTCACACACCCTCGCAGTAGTTCGTAGGGTACAAAGAACATATAGAGGTAAAAGAATGATTTGTCCGTGTTCACCAATGCTTACCAAAGCTGCCCGGGATGACGTCTGGCTCGCTGTCATCCGTCAGTAGTCCGCTGAATGCACCGACGCCCATGGACCGCGGCGCAGAGTATCCGTTGGCGGCCGGAGAGGCGTCCTCATCCCCCGGAGAATACCGCCTCCGGCTCTTGGGCTGCTGCCGCGTGCGCCCCACCGACGATTCCCCCCCGACTCCAGGTTTCCGGGCGTCGCGACGCCGCTCCGTGCGGTCCCGGCCGTCCGGGGCGGGACGGACGGCGTCGCCGCACAGCTCCGTGAGCAGGCGTCGCTTGGACTCGGCGTCTTCCTCGGCGGCGGCCGAAGCGGTTGCGTCGAGCGTCGAGGTCTCCCTGGCGGAGGGGGGCGGCGGGGGGGCCGCGGGGGCGGGGCAGCGGCCCCCGCCCCGCCGCACCTTGAGCGCCACGAGCAGCGAGACCAAGAGCAGCGTTAGTGTGGCACCCAGCACTACACCGAGGAGCGGGGACAGCTTCACGCGGCCGTAAGATGCTAGAAAGATCGAAAAAGTCTTGGTTACCAAAGGCATAAATGGTTGGGAAAAATATTTTCGTCGGGGTAACTCCCACCACTACTTTATTTTTTTAAACCAATTAGGTTGACCCATGAAAATGTTTTAAGCCTGGCTACGGAAAGCATTTTGCATAAGATATTTGGGCACACCAATAATGATACTGAAAGAAATAAATGGAAAAATTGTTCAAAACGGCCGTGGACACTCCATTTTACAATGAGGAGCAAGAAATAAAAGTTCTTTTTTAAAGCGATTACTTACAAAATTAAAATGTTTCTTGACCAGGGTTAACCTGAACTTGACGAAGGTTACCATCCTTCAGCTTCCTTGACCAATGCGCAGACAATGACATTATTCATAATTGCTGATAATGGAGACATTTTTCATTTAAATGAAAATTTCTTCTACTATCAGGAATTTTACATCTTGTTCAAATGAAAATTGCTTCTGTTACCACGTATGGGTAGCGTGGTTGTCTTCGTATTAGCCTGACAAGCCGATGGGATGTGGTTCAATATCAGGCACAGGAAGCCTTTTCTGCTTAGTAGTGCTCAACATACTCACTTGCCGTTCACAACGGTAAAAGGAAAAAGCATACGATTATTATCATATGCCATACCAGGACGAAACTGCTGTAAAAGCGCTAGTTAATGCTTCCAATTGGTGATTGCTACACTTTTGATATATTAATTAATAAATTCATTTCAGTGCCGAAACAATTATAATTAAATTCCCTTTAAAAGTGTAGGTTGTATTACCCCACCTAATCAAACTAATATTATCACAATATCCATGCCTTAGTTACAGATTCAAATTTAAATCCTTTTGGCTACAGGTCCAGCATTTTACAAACCTGACTATAGATAAAAATAATTATTATAATTAGCTGTTCAGACGATTTTACCGAGAAAACATGGATGTGAATAATATATTCTCTAAGCTCTTTCTGGTATCCATGAGGTTTATTTACTGCATGTAACGGTTTGATATTCATTTTTAGTATTCAAAGCTATTTAACCATTGAAATTATGCATATTATGCTGCCTACTATACGGTATGACAGTCTGCAAAAACATTGAAAATTAAACAAGGAGACCCACATGCTACGATCTCATGAGTTTAAAAATTATAATTCAATCAATAACTTCGCTGAAAACAACGGAACCAGAAAGGACATAGTGGAATCATTTCAAAATTATTACTCTTTTAATCCAGTAATTCAAAATCGACGGATAATAAGGCTCAAGCGTTAACACGTTTTGTAGTAATGAAACAATTTTGTGGAAAATTATTTTAGCTGGGTCTAATGATTGTGGATTCGATAACATGCAACAGAATCTATTTCATTTATCTGGAACCACTTAGTCGAATACAAACGCGTAGTTGGACCTCGCAATAAAATATGCGCTAAGATAGCCAATACAAACACCAAATACAAGGGTGTCTCATTTCCTAAAGTTATTTTTTAAGGAAATAAGTAAATCAGTAAGGAATTAAAACAATGTGGGTTGAAAAGAAGGGTCTTTCTAATGAACAATTTAGCTCCATAGAACCCATCTAGTTCTACCGAATGGATCAACAGACATATACTTCCTCATTCCTCACCATTATTCTTCATAGCGTCACGCATGAGTTTACATCGCATCCAAGAGTGGTTAACCAAAGCTTGATCACTACCAATTCTAACAGACTTAATTAGCTTCCCGTCTAATTTCGCTCGAGATCTTGCCACGTCTATCTCGCCATCATCTCCACCACTAATGCTCCTACTACGATAAAATTAGGTTACCATCAAACTAATTGAGGGATGCGGTCTAATCCAGTTTCCAATCCCCCACTCCTTACGTTAAACGAGCGAGCGCCATATGAGGGAAGGTAGCCCCGATTCCCATCCATCTCCGTCAACAAACACTTGGTTTGATGACAGTTTACGATGAAAACTTACGGCAGCAGAAAGGAGCATAAACTTTGATGAGTAGTCTATTTTTCTTTCTTTGCACCAATCCCAAATTCATCCCCGTACCATTAAATTTCATTACCAATACATTTTGCTCCTCAGCTACTTACTTTAATGAGAGAAGCAAGAATCGATATTTGATTTGGAATTTAAAGCTAGCATCGACAAAGAAATTGGATAGTTTTGACAGATTGATGAGATACGCATTGTTAGAACTATCGATGAACTAGTATTGAAAGATGGTAGAAGACTCCTTGAAAAAAATAGAAATGAGGAATGGATTATGAGAATATATTTACGTAGGTATTACATACGACAACTAAATCAGCCATACCTTAAGACACGATGGCCTGATGAAGACAAACTTCGAAGGAAATGTGAACGGGAAGAATGGAAAGGGCAAGTATCGTATGAGGTATATGGAACAAGTGGTTAAGGATGTAAAAAAAACAATGTCGTTAATATAAAGAGTTTGGTCGAGAAAAGAATCGAGCGGAGAGCTGATTCAAACCAATCCTCGGATAGTTGACCAATAATGATTATGATTAGGTATTGTATGATATTATAAAAATAAAACTAATGACCAACAGGGAATTCAGGTAAAAGTACTTTGTAGTGGAGAAATTTGTGATTGGAGTATGGGAAGTTGGAAAGATGCTGAGGTAGCTTAAAGAGTCTTGTACCTCTATGGGAATGCAGCGAAATAAATAACAATTTTAAACCCATTGATAGTATTTCGGTATATGAGAGCTAATTTAAGTTATAATTAGCCCTCTTATAATGAAAATTTAAATATTTAATGACAACCATAAAATAAAAGCAATTTTCACCGACTCATTTTCAACATTAACTGGATTTCAGATTCTCAAAGCAGCCATGATAGTCATTTGTATTCCTTCTACACTAAATGCGCAGCACGAAAAAATGTTAATTCTTTCTACTGTGAAATAATTGTGAGCATGGTTACGAGGATGCTTAAAAACTTTGCAAAAATAAGATTAAATTAATAGTCCACTCTTCTAATCCCTTTAACTAATTTTGCAATCTCAATTTTCGACCACCGTCCGTGTCGACACTGGATTCACGTGTTATATTCTCCCACAGATTTTCAAATCCCAGGAAGACACGAAGTCAGTATTCCGGTAAGTTATGCCCCAATTCTTACGTAAAACGCGCACTCGAGTGCAGTAGAATCCACCAAAATTTCACTAGTTGAATATTCAACTTCGACCAATCGAAAAAATTGAGCTCGAGTCGAGAGGCGAGTGGTCGATTAATGAGAAGTCCGTCGGATGAACTGACATCAGTGACGAAGGTACGGATTAATCGGAAATTCTGAACCCATTCATACGGAAATGTATGCCTTATAGAAATTCCACAGGATCCGAAAAATATATCCATGGATGGTATAATTTTGGGACTCCTTAACGGAAGTTCCCTCAAGGTGAAGTCCTGCGGCTCAAGCGACTGAAAGAGTGGGGGGATGAGAGGTTCACGTCCCGTGGAATGGAGAGAGAATCCACATCCGGGCAGAATGAGACGCAATTTACGCGTCCTCCTTCAATGGGGAGGGACCTCCCAGGAAAACGACCCATCCGGGCGCCCCTGAAGATTACCCCGAAGAGCGATAGTCTCTCCCAGCGCCTTCCCACATTCATCCGGGCGCCCGAAACCGACCGCCCTTTCGGTAATTAAGACCGCGTATTATGAGGGCCCACCGCGTATGCAGTGCCGTATAGCGGGCACGCATTGCGAAGACTGGATTGACTCGAACCGCCGCCGCCGCTGGGAGGATTAAGTCTCCCCGTAGTCGTCGTCGGAAAGGCCCTCCGCGCCAGTGTATCGTTCCCTTTCGACTCACACGAAGCGTTAAACTCATCTCGGGGCTTTCACTTAGCCGATCCAGGTGTAATTCGGGAGGGGCGCTATTCGAGGACGAGTGAGCAGCCAATTTGTCTGCGGATTGAACGTCACGCGTACCAAACTCGTCCCATAGAGATATGCAGGGCCCAACCGAAGCCAAAACCTTTTCCTCCAGGGACACCTACTTCCTTCAAAGCAGAGTTAGTCTCCAGCAGCGAGGATTCCAGTATAATCCACCATTATTATTATATGTAAGTATAATTAATTGAATGTTTGAATGTGAAATTTCATTTCATAGATGACTGAGCAAAGGCAAGTGAGATCACGAAATGTTTGCAATCGCTGTTTGGTGCACTTTTAGATACAGTTCCTTAAATTTGTAATAGAAATTAGTCACCAAAAACCTGAAGTAAGGATTAAATAATAAAAATAACTTTTCAGAGTATAATTTATTGTTGATCCAGGTTTCGCCACTTACGGCATTCTCAGGATCGGACACTAGTGACGATTCCGTAACTGGCAGAACCTGGGTCGGCAATAAATTACACTGTGGAACGTACAAAGTTATTTCTTATTATTTCATTATGCAGTGGGTCCACCAAGTTACGGCGGAAAGTATTGATATCTGTAGTAATGAGTAATTAAATAAGGAAAATCTCATTCTGTTGAAATTGTTTACCTATTGGATGAATGAACAAAGTTTACCTGTAACTACAAACAATTTTAGCAACAAACTTGGGAGGAAATTCACGAAGATTTGAAAATTCACCCAACCATCAGATTCTCAAGAAAAAAAGAAGGAAAAACTGGAGAAAAAAGTATGATTGTACAGGCAAAAACTAGTGTTACTTCGGTAGCATATTGGACGGTGCAATAGGGTGGGAAAAGTGTGATGACAAAAATTGCTTTGAGTAAGCAGAAGAGAACATAAAACGAGAACCTTGGGCAGAGATTTTAAAGAGAAGGTCATTAAAGAGGTTAATAAGGCGTAAAGACTACATATGAATCGGAGTGATGCACTACATGGAAAGATGACGAGTAACGATTGGAAGCATAAGAAATCAGGGTGCGAAGGGAAATGGAGAAGATACGATAGATGGAATGGCGGAAAGAGTAAGTGTTGAACATGATCGGATAGGAAACTAGATTGCTGGCAGAAAAGAGAAGATGACAGTGTTGATGAATGAACAGATAATGTAAGGATGATGGAGTACTGATGGTTGTTAACTAACATAGAATATTACGTAAGCTAGGACGTGAGAAATAGAAAAGGTGTTTGGGATGGTATGAAGTGGGGCAGAAAATGTGTCCATTTCAAGAGAGAAATAGAGGTTTGATGGAGAGGACAGACGAATAAAATGTAACATTGGTAGGAATACACCATGAAAACCTACCGTAACCGATAAAAACTATCAATAAAAGTCTTAAAGACGCTTGTAATTCACTACTTAGCCTGTTAAATGCGGATACTTTTCTAGTAAACGAAAAAATGAATACTAAAACACAAACTTTGTAAAAGATATTTTCATACGTAACATGTATTTAAAAATTAACTACTACAACGGATTAATTATCAGAACTTCTTTCGTGTCTGCTTTATTATTGCTTCAAATAATTGGATTCGTATATTGTAAAGATTTCAGTTTCAACGTGTATTCACTCCAAATACCCATTTATCTTGTTAGATATATAATGGCACGAAACGGTAAAAACCTGCCATAAATCTTTTGTAATTTCTGTTAAGTTTATACTTTGGAGCAGAGTATTTAGAAAGAAATACACTATTTGCATACAATATTTTGTGTACTAAATGTAACATGACAACCAATTCACATTTTATAATATATTCTGGAAATAGAAATCCTCCAATAAACGTGTTCAATGAAACAACAGGGTCAACTCTTGTGAACCTGATTTAGGATGTCTAACGCATGACGCAAGATGGTCTGATAACGACAGTGGTCAAGAGGCAAGAGAACAGGAAGTAGAGCTAGTGAAGGCATCGTATGAAATATCTGAAGGAAACAATGAAGGAAATAAGGAAGGGTGTAAAAGAAAAATTTTATGTACAGGCGTATGAAGAGGTTATAAATAGAGCTGCGTCAAACATATCATAGGATTTATGATAGTGAAGTTGATCTTATAAATATGTAACGTATATAACACCATTGATTGAAAGGATAGTTTTTTCCACTTTAAAAGTCCAGAGTTATTCATGGCTATAAATGATTCCTTTTTAAAATGAAGCTGATAAAATCAAAATCTTTATAAATGTCGACTAGAACTCTCCGCTATTAATAATAGCGGTGCCATTATTACATTCATCACGCAATTTGCAAACGCACTCGTATACTGCTGATTTACTTTGCTTTAGGCTTCATAACTGAACTTCACTCTAGTATATACTACGTCGTTTTGATGCCCAACAGATCCACATACCATGTTTTATTGAGGGAAGACCGCTCGCGCATCAAGCGTTAGAAATGGCGCAAAACAGTTCAGTTCTCATTTCGGGTGTCCGTCATTTATTTTTTTGCGAAGCAAATAACTCCCATAGAGTCACTTCATGTGCCTAGACTCAAAACTACTGGATAGGCAAGCGTACTCGTAATATCTCCGCAAACCTTTGAGTCGGCATTTTGTCGCATGTTTACTCGCCCTCCTGATGGGAAACCGCGACAAACTTCGGGGCGGAGTGATATTCATCCGTGCGAGGAAGACACGATTAGTTTGGCAATATTCCGCACGCAGCCGGCTGCTTTGTACGCCGGTAATTAACCCGCCTAAATCATCCCGCGATTCTCATTGCAACTAGTTTGCTCATCGTCGAAATGATTGAGAAAGTTTTAGCCATAGGGGGTAAGTGGAGCAGAGCTTCATTTAACCAGAACGCGAGAAAAAATTCGCAAGAGCAAAGTGGAGGAGTGGCGGGAATGCTAGAATTACATTTCCGGAAACGCAATCGAAAGAGACCGTGTTATACTTAGTGTGTCTGGTATTTACGTGGGAGGAATAGTATTGAGTTTGTGGCTCTGCAGCAGTACTAATCTCCAGGAACTAATTTTCGTTAACAGCTGTAGGTCATAACGACTCAAAGGGAAGCATGCGCAACATAGAAAGCATGGATGAGAGGTGAATATATCCTAAATTTATAAATGGTAGGTTTAAAAAACTATATTTTTTCCATAAAATTTTCCGCAAGTTCTTCACAGAGCCCTAAGTATTATTATATCGGCTAATGTTACAGGCAGATAAGCTTTTGTGCAGGTAAATGAAATTCCAACATATCAATTCAGCATGGTTTTAAATGTAGATATATATGTATATATACATGATGGCCTGATGAAGACTATCGTCGAGGGAAAAGTGAACGGGAAGATTGGAAAAGGCAGACCTCGTAAGAGACACATGGAACAGGTTGTGAAGGATGTAAAAGAGAAGAATTACGTCACAATGAAAAGGTTGGCCGATAGGAGAATCGAGTGGAAAGCTGCGTCAAACCAATCCTAGGATTTATGACCAATGGTGATGATATGTATATATTAAGTTGGTTAAAAACCTTTACCATTTTTTAATCTCCTTCGTTCAATATCTCAGAAAATGTCTTGTTTTAAGCCACTCTCAAATTTCTGTATCAGCCCTCTCATTTCAGCTTTTCTGGCAAGCGCAAGGGTCCGGGCAATACACCCTCATCCTGAACACCCCATCAAAAATCCTCGCGATTCGATTTTCTGAGTGCCAGAACTTCTCAGGAAATCGCAGGTGACCCAGGGAAAGAAACTGGCCCTCCTACCCTGAAAGTGTGAATTTCGCACGCCGTATGGGTTGAGCTCTACCCTCACCTATCAAAGACCAACCTTCGGGTTGAACACAAGTTTTGGGAGCGTGGTAGCCTAGTGGGTAGAGCGCTTGGCTACTGATCGAAGGGTCCCAGGTTCAAATCCGGGTGACGCCTTTAGACGCCCCCGAACGAAAAATCCTCGGAGTGCGAGGTGGCCCAGGGAAAGGAACTGGCCCCCCTACCCTGAATGTGTGAAATTCACACGCCTGTGGCTTAGTCCGTGGTGAGCTCTACCCTCACCTATCAAAACCAACCCTTGTGTTGAATCACTGAGCGAGTGGAGGACCTAAACTCCTGAAAAAGCCATCTATATATAAAAAAAGGGATCTGTAAATCAGCTAACCAACTAATTTTACTGTTAGTGGTTCAGGGTCTGAATTTATGGAGTAGTCGTTGGTGCCTATTCAGGATAGACAGCTGACAGCTGATACCATCGAAAAGGTACCAGGAGGGAAATCCGACGTTGGCAGTAGCCAACTGGTAATGAAAGGTGCCAAGGGGCCTGCAGTTTAGTCTCCCAACCGTGGAAAGAAATACTGAATATTTTTACTCCCCTCATAGCACACAAGTGGGGACCGGTATACCAATGAAAATATGCGCGCTCTTAAGATGAGAACTCTCGACACCGCACTAACCCGACCCCGCAGCATTTATTGAATGGATTGAGTGAAAAATAAATTCTTTTGGTCACCTGCATGATGTTGCTTTAACAGATAGGAGAGAAAATAATCGCCCGGGGGAAATGTGCATGACTAAGGGTTTAGGGAGTGGTTCCCAACCGGTGTGCCGCGGCAATTCAGGGTACCAGAAAAACAGCTAGGGGTACCGCGATATAATCGCGCGAAAGTGTTAAGTTTTTATCAGAACCAACTTTTGAATCCGTTCCTGTCACACCCGGCAGATGAAATTAAAAGTAATGGAAGCACTTCTTACCACCTGAGGACTAATACTTCCTTGGTAATGGACAGAGAGGCCGAATCAGATAAATAAAAAAATCTAAGAAGGGTATCCCAAGAATGTAACCTCAGTGTGAAGGGTGCTACCAACGTAAAAAAGGTTGGGAATCAATGGCTGGGTTGGGGTGCAATGAGGTTGTGTTATATAGGGTGAATAGATACCGTGGTACCCAATTGGTTTAGTAGTTACAGTACTGACCTCTCACTGGGATGGTTCGGGTTCGAATCTATATCTGCATCTACACAGTACCCTCCAAGCCACCACAAGGTGTGTGGCAGAGGGTGAATTCACACCAAACATGCATTACACATCATGCATAAAAGGTTTTTGTAATAATATTCTAGATTAAAGTTCAAAATTTAAAGCAAAATATATCCCGGCAGGGGAAGAGATTTTTCATAGACAAACCGGTCCCTACTTGAATATTTAGAGTAGAACAATCGAGTAGCGTATTTCATCCAATGGAAGAGACGATGAGCCATGGTACCCTTGGTGCCTTTCACTAAGAGCAGGCTAAAGGCCATATCACATTAGCGGTTGCCGATTACGGTTGCCGTTGCTAGAAACGGTTAGTGTAAACAGTTCCATTCACACTAACCACGTATATAACCGACGGTTGTGCAATTAATTATGCCTCAAATACAAGAGGTCAATGAATTAAGTACATTTAATCTCACCTCGATAAAATGTATGCTGCTATATTATATCCTTCACAAAAAAATAGATGGTGCAAGAGAGCGATATGTAAATACAAACAGTACGTGACCGCGAGATGAGCTCCTATTGGCCACGGTTGCACAACCGGCGGTTAGAAATAGACGCGCTACTATAATCTAAATCTACATCTACAAGATACACTGCAAGCCACCGTGAGGGTGTGTGGCAGGGGGTGAAGATCACCAAGCATACACTACTTACATGCAAACAAGCAACTATAGTGTCTCATGCATCAGGAAATCGCTTAGCAAGGATTTAGATGCAATACAAGAGTGGTGCGACAAATGGCAGTTAGAGCTTAACCTTAAAAAGTGTGTAGCTATCAATTTTTGGAGGAGAAATAATTCGATAGAGCGTACCTATAAAATTAGTAGGTAACACGAAGATCGAAAACGTAGAAACCATAAGATATTTAGGTGTAACAATCACTAAGGATTTATCGTGGGGAAGATATATTAGGGAAATATGCGGCCGAGCGTAGAGAAAGCTAGGATTTATAAAAACAGTACTAGGGAATTGTGATGAGAAGACACAAGAGTTACTTTTCACTAGTTAGGCCCCACCTTGTGTATGCAGCCAGTGTATAGGATCCTAATGAATTAGGTTTGATCAGATAACTAGACAGTGTGCAGCGTAGAGCAGCTAGGCGCGTCAAAAGGTGTAACGATAGGTTGAGTAGCGTTTCAGAATTAATAAAAGAATTAGGGTGGGAATCATTACCAGAGCGTAGGTTAAAGTATAGATTAAATCTATTAGAGAAATTTCAATCGGATAGCTTTACTGAAGATGTTAGGCACATATTAAAAAAAACCAGCGTATTATGCTAGATTCTACCAGATAAATAAGATTAGAGAGATAGATTGTCGTACCGATAGATTAATAATGTCATTTTTCCCCCGTACTATAAGAGAATAGAATAGGCAGCATAGCAAAGGGATAGGTAGGGGAAATATTTTAGAGTATTGTGTAGTGCATGATGCATGTATTAACCCCTCAAATACTATAGATACTAACAATCTAGTAGCATGAGACACTTTGGTTGCTTGTTTGCATGTTAGTAGTGCATGCTTGGTGATCTTCACCCTCTGCCACACACCCTCACGGTGGCTTGCAGGGTGTCGTGTAGATGTAGATGAGATGCAACTAGCATAATCAAAGATGGTTGGCGCTGATTGGTCAACTGTGCAACCGCAACCGGCAACCGCTAGTGTGATAGTAATCTTAACGCCAGGTTTCTCTCTGCACTTCCTCCTTAGTCTTCCATTCCCATACTCGAACATTTCCTCCCCGAGGCTCCTATTACTGCGAAGAGTACAGACTTTAAAACTCAGATAAGCTCACCTGTCCTCTTTTCCGGGTCGCGGAAAGTGACCTCGTCAAGCAAGATGGCGCTGCTGCGGCCCTTGGAGTTGACGGCGAACACGGCCACGCGGAAGGACACGTCGGGCTCGAGGTCGGAGAGCGTGAACGAGGGCCGGTCGGACGTGATGCTCATGAGTGGTCGCTTGCCGCTTCCCTCGTCCGGCTTGGGCTGCCTAGGCTGCGGCTGCGGGTGCTGGTTGTAGAGGCCGCTGCCGCCGTGCTGGCCCGCCGCAGCCGCCGAGGACGTCGAGAAGGAGGCCGCGCCCGCGTCGGAGTCGTCGCCGGACTCTGGGGCCCGTTGATGAGGGCCACCAGGGCCGGCCAGGTCGTCCTCGTCCGGAGGCGCATCCTCGGTTGAGTATAGCTCCAATAAGAACCGCTGTGGGAGACCGCCGTCGAATCCCGGGATGCAGCTGACCTCCGCAGAAGTGCTCGTCTGGTTGTACAGCGTGCAGTTCCGAACCGGAAACGGCTTGCCTAAAACGTTTATAAGATTCAATATGGGGTGAAGGAAAGTTTCATTTCCAAAAGCCTTGCAATGGGGAATATGCATGAAATTTGTTTCTTGAAGATTAATGATGTACCTACTTGATGCGAAATTTTCTCACCAGTTTAAATATATAAGCCAAATTTTTCTACGACCACCACAAAGATTATTAAATTATATTAAAATGTTCCCGAAAATTGACGAAAGTCACGTTGTGACTTTCGTCAATTTTCGGGAATCGGATCGGAAACGCCTTCTGACGTCACTGCACGGTATAGGTTCCATATTGCTACGGAAATAGACATTTATATTTAAAAGAAAACGAAGTGAATATATTGTTTTGAGGTTTTTAGCCTTTTCTCGAAAGAAACCATGACTGGAAAAATACTTAAAAAGGCACATTCCGACAATTTCCTTTGGTTGACTCCCTTATGGCGGCGTTCTTCTTAAAAAACCAGCGATTACATAGACGTAGTAGAAAATCTTGGGCTCTAAACAGGCATTATATAATTAATGGACGATTTGCTCGTTACCATCCACACTACGTAAATAAAATTTGAATTACAATCGTTTATTGAAATAAACAAATGAGATAAATGCATACGTTATCGCCAAGTTTTCATTTAATAACTTACCTCCACGCATAAACAGATAAACAACGCCCTTATGATACCGTGCCGTGAGGTCATGCGATGTCGTGTTTTTAAGCTGCCGAAAAAGTGCAATTTTCAAAGAGTTATATCTTTGTAACGCAACTTAATTCTTCAGCAAAATTTTCGCCAAGCACATCTTAGCTAATAAACTTCACATTCAAAGAGTTATAAAAAATAGTGCATGTTCCCCATTAGTGCAAACTATTTACATGGCAAAGTTATCCCGCTTAATACATCTCTCCCAAATTATATCCTTTCCTCCCTAGCGTGTTCAGAAATGGAAATCTCATGGTTTCGCAGCTCAAAAAAATCTTGTTTTTTCACTCGTGTATGTTGAATGGGAACCGACCCCCGTACCCTGAATGTGTGAATTTCACAAACCATTGGCTTAGCACGGAGTGAGCTCTACTCTCACCTATCAAAGACCAACCTTCGGGTTGAATCACTGAGTGATGTTGAATGGTATAATTTGAAAGATGTAGTGTTCATTCGCACGTTAGCATTATCATTATTTTTAACTTCAAATTCTAATCATCGGTGAACAGTCCTAGGATTGGTTAGACGCAGCACACCATTCGATTCTTCTATCGGCAAACCTCTTAATTTTAACGCAATTCCTCTTTTTTA
The DNA here is from genome assembly GCA_933228895.1 of Platycnemis pennipes. Taxonomy (NCBI): domain Eukaryota; kingdom Metazoa; phylum Arthropoda; class Insecta; order Odonata; family Platycnemididae; genus Platycnemis; species Platycnemis pennipes. The sequence continues at coordinate 88,419,472 of OW121857.1, forward strand.
TTTCTTTCAAAACCTGTTCTATTTATCTCATACGAGGCCTACCTTTTCCATTCTTCCCGCTCTCTTTTCCCTCAACGATTGTCTTAATTAGTCCTTAAGATATGTCTGATTAAGTTCACCCTTCTTCTTTTTAGGGTTTTCAGTAGAAAACTTTTCTCTCTCACTATTTTTAAGACTTCGTTTGTCACTCGGTCGATCGATTTCATCATCATCATTATTCGGTATCACCATACTTAAAACGTTTTCAGTCTTGACTTATCTGTCGCTATTATACGTCCATGTTTCCTGCTATATGGTAAAATTCTTCAGATATATGTTATAATGAAGAGTTTCCTCAATGCAACGCTTCTATTTGAAGCATTAAACAGAATCCTCTTTTAGTAAGATGTCCTTTTTGCCTGGGTAATTCCACTGGCAATTTCTCTTTTAGCTCCTCCATCGCTGGTTAACCTCGAATAAGAAAGCGAAAAGGTGAATATAACTCTGTGGGAAATGCTCATCTGGTTGCACCGTGCAGTGTCGAACAGGAAATTGCTTGCCTAATCGGTTAACGGATTCATGATGGTGTGAAGAAAATTTCCGACAGTTCCAAAAACACGCATTTTATGTCAAATTAACCGATGGAAAAGTCGTCCACGCAATGAGTGCGAAAACTGAACCTTCGTTCGCTCCACCACGATTGTAACGTTATTCCTGCACTGTCGCTTACCGATTACCGTAAACAATCCAATCTTGAAGCGTACAATTCTCCGTTTCTTATGGGAATCTGTCGTGCGCGTTGGGTCTTTTGGACAAAAATTTTTACAGCATTCTCATCAACCTCCCTTCATCAATTCATGCTTTCGAAGCGCTAGGTACCTTTTTTGTTATTAAATACATAAGAACCCATTTAATCTTCTAGGTTCATTGCATACCACCAGGTAGTAGGAATTTCATTTGGGATATTTTAACAACGATAATCAACACAACTATGATAAGGAATCGAGAAGTATGTCATGGAAAAACAATTATGACACCTTTACTAAAGTAAGTGAAAAATTAGGTAAGTAGTTTTTAGTTTTTTAAAGCCTTCACAGTTTATACATACTGATTTAAGGTAATTCCTGTATGTTAACTGTGCCTCAAATGGTGCAATTTTTTGTTGATTATTGATTTTTTAACTGTTCAAAGTCTCTAAGGTTAATAGTACCTACCTTCTGGAAAACATTATTCTAGTACAATGAGAATTATAATTATTAAGAGTTGACATCCAAATCTTAAGAGAGTAAATATTAACTTATGCACAAATATATGAGTGGCTAACTCAGGGGACTCGGAATTTTACGCCAAAAGCAAGTTGTTAATCAGCATTTTGGAACTCCCATAATTTATTCCATTCCCACATTGAAGCGTAGGTTAACTCTCGATTAAATCATATGTAATTGATTCAGGTAATTAACTTTCAAACTCAAAAATTGAAAAGAAGCTTTTTAATTCGTTTTTCACAGATGATAGATGGCAATTCACATCAACAGCTCATTAAACTTGGACTGCGACAAAATATGTACACACGTCACAGAACGGAAATATCGTCATGTGTGACATTCAGCTGGCACGTAATTTCCTGAGGGTAAATAATTTAGAGTGCATGAAAATAATTTCACCCTACTACTGTGATTCATTATTTTCCGCAGCGCGTCACGTTTATTGGATGTTTTACTTCACATTAAAGGCTCCAGTTAAATCAAAATGGGAATCGGTCGCCCGGGCATGGTACTAAATTCATGTATAAAATCCAGTGCTCCTACATTAAATGTCCACCTTAGCCTTGTACGTAGAGCTAACAAAGAGATTACGTTATTTCACGATGGCCGCTGTCCCCGAGAGAGTGATTCTTGACTAAATAAAACATACTGACACAATGAATGGATATCAAAGATACTTCAACCGAACATTGTTTTCAAGATGTCTATGAATCTCGGCATAATTAAAATGGTTTCAAGAATGGAGGCTGCAAAAAATGTCCTATCTCGGTTTAAAACAAGCAAAAATCCAAGATGATTTTAGTGTTCAACTGCTACGGGTATTGGCGACCACTAACTTAGCAAATTTTGACTGTCCAAAAGTAGGAAATGATTTTTAAACGAAAGAATCTTTAAGGGTTACATTTTTAGACACTACCATTGGGTCCTTGAGATGTAGAGGGGCCAAAGATGATATTTAATTAGAATTTACAAAATTGAATGGTACAACGATGAGTCGATTAGGTTTATTGATCTTATACTTCAATTTGGGCATTTATTCCGAAAAATTGGGTTGAGAATGTTACCTCATAAGCTGCTGTATTTTTTTATATCTGAAGTAGATATATTGCTGAAGTTTGCTACTCCTAAATTAAATTTTTAATTAGCAAGGAATTTTTTTTCAGTTTTAGAATGGTTTGCTAGAGCAAAATGAAAATTTAATCGAAACATCACTTTCCCCGAAAATCAAATTACTTTAACGTGTAAATATTGTTCAACAAGTTAAGGATTTCCCTTATCCGTCACACATTTCTTTTTTAATATAGCAGATTAAACATTTGAGAGTAAAACGACGTTGGTACTTTAAAATTAATATATACCATATTATCAAAAATAATGAAGAAGAAAAACATGAGAATGTTTAGTTTTAGTGTGATAGTCATCAAGTTTATCAAAAGTAATATGTGATGTAAGCAAGTTTAGGATGAATCAAAATAAAATGAGAAGGATATTACTGAGATTCTCAGTTTTATGAGATATCAGGAGCAAATCCCCATCAATATATTTATCTATGCTGTTTTCTTTTCACTGAATTACTACTTCTGGAATGAATGCTCCCATTTACAAAAGGAAGAGTTTATTTTTCACAAACTGAAAATAACGTACATGTGCATTTTTCTATCTCAGCATAAGCGTTATGTCATAAATTCAGGATTTAACGTACCATTGAGTTTCATCAATAAGTTCTTCGATATTAGCTTTTGTTAGATAGTCCATATTTGTACAAAATATGTCTATTTACTGTGATATTGAAACCATATTGGAAAGATTTTATAATTAGAAATGTTTTTTCCGGAATAGCGATTTTATCCTCATCAGGATATCTGGGAACCCATCATAAAAATTAATGCCTTGATCCGTAATGATCTTTGTAAGAATTTCAAATGGAAGTTGGGGAATGAAAAGTCTTGAGAAAATACCATAAAATGGTGATAATTGAGTAAATAACTTAAGGAAAAAAATAATTAGAGAATTAAATGTGAGTGACATTTGATCATTTTCTGATAGTCAACTTTCAACGTTATAGTTGATGCTGCCTGCCGATCCATTAGTCATTGCTGATTTTAGACACTGGCTGAGAAAACATTAGCAATGCATATTGCGTAAAGGCATCACCGTACGAAATGAAACATCTGCGGCGCGTTAGAGATAGTTGTTCTTCGGCAGAATGGTTATAGAACACCCCTTGTCCATGGTGAAAGACACAGATGATTTAAAACTTTATTTCAGACGGTCGTAGAGCGCAGAAAATCTCAAATATTTGGTTTAGTCCTATATTTCGTAAAGGATCCATATTTCCATGTTTCAGACATGTTTGATGACTAATGTTTCGATTATTTGGGTCACCCTGGTTTAGTCCTATATTTCCTACAGGATCCAGATTTTTATGTTTCAGACATATTTGATGACAAATGTTTCGATTCTCTGACTCAACCGTCATTGGTATAGTTGACGTTCGATTTCTCATCTATTGACGATTTTAGATATGAGCTCCGAGGTTGAAATTTTGAAGAATTTGATTTTTCTGAAATCCAAGTCAACGCCACAAATGCAGCCTCCTGGGTTTCCACGCCGTCTATTCACCGCAAACTCAGCTATTGTTAGCTAACAGTAACTAAAGATGTGGTCAATGGAGAAGAGAAATATTGGAGGGAAAATTCAAAGGGAGGAGCACTGACCGGCTGCAACCACTTGGTACACGCATGGCACGGCCTGGTGTCCGACGGCGTTCTCGGCCCAACAGGAGAGCGTGCCGTAGTCGAGGTCGGAGGCGGGCGAGTACCGGAGCAGGGACGCCGTGCCGTTGCTGGAGAAGCGTCCCGGAGCCACGTCCAGCGTCTCCCCGGAGTTGTTGAACTTCCAGCGGAAGGACGTGGCCGGCGGGTCCGCCTCCACCTCACACCAGATGTCCACCTCCTCGCTCCTCGACGCCCCCACCACCAGGATCTTCTCGTGGCGACACACCGGGGCGACTGCAACAATTAGACAATTAGGAATAAACCTAGGAATAACTTCGGTTGGAACAAAAGAAAATCAACCGCCGCAGACGTCACTCTATATGCACGGAGTATCCTGCAAACCTCCACGAGGGTGACTTACATGAGATGAATCATTACCAAACAAGCGTCAATCCCTTTTGTTTCCCTACGTTATTCCCATTTTGATAATCGCCTTATGTCCGTCAACTTATATACGGTGCCCTGCAAGCCTGCGCAAAGGCTAAGACCGGCGTTATAGCTCGGCGGCGGCGGGAACCTTCATAGCTCTGCGGCGTGGCATGAAAAAAGAAGATCGTAATGCGTTGCAGGACACTGGAACTTGTCGCCTTGTACGAATCACGATTGATCACGGCCAAATCTAACTTGCTGAGTTTCGTCTCCTTCCTTCTTTGTGCGCAGTTCATTATGGTTAGCAGTAGTTTATTTTGATTAGGGGTAGTTTAGTTTAATTTATTAGGGAATCGTTTAGTTTAATTTAGTTTTTAAAAACCAGGCCCTTCAGCAATATATTAATAATTTGCTATGTATTGGTTATAAAACTTGAAGATGACATGCATACTCCCGTGAAACATTAAACGACAATGAGAAACTAAACCACGTATGAACGCGTAATGAAAAAGTTACATTTTCACAAAACACTTATTTCTGGGATAGCAATGACTTCCCTTCTTCAATTACAATTTTAACACTTCATAACATCTAATGCATCATACGTAATGCATCTCATACGCACTCGGGAAAGTACACAATAGAGCACATTCATAAATGCTGGGCGATTCGAATTAACCGGGCCTCCATCTCCTTGCCACAGAGAATTCAGCAAGGCTGAATATTTGCGGCAGCCGATAGCCAGCTAAGCGCTAGTCAGCGACGCTCTACGGTTTGGCGTCATGATTTCCAAAGGCGTGTTCTCATTGGCTGATTTCTGCCACTGGAGCTCTGTCGCCGAGCTATAAAGCCCCCCCTAAGTGGCAAGGTATGGCAAGTGACTAGCCTTAATTCTTAAAATTCATTTATTTTGCCACGCCTAAAAAATTACCTTTGCCACAGATATGGGTTATATATGGGGAAATGTGGCGAAACATCTGAGAAGAACCACATAATTCCATCTGTATTTATCGACATATATCTATTATCCTGCAAACCATCGCAAGGATGATTGGCTTGTGGTGGCAATATACCTATAAAGTAAGCACTAGCGCCACGAATTTGTCAGTATCTCACAATTGCTTCTAACAGCAATATCTACGTAAAGCGAGAGGTATGAAAAAACTGTTGAATGGAAATATTGACCGAAATAACAAAATTTAATGCTAATAAAATATTTTTTTTAGAAAATTATGGTCTTAAGAACTTTCTACTCATACAATCATTTTTTTACCTTTTAATGAGCGTTTAAGAGGATACGAAAAAATCCATATCTTCGCTCAGATGAGTAGGTACACATCTTTCCTAGGATATTAAAATTTAGCTTACTAATTCCATTGAAATAGCCGGTTGTTCTCCACTCTCTTTAAAACGTGCATATAAATCTTACATGCATCATCACCCCACTATTTGAAACCCACGCACAACGGTCGTGCGTTCAAATCCGATCCAGGGAATGATTTATTTTTGCTTATCTTACGATTATGATTTATATTACTATAGATTAAACGGCATGCTGTAGCGTTAGTCGTTGGAGCACTTAAGACACAAGGCTACTTCTGCCTCTAAGGATCTACCACTTGATAATCCACAAACATCACATACTTAATCATCCTTACTAAACTTTCAATCCTCCGTAAATCATATCACATACCTTATGCACCATTTTCACGGAATCTATGGTCAAAATATCTATCAAAACGGACAGTCAAGTTTAACTGCACAATACAGAACCTTGGTACTTTTGCCGCCAAGTCAGATTAGCAATCCATTTACTTCATTTGCCCCTTCTTGACTTGTACATATTTATGAGGAGGAAATCTAAGACTTCCACTTCCTGGTATATGCAGGGGTCCTGGAATCCGGGGCTCCCAACCCGCTCGACGATTTTGGGTTACGCGAATAAAATTTGATTATGAAGCAAGTCACAGAAAGTATGAGCATTTGCTTGAAATTTTGTATCCAGCCAAACAGGCATTGAATTATTGATGAGTGAAAATTTATCCTCGGAATCTACTGTAAAAAACATCAATTACCCAAGTTAAAAAGAATATTTATGTCAAGGGATGCCTCATGAATGAATATAGGTTAGAGAAATTGACAGACGAAGGGTATGCAAGAGAAAAATAGTAGTGAATCACCGTCTTTATACATTATTGGTTGAAAATTTCTCAAGTTTCTTTCTATTTAGAATGAGGTAATTCATGGCAGAAGATGAGACTCGTCCACGAGAAGGAGAGATCCTAGTTCGAGTCTCGGTCAATTTTGGCTTATATTTTTACATACATATTTACATAAACAAGATATATTACAATCATTGGTATCGCTCACACTTAATCCTGAGGTTCAAAGTGTTGCTGACACCTTCTCCTTCCGAATTCACTGCGGCGCAGTTGTACTCTCCGCCACTGGCCCTCGTCACCCTTTGCAGCACCAGGTTCTGATTATTCACGAGGATTTGTGCGGCTATATTTTGCTTCAGTAACGAACCCTGTGGATAAGAGATAAAAATCAGGGGTAGCATCCATCATTTTGTATCATCGAAAGGCATACGTACACATCAATTTGCTTTTAACTGACCAATATAGTAATGCTTCTCGTGAGCCTATTGTTATGAGCCATTTACTGTGGAGAATATTTTAGAGAAAGAGACTTTGACACTTTTTTAATGTGAATACATATTGAAAATCGGTTCAGGAGCCATCGAAAGAAAAATTGATTCCTTAATTACTCAAACTTCAAGCGGAAATATATCAATAAGTGACCTAACAACACTGAAATTTAGGAAATACACAAATATATTAGAACGTAAAGCTGAAGCATTAATCTTAATAACAGTGAGGTATAGGCGACAAAAGCGACGGGAAAGACAATATTGGAAGCATGGAGGGGCGACCATGTTATAAACATCGCGGAATGACCGAGTGATGAACGAAAAAATCCTGAGAAGAGTGGAAGAACAGATAATTCTGACGATAAATTTAAAAAGAAGACCGATTGACTAAATCTTGAGACATGATAACCTAATGAAGGAATTTCTCCATAGGAAAGTAAGCAGAAAAAACGGGAAAAAGATACCCTCGTTTGGAATACGTATACGTAGCCAATTTTGAAGGGTGAAAGAAAAGACCGATGAGAAAATGCAGAAATAATCCATAAAGAAAAACAAGCAGAAAGTTGCTTTGAAAATAATCTTAATTGAATTCAGTTTGTTTTATATTCTCAAATTACTGTAAATGTTTATAAATGAGTGACCTTATTGTATCTGGGAGGCACATATAAAGGTGCATGAGCACATATTCTTAAGGCTGTTTTACACGGTACATTGTTTGTACAATTTCTTGCACAAACCCTTGCATGAGGAAAATTGTACCGTGTAAAGCTGAAAATTGTATGAACGCTTAGGCAAATGTCTGAATGACTGAACGGAAAATAGAACCTGTTCTAATTCCATTTAGACAAACGTACAATTTCGTTCAGTTTCATACATTCGTTTGATCAATAAAAAATGTACCGGCCTTTATAGGAAGGTATGGTGAGCAAGCCACATCCAATTCACCGATATTTAACAGTGTAGACTAGTACCGAGTAAATAGTTGCCTACTTAATCTTAATCTTAGGAAACTCCCCAAATTAGTCTCCAGAAATAAGTTATTTAAGGTGGGCTCGAATCTCATAATACCGGAGTGAACTGAATGTGAAAAACTAAACTCATACTTCTGGTCACTTCACTTTTCTTGTCAAATTAGGTATCGATCAATTTGCCTTTCTTCTGTCCACGTCCACAATGGAAAAAAGACATTCAACCAGAAGCTCAGCCACCGAATGGATTTATGGTCAATAGTTAAATTTAGCGAGAACAACAAGATAGCAATTATCCTTCAGTTTTTGACTTCATAGAAATTTATGTTTTGACTCCAAAGATGTACCAGGTTTTTTATCTGAACCGAACAAAGTATGGAAACCTGCCCGCGACACAGGAAAATATCAGGAATGAAACGAGGTCGAAGGCTTTGTTTCATTCCTAAACGGAACACAATATTTTAGGACAAGTTTGTCGAAGGGAATGTTCTCTAGGACCATCGACGAAAAATAGGAGATTTTTAATTATAAAAACTTATGGGTGAAGTGGAATGGTCTAAAGATGCAATGCGCAGATAAAACAGACGAAAACTCTAGAGTAAGGAAATAATATCAGGAGGCCATGGAAATACCGTCACGGTGAGGGTTGAAAAAGTATTGATATACAGTTAACTTGATTATAACATAGCTGAGAGAAAATCAGAAGGAAATGTCAAACGAGAAAAAAAATAAATTACCTCAAAGGGCCGAGTAAAGAGTTTATGGAAGAAGAAGTTCAAATATACAACTGAGCGATTGATGAACGCGAAAGGATGGAAGGTTTAAAGTAGCTAAACTTCATAGAAAACGAAATGATGATGAAGGCTGGAGAAAAGTATTTTGAAATTATGTATACCTATTGAACAAAGCTATCCTGAAGTATACCTACTGGTGAATAATTTTATGGAATTGACCAGTCGGTACTAAATTTATTGATCTGAAAGTTAAATGACCTACGTACCTATTTTTATTTTTTACTTCTTTCAAAAAGTATTTATGTATCTAGCTACGTCCAATCAGGTATAGAACATTCTCATAAAATTCTACACTTATGAAGAGAAGCAGAAAGAGATGCTTATGCTCCAAATCAATAAATGAAGCCATTGTGATCGATTTTTCTTGTACAGGACAAGTTTAATGGATTTCTCTTTCCAACAATGATCAAATGAAATTCGGAGATCGTGGGAAGTTTATTCTTGGCATTTTAGTCTGAACAGAAACTCAAATGTCCTCCAACTGGATGAAATTGTTTTGACCAAGTCATCTTATAATCAGCAATATCTAATAGGTAATACGATGCTGAATGAAAATCATTTAGCAATAATCGTAAATGTAACCTTTCAATATACGGTCACTAAAGCTTTCTCTTGCTAATAACACATGAACGTTCTGGAAAATAAAAGAATGGAACTTTTTTAGGTTCACTTTATATTTAAATAGGCACGACCCGGGTTTTATAACGTAATTACATCTTCAGATGGTTGATCATGCATACATCTTCTTTATATAACAAGTTGGGTGCGACAGTTACTGTCAAAGTCTGAAGATGTAACTATGTTATGAAATCCGGGTCGTGTCTATTTAAATATAAAGTAAACCTAACAAAGTTTCATTCCTTTATTTTCCATTATGGAAAGGTATCACACAGCCTGAAGTTATCAGGTACAAGAGCGTTCACTCTTCATTTGCAACCGATGTGTGTCATAGGTGATATCTGCACGCGAATAGCGAAACTATTTAGATGAAAAGGAGGCTGGTTGGAATGTTTGATTAACAGAAGTGGTTTCGGCGAAACTAGAAGAATCTATGGGACAGGAGTGGGAAGTATTGTGCACCAATACTCCATGCAAAACCAGTGAACCCTTGAATCCTCGCAAACATTTCCTGATTCACGTTAATTATGTCCCACTCTGACTCGGAGACGTATCCACAGCGGAACGCATAAGAAGACTCTGCTGCAAGTTGCTCGTCTTGGCTCGCGGCATGCGTTGGAAATCCGAACACGTTCCTAACCCACTTCTGACGGGAATACCATCGGATCAGAGATGTTTGGGCACGCACCAAGCGTGCCCATTCAGTCAGTCGCGGTGCCCACTCTTGCAATACGAAAACTGCCCTCGACGCTGAGCACTCCTTCGGGCTCCCACTTGGACAGATGTATGCAACACAATTAGTTAACGGAACGGATACGACTAAGGAGCAGAATTGGTGCACGTATTAATACCAAAGTACAAAAAAGTTCTTCCCCGTTAGCGCCAATAAGAAATGTCTTCTGCGCAGCAAATAGTCTAAACACAGAAAATGAAAAGCTTAGGAAACTTTTCAGTATTTTTCTTGGAACGAAACATTTTAAATATTCTTTAAATGAATGTAAAAAGGTTTTACAGCGGAGTGCAAGCATTTTCTATAAGCAGTTTGAGGACAGAATATATTTATAAGGTAAAATATATCTATCGAGCTTTGATATTTACATGTCATCTCATGGATGGCGTCGAGATTGAATTCATCCTCATTTAAGTAATCACGATTTAACGCTTCGCGATCAGGAATTCATTCTTTAGTCCCTTAAATATGCATAAAATGAACGAAAACCTGATTGGATAATGAAAACAAATTCTCAAATGCACATGAAAATGAATAAAATCTAAATCTAAAAAGATGAAGTATATTCATTCTATTCTAAAAAACGATTCGTTTAACACCGCACTACAATCACACTCGACACTATGAATAATCCCATGGAAAAAAAATCCACCCCTAAAGATGAACTGATGGAAAATCACGTGAGGCTGACGGATAATTTTTTTAATTCCAAAGATTTAATTAAAAACTTTAGAATCACGAGAAAGGCATTGATTATTATTATCAATTTCAGTATTCATTAATTATTTAAAAGCCATCTGTACTCATGTTAACTCAAGCGTGATACTCATATTTCCACATGAGTTAGTTTTATACGCACCATGATGGAAGTGAACTCATTTAATTTTCGTATCATAGTACCACAAGGATCATTCATATGCATACATTCTAAAAGTTGAGCGTATTATTTAGCTGAAATTTTCCACCGTGAGATAAACGCTATTTCCTTGAAAAGAGAAAAAAGTAGTACGCTTTGCATATTTATTTCGGAAATACTTAATTTTCTGAGCTTAGTGATCTGAAAGATGTTTTAAGTCATAATTTACGGAAATATTAATCTGACTCATTATAATTGCAGAGTATTTATAATATTCTCATCGAAGCTCCCAGGAGCGCAATATTTCCCATTATGATTTCGATACTAAAATATAATATTTTCTTCAAAAAAAACTAAAATCGCAACACAACTTTTCCTTTCATAAATTATGATTGAATTGAATATTTTGACGCACAGAACGTCTAATTTATCCACCTCAATTCTTGGGTTTCATATATTTTAAATTATTAAGGGAAATTAAAAAGCGTCAAGTAGATATAACGAATTCATTTCCCTCGAAAATCTCTCAATTTAACCCCGTTCACTGTTCTCTTCAATGGAGCCGGAAAATTCAATTAAGATGTCGGTGAACCCATTTCACCAAGTGCGCTAACGCGACCGCGACGAAAGTGCTCGAGAATATATATCCTCGGAGAATTCAGTAATGAATTCGTGCTGCCGTTTGCGGGCGAAGCGAATAGCATCCCGGGCACGTTGCCCCGGATACACTTTCCCGCGGAATTGGAAGATAAGGTTTGAGATAGTAAGGTTTCCCGCCGGAGGCGTGACTGTCGCCAAGTGTTCTCGCAAAGTCGCCAAGATTGGCAGTTCTCTAAGGTCGAATCATAAAATGAAAGTCATATAATTTCTTTCATATTTGCAGTACCACTTGAAAGGAAAACACATCTACCGTGGTTTTCCGAATGTGCCTTCGTGTATTTTTTTATATTTGCATACGCCACGCTATCCCCATAGCTTCTTTCCACTTTTAAACAGTCCATGACCTACTTTCATTCCCAGTGGAGAAAGACCATACAGAAGACATTCATGAAATAATTCAAAAGTAGTCCACGACTGTTATATTCTGAACATATAACCATAGAACGTTGATTGAATGTAAAACGTGAATTATTCATTCGAGACTGTTCATAGGATCTTTACTTCTAATCCAAAAGGTATTATTCAAAAATGATCCCTGGTTTAACATTTGGAAAACATCTTTAAACCATGTATACTTGAGTTGTCTTACGACAATATTCATTCTACATTCTAGGACTACTCCAAGATACCATATGATATGATTTCAAAAATAAAAAGTAATGGACAGACTAGGCAAGCCTCGGTAACGCGGAGGATTGGTGGCCCAATGTTCGCGGGTTCAAATCCAGAATCGAATATCTATATTATTCACATCATGCCCTACAAACTATCTCAATTTTATATGGCAGGGGGTGACTTCACACCAGGAATATAATAAAGCAAATGAACAATCGCGTCGCTACTGATTTTGCCCTTATGACGTGCAAACCATTGATCTTCTCAAGATCAATTCTCATGTTTAGTTAGGTCGGACGGTAGAATACAACCTATGCTTTTGGATCATCTTAAAACCTTATTTACTTAGTCTCAAACCTATTTCAATCAGTAGTAAACCTAAAATAATTAGTTGTAAACATTATAGGGACTCTTAATGTAATGTGACTACGTAATAAAATCCAGGCGCGGTATTCTAGCCCATGGCGAGCTTGCGTGGCTATAATCTTGCTCTAGGGCATTGATATCGGTGTCTTCATACTTTTATTGGATCCACATTGGAATCAGGCGTAAAATTATATCATTAATACAACAAGACTCCATCATCCCAAAATTCAATTTTCCTATAGGGAATAACTCTAAAACACCATGCAGGTCAGATATAAATCGTACCCGTATGGTGAAAATAGATTGCAACAGAATGATCCATCCACTAGAATAAATACTTTGGCGCATATAAAATCGCGAGAATCCATCCAAGGCAAAATTACAATGACGGTAGGTGCGTACGGCATTATAGTGGGGTTTAAATATCCATAAAATAAAATTTTCTTGGATCGGGTATCGAAGTAAGGACTTGAAAGGCCTATGGAAGAGCTATCAACCGTTTCTAACCCAGATTGCTTTAGTAATAAGTAATTTAGGGTAGCATTGCGTTCTGAGCTTTGACTCAATAAGGCTGTGATTTGACTGTCCATCCAGAAAATCATTAACTTAAAGGGCATTAGAGAGATCACTCAATTGGTGATACAAACTGTTTTTCTAGAGAAAACTGCATGTTACATACAATTGTCTTATGATATGTCTTATGAGTTGCCTAATAATTTGTCTTATATATTATTGCAGGCGGTTTTGTCCAGATATCACATATTCTTTTTGAGCAGGACAAAAATTTTCAGGTTATATTTAACCTATAAATAATTAATACGGCAAGCTTCTTACGTGAGTGCTAAGCCACAGCAAAAATATTGCTCCATTCATGTCTCATCAAAATTAAAGACCCATACTGTAGGTACTGTCCTTGGAAATCAATAATCGATACTATTTGTTTCCACTGGAAATGAATTCTCTTGGTAATGAAGCTGAGAAAATTGTTTTAGTTTAATGAAAAAAACAGTGAAAATCTATAGTGTATGTTCAATTTTTAAATTGTTTTACTTACAATTATTTTATAAATCGTATGTTAAGGTTGTATTAATCTAGAAATACAAGCTCTATAACTTAAGTTTATGTCGTTTATTTACCTGAAGGTAACAATGTTTGAATTTAAGTGTGTTGGAAGGGGGAAGGTCACATTGTCCCTGATTTTCAAGCATAAAACCAGTTCACCAACCATAATGATATGCATGCCAAGTCTCATTGTGACGTAGGCTCACATTAGTTAAATACTTTTCCAACTGTCTTGATTCACTATTTATATCCCTAGCATGTAAAATACTAAGGGCGATCTCCAACTTCACCCTTTACCTTTAAGATAGTTGAAGTTGGAGATCGCCCTTAGTATTTTACATGCTAGGGATATAAATAGTGAAAACCAAAATACTATAACCAGTTTTATGTTTTGACTCAAAATTTCGTAAAATATTATTTAAATTTATTAAGTGATAATGCTCTCTAGCATTTCATGCAATCTCAAAATCATTGCTAGTTTTTGGCTTAAAACATAGGTATATACAAGGGTCACCTTTTAGTAATAGTTAAAACCCTTGTATATACCTATGTTTTAAGCGAAAAACTAGCAAAGATTTTGAGATTGCATGAAATGCTAGAGAGCATTATCACTTAATAAATTTAAATAATATTTTACGAATTTATGAGTGAAAACAAAACTTATTGATTTGAGTTTATATTTATCCCTTAGAATTAGCACCAACTATTGCACTCACGTCATGAATCCAGGAGAGCCTCGTCCACGATGGGTTTGCACGCACGTTACAGTCGAAGTACAAGTCATCACCTTCTTTGATGTCATCCGCGTTGAGGGCGAAACCCAACCGGAGAAAAACGGTAGGTGGATCTGAAAAATAAAATTCCTTGTGTCTATTTCAACTTTTCAAATAAATTTCTAGAGACACACCAGGAATAGCTACGCAAACCTAGATCAAAGAAAAGCATTGGCTTGTGTGCTCACATCCACTCTATTCGCAATGAGAACAAGACAGCGGGAGAATATTAAAATAATATTACTTTCAACGATCCAAAAGGAAAATCTGACTAAAACACGTGCAGTGCCCCATTCACATTATACTCCCACATGAGCTGCCAATGAAATGAAAACCTGCAGATATTTCATCATTTAGAATTATTAATAAATCATGGCGATAAGCTAATTTGAAAATTAGCGTGGTGTAGGTGTACCTTAATTATCAGGTATAAGACTTAATTACCTTCTACAAAAATGATTATGTTGGTGAAATGCAATACCATTCCTAATGGCCTAATAAAATTATTTTTAAACTCGATAAATGCCTATATTTTATTATTTATTTAAAACCAAAATGCAATGAAATGAGCTCAAGCAAGAGTAGGCAATTTCTCAATAAAAGTTAAGAATTGAATTAATAAAAATTTAATAAAATGAAGAAGTGGTTGGAAAATGTTTACTGATTATGTATGTCAAGATGACGTCAGTATTTTGTGGATAATAGCCAAATTTTTTGGC
Source organism: Platycnemis pennipes (assembly GCA_933228895.1). Taxonomy (NCBI): domain Eukaryota; kingdom Metazoa; phylum Arthropoda; class Insecta; order Odonata; family Platycnemididae; genus Platycnemis; species Platycnemis pennipes. Next base: position 88,434,676 of record OW121857.1, read on the forward strand.
AATTTCTATTCGCAATACTTTTTTCCATAAACTACTGTAAGTATTAAATTTTTGAATAGCCAAACGAATGATGACAAGAATAAATGAAGAAAAATTCAAACCTGGAGCTTGTAAAACCTGGATTAGTTTTACGTTTGTCAGTACCTATTCCCCACATCATAGCCAAAAGATGGGGATAATTTAAGCGATAAGGTATTTAAACCAAGTGATCACGGAGTAACCCTGAAGCAATATTCCCAGAATATCAGTAACAAATATAGTTTAGGATAAAACTTAGATGTCGATATACAGAGCGCTGAACAGCAGTAACATAGGAGCTGGGACTATTCAGGTAACATCCAAGCAAAAACATGGATCCATAAAGGAAAGGAGAAGGCAATAGAACCCTCGTCACATGTCCATTGCGTCTCTCCCGATGCGTCGCGACGGAGAAACTACTAGAGGGCAGCAGTTGTGCTCTGGGAGAACTTCCCCGAAGCTGTTCCTCGATAATCTTCTGTCACCTTGGACAGCTTAGGCGTGGAACAAGGTTTCTACGGCTGGATGTTTGAGGAATTCAGAATTCGCGAAAGTCACATCGTCGGGTTAGTCCGTCGCCATTTCAGACCAGAGTTCCGAAGCTTGGGCAACAACTTTCAGAGCAGGAGTCGGTGGAAGGCGGTAGTGAGATCACCGAAGAGTCAAGAAATGAATAGCGTAGTTTCCTATTATTTTTTTATTGTCTTGATCGAAAGTTTATCATCTCTGGAGCACGTATTGTAAGCCGTTCGATTTTTAAATTACATTAAGTATTTTTCCTCATTAATTAAAAAGTGAAAAAAATCAATGGCGCGAAAACGCGACGGCAAACTATTGCATGCCGGTTAATCCTACGTGTGACGTCAAACTATTCCTCTACCGGCCACCAGGTAGTACTGCGGACGCTTCCAAGTAGACGCTGCACTCCGTTAAAGCTTATGAACAAGCATTGGAGGCATATCTATTCCGTTACTTTGTTATAATTAACTTTTATTTACATATTTAATATTAATTATGCAGTTGATTCATCTAAAATCAGTTAGTATTCCTTTCACAAGCATACCGTGTAGTTAGGCCATCGTCGCACGATCTTCACGCCATGCTTCGTCGTAGCAGAAGACACCACGAGAAGGACGTCCCTGAGCCTATAAAATGACTAATAATACCATGTTTAACTGAGAAGACTCTTCCAACTTTGATAGTTTTCACAGGCTAATACTAATAAATATTCACTAGAGCTGAGGGGCCCTGAAATACAATGGTAAGTTCAGGAGACGAATTTTCCTATGTTTCGCTACGTAACCTGTTACGTCAGAAACAAGGCAGCACACCCCACCATTTCTGAGCTTTTGCAAACGATCTTAAAATGAACACTTAATTCTCTTGTAAACTGGGATTTTTAGTCCAAAATATTTGCGTAAAATAAACACATTTATGGCAGGGCACGAATCGCAAGTAATGAAGTTTGTTTTCTTTGATGAAGGAAACTACCCTATTACAGTCACGGTCAAGGACAGAGGAAAGAAATTAGCGTGGGGGGAGAAGTGGGGGAAAACTAATAGCAAAAGGGGAGGGGGCGTTTGCGTTAGCAGACGCCTGGCGAGCATGAGACCTCTCGAGGTCGGATGGGGGATTATCGCGCCGGCCGATTTGTACAGGGGTAAGGCGGGCAACCGCAAGGCAAAACAAGCTCTCCAGTAATGCCTTTTCTTTTGTCAATAAAAATTTATTAATGGAAATCACAATACTCATAAGCAAAATGATGAATATGAGAAGAAACGAGGGGTGACGCTAACCCTAACTTAACACTAAGGAGACTTCGCGCCCGTGGCCGTGATGTCCCCAGGCAAGTAAAGAGCCCCACAGTGGGTAAAATAAAAAATGGAGGCTGGCCTTTAACGGAACACAAGAATAAATTAAAGAAGTACTGTAACAAAAAAGATGCAACGGAAGGAAGTAGCCCGGCGTGCGCTCCGCATACCTTGGTCGCCGAAGTCTTCCGAGGGTCTGCACCATTCATTCACTCACACATACACGCGTCGTTCCGGCAGGCCACTTGTCCTCTCTCTCGTTCGAACTGGGGGGTTATTTCGTAACCTCACTTTAGTGAGAATGCGTCATAAAATGTCACTTTTTCGTAGTTAAACTCCGCCACCCAGGCGGCGTGACCATCTTCTGATCTCAAGTGGTGAATTGCAAGTCATGTGCAGGTCTTTTAGACGATTCATCCGCTCTGATCCGTATCTATCGACTCTTGATCATATCATAAAGAACGTGAAATGCAGCCACCATCGTTTCCACTAGAAGCTTGAGTTGGAAAAAAAGCAAGAGCGAGAAAGATACAAATGATTTTAAATTGTATTTTTGGAATTTGCACGTTTATTTATTCAAAGTAGACGAGATCGGCAACAGATAGCGCTACCGTCAGAAGCTTCGTCAATTTACGAACCGATCGTGAGCCGATCATTAAGAGAGCCAAACGGATCTCCCGCCTTCCCGCAAAGAGTCATTAAAAAGGTGAGATTACAAAATAACCCCCCTGCTCTCTGTCAAGGTACTTGCTCAATCTCTCTCTTCCTCCCTCTCGAGTGCCCTCAAATAATAATTACAAAACAAAACAGGCACGCGTAAGCTCGCCGCGACAACAGAGGGAGGGAATTCAAAGGAACAAAAAAAAGTGGTCAGTCCTCGTGCGAACACAGACAAAAAAAATAGGTCTATCGCCTCCCAGGCGTTTAAACATTCAATGAATTCACTGACTTTCGGGTGTGTGAAACAACAAAGAGGATTCACATCAAAATGCCCCACTGACTAACCACGGCTTCCACTGCTCGTGACTACTTCACAGATTTCTTGTGGCGATATAATTACAGGGTTAAATTAATGCAATCATTCACACGGGTGAGGGGGAACGGGTAAGAGAACAAAAATGATACGTCTGGGTCTTTCACGGAAATATCTTCTTGATGGAAGTCGTTCCGTCAATAGTGGTTGTTTATGGAATGAGAAAAGAGGTAGTTTCGTTTTTAAAAGATATTTTATTCGTCGTGATAATCGAAGAAGCGTGTAGAGGGAATGTATTAATAATTATAAGTAGCCATTTTGCAGCCCATCCAAAATTATCTCTTATTAGGAAAATAAAATACGTAAAATTCCATAAAGGGGCGCTAAATTCATCGCATCTACAGTGAACGATATGGATTTTTAGTGTTTTTATTGAGAAATTCGATTAAATGCTGCTTATCGTACGGATTTTAGTTTACAGGTCTGCTTTAATTGGGTGAATTCATTTAAGACTGATGTTGAATTTATATAGATACTTTCGGATTCAAATTCAGATTCAGGGTGATGTGGACAGTACTTATCACTCTCTGGGCGTGGAAACAGCCGGCAACAGCCTGCTCCCTGCGATCATTCCTAAGGCGAGCGACGCCGTTGAACCACCAAGTGCGACGGAACTCCGTTCTCAGGACAGACGCCAAACTCCGCGCCTCGCGACAGCACGCCCGTCGCAACAACTCAGAATCGGTGATTTCCCGAGACGTTGGACGGCAGGGTGCAGAGCCTAAGGTGCTCCGCGGAAAGTCCTCGGGGACAAATAATACGCGAGCCGTGCCCGTGCAGGCACCTAATCCTCCGTCTGCCGAATGCCGGCACCACTCTCTCCCGACTACTGCCAGACAGCCGTCTGTTTCTCTATGAGATTGCACCGCGATCGGGAGCGTTTTGTTAAGCCGAGTTACACGATGCATTTACCCGCGCAAGTACGTTGCTGGACAGATGCGTGAATAGATGTCTGGACAGATGCGCGTTCTCGCACTTGAGAAGTGTTTACACGATGCTTGTGTTAGCGCAATTGTTCGATCATTTTCTAGATATCTACGCATTACGCGATTGCTTTTGTTTTACTAGTATCAAGCGCCACTTCTACGAAACAAACGATATCATACCTGAACTTCAGTTATTGTTATTAACTTCTTCACTGCTCGTCGTGTTTTCTTGTGATTTCTGTTGTTTACATACCCCTGCTTTTCACTGGACCTCTACTCTACCTGTTTTCGGTAGAATCTGTAGAATAAAGGTCCAGACAAAGCAAGGGTCGAAGTATGAAAAGCAGTAAGACGCACGTAAACACACCGAAGCACAAACGAAAAGCCGCCAACAATCGAATGAATGTTGTTTATGATAGCTACCACCAGATGGCACTGCGAAATGACTACAAATTGCTCGCACAAATTCACCAAAATTAAACAGGGACTAACAGGGGCAACAATTTTGAGTGTTTACACGGTGCAATTTTGATGGTGAATGTGTTCACGCATCTACCCGCGCGTGTAAATGCATCGTGTAAACTCTGCTTTATCCTCCTCTTGAGGCAGCGCTCGTCTTCTGTTCTCACCGCACACACGGGGGAAGGAGGGGGTGGACTTCACTTTCGAAGTGGCCCCAGTTCCGGCCCCGCACAAAAGAACTGGGTAGGGGGATGGTGGGGAAAGGGGGAACACACTCAAGCCAATCATCCTACGCAAGGTCATCCACACACACACCTTATCACTAGACTAAAGTTAAATGCACAGGACGAGAGAAAAAGAAAGGAACGGGAAGGACTTGACTCCCCTTGGTCGCCCTCACCCAAACGACCCAATATGAGGTCGTAACCATTCGGGAACGGTTACTATATATTAATAAATGCCTAATTTTTTTAAATGCAGAGCATAAACTAGAATAGTATACAATTATTTAATCTTCAAGTAACGATGGACGATGGGAACTTTCAGAATGATGTAATGACATGAATAAATTTTCTTTTTTTAAGATGCTTTTTTTAATCTGCCTAGGAAATACTAGAAAGTTTTACAAATACGCTTCAAGTCCTTAATGAAGATTCTTTGATAAGATTTTTTTAACTCTAATGAAGATGCCTTGATAAGATGTTTTTTTTTAATCTTCCTAGGAAAACCTTTAAAGTTTCGTAAATACGTTCCAATCCTTTAAGGAGGAAGTCGTTCCATCAATAGTGGTTGTTTTTGGAATGAGAAGAGAGGTAGTTTTGTTTTCAAAAGATATTTTATTCGTCTTGATGGTCGAAGAAGCGTGTAGAGGGAATGAATTAAAAATTATTGAGTAGCCATTTTGCAGTCCATCCAAAATTATCACTTATTAGGAAAATAAAATACTTAAAATTCCAAAAAGGGACGCTAAATTCATCGCATCTACAGTGAACGATATGGATTTTTACAGTGTTTTTATTGAAAAATTCGATTAAATGCTGGTTATCGTACGGATTTTAGTTTACAGGTTTGCTTTAATTGGGTTAAATTCATTTTAGACTGATGTTGAATTTATATAGATACTTTCGGATTCAAATAGAGGAAGCCTAAGGATAGTTAAGGGCATTTTCGCCATTAAGTTGGGGAGTTTTTGAAAATACCTATTATGGGTTTTGGAAGAGAAAGCATATTGGAGAGATACCTGACGCTTGAGTTAACTTTTTATGAGGGCATGGTGCCTTAAGTCAGACTAACGGAGCGGAGTAGACAGATTACTGACGCTAGGAACTTTCTACAGTACATTAAATCAGCGATTTCCAGCAGTGATCTTTTTTCTTTTGCTTACCCCTCCGCTGTTCATATCCCTACTTTTTAATCCAAAATGACCGACTGCCTTGCTTGTAACTTGTGCAGATATTCATCCACAATTTCATCGGTGGTGTAGTTACCAACAATATTATTGCTTTTCACATTAGATAAAATGTTGACCGATGGCCCGTGTGTACGTTTGCGGACTCATTAATTAATCGCACCATTGTTATGCTATCCTGAGGTGATTAAGTTGAAAAACATTGCATTAAGGAAATAGCCATGACTTCAATGTAAAATCTTTACTTTTCCTAGGTACGCTGACCTTATGGATGAGAATCCAGTTGGAGTACAACTATGACCATTTGGCTGCGGTACCAACCTCCGTCACACTTTCTGGAGATGTTGAGGGGGTGGTCGGCCAGTATATAGACTGCTAGGCTACTGACCGGTAGACTACTCTGGGATACGCATACAGAAACGTACAGTTAAGCCCCAAATTTTCAGTTTTTGGCTCACGATCGGAAACTAAAAGCGGAACAGGAAAAGAAAGTCCTCTCTGCCGTAATGAGTGAATTTCACACACTTATGCTTAGTTTATGCTGAGCGCGTCATGAAAATAAGTCAAGTACTTGGTCCCGCAAGAACGAAGAGAACATACGAGTGGTGCAATTAATGGCAAATGCCCTTCAATAGAAGTTTTCTCAGTATTTCACTTTAATGGTAGAGAGGAAAAGGCAAATTGTCAGAGTATGCTAAACTCGCGTGAATACCATATCCACATCCGTTCACACCTTGTGGATGGGAGATAGCAGTTGCCTGCGAATTGAAATTAAATTAAAAAATTTACAGGGATAACTGCTTTGCTGGCAACGAAGGGAATACATAGTGGAGGACTCCCATTTACCGGCAGATAAAAAAGATGGGAAAGGAAATTGGAAAGAGAGTGGAGAAATTAAAGCGCATCTCGTTAAGAGATAACAATCTTAGGATTGAATTCACAGGCACGGTTACTGGAAACCTTTTGAGGCATTCCGAAATCCCGATTCCCTTTTTAAGAGCCACGGTCGATCGAAATTCTTCTCTTAGGGTTAACGTACTCGGTCGCCATGATACCTCTACTCACCGGGGAACACAGCAGCTAAATTTGATATGTGATGAAAATCCATTCATATATTACATAAACTTACTTTCCACTTCCCTTCCCACGCTCATTAACCATATAACCAATATATTCACAAAGACCCTACCCACTCCAAAGTTACGTAAATATGTCAATGAACCTACTTCTTTATAAAAGAGACATGATTTTCATTTGCCTTATTTATTCCTTAATAATTTCATTCTTTACTAATCATTTCCTTCTATTATTACTTGAACAAAGAAAGAATGTATGCATCTTTCTTCAAACGTAACGAAAGACTTGAGTGTCTCCATCATTTCCCACAGTAGGTATATCGCAGAAGTTGGTCCAGCCCCTTTCACCTTCAGAGTTACGCAATACATGGATGGGCCTCAAACCATTGTGGGAGAACATAGGTCAGTACCTTTTGTAAGATGTGGGATTTGTTTTCTTCCCGGGGTAATAACTGAGTGAAGATCTCTTGGATTCTCCACCGGGTCAGGTTTTCCCAGGCCGACGTTTCGAGGGAAAATTCGTCCATCATCTTCAGAGCGTTAGGAACCCGAGAGATATTCACCCTTTTGTAGCACGTCTATAACAGGTTTCAACTTTGTGAAGGTTCTTTTGAAGTAAGGTCGCCGATGTAACTCCGAAGTACACCGATTCAACGACAATGACTGTATGAAAACTTATAAACTTGATTGATGCAGAACACAAACGCATCCTAAGCACAAGCTAAGGATGCGTTTATGTAGAAGAGACAACTACTATGCTCAAAGAACCTACGGCTGCAAACAAGGAAGCACTTCATCAAAACATTCGTATGGAACGTGGCACTCTGTGCATCAGAGACATGGAACATCGGGAAAGCAGACCAACGAAGAATTGAAGCTTTCGAAAAATGGTGCCGGGGGAGAATTTTGAAGATTAAATGGACAGATAAAGTGAGAAACGAAGAGGTGTACGGAAGAGCAGATGAAGAAAGGACAACATGGAAAACCCTACGGCGTAGAAGAAACAGATGGATTGGGCATACCTTGAGGCACGATGAATTAGTTAGAAATTTAATAGAAGGGAAGATTGAAGGGAAGGTCCAGCGAGGAAGACCAAGGAACAAATATATAGGGCAAATAATGAAGGATGTGAAAGAGAAAACATACCAGGGCGTGAGGAAATTAACACTGAATTGGGCAGAATGAAGGGCTACAGTAAACCAATCCTAGGGCTGAAAAACTGATGATGATGCAGTCTTTTTACACAAAAAACAATACCGTTTCTCATAAAATTTGTAGCGATCTGTGATTATCAATCCTGTCCCCGCGCTCATACGCGCTTCAGACCAGGAAAAAGGGACAGCGGCGTCGGAAGTTGGGGGCAGGGGGGGCATTCGGCCCCCCACAAAATTTGCCCCGGGCTCTTGAGAAATGAGTCTTAATTAATAAAAATTAAATTTCACTTGTTTCCAGCTTGCCTTTTCCCTTATGACGCATATTCTACCACCTTCATATGGACTTTTCGCTGAATTCTAGTCACTACCCCCTCCTACCCGCAAAAAAATGCGGGCCCTTTTCTTAAGAGCAGGGCCCTTATCAAGATTGGCCCCACACAGAAAAAATAGTTCCAACGCCCCTGAAAAGGGAACAAGGACAAGAATGGAAGTGTAAGTAGGAAAGTAGTAGTGAAATCCGGCATCGTCATTGGTCTACTCTTTGCAAAAGGCGCCACGTGGACTACACCTTAAAGCCTCTCATCCGAGGGACGGAGTGCAGAACTTCAATATCCTCCACAAATCACTCAATTAGGGGACAGTTCACCAATGAAAGATATCATCCACTGCCGGGATTCGAATCCGAGCCAGCTTGGTGAGAGGCCAGTGACTAAACCACTACACACACTGCACGACACGAACCCGGTGTTGCAGATTCAACCTCTTCAGTTCACCAAATAAGTAGGCGAATGAGAAAATGATCATCATCATCGGTTAAAAATCCCAGGATTGGTTTGACGCAGCCCACCACTCCATTGTTCTATCGGCCAACCTCTTCATATTAACGTAACTTCTCTCTTTTACATCCTTTACGACCTGTTCCATATATATCTCATACAAGGCCTGCCTTTTCCATTCTTCCCGTTCACTTTTCTCCCGACGATTGTCTTCATCAGGCCATCGTGTCTTAAGATGAGGCCTGTTAAGTTGTCCGGTCTCCTTTTTAAAGTTTTCAGTAGGCATCTCTTCACTCCTTCTCTTCTTAAGAATTCATCGTTTGTCACTCGATCAATCCATTTTATCTTCATTATTCTTCGGTAGCACCACATTTCAAATGCTTCCAGCCTGGACTTCTCTGCTGCTGTTATTGTCTATGCTTCGCTGCCACATAGTAGAATGCTCCAGATGTATGTTCTAATGAAATGTTTCCTCACTTCCACGCTTGTATTTGCAGCTGTGAGCAGAATCTTCTTCTGGTAAAATGTCCTTTTCTCTTGGGCAATTCTACTGGCAATTTCTATTTTACTTGTCCATCGCTGGTTACTCGGCTTCCCAGGTAACAGAATTCTTCCACCTCCCCGATTTTTGTTTTCCTAGGTTAACACTGGTCCTGGATTCCTTTCTCCTACTGAATACCTATACCTTAGTTTTCTTTTTATCGATATTAAGGTGTTACCTTGTCATTGTTCTTTCCATTATTTCTAGCGTCATTCTTAAGTGATATGAAAACGGTATGAGATAAAAAATTTAACGTAACATAAAAAGGCTTTAGAAGATAAGCAAGTGAAAGGAATTCCATTTCCTGATACCTCAGCACCAAGAATTTCTAAGCTGCCGTTATCTTAATCAAGTCATTAAGAGGAAGGGACTCCAATTTCCGACGTCGTAGAATTTAACAAACCCCACACGCCTACGAAGCACTATTTATGTAAAACGTGTAATGTATGGCATACTTTTTCCCTGCAAGAGCAGTAACTACCAGACTAGTTTGAACGGCATGTACGTCTTGTATAATTCTGATAGGCATGTTACTCGTCATTTGCTAGTTTTTAATGGATGATTATTTATTCAAATATCTTAATAACTCTCTCAATTATGAAATTAAACGTCTATCCATTGCGTTATGTAATATCGTGGTAATTTTCTCAGAAAATTTCGCTTATTGTGCACGGCATTTGATTTTTCGAATAGCGTTGATTTGACACTTGAATCCGAAACGCCATTTGAGAACAGTTTCCTATTCTCAAACTACCACACAACTATTCAGCACTAGTGAGATGTTACATAAAAATTCTGCATAATTCTCCAGCATTAGAAATATATGCTTACGATAAAGGGGAGAAAAGCCATTATAATTTCATTGAGCCATTCTTTACTTTAATATTAAAATTGATGATTTTCATTTGAATTTTCGTTATTTTAATCTACTTCTTTACAGAAAATTCGTGGTAAATTGCATCATTCTGAACTTTATTCCTTAGCCAAAATTCATTTATATTATCGACCACTTAAGGGTAAAAAGGGAAAGTACTTTTAGGAGGACTCCGTTGATTGCTTATTTTCTAGTACTCACAGACGACTTCTAACTTCCAGGTGTCCTCAAGAAAGGCTCCGGTTACGTTCGGGTTCTCTGCCCGACAGGTCAAGTGCTTCCCATGATCATCCATCGTCGGCGTGAAAGACAGCTCGCTTAGGGTCGAATTCTCCCGAACGACTGCGACCTGCAACGAATAAAAAGGCTAGGAATGAAGGCAAAGAATAAAAAGAAAGCTGTGGTATGAATAGACCAATTATATGCCCAATTGTCAAAATATACTTATAATAATATAGCATTGACATTAAGCTTGAAATAATCCCTATTTGTAAAAATAGCTCAGGGTCTTCGATTAAAATTAATACACCGTATTCACCTACACAAAGTTCTCCACTTTATGGAAGTATTTGAAAGTTTGTAGATTTTTTTTCGTGTACACCCTGATTTGTACTCAGATACGCCCCTTAATCCAACTTGACAGAGACTTGCAAGAGTTTAGAGTAAAAAGTTAAGTTTGCAAGACGTGCCAGCCGAAATGATTACGTCTCAAGCACGGTTCCAGCCCAACTCAAATATCGCGGTTTTCTATCCCGCCTGCACTAAGGCTATTGAGTTCATTTTTAGATAAAAGAAGTACACTTGGACTCTGGGTGTTCCGATGAATAATATCATATCGGAATATAATAAACCCTATCTGAACAAATATCACATTCATGGCCGTTGCGGTGCTTGATCTCCGATCTTTTCATTGCTAAGTCATCAAGCCAGCTCTTATCTAAATCTTTCCTTCATACTAGCCTTTGATATATACTGTGTATATGCTTCCAATTAAAACTCAAAGGTTTCAGATGCTGCGGTTCTTCATCAAATGCCTCCATATTCCCTCAATTTCCTCGCTATTTATTCAATTATAACTGATATATTTCTAATGTTACCTCCTTTGCTTGCCTCTGTACGACTACGCTTTCTACCTATGTGTGTCTATTACTATTTTCTTTCTTCTCCAAAGACACTATTTACCAACTTTTGGTCATAAGCTCTTTTTCTGTTTTTCACACTCTCGTAGATTTCAACACTACAAACCCAACCTACTATTTCCTTCATTGAAATTACGTTTACTTTCTTTCGTTGCGTACAGAGATCTTCCTCCTTTCTCCTATTGCCATAAATTCTCATTTAGTTCAAATATTATAATGTATTCTCTGTAATCCTCTATTTTCTTGCTTTAACCATCTCCGTTCTAAGCTTTATTTGCATAATATAAATACATGTAATTTTAGATCTTGCCATAGGCCACCTCTTTGAGTTCAATTTTCCGTAAGTGGTACATTACTATTAAATTGAAAATAACATACGGAATTACAATCGGAAATAATGGCATTAGGTATGGAATATTTCCGCATCTGTTGTCCCTTAATTTACAAGAGTATTAAGTGCCGTTGAAAAAGGTATCCGGGATAAGCTGCGTGGGACAATTTGTCGTCTATTTTTTACGACAATTCTTACTGCCAAAACCTGAGATCCGAGTAGTAAGTGTCTCTGTTGAGTTATATGGCTCCAAGCAATACGATGATATACAACAAGGAATACACCTCCTCAAAGATATAAGCTAAATAATAAGCTTTATTTGCGTTACGTAATTTAGTCTAGCTTTAAGTTTTGTCATAATCCACCTCTTTAAGTTGAATTTACCGTCAATGGCAATGTATTCATTGATTGAAAATAGTATACCGATTCAGAGTTCCAGAAAAGTTCACTCTTTTAAATATACAATATTTCCGCATATGTTGTCGCTTTTTTCCAAGAATAATAAATGTATCTGTTATGTTGTACGGCTCCAAGGAATTCGATGATATACAATAAGGAATACACACACTCAAGGATATACCCAAGCAATATACAATTTTTCCGCTTGTGTTGTCGCTTTTTTCCTCGAGTAGTAATTGTCTCTGTTGAATTTTACTCCGATTCCAAGCAATTCGATTTGAGCTAAGTGTACCCACCTTAACTCGATGAAGCTGCCGCTTGTTCTTGTACCAGGTGATGACCGCAGGTGGCCGTGACCCAGCGGATTCGCAGGTCAAATCGTAGTGACTATCCACCGACAGAGGCGTCACCTTGGATGTTATGCTAGCCGTTAGGGGCTTCACTGGATCGTCGAGATTGTCCAACGGTCAAAAACCGTCGTTTTTCACAAATCGACGGGGGAGAGAAGAGAAAAAGTAGAAGAAAAGAGTAATTCAATGTCGTGAAATGGTTTTCAAAAAGTGGAATATCTTAAAGATATTTTAAATTTCTATTACAATTCACGACTCATAAGGGTTTCATATCAAACCTTTTTATATTGAGACCACAAGAAAGCAAAACCACGTTCACAATTCAGATGATATTTAACGCTGATGATGACTTCTGTTTACCAATAAGGAAGTCTATTCCGATGTATTATGGCCTCGTTAGAGACCATAGTATTTATAGAGTAGCATTTATGAGATACAAAGAGCTTAAATGGCAATTAGAATAAATTACAGGAAATTCGTTCATTTCGCCTGATATATTTTTTACAGCAATTTTCCAAATTTATGCATTCATCAATGTTACTATGTCTCGCGATTTCTCATACTTTATTTACTCATGGCAAACATGGCGACTTCAAACTTACAATGTATATCAAGAACGAGTGACATTTCCCTTGGCTCTGCAAGTCCCGAGTTCGATGCCTGGCAAGAGAATATGGAGCCAAGAGCTGAGCGGGACACTGACGGCCAGTTAAGTCGGTTCTCGATGACCTCGCCCGTGTTGCGCTCGTACTGCTCGTCAACTATTTCTCCGTCGACCAACCAACGCACCGTCGGCTCCGGCCGCCCTGGAAAGACGAAAATGATAGCCCTGTATGAACTCAATAAAGTGGGCATTTGGCATGCGTTTGACCACAAACCAGTGCCTATATCTCCTACATAGGGGAGGGAGATTACTTACTTTTGGTTACGTACAGGTAAAAATTATATTTAGAGGTAAGGAAAAATACGCTCACACAAGTACACATTGACAAATATGCACTTATTATCTCTTTCTTCTCTTATATTGAAGAAAGATCTGTTGCTTTCCCGGCGTATTTGCTGCGTGAAGGTTTCTCTGGTCCTCCACCGGGTTATTGCGTCCATGTCCGCCGACGTTTCGATTCCCGACTCGGTCATCGTCTTCAGGGCTTCTGAATGCCGTATCGCAAAAATTTTCCTCCTTATATAGGGGAAATTCTTGACCAATCATGAGGCGCCCTTCTGAAGGTCGGTCGATGGACCAATCAGGAGACACCTGACCCCAGGAGAAGGGTATATAATGAGGACAATTTTTGCGATACGGCATTCAGAAGCCCTGAAGACGATTGCCGAGTCGGGAATCGAAACGACGGCGGACATGGACGCAATAACCCGGTGGAGGACCCGAGAAACCTTCTCTTATATTAATCACAATCACTAAATTAGAAGGTGGGAAAACAGAACACTAAAATCTCTTTCAATTAGATCTCCATTTTTGATACTATAGAGTCTAATATAACAGCAGTAAATAAATATATACCCACTGGAGTTAGAATGTTTTACTCTGTACCCAGGGAAGAATTTCAATCTGAAACTTTTTCCTTTCCTTTTTCTCAAAACAATTCAGGTAATTGAATTCATCAATTGATAAACCACTGATTTTAGCCTTCCAATTTTTTGCTCAGGCTGCAAAGTAATGGTCACGAAAATAAGAATATTAGGAATAAGTTGGAAATATAGGGAAAGGGGAGGGAAGCTCTACATTAGCTTCACCAATAGTATCATTATTATAATAATTCAAAGACATTTATAAATGAAGCCCTCCATGTTTACCTATTTTCAGCCAGCCCATTCAATTTCCTTTAATTCTACTTATCAGCATCTTGGTACTCCCTAGATATTTGTCCCATGGTCTCCTCAACAAGGCTTTTTCTTCTGATTCCCCTTCAATATAATACATGCAATATTGCAGCTTAATTGTAAAAAAGTTAGCGCAATGTTATGTTTATGGTATCACGGATTTTACATACCATGAGTAATGCATTCCAATGAGAAAAGAATCTCTCGAATTTTTTTTTTATATTTAAACAACCATTTAGCTTTAATTTCATTAATTTCGTTGGATGCTTGCCGGGGGTTTAATTCAAGACAAAAAATTCCCTTCTTCCTTAATCTATTGTAATTCAAAGTAAATGCCGTACAAGACTCTAGAAAACCCCCGCATATTTTGAACATTACTGCGCTGGCGCCATTGGAGGAGACGGCCACTGAGAGAATTACGCGAAGGATTACGAAGGCTTGCGCGCCTCCAAAGGGTATTGTGGATTTCGGGAGAAAAATAGAAGACAAAAGGAGTGAGGTGACTCCTACTATCACATTTAAGTCATTCTCGAGAACTTGACAGTTCTTGAGACTTAAATCATCCTCCTACTCCACCTCTGTCTGCTCTCAGCGATACCGTAGATTCCGATAACCCCGAAAATAATGAAAGACAACGATTCCCTCCCTTGGTATCGACATCATGATCAAAAGTCCTGCTTCAAGCTTAGTTATTACTTCCTGCTACTCAAATTACACGAACATTTTTCAAAACGATAAGAAAGAACTTGTTCCTTATAAAGCAAAAGATACCGTACGGAGATCACGAATTATTTTTTTGCGGATAATGTTTGTCACCTTGAGGTCTTTATTTATTTAATAATGGAGACGTAATTATCAATTCATATGATCTGTTTTCTCCACCTCTTATTTAAATATATATATTTTTATAATCAGGAGCTTAGATCAATGGAAATAAAAAGGTCAAACTATTGCCGACGTTTCGGATCTTTGTGTATCCATCATTAGGGCTGTAATGATTACATAATGATCGAGAACTGCTAACAATTCATTTTTAAAAACAATATGGCTTAAAAATCACAATTAACTGTTAGTAAAAAGGAAAGTATGTTTTGACATTTTTACTCCAATGACTCCTGGTTATAAAAAAATGTAATACTTAATGTGATTCCACTTGATAATTAGAGTATAGAACAATTATTACAGTCCTTGAATAACATGAGACTCCAAATTTTCAAACATTTTGAAAACATGGGGAAGGATGAGGTAATATTTTGTGACAATACTTAGAATTGGAACTTTAGACACATGATAGATTAGGAAGCAGAAACAAATCCTTGACGCAGTCAAGGAGAACATGACTTGAGAACCTAGGAAACTGAAAATGACAATGAAAATGTAAATATAATTGGCTGGTAATTATAATTAAACTTCGAATATAGACGCAGGATATCGCAGGCTGAAGCAGAAAGAAGAATTTCTTGGTAGCTAATAAAAGAGATGAAAATAAAGCAATTTTTCATACGATGAAAAGAAGATGGGAAGAAATACCATGGTTCTAACAATCAATTGAATCCCCACAAGTATGTGATTAACATTACTGGACTATAAGCACAATGGACGGTGATGGAGTAAGATCCTAGATATAATTACTGTTTTCTAAATCATTTTCTACCAACTGATACAAATTCTATGGCGATGAACATAGTATCGGCGGGTAGGATTTTTTTCCAGCTTCTGACATCGCATATTAAGTTTATGTTAAAGTACATTGTTTGTCTATAAGAAGAGTGTAATAAATTTATCCATCGAAAGTTATTATTTATCCTACAATTTCTGAACATTTTATAAATTGCATTGTCTGGTGGTATTAAACCATTCCATGCCCCTAAAGTCACCCATGTGGTCTCTTCTGGACTGAAGAATGAATAGCAACACTCTCGGATAAAATAATCTGACTTTTCCTTGAGCTACAACCATTGTTCATAGAATTTCTGTTATTCCCTTTTTCCAGAGGAAATGACGTTGAAAAATACATCCTCATTTACTAGCACCACCTTGGGGCTAAGGCTCTGGCTTAAGATTTACTGCGAAGCTCAAAGGGGATAATTTACGAGAGTAATTTCACTGGACTCTAATAAGATCACCCGAGCGGACGAACTCACGACGAGAACGGTGAAATATACTCCGAAAAAGCAAAGTTGATCGAGATAACTTGACTTCAGGAATAATAAAAACACGAGAGAATGATAGATAGTAGGCACGGAAAGAAATAAATTAATACTATTTTAGAGCCGTTCAGTTCTAATATCACAGCTGTGCAAAAGCCAAATTACCGAATAGATAACGCATTAGATTTATGGATTTAATCATGACATCATTAGTTGTATTAGTTTTTCCGTTAAATATTCTGCAGAAAAGAGCGAGAATTTTGTTAGGAAAAATAGAAAGAGAATTTCACACAGAGAGCTGATCCAAATTAGCTAACCAGGTGACCTTCATCTTATATAAATTTTTAATGGTTTTAAAATGATTAAATATAGAAGGTGATTCCACAAAGGTGTGTACATGCATCGCAGGCAGTTTGGAACGCATTTTAATTCGTGAAAAGCACTGCCATTTTTCTAACTCAAACAATATCAGCGGTTAAAATTGTGGCCATAGTTTTAAGGACAGGGGTGCTCTGCTAACATTTGCACTGCCTTTTGGATATGCATGAGCGGAAAATCAACGAACGTCTTCTCAGAAGTACTTTCGTATGAAAATTCATAAATAACTCTTTGTTTGGTAAACTGAGGTACTTCACAATACTCTACAGCGAAAATTACTCCTTACGTTATATCGTGGTCAGCTTATAAATATTATAGTTAAGTAATTCCGGTCCACAGCGTATTATAAAAATAATAATGACCATAAATTCCAATATCTCTTTCAAAATCCAGGGACGTTAAAGCCAAATTATGATGGAATATATTTTTTCTGTTTCATTTTTTCCACCTCTTCTTTTCAAAGCTCCCATCTCCAAACTCTCACTTTCAGCACATGGGCATAATTTGTTCCCTTTTTCATTTTAACCTAAACTTCCTCCACTCTTCCACGTATTTCTGGTGCTCTCGCTTTCATAAACACCTCAAACCAATCTCCAATAGTTACTTCCTTCTTGATACTACCGACTCCTAGCCTTTTATGACTTCTTTTTATTACTCCCTGTGTCAGAAACTTTCTCGCTCATTTTCCTTAAAATATTTACATTTTCTTGACATTGTGTTTAAGATAACCCTCACGTGTTCCTGTTCTTAAGTTGGCAAAATGTTTTCCATAACAATTTTAATCTCCTTGCATTCAGCACTACGTTCTCTACTTAGAAGATGCAGCCCAACAATAACATTAATGGACCTTTTCAGATATATGCTGATCAACTGCGCATCATGTGATTGCAAAACTTGTTAGTGAAAACAAAAAAAATTGAGGAGGGGGATGAACCAAACGTCAATCTCTACTAAATTTTGCTTAGCCACCAAAATTCAAGGGGTGAAAAAGAATGAGAATAAATGCATAACAATAATTGAGTGTGTGTTTATTACTTAATGTGAAATAAACTAGGCAGTAGTAATGAAACAAATAAACTAATAAATGTCCACATTAACATTGGTTGCAGCAGATACAACATACCAATCCACCATACGTTTTTTTGCTACAATTGACTCAAATACAGCTCCTCTGGCCATTTCACATCGATCTCGATAATAAATGATAGACAACACACAGGGGTGGAGAAAATCCGACCTAGGCGGGACTCGAATCCGCGACCCCAGGAATGGCAGGCGAGGGTTTACCCCGCCGCCACCGAGGCCGGCAACCCGGCCGGGCGGCGAGCAACATCCTAATATTCCAAGGGTCGAAAAGAACGGTAATACTATCACAAAAATAAATTCTCATACACTCTTTACGAAATGCATTAAGGCAGTGGTAATGAAGGTAATATACAATGAAACGCCTAGCTTAACATCAATAGCAGCAGATAAAAATATGTAAAATGAGTTATACCTATATTTAAAGACGATGATAACGTATGTACCTAATCTTAGCTAAGTTTAGCAATTATTCTCTTAAAAAATGTCAATAGAGCCCATTAGTTTCTTTTACTTAAGGTACTTGGTTGGTTAGAAAAAATACCTAATTTGTTTTTACATAGGACAGACGAAGAAATATCTCAATCCTACCGAGGGAAAACCAAAATTGTTCTAGAGGAATAATCAAGTTTCGTCCAGTATTTTATGGACTCGGAACAAAGGGTGTTTTGAACCCTCAATTTTACACGTATGTGGCAAAGATTCTAAATTAAAATACTCAAATAAACCTGTAAGTTTTTAATTGTGTACATGATGCAATAAGTTTATTTTGCACGATTTGACGAAAGTGTTATATCTCACCATCTCACCATTTATCCCTTCCCTTGATTACCATACGTAATATTCTCTAACCTTCACCTTAAACTGCATAATGCTGGTAGTGAACCCTCTCTTTTTTTTAAATTAATAATGATATAACCACGTATTATAAACACCAGATTGACTTCTAATAATAATTTTGATCTCCGAGTTATTATGTGCATTGTCGTAGATTTCTAATAAGAAAGAACTTTATTTTATATAGTTTCCTACGGCCTTGGAAGGCCCTTCTCCATCGATAACAAACCCCCTCCTCCACTCGAACGTTACATGTTACTTATGGATATTACGTGCAAATTATGAGGAGAGAAGGAAATGATAAAATAATTTGAAATTAGTTAGAAGAAGGAGAAGACGCGATGAGTTAATACATCTTTATACATTAGTATATTAGATGCATTATGCCACACAAATAAGTATTTGCAAGGAAGGAGTATATTCACAAGAACCTCAATTTACTAGTAGGGCATTGATGACTAAACTGACCTACTTTCATCTTTAGCTGAGGTTTTATTTCTTGGATAATTGCTACGCAATCCTTTTCTTTCGATAAATATTCAAATTCTTCGAGGATTCAGGTAACATTCATTGGAGACCAATATTCATCTATTCCGCGTCCTTAAGATATTTACTGGAAAGCTTTCATTCGTGGTATATTTAATAAAATTTAGGGCTTACCCCCTTCCACGCGACAGTTGAGGATGACGTCATCGCCCTCGTTGTAAGGCCCGGCAGACGTGGTGACCTGCTTCCCGTTCTTGTCGAACACCACCGGGTGTTCGGGTGGTACTGAAAAGGGGAGAAAAAAGTATGGAAATATATCTACGATGCTTATAAAGATCATTAAATATAGGTATTGTTACTCATAATTTGCAACAGACCTAATGTATGGTACCTATGCTTTGCCTAACTTGGCTGATATTTCATAATTTTGGCATCCAGTCAGATCTAATCATTTTTTTTTCAGGTCCTGGTGTGCATATAGTTTTACGGTCTGTTATCGTCTATGTTATTAGCACTGTTTATACTTTAAGTCTCATGAGACACATAAAGGTGCGCCATACTCATTAATAGTTTGTCTCTCATCTCTAATAAGGTTACTTTTTTAAGGTTTTGTTCTTTTTCCAACCAGTAATTTCGTTTACATTTGGTTTAGACAATACGGCGACAATCCACAAATTAAGTAGAAAATTAAAATTTGAAAATATATTTCATGAATTACAACATGTTATTGCAAATGGTGGCATTGTAATTACATGTTCACATTGCTGACGAAATAAGGTAATTGAACTCGAAGGCTAAATTATAGTTAAACAAAAATGGACCACGTAAATGATTACCTCTTCCCTTCTACGGGAGTGTTTAGGTACCCAACTGGATCGCGAATGCATTCGATATTTGACTACGTCATGATCTGCCATGTCATTTGAACTGATTTCACGTACTTATAGCAGATTGCATGAACCACACACATCTTAATTTCCCAAAAAGCAATCTAAAATTTATGATACCAAAACAGTGATCCATAATCTTAGGAATTTCTGACAATTTTTTCTATGCATGCATTTATATCATAAAGCAACTCTAAATTCAGTCTAAGAGAAATCGTTGAATTGTGTGAGCTCCAAATTTCAGTCAACTATGTGCATTCTAAAAGTATTCTATATTATTCTATACAGAGTGTCCCATTGATCGTGTGTCATTTCTAACCTGTAATTTTATACACTTCCTTTCGAGCCACAAGGGTGAAATTTGGTACCTGGCTAGAAAAAGGATGTAAGTTTTGTTGAGTCTACGCAAAATATGAAAAATATGGCCTTTTGACCCCAGAAATAGGGTCCAACCTAAAATCCAAATTTTGCCTTATGGGCTTTCAATGTTAAAATATTCGAAGTACAAAAAAGATGGAATTATTTAGCGAAACTTTCGACTAATAGGTTTTTGGACACGAAGAACGCGATGTAAGAACTATTGAGGTCATAAATTGCAACTGTGACCCCTGAAAGGTCACAGTCAACGTCACAGGGGTTACAAAAAATGAATCACCGCTTCAAACCTGTCGAATCATAGGTTTAAGAAGGTGCCAAAGTCGATTTTAAGGTCTTCATATCCCTCTTTTCATCTCATGATCTTCAAGGGTAACTCAGAGGTCAAAGTTCACAGGGATGGAAAAAATGAATCCAGGCTAAAACGTGTCGAATCATAGGTTTAAAAAGGTGCCAATGTCGATGGAAAGGTCATAAGATTCCTCTTTTCATCCCTTGACCTTTAAGGGTTACCCAGGGGGTCAAAGGTCAAAATAGTGACAAAAAGTGAAATTAGGCTAAATGTATCGAAACATAGGTTTCAAAGAGTGCCCAATACGATGGTCAAAGATCACAGGGATGGAAAAAGAGAATCCAGGCTACAAACGTGTCGAGTCATAGGTTTAAAAAGGTGTCAATGCCGATGGAAAGGTCATAAGATTCCTCTTCTCATCCCTTGACCTTCTAGGGTAACTCTGGGGTCAAAGGTCACAGTGATTACAAAAGGTGAAATGAGGCTATAAAACTTTCGAATCATAGGTTTAAAAAGATGACAAGGTGGATTTTAAGGTAAAATGCCTCCAGGTAGTCTCTGACCTGGAACTGTTGGGCAGGGGTCAAAGTCCACCAGGTGTAGTGAAAAAAACATTTTCGGAAATTGAAGAGAGAAAGTATGAAATTACAACGTGTGTAGAGTCCATATTTCCGAATATGCTGGAAGACCCACTCACACACGCTTTTATCGGGCAAATTCAATTGTGCCTGTCATGGAATACCTGGTACGTAGAATGAATTAAAATTGATTTTCATTCTTACTGCTTCGATATTTTCATTTTAAATTTTAATATTTTTTTTGATAACAATTAAAATACTTTTTTTAAATAAAACGTATGGTTAAGTATTTTTAATTGAATAAAAGTAATTAACTTGAAATTACAATTGAATTTTTTCATTGAATAATAAACTAAATCAACGACTACCATATGATCCAGAGGGTTAAAGGGATGGAAGTTGGGATCTGAATATCTTAACATTTACTTTGGCAGCCTAAATAATGTCATTCATATTATGTGTTGGCATATTTTACATCTGTGACCAATAAACTCAGTGTAGCCCTTTGAGGTCAGGATACAACAAACAGGACCAAGTTACTTCATCTAATTCTTCACCCTTTCGAAGCAAGAATTCGACGCGTCTATTGCCCTAAATCTAGGATACACCTAGTGACCTTTTCCCCTTTCCCAACCGTTCAATGTCAGATAATTCCTGGAGGGACTTTACCATCGTATTGGGCATTCTTTGAAACCTCTGATTAGATACGTTTAGCCTAATTTCACTTTTTGTCACCATTTTGATCTTTGACCCCCTGGGTAACCCTTAAAGGTCAAGGGATGAAAAGAGGGATCTTATGACCTTTCCATCGACATTGGCACCTTTTTAAACCTATTCGACACTTTTGTAGCCTGGATTCATTTTTTCCATCCCTGTGACCTTTGACCTCTGAGTTACCCTTAATGGTCAAGAGATGAAAAGAGGGATATGAAGACCTTAAAATCCACCTTGTCATCTTTTTAAACCTATGATTGGAAAGTTTTGTGGCCTCATTTCACCTTTTGTAATCACTGTGACCTTTGACCCCATAGTTACCCTAGAAGGTCAAGGGATGAAAAGAGGAATCTTATGACCTTTCCATCGACATTGGCACCTTTTTAAACCTATGATTCGACACGTTTTAGCCTGGATTCATTTTTTCCATCCCTGTGACCTTTGACCTCTGAGTTACCCTTGAAGGTCATGAGATGAAAAGAGGGATATGAAGACCTTAAAATCGACTTTGGCACCTTCTTAAACCTATGATTCGACAGGTTTGAAGCGGTGATTCATTTTTTGTAACCCCTGTGACCTTGACTGTGACCTTTCAGGGGTCACAGTTGCAATTTATGACCTCAATAGTTCTTCCATCGTGTTCTTCGTGTCCAAAAACCTATTAGTCGAAAGTTTCGCTAAATAATTCCATCTTTTTTGTACTTAGAATATTTTAACATTGAAAGCCCATAAGGCAAAATTTGGATTTTAGGTTGGACCCTATTTCTGGGGTCAAAAGGTCATATTTTTCATATTTTGCGTAGACTCAACAAAACTTACATCCTTTTTCTAGCCAGGTACCAAATTTCACCCTTGTGGCTCGAAAGGAAGTGTATAAAATTACAGGTTAGAAATGACACACGATCAATGGGACACTCTGTACTTGAATCAATGAAGATAGGCAATGCCTTTTAGCAGGTAATATCTAACCTATTCATTACTGAATAGCATCCATGCGCGGTACTCAGGAAATAAATTACATAATTGCGACTAAAAAAATACTAACCAGGGAATCAGATTGCAACGTAAATTTTGTAAAAATAGGGAATTAATACGTTGGAGGAAATAAATAGCTAATTAGTCAATTTATATTTTAAATATTACACTCAATCAAAATTATAATCACTCCATTTTGAATCTTACCTACTATTCTTAATTTATAACTGTCATAGTCACTCATATCCCGGAAGTAAGATGACATTTCTACCTAGTCCGCTGACCTCAAAAGCATGTTGAGAATAGCAATGGCAATGGCAATTACAATAGAAAACAAACCTGTGAAAATCCTGCCTTTTTCAATGAATCTTATTTATTTCTAGCTTGATGAACTCTTTCTCCGAGAACGTTATCCGTTGAAAATAGTAAGATTGGTTATAAAAAGCCGTTCAGATTTTCATAAGGTGGAGTATCTCCTGAGCAAATTAATTCTCTTTCAACCTTTGTACCTAATTACGGAGGAGCGTGTAGTTGAGAACTACGCGGTACGAGATATTGGCCGCATATTCCAAATACGTTGAAAAAAATAGACAGCTATAAATAAGTAATGTTGGCTTGAAAAATTTTATGTCATTTGAAGTGATTTATTTATGAAATTAATCAGTTTATATCCCA
Source organism: Platycnemis pennipes (assembly GCA_933228895.1). NCBI lineage: Eukaryota > Metazoa > Arthropoda > Insecta > Odonata > Platycnemididae > Platycnemis > Platycnemis pennipes. Next base: position 88,458,243 of record OW121857.1, read on the forward strand.
CTAAAGCTCATCCAATATCTCAGAATAGACTCGAGCTAGACTGCAAGCATAAAAATTTCTCCAAATATTTCAAACCAAATGGATTTTCCCGCTGTTTCCCATTTATAATAAATCCCTTAGCACATTGACATGGATTGTAAAGTGCAGCCCAAAACCTAATAGAACTGAAGTATTCCTGTAGAAGAAGAGTGATGATCACCTAATAGGGCATGTGATGGTGAATCTGCGACTGAAGAAATGATTTTTCCACGAGTTCAACAAATATCATATATTTTGCGATGAGAGTAATCGTTTACACATGTAGCAACTGCTCAAACCAGATCAATGACGAAAGCAATTTTGTCACTTGAGGAACACGAGGAATGAAGGAAATGAAACTCCCAAGGCTTCGGAGCACGATGTCATATGCTCATTATGCAAAAGTTTGAGACAACTACGATCTTATAAAATGAAATATCCTTAGCTGCTTCTGTAATAATATACGACTTTCAAAAGACTAACCTCCTATAAAGGAACGGACCGAACAATTCTTAGTTTTAAATAACAAATCAAAATTAAATCAAAGTGAAAAACATGTACATACATTCATACGTCGTCGGTTGAATTTTAAATACCTACGTGAAAATGAATTAAACTACGTGGTAGTTTAATTCATTTTTATTTACTTGCAGCAACAAAGCTGCAATTGTGTTTATTCTTCGAAATCGCTACTCCAATACACAGCACACAATCCAGTGCAGTATACAATTTAAAGTAACGGACGAATAAAGGAGCGAAGCAAGGGCTTTTGTAAACTTAATCAAATTGCCTTCCTAGTAAAATTCATTATATGTATGGATAAATTTAGGGGTAAAAGAGAATTTGAAAAGAAATAATATAATGTTTGTGCCCTCGAAGCCGCAGTTTAAATGAAAATATATGGATTTGGTGTTATAACGCTAAAATAAGAAAAAAATACTGTAGTTTATTAGTTATATATTCTATGGTAATTACCACGCTTAAGGTCTGAATCATTATTAATTCATTTTCGACTAATGCTTACCCTATTTTACTGACACTATTCGCAAAATAAGACACTATACCCTCGTTCTTCAAAATAATAAATGTTGTGCATGTAAAAGGGAAAGCGTAGGTACTCAGAGTAGTTATATCTTTCCAAAATTGTCACAGGAAAGAGAGTGAGACTTTCTATGTCTAACAGGGAAAATGGTGAGGATAATAATAAACGCAATAATATTTCTGAACTGAGACGTACACTTCAAAGAGTTTGATTTTCAAATTTGTACGGACATAATCAGAATAATTACGATAATATGAGGAAGTTGCTCAATAAGCTCTTTATTGTCCAAAACGGTACACAGCAAAAAAATATATATTTTCACTAAAGGCACCTGCTGACAAGCCGCTTTGGCTTAGCAGGACCTTAACTGCACTGTTATTTTTTTATTATTATTTATAAATTATAACTCTCTATTGTGATTGCACCACTACATTGTAAACTGTGAACCTGCTGATAAGCATCAGCTTAGCAGGACCATACAAGATAATAAATAATTCATAATGACTAGACACCAGAAAGTATGCTTGTAACTGTTGTAAGTTGTAATATTTTATTATTTTTTTGTAACCCATCCCATAAGGACAATCGAGTGGAGGGCTGCGTCAAACCAATCTCAGGATTGTTGACCGTTGATGATGAAGGACACGCATCCGTCTATTCCATTCATGAGTGCAAGGTTAATTTTATTAATTGCAAAAGAATAAAATCAAGTATCAAATCAAAATGAAATGAAGTAAAATCGTGATTTCTATTATCAGCGTGACCTCCCCTGAAGCATTTTTTATGTAATGTGGGAATAAAAAGAGCGCAAAACCTTTTGTCCATGCTATAAATCTTTGCTACACGCTCCAATTCCCCTCGCTGCAACATGGCAACATCGCCTCTTTAGAACACTGAACGTCCCCTAAACACCTTTTTAATACATGCATGCACCCATGACCATGGCTACATTAATGGTATCAGTTTCCTCGTCAACGAATTCCCTCGAGAAAAAAATGTTAAATTTCCAGCAAAAACACACAAAATCCAGCTCTTCCGCTGGTCGTTAAAAATGTTCGCCTTTGATCCGGAAAGAATTTCTCCGGCCACACATTTTCTTCTCTATTTTTCTCCATTCGACCTCGTCCAGGAATTTTCCTCAGTGGTCAGATAATTGGACTGAGGGCGGTCGGTGGGTATGGCCGCGTTTCTGGATTCCCTTACACTTTCCCTCTTTCTAATTTATGTATTTTTTAAATATTATTAGTGTTATTATTACTTTTTGAAATCAAATGAACGCCCGAGTGGAACACTATTACCAAAGAGCATTAAGAAACGGTCCGGTTTTTCATTTTTCCAATACACACACACACACACCTAACTCTCTTCTGTTATTCAACTCAGAAAAAAAACAGGAGAAAGAGCCTCTAATTATGCGGCATCATTAATGCCACGATATTCGTTTCTCGAGAATTGTTTTCGCCAGTTTGCTAATTTTCAGGGGCCGGGCACAAAGGAATATTTTTTTTCCTACGCCATGTTCAGAATGTTGCGGGCCAGGATAAATATCTCTTTCTCACCTTCCCCTTTCATTCCGCGATACGAATGAATTAATGATTTTCAATTAACAAAGGTGCCCACAGGGTTTGGAATAGGCATGAAGAATAATTTTTATCCGTGAAATCACACGTACAAGAATCATTCAAACGTAATCGTGGGGTTCAAATTTCATTTTTCTTCTTAATCTGATAACGGTTTTTTGCTAATTATTTAAAATGTTATCGCATGTTCTTGTTTTATCATTTTTTGCACAATTCACTCATTATATCATACCTAACACGGAACAAAAATATTAACGATTTAATCCCAACATATTCCTTGTCTCATGAATAATTTATGTCATTATTCAAATTCCTAAGAGAACACGTTTTTTCATGTATTTTTTGCCGTTTTATCTTCAACAATAATCCATCATTCCACGGAAAAACAGGTTATTCTTATTGGACTAATTACAAATCAGTAAATGATAAAGCTGCTGTTTTAAGTCAATGTTATCAGAAGAAAAATCGTAAAAAAATCTTTTGATATTTCATGGGCAAATGTCCATTGGCAATGCAATTATAAATCATAATTAAGCATTACAGAAACAATCGAGTTATGCTGTTGGGGCATACGCTCCCTTGAAGGTAAATAACACATCTGGCAGAAAAGAGCGCTCAGTGTGTTTACTTAATGTAATTAGATACGAAGAGGAGCAAGGGCTGAGGAAAGACTTCAGTTTGTAGTGTTTATATTAAGCAGTCGTATTAGATTATAAGTTATTATAGCTAATCAGTTTTGATCGAATTTTGAATTTGATCAGAACCGTGTGTACTTGAAACCAAGGAAGACTTTGGGAAGCAAAATTTACTTTTACCGTCGGTTATTAAGTTATTGCCTCGCGATCCCAATTATTTAGGAAAATGTTCGTTAATACCTATGAAAGTTAAGCAATTCAAAAATAAAATGAGTGGTAGTAAACACATTGGTTCATGGTAGTTTTCTGGGGGGCAGAACAGGTAGTCGGTCATTAGCGAGGGTCTCTGCTCGCGATCGTCCTAATCCGGACCCTCGCTCGGCTTCGACCCTCATCAGCGACCGGACTCTCGCGGCAAGGGGCCGCGCGGAAGAAACTGACCGCGTGCAATACGATGTTAAAAGTTATTAACTATTTAAATGAGCAACAATTTATTACCACCATTGTATCACACGTTCTAAGAGAATTACGGGCGTCTTTTGATCGACGTTCTACGATAAAAATTAACGTTTTCCATGCATCCTTCAGAAATGTGCCGTGTACACTTGGCAACGTTGCAATTTCTGGAGGTTAAACGCGGTGGTTTTAAACAGCTAAGACCGTTGATAGAGGGGGAGCTTGATGGAATAATGTAATAATAACTGCTGAATCATAAGTTTTAATATGTTAAAGCAGTTTAATACATTTAAACTGTTGAGTGCTTGAAATACATTAAAGTTATTGCCTGGAAGATGCCCTATTTGTTATGTTTAATATGTTATTTATAGAGACATTCATCCATTCTGCTAACTTCAACAGCGAATGAAATCATTAAAAATAGTACGATACTTTTTCGAACTTATTTAAAGTTTCTTACGCCATTATCAACTCCCAAGGATTGACTAGTAACAATTGCGGATCTCCGTGAACTCTCGGTCGCGTAAATGTTGACGTTTTTTAGCCTTCGATAACGTTTGTTTCTCTGAATGTGTTAAGAGTTTATTTTAGCATATTTTCACAGAACGAAATGAACAACAAATCATGGAAAATCACATCCGAGACGTTCAAATATAAATTTTACGTGAGAGGAAGTATTGTTTCTTCTGTGATCTTCTAGTCCCTACCATTAACTCGCGCGCAACTAGGCTGCTACATGGAAGAATGCTAGACAATAGATCTAGCCAATAGACAATATCGATATGGTTAGTATCTACATAGTATTAAAGGGAAAATTGGTTACAATTACACTTATCTACGTATTTTTATCTGCATTTACCTACCATGAATGGGTTTGTACTGTCAATACGTGCAGCATGCATTGCAGACTACTCTAGCAATATCTCACCTACCTATCCCTTTGTTATGCTGCTTAATGTGTTCTCTTAGAGTACGGGGAAAAATGATATTTTGAGTCTATCGGTGCGACAACCAATCTCTCTTATCTTATTTATCTGGTTTACTCTAGCATAATATGCTGTTTTTTTTAATATACGCTTAACATCTTCACTAAAGCCATCCGATTACAATTTCTCAAATAGACTTAAACTGAACTTTAACTTACTCTCTGATAATGATTCCCACTCTAATTTTTCTACTAATTCTAAAACGCTCCAAAATCTATCGTAACACCTTTTAACGAACCTAGCTGCTCTACGCTGAACACTTTCTAGCTCTCTAATCAAACCTATTTCATTCGGATACCATACCTTAGCTACATGTCTGATGTGGGGCCTAACTAGTGAAAAATAACATCGCCTTTTTGTCTTCTCATCAGTTTCCAAGTAATCTTTTTATAAATCCTAGCTTTCTCTTGTCTCGGCGGCATATGTGTCTTCCCCACGATAAATCTTTAGGGATTGTTACACCTAAGTTCCTGCTTATGGCTTCAACGCTTACGATTTTTGAGTCACTAACGCTATAGTATCGCTCTATCGAAATATTCCTCTTCAAAAATGAAATAAGGACACACTTTTTAAGGCTAATTTCTAACAGCCATTTGTCGCACCACTCTTGGTATGCATCTAAATCCTTGATAAGTGATTCTCTATCTGATTTTGTTAAACCCCTGTGAACTACCGCCTAGTCTGCAAAAAGTCTAAGCTTACCACTAACTACGGTACCCAAATTGTTTATGTATAAAAGAAATAGAAGCGGGCCTGTTACACCACCTAGGGTACTCCCGATGTGACTCCGATTGTGTCCGACATTATACCATCTATGTATAATAAACCTCTACTATCACTAAAGATTTATCGTGGGGTAGACACATCCGAGAAGTATGCGGCCGAGCGAAGAGAAAGCTAGGATTTATAAAAAGAGTACTTGGGAAATGTGATGAGAAGACAAAAGAGCGATGCTACTTTTCACTAGTTAGGCCCCACCTTGAGCATGCAGCCAGTGTATGGGATCCGAATGAATTAGGTTTGATGAGAGAACTAGACAGTGTGCAGCGCAGAGCAGCTAGGTTCGTCAAAAGGTGTTACGATAGGTTGAGTAGTGTAACAGAATTAATACAAGAATCATTATCAGAGCGTAGGTTAAAATTCAGATTAAATCTATTAGAGAAATTTCAATCGGATAGCTTTACTGAAGATGTTAGGCACATATTAAAAACACCAGCGTATTATGCTAGATTCGACCAGATAAATAAGATTAGAGAGATAGATCGTCGTACAGATAGATTCAAAATGGCATTTTTCCCCGTACTATAAGAGAACAGAATAGGCTGCATAGGAAAGGGATAGGTAGGGGAAATATTTTAGAGTATTCCGTAGTGCATGATGCATGTCTTACCCCTTAAATGCTGTAGACACTAACAATCAAGTTGCATGAGACAATATAGTTGCTAGTTTGCATGTTAGTAGTGCATGTTTGGTGATCTTCACCCCCTGCCACACACCCTCGCGGTGGCTTGCAGGGTATCGTGTAGATGTAGATGTAGAACCTTCTTCTCTCGCCCACTTAAGAATTCTTTTACACACCACACAACGTCTTTATTTTTACCGATACTCTCTAACATCAAGATTAATTCGTTATGAGGAACTTTATCGAATATCTTTTTATAATACCTCACGACTCTTCTTCTCATATTCTACTTGATGGTGGACCAGATGGTTTTCAATATACTGAGTTGCGTTTCCTTATCCCTGGGCTTCACGAATTGTAGGGAAAGATTAATAGTGTCGTGGATGTACCCTAATTCTTTTAATCCGGAGTAACTCCTCTACACTCTCTCAACATTTCTACACAGCTGCCTTCACGAAGCTCTGAATTGCCTTGAGAAGCGCTCTTAGCCTGTTAAAAGAAGAGATTGGAGAGGAACGAACAGAGGTTATTTGCATTTGTGGAATTCGAGAATCATTTTGATAACGTGGATAGCAATTCAATGCTTCAATTTCGCTTGGAATTCTGAAAAGAATTACAAGCTGAATTTGAATTCTGAAAGAAATCTTAAGACACGATGGCTAGATGAAGACAATTGTCTTGGGAATAGTAAGTGGCAAATGAAGGCCGCGTATGAGATATATGGAACAGTAAGGTATGTGAAAGAGAGGAATTAAATTAATATGAGAAGGTTGGCCGATAGAAGAATCGAGTGGAGGGGAGTGTCAAACCAATCCTAGGATTGTTTGCCGAAGATGATGATGATGATTAATATATTACGTCGGGAGTAATATATATATATATATATATATATATATATATAAGAAGATCTGAGATGGTATTGATGGGATAAACAAGGTGAGAGAGATAGATTGTCGGATAAATGTTTCCATGTAGTTGTATCCTAGCAGCTCTTAGTTGTTTGCCAGTAGTGCATGTTTTACTCGTACTGATAGATTCAAAATCCCATTCTTCCCTCACACTATAAGGGATTTGTTATCTACATCTACGTAATACCCTGCGAGCCACCACTAGGATGTGTGGCAGGAGGTATACGAGAACAGAATAGGCAGCATAGCAAAGGAATAGTTAGGGGAAATATTTTAGAGTAGTTTTGTAGTCATGTAGTGCATGATGCAGGTATTAACAACCAATCCCTTATTACTATGTAGATACTAATAATCTAGTTGCCTCAGACCCTATAGTAGCATGTTTGCATGTTTACAGTGCATGATTGGTGATTTCACCCCTTGCCACACATCCTCCCGGTGGCTTGCAGGGTATCGTGTACATTTAGATTACCAAATGTTCAGAAATCCAGCTCATCTCCTCTGAATTTTAATAAATTCTTTAATAATCGGTTTTTCCTCGGGTTCCAAATAAGGAATTCACCTCCTTTAGTATTTTTACTTTGCCCATGTGCGGAGAAAACTCATCTATTGCAACACATCCTCGAGGATAGTTAGAACTGAGCCGAACTGACAGATTAAAAATGTCCTTTTTTCCTCATACAATTAGGGATATGAATAACGGTAAATATATCCGATACGAGTGTAGCAATGGATAACATTGGTAGCTGCATGTTGGTATAAGGGCTTGAAGCTTCCACTACTAACAGCATGTTTTTGCATGTACCTATGCTTTGCTATTTTTATCTTTTTTTAAATAGTGCAGTTTAGAACAGAATGTAAATACTAATACTTTTTTATGCATGATATGTTGTGCATGTGTGGTGAGCATTCACCCCGTGCCACACACCTTAATGGTGGCTTGCAGGGTATTATGTAGATGTAGATGTAATAATAATATAGATGCCAATTCGATTAGAGATTTTAGAAAACGCCTTTTGGTAAATGTGAGCTTAAGGGTATCGAACTTCAAAATTTTATTTTAACCCCTAAAAATCGTCGTTTTTCGATGAAATTTTGGGAGCACAACCTGCTGATATAGCAATTTTATCTCGCGAAAAAAAATTTTAAAAAATTAAAAACTCACGATTTTGCAGCATTTCAAACCAATGAGGTGAGTGTTCGCAGCACCGCCATATTGGTGTTTCGCTGCTTCGTCACCAGGTGTCACGGTGATTGTTGAGTGTATTTTCTGCCTTATAATGATTACCGAGGAACAGGAGAACAGCGGAAAGCGTGTTTCGAGACTTCTCACAACCGATGAAATTGTATAAAAAAACACGTACGGGTTGGGGGTTTTGTGTCACTTCACAACCGATTAAACTGCAGAAAAACACGTACGGGTTGGGGGTTTTGAGACACCTCACAAGCGATGAAAGTGCGTAAAAACACGTACGGGTTGGGGATTTTGAGTCACTTCACAACCGATGAAACTGCAAAAAAACATGAACGGGAAGGGGGTTTTGAGACACCTCACAACCGTTGAAATTGCGTAAAAACACGTACGGGTTGGGGGTTTTGTGTCACTTCACAACCGATTAAACTGCAGAAAAACATGAACGGGATGGGGGTTTTGAGACTCCTCACAACCGTTGAAATTGCGTAAAAACACGTACGGGTTGGGGGTTTTGTGTCACTTCACAACCGATTAAACAGCAGAAAAACATGAACGGGATGGGGGTTTTGAGACACCTCACAACCGATGATATTGCATAAAAACACGTACGGGTTGGGGGGTTTTGAGTCACCTCACAACGGATGAAATTGCATAAAAACACGTACGGGTTGGGGGTTTTGAGACACCTCACAACCGATGAAATTGCATAAAAACACGTACGGGTTGGGGGTTTTGAGACACCTCACAAGCGATGAAACTGCGGGCGTCCGTATGGTCTGAAGTCAGAGCGAGAAGTGTGTTATTTGTGAGACCACGGGCAAGTTCAGACATGAAAAATCATAGCATTTCAATATCGCGCGAAAACGCAGGTGGCCGCCGACACTCAATAGCCTTCTGCGCAGGAAATAGGGAAGAGGTGAATGTCGAGGAAATCCTCTAGCGGTAGTCTCCGGAAATATTCAAGATGGCGTCGAAAACATCGATTTTCAGGTGAAAAAATGGTGATTTTCGGATTGTTATATCTCATGAAATAATGGCATTGGAGCAATGTAAGTCATACCATAATAAATGTACATCCTTCCTCTATATAACACAGTTGGAATGAAAGCGCTAATGAATAAAGTTTTCGCAGGATAATTGTTTGAAGTTCGATACCCTTAAGCTCACATCTACCCGCCTTTTTAACATCATCAATGAAATCCTTTTTGAAATGCCAAGGATGCAACTTGTCAGTTGTCAGTCCGCATTTGGTATATGCTCTAGTGTGCACGGAGATATGGAAGTTTCTCGACATTCATAGACAGGTAGGCGTTGAATGGTCGGAAGGGGACAGCGGGGGGTTAATGGGAAGGGAAGGAAGAGATCGCGGAAAGCGGACTCCCCACTGTCTCTCTTCTGCAAAAACTAGCCCTCTATCCTTGGCCACTGGAGGCGCCTTCGGTGTTATTACATTGCTATCAGGGTAGGTACCTTTCCACCAACTTGTATGCATGCTTGTTATTTCAAAGGACGCTTGCCGCCCCGAGATAGTCGTAGCGTCATAGTGAAACGTGACTGTTATATCAAACTTGTTGCCATAGAGTACACATCCTCATCTACATAATACATCTACATCTACACGATACCCTGTCAGCCACCGCGAGGGTGTGTGGCAGGGGGTGAAGATCACCAAGCGTGCACTACTAACATGCAAACAAGCAACTCTGCAAGCCACCATAAAAGTGTGTAACAGGGGGTGAATTCACACCCCATACACACCTTTCACACCCCTACTACACATACTCCTTGTGGCTCACAGGTTGTTATGTAGTAGTATATCTACTGTATAACCTGAAATTACTGAAATAACGAGGAAAGAAGAGGTAAAAGAATTGCTTAATGTATTTAGCGACGAAACACAGAATTAGAACAGAAGATTCGTGGAGAGAATTTCCTGAGGTCGCCCGTAAAGGTGTCAAAGAGTACACACCAACCAAATTGAGAAGTATACAGTGCCAAAGTGGTATAACACGGATGTTATGAAATCATTAAAGGGACAAAGGGTATGCCACGCTAGCATTAAGAATGCAAGACAGGGACTCTCGGTAGAGGAAAAAAAAGAGTTAGTTCAAAACTATAACAAATGGAAGCATTAGTAAGGAAAGCATGGTGGCAAGCGTCATCGTACTTCAAGAGCAAGATGTTAGGAGAATATTTAGAAAGCAATTCTAAAGCGTTTTGGTCATATGTGAGATGAGAACTTCAAGGAAATAGGTCCACAGTAGGTACACACACTTAAAAACGATAAAGGAATCAGAGTCACCAGCATTGTAGAAAAAGCCAATACTTTAAACACCTTCTTCCAAAGTGTATTCAACTCATCGTCACACAAAGCAGTGGAACCACCGCCGAACACATTCTGTGAGCAATGCCCGAAATAGTTATTTCATGTCGCGGAATAGAGTAGCAGTTAAAAAACATTAGTAAAAACAAATCACCAGGTCCCGATCTAATTCCTTCCAGAATATATAAAACATAAACTTCTGAAATAGCCCCCTATCTAGAAATAATATTCAATAAAACACTAAGTAACCACGCAGTACCCAAGGATTGGAAAGTAGCTAACATGACACCTATTTTTAAAAGCTGTGATAGGGAAGAACCTTGTAACTACAGACCCATTTCACTCACGTCAATCTCTTGTTGGGAACTTGAGCACATTGTTGTCAGTTCAATCATGGGGCATTTGGATAGTCAGAGATTGCACATAAACAGCCAGCATGGGTTCCGGAAAGGTAGATCTTGCGAGACACAATTAGTTTTACTCGTACATGATATTTTAGTCCACGGCGAGAACAGTACTGGAGTTGATTCGATATTTTTAGATTTTATAAAGGCATTCGATAAAGTTCCTCATGATAAATTAATCTTAAAATTAGAGAGTTTTGGTATAAATAAAGACGTTGTATGTTGGGTAAAAGAATTCTTAAGTGGGCGAGAGCAGAGGGTTGTCACAGATGGTATCATGTCGGACACAATCAAAGCCACGTCGGGAGTTCCCCAGGGTAGCTTAGTAGGTCCGCTTTTATTCTTTTATACATAAACGATTTGAGTACCATAGTTAGTAGTAACCTTAGACTTCTTTCAGACAATGCGGTAGTGTATAGAGGTATAACAAAAGAAGAAGACAGGAAATCGCTTAGCAAGGATTTAGATGCAATTCAAGAGTGGTGCGACAAATTGCAGTTAGAACTTAACCTTAAAATGTGTGTAGCTATCAATTTTTGGAGGAGGAATAATTCGATAGAGCGATCCTATAGAATTAATAACACAAAGATCAAGAGCGTTGAAATCATTAGGTATTTAGGTGTAACAATCACTAAGGATTTATCGTGGGGAAGACACATCCAGGTACGGCCGAGCGAAGAGAAAGCTAGGATTTATAAAAATAGTACTTGGAAAATGTGATGAGAAGAGAAAAGGGCGATGTTACTATTCAATAGAAGGCCCCACCTTGAGTATGCAGCCAGTGTATGGGATCCTAATGAATTAGGTTTGATCAGAGAACTAGACAGTGTGCAACGTAGAGCAGCTAGGTTCGTGAAAAGGTGTTACGATAGGTTGAGTAGCGTTTCAGTATTAATAAAATAATTAGGGTGGAAATCATTATCAGACCGTAGGTTTAAGTACAGATTAATTCTATTAGAGAAATTTTAATCGGATAGCTTTACTGAAGATGTTAGGCACATATTAAGAACTCCAGCGTATTATCGTAGATTCGACCAGATAAATAAGATGAGAGAGATAGATTGTCGTACTAATAGATTTAAATTGGCATTTTCCCACGTACTATAAGAGAACAGAATAGGCAGAATAGCAAAGGGATAGGTAGGGGAAATATTTAAGAGTAGTTGTAGTGCATGATGCATGTATTAATCCCTTAAATACTATAGATACCAACAATCTAGTTGCATGAGACCCTATAGTTGCTTGTTTGCATGACGGTACTGCATGCTTTGTGATATTCATCCCCTGCCATACACCCTCGCGGTGGCTTACAGAGTATTGTGTGGATATAGATGTAGATGAAAATGTTAGGCATGCATTAAAAACACCAGCGTGATTAGTTTAAACCAGATAAATAACGTAAGAGAGATGAATTGTCGCACCGATGGATTCAAAATGTCATTTTTCCCCCAACTGTAATGGAGTACAATAAGCACCATAGCAAAGGAATAGGTAGAGGAAATATTTTAGACTAGTCGGTAGTGCAAGATGCATGTAATAACATCGAATCCCTTATTACTATGCAGATCTGCAGACCTTCTGCCTGCCATTCGGGCACTTCTCATAAGCATTTCGTATGCAGAGAGAAGGAAATTGCTATTTTATAAATAGAGAAATGTGTCCCACTCTGATTATTTTTGTACTTTTTTCTACACAATATTTTCATTGTATGCTGTCTCCCACTCTCAAACATCATGTTTTTTGCATTTTTTTCTGCACCACAAACTGCTAAAAATCCAAAACTACTACCAAATCATACGGACATAGAATCCACACTCAACGCACCAAACCTCACTCTTTTAGCTCAAAACTTGATAAAGAGCAAAACAAAACGGATACTGAATGACTCACTGACACGCTACAAAATTAATGTAGTATGTAGATACTAACAATATAGTTACCTGAGACCCTATAGTATTATGTTTGCTTGTTTAAAGTGCATTCTTGCTGATCATCACCCCCTGCCAAACACCTTCTTGGTGGCTTGCAGGGTTTTGTGTAGATGTAGATAACAAATAGGGCATCATCCAGTCAAGAACTTTAATGTATTTCAAACACTCAACAGTTTAAATGTATTAAACTGCTTTAACATGTTAAAACTTATGTTTCAACAGTTATTATTACATTATTCCATCAAGCTCCCCCTCTATCAACGGTCTTAGCTGTTTAAAACCACCGCGTTTAACCTCCAGAAAATGCAACGTTGCCAAGTGTAAACGGCACATTTCTGAAGGATGCATGGAAAACGTTAATTTTTATCGTAGAACGTCGATCAAAAGACGCCCGTAATTCTCTTAGAACGTGTGATACAATGGCGGTAATGAATTGTTGCTCATTTAAATAGTTAATAACTTTTAACATCGTATTGCACGCGGTCAGTTTCTTCCGCGCGGCCCCATGCCGCGAGAGTCCGGTCGCTGATGAGGGGCGAAGCCGAGCGAGGGTCCGGATTAGGACGATCGCGAGCAGAGACCCTCGCTAATGACCGACTACCTGTTCTGCCCCCCAGAAAACTACCATTAACCAACACATTAGTTAGTGCATATGATGTGTGTACCATTTTATAAATTAGATAAGACAGTTTGTAGCGATCAATGGGATCAACAAAAATTTTCTAAACAACAATCTTCTCCCAAGTCAATGTTTAATTCACAGGACTCAAATTCACGTGAGCAAAACTGTCTTTAAATTAGAGGGTGATTCCCAAGTACACCGATGCATATTTCCGGTGGAAATATGTATATAAGCTATGTATTAGATTATTTCCCAGATGATTGTCCCTAAAACATTACAATATAAAGCTTTGGCAACAATTAGAGTGGACAAATAATAAAATTGAAGCACATTAAAATGCTTTGGGAGAAAAATCCTTAAGAAATAAAATATTGCTGTGATAAAATTGATGTAAACAGTTTTATATATTATGCGACAATTAAGGAACCGATACTTATATTAATACAGTAATTTTAGCGTCAAAGAAATAAAAATACCACTTTTCTAGAGAATTTTTCCATTTCTTGCATAATCGTATGGCATAGGAGACCTGAGGTTACGAACGTACTTCAGCAAAAGCTAGAAGGGTTGAAGCAATATTGCAAACTGGAAACCAGTATGGCCAGCGTTTGACCATACGAGAAGTAAATAGTTAGTATTAGTATATCCCAGGCAAAGAGGGCATTCTATCCAATGAAGAACATACAAACCACTAAAAATACAAGTTTGGAAGCAAGAAAGAACTTCATTAGAATTTATATGGTATAATCCTTAAAGGTATTGATTTTAGCTGTCATAGTAAAGGCCAGACTGAAATGTGACGCCATCAATTAATGATGAAGATGAAATGGATTAATTTGAGTATTTATTGATGATGTACTCAGATTCGTGGGCGAAAAGTGGATTCTAAATAAAACTTTTTAAATCAGACAAGACGATCAAATCCACCATAACATGAAATATAATGGTATGTTGAATACAATTGTTGTGAAAAAATAGAATGCTGAGATTAGCTAAGAAAACCTCGTGTAAGAAATATTGAGAAATTAGTGAAGGATTTGAAAGTGAATAATTATGTCTGTATGAAGAAACTAAAGAGAAAAAAGGTTCAAGTGGAAAACTACTTCCAAACAATCTTAGAGCAGCAGTTGATTTCTGTTTTAGGTGCTCCGACGGCTAAGGTTTTCCCGCACCATCTGAATTAATCCTGAGACGCCCATCAAATCCAAGTCCTGAGCGGAATTAGAACCCTCGACCTTTAGATTACAGAACGGCGCTACACCAACCACACTATTGCTCGGATCTTAGTGATAATATCTATTGATGACGATAAAACGTCAATGACCACACCTCGTCATTATGCCATTAGGACAACATCACTCTACACACTTGATGATCTCATTAACATCAATGGTTGATTAATACGTTCCGGTTAAATATAGATACTAACCATGTAGTTACACGCGAAGTAGTTTCCATGAAGTAGTAGCATTGTTTTTCTTGGTGGCATGTAGGTATTGCATGCGTGGTTACCTCCAAACCCTGCCACACAACCTCATGGTGGCTCGCTGGGCATTATGTAGATGTACATGTACCTTCAGGGCGAATGCATTGATATTACTCACCATGGTTTGCAACGACAAATGATACTCATCCGCTCTTATTTTTGTAAACATAATTCAAAGGATGAATACTATTTTTTACTTCTCAATCGTTGGCTAAACTTTCCAAGGAAGGAATGTTCATCACTATTTCCCGTCGGCATCTTGAGGAAAATATTATTTGCTCCTCTCGTAAAGAGGTTTAATGCTGAGCGCTCCATCTTCAGCGGACAATCCTCTGGCGCAAGATTGATTTGATTTCAAAGGAGGGCGTCATCGACGAGTAGGCCAAGGGCATCCCTCCCGATACGCCTCGATGGCACCGATATCTTCTAAGTGCATGTTGCTGTTTTCATCCACCTCAATCGATACAGCATATGCCAGAAGCATGTATCTTATTCTTTACAGAGCAGATTAATAAGAAAAACAAATACATGACTATCTTGCAGCAGCATTTCAAAAGGAAGTAAAACGAACCTCGTACTCTGACGTAATAAATCAGAGTAAGGGACATTATAATTAATTTACAACCGATCATGATTGAAGTTGACGGTGTCTGGCTTGACTGCGTGGAATTCCTTCATGATGAGGTTAAGGAAACAATGCACTTCCTCAAAATATATTTATCTACTCACGACCATGGTTTTGATGCATAGCATCATCTTCAGGTGATAAAGATGATGCTATGCATCGAAACCATGGTCGTGAGTAAATAAATATATTTTGAGGAAGTGAATTGTTTCCTTAACCTCATCATCCATCATGGGTGGTTTTAATTAATACCCTTTACACCTCAAGAATTCAATATCACATTTTTATTCGTTTACTGAACTGTTTTCCATTATCCTACACACCACAAAATATCAAATCCAATTGCAACTGTTCTCCAAAGAGTTAAGGCTAGAGGCCTTAACTCTTTGGACTCCTTGGACTTGGACTGTTTGGACTCCTTAACACTTTAACCCTTACTACGTAAGTTCCGCACCACACGGTTCAATATCTTATTTCGTAATTATTTTCCCGAGAAATTCTTTACACTTGAGGCCAAAGCCAATCTTTTTATCATTAGTGCTGCTCCTACACTTGTCTAAATCTACCATTAGTCGACAGTCAGAAGATAATTGTTTTAACTATTCAAGCATACTTTTACGCACATACGTGATTCATCATAAGTTTAATTGAATATAGCCTTTTTCACTGGGATGTTAAATTTGCTATTGACGTTAGCTATAAAAATAGACAGTAAAATAACGATCTATCAATCAAGCTAATTGATGCAACCATTTTTTTCTAATTTTTCGTGATCATTGGACGATTCTCTCATTTTGTCTTCACAAATGTTTCCGCAAACAACTGGTTTTAAGTACAACTGGACACCCTATCATAGCCCGTTATGTTTCTATATATCAACCACAGTTAAACTTATAGTTAGTATCGCTTAGTGAGAGTAGAGGTTACCCAGTACATCAAACCATAGCTTGCGAATCAACACAGCAGAGTAGGAGAGAGCATTTTATTTCACTGCGTTGTCAGTGACTTCCCTAGAAAAACCGGTTTCAGGAAAATCTCACAGATCTGAGTTTAGTTGGACGAGTCCAGCTTGTCCAAACTCCAACTCCAAACTTGTCTCTATAAATACACAACATAATTGGAAATAAACCATTCAATTGAGCTTCCAGAACAACAATGTTGACATAAGCAAGCATAACCTCCCTTTCATGGTATCGGATTTTTTTTTTCATAGCATTATTGAAATACTGCTCTGCGTGGCAAGTGATTACCTAGAATGTAATTATATGACATTATATAGCGTTTCAATTGTTAAACTAAACATACATTCTCGCCTTATAATAACATTATATCTACGAGAAGTATGCCCTTGACCAATAAAGATTTTTACCTCACACGCAGCGTTATCTACATTGGCCTTCGCCCGAGGAAAATACTGATCAAAACATTTCAGAGATCATTCAGAGAAACTTAGTACGTTCTTTGGCGTACCAGGTATGTATGTAATGTACATGTTCAGGTATCGTGTAATGTGGGCTAAAATATACCTTATGCCTTAATGGATGTCTCATCGATGAATCGCGATTCATTTCAGATTCACAATTTTGAAACGCATCAAAAAATGTAAATTACATTACAGGCCGTCACCGATCAATTTAAGGATTTGAATACTGGGCTCAAAAGTAGATAAAATTAAATAAAATAATCAGACTGGGTATTAGTAACTTCCCTTACAGTCTTAAAAATTCTTTTGTTTTATTTTCATTCATTCAATTAAAAAAAAATGAGTATTTCCCTTTCAAATGAGTTCCTTAATATGACTTGCAATATGACATTTAATGCATTCCATTAAATCTCACAAAGATGATAATTTACAAATAGATTTATCCTAAAATGCAATCATAATTAAACAAGAAAACTTGGGATTCCCATACACGATTAGTTACTTACGTACTATTGCCATTTTTTTTAAATAAATCATCTGAGTAGCGTCTAAAAGAGCTATTGATGAATGATTATTGTCTACTAACTCAGATACTTGAATTTTTCCACTTAAAGAAAGGCATACAATTCATAATCTGCTATAATTACGGGTACATGTTTCTCAATTAGCATTTAGTTTCAAATTCTAGACTATGCTAGTAACACCCATTGCAATTTGGTACAGATAAAAAGGAATATATCCATTAATTAACCTATTATTATTTGTCTTTATATGGACAAATGACTATAGGGTCCACATACACAAACACTACTCGTTCTCCTTGTGTAGTGATAGTGCCTCAACGTTAAATGTGATACACAATTCATGATAACCTTTTATGGGAACAATAGGCGGAACAATAGGCAATACAATAATTAACAATAATAACACCTACTCCACCAATACAGATTTTTAGCCCATTGGCTAAAAGGTTGTTCTGTATTGAATTAATGGATGAAGGCGATACTTCGTGGAAGTTGCGAACGTTAAACATTGTAAATGAAACAACTTTGTACAAGCTGAGTGGAAAGTACAAAGTTAATTCATTTACAATGCTTAACGTTGTTCTGTATGGTGATAGTAGAACTCATCTAATTCTAAACTTACAAAACTGCCGGTAAATTTCATACATCACGGTAGAGGTTCAGTCCTTTTTTCGGTACCCCATGGAGATTTCCAGAAAGATCAGGTGCACAGGAAATAAACCAGCTTGGATTGGACTACAAATGTCAATACACTACTTTTGACAGGGTTTATTCATGCCCTTAAACGTCATGGACCTTTAATGGGTCACATTACTGACCAAATATAATTTATGGAGTTATATATTGCTGTATTATATGGCTGTTCCAAATAAATTCCATGGGTTGGATATGAGCGAATATCTTATTCTGGCAAGTTATTTTCATTGGAATCACGCATTCAGTTTTTAGATGCAAACAGAAGTAAACGGGATCTGTTGACTCATTTCACTGTAAGATAGTGGACGCGAAAAGAAGTAAATAATTTTCCTTCCAAAGTAACTAATTATATTTGTATTCATTCAACTATTATGGGTTCAATATCCTCCCAGACCACTCTCTTTTCCCGTGATAATAACAAATAAGGAGGTATTTCATTACTTTGCAGATTGAGAGTAATGATTCTAAATTATAATTACTATTTTATTTAATTATTAAGGCGTATGATAAAGTAATATTGACTTCCTATGACGGTCAAAATTTCTGTGGTCACAACCTCGTAATATGTTAAAATAAGGCTTTGGGGTATTCCGACTTGCACAATCTATTCTAACTCAACGCTAATATTCGTATAATTGCTTGAATAAAGTGCATTCACCATGTCATATTTGACGACTTGTGAGCAACTAAGAGATTACCGCTTACATTTCCATCCATCGACTTAGGATCATGGGGATAAAAACTTAATAATATCACACTGTCCTCTAAATATTTCGGGCTCATTATCAGTAGGGGAAGGCCACCGAAAACAGGAAAATTGCACTATTTAGGATAGGTAGAAAACTGGGTAAAGGTACGTATATTTCAAGGAATGGCATAAGGATAAACAGAAACCTAGCGTATGTATAAGCCTGCTAGTAGAGAAATACGCAAAGAGGTCTACGGTTTTACGTCTTGTCCAACGCAATAAGTACTGAACTTGAATTACCCGTCACATGGGACAAACATAGTGGCTGGTAAACCGAAGTAAAATGAAGAAAGATTTGGTGTTTTCCATGGCGAATGGACTATGAAGAGTTCCCGGGATCTCCAGTTGACATCTAAACGTCGGCAGACTTGCAGTTCCTGACACGTTGGAGATCCCGAGAACTCTTCATACGAAGTAAAATATTTGTCACTTACCCAATTCAAACCCAGGTCTTTCGGCAGGAGTTCAGTACTCATGCGACAGGACCAACTCGATACCCTTAGAGTTCTCTTCCACGCGTGTTGACGTTGCTTATAATATTCATTGCCCCTAGTGTCTAAACAGCTTAAATCAGTAATGAAATTACATTCCACTAATACACCTGTACGAGAAGCATTCAACAAGAAAACGCTACACCAAAATAGCCGAGAATTGCCCGTGAAAGCTTTTAGAAAATAACTCTCAATGACGTAAGGCATTTTCTCTTTTCAAAAAAGGACTGCCGTATGCTTCCGCTAAATTTCCGCATTACTTCCCGTTGAAAACACCCAAAAAAATATACTTTGATCCACTGCATGATTTATATTTGTTGCCGTCACGAGTCATCCAGGAATAAACGCTTTGAAAAAAAATGTTAGGCTCTCACCCTCCACTCCTGGTGATTAATCCACGGTGCATCAGCTGGAGTGAACGAAAAGAGAGAGTCGCTCATATCACTTGAGTGTTTCGCACGAATGATCGCCGCTTACGAATTGTTGTTCTCGTAATTCGATTTACTTCCACTTCAGATGATTGATTCCGGATGTAAAATCAACCAATGCGGATGGCAAAAATCGGCGGCCTTAAATACCCACGAAGGGACAGGGGGAAGCGGCGAGAGAGCTATAATCCCAGCCGTGTGTACAACGGGAATGATTTGTGAATGTCAAAGCAGCATAGCGATTCGTAACCGAGATACACTTCCAATGTCGCGCTCTTTAAAAACTTTAATAAAACATAAAGATAAAGTAACGAGTAAATTAATAGGCTTTAAGCTCAATGAAATTCGAATATTTTGGACTGCGTACAAGAGTCGGTTTTTCTTGGACTTCACCATTCTACCGCCAATAAGCAACCACATGATTACCGGCAAATGCTCATTTCCTTTTTATTCATTGCATTAGCGCTAAAAGCTTCTATCATCCAGGTTTTCTAGTAGCATTTACATTTGAGGAGGTAAATAAAATTATATTATGTAAACATGAGCTTCTAAATTTTACGAATAGGTAATGTGATTATTAATTGCAGATAAAATTTAACATACATGACCGAATTAAAACGTTCTTGAACGTTCAAGATTCTTTTTTACCATAACAACGATCTTTTCTAACTTTGTAGCTCCTTTCACTTCATCTGTAACATTTATGCTTTAAAAACCAGTATGCCTACCCATCGCGAAAAACCTTGAATTTCAGCAGTTAGTGTTGCATTTCAACTTTTGGCCCAACTTAGTGTAGAAATTTCGAACTGATTTTCGGCATAGGGTATATTCGCGACATAAAAAGTTTATCCATATTCCTTGAGGGTTTCTTAATATCCGATTTAATGAAATAATAGTCGTTTGATTTGATTTTTGGAGTTAAACTGCTGACACTTGTTGTCATTCACTATGCTCAGGCCATTGCCTACTCCAAATTAATCAAGCACCGACCCAAATGGCGCTAATGAATCTTACGGGCGCTGCTTCGGAAACCGCTACCAACCAAATAATAGGTACCTATTATTTAAAAGTATGTTTATGAGCATTTAAAAGATATAATATTCAATTAGAGGCATGAAAGTACATACATACGATCCTCTAAATTTTAAGTATTTCAGTAATATAATTAGTGATTCAAGGTGATAAAATATTTTACACTTATCTTTCAGCCATGTTTAATGTCTGCAACGCCAGGTGATAGCGTTGATTTTCAATTGGCGTACATCCCGGAACAAGTAACTTTACAGAAAAATTGTAAGAGATACAGATTGGAACTTGTTGGCAACAGAGGGAAATAAATTGTGTGCAAGTGTTCATGTTAAAAATAAAAAGAAAGATGTTATTTTTCCCTGGAAGGACTCACTTGGACCAATATCAAACATTCAGGGTCCAATGAAATGAGATGATTAATTGCGGGAATGGAATATGATACAACTGAAGGCAGCGCATATTTTAATAAATTCCTATAGCCATACAAAAAGTGCCACTTGGCTACTGGAAGAGATTGTTTGGCCAAACCTAGAGAACAGAGGGCTACACAAGATTGATCACCAAAATACACATCCCACGAAATTTGATTTGACACTACAGATATATCTCTAGCTCCACACTAAATCAGTAGTATTGAAGGAAGCAGCAAATGACGTGAAACAAATTTTCAGACAGATAGATCCACAAATAGTTTTTCTCACGCTCAGCAAATGACTTAACCCAATGACTTAATACATTAGTCCTTTCAAACATTTTGCACGCCATACCTAATCATTAACTGGCAAAGTTTTCTTTTCAGCTTATCGTCATATTTACAGCTGGTCATCTACCTCCCTCTGCCACGCTGGATAGAATGTACACCTACATATATTTCAGTTCCGTCTTTCCACCTACCATGTGGAGAGACGCTACCCTTCCAAATTCCCCAATAACTCAAGAGTTAGTTTATGGTATGAGAGTTCACGTATTTTACTCCATTTAGGATAGATGGATATGGTAAATGCAGAAAGGGTGGTGAAGAATCAAGCGTAGGTAGCGTAGCGACCGCTCATCAGCGCAAGACCATGGCGGTTCACGTCGTTACGATTAATTAAAACCAGAGTCCTCTAATTGGCATTCTCAACACTACCTCACCATACTTTATTATTGCCAATCTGGAGGACACTGATTCGAACCATCGCTACATCCCACTAAGTCCTGCCAATGAATTGCTCCTAATGTGGTGCGTTGGTAAAGCAGATCTCCATCTAATGGCAGTCCAACTTTAAAGATTATATAGCACTGTATTCCCTGAATTTTATCCTAGACGAGTCGAATGCCGGAGCCTCTCTCCTATGTATTGAGGGAAAAATGCTCTACTGATATGGTTTCTGCGGCTAACCATGGACCTAAAACGCCTTTGAAAAATCTCTATTGTACCAGGGATTCAATCCCAAGCCCTGGGAATAGCAGGCAAGGGTTCTAGCCACCATATCAGCCCGATAACCTCTCCTCGTTTTACTTTAATGGAGTTACCATTACGAAGAAGAAAGCAGTATTAGTACTATTAACCCATATAGTATCTTATCTAATGTGTTACTCATTGCACACCCTACCTAGGGGATGGCGAACTAGCCGTGAATTCCTTAGCGGAGTCACCCGCTGAAATGCAAAATAGATTGATACACAAATTCATCTATTACCTAGAGGAGTTGACCTGTTGGAAGGACATAACAAGCCGCGGTAAAAGTGGAATGATAACTCTTCCGCTGTAAAGGGGAATGAAATGTGGTGAATGGGGGCGTTTACTCGCAATTTTGCAAAATCGCAAAATCGCAATTTTGTACACGAAATTGTTAGATGGAAACGAAAAAAGAAATTTAGTGAAAAAATTAATCTTCTAACCATAACCATTCACTCATAAATCACAAATTAAAAAAAGCAAAAGGTGACGCCCACCGAAAATGCTGCTGTGATAACATTGACGTCACTTTCTTCCCGTCCTTGACTGCTCGTATGGGAAGAGGAGGGAGTGGAGGGGGATTCTCGGAAGGTCTGCTCGCACAGATGGTGTCGTAACTGCTCCGATTGGCCGAGTCAGCTGTGTCCCCCCCTTTGCGATAAGGCGAAGTAGTTTCGCGGGCTCAGTTGTGATTGGACGAAGTCGTTATACGTCAGGGGTTGCACCACACCCACTTTTCCGAAAGGGTTAAAAACATTAGTTTTTCGCCGCCTATAACTCGAGAAATAATTGACGGATCAAAAAACGGAAAAATACGAGACTTTTTATTTTACAAACTCTATCATATTCGGCAATAAAAAAATATGGTAAACGACCCCATTGTCCTGTTCCGTGACTACAGTGAATGACCATGAGCTAAGACGTTAATGAAAGCAGAAAACTCCTCCAAAATTTACATTTCAGAAAATTCAAACTTATTGGTCGCGTAATAATGCATTAATATTTTCCTAGTCCATTATGGGGGGAAATTGATGAGGACGAAGACGAGAAGAAGATCCAGTCAGTCCTTACCGCACAGTGCAATGTCTATAAACGTATTTCAACGTTTGAGGCTTCACTTTGTGGAAGTACAAGATTGGAAAAGAAATTTCACTTTGTACATTCCACATTTCGACACTTTTATGTCATTATAATGGCATGAAAGTGTCGAAACCATGGTCGAAATCAATAAAACTTTAGTGTGGAATGTACAAATTGAATATTTTTTTCCAATCTATCAACGTAGTTACGAATGATGTGAAACGATACCTTGAATACAATGATAGCGACAAGGCATCGCCTTTTCATTAAGGATAAGGAATATGAAAAGTAATTTACCACCAAATATTCCCGTTCTGACGGCATTTTAAGAGGATTTTTAGAGACATCCTTTGTTGCAACATTTCAATCGATAAATAATGGAAATTGATAAGAAGAAAAGAGTACAATACACCACATATGGCGGAGTCTTACTTCAAAAACCCATCGTTCCCAAGTATAGATACTATATCGAATAGCGTGCAGTAATATTCAAAGACTGATTCTACCTTTACCGTTCTAATGTTAAACTGAGTGATTTTTATATTGCTATTAGAGTAACATTGCCCTGACCGAGAGTCAAACCATGATCTTCCCTGATTCAAGCCGATTCCCCGCTTAACCATTAAGTCTATCTATTCCACAGCAACAAAGATTTCTTTGAAAATATAATTTCTCCTTTAAGTGTACACGTTTTCATTTTAATCGCCAATTTTTTAAGCCACCCTATAGGTGTACCCTATATGGATCGGAAACGTGGGCTTTGCGAAAAGAAGATGAAAATGGACTTAGGGCATGAGATGTGGGTTTGGAGAAATATGGTGAAAGAAAAGTGGGTCGAAAGGAAGACGAAAGATGAAGTGCTAGAATTGGCCGGAGAGGAAAGAAATTTGATAGATGAAATTAGGAGAAGGCAGAAGGTGTGGATGAAAAAGGTAATAAAAAGGGATGGTGTTTTGAAAGAAGTGACTGAGGAAAGAACGTTGGTTAAGCGGGGAAGAGGGAGGAGAAGAACGTGTATAGAATGATGGGAGGCAGGAGGTATGAGGGGCTGTAGAGGTACATCGTTTGAAATTTAGGAGGCTGGAAGAATTACATGTCCATTAAGACCTACCTTCACCGGTAGAAAACTAATAATATTAATAGTAATAATTTGTGTACCACCACTATTTTAAATATTAAAATAGTGGTGGTTAAAATGCAAGTAATTATGGATAAAAAAACGCATCCAATTTTACTTCAATCTTAGCTGGTTGTCTAAAGGCCGTTTTACATGGTACAATTTTTTGTACAATTTACCTTACAAACGCTTGTATGATGAAATTTTACCGTGTAAAGCGGCAAATTGTACGAACCCTTGTGTGATTGTCTACACGACTGAATAAAAGAATAGAACCTGTTCTAATTCCATTCAGACAAACATACCATTTCGTTCAGTTTCATACATTCGTTTGTACAATAGATTGTACCGTGTAAAACGGCCTAAATACAAATTAAATACGCTAACATAATACTCCGACTTAACGTATACCAAATCAATATACGTTTTCTAATAATATTCCGCGTCAAATGCAATCCCTTCATTGATAAAAAGAAAGCGGAGGGCGTGCGTTTGATGGGAATGATCATGGGCGAATCTCATCTCATCTTCTCTCTGAGCTGGAGAGCCAACTGCGTCGCAGGCGGATAACATCGCTGTGGGAGCAGGTGTCCGTTCCCAATCCAAATACGATCCGGGAGGAATTGATTCCTCGAATCCGTCAACAAGCAGCGTCCAACAGGGTGATATCAAAACCACTCCTTTCCATGAACCCTCCCTTACACCACAGGAATGGATATGGTCGCCCTGCTGTTGACCCGGCATGTATCGCCAGCAACAGTCCTCAATATATTTGCGAGCGTAAGTGGGGTCGTCCTCAGTCAAGGTTTCCCAACGGTCACACACTGGAAAAGTCCCAGCACATTGAGAATTTCTTTACAATATGCATGCAAAACATGTGAGTATAATTTACACGCGAATGAAATGGAGTGTTTTCAAAATACTTTTTGAGGCCTACCGGACACCGTCAGTCATCCGTCGCTGTACTCCTTAACAAATAAACGTTTTTGAGTCATATCGGTCTGCTGCATTAAACAGGTCACTGACTCGTTTACATTCATTGCTAATTCGCATTAGCAATAACGATGATTATTTAGAGCTAACCTCTACCTAAAATCCGAATTTTGTAGCCAACCTCGGATCCAGCTGTGACTCTGACATCGAAGGAAAGGAATCAAAAGAAAACTACAGTTGAATTCTTTAAGAAAACCACTTCTATCTCCACGTTTCCCATTGAAATATGAAGTGTACGAGCGTATGCAATGAACTCTCTAGGTCACCTGATATTAGTTAGTTGGTTCAGAATGTAACAAAAATAACCGAAAAATCCTGGAATAACTAGTTTGTTTATGAATGCTATAGAAAAAAGTAACTAAACTTCTGCTAAAGCTGTTTAGGAATAATAAAGTAAAAATATTTAGCTAAAGTTTTTTGTGCTTATTTTTGCTGTGGATGAATCATTGGAAATGTTCAATGCAATCTTATTCTCAAAATGAATAAAAAAAATTTTATATGGATACTCAGAAATTGCTTATTACCACCCTTTTTTCGGATAAAGTCATAGTTGAATTCCCTAAGCTGTTAATACATAAGAGTAATGATAATATTGTCAAAATTTCGGTGCTAACAAAACCTTCGAGAGAGTCCATTAAAATGTACGTTTTATATTAATACGATGGTCAATGCATTACATTATGTAGATACACTATTTTAGGTTCATGCATACGTAGGTAACTTCTCCAATATTTTTCCAAATGGCATTTAGGTGCAGGGGTTCAGAGTAATAGAACGAACCAATGATTTTAGTTAGTTTTCCTTGTTGGGATAGATGGCTCAAATCGCTGTACTCAATCCACATGTGAAAATCACTCACGGGGTAGAGAATTCAACTACTTTCCAGGTTAGATGAAATATTAAAAAAAAAAACTTCACTTCCAGGTTTTGCTGTACAAATGGCCACCCTATTAGGAAATTTCTCACGAAACGTAGCTGCAATCACTCGCACCCATCAGTGGATATCACTCGATGCCAAATGAAAACCAAACCACTCCATGGAGATGAAATTTCCAAGACAAGAAATGGTGATTATCGAAAATAAGCGAGCATCGCCTTTCACTGTCTGGACCGAATGAGAGTCATTGACGGGAAAGCACCTCCATCACGCCCGGACCACACCCTCTTCAATGCTCCATCTTCCTCGAAGCCCTCGTGACCTGCTAACTCTTATGGAGCCACCGACCAACCATCTCAAAACTCCCTCCACCCTCCCTCCCCCCGTACGTCTCTCCTCGCATCACCTCGCATCTCTTCCCATGGCATCCTTTCTAAAATCCAGTCGTCACCCTCCACCCCTCCCCTTCCCTCAGCGTGCGGCCCAATTCCGAGTCTTAGCAAAGACCGCGCGGCCGGCAAAGCCACCGGCAGAAGCATCACATCTGAGGGAGGCGGCGACGGGAGAGAGAGAGGGATTCGGGCCCAACAATAGAATCCAATTTTCCAGTGCGATAAACGCGGGAACCCAATCGGCGGAGATTTCTTAGAGACGGACGGGGGCGCAGGGAGAGGACCTTGCGGGACTCGGGCACGAAAGGGGAAGGAAGAGGCAGGCTCCTGGCGAAGGCAACGGGAGGGAAGGAATGAACTGGCGTCTGGGGGTGGCTCTGGGTTCTCCACAAACATGCATCTTAACCGGCATCATTCCACTTCAGGCAATAGCCTTGAGGACGGCTAACATCGACGCGATTCAGAACTCTGGGCAGAGGCACCGCTAGCAAGTATTGTTTCCACCAGCTCAGTCCAATGGAGTGCATTAGATTTTTCATCATTTTATAGCAGTAAAGACAGTGTTTATAAGTAATAACAGACTTGGTTAGTACCTGGTAGGTTGGGTATTAGTATACTTGGGTAGTAGTAGACTTGGGTAGGAGTAAACATGGGTAGCAATAGTAACTTTAAGGTACTAACATTACTATAGTTCTATCTCAGTCTATTCTACCTAAAAAAGAAGCGTAGCCCAGAGAAAATCGAGGTTTATTCAGCGTTCAAACCCATGATCTTTGGATTGTTAAATCCGCGCGTAATTGACCAGGCAAAATCGGTGATAGACTTGGGTCTTAGGTGCTCCAGTGGATTAGGTAATATCATCATATCTACCATCCTAAACTCTTAAATCTAAGAAAAACGCAGCATTCGCGGCCCAAGTGAATTCGAACCGACGACCCTCGGGTTGTCAGACCTCCCCTTTACATAACTGGCTAAGCATAAGTGGCTGGCAAGTTGAAGTAATTATTCTTTATGCATAAAAATTCAGCCTGTGTATGTTTGTGTTCGCAAACTCGAAAACTATTCGGCTGCTTGACTTCAAATTTCGACACAAAATTGACTTCGATTACGCAATTGCTTTTATAGTAAAAACTTTTTGTACGCTTTAGATTCAGGAAAAAAATATCTCTATTACTCTTTAAAATCGTAAAAAAATTCACAGGTCAGGCAGATGAGGCGACACAGAAAGAAAACACACAAAATTAAACATAGCTGTTAAATTTTCGGAGGCATGCACCTCCGTCCTCAGAAGATTAGAACGAAGTGCGGCCGTTGTGACTGATAGGGAGTAAGGCGATCGGGAGGGGAAAGGAGGGGAGATATAAGGACTACATTGGAATGCGGAAAGGTTACGCCCACCTCACATGGACGCGGACGATCCGCGCTCAGCGTGTGGGGCGCGGATCGCGGACCGCACGCGCCCATTCGAAATGGGCATTAGAGGTTTAGATTGAGACCGGGAGGGTTTTTACAATGTATCAAATGGATGTGTGCGAGCTGAAGAGTACGAAGATTTATTTCAGATGAGGTAGGCGGAATGGAGGCAATTATTGTAATGTGGATGCAACTGTCAAACCTACTGTTATGTGTGGAAGCAGTAATGGCCACCAGGAGATTCAAATTGAAGTTATCGGTGGTGCAACGGTGATTATTAATGCGAATGGCGAGGGGATTAGTAGAAACACCAACGTAAAAAGGGGAACAATGAGTACAGGTGAGTTTATAAATTATGTTATTATGTTATTGGAGGTGCAAGTGGCATGGGAGAAATTAGTGTAGGTGAAAGGCGTGTTGATACTGGAGAGTTGGGAATCATTAGTGAGGAGCGGGCAAGATTTACAACGAGGGCGATTACAAGGGTAAGTTCCAGGGGGTAAGGGTGAAGGAGAAAGGGGTTCAAGTGTGCGCGTCCAATTGCAAAGCATCTTTAGGGTGGGTGGTCTACGATATGTTATAGAGGGAGGTTTGGAAAAATGGCTTTTGGCAATTTTGCTATTACCAAGAATGGGGTAGAGTTCAGAGAAAAAGGACTTTAATCGGTGGATGCCGGAGAAATAGATAGTAGTGAGGTTAAAGGTGTTTTAATTGTCTTTTGGGCGGGTCTTTTCAGCAGTGGCTGGTAAAATCCTTTGGTCAAGGAGGAATGAAGGTGGAGAAGGGCGGTGCGTAGCTGGGAAAGGAAATGAGAAATTGTGTCAGAATATTTACAAATTCGGTGGCCACGAATGAAGAGAGAGTATGGTATAGACCTTTTAATGTGAGGACGGTGACAACTTTTAAAATGTAGGCATTGTTTTTTTATTTCTAGGTCTCATTTGCGCAGATGTAGTGATTTTCCCGTCGGATAGATTAATATTGAAATCTAAAAAGGTTATGGAGGAATCTGAAATAAAGTGAGTGAGGGAAACAGAGAAATAGGAGTTAATGGCAAGAAGGAAGGAGTTAAGAGAATCATGACCCATGAATGTCAAGGAGACCCATGAATAAGTTGGCATATGAGGGTGCCAAGGGTGCCATTTTCGTACCCATTGCCGTTCCTTTTATTTGCGAATAGAATTTGTCTTGGAATTTGAAGCAGTTTTTAGTGAGAACCAATTTAGATAAAGAAATGAGGAAGTCAGTGGAGGGGCTATGGGGAGTGGCACGACGGGATAGGAAATGTTTCAGGGATTCAAACCTTCAAAGTGGAGTATAGAAGTGTACCTGTATATGGAGGTGACAATGATGGTAGCAAAGACGATGGATTGATTTAAAGGGACAGGTGTGGCGTATAAAATATCTAGAAAGTGGTGTCTTTTATGAAGAAAGGCAGGGAGGAAACTAAAGGTTGGAGGTAAAAATCGACAAATGCGCTCGGTGGGAATTATAACTAGAAATTATTGGTCTACCAGGGTGGCCAGTTTTGTGGATTTTGGGGAGCAGGTAGAGGTAAGGAGTTCGGGGATTAGGGGGGGAAAGAATGTCTATGTCTTGGACGCTGAGGCTTTCACTAGGACCAGAATATTTAAGGAAAACCTTGATTTCTTTACAAAAGGATGGTTTAGGGTCAGATTGAAGGATTTGATACGAAAGGGTATCGCTAAAATGCCTGAGAAAACTGCCTCACTGATATAAAATATTTGTCAAATATGACAGCAGTGGAGCCTTTATCGGTTTTAGTTAAAATAATGTTGGCATTACGGTGGATGGTATGCAATGCCTTAATTTCAACAGGGGATAAATTGTTGAGGGGTGAGAGGGACTGGAAAAACCTAGGATCAGGCACTTTTTCAAGAAGAAGGTTGCAAAAGGATGATTGGGAGGATAAGATTTGGGTTCAGCATTGGAGAGGGGTTGGAATGGCTGTAAGGCTGGGTAAAGTTTATTTGTTGAAGGAATGTGCGAGTCCCAAAACACTCGCCATTTTAGATTCCTGCAAAATGTAACAACATCACTCGTAAAAGTCTCACTCACTCCTCACTCCCCGCTTGGCTTCCGACAGGTTCTGACCTGTTTCACCTTGCTCTCCCCGTTGATGATTGCCTAGACAATCGAAAAACTGGTTTCGGAGTCATCCTTTTCCATCATTAATTTGGCAATTGGTTTTTTCCCAGTCTTCGGACATTTTCATTCTAGCCAAATTACAAGCTCGCATTATTTCATCTAACATCACTCATTGAATAACTTAATTAACTTTGGGAGTCAAAAGAAAATGATAGCCCTTTCCTAAGCAGGAACAACTCACCAGTACTCAAAGTGTGGGATGACAAGTTGACGATATCACTAGAAGAATGTGGTGTGGCACATTGTTCAGAAGGAGTTTAAGTGTTGGGTGTCTGATTGTTATGGGGAGGTTTAGGGAGGGTTGGAATTATGTTAGGAGGCCGAGAAAGGTTAAAAAGAGTGGCTAGATCAGGTTACAGACGTCGGTCTTTCTACTAATCCCCTCGCCATTCGTATTAATAATCAACGTTGCACCACCAATACCCTCAATTTGAATCTCCCGGTGCCCATTCATGCTTCCATCCATAATAGTTAGTTTGACTGTTGCTTCCGCATTACAATAATTACCTCCATTCCACCTACCTCACCTGAAATCAATCTTCGTACTCTTCAGCTCGCACACATCCATTTGCTACATTGTAAAAGCCCTCCTGGACTCAACCTAAACCTCTAAGGCTCATTTCGAATGGGTGTAACATAGTTCAACCCAGTTGTAACCTAGGTCAGCAATAAAGCTTTATTTATGTTGTAACGTAACAATTAGGCTCCCATGTGAGCTCGCGTCGGCGGATTAACAATGCTGTAAATAAACAAGGGAGTTAAGAGCAAGCACGCGAGCGAGACAGACGCGTCGGAGAGCGGTAGGCCCGAGAACCCACGAGAAAGAAGGACGCGTCGGCGTATAAGACGGGACGCTCGAGAGTAGGACACATCGGGAAGATTAAGGAGCAGAGGCGAGGAAAGGTGATCGACGGAGAGGTGCAGGCGCAGTATCACGGGGAAGGTGTCGGCGGGAGTTTGACACGGCACTCCGGCCCGATTTCACAGGGGGAGGTCCAGACCACTAATCACGATAAGTGCAAAAGAGATCGGAACAATTAACATTTCATTCAAAGAGCTTACGCCCATTTCATAAGATTGTTGAGAAATTGCTAATTGGTTAATATAAATGTGTTTTGCATCAAATATGTAAATTGGGCCCAATTCTTGATTTCAAAGGAATTAAATGTATCAATTGAGTGCATGAGTAATATGAGTGGTATTCTTTAATCAATTGAAAATCTTGTTGCCTGTATTTTATGTGCATGTATTGTAAGTGTGTGTGAGAGATAAGGAGAGTTGAGATAACCGGCGGAAGAAAAAGAGAGTAAGGTGAGAGGGTTACACTGTGTTGACTTTTCTAATTTTATGTGCATTGATCATATCTTCAGCTCTCTATAATGCAGTTTAGAATATAAAGTATTTTTCTACCTCTTCCGCGCAGTTTCTGAGACAAACACATGACGAAATCCCGATGTGGGATGCGTGCACTCGACCTTAGGATTGTCAGGCTAACACGTTATTGACCTAATTACCGCGGCTGTCTCGGAAAAATCAGTTCCAAATCCAATCCAATCCATTTAATTCTACCACGCGTATACCTACTCTAATCCTATGGACTGTGAAGACAGGGCTTCAGAACATACCGATGAAGGAATGTGACAGAGTATTGTATACTTACTGATGACGGTGAGGTTGTATCTGAAGGAGCGGGTAGGCGTGTTCCTGTAGTCAACGCGGCAACGATAAACGCCTTCGTCGACCCTCTGTACGTCGTCCACGACGAGTGAAGCCGGGTCGGACACTGTCCGGAAGTAGGCCCGGGACCCAAAAGCACTGGGCGAGGACCAGTGCGTCGCCTGGCTCAGGGCCTTGCCCCGCACGTCGAAGCTGCAAGTGGGAAGATGTTGGTGAGCATAAAAGGAAGCACTTACAGCACAGATATTACGCCATAAAAAATTCATTAATGGGAGACCCTCAAAATAAATTAAATAACCGTTCAGAGCCCTAAATTTTCCCGGAGGTAGGAAAAACCGCAAGCCATAGAGGCGCCGACGAAACAATATACCTAATCAATAAATAGTAAAATACTCGAATAATAAATAGATTGTGTAGTATCGAAAACTACCTTTGTGTGTCATACATTTAATAGCTGGGATATATGTTCCTTATAAAATATGAAATATAATGGAAGTCTTTATTTTATCCTCGAGTGTTACAATAGTAATACATATCTTTCTCTGCAACGAAACAACAATGGGGTCGTATACCATATTTTTTAAATGCTGATTAGTTTGATAGTTGATCTGATATAGTTTGATAAACAAAAATACCCGTATTTTTCTGTTTTTCGATCCGTCAATTAGTTCTCGAGTTATAAGTGGGGAAAAACTGATGTTTTTAACCCTTTCGGTAAAGTGGGCGACTTAGTACGTCATCCACTTCGTCCAATCACAACTGACTCCGCGAAGCTAACTTGCCTTATCACAGTGGGGACACACAGCTGACTCTGCCAATGGAAGCGGTTGCGACAGGATCTGAGCGAGCAGATATTCCGTACCCCATGCACCCACTCCCTTTCCTTTCCCGAGAAAAAGACAAGGTTAGGAGCTAGATGACGTAGGAAATCTCAAAGCTTGAGCTTCTTCGGTGTGCGTAACCTTTTGCTTATTTTAATTTTTGATTTATGAGCGAAAGGCTCTGGTTAGAAGATTAGTGTTTTCACTAAAATTCATTTTTCGTTTCCATCTAACGATTTCGTGCACAAAATTGCGATTTCGGTCCCGAGTGAACGCCTACATTATTGGAGGAGGCCCTGATCCAGGAATAACTTCCTCTATAATTAATAAGATCTTGAAATATTGTTATACTAGTTTAGTATTTCAGGAAGGCATTTATGTAAGTATTCTTATCTCCTCAATGGGAGTGTCACAGAGCCGGAATTTACATGAAGGTGGGTAAAACAGCAAACCCTAGAGGGTCCACCTAATTAAAATACTTCCAACAAATACTGGCCAAAAAAAAAAAGAATCATATAGCATCAAAAACGATATGTAGGTAAGTTATTTCCTATTAGCAGAAAATATAAATTCTCTATAAAATAAATAATAAACTTTTACTAGGAAAGACTGCTCCCTAGGTAGGCAGTTATCTTTGATTAGAACATCTGATTAGAACATTGAAGGGCCTTGCTGGCCCTTTTGTGCCTTTTTTAACACTAGATTTCTCAAAGATACGGGTGCGGCCGAATGACCTCCCCGATTTGGGATTCAAATAAAAACCTAACCAACCAAGCAAGACACAACAATAATCTATATTTTCTATGTAGTGCATACAATTCAGTTTTTGATTGTTTACTTTTTTAAATAATTGCATAGGAGAAAATCAATATTATGTCAATTGGGGAAGAATTAGAAGCTTTAGAGAGTTGTTCCGATAAGTGAGGATTTATTGAAAGTAATAGAAGAGTACAATGTTGATATTTTTGGAGGGTGGGAAATTGAATATAAGGTATCACTAGTGATTTTTCTCATCATAAAGGTTGAGGATCCATAAGGGAGACAGTGCAAAGTATATTTACTTTCAGTGACAAGAGCGTTTTTGAGGAAGAGAAAGTTTAGATCAGGCAGGAACCGACTACTAAAGGTAAATCCTTTAAAAAATAAAGAGTTCCCAAGCAATACCTATTATATGTGTGCAAGAATACATAGGTACTGCCAACAGCCAAATATAATCATCAACGTATGTAAGAAAATATAAACATTCCAATATTAATAGGGGCTAATCTGATGTCCAACGGTGAGTGCTTGCAATGTTCAGTACTGCAAAGCTGCCAGTTTAATGAGCTTTAACTGTATATATTTATAATATTTCCAATTTGAGAGGCATGAATTTTCGTAACTGTGTCCTGAAAACAGCGCTATAACGACGCAGTTATTCCAATGGACTGTTCTCATCCCATTTCTCATAAGCTTGCAGCTTTCAACTCGTTGATTCACAGACTGGTGACCTTACCTTTGCAGCCCCCTGAGTTTAACAGAGAGTTGGAGATAATTAACACATTGCTTTTGCAAATGGCTATCAAGGGCATATAATCGATAGTATTCTGCGTATTAAACGCCAGAAGTTGTCCATCAATAATATTTACACTCCTTCAGTGGCCCCACCAGAACCTAGGAAGTGGTGTAGATTGCCTTATATTGGCAATCTCTCTTCCAAAATAGCTAAAGCATTTCCAAAAGACAAACTTAAAATCTCCTTTTACAATCCATTGACGTTGGGTGACCTCCTATGCCACTCAAAGGACCGATTTCACACAATCCTTCAGTCGGGAATGTACAAGATTAAAAGCAGTGATTGTGCAAAGTGTTATATTGGGCAGACGGGTAGAAACTTCGCCACACATATAATTTTGGGAGAAAGAGGACCTCTTGGACACAGCACACCACTGCCTGTTCCACCCAGAGATACTCCATGCGGAGAGGAAAGGCCGGAGATTGGACGCGCTGGAACATTTTGAAATTGTTCAGCAAGGGGAGGAGTACCTCACGAACGACCAGCTATTCAAATGTCACTGCCCACTCCTAGCCTTTCCTTCCTTTAAATCACTCATTGACTCGGCACCAGTGTCCCCCCTCCCACTTCCTCCTCCCCACCTCCCACTCCAAACCTAACACCTCCCTCCCCTCGCCCAACACTTCACTCCCCCGCCCCCTCCTAGTTGCGTATATATACCGCTTTCTTGACTCATTATTTTTGTACCTGACGATGGCTTAACCGCTGAAACGCGTTGTACCACATAAAAACCTGTGGAATAAGTGCTGCATCTTCTGTCTTAATCCCGATTCACACGATCATTTTTCTCGTCCCTTTAAAGGGATCATTTAAGCTATAGCTTTCAGGGACCGCAAAAATGATAGCTCAAGCTATCATTTCGCTGCTCACACGATCATTTTTACCATCCCCTCTCGTATCATTTCTGTTCGCGAGATACGGTAAACAACTTCGTAACTATGGATGATTTACATCGTCGTCGACTGCTTTTGGCTGCAGCCAAACGTTTCTTTCAGAACGTGTGCTCTGATTGACTAAATGACAGGCCCGAGGGACGGAAAAAAGGACGTTCTCAAATGACGAAAAAAGGGATAGCGATCCCTATCATTGCCACCATCCGTGAAGTGATCAAGTCAGACGATCATTTTTAAGCTATCATTTGAGCTATCATTTAAGCTATCCCTGAAAAGGGACGTAAAAAATGATCGTGTGATTCAGGCTTTAGCACGAATTCTCACTGAAAAAATACCAATTGAATTAATATAGAACAGTCAGAACTCCAAATACATCAATTGCGGCGAGGCAAGAAAAATATTTTAGTCTGAAATCTTGTACTAGCTCAGTGATCAACCAATGTTTATAAAAAAAATTTAGTCTCCTTTGAGTGACTTATTGGCATTGAACTAGAAAACCAAATGATAGCCGTTTACACTTCCGACCATGAGGGACATTCTCAATGAAGTTTTCGAGTGTGCATCACCAAACCGATTGCCCAAGACGCAGTGAGTCCGTGGCGCGAGGGAAGAGACTGATGCACGTGAAAAAGAATTGTCCTCCAAGGAATTCGGCGCGAGGGGTACCCTACGGTTGTCATGGAGACGGGTACATTAGCCGTGACGGAGTCGATTGTTCCCGTCCGTCCCTCATCGGAATGATTGTTTGTTTATTAATAAAATCGAATTAAGCAGGAAGGGGGATGGGCTAAAAGGGTACGAGTGAGTGTGCATGGCAGGGGGTGAGAGAGGGTCAGGGGGAAAGGTCTCGCCCGGCGACGCAAAGAGGACTCCCCTGCCGCTCAGACAGGCTCCCCTCCCTCCCACGACAACTCCTGTTTAATTGGGGACTATCGATTCCCGGAGTAATTGAATGGAAGTTTGAGGGTAGCGCGAAAAAGGATCTCCCTTCCATGCAAGGGTTTCGCGATGCACAGGAGTCTGGGCGGCCGCCTTTGGTTCGCTCGCCCGCCGCCAGACGGCTCTCATGCGTCCAGCAGGAAAAGGCAGGAATGCGAAAAGTACTGTAGCGGAAAAAATAAGAATATTATACTATTTGACATAACATTCGTGATTTTCACAATGGATACGGTCGTTATCCATGGAGTCCTTTCCAATCTTCAGATTAACGCTCACATGCCTTGTTATGGTTACATAAGTAAAATACACTTACAACTGGACTCATTAGGGTCATCCTACACTGTATGTAAATTATGAATGGCACCTTTGTTGCGAAAAAAAACGGAAACAACTATGTTGGCAATAAGACCAATGGTTATCAACGAATTTATCCTCCACGATCCATTTCCATCTTTATTAATTTAAGTAATTTAGTTTAATGCTATCATCAATTTTTTTGTTTATAAAAAACTGCTTCCTTTCCATTATGAATTTATAACAAGCAAGTATAATGGCACATCTAAACTCCAAATATATTTTGACATTGATTATTGAATATTTATTACTAGTTTTTGATTCATTAAATGCGTATGATCTTTTCACCAATGCGTGTATAATTGTTTATGAACTTGCAAAAATGGTCTTGCTTAATGTCTACTTTCCTGATATCTTATATCAGTAAGCCCTCAATGATGCATATTTAGAGATTGCATGCTCAAATCTGCACCTATTTGTATATTTGACTGATAAAAAGATTCGTATTACCCATATCATTACCGTTTGCCCGATAATATTTCGCCTTGCCATAATTCAACTTCTCATCCAAAAAGTACGGAAGATACCACTGGACGTTTACTTTCATACCTCTTTAATCTCCTTTGTCATGCATAAAATCATGTTGCCAAAATCACCTTCTGCTTTTGCACCAGGAAGGCGAAAGAATTTCTGACAGTTTAGACTAAAACTGATGAGGAATTTATATCAACATATCAAATGAAAAACAAACGTGTAACATGAAAATGAGATATTTTTTAGAATTTAGCTTTAATACGCAACCGTAGTCACAGAGATACAAGAGCAAACGTTCCACAAAAATCACACCCGATCTTAATCGTGAATCCAGCCAATAGCTAGTGATTATGCATAGTGGGTTAGGGTTGCTGTTCAGCTTATAGAAACTTCAAGAAATTATATGCCGTAAACCAGCTTAGCCTTGATGTGACACTTAAGAGAATCGAAGGCAGCTCGCAAAGTTTAATTGAATATACATATTAAATCAGCCGAAAATAAGTCTGCCATGGTAGCAACTGTTTATTTCCACGAATTATGTCAGCATATCAGATACGATGCTTGTGTTCATTTTTCAAGGCAACAAGAAAGCCTTGGGAGCAAATTACAACCCAATGACAGAATAACAACTATACAAACTTTATCTTAAAGAAAGGCATTGCTGTGCGGATACAATCAAAAAATCATTTGACGCAACTTATTGCAAATTCTTGTAACAGGCGTCATATTTACCGAGTAGGTAAACCTTAGCATGTAGCGTATTTTAAAATTGGCTGCAACCTAGAAAATGTCCACTATGGTACGCTAATTGTACCACTGCATGCCCACCATAAAAATCGAAGAGAATTAAATGCGAAATAAAATATTAAATATAAATAAAGATTACCGTTTCGTTTTTTATAATCCTACAATACGCGGATCCGTTTTTGGTATTACTTTCGTTGTTTAGTAACATAACTCTTGGCTCCCTTATGAACACTAGGAACTGTTTGTCAAGTAAATTTGTGGATAGAGATGAGACGGGTGCAACAATATAACGGTCGAATAGGAATGTTCAAGTTTCTTCTCCATGCACCAACAACAAGTAGAAAAGCAAAGCCCAATACCATTCCCAAAATTACACCTCCCTCGAAATGTACCCTTCCCCTTTGATACCATTTCCCCCTCAATACCCCTTTCTCAAGACCGTCGACCGCCAACCACCCTTGAGGCGACTCACACGGTAATATGTGGATGTATATGGAGATGCTGTGGAATGGTGCTTGCTCGCATCAACACCCACCCTCGCCTTGTATCCCTACGTCCCTTCTC
The DNA here is from genome assembly GCA_933228895.1 of Platycnemis pennipes. Classification (NCBI taxonomy): domain Eukaryota; kingdom Metazoa; phylum Arthropoda; class Insecta; order Odonata; family Platycnemididae; genus Platycnemis; species Platycnemis pennipes. The sequence goes on from OW121857.1 coordinate 88,496,701, forward strand.
CCGCTGAGGAGGACAACGGTGGGATTATGGGGAGGAAGGAAAAGGGAGGGTTGTTGCGGACAGAGGAATCCTTTGTTGCCGCGGGGATGTATGCAGCCGGGAAGGCGAGGGAGACATTCGTTATCCTCGTCTTGCAAAAAAAACCCTTCGAGGATGTCGGGAAGCGAAAAAAGTCTACTCCTCCGCAGAGTCCCTTTTTGGAGAGGGTTCCCTTCCCCTCCACGAGACCCTCGCGCCCAAAAAAATAAACCCTTCCGCACTCAAGTGCAATCCATCGCCCGCCCACACCCGGCCAACAGCAGCTTTGTTGCTTTTGATCATTCGCACCGGAGGGTGGCACTTGAACACAGTGCCTCCCACACTGACGCGGTGACCTCCGCAGCCCTCCTCCACCCACCACAAGCCACCCGAAACCCCTTGTAGGTCACATACCACCACATCCCTCCCACCACCATAGGCTTCTCCGTCGTCCATGCAACTGTGGTGCTCGATTCAAACTTAAGTAACAGAGACACATATTTTGATTGACATTACTCCCACGAGCGTGAAAGATAAAAAGACCCCACAAAAGTGTAACAAAAAAATAATGAGTACAAATTGCCTAAAAAACTTACAAAAATTATTTGAAATACCTGCGAAGTATATTTGACTAAAATATGTAGTCGCCTACATACTTGTGGATGCGATGCGTGTCAACTAGATCTGATATAATTCGTCTGTTACATGATAGGTATCATTATTCCCACGGGCGTGAAAAATCCATTCCTTCCTAAGTACAGGCACGTTGCCAGCGGGAGGCTTGAACCATCCCCGAAATTTTTCTCAATTATTCTGTCGTTTTGATTTTACCTGAACATGATGATCTGGATCACACTGGGTATAATTGAAGGGTTAAATGTCTTAAAACTTGATCACTAGTTTGGCATGTACGTGGTTAATAATTGTTATTTTCAATCTGATATGTATATATTATGCGTTGAACCTCAGTTCTGGGGCCATTTAAATTAAATGTTTCATTACTAGGTAAGTAGTGAACTTTACCAGTGGGAAGAGATAGGAATGAGCACTATGAAAGTAAATACCAAGCACTGAAAAATAAGGGAAGAGATTAGTAGCATGTCAGCACCTAACGGGCAAGGCTGATTTGTTTCAAGTTACACTACACTAGACTTAGCCCCCCCCCCAAAGTTACACTACACTAGACTTAGCCCCCCCCCCCCCGCCCCCCCCCCCCCGCCCCCCCCCGAAACAAATTTCTGGCTACGTGCCTTCCTTGATGTTAAACCTTTAACTGGATATTGACCTATAAATGCATGAATTTAAAAATATTTTAAATCGATAATTTTTCAAAACCAACCAATTACATTTTGTGTAGAGATTATTCTTAAAAAACAATGATTTTCACATCAGTATGATGCGAAAGTACTCCGGTTATACTTTCAGAGTCAACAAATGCTCAAGACGGACTTTCTAACAAAATATTCAACTAAAATTTTGGAAGGGATGCACGGCTCGTGGCAAAATTTTCGTTTCGTTGCGGCGTTAAGGAGTGACACACTTTGTAGTCAAAATAATTGGATCCGAGACGAACGATGGGCTGAAAACTATAGTACGCTTCCTATCCTTCGCTCCAATATACACTAGTGTGTATATTGTAGCAGCTGCAAAGTTCCGCAAGGTGTCAAAGTTAAGTGCAATGATCATCCCACTCCGTACGTGATCGTTTTACTCAAGGAATTTTTGCATCGTCGTAAAAGGGTTTTTAACGTAATACAAATATCATTCCATAAAAGCTAATCTATGAATAGTATACACCTCCAGGATATACCTCATTTGGAATACGCTGCCAGTATATGGGATTCATATGAAATAGGTCTAAATAATGAACTTGAACGTGTGCAGCGAAGATCGGTAAGATTTTAAAAGGTACGATACGGTACGTTAATTATATTAGCGCAACCAGTCTATTAAATAAATTTAAATGAGAAAACGTGTCAGATCATAGGTTGAAATTTGTACTTAATCTCTTTAAAAAATGCCATGACAATATTTTAACTGATGGCGTTAAAAATATTTTTTAAATCCCAACTTACTACGGTAGACTGGACCATAATCTCAAAATTAGAGAAACTGATTTCCTAACTGACAGATTTAAAATGCTCTTTTTTCTCGAACAATTAGGGATATGAATAGCGGTAAATACCTCCAATATGAGTGTATCAATTGATAGCATAGGTAGTGGCATGTTGTCATAGGGACTTTAAGCTAACCCGACAAACAGCGTGATATTTCATGCCTGCTTTGATACTTTTATTATTTTTCGACAATGAAGTTTAGACTAGTATATTATTACTAATCCCTTTTCATTTGCATGATACGTAGTGCAATTTTGGTGGGATTTCACCCCTGCCACACACCTTTATGGTGGCTTGCAGAGTAAAATGTAGATGTAGATCATGTCGATTAAGTTTCCTCGTCTTCTTCTTAGGGTTGTTAAAAGACCTATTTTCTCTCACTCTTCTCAGGACTTCCTCGTTACTTACACGGTTGATCCTTTTAATCATCATTGTTTTTCTATAACACCACATTTTGAATGCTTCCAGCAACGGAAGCTTACCTACTGCTGGTATCACTCAAGCCTTACTCCGATAGGGAAACATGCTCCACTTGTATGTTATGGTGAACTTTTTGTTTATTTTCAAGCCTGAATATCAATCTTTAAGTATACTAATCATTTTATAGAATGTTACTTTCGTCTGAGCATTTTTGTAGTGACTCTTTCCTACTTGCTTCTTACATTGCTACTTAGCTATTCGACTTGTCAGACAGTTATACTCTTTCACTTTTTCTAGATTTTTCTCCACAATTTTAATGATCCTGGCCTCTTGTTCCCTACCATGTGACAAAAAATAATCTTTCTTTTCATTGGGTGATAAAGGTGTTGCGACTACGTATCCCGCTAAAATCCCTTTCTAACCTACTTCACAACCTTTCATTCAAACACTTCGTTATTCCGACATTCATGAAGAGCTTAAGAGCGCAGAAGGAACTTGAGTAATTCAAAAACAAAATGAGAATCATATATTACTAACAATTCATGGACATTAAAATATAAACTCCAATTTGTCAACGATGATTGTAAAGAAGAGAAGCTAGGATTTATAAAAAGAGTGAAGCTAGGATTAGGAAGCGAAGAGAAAGATAGGATTTTTAAAAAGAGTTCTTGGGAAAAGTGATGAGAAGACAAAAGAGCTATGTTACTTTTCACTAGTTAGGCCCCACCTTGAGTATGCATCTAGAGTATGGGATCCGAATGAATTAGGTTTGATCAGAGAGTTAGTGTGCAGCGTAGAGCAGCTAAGTTCGTTAAAAGGTGTTACGATAGGTAGATTAGGGTTTCAGAATTAATACAAGAATTAGGGTGGGAATCATTATCAGAGCGTAGGTTAAGGTACAGATTAAATCTATTAGAAAATTTTCAATCGGATAGCTTTACTGAACATGTTAGGAACATATTAAAAACGCCAGCGTATTATGCTAGATTCGATCAAATAAACAAGATTAGAGAGATAGATTGTCGTACTGATATATTCAAAATGGCATTTTTCCCCCGTACTTTAAGAGAAAAGAATAGGCAGCATTGTAAAGTGATAGGAAGGGGAAATATTTTAGAGTAGTCTGTAGTGCATGATGCATGTATTAATCCCTTAAATACTATATATACACATTTAAATACTATATATAGTATGTATTTTCATGAAACTCTATAGTTGCTTGTTTGCATGTCGGTAGTGCATGCTTGGTGTTCTTCACCCTCTGACACACACCCTCGCGGTGGCTTGCAGGGTATCGTGTAGATGTATATGTAGATGTAGATGAAAGAAAGAGCATAATCACTTTTTATTCCGTTTGGCCGTTGATGTATGCATTATATTGAATATTGTCACATTCTATGCGATATCGCATTTTGCGTCCACATCATGTGATAATAAATCCAACGTAGGTATGACATCCAATCACAATGCTCTTGCGATAAGCAATATCAGGGATTATTTAGCGAAATTGATTGGTCATCACTTTTCACCGACGCATCGCGAGATATCGCAAATCGCATTCATATCGCCTGACACCGTATTTGAAACCCAAATCAGTCGATTGTAACTCTCGAAGAGACAATGCCTCTCAGAGTAATCAGGCATTTAAAATAAAGAGCATCACAATAGGTCGATCGGTCATGTAGACCCTGCAACATCTTAACTATCTTGAAGAGCGGGGTTGAAAAACAGAAAAGCGCTTCAAACATGGCAGTAATATAATGATGTTCAAAATTAAATTGTATCTAACAATGCATTAGACAGTTGAATTCCAAAGTTTCCGCCCACAGTAATTTCCTAACATTGCGGGGTCGTTAATCCATAATGCGTAAGTTTCCGAATGATTAGATTCAGCCTACAGCTCTCAACACGTCCAATCCACTGAGATCTGATTTGAATTGCCCTTGGAAACGTCGTATTTCCACTGCAATAAACGACGCGAGCATCGTCCCAGCACGTTTCCTGCTTACTGCTCCATTACGTGGTTCCCCAACGTGAAACTAACTGTCCACCATTTACACCAGGAACAGTGATCAAAAGATAATGCTAACACTTACTCCAAAAGCTGAAACGGGGTCTCACCTATTACTTATCACATAATGCAACTGTGCATAGAAGAAGTGCGAGCGGAATCTTACATCACATTAATTCAATCGTTTACCTACCAATTTTGAGTCATGAATTAATTTTTTCACCGTTTCTGTCCGAATTCGTAGAACATCTGCTCTTCATGCCACCACTAATTTTGGCACTCAAGAGCATTCATTAGGCAGTCTGCCATCGAGAACCCTTCCGTTTACCCCTCAGCAAAACCAAGATTTTGCTGACATAAAGACGCAATGAGTGGCAAGAAAAGTTGTATTAAACGTGTTCGAGTGCAGTGAGGACATGTGAAAATACTGTTCACTTACGATCAATGATGGACGAAGTAGAAAGGAATAGTCGGTACAATATCCCTGGCACAGAGAATATTATATCAAAAGAAGAACTTACAGCTGCAAATACAAGAATAGATGTAAGGAAACAATTCATCAGAACGTACATCTGGAGCATGTTTCTTTATGGCAGGGAGGATTGGCCAATGACAGCAGCGGAGAAGAAAAGGGTGGAAGTATTAAAAAATGTGGTGCTACCAAAGAATGATGACGATTAAATGGATCGACCAAGTAAGTAACGAGGGCTTTCTCAGAGAAGAGGGAGAAAACAAGTCTGCTGAATACTCTACAGAAAAGACTTGACAACTTTACCGACCCTATCTTAAACCACAATGGCCTGATGAAAACAATCGCCGAAGGAAAAGTGAAGGGGAAGAATGGAAAAGGTTGGACTCCTATGAGATATGTGAAAAAAGTTGTAGTGGATGTAAAATAGAAGAATTACGTTAATATGAAGTGGTTGGCCGAAAAAATAATTGAGTGGAAGGTTGCATCAAACCGATTTTAGGATTTTTGACCAATAATGATTACTACCTTGAATTCAATGTTGATTTTTTCTTCACTATACCAATGAGAGCTGCTTAGAGGTCAAAATACGCGTAATCGCCTCTTATCTAAGACTCCCATTTTTCCCAGTTTTCTTTTTTATCATGTGCAAGTTAACTTTCACTTAGGCCCCAGTCTATTCTGTGACAGTGCTTCAATACAGTTAATTCCTAATTTCTGAATAACTACAAGGTATTTTCCTATACGACGAACACCTACCTGATACCCTCTTCTTGAGATTTGTAATTTTATTAGAGTACGTGAACATTTGTGTACAACTTATGGTCCCTGGAGTGAGATTTATTATTCCCAAAACCAGTGTGGCGCGAAGCGCAAAAGAAAATACCCTTTTCTAAGTTGCCAAAACCAATACAAAAAGATATCCCTAATATTTTGAGTTTGGGGCCCTCTAAATATCCTTGTCGTGGAATTCTACATCTGCAAACAATCACAGAGGGAGTGACTGAATGTCATTATCAATACTTCCCGAAATGCATCCAAAAAAATGTCCGTGAATGAATTTTTTTGGGTTGAGTGAATAATTATTTATCTCCTTCTGCCTTATTCGTACAACAAACATTGTCTATTACCATTGCAATTTTAACCTTGTTTACAGCTAATCAGAATTACCCAGACACTTTTCTGTACCGTTGCCGCAGGTTTTTGACCCAAGATATTCGTCTCATGCCGAGCCCCTCTAACGTTTTACCTTCTCATTTATTACCATTCGGCGAATCATCCTATATTTTTAATTGTGCAATTTATGTTTCAAATATGTGAGTTTATTAATTTTGATGGCTTTCATTATCACTCTTTCAGTTCTCATTTTTCACAAAATGTCGTTTCTGGAAATGTGATCTGTCCAGCTAATTTTTAACATTCGTCTAAATACATTTCAAATGCCTAAAATCCTTTGATGGAAGTCTCTGTAAGAGACAATGATTTTTTTCCGTGCATAAAAACTGAGTATACTTACCACTTCACTGCTCTGATATGTGGTGCTAATCTCAGGGTGTTACTAGTCAATACATTACGAATTTCCAGAAATACGGCTTTTCTTTTTTCAATGCGCATGCTTATTTCTCTACTGTTATCCCACTGGCCACATATTAAACGTCTAGTATGCACTCGGGTCTACCCCAAACTAAGACAGATTACATAATTGATAATTTGTTTGATTTGTGTACAACCTATTATGAGGCGATGAAATCATTAACGGGTAAGCCTCTTCACTGCTAATCTTTCATTGAATATTTGTGATGCATTAATACTTAGAATGGCCAGTGTCCTTTGGCATTTATTTCCAGATCTTTTGAGGTGATTATATTACAGTTTAAAAAGTACTAACTTGATTCAATCAGGACTTTTCCTTCTTCACTCACTCAGTGATTCAACCCGAAGGCTGGTTTGGATGGGTGATGGCAGAGCTCGCCCCGAACTAAGCCACAGGCATGTGAATTTCACACATTCCTTTCCCTGGGCCACCTCGCACTCTGAGGTTTTTCGTTCGGGAGCGTCCAAAGGCTTCACCCGGATTTGAACCCGGGAACCTTCAATAAGTAGCCAAGCGCTCTACCCACTAGGCCACAACGCTCCCATTTTTCCTTCTTAATAAGAGCAATATCACCGCATTGAAATTAGCCGGAAGAAAAAGGTCTCCTGGACAGGGAATTGAGCTACAGACCTTTGGCATTCCGGGTTAATGCGCAGGTCGACACGCTATCCACGATTCTAGTCTTAAAGAAAAGTTTTTCTCAAGGAGGATCTATAGGAGGCAGGTCTCATTCTCCTTTGATTATATTCCATCACGGTACACGTAAGGCGGAACAATTCTTCAAGGAAACCACTGTCCACGACGATGCATACAATCGCAAATCCACAACTGTAAAATTTTATATTGGCGTTATGCACAGAAATCAAGTACATGGAAAGCCTCAGGAAATTCTCAACATCGCCTCAATGCTTTAGATTGATGCCTAGAAAAAAAATCTCAATACTAACAGTGGAAACTCACGTCAGGATATAGAATGTATAGCTACCTTACTTATTCAACTTCATGATACTTCACCTGCAGAAAATGCTAGACTGAATAAATTATATGGGTCTTAGGGAATGATAGAGATTGATTGGACAAAGGACAATCAATCCATTAAGAGTAGGACAGTTGGAACTGGCTCTAATGAGAGAAGAGAAAAAAAACTGATGAAAATACAGGAAATAATATGACATCATGTTATCGGAAACATTGCTAGGAACAATGTGCTTAGGAAGGCAGTCACTGAGGGAATGGGTTATGGGGATAACTCTTAAAAAAAAGCCAGATCCAACATTTATGGAGGACGAAATTATGGATGTGAAAGGAAATGGAGGACGAAATTATGGATGTGAAAGGAAAAAGAAGATAACGTAAATTTGTACTCGCATGTAAAAATATTAAGAGCAATCTCAATCAATTTCACTATTGAAGACCAGATATGACGATGACAATTGACGTTATTTCTGGAAGGACATTGTGGACAATGTGAATTGTACAGGGAAATCCATGATTTTGTCTCAAATCCACACAAAACAAGCAATAGGTCTTCGAGGTCATAAAAACTTCCCTCTATTGTGGTATTTCCATGCCTTCCCATTCTAACTCACCCGCGAAAAAATAAATACATACTTATTACATGCGAGAAGTGCAATCTGGTCTTCAGCCAAAAGAGCGATGAATTTGCTTATTCGTGACAGAAAGACCAGATCCTGTCCCTTGGCATAGTGTGATTTTCAAAGATCAGATGAGCACAAAAACGTTTTGCCTGAGTTTTTTTATCCAGAGTAGTATTATCAATACTAAAAGCTCAAAACCTTTCCTGTCTGTATCAGTGAGGAATAAAATGATTCCATTTCGCGCAAGTTACGACCTGTCTCTAGATTATTTCACTTCCATTCTGTCACCCGGTAGTTGCCCCAGGATTTTTGCAGGAAGAAACAAGTCTTGAAGCAGCCCGATGGATAGGATAGAGAAGTGGACATCTGTCTCCGTCCCCCTTTAAAATCCAATCATTAAAACTAATAATCGAACTGTAAATAATTCCCACGCCCGGGGCATTGGATCCTGCACAGACGCTCTTTATTACCGAACGTGCGAATCAATTTGTCTCTCCTCCCCTACCAACCCTCCGCTTGGATGACGCGAGAAGGATCTCCCTTTATAATTATGGATTCCACTAACAAGCTTCTTTCTGCCACCAGACGTCCCCGCGCCCAAACAGAGCATGTATATAACGGGGGAGATCAAAAGGGGATGGAGAAAAAGGACCAGCGATCGCATTCAAAATAATATTTCATCCGGCTCCGCCGTGCTTCACGGTTGAGACGTGGCGAAGGACTTCCTGGAAGCTTCTTCCGTTTCCTTTCGCTTGAACCACCCTCCTCCCCCCCCCTCTCTCTCCCTATCACAATAAAGAGCCCTCTACGTTGATCGGAGGATCGCGCATAAATATTCCCATTTCCTCTCCTCCATAAGAAGAGAGGGAGGGTGGCAGGGAAGCCTTAATGAAGCACGACAAGACTCTTTGACTCACGACTCAGCCTCCGGATGTTTGGTTAACGAACGCGAAGGCTGCCGTGGATATCCTGAGAGGAGGATAGAGCGACCCTCGGAGGACGCCGTAAATATCGATTCTTACCTCGCCTATTCAATAGAGGTGCCCACCTGGAACACTTGCAACTTTCCCTATTATTACGGAAGGACGCTAATTCACTAGAGCTCCGATCGCTTATATATTATATTATCGTTAAAATTCTCGCTTGCGTTTTATTATAAAGCTATAAAAAAGCAATGCTCCAGCAAGGTTATTTAAGAGCTTTTACGTAAAGTAACGCAGTTCACAGATCTATAATTTGGGAAAAGGTGATTAGATTGAATCTGAAATGTTGAAAAGGTTGTGTTTGAGGGAGAAAAATATAGTACTATGGACTAAAAGAAGGTTAAATAATGAAGTGCTAAGTATAGTTGGGGAAAACATAGTTGTGTACGGTAATTGAGAGTTGGCAAGTGGATGTATATTCAATAATTATTAGACTGCAGGATACTAAAGACGATATTTACGCGATATTATAATAAATAAGCAAAGAAAATATTAGAAAGTATAGATGGAATGTACGGTGGGATGATTCATTTTGAATCAATTAAGGAAAGGTTTGGGTGACAGCCGTATAAACAACCATTTTCAATACAATCGCCCAAACCGTCGCTAAAGTAATAATAATGATAGCATATCAGACCTCTGGTAACTTAGAATAAATGGAAAGGAGGATCCCTCATGCTGACGAGAAGAGAAGAATATGATAAAATGAGGATATCAGCAAATGAATAGCGAATTGTGACCACTTTATCACAACTTGACGACTATTACAAAAGAGCTAAACCCTACGGTAAAAAGGAGGGGTCTGTAAATGTAAATATGCATAGGTTTGCAAGGCAAAGCTATTAAGCATTGATTGCAGTATGCGTACATAGCTTAAACCATAGAAGAATGATCCGTTAAAAATAATTTAAAAATAATTTAAATATGCATACACGCAGAAAATCATACTTTTAGAGAGAATTTTATTTGAGATTAGTGTATTGGATAGAGTCACAATTCTTCCGAGCCTTAAACGCTATGGGCAGCATTTGATAAACACCTGAACATTTGTCAATTTTTTTTAAATCTGTACTGATGGACATTATAACTCGGGAAAATGGATAATTTTCTATATTCTTGTTGTTTATAACATCCTAATAGGCCAACGGAATTTTCGTATGAATATGCTTGAACTACGTCATTCACAGAGCTGTATAACGAACTCCTTCACCTGTTCCTATTAACGATAGGTATACACCTTTCCAGCTTCGTTTTGAATTTACCTACCTGGAAGGTTTACAACTAAAAGTGGGCGTTTCACATGATACAAACTAAAAACCTTGCTCATAAGGTTTAATCCAACTACTATATCAATGACCGTAATTCAGCTTATACTTTTAGAATTGCGTGGAATGTCCAATGCAAGCGCAAGGAAACAATCTGTAAAAATATAGAGAATAGACATCCACCTTAACTGTAAGCTTTATTACTGAGGAATATTTGAGTTTTAAATTATAACCGAGGATAATTTGCATATTTCTGGCATTGGGTAGAAAATTAAACGTTTTTAAGCTCAATATTCTTCAAATCTGCTATAAAATTTTTCCAAAGGGGGATATTAGTTTCAGTTAGCTGCATAAAACTTTAAACGATAAGTGGAATAACCCAATACGTTGGTAGCAGTATGTGAAGAAGTGTATTAATAGCACCAATACAATGAGCATATATCCAACCTACTACTAAACACAGATTTTCAACATACTGTGTAGCAAAAGAAGTTAAAAGTAGTTTTTTTTTATTGACATGAGTTTTTAAGAAGAAAAAAAACAAGAATCCTGACGCAAGCAATTCAAAATATCTTTGTCATTTAAAGGGTACTTATTTGCAGGTTGGCAATACCTGCATTCGCTTGGATGAGAATCTGCATGTATCAGCCAAAAATGTCAATCGCCATTAATTGGGTCATCGATGGGATATGACAAATGGCACTCATTATCCCCACTACGCGGTCACCGCAATAACGCTCGACAAGAATCACAACTCAACAAAAGGTTTGTTTAATTTTTACTGGCAGTGCTTAAATATCGTAAAGTCTCCCATAGATTAAAACAAAAAAACAAAAAAGGTAAATGAGATGTTGCACACGAGAAAATTGATAAAATTGAAGGGTAAAAAGACTTTGAAAATAAACGGAGCTTTTGCAACAGCAAGTCGTTGATGCCTACTGAATATATCTGGACAGTATCTTTAAATCAATGCCTTTTAATGAATCAAAGGTTTTCAGAAACGAAAATATCGCAACCCCATTCGAGAGTCTAAATTTTAATCCCAAGTCGTTGACTCGTCTCTCTTAATCAACTTTCAGAACACAATATCAAGAGCAGAAATCCGGAAAAATGGAAAGATTGCTATGAAAACTTGATGGCTTGCCCCACTTTGGACGGTTGTCTCTCTTGTCAAAAATTTCCTCCTAAGAGGCGTAGTGTAACCATGCTTGTGGCAATGAGGAAGAAATTTGAAATTAAGATCCCATGAGGCGAAGGGAAGTGATAGTGTGGAGCCATTAGACGCACTCGGAATTTCCGGTTAAGTAAACCCGTGGGGGTTTTATTTCGTTAGTCCGCACACCACTCCAAATCTGAAATCGCATGATTATTCTGATGGGGATTAAAATTTCATTCTCACATAAAATCATTTATGTCCTCTTCCTAACGATTCCACCCAACGGTTTTACGCGACCCCGCATTAGATCTTTAACGTCATCGTTTAATGACGCTTTGGAAAAACTTTCCTTCGACGGTTTGCGGAAGGCACTAAAACAAAATAGATACGCAAGGAGAGAGTGGAGATTGTGGGCCTAAAAAAAGTTTCCCCAGCTCGTGAAAATAATACTTGGAAAAGTATTGGGTTGCACACATGCGGAAAATTTTAGAGTAACTGTGAAAAAAATATATTTTGTTGCATAATTTGCTGATAGTATAATTTTTTTGTCAAGTGACACAAACTGAATATTAAGAACAATTCTATTGTAACAGCGCACAAAATTAAACCAATAACAGAAAGCTTTAAAATCTACAAAAATTGAGCATATATTTTTACCACCCCAAAGTGTGTTTCAGAGGGTGTATGGTTTTAGAACATTTACTGCATCAAGACACCATTAGAAAAAATATCACATATAAGAGAAAAATGTCACATAATAATAATACACTCACGTACCGGGCATGTGAAATCAAACTGTTATTGTCCACGAAATCCTAATGATTTTAAAGGTAGTTTTGTCATCTATTTGAAGGAATTAAATATCATTTACAGATAAGTCTGGTAACATGGATCTAATAGCGAAGCAATCATTTTTAAATTGACTTTATAAATTCCTTTTCTATTTCTTCTTGATCACTTCTCATGCTAGTTTCCCTACTTAGATAGAATATTTATGTCTTTCTGTAGTATGCAAGCATTTGCACTGCCGTAGGCAGGAAATTATTCAAAATCTTTTTAAAGTGCCTACCATAGGTTTTACCTACTCATACATTTAGGAAATGCTTGACTATCTTGATTTTCCAATTCCCGCGATTCAACTTTCTAGCGATGGAGCAATAGACGACTTAAAATCCAGGTCTCCAGAGGATAAGCCAAAACGAGGGCACTCAGACTAAACGATGGTAATAACGCAAGTTATTTTTTAACGGCATTAAAATGATTAATTAATTAAAAATTCAATTGAGGCTGGAATCATTTTCCACGGCCTACCCAATTTTTCCCCCATTCGGGAGCGCAGAGATAAGGGACGCGAAATTCTCCCAAGCGGCCGCGGATTAAAATCGTAAAGGCGCCGTTTTGCATGTTAGGAAGGGAAAGCAAAAGCATTCAAGGTCTGCATTCGTGGGATAGGACCCGATCGAATCACAACGCGCCCTTTCCATGTTTCTGCCTTCAATATAATGTCCCAAGCAGAAATCACTCTCCCCTCCTCACACCCACGACATAAAAAACTAAAACGGCTTATAGTTTCGGAGTGCTCAGGCCATAGTATCAACCGCCCCCGCAGCCTTCAGAGAGGTGAGAAAGGGGGGAGGGAAAAATGTATCCTTTTTTACGCTTGGCACAAACGGTTTTAAAATGATGCGGCGATTAAAGGTTCGCCATTATGGCACGGCCGTAGCCGAGGTCATAAAACGTGACAGAAGACTCACGGCGATACGCGTGCGGATATGGCGGGGAACGATCGCTTGAGTTATCCGCGGAATAAATTGCCATCGGCCTCGCGTTAACCCAGAAACACGGGCAAAAACCCCTCGATAACTGGGCATCGCGCCTGACGGAAACTGCACCCTGGGAGCTGGCTCGTTCCAACAACAAGGGCATTCACGTGGACTATCAGGCTCAAAAGTACGCCCGGAGAATCCCAATACGCCTCGACCCATATCCGAGAGATGTGCGGAGAAAAGGTGATGATCCAGACAAGGAAGAAGAGTTTGAAGAAGCGATCAAGTGGGAAAAATTAATAACGCATTGTTTCTATAACGTATGCAAGTCTTTCATCGGTTACGACGTGGATGCAGCCTGACAAAATACATTGGAGCAGCAGCATTGGGGTGCGGCAGGCGCCTGAAAATGCTTGGGAGTTGGTAAATAAATAATACTTAAACCCTTAATTTTCTATGTGACGTTATTTTTTAACTTATTTCGGTACGTTTAAGCATGTTCACTTAAAATTGCTACGGTATAGAGAAGCAAGCTGTAATGAATAGCATATAAACACAGGTGAAACATTAAATTATTAGATACTCAGTTGCCTATTTTTATCCGTTACCGAGAAGTTGAGGTCATATAGAAAATTAAAAGGCTGTCCTCCATGCATAAATATGTTATTTTTGCTGCAGTACTTATGAAAAGGATCTCCAGGTCAAGTAATGCTACCGAGAATCCGGAATAAATCCAGCATGCGCTGATCCAGCATGAGCATACTATCTTGTTTTCATGGATGATTGCTTCTCTGCCTAGAATTTTTCAAATTCAGCTCCTTGCTAAACCAGTTACTTCCTCAGATCACTTAATAACATACCTCATATCATTTTCTCCAAAATTCCTCTTCTGCTCCTCCCTATACTTCGTATACCCAGGATTCCAGAATTAATCAAGGCGTTAAGTATCCTACTGACCCTAATTACTTGTTCTCTCCAGTCATACAGCCCCTTAATTTATTGAAAACTCTCCTTCCTCCCCCACTACGTTTACTGCTTAGATAAATACGTGCATCATAATTTTTCTAACAATTTGTTTGGGATAGTCCCAGCCTACCCTTTCCCACATCTACTCTACATCCCCGTTTTTTGCATCAAATGCTTTATGATAAATTTATAGTTATTAATCTACATAAAACTATTTTATTAAGGTTGTATATTGGTTAAGGCTTAAAGTTGGATGAAAAAATATTGTAAGCAAGGTGATTACTGGGAAGTCTAAAGGAAAAAGTACCCTATGTCTTCCTTTGGACTTGTTTGGAATAGAGGACAGCTCGATCCAGCTCTGTATTAAGAGCGGGTTAAGTTAAGGAAATAATTGAAGTGTATCTGAATTAGACATCTTACAAAACACTTTTTTCTTTTTCTGGACAAAATATATCCAAGCAGACTGTACCATACATGCTTTCTTAAAATTAATTAAGTAACTCCCTGCTAAAATTTAATAGTAAAAGCTGGTAACGTTTTTGGCTTGTTTGTTTCCCAACAGAGCTCATGTCAGCTAATATTCAGCTTCACTTTATCCACCAAACCTAACCTTTTGGTAATCATGGTAATAAACCGTCGCATACTTATTTGGCACTCAACTTTGAAGAGCTATCGCAATTCCAGGCATTAGGGTGCCACATATTTCCTGACTCAATTTGTGTGTCCTCGACTTCAATTGACGGGGACATTCCAATTAAAATGCACGTTCACTTCCATACAAGAAATGTATACGCTAATATATCTAGAAGTTTCTTGTATGATACACTTCGACGTTAGCAATAAAGGTATTATGTTGCAGTAAAAGTTCGGAAAAAATCCAACGAAGTATGATTGCATTTCAGCTTTAGAGGTATTTTCAATATTATTCGAGAAATGTCGGCTATTTACTCTATTCGGAATGACGGGCCTTGGATAGTTAATTAATTTGATACGATAATTGCTGAAATTCTCTTGGCCCGAAATTTAAAAGTGTCGCGACTAGTCAAGTAGTGAAAAGGTTGAAATAACTAAAGAAAATAACAATATTAAAATTGAAAAAATAAAAAAACAAAGCTTATTGGTTGCAACGAGTACAATGCACTTCTGGACACTTACCAACAATTCTGACCACCTTTAAAAATTCTCTTAACTCGCCCTAAATCAAGCCATGTAACCACAAAACGCCTCTAATATCAAATTAAGGCTCCCTTAATCAATTTTGGAGTGCGCGATTCATTACCTCCCAAATTATTTACAGTATTTCATTTTATACAATTAATTTATAATATTCTGGGAGTATGAGAGGGACTAGATATTTATCAGGATCTTTCCCGCGGTGACTAACATGCATCCGAGTGGAGCAAGATAGAAATAATAATAGGATCTAATGCGGAGCAAAATAATGTGACTCATTTTTCCTAGACAAAAGTATTGGTATACTGATCAACACTGAGATAGTGAAGTTCGAGCATTATAATTTGAAAATAAATAATAAAACGTGCAGCAATATCCACACAGTTTATCACCAGCTTATCAACAACTCAAGAAATATTGGACCTACACCGATTTTATGAAGGCTTCTCCAAACTGAGCGTTTTGAAAGTGGAAATTAAACCATTCACTCTTTGGAGGAGTAAGCATAGGTAGGGCATGTGGCAGGATAGGAAACATAACGGAGATAGGCTGTGTGAACAAACGAAAAATTGAGATCCCCAAGCAATCACCCCAAATTTCATCTAACTTCAAAAATTGCTTCTGAGAATATTCTGGTAAATGGCCTCATTACTGTACGCGTTCGGTAGCTGACATAGGGTTTTGAAACTATGTAATTAAGGTCATTATAACCTGTAATAAGGTTAACGTTGAGAAAACTAACGTGAAAGAATATTTCCAGCTGTAAAATGATTTATAAAAATTTTAATGGCACTAATATCTACAACTAATGTCTAAACATGAAACACGTTCCGCTCACATTCAATTGTAAGAGAATTAATTCCGGATAATGGCACACTCCAGGACCATTCGTTCACATTGTTTGTGATTCGCACTAAAGCAAAAGTTGGAAGCAAAATGCTGAGTGAACAAGGCAGGAGGAGGAAAGAAGTCATTATTCATAGAGAGAGGAAAGGAGGGAAATGTTGATCGGAACTTATAAATAAAATAGGGATATAGGTATACGGAGAATGTAAGCAGCATAAGTTTCCAAAACTTATCATAACCGGTAGTACGGAAAAGAGTAAATAAAAACAACACTAATGAATAATTTCACCATATATCAAGGATTGGTAAAATTTTGCGAGTAAAGAGTCAAAGCTGTACTTAACATCAATACAAAAATCACTCAAGAGTGTTAAATATATGCTTTATTTTCTTAAGTGAGATCATTTTAAAGCCAAGTTATAAAAAGTGAAAAAACTGCTATAAAATTGTAAAAATGAAAATTTTTCAGGTGTATTTTCATTTCCAGTTTAACTTCTGTTACCTAGTCATTGTGTAGCATATGTTTTTCAATGTTTGGTACGTTTGGTACCAGAAATATTTGTAAGAACTGTACAGTATCCAGATTAATGTTCTTTATATACCTATGTTATGAGGTAGGAGGCTCTTAATCGCGCGTGAGGTCGTCGTGAAGATGGCAAATTAGTTTTCAACGGTAACCTCGGTGAGGAATTCGCCTGAGAAACGATTTTTTCTCGTTTATTTTGAATTCCTGGTATGAAGGCAGCCTCTGCCGACCACCCTCGGGGCAGATTGTAGGATAAAATGTGGAGATTTTTCCACGAAAATTACTGGTAATAATGAGTTTGAGGATATCATACAGTTAACTGACCCGTAGATTATACTAAATAATAAAAATAAGGTTTCTTATGGAATTAACCAAGGATTAAATGGAAGGCAACAGGGTATACGATGCAAATGTGCCTCTCCTAAAATCAACGCATTTACCAAGGAACGCAAAGCTGAAAATTCACAAATCTCTTATGAGACCGATAATAACATACGGAGCAGAGATGTGGGTTTTATCCGAGTAGGATGAAGAAATACTCAGTGGATTTTAAGGAAAAGCATAAGGAGAATCTATGACCCGGTTGCAAACGGAGATACATGGAGAAATAAAAAGTACTCGGAGAAAAATGAAATATTTGAATGGAAGGATATGGGTAGGTTTCCCATGTCAGAGATGAAATAGTACTGGAGGCTGATCAAAGTACTAATGAACCAAAATATAATAGAGCAGAAGGAGAGGTAGACCACGGAAAAGATGGATTCAGGATGCTGAAGGTGATTTGAGAGCAATATAAGTAAAAGAATGAGAGGAAATGGAAATTAAGATCTGAATGGAGGCATATCATAGAGAAAGTAAAAGATACACTAGGCTGTAGAGCTGTTGATGATGAATTGTTGAAAGATACTTTAGAGACGCAAATAGGTATCCAAAGAACGGAATTTGGCTAACAAAATGCAGTTTGCCAAATTTTTTATGCATGTACCATTCAGCATAATGTAAATAATCAAAAGCATGGAAAAACTTCCCATACCTATTCACATGTGAATGATTGAGAACAATGGCACACTTAAGGTCGTTATTGAAAGAATAATGCACTTCGGTTAGCAAGGAAGTAAGAAACCAGGGAAACAATCAAATAAAAACTACATAAATGCATAGTTTCACCATATATCAATGATCGGTAAATTTTTGAGAGCAAAGAGTCGAAGCTGTACTTAACATCAATCTAAAAATCACTCAAGAGTGTTAAATATATGCTAATGGTAATGCTTGCAATATAAACCAAAAATCATATCTTAATCACATCATATTAAAGCATCTATTAAAACCACTCAAAAGGAATTTATATGACTAAACGAGAAAAATTAAAGCTTCTACTTCCATGGCTACCACATAAGACTCGTTCCTTCCACAGTGAATCTTTTAATAATTGAGCCCTAAGTGCTCGTGGACGATAATGGGACGAAATGTTACCTCCCCTAAAAAAATTTTATCGTCGGGTCATTTTCGCGGGTGAGTCCCTTGAAATGGGAGAGAGAGATTGACCATTCCCGGTCGAATGGCGCCAAACCGGAGGCCCCCTTCCTGGAATACTCCCGCCCCCCCCGCAGACAATGCATTACGGCCCATTTGTCGTCCGGCAGCTTTATCTTCCCGTCGATGCACCGAAGGGTGGAATGGGGCGGACCTCACCGCCCATTATATCGCCAGTTATAAAGTTAAAGCCTCCGGCAGCAGCAGGGTGCGCTTGAACCTCTTCCGATCCACGCAGGTACTATTTTCGGATTCCCGGGCCGTTCGCAGAAGTCCGCGCGGCGCAATAATGCCCTACATAAGTAATCATTATTCGCAATTAGCAATGAATTGACCCATTTCCCATACCACCATTCCATTCCACTCACGCCTTAAATTCCACCCATTCGTTTTCCCGATGCAGAGGAAATTTGCGTTTGGAGGGATGGGAGAAAAAAAATACGATGCGCTTCGCGAGTTACTGCTTTGCGAGCGAGTACCGAGCACCTATTCCGAGTAATTTTTTTTAAACAAATAATCAAGAACGATATGCACAAATTAGAAAAATATAACATTGATATTACTAAATCAGTTCTCTGAATTTTTTTTAATAATGGCATTTGCAATGGGGGCGTTTACTCGGAACTCGAAACCGAAAACCGAAATTGTTAGATGGAAACGAGAATCGAATTTTAGTGAAAATATTAATCTTCTAACCAAAACCATTCATTCATAACTCAAAAATTAAAATAATCAAAAGGTGACGCCCACCGAAAAAGCTGCTGTGATAACATCGAAGTCATTTTCCTGCCGTCCTTGACTGCTCTTATGGGAAGGGAAGGGAGTGGAGGGGGATTCTCGGAAGGTCTGCTCGCACAGATCCTGTCGCAATCGCTCCCATTGAGAGAGCCAGCTGTGTCCCCCCCTTTGCGATAAGGTGAAGTTGCTTCGAGGGCTCAGTTTTGATTGGACGAAGTCGATATTCTTAAGAGGTTGCACCACGCCCACTTTTCCGAAAAGGTTAAAAACATCAATTTTTCGCCGCTTATAACTCGAGAAATAATTGACGGATCAAAAAACGGAAAAATACGGGTCTTTTTTTACACAAACTCTATCATACTCGGCAATAAAAAAATATGGTAACGACCCCATTAACGATGACATAGAAACCTACAGGTTGCATAATCAAGTTCTGATACCATATTCATAGGATTACGTAATTTAGTAATGGAACTGATCTTCACATTTTCGATTTTCCCCCTCAGAGATAATAAACCGCAAGCCTATTACCCATTTTACACGTGCATGCCCGTGCTGACTCACATACATCCCCATCAAAATCTTATGCAAGACTTCGATTGCGTAACAACCAATGAAAAAATATACCACCAATACAAAAAGTATGACTTTATAGATTTTGACTTAACTTATTGCTATGATTGTTGTAAAATCACTTTCGGGCAGAAAGTACAATATTAATGCAGTTAAATGAAACATACGTTCCATGCAGACCTATGTAGGAATAAACCGTTAGACGAATATTAAGGTAGACGAAAATCTATTTAAATTACTGCATTAACAATAAGAAAACTTAACATCAGGGGTTGTCATACTTACCCAAACAAGGGCTATCATATTTTCGGAAAATTTTAGTGCTCTATGATACCTTATTTTATTTATTGAAAAAAATTAATTTCACACCGTTTATTTTCAGACTCCTTTCTTGTTATGAGAGTAAATAAATACTCATAGATCTTTATTGTTCCTCGGTCTAAACAAAATGATGGAACTAATATATCACATAATTATCTGCACCTAGGTAACACATATTTCAAAATTAATCTTATATAATTCACGTGCAATGTAGCTTTCTCATTCAATGAATTTTCTCAAAGCTAGATTCATCCTATTGATTGCTAATTTTGCGCAACTAATTACTTAAGTGTTTAATCTTAAAGCCAAAACTTGCTGAAGGGTATTGGCAAACGTGACATATTGATGCAAAACGTTTCTAGTCTGAAAGATTTAGGAAGTCAACTACGCTTAAAAGCCATAATTACATATTATTGCAAAAAGGCATTAATTTAGGAAGTTGAGACCTCACCATTCAGACTAATTTTTCCCCTATCCTGCATCTATGGCTGTTTCACCCATGAAACATCATTTGAGCTTTTATTACCTATGACATTTGAAATTCCATTTTTCCAATTTCTTCGTGTCAATTTCTGCTTGACAAAACATTTGTTAAATAAAAGAAGACACATCAACTACGTAACTTCAATGGAAAAAGTAATACCAAACGATTCTCATTATATTTCTCTGCGCTATCGGGAAATTAATATTACGCTTTGAAAATATCAAGAGTTATTTTGAGCATGAAAAATAATGAAATAAAATTGTTATACTACTACTTTAATACTATTAATATACTACTTTAGAATGCTAACATATTAGAGATTCCTGTGCTTTACCCCAGACCAATTTGCTCCCTAATTGTACTCTCAAAGGATAAATAAATACGTACGTTTTTTCTAAATCAGGCATTTTACTAAAGCGCCAAGGAAACACTTTCATAACAATTAGTGGAAAATCAGATTACTATGTGATATAGATATAGTCTGACGCCATCACAAGCAACAAATGATCATGATATGGTAATATCAGAGAATATCATATCATGTCCAAAACTTCAAACATTTTTCACTCTGTTAACGTGGTCATCTTTTTTATTCGCGATGATGATTTGTTCTCTTAATGACACACTTGTCTTTATTCACACATAAATTAGGCCACTGGGATAAAGATATACAGAGAATACACTGATGAGTATAGAATAATATGGGTACTAAGTGCCCCCTGTAATGAAAGAACCTAGGGAGAGGACTTGGATTTTTTCCTACTTTTGTGGAAAATTAAATTTTTTCCCAAATATCAACGTCAAAAAATGGACACGGGAAGCCATAAATAGAAAAAAATGTGATAATTTCCTGCTCAGTTTGCGATGCTTTACTTTTTTTAATTGAAATAAACAGTCTTCTGCATCTGTGTCAAAGGGTGAAGATAGAAAAAAAACGGTGGAACAAGATTCATCCGGAAAATGAATAATGGATTTTCTGCAGGATGGAACGTTGAATATTTTTGGGGAGAACAGGTAAAAGTATTTAAAAAAGAATTTAAAGCACTAAAATCAATCGATATTTCATCTAGCACTCAAAACATAATTTTATTCACCCAATCATGAATATGGAGCTAAAGTAATATCTCATATTCCGAAATAGGACAAAGGCTTCTAAAGATCAAAGGCTTATAAAGAAGAGTCTCCACAGTCATTTAGCGTAAACGGAAGTTTAATTACTTAATGGACAATAAGGCTTGTTTAAATACTTTATGGAAATATATTGGCCGGATGAAGAACCGAAGCACTTCAACATTTATCCGTACATCTACACTGCAAATAATGGTGCCGATCAGTATCCATTTGAATCTTGGAATGCTAAGAACATCTGCTCATTTTGCTAGAATAATCCTAAAGTGCTAGAATAATACTCTTGAACTATTTTTCTCTAACACTATTCTGATATTCACCATGAAGCCTTTATTCCCTACATATACTGTAATACAACATAAACTTAAGATTTAATCAAACCAATGCATCTTAATAACCCTGATGCACTTTTACCGTCTCATTCAAATAATCTCCATTATTTCCCTTATTCTCCTCCCCCATACAATTCTTTGGCTTCCCAATGTAATGGCTACAGTTTCCGGCTGTTAAAAATGATCTTTCGGCTTGAAAATTTTCACAAATTTACAGATTATATCATAGAAGCCCATTTATGGGAGAATAGTGAAAACAAAATGAGCCGCTAGAAAGAGACTCTATGAGGAATATGAGAATGGGAGGAATCGCAAAGATAATAAAAGGAACAGGGTATATTCTCATAAGAGAATAATAGATATAATGGTTTGGGGAAGACAAAATAGAGGAACATTTTCCTTAAAAAATGCTGAAGAGAAATGCCTAGGATATATACAACAAGATATAAAGACAATAAATATGTTAACATGAAGATGACGGTAGAAATAAAAATTAGGGATTCTTTAAGATCGGTGACCAAGAATAATGACAAGGAAAGAGACTTTCCAGGAAAAAATTTAAACTTTAAACTCAACCTCACATTAAAGCCCGTGAATAAAACCCACTAGTTCAAATGCTTACAACCGATGGATAGTATTGGAATCAACCATGGCCACGTCCTAGTAATTAGAATAATCAGATACGTTATTTCGTCAATGGCATACATGAGAACATTTTTGAGACTTACACCTCTACTGCAAAGGTCATTGCCATTCATTAGACCAACGAAAAAGCTTCACGCATTTGTCTTCGTGTCAGTTTAAACGGTTTTTTATATATTATTGATAGAAAACTAATATTTTTTCTTTTGTAAGACATTGCTTACAGAAAGAAAATAAATAGAATGAAATAGACACATGCGAATAGGACTGAGCATTGCTTGAAAACAAAGCTAAAAATTTCTACCACTATTAATATTTTTAAGCACGATTTGTTAAAGTACCAAGTATATACAATGATATTTATTAATTATTCTCAATTTTCTGACTTCATATTAATGCCCTATTGCAAGTGAAATATACTGAATCTAATCATTATATCTAATTGAAGTGAGAGAAAAATTTACACAGGGAATGTGAAGCAGGTATCAACAGACAAGTCAATCGCTTCAGTAATCAGAGATTTCCTTCCTGGGAGAGCGTGCGTTCCGGGAATCACAGCTGCGTTAAAGGAATATAATATGGAAATCAGAAACCTCCTATGCTCTCATCGTCTTTCGCCTATGCTCGTGAATTTCATATCCATTAAAAGGCTTAGGAACAAGAACGCTTCTATTACATTCATTATCCAAAATTCGGCTCTGTTAATCTTAATGTGAATTTTATTCCGAGGTTTCAGGAAACTGCCCAGATTACCTCTAGATAACGAGTCTTTTTAGCATACATCGGCAATGCTGAGAACGGTATTCCCGATTGGCTGAGTATATTCCATCGGTGAAGGAAAAATATTCGAGATGATCGCCACATCTTCAATCTACCATACTTTATGTGCTTGTGGCTATTAACCCTTAAGCGGGCGCGCTGGCGCACTGAGTGCGCCAGTGAATGTAATTCTTGTGACAATTGAAGAGCTTTGGTATTAAAATAAATAAATGGCTACGTATTCCTGCATTCATTCATAGTTCATCGTTTAGTGCTGATTTTATAATTTTTCAGCCGTTTATTTTCTTGTGGCAACAATTATACTGGGGTAAGTCCACCCTTGGCGCACAAAGTGCGCCGCGCGCCCGCTGGTGTGACGATTTTTTTCGGTGTAGAAGGGCTGAGAATTACATTTTTGAAGCACCATTTTTCCTCCTGTTGTTTCATATTCTCCTTTTCCTTTTACAATATGCTTCAACTGCTTTCTATTATTTTAACTCTCGAAAAAATATTATAAAATGTGTTTATTTCAATTTTTTGCGCGGGAGACTCAAGCGTATTGGGTTTCTGCTAACACGTTTGAGGTTTTCTGTCAATCTTTGATACAAATAAATCTAAATGGCAAATACTTATTGAAGCTTACGGTTTGTTATATTGGCGACAATGGACCGAAAAGAAAGAACCTCTTTGTACCAGGCACCGATATACTTTCTCTTCGAATCCTGTCTCAGGTAAGTTAGAAATCAATTTTCAAAAAAATATCTCTTTCCATCTCGAATAGGAAATACAAGTAAATTTCCGCCTAAATCGGAAGTAATTACTTTTTTCCAATGTTTGAAGATGAACTAGCTCCATTCTTTGAGACTGAAATGGTCAGTGAGCTGAGAATATGAAATAATGTTAAAGATACTAAGCCCGATCTGCAGCTTCCTAAACCAGCGAGATGTAAGTGATGTATGTTACAAAGGCTTATTGAAAATATTTTTTATATATTAGGGGCACATCAAGAATTGTATTTTGATTTAGCCTCCTGCAGATTGAAGTAAGAAGGCATTTTACTTTTCCCAGGCCAAAATTCACCAGAGACGTTGACATTCTAAAAATCTTGCACGAGGTTGAGAGTGAGGATAGTTCCATCGATCAGATTAGTGAATCTACATCTGAGGATGAAGACATTGTTCATTCGGAACATGATTCGGTTTTTGAGCAGGTGCTTGACTACGAGGATGAAGATGAATGGAGTGTCAATAGCAGAAACGACATCTTTATCGCAATGGACAATGTTGTACATGGCATAGAACACCGCAGCAGAAAAAGTCAAAAAGCAACACTAAAAACATTGTGAAAATCCTTGGTGTCTTACCAGCCAGAAAAAAAAACAAATCAGTCATTCTCTTGTCAACAATGAACGATACAGGACAAATAGATCATAGCACAGGGAAACCATATGCTATCATGGATTATAACAGTACTAAAGGTGGAGTCGATACAGTAGACCAAATGTGCGGAACATATTCTTTTTCCCGCATAACAAGGAGATGGGCGTTGGCTCTATTTTATGCTCTCTTGAATGTTGCCGGAATAAATGCGCAAGTGCTCTACTTTGCAAATGATGGAATTCCAAGAACTGAAAGCCGAGTTCTTTAAAGCGTCTGTCTTTGAAAGATCACTTAGTTGAACGTTCTAAAATAAACAGTGTACCGAGGGATGTAGCAACCGCCGATAATGCCAATAATAATATACCAACCGCCAAAAATTATGAGGTAATTGAGCAGTCAATCAAAAAACGTGGAAGATTTGTAACCTGTGGTCGAGATAAAAATATAAATAGAACCATAAGGTGTGCTATTGGTTAAGTTTATGTGCGTAAATTAAATTCTAAGATATCAATACGTTGTAATTTGTGCAGCAATGGAATTAATGTGATGTGATGGACGATATTTTATTTTTGTCATCGAGAATGCATATCGTTAAGAAATACTTGCAGAAAGGAGTTTTCTCAGTAAAATTTAATATTCATTTAGTGGGTAATGAATTAGGTAATTCAAAAATAAATAATAGAAAATGCTTATGAAGACCGGCAGTACAAGTTAAAACCAAGAATTGGAATATGAAGTTAATGGCGCACTCAGTGCGCCACGCGCCCGCTATGGCTACGTTAAGAGGCGCGCCCGCTTAAGGGTTAAGTTTCCATTATTCGGGGACATACGAGAACGTTTTGACCGGTGTAGTGTAACTGGTAGAAGGTCTGCAGGTATTATCGAAGGAGTTGATCATAGTGAGGTTTCTTCTCAATAAAACCAACCGAGTTTTGCAGATAGCAAATAGTGAGAATTGGACAGAATTCCAAATCATTTTCAACAATTTTTTACGTTTTTGAATTTGTTCAAAACGCTATTATCCTAACTGGAGCTTCCATCAACACATATAATTTAGAAAGTAATTGAAATATATGAAATAGGTACATACAGGTAACAGTATTTCTTCCTTCTTTTATGAAACACCTATCTCGATTAACTCATTAGAAATATAATTATTATTCCGCTAATTCTAGAGAATTTTTTTAGGGCATAATAATGAATTTTAAATGTTGGATCGTAGTTTTCCGTAGTTTTCCACGAATCCATGAATTTTAAATATTAAGACCAACGTTATGAAGTCCTAATTTTAAATAAATATCCGTAATTTTCCTTTTATAAGATGTTCATCTGTGCCCACGAGTCATTTTTAATACATAAAGTCTCCTTAACTTTAAAGAGAAAATGCAAAGATTGAAAAGTGAAAAAAATGGTGACAAATGAAGCATACAAGAAGCGTACGTCTTTCATGCACTGCATTCATAACATATATTTTACTCCACAGATAAAGTCGGAAAAATCAAAATTAACTCTTGTTATACCTATAAAGTACTTCCTTTCCAAAAGTCATGATAAGATTCTCCAGTTTCAAAGAATTAAAATACTCGGAGACATAATGCTAGTTGCAAATCTCGCGTAATTCTTTATTTAAGAAAAACATCACCAGCCTAGAGGCTTCTGAGTCTCTTTTGGCCAACAATGCAGGAACTTATTTCCGAGCACGGAAAATTGGCACCTCATTAATTTTTGAGATCACTTTATGATCTTCAGTTAACTAGGAAGGCATTGCATTACATTTCACCTCAACAACACTACATTACTCAACCCATGGAATTAGGTTACTATGGTTATTCCAAGAAATAATCCTCAAGGCATAGCAGAACGGATTCTTACAGGAGTAGTCCGAGATGCAAGATGCCCCCTCCTAGGGGGTTTAAACTATTCCTACGATACTGACTAAATACTTACATGAAATCAGCCGGTAAATAACTGATGCCATAAAGTTTCTCTAGATTTTGGAAATCACGCATCCAATCTACATCACTAATTAACACGAGTTATTAGCAAAGGTGAATAAAATATTTCCGTATTAATTAGGGCAAATTTGCCATTAATTGGCTACACTGTCATTTATACAAGTATTGAGCAAGCATTCATTATTGTAACAAATATTGGAAGAGCACAAAGTTCTTATTTTTTTATTTTTAGACATCTATGGTTCGCTGTCAATTCAATAATTGTTAGCGCCTTACACCGGATATAAGCAACATTTTCCATTGTCAACTTATTGTAAGCATCTGCGATATTTTGCAAGTTCAAAAATTATTAACCGAAGGAGACACTAATTACTGATTGCTTGGAAGAGGTGAAGTGTAATGTGCAGTATGAGATGAGAATGGGTAGTGTAAAGGTTGTGACAAGTTCATTCATAATATTATTCTCTATTCATGACGCAAGCTTACAGATTGGTGGATATTGCAATAAGGAGATTTATAAACGGAACTAAAATAAAAAAATAGTGATTTGAGAATAGCGCGCTCAGGAGAAGAACGGAAAAATATAGCGTTCCTGCAAACCCCGGTGCTTAAGAAAAAAATAGCAAATAATTTGTACTGATGAAGAATTATAACTATTGGTCCATTCTAAATGACTACATAATTGAAAGTTTTCCCTTAATTTTCCCTAAATCTTAAACGGCGTCACGTGTTCTTGCCATAATAAAAGCTATAATATAATTGGGAAGTTATTACAAAAGCCAATAATATTATTGGTTTACGAGTTACATTTAAACGGTATGGGCAATTAAAAAGACAGATGCATTAATCATGAAGACAAGGCATAAAGACATAAAAATAAGAACATAAGCCACTGATCAAATTCAAAATTGATTTTAAGCATTTGTAAGAATAAAGGAGTTAAGTTTTAATTTTTCGGAATGAAATGCAAGCCCCTGCCATTTCTACGGAGTACAATTTCTATATTACTCCAAGAATAAGACGAAAAAACCACGACTGAGAGTTAAAGATGGAAATCGTGCCTGAAATCGAATAAAGCTGGCCAAAATTAAAAAAGAAGTCTGGAAGTTAAAATTTCCCTGAAATACAGCCATTGTTTGGGTCCGAATGAATTAGGTTTGATCAGAGAACTAGACAGTGTGCAGCGTAGAGCAGCTAGGTTCGTTAAAAGGTGTTACGATAGGTTGAGTAGTGTTTCAGAATTAATACAAGAATTAGGGTGGGAATCATTATCAGAGCGTAGGTTAAGTTCAGATTAAATCTATTAGAGAAATTTCAATCAGATAGCTTTACTGAAGATTCTAGGCACATATTTAAAACACCAGCGTATTATGCTAGATTCGACCAGATAAATAAGATTAGAGAGATAGATTGTCGTACCGATATATTCAAAATGGCATTTTTTCCCAGTACTATAAGAGAACAGAATAGGCAGCATAGCAAAGGGATAGGTAGGGGAAATATTTTAGAGTAGTCTGTAGTGCATGATGCATGCATTAACCCCTTAAATATTATAGATACTAACAATCTAGTTTCATGAGACCCTATAATTGTTTGTTTGCATGTTAGTAGTGCATGCTTGGTGACCTTCATCCCCTGCCACACACCCTCGCGGTGGCTTGCAGGGTATCGTGTAAATGTAGATCAGGCTGGCGCGCTTCCGACGTCACCACACGCGTCCGTTCACGAAACAATTTTAAGTCAATTGCTAGTTTATCGCATTATAGATACATCAATAGCTGATAGTTAACCCAAAGATTTGTTGAGGAGCAGCATGAAGGAATGATATGAGAAAATGATGCGACAAAAGCAATTGAATACGCCAGGTGTATATATTCCACCGTGACGAACGGAAAAACAATGGGTTTTGGAGTGTGTCGCTTGGTTCCGACGACCACCGCCAGGGTCACCCACCTGTAGAGGGGGATGCCGGCATCATCCCTGAACCAGAACACCATGTACACCTTGTCGTGACCGGGCGAGGTGACGTCACAGGGCAGCTGAACGCTTCTACCCAGCACCGCCTCCACGTCAACGGGCGGAACTGCTTTGACAAAGACATGGAAGTAAAAGAGAGGAAAAAGAGTCGTCATTAGGGTGAAAGGGGTGCAATTAGAATATAAATACCATAACTTGAATCAAAACACAGAAGAGAAGGCAAATTTATACCGATTTGAAATCTATTTTTAGCACGATTGCGTGAATAAATTAATACCATTATGTATCAATTTATTACTTAATACTATCAACAATTTCAAAAATATTTTTGCTACTAATGTTCTCACAAAAATATTGGAATTCTGTAACTCTACATTCCGGCCAAATCAGTGGAATTTTCATATTTCTCCACACAAAATTAAACATAGGCTTATTTAGCTCGTCGGTTAATTTGGGGAAACATCTATTGCCTATGTTCTCCTATTAATTTCCAAGAATATATGAAACTTCTCAGAATATCTCTCATCCATCTATTTTTTTCATTTTCTTGTTTCAGTTCAAAAGGTATCCCTCAGGATAATTGCTTCTCAATTCGAGTACATTGGAAGAGTAAAGCTTGATTCTAAAAAATATTGTTGAGGAAAGAAATAATAAGAATAAATATTGTTCCTTGATTGACCAGCATACTTATCTCAGCGCAAGACTATCTTCCTGTTTCCTGCCATCTTCTTAAGATAGTCTCGTTGTTAATAGGTCCAGAAATACATGTGAGTATCCCTACTCAAACATCGACTTTGTGCTGGTGTGTCTATTGTTACGTACGATTATGTGACGTTACCTCAGAAGTTAAATACGTTAAAAAATAACAATCATTTCCCCAAAACTAACCAATATTCTCTTACTTTAAGTATGACCACTATTATATCTGTGGGTGCCAATTTTTTTTAGCAATTATTTGTCTTAGTCTTTCCAATATGTTCCAATAACAATATTTCCTTCCTGTGTCTTGAATTCACCTCTTGATTCATGTATTCCAACTCATTACACTATTATGCCCACCATTCGCCCATTCCACTATTGTGTACTCATGTAGCAATGTTATTAAGCTCATAGGATAAGCTCCTTGAGTGAGCCTTTGCAATTTCTTGCGTCACAGACACTTGATTAGTACCATAGTCCACCGTTCTTGAGTGTGTGACAATGCATCAAATTACATCTTTGGGCATGTTAGTCTCTTCATCAAGCATTCAATCGCTGTGATAATGAACTCTTCTAGACATTTTATTCGCCCTATTTCCTCCGTCATACCTTTTTTAATGATTCTGAGGTATGAGTAAAACATTTCGAATGATACCTCTCTTTTTGGTGAGATACCTGCCTTTGATAACGTTCTTACAATTACCATGATTTCCTATTCACTTAACAGCTACTATTCCCTTTCCAAGCATGAAGCACCAACTCATTTTCACAGAAGAGAGCCTTATTACCCCCCTCGGTTCATACAATGATCAATTAATCGTCAACAGAACAGAGTACGCTTCTTTACACCAATTTTTTCCTTTCTTTTTCCTCGGCTTCGGAGCATATCGCGTAACGCCGCAATAGAGACAACACGACAATACGGTTGCCAATTTCACCACTAATACCCAAAATTGTATTTTCAACTCTTTCAGCAGAGAAAAATTTCCCACTCTGAGAGACAATATATCAGTTTAGTAAATGTGTTACCTCCCTACCGTAAAAAGGGCTACTTAAGAAACTTTTGCATATTTGGGTAATTTCACCATAGAGCTGAGCTAACTCCAATTTCTTCTAAAGTTCTATGGCAACAATTCACCAATCAATTGTAATTAAGTAAGTATTTACACATGGAATATAATTAATATACCCCACTGTTTCCAATACAGTTATTCGTAGCATAAATAATATTTTATTTCCATATTGTATTCAAAGAGGTTACAAGGGTACTCCGTGAGGCAACAAACACTGTAAATAAATTTTAAAATATGGTCAATATTTCTAGGGCAAATTAGAAAACAGTCCCTGGCAGTCAAATGAGAATTCCTCACTGGATTATGGGAGATGACTTCGCATCATGAAGATATGTAAAAACCCAGTCTTCCGTTATATAGAATTAGGTAATTGCTCCACTGATGTTAAACCATATTACCATTCACCAAGTTCACAACTGGCAGTATACCGTGATTCCTTAAAAATGCTACCTTCAACAAAAAATTACGAATACTAATAGATTTATCATGGAATGCTAAGAAAAGGACGGTAACAATCATGCTACAGTTATGAAAATAATATTTTTCATTGCATTTTAAATGTTATTATTATATTAGACCGGCTGGGTTTTACTTTAGCAACCTGCTTATAAACGTGTTGTTTGTAAATAAATTGTAGGTAAATAGCTGGGCTTGGATTATTTGTTTTGAGATGTGCTTCTTTTGGAAAAATATTGCTTGTGAATAATAAGTTTGTGACTAGTGCATTATATTGCATTATTAATTGTTTTCTTTAAATCCCAAGTTTAATTCGAAATTTGGTGGTAATTTTTCACAAATACCTGATTCCCAGGAACATAAAAAAATCCAAATTTCCCCCCTCTCTACAATCCAGACACTAAGTTTTCCAGGCTCGTTTGATATATTATTTTATGATATAGGATCTGCTGGAGAAAGAGACGAATCACTGAGTTTCCTGAACAGCAGAACGTCACAACTGAATCGGAGAACGCTGGAGAACAGTGAAACCATTGATCACTGAGCATTACAAAACATTAGACTGGGACAATTACAATGAATGCCAATCACGTCACCGGAGATAACCAAATTGACACGAATAACACTAAGGTTCATGTGAAGGATCTATACGATCGGCAAGGTATTATACAATCGACCTATTACTGAGGCACTCGAAATACGCAAGCATCCTGGCAATTTCAACAGATACCAAGGAATAAAGCCGCTGAGGAAGGAATCCGGTGCTTAATTGAAGATCTCATACTTCTCCGTCTACTTCCATTTCCTTTCTTTTATCATGCCACATTAATAATGAGTATAAATATTGAAATAATAATGAGTATAAATGTCTAAATATTACACCAGTATCAAGGCCTCCAGCGCCTCCAGTAACGGAGGAGATACTTCAGTTATTTACAACAATGTCGCGGAAAATAGTCAAAAACATTCTTTTATCAATTATATTTTGACTACAACTCTCAATAATAGTTTCGTTTATAAGCATTTTCCCGGTTTTGGCATATTTTCAAACGTTTCATCCGTGGTCTAGGCCAAATTATTAATAACTACCTTGAACCAGCTCAGATAAATTTGTTGAGTATCTTAATTTCTATCACGGTATATTCTAATTAAATTTGTGTGATGTGTGATGTTCATGTGAATGTTAATAAATTTTTACCTCAAAATATAACTCCGTTTTATGTGTGGGTAAGTACCGTTGTAACCATGGCGTAGAAGGTAGGAAATAGTCCTTATGATAGCACATCGGAAGAGTGGCAAAAGATAGTCTCCTTGTATAATATATGCATATGCAGTATAGGAGTACCTAAAAGAGAAAAGATTGGTTTATATAGTAGTATCAATTTGGGAGTTAGGTCGTCAAATCTTTGTACGAATTAATGATTTGTGATAATTATCATACGTAATAGCCTCAGTAATAATGCACTAATGCGAGAAAAAATGTCTTTATCTACAAAAACAGACACGGAGTTAAGGATATGCAGTAGATGATGAATATCAACAGCATGTTCTTTCGTGGGAATGAGATAAGGCAGTAATATCCACAAAAAGACTGGATATATTTTCGATTTTTTTCCTTACACATAATGGTTACGTCTATCAATAATACGGACAGAAAGAGTAGATAACCAGAAGATTCTAATGAAGTAGGAAAAAAGTTCTTTGACAAAATTTTGAAAAGAAAAAGGCAGGCCATTCTGGATCCATTTTCAGCAATAATAACCTAAAAATCAAAAATATTAAGGGCACCGAGAGATTTTCAAAGGAAATCTCAGTAACGTAAGAAAAATTAGATCCATGGAGGGAAAGTGAAGAACGATATCAGTCTGATGCGGTTAGCAAATAGAAATTTTGAGTAGAAAACTGTGCAAAACTTGCATGTCACCAATTTTTTTCATTAACCGGCGTTAGTTACGGCACTTCGGATAGTCAGTTATTTTTATCCACATAATTTAAAACCTTCTTTTGGAAATTAATGCAGAGAAATTTTTAACGCTGCTGTACATTTTGGACTGACTCAATGATTGACATAAATGTTTATAATACATATCCCACACTAAAGTCTTAGTGTGTATTATTCAGTGCGAAAGGTGTATTTTTAATGAAGATATCGCTGTGCCTATAATATGATATAACTGAAAATCATTTGACGATTCCAACCGTGATCCAATATCTCTTTCTCGACTGAGTTTTAATGAGAGCCATTTTGACGC
The DNA here is from genome assembly GCA_933228895.1 of Platycnemis pennipes. Taxonomy (NCBI): domain Eukaryota; kingdom Metazoa; phylum Arthropoda; class Insecta; order Odonata; family Platycnemididae; genus Platycnemis; species Platycnemis pennipes. The sequence continues at coordinate 88,529,913 of OW121857.1, forward strand.
TCCACTGATTTTCACTGTTAACCGTGAAAATGGCACAAAGAAACGTAGTCGTGGAACATTCAAGCCAACTCCATTGGATTCGCAACTCGAGCGTTATTTTCCCGAGAGTTATTTCCCGGTATATTTTTCCTATTAATGAGGAAGAATATCTCGCATTCCAGACACGTAATATCGGAGACGCATGAATGATCTCGTCGCTCTAGGACGTTCAGGACGCGGCTCAGGGAGAGTCGGGGACTCCGATTGATGTTCCCGGGTGAATGAAGGTGCTTCATTTCGCGTTCGAGCTAAGTTAAAGGACAGAGTTTACCTTTTTCATTACGAGACAGAGAGCGGAATTGAGGGGTTCGAAAGAGAATCGAAAGGGAGAAATCCCCCGTCCGGGGCATGACCTCCCTCATCTTTATTGGCCCACCCTCAGCGATGTTATTGGGCAAGTCGAGGCGACGGCGAACGAGTTCATTGGCCATAAGAATTCGCAAAACGAGAGGAAACAAGAGGATGTTAACTCGGTATCCATCTCCCAACATATTTTCTCCACCACCCCTTCTTCAATTTAAATGAAGATTTGATGAAGAATGCGGAAAGTTTTGGGTAGAAATGGTCCCGGTGAGAAAAGTATTAAAGGACGATGGCGCGGAGAATAAATACGAGATGGCAGCACCGAAGGATATGGGGGAAGTAAGGGGGGAGGATCGAAATAAAAGTGGGTAATGGAAGAAAGTAGGGGTCCTGAAGCGGTAGGTGCTCTAATGGAAAGAGGCCGACTTGCCCCACAGCATTTTCATCAACCCACCCCCTACGCACCCACCCCACGCACAATCTGAGTGAATTTTGCCTTTGAAAATGTTGACATGAAATTCGTCTCAAATAACACTCCCCTCCTGTTGCTTTCAGGTAAGATATTTGGAAGACTGGGATTGATCGCAGAGATGCGAGGGGAAAGTGAAGATGAAAGTACTAAGGGAACAAAGAAAGTGCGGAAATAATCAGCGATAGGATCGAGAAACCATTGCAATTAAGATGCCAACGTTGTTAGTGGAGAAGTAAGAACTATTGTTTTCACATACCGGAGCGATAATTGTTTATCTTTCCCTGCCTTCTTGTGAGCATACTATTTCATGAATTTCGTAATTTTATCCAATACATTTCTTTGCATGCTCATTTCTCACTACACATCCGACTTGAAAATACAAAGGTAAGGTACATGGTCCTAAAATTCTGCCACAAAATAAACCCTAACGCGGTCGTAAGGCCAGAGATAGAAATATACCCATGCATTCAATTACCACCACTGAAAGTTTTAATAAATTAAAGGTTCAGCTTCAGAGATTAACATGTGTAATTCACGCATCTATATTATATTTCCAAGCACCTAGTTGCGAGAGAAAAACGCAATAATCTAACAGACATAAATTGGAATAATTCATCTTATGTTAAAAGCTTCACCATACTAGAGGCACTTGGAATTTACACCGGAAGCACAATAACTCATATAACTCATAACAATCGTAAGCGTGAGGATGTTGAAATTTCATTATAAAAAAAGAAAAACTTAGTTCTTTTCCACAAATATATTTAAACCAAATCTACCGGTTTCGGCCTTCTCAGGCCATTCTCAAGATTACAGTGTGAAAAAATCCATGAATAACACAGCTTATATATGTGGAGAGGTCAGTTTAACAACATTTAACAACTCAACACCATGCATTTGCTGATACACTAAAATTTCAAATTTTTCCATAAGTCCAATTTCCTACCCTTGTCACACAAGTGTTGGAGCTTGTGGGAAAAACTAGATGTGTGATCCTCATCAATCAAATGTTCCGCAAAATTTGAATTATTATCACCGTTGAGGCTGCATTTAACATGTTCCTTTATTCTAATATCTAATTTTCGACCAGTTTGGCCGACATAAACAGAATTACAATAGGGAGTATCACACTTGAGTAAATATACCCCACTTTTATCTCTCGTGTCAGTTCGGTCCTTGGAATTAAATAATAATTTTTGTAGTGTCACCGGATTGTACACAGAGATTTTGTACTTATTTTTCGGGAAATATCTATATAGCTTATATGTTAAATTCTTTGTAAAGGGTACCTTCACCCCACTTAGTGCAAGTCGGGAGGGTTGGAGAATGTGAAGTGGATGTCACTATGGCACGTTTTCGTCGCAATTAATTGCGACGAAAAGTGATAGTCAAGTAATTACGACGAAAACGTGCCATAGCGACATCCAGTTTGCACAATCAAGTGAATAAGTAATGTATTAAACTGCAAGAAAAGGGGAATGAATTAGCTGGACCGGTGACAAGATAGCGTTTTTTCTGCAACAAAAATTACTGTGGATAAGCATACTTCCAACTAACATAGGCCATTATAATATTATTCAAAAGATTTTACAGTAAACTATCTTCTTATAACGATGCATACTTATAATATTTATATGCGGAATTTCACTTCCATCGCTGCCTCAGTTTGTTATAATTTTAAATCAAATTACTTTTAAAAGGATTAGAACCTCGAAAGTTAAGAAACTATAAGCTTCAATAAAGTATTTACTTGAAGTCTCCCTAGTAACAGCGGATGGTGAAGTATTATGGGTGAATTTGTAACTGGAAATACTTTGAGGAGGAAAGATTTTGAGGAGTTAGAACCCTCATTCCCAATTAAGCGTAGAGAAAAATTAAAGAAAAATTTCCTGCGGCGCCTCTTATATTCATTAACTTCACTTTTTTTACGTAAGAGTTTTTGGTAGCAGGAACGTTTCATGCTTCGCCCAGCGGTAAGCTTCAAATTAAAATTTAAGCAATTAAGCGGGTATTAAGTTAATCTTTTCAAATCAAAATGTCCATTTTGTCATTTGAAATGGAATTCTAATGCTTCACTATATCCACTATATGTCATAAGATAACCACTATTGGTTATCTTATGACATACTGCTAGTATTTATTTCACCTCCCCTATTTCTCTAGAAACCCCTATCCCTGTTCAAACAAAGCAAACTTCGGTATTTTTTCTCCCCATATAAGATCTCTGGAACATTATTATTTTCTTCCTTGGCATTCATCCTTCTAAAATAGTTTCGATAATCTTATAGTACCTACATTTTCCTTCCATCCAACCAGCTATCCTCTTAATTTCCCACAAGAAGCTTCCAGCCTTCTGCCACTATACCATATTGGCATATTTTCCGACTAATTATAAGCGATGGGCAAATATAATGAACCCAATTTAGGCCTTTTATTTTGGAAAAAATAACTTTTGGACCTGTATAAACCTTCAATATTGTTTACCGTATAGCTTACAAGTGATCTTTCGGGTATTTTGTCAAAATCATGAATTGCTAATTTTCTGAACTTTATGCAGAAATAATTGCAATTCGCAAAACAGTGATACAGGAATCAGATGGATTACGAGTGTCACCTCATATTCGTAAATGATGATTGGAATTCACAAATTATCGATTCCTTCGTATATCATTAGAACGTGAGAACATATATACCTTAATATCAATAAGATGGCTACTATTACCTAGGAAGTAAAACGTAGGAAAATAAAATGTTATGCTAGAAAGAGAAATAGCAGGAGATCACTAGATTCTCTTATCTTTGGTGTCGATCTAAATGTGCAAGCGATTTAGGTCTTATTCACTCCAGCTTTTATGATTTATATCACGCAGATTTCAACAAATTTTATGCGAATAAAATATTCACTATTGTTCGAGCCGGGTTTAGGCCACTCATTTCTTTTGTTCCCTCCGTTCCTTTTGAATTTCCCCCTTATTCCTTCCTAGTTTGTCGGCGCTCACTTGTCTTGTGTAATAGTGTGTGGTAGCGTCGACAGGTGTCGTTTTGTTTCTTTTAAAATTTGAACCTCGAGCCGAGGTCAGACGAAGTAGATTTTTGGTTGAGTGCAGTTGGAGACCAGTGCAACCCCGGGCCCGGGAGCGATGAATGTCGAAGACGCCAAAAGGTAAGTGAGCGCCTTCCTTCCTTTTCCTGCTTCCTCCCTTTCCTCGTCCACATCACGACTCCTTTATTTTTCTCTATCCGATTCACGCCAGACCCATTCCCTTTCTCCCTTTTTTATTTTTTTTCGAGTGGAATAAGTCCCGTGATCGAACATTTTGGTGACCCCGACGTGATCGTGGTAATTTATTCGTCTCCTTTTTCTCGATGGGCATTGTTTCGCTTTCTTTATTTAATCGTCATATCTGAACATGCCTGACGGCGAGGAGGTGGTTCGGAAAGGAGTTGCTACTCGGGAGCAGTTTGACTCTCGGCTCAAGTTGTTACGGTTCCAAAGAGAACAATTTGAAGCGTCAATCTCTGTTGCCTACGGGTTGGCGGAGGAATTGGATCTGTCCTCGGATCCGTTGTCAGCTTCTCCTAAGTTTTCAATGTTTCGTACTCGTTGTTTGCACCTTAAAGGGGTGTATGAAAATTTTCTTGAGGCTCAGAGGAAGATATATGAACACTGCCTTCGTTCTAATTTGACGGAATCTTATGAACCTGATCGATTACTCGGTGTTACTCTCGATGAAAGGTATTATTTTATTCTTTCCGTCTATGAACGTTCAGCAATTTCGGCTGTTCAAAATACTTCGGGCCCTTCTGACAGCTCTACTGAGATGACAACAATTTCTAAGTGTCGGCTACCCACTATTCATGTTCCGCGTTTTTCGGGTGCCTTTAGCGAGTGGGAATCATTTCGCGATCTCTTCCGATCAGTAGTTCATGATAGAGCAGATTTAGCACCTATTGAAAAGTTCAGCTATTTGAAGTCTGCTCTTTCTGGAGATTCTTTGGCAATAATCTCTTCCGTTCCCTTTGGGGACACTCATTATGATTCTGCGTGGAAGGAGCTGTGCGATCATTTTGATAACCCACGAGTGCTGGGATTTAATTATTTAGATAAATTGTTGCATTTCAACTCCTCGTCTTCGGGTGCATTGCAGTCCCTTCAGAATTTCTCAAATGTCTTTTCTGAAATGTATTCGGCACTCCTCACTTTGAATATCCCCAACCTTGGGGAATTCATTTTATTCAGACTGGCTGCTAGATCATTAGACCCTGACGTGCTCACGCATTTTGAAGAAACTGTGGCAGACGAGACTTTTCCCTCGGTTTCACAACTTCTATCTTTTGTTAAAAGACGTATTAAACTCTTGCAAACTTCTCGCGGAATAATTGAGAGGAGTTCTCAAGCTCGTAGTTCCAATCTCAGGAGCAAGACCGTAATGTCTACTTCCGTTGGGATAGATCCTTCAAACTCTAATGCATCTTGTCCAAGTTGTGACTTATCTCATCTGTTAGCTGATTGTCCAAAATATTTAAACATGAATTCTGAGCAAAGGGGTAATTTTGTGCGTTCAAAAAAACTATGCTTTAATTGTTTGAGGAGTGGTCACTGGGCACCGAAATGTCGATTTTCGAACTTGCGGTGTCAAACGTGTAAGAGGTATCACCATACCACCCTCCATTCCGTCGTTGAGCATAGGGAGCGGAATACGCGATCGAATGCTCCCGTCGCGGTAGCTAGTAGCCAGCCTTCGCCCTCTGCCCACCTTCCTAGCTCGTCGCCGCCGGACTTATCTTCGAGTCTTCGGTCCGCCGAAGCGATACCACAAACGTATTCGTCTTGCGTTGAATGCGAACTTTCTTCGACTGTTGTCTTAGGGACTGCAGTCGTCAATTTTTTGGATGGCGATGGAAAATTTCAACCTCTTAGAATTATGCTTGACTCGGGTTCTCAGATTTCGGCGATCTCTGTCGATGCTCTTACGCGTTTAAAACTGCCAATGTCTGCGTATCATGGGGCGTTGTTTGGGCTGTCTCAAACCCTTTTAAATCGGCCGGTCGGTTCCGCGACGTGCCGTCTTTTTCCCAAGCATTCTTTCAGTTCTGGGTTGAGAACAAGGGCGATAGTATGCCATAAATTGTTGGGAAAGCTTCCTGGGGTTCCTCTTCCACAGCTCATAAGGAACCATGTTGACCATTTGGATCTGGCGGATCCTCATTTTGACCAGCCATCGCATATCGATTTTATTTTAGGAATGGATCTTTATCCCAAAATCATGTTTGCGGGACAGAAATCGTTTCTAAATGGCGAACTGATTGCAGTAAATTCTATCTTTGGTTGGGTTATTTGTGGCTCTATATCCGCCCTACCTGTGGAAGAAGGGTCTGGTACCTCGTCGTTCTCCATTGTGGAGGATAGGGAATATTTAGAAAATGATTTGAAAAGATTTTGGGAAGTGGAAGAACTTCCATCGGAAATCTTTCATGACCCAAAAGATATTCAATGTGAACAGCATTTCTTAGAAACTTTTCGAAGAGATGATTCTGGAAGATTCATTGTTTCACTTCCTTTCCTATCATTTCCACCTAAGCTCGGGGATTCATACTCTCAAGCGGTTTCGCGTTTGATGAACCTCGAGCATCGCTTAACTCGCCGAAAGGAGTTGCATGTTAAGTATTGTGACTTTTTGAAGGAATACCTTCGTCTTGGTCATATGTCCGAAGCAAAATCCCAAGGGAAATTTTATATTCCGCATCATGCTGTCTATAACTACGTTAACTCAAAATTTCGGGTAGTTTTTGACGCCTCTGCCCGTACATCTTCGGGTGTCTCCCTCAATGATGAATTACTTACAGGCCCTAAGTTGCAAGGCGATATTTTTGATATTTTGTTAACCTTTCGCATCCATAATGTTGCCTTTATTGCAGATATTTCTAAGATGTACCGGCAAATTTTAGTCGCCCCAGAGCACCGAAGCTATCAGCATATTTTGTGGCGTGATGATGCGACTCAAGCATTGGTGGATTATGAATTAAATACAGTCACCTATGGAGTTTCTTCCGCACCGTTTTTAGCGATGCGAGCTGTACGTCAATTAGTCATTGATGATGGTCATAAGTTCCCTCTAGCATCTCAAGTACTCAATACCGAAACTTACGTTGATGATATAGTGACCGGGGCTTCTTCTATCTCCGATGCGCTAATGCTTCGACAGCAACTGATCGATTTATTGTCACTTGGGGGATTTCCATTGAGTAAATGGGCGAGCAACTCCACCGAATTCTTAGCGGGGTTTTCTGTTAATGAAATTGAGCAAACATCAAAATTTGATGCCTTTGAATCTCCCTCGCTCAAGGTGTTGGGACTAATTTGGATCCCAGCTCAAGATACCTTTTCTTATCAAGTATGTTTCGAAGTCTCAGTGAATTCAAAGCGAAGGCTTTTGTCGAATATTTCTCGAATCTTTGACCCTATTGGTGGGTTGTCTCCTATTGTCTTTTGGGCAAAATGTTTGATGCAGTCAGTGTGGACTTTAAAATTAGGTTGGGACGAACCCCTTCCGGACGTTATTCATTCTCAGTGGAGTGAATTTGTTTCTCAGAGCTCGTACTTATCCCAAATTCATTTGCCACGAAGAATTAACTTCACTGATTCAAAGGTTCAACTATTAGGGTTTTGTGATGCATCAGAGCGTGGCTTTGGTGCTATCCTATACGTCAGAACTGTGGCATGTTCCGGGGAAATTAAGGTTTCTTTCTTAACTGCAAAATCGAGAGTTGCACCTTTGAAAACTATTTCTCTACCAAAACTAGAATTACTGGGAGCTTCATTGCTCGCAAAACTCATGAATAGAGTATGCGACGTATTTAAAAATCGTGTTCATTTTGAGGAAATGTATGCGTGGTCTGATTCACAGATTGTATTATCTTGGCTAAGGCTCCCGCCACACCGGCTAAAAACTTTTGTTGCGAATAGAGTTAATAAGGTCAATCAACTTTTGCCTAATTGCTCTTGGCGTCATATAGAGTCCGGTCAGAATCCAGCGGATTGTATCTCACGTGGTCTGTTGCCAATGCAACTTCTGGAGGCAAATTTATATTGGGAAGGGCCGCAATTCTGCAGATTTGACACTGGGTTTTGGACTCCTGAGGTTGAATGTGAATTGCAACTTTCATTCCTCCCAGAGATTAAGCAGCAAGGTTTAACTTGCAGCGCTATTTGTGAGCAGAGTGATCCTCTTGAATGGATAAAACGATATTCCTCATTTATAAAAGTTGTCAAAGTAATGTCTTATGTTTTGAGGTTTGTAAAGGCTTTCAAGGGAGTACGTTTTCCTCCTAATTCCCCTCCATCCAGCACAGAATGGCAGGAGAGTCTGTTGAAATTGGTAAAATTAATTCAAAATTTTCATTTTCAAGGGATTTTAGTGTCCTTACGAAAGGGAAAGAGCATATCAGGCTCGATAAGAAGCCTTCGTCCAATTTTGGACTCTCAAGGCTTAATTCGTGTGGGGGGTCGCCTTCGTCATTCATTACTTCCAGCCGCTGCGCGTGAACCTCTATTGCTTCCTTCTGATAATCATTTTTCTATTTTGGTAGTTCGTCATTACCATTTAGTGTCATTACATGGCGGTCCGAGGGCCGTGGAAGCAATTATCTCAAGACAATTTTGGATTCCATCGCTGCGAAAAATCATCCGGTCACAAATAGCTAAATGCGTTACTTGCCTCCGGTATAAAGGGGCAACTCAACACCCTTTAATGGCTGATTTGCCTGCTGCACGCGTTGTCCCTCAGCGGGCATTTTCATCTGTGGCAGTTGACTACGCGGGACCATTTCTCTTTAAAATGAGTAATAGACGAAATGCAGCACATTCAAAGGCGTATGTAGCCTTATTCATTTGTCTTAGTTGTAAGGCTCTCCATTTAGAGCTAGTCACAGCTCTATCAACTGACGCATTCGTCGCCGCATTACAACGTTTTATTGCTCGTCGGGGAATCCCTTCAGTCATTTATTCAGACTGTGGCACAAACTTTGTGGGGGCTAATCGATTATTGTCAGAATTCTATAAATTTATTCGGTCTAGTTCTCACAAGGAATCCTTGTTGTCTTTCCCCCCATTTTTTGGTATCGAGTGGAAATTCAACCCTCCTTCTGCTCCCCATTTTGGGGGATTATGGGAAGCCGGCATAAAATCGGTAAAATATCATTTGCGTAGAGTTGTCGGGGGACATGCCCTTAATTTTGAAGAATTTTCCACTTTATTATGTAAAATCGAAGCAGTGTTAAATTCTCGTCCTCTGACTCCGCTCTCTTCCGATCCTTCGGAAATTAATTATTTGACTCCTGGACATTTTCTTGTCGGTCAGGCCTTGCTGGATTTACCCGGCAATCAATCCTCAGATCCCCTTCCTCTGCCAGTTCGTTGGCAATTGGTCGAACAGATGAGAAACCACTTTTGGAAGAGGTGGTCACAAGAGTACTTACACACTCTTCAACAACGGACTAAATGGTCTCAGGCCTGCCCTAATCTAAAATGTGGGGATATCGTTTTAATTCGGGATGCTAATATCCCACCCTCTTCTTGGAGGATGAGCCGGGTAACCAAATCGTTTCCCGATTCGGAAGGAACCGTCAGAGTAGTCGAGTTGCGTACTCCATCTGGCCTCTTGATAAGGCCTGTGGTGAAGCTAGTGCTTCTACCCATTGAAGAGTAGCAACTTCAATCCTTCCACCAACTCCTAGAAAGTATTTTTTTTTTTTTTCTTCAGTGCCTTGTTATTTTTATTTTCTCCGAGTGAATTATCGGGGTAATTCACGGTGGGCGGGATGTTCGAGCCGGGTTTAGGCCACTCATTTCTTTTGTTCCCTCCGTTCCTTTTGAATTTCCCCCTTATTCCTTCCTAGTTTGTCGGCGCTCACTTGTCTTGTGTAATAGTGTGTGGTAGCGTCGACAGGTGTCGTTTTGTTTCTTTTAAAATTTGAACCTCGAGCCGAGGTCAGACGAAGTAGATCTTTGGTTGAGTGCAGTTGGAGACGAGTGCAACCCCGGGCCCGGGAGCGATGAATGTCGAAGACGCCAAAAGGTAAGTGAGCGCCTTCCTTCCTTTTCCTGCTTCCTCCCTTTCCTCGTCCACATCACGACTCCTTTATTTTTCTCTATCCGATTCACGCCAGACCCATTCCCTTTCTCCCTTTTTTATTTTTTTTCGAGTGGAATAAGTCCCGTGATCGAACAACTATCGTTACTAGCATTCAATCCTAATATTGGTTTGACAGAGCTAAACTCTTTATTTTAAAAAGCATGTTTTTCAAAACGGGGATGATTGAGCTCTAATGTATAAAATAATGAATACTCCAATTTCCTTTATAGTTTCTGCACCACACGACGGAGAATGAAAAATAGGAAATTAAACCCGGCCTACCTTTGGTGGTATACGAGAAGGTTTATTGCTTGCCAGTGGCCAACCTTCCCAACCAAATATTCCTGCGATTGTTTACGAGAATATTATTCCGAACCAGTGACAATCGAACAGCATAAAACTTCACAAGCAATCAATCTTTCACACTCATAGGCACAAGTTCAGGCACTAAGAGAAAAAATTAAAAAATAGACCCATAATGAGAGAAATGATTCCCTTTGTACTTATTCCACGAATTTATTTTAACCCAACCGGTTTCGACGCTAGCACGTCCTCATCAGAGGTACAATCTTCGAAGTTTCTGGGAGGGCAAGTCACATATGTACAAAATTCCTGGGGGTGGGGGTTAGGTGAGAGGTGGTTGAGGGAGGGAAGAGCCTCTGAATCGGAAATGTTGGGTCAAAAGGAGTTGAATAGGTGGGGGTATTGCTAATCACCGAAGGTCAAGGTGAAGAGGAAGGGGCTGCGTACGGTCATGGTGCAACACGGAGGTAAAAGGAGAACATTTAAATTCTGAAGAGTCATTTGTTGCGAATAGACCCATAGTTGAAACCTAGGTCGTGCTAACAAATTTATTTGGTTTCACAAAGTTAAGCTTTTTATTTCATACGATTAGAAAATACCACAAAGTTACTGCCGAAATTTCCATGTTAATGGTAAAGATAGATTTCCCATAAAAAGTGTGAAAGGTTCCCATTTTATTGGGTTGAGTGCATCAGATCTGTGTTTGGTCAATGTCAAGGAATTAACCTTACCCTAAACCACCACGGGTAGCTCGGGTTTAATTTCATGTTTTTCTTTTTTTCATGCCTTTTCTCCGACGTGCGGTACAAAAACTATTACGGCGATTGGAGTATTCATTGGCTTACTTACATGTGTCTTTTCCTAAAAAAACAATAAACACACAAAACGCCATTAAGAAGAACACCGCATCACATCCAAATAACCTACATGAAGAACGCCAATAAATTTTAAAACAAAGAAGAACACATTCCCGTATTCATATTCATACACTAACTACATGCCTGTCCAGGCAGAACAAAAATAAATATTCAGCAAAGATAAAAGCAGCAACTATGCAGCAAAAACCCGTCCTTAAAAAGTATGATCGAGAGGACAAAGCTGATAAAAGGACCATTTAAGGATTCAGCACAAGGATCCATGTACACCCGGCTGCTGCTGTGTCTTTTCTTTTGCATCCTTCACTACTTTCTCCACACACTTTATTCGAACCCTACCTTTGCCTTCCTTCCCGTTCACTCAACCCTCGATCACTTAAATACTCCATTCCTCCTCAAAATGTGGCCATCGTGACCTGTATCCTCTTTAAATTCATAATTCGATCTCTCTTTTATCCTACTTTTCTCAGGACTTCATTAGTTAATTAATTTTTAAATTTTATTTTCATGATTCTTCTATGAAACCACAAAGACTGCAAAAAGGTTACAGGTATGAAATATTATTATAATTTGTAAGCAACAATTCCTTTGAAAAATATATTACAAGTGATAATTATAAGAATTGAAAGAATGTCAAAAAATATTTTTCGGAACTCAGTGACAGTATGTTATCGAAAACGCATTTTTGAAAGTATTTAGGTTAAATCTGACAAACACTTTGGCCATGTAAGGTAATGGTTGTTTTTGGAATTTTTGGAAGGAATTTACCACTTCTATGTAGGAAAATACAGTACATTTTTGCTTATGTTCCCCATAGCTCATATCACTTATCCTCCTCAAAACCACATATCTAAATTACATGCCATTAACGTCAGAGTCAGTCAACGAAAGTCATCTGTAATGATAATATTAATCCTGAACGGAGGCGATTTCTAACCCCCTCCTTGCTGACCTACCTTAACAAGGACATTACCATCATTACCTTTTATACCCCAGGGCTATGGTAATATCAGCAAGTTTGAGCACCTTTAAACCCATAATTGTCTGCGCCATATTTTCAGCTAAAATTATAAGTAGCTTGGGCATGTTATCCCAATGAGAGCGCTATCGTTTTCCCAGTTTTTGTCAATTAATTACTATGGAACGTTCGTCTTAATTAATAAGATAATTAGTATGATTATGATGGGAAGCAAAAATTGGAAGAGGTGAAATCTTCCTCGCTTGAGAGTCAATTTATGAAAGTACGGTGAGAGCTGATACAATATTAGGAGAGGAATTTTGATGGGAAAAGAACTTTTCACCGGAAGGAAAAAGTTAATAAGTCAAGGCCATAAAAAGGGGACTGGTGAAAATGTTTATTTTATAACTTTTACATGAAGTAGGTCATTTAATGCTGCAGAGAAGTATTCAAGAGGACTGAAGACAAGAGGAGGCCGAGCTGATGTGCGTTGAGAAAAAAATATGCTAATATTTTCCCAAAAATAAAGGTTATATTTAGAGCTAGAGAGCAATTCGGATATATGATGTGGATTCAAATAGAGATAAATGTTTTTAACGAAATTTAATGCACTATTGCTAGTAAAAAGAAAATATTTTCATGAATTAAGCATCACATTTGACTTTCGTGAGTCCTTACATTTCAATTACAAAAGTCCTTCAAGTGTGCCTCTCATTTTATAAAAGTCACTAGTTACTCTGATCCGCCAAATGACTTTGAATGTTGAAAACAATATTAAAAGCTACACTAACAAAAAGTGTTCGGTCTGCCCATTCATGTGACATTATTCATTCCATTGGCATACGCTTCCTCTGTGGTGATTTCACCGTGTTCAAATATTTTCTATGAATTTTTCTGAATCACATTTGGCTTCATGATTATTTCTGACATTGTACTCAACAAAGAGACAGCCTCATAGCTCCCTAGCTCACGAAACAACCTGTTGGAATTCAGAATATTGCATCACATTTGAGCAATTTATTAAGAGACATGTTCACTCACAGAGTTGAACCCGAAGTTTTGTCTGATTGGCTAGGGCAGAACTCATCAAGAAATATTTCACATGTTCCGCCTGTGACTCCCCAAAGAGATGTTTCGGATTAAACTGTGGACCTTGGACCTTTTACTGGACGTGTCTGAAGGTCTCATGAATTCAGAGAAGCAACCTCAAATACAACAAATGTATCTGGCTACGGATTTCAGGAAACACCCTGTCCAACATGTTAAGTCACCAATGATAACAGGTATTGTTCAGTCCAAAAACCAGTTTTAAAAACATTCTTCTTATTTTCCGTTAGTTTATGGAAGACGGCTATCATAATTTTCATCGACACAATTGAGTAACACGATTTGAATGAATAAACAGATGGTATGCAGTACCCTTCTCTGTCTTAGGTCAGGATAGTCTGGTCTTACAAGAGGAGAACCAGCCAATACGCTTTCCCAACCAGATATCTTCCCCTGCGCTTTTATTGACACGTCACTCACTCGATATTTTAACACACCTAATATTTTCTCAGCATCGTAAGACCAATTTTCTTGCTGTTGGTTAACGAGGACGACAGCATTCACACATATGCAATACTGGTGAGACGAGATCAATGTTCCGCCAATGAAACGCACTGACAGCAACGGTTCTAACGCATAGGAGTCATCTCGCGTAACTAACTTGCTGCGCCAAAGAAAACGCCAGGTGGTGGCGTGAGAATTGTCCCAAATTTTCTTCCCGCGTGTCTCTGAAGGTGGAATATTAATGCTGTTTCCCTTTTGTGTTCCAATAGTAGTTATCAGGGCGTGACAACCGAAAGCTGAGTTAATTGGAGCAATTAAGGGTAGGTGGGAAGAGAGGAATCGGTAGGACAAACAAGGATTTGGGAGGAGCTTAGAGAAACCCCTATGTCATCATTATCCAATACAAGCATTGACGAGAAGCCAAAGGTGTAACGGCCGGTCCGAAAGACTAAATGTTAGGTGCCCTCCTGTCTGGGCTCTAGTAATAGCCAGTGCTCCAATAAAAATCTGTCAGTACCGGGATTACAACCCTAATCATAGATGTGGGAATACAGTTCTTAAGCCACCACACCATTCCAATACTCTTCTTCGCTGTCGTACTAATATAGATTGCATTAATATTCCACCATTTAAATTACTACCCCACTGATTACTGGCGGATTTTAATATCCGCCTAGCCGACGCAGCAATACAATGATTATGTCAATAGATATGGAATTGTAATTAGTGTCAGGTCGTAGGTTACAGTAGGTATTAAAATTTGTAATAAATACAAATACGACTTTTGATAAATAATATAACAAGGTTTAGAGCCCACATCTATAAATATGTACTAAATAGAGAGCCCACTGACTACTACATACAGGTTCAGGGATGTACAGGCAACACTACTTCCAAGACATAAGACAAATGTTTGCAAATATATACGTTTACTGACGATGCTAAATATATTTTTCAATCTCAGTAGGGGAGAGCGGGGAGAGTTGTTACAGTGCCAAATTGATGCACTGTAATTTTTTAAAATCCCACTGGTCGCAGCACCTCTGAATAAGTGCAGACGCCTTCCTAGGCCCTATGGAGTGCGCTCGTGTAGTTCAAGTGCCGTGCTGCTTGAAGGAACATGGCAGCGTTCACTTCAGTGTTTTTGAATGCGATAAGTAATATTTTTCATCGCCATTTGAGCGTTTCTTGTAACCACAGCTTTAGGATTCAAGGGAATTCGATTTTTCAGTTGTGTTGAAACACTTTGCATTTTTAAATTAAGTATTGTTTTGCGCTATTGTACTTCCCATTAAACCTAAACATCGATCCATTTGCAATGGCGACTCAAGGGGCAAGTTGTAACAGAGCGAAAGGGGCACGTTGATACAATATTTGTAACACTTTTCGTTTTAATTCTTCTTATAGCCCAGTTATGGTCCGTACATACAAAAGAAAGATCCCTTGAGCAGATCCCCCATCCACTCCCATCCCTTCCATTCCTGTTCTTATACCTTTCCTCCGGGTCTGAAGCGCCTATTAGTGCGGAAGCAGACTTGCGAACACCCATCATCATCACATAAGCACCATACTGGATATTTGGAAAAAAATGTATTATACACAAAAGATTTTTTCTACAAAATGTTGACAAAATATATACTACTCAAATCCCATAAATAAAAGAAATGAGATATTTATAACAATTAAAATTATACGTTTTACACTATACCTATTACATCCCTGGAAATGATCTATCTAATCTATCTATTAATTTTAAATACGGGGGTTGGCTTGTATCAGTTCTCCATGTTTTGCGATCTTCTGCTAATCTCTTCCACTGTGTGTTGGAATGACCTCTATGACCTGGGCGATGTACTCCCTTCTAGGTCTTCCTCAGCATTTTTCTCTACAGAGAGCCCAATAGTTAGGTGAGCATGAGTCAGTCCCTGATGCCTCAAAATATGTCCAATCTAGAATTAAAGTTGTTTCCTGATGGTGTTCCATAGACTTCTCTGCTCTTCGTAGGAAGTATTAAGTAGCTTTCTGTCTGTTCAGGATATTTCAGGATGTCAGGAAGATACAAAAGTAAAACAAACAGGGGAGTCGCTCCACAGGAAGCGTTCGAAAATGCTGCCTAGAAAGTTGCAAAAAGTGCGTCTCTCAAAAATGCCGCTACAATGCATAAATTAGATTTCAAAACATTGAGAATATTTGAATAAGCCATCTAATTCCCGGACAACAAGATATGCTAAGCCAAGGCTCGTTTTCACAAGAGAGCAAGAAGATAAGTTTACTTCCTACATTTTACATAGTTCTGATATTTATTATGGTATCATCATCCTCATCATCGGTCAACAATTCTAAGATTGGTTTGACGCAGCCCTCCACTCGATTCTTCTATCGGCCAACCTCTTCATATTGACGTAACTCCTCTCTTTTACATCCTACACAACTTGCTCCATATATCTCATACGAGGCCTGACTTTTCCATTCCTCCCGTTCAATTTTCCCTCGAATGTTGTCTTTATCATGCTATCGTGTCTTAAGATGTGGCCTATTAAGTTGCCCAGCCTACTTTTTAAGGTTTTCAGTACATGTCTCTTTTCTTACACTCTTCTTAAGACTTCATTTGTCACTCGATTGATCCATTTTATCTTCATCATTCTTCGGTAGCACCACATTTCAAATGCTTCCAGCCTGCTGCTGTTATTGTCCATGCTTCGCTGCCATTTAGTATAATACTCCAAATGTACGTTCTAATGAAATGCTTCCTCACTTCCACGTTTGTATTTGCAGCTGTAAGTAGAATCTTCTTCTGGTAAAATGTCCTTTTCGCTTGGGCTATTCTACTGGCAATTTATATTTTTCTTAGTCCATCGCTGGTTACTCGGCTTCCCAGGTAGCAGAACTCTTCCACCTCCTCAATTTTTTTAATCACCAAAAAATATTTGCATGTTGGCTGTCGGATATTCTTTGGCAAATAAGTTCAATTTCCCTGAAAACTGGGGTGTTAGTAATGTGGCGTCTAAAGATTGGTTCACCGGGCACGTGCATCGTCATCCAACTTTGTCTCCGAGAGAAACTGAAGCAACGAGTTAGCACGGGCCTCTAGTTTCAACAATATTAGTGTAGGATTATTTTTCACTAATTTGAAAACCATGATTAGCCGCTTTGGAATAAACTTGGAACGTCATTGAAACTGGCATACCCACAGTACATCAAGCAAATGAAGTGGTGGCTTTGAAATAAAAAAATTTTGCAGAGTAACATCTGTAGATAATGGCGAAATCGATACATTAGTTTTTGCATGAAATTCTGTTGGTAACACTGTACCACCCCACCTCATTTTTCCCACCGTGTTTTTCAAAGACCATTTCATTGTCAGTGGACCCAAAGGTTGCATCTGAGCCGCTCACTCGTCTGGTTGGGTAACAGCAACTCTGTTTTTATGGAACATGAAACACTTTGGGTTTCATGTACGCTGTACAAAAGAGGCCCCTTGTCTTCTATTGCTAGAAATACAAGTCTTTCATTTTTCAGTTGCTGTTATTGACTATTATAAGGAAAACGTTGTAACACTGTTAGCCTTTCCCCCTCAAACCACAAACCGGCTTCAGTCTTTAGGCAAAAGTTTATTTGGGCCATTTAAGAAAATATTTTGTGCAGCTGCTGACAATTGGATGACCTTGCACCAGGTAACACAATGATAATATACGATCTACCTAGCTTCCACCATCAAATCTAATAGCTTGTTTCAGTTCCAAAGTATTGTTTCAGCGAATCTTTCTAATTAATGATTTTCAACAATGTCTTTGTATTGCAATATTATACATTAATTTACAATACCTGTATTAAAATCAAAGTTACTTGTAGCAAATGTATTCTACTAATATTATTTCTTCTGATTAATTACCCCTCAAGTCCGTAGCATACTTAAATAGTTTTTAACCCAGCCTACGCAAAAAATGAATATCACAAACAAAAGTAAGGAATTTTGACTATTTTTCTAGTAAAATTTAATTTTTTTAATATTTAATTTATGTAATTTTCAACATTGTTACTTATTTTTAATTTGAACTCACTACGTATATCACGTCTTATTGTTGTAATTTGTGTTTTAGTTTGTTTTTGCCAGCTAATTTAATGATGCATAAACCCGCCCCCTTAAAGTATCAATTTGCTCCTGGCGGGGGTAGGTTGATACACTGTGGACATCATTGAATAAAACGATTGTGTAGTCGGTAGTTAAATAATAGCTCAGAAAATAATCATCCATGTATTAAGAGAGCTTCAAACTATTATTCAGTTATCTGTTTGACGAAGTAGATTGTTTCTAAAAATTATGAATATTGAAAAACCTAAAACTGTATCAACTAGCCCCGCTATATACTATCGTTATTTAGAGAATAAAAAGTAATATTAGAAGAACCGGTAGTGAGACGAAGGTTGAATTTTTCTTTTTATCGCATACAGTTGCGTAGTGAACGACCATTCGCAATGAAATATAACTTTTCTGGGAGGAAATTTGAAAAGATACTGTACATTTTGACTTTTTTGCGTTCCTTCCTGAACAAATGCACGCAACATGGGCTATTTTTAGTGGCATTCCATTGAGTAAAATATGAAGGCTACCATGTAGGTGTTACCATATGTATATTGCCGCACAAAAAACTCATGGTGCCACCGCTTTTCTATAGTGCGACAAATAAGAACTTTTATATAATTCTTTGGGTAAAATTGGGTCGCAAACTTGCCAGATACTTTCGAATGTACTTCAAAACGCCACTCTCACTAAATGATTGGCAACAGGACTTGAGCGATAAAGAGTCGAGTTTTAAAAAGCTCACGAGAACCCCGGGGGAGACGAGCCCCCACTACATAGTTCGTAAATGTTGAGGTTTGCCTTGTAAAAACAGGTTTTAACTGGAATAATAACGATTAAATTAATTCAATCGATAAATACACGCTCAAAATTGTGGGTAATGTTACAATGATCTTAAAAATAGCTATTTCCGGATTTCATTCCAAATTTTCCTGACTTCCTTCATGTGGTGCCCAGATAAGGAAACGTACCGACTTATATCCGGTAAACGTGAAGGAAAACGTAAGTAACAATTATTATGTTTTTAAATTCCCTCTCTAAATTAAGCACGCTCAAGGAAGAATTAAACCTCAAGAAATAATGCCTAAGAAGCTCATTAAGACACTTGCTGATACGACAACTCAGATCTATCGCTCGAAACAATGAAAAGCTTAATACATTCGTGACGGCACGTGGAAGGGAGCGGATACGTAATATTCTCATCAGAGGGCGGTGCATTACGTCCGAGGCGATAAGGAATGTATAATTAAGACAAGCCGCTTTCGCTGAAGAGTGAGACATAATGGACACGCGAAGTTTGGTAATGCAAAAGGGAGGAGTGAGGAGTACACCGAAAGGGCGGGAACAGCGTTTGCGTACGGCTAGAATTAAAGACCGCGGAATATTTATACTCGCCCAAGATTTTCGCAGAGAGGAACACGGCTTCACGATGTTTCAGGCGGAGAATGGGATCTGCGGGAGAGCTACACGTGGAATAAGCACTCTTTCGAGGACTAGTTCCTCTTGGAGAAAGGAAATCGTGTACCTGTGTTCATCCGAAACAGCAAGTTCCATTTGAGGAGGAGAAACCCTAAGATTACGCACGCGGATCTAAGGGAAACCTTATGATCCTCACACCGCACGCTTATCGTCTTTTACAGAACGTCAGCGTGTTTTACAGAACGCATCGATCGCTATGCATCGAAGGATTTGTGGACACATTGTTGTCGGACTTCCACTGAGTGTCGGATAGAAAACTACGTGCCCCTCGGAAAAATCGAAATCTGGCAACGATGACTGCCATTACAAATTATGTGCATCAATCGATTAGTTCAATAAGGGTGGTATTGTTGAAGACGCTCAGTATGTTACCCTGAAACCAGCCATAAGGGAATGCGGTAGGGGTGGTTAGTGGACCCCCTATAAAGGTGGTGGATATTTGAAAAAATAAGTCGCGTCCCCCCACATCAGTTGACATCTTTATCTGTTGCGGTGGTGAGCATTACGCGGGAGAATATTGCATTGTCTTTTCGACAATCTATTTAACTACTTCTATGAATGTTTCCTAAATAGCTAATGTTAGAGTAAGGGAACGCGCTTGCCTCATTTGAATGCCCTACTAACACCATTAGTATATGGAAAATATACGAGAGAGGTTTAAAAGTCGAAGTCAAGTAAGTGTGCTGAGAGTATTTTCGACTTTCTGGAAGATTGCCACGATAATTAAATTAAAACTATCGGACTAAATACGAGTTAATAGGAAGTAAGTCCGTTACCTAACGACAATAGTTTCTAAATGACTTTCTCACACTGTCGTCAATTTTACAAGAAGCAATAATAAGGGGGAAAGACTGTCCATCTGATAAGTTTTAATTGGCTTCCCACCAAAACTAACGGATCATAATATGCGTATTAAATACCAGATAGGTAGGTACAATTGCTAGCAGCTAAATTTGAAGTAGATATCTGTAAACAGTTTGTAATCCTTCTAAGTAATTACTTTAAGGGTGCACCCTTGCATTTCCTTCTATTCTTGTCCTTGACTTCAGTTCTTTAGTGAATACAATGTTGAAAACAAATTATTACTGAACTCGTTGAAAAAGGTTTTTCTTTCCTATTTTTATAACTCCAGTACTATACACATAGGGAATATCCGACTCAAGTTTCTTTATAATCTAACACTTTCAACATTTTTGCTGTATGTAGCCAATGCACAATTAGACTTGATTCACTTATATTCTCGAAATGGAAAGCAGGAAACTTCGTAGGAGTAGATGTAATGGTAGAGCCCGTACCCGTATTTTCATAACATCCAGTGCTTTGGTAATCTTGATAATATTACACACTGTAAATTTCATCAAATTTTTCAGAGGAAGTTAATTGAAATTTTCCACATTTTCACGCGATTTAGGAAGATTGAGTGACAGGTAGGATATATACTCCTATTCGATCCGCGAGAAGAAGTATTCAGGCATCGCACGCAGTATTTAACGGCGGAAATATGTATGAGGGACATGGCGTGTGCTGAGGAATCATAATGAAACATTACTTCATATATTATCAAAGATAAGCAACCTATCACATGGCCAACCTAAATGGCAAAGATGAAAGCTCACGTCGCCGCATACTCTGAATGAAAATAGACACCAATGCCTCTCCGTTCCAAGGTTTCCTTATACACATGCTCATGGCCACATCTACAATTATGTGACGGTTGCCATACAGTGTTTTAATACTGAGAGGAAAATAACAGCTTTGAAATGTATTTTGAGACCGATTATTTTTTCAATTTAGGCTACATAATGATTCAAATCCAAGTTAGACACCTCAGAGATTGGTTAAACTGATTCTCATTTGCTTAGCACAATAATATTTTTCCCGTGACTATTTTTTTTACTCTGAAATAGAGATACTGTTTTTTAAACCCGGTTTTATTTGGTTGGAAACAAGAAAAGTTTTTATGAAACTGAGATGACTGAAAAACTGGAACAGATACCATCTTCAGAACTCTATTTTGATAAAAAATATACAAATGTATGCACACAAAATTTTGCAGTTGGGAAGAGCTGGTGCAAATAAATTGGAAAGTGTCAAGGGTATCCTTTTGCCCTTTCCCGCAAAGTTGGGAGGTTATGCGTGTTGCCTCTTTCCTTAGCTTCTCTCTTCGGGCGCGAAGTAAGCCCTTTCTCCGTCGAATGCGAAGCTCTCAGGCATCCAGCCGAGCTCGCGAATCCCCCGACTTCCTCTCCTGCCGCGGCGAACCGTCAAGGTCGCCGGTTTAGCGTGTTGCTTCGTCAAGAGCGAGAGAGATAAGACGCTCAACGGGTTCAGGGTAAACCCTCAAGAAAAGTATCTACTGAAGTAGGTGAACGTCTGAGCAGCAAACAAGGATACAGCCTCTGCCTCCCTTGCCATGCGAATCTAATCAGTAAGCACAGCATAGATTTTGTTTCCGCCCATCTTCTTGGAAGAGAGTTACACTTGGAATAGCTAGAATTAGCTATTTGCGGAATCCGGTAGTCTGCTAATTTTATTTGCATCTTTTTATATGGGTGGGTAATAGGTTAGGATAAGGGCTTTCTCAAGGAACGGAGGAAGGGTGGAGAGAAACCCGGCGTCGGCATTAGCCTACTCTTAACGACAGGCGCCAAGGGGCCCAAGATTCAACGTCCTAATTCAAGAACGAAGTACTACATTTAAAGTGGTGGTGGTTACATGGTGCTTCACTTGGTACCAGTGCACTAATCAAAATCCTAATAATCCCTACCGAGATACGAAACTGGACGCCCCAGATTGGACTCCAGTACTCCAGCCCCCACACCCACCCTTCCTTCCTTTGAATGACATTTATTTTATATCCCAGCCTAAGTTTCGTGTACCAGTGTCATTTTTAATGCCATAGACAAGGTCTGCTGCTATGTATAATCACCATCTAATAGCTACGAGGGGGTCTTATGTTCAAAGTCATCTCATAAATGGTTTAACCCTTTCAGACCTGGCGTCCATTGTAATGGACCTAGGTTTCAATTTATTGCTACATTGTACTCAATGTATTCTCACATTTTTTTATGAGCTTCCGTCATTCAGTGATACTTTGTCGACTACTATGTGTGTGGAGTCGTGTGTCGATAGAGCGGTTTGGTTACGAAGGGAGCTCGATTCAAAAATGGTATCCATTGCATCAACTCCTAAGGATATATGATATTCTATATTTTATTTTTTTATTACTACAGCCTCGTGATGCTTGCAGATTTTTTTAAACATTCCTCATTGTTTATTAATTGTACTATGAGTCTTAAATTTAACCATTGATTTTTATTTTTTGGTATCTTCATCGTTAAATGAATGTCAATTATAATGGACATTGGGACCACGAGGAAAGGTCACTTCCATTTATCTCTTTTCCATTTTGATAATATATACGTAGGTAAATGCTACCAGTGCAGTGCTGTAAACATTTCTTATCCTTTATTTTCTAAGAATTTGATTTCGAAGAGTTTTCAAAGATAATTTAACACTATTCCGACTAATTATTTATTTTTATTTGTATTTTGTTACTATATTCTCTGGGGTTATATATTTTTAGGCATCGCCATTAGTTTTATTTTACTTTTTTCATTAATTTACATTTTATGTGATTTAATAATGGATAGTGATTCCAGTACTATAACGTTTTACGTAATTTTTAGATGCATTTAATTGCAATGATGCTGAGCACATCAGAACAATTATTGGATACTATGAGGATCCAAATGACTCTGAAATCGAAGGTTTAGATAGTATTGGCAGCGAGCAGATGAGCCAGTTCCCACATCCCACAAAGGCCAGGTATTCTATAATCCAATCTCGAAGAAATACATATTTATCTTTGATATAGTGTGAATGTTATTAAATGATACAACCAATTATGAAAAAACTACGGGAACTAATGGTGAAGGTCTGGCCAATGTGAAGGTGAGATTGAAAATTCAGCTCTTATACGTGAACAACCGGAAAACGAGGAATTGCTGAATTTTGAAGTTACCGGCTAAGTCAGCCTAAAGTGGAAAAGGCAGAAATACAACCACGTGATTTGATTGCAGAGTACCATAGAGAAAAAAGACAAAGATGAATTTGATGTTGGTTCGTATGAAATATTTTTCCCAACTACATTAGTAAGTAAAGATCAATATGAAAACATGACAGTAAAGACAAATAAAAGGATATTGATATTTCAAGCCAACAGATAATACAGAAATTGAAAACTCATTGGAATACATATTATCATGGGTTCATTTTAAAAATCCCAAGAGAAACACTGTACTTCGTCAAAGTATTAGGCATATGTGTGTTTTTTGATGTAGGTAACATTTATTGCTGAACAATGAAAACGTAGGCTTTTGATTTCAAAAACTGCAATAGCTACCCATATTTCTTTTATGTATTATGATAAAGGTTTCTAAATTACTAATGAAAAAGTATGTATTTGTTAAATTACGAACAAGTTATCTACCCTTAGTACACATTACATGGGTGTTTTCAAGTCTGTTTCCGCACTAATAGGCACTTCAGACCGGGAGTAAAGGTATAAGGATAGGAATGGAAGGGATGGGGTACCTCTCTCCGTATCCACCCTTAGTATAATCTGGTATTTATCAGGTATGTTAAATTTTATGTCACAAAGGATGGCAACTCAAACCGAAAATATGTGATTCTTTTCCATTCCAGATTGTTTTGGTGAAAAACACACTTGAGCAACTAAGGCAATAGGTATGATTCACAGCTTCAAATTGATATATCTGGTTCTCTGGTGTTTCGGGCATAAGAAGCATAGACACCTAGCTAACCTATATACTTCCTGACAAGGTCGGTAAATATCAGGTCGTGACACGCATTTGTCTAATGTAATCCGCCATTTTGTTTCGACTTCGCGGCGGGAATTCGACTTTCCCATGCAAACAAACGTAGGTAATCGATGCAAAGAACCACAATTTGCTGTTTTACTATTGGAGACAAATCTATGAAATTTTTACCCTGTATAAAGGATATAAGGGCCTTTTGGAAGCAGTTCTCGCATCACACCTGAAGGTCGTGGGTTCGACTTCAAAAATCTTAGAAATCACACATCCACCGCGCCAACGTACCATCACCTTAATTACAAGGAACCACTATTTGCTGTTTTACTATTCAAGACAGGAATATGAATTTTTTACCCTGTATAAAAGATATGAGGGCCTTTTGGAAACAGTTCTCGCATCACACCTGGAGGTCGTGCGTTCGACTCCACAAATCTTAGAAATTACACATCCACCGCGCAAACGTACCATCGCCATATTTACAATGAACCACGATTTGCTGTTTTACTATTTAAGACAGGTATATGAATTTTTTACCCTGTATAAAGGATATGAGGGCCTTTTGGAAGCAGTTCTCGCATCACACCCGAAGGTCGTGGGTTCGACTCCAAAAATCTTAGAAATTACACATCCACCAAGCCATATTTACAATGAACCACGATTTGCTGTTTTACTATTGGAGACAGATCTATGAATTTTTTACCCTGTATAAATAATATGTGGGCCTTATAGAAGCAGTTCTCGCATCACACCCGGAGGTCGTGGGTTCGACTCCAAAAATCTTAGAAAAATCGCTTCCACCGCGCCAACGTACCATGACCGTATTTACAAGGAACCACGATTTGCTGTTTTACTATTCAAGACAGGTATATGAATTTTTTACCCTGTATAAAGGATATAAGGACCTTTTGGAAGCAGTTCTCGCATCACACCCAGAGGTCGTGGGTTCGACTCCAAAAATCTTAGAAATCACACATCCACCGCGCCAACGTACCATCACCTTAATTACAAGGAACCACGATTTGCTGTTTTACTATTCAAGACAGGTATATGAATTTTTTACCCTGTATAAAGGATATGAGGGCCTTTCGGAAGCAGTTCTTGCATCACACCCAGAGGTCGTGGGTTCGACTCCTAAAATCTTAGAAATCACACATCCACCGCGCCAACGTACCATCACCTTCATTACAAGGAACCACGATTTGCTATTTTACTATTCAAGACAGGTATATGAATTTTTTACCCTGCATAAAGGATATGTGGGCCTTTTGGAAGCAGTTCTCGCATCACACCCGGATGTCGTGGGTTCGACTCCAAAAATCTTAGAAAACTCGCTTCCACCGCGCCAACGTACCATGACCGTATTTACAAGGAACCACGATTTGCTGTTTTACTATTCAAGACAGGTATATGAATTTTTTACCCTGTATAAAGGATATAAGGATCTTTTGGAAGCAGTTCTCGCATCACACCCAGACGTCGTGGGTTCGACTCCAAAAATCTTAGAAATCACACATCCACCGCGCCAACGTACCATCACCTTAATTACAAGAACCACGATTTGCTGTTTTACTATTCAACACAGGTGTATGAATTTTTTACCCTGTATAAAGGATATGAGGGCCTTTCGGAAGCAGTTCTCGCATCACACCCAGAGGTCGTGGGTTCGACTCCTAAAATCTTAGAAATCACACATCCACCGCGCCAACGTACCATCACCTTCATTACAAGGAACCACGATTTGCTGTTTTACTATTCAAGACAGGTATATGAATTTTTTACCCTGTATAAAGGATATGAGGGCCTCATGGAAGCATTTCTCGCATCAAACCCGGAGATCGTGGGTTCGACTCCAAAAATCTTAGAAAACTCGCTTCCACCGCGTCAACGTACCATATTTACAAAGAACCACGAATTGTCTGTTCTACTATTGGAGACAGATCTATGAATAGTTCACCCCGGTGTAACATTCATGTACAAGTCTATAAATATTATACTTATTTTTTTTCTTAAACATTTTTGCTGCAACATTAATTTACTTAAAACATTACACTACCCATGTACACCAGAATGCTGCAATTTGAGTCCTATATGATTGGTGGAACTGTCACATTAACAACCATGGAGTGCACAGAGTCAGATATAAGGAAAATATTTGTTGTCATGAATGATGGAGGTCAAACAAATTATCAGCAATGGCTGCTGAAAATTATTAATGGAATGTAATGTTCAGTTATATTTGGCAGATAGATTTGGCAGATTGTAGTGAATCCATCTCTTGAGTTAATGATCTTCAACTGAGCATCTAAATTTTGATTTATTTATTTTCTTTACTTTCATGTAACTTTCACTAATTAATTATTACACAAAAATTAGGAAATACAGGCCAAAGTAAATAAACTTTCAAGATATTAAGACATGGATGAGGAATCGAAAAGAGGCATCATTTATTGCACTCAGTACTTTCCATGATAATGCCTCCAACATCTAATCAAGGTAGTTAACATTTTGTTTGATTGGAATATTAAGAATTAGCACTGAATATTTTCTGCAAAAAAATCCGAGAAGGAAAAGGATATTTTAATCATAAAATAATATTCATTGACTTCATTCCAAAATTACAATCAAAGTACTTCATTACATGACACCTTAATGGTTTAGTTTCAACTGGTTTGCTCATTCGCATACAGTGAAACTCACTTCATCCAACGCTGGTAAGTCATCTGCAACTTATCAACCACTCTTAAACATTCCCTGAGCACGCCTTCCACTTCCATTAATTTCAATCAACTTTCTGCATATGGTGACAGGTTGAAACATACAGAGTTGACTAGGGTCATATTCTGTAAATGAATGCAACTAGTTACAGTTGGAAGATCAGGAACTGCAAATACCATACTCATGTAATCGACTAAATGATCTTACATGCTCCTCCACTACTGGTGGCCTCGAAATAACAATGAATGGCATGGCTTACACAAACTCATTTCACACAACTCCACCTACTCATCTGCTCCTTTTCTTACACTCTTAAACATTCCTTGAGCATGCCTACCACATCCATTGATTTCAATCAAAATTCTGTATATGGTGACATGTTTGAAGATGATGAATTGCCAGGGGTCGTATTCTGTAAAGGAAATCAACTAGTCAGAGTTGGAACAGCAGGATCAGCAAATGACTTACTCATGTTATTCACTGAATGAACTTACATGCCCCTCGACTACTGGTAGCCTCGAAATATCAGTAAATGATATGGTTTCCTCTAAGTTTCTCTCCATCGCAATCACGGAAATCCACTTCAACCAATTACTAACTCATCTACTCCTTCTGGTATCTTCTCCTGGTTCACTGTAAATATGGCGATGGTACGTTGGCGCGGTGGATGTGTGATTTCTAAGATTTTTGGAGTCGAACTCACGACCTCCGGGTGTGATGCGAGAACTGCTTCCAAAAGATCCTCATATCCTTTATACAGGGTAAAAAATTCACAGATCTGTCTCCAATAGTAAAACAGCAAATCGTGGTTCATTGTGAATATGGCGCGGTGGATGTGTAATTTCTAAGATTTTTGGAGTCGAACCCACGACCTCCGGGTGTGATGCGAAAACTGCTTCCAAAAGGCCCTCATATCCTTTATACAGGGTAAAAAATTCACAGATCTCTCTCCAATAGTAAAACAGCAAATCGTGGTTCATTGTAAATAAGGCGCGGTGGATGTGTAATTTCTAAGATTTTTGGAGTCGAACCCACGACCTCCGGGTGTGATGCGAGAACTGCTTCCAAAAGGCCCTCATATCCTTTATACAGGGTAAAAAATTCATAGATCTGTCTCCAATATTAAACAGCAAATCGTGGTTCATTGTAAACATGGCGCGGTGGATGTGTAATTTCTAAGATTTTTGGAGTCGAACCCACGACCTCCGTGTGTGATGCGAGAACTGCTTCCAAAAGAACCTCATATCCTTTATACAGGGTAAAAAATTCATAGATCTGTCTCCAATATTAAACAGCAAATCGTGGTTCCTTGTAAACATGGCGCGGTGGATGTGTAATTTCTAAGATTTTTGGAGTCGAACCCACGACCTCCGTGTGTGATGCGAGAACTGCTTCCAAAAGGCCCTCATATCCTTTATACAGGGTAAAAAATTCATAGATCTGTCTCCAATAGTAAAACAGGAAATCGTGGTTCATTGTAAATATGGCGATGGTACGTTGGCGCGGTGGACGTGTAATTTCTAAGATTTGTGGAGTCGAACCCACGACCTCCGGGTGTGATGCGAGAACTGCTTCCAAAAGGCCCTCATATCTTTTATACAGGGTAAAAAATTCATATACCTGTCTCCAATAGTAAAACAGCAAATCGTGGTTCATTGTAAACATGGCGCGGTGGATGTGTAATTTCTAAGATTTTTGGAGTCGAACCCACGACCTGCGGGTGTGATGCGAGAACTGTTTCCAAAAGGCCCTCATATCCTTTATACAGGGTAAAAAATTCATAGATCTGTCTCCAATAGTAAAACAGCAAATCGTGGTTCATTGTAAATATGGCGCGGTGGATGTGTAATTTCTAAGATTTTTGGAGTCGAACCCACGACCTCCGGGTGTGATGCGAGAACTGCTTCCAAAAGGCTCTCATATCTTTTATACATAGTAAAAAATTCATATACCTGTCTTGAATAGTAAAACAGCAAATCGTGGTTCCTTGTAATGAAGGTGATGGTACGTTGGCGCGGTGGATGTGTGATTTCTAAGATTTTTGAAGTCGAACCCACGACCTCCAGGTGTGATGCAAGAACTGCTTCCAAAAGGCCCTTATATCCTTTATACAGGGTAAAAATTTCATAGATTTGTCTCCAATAGTAAAACAGCAAATTGTGGTTCTTTGCATCGATTACCTACGTTTGTTTGCATGGGAAATTCGAATTCCCGCCGTTCCTCCGAAACAAAATGGCTAAATCAAGGTGCATCATGGGATCGTGTCACGACCTGATATACACGGACCTTGCTTCCTGATGGCCAAGGGTGCTGCCATCTAGTAGTGTGTTGAGGAACTAAATTTCAAAGGTAACCTTTTAGTCCCAATGTCCATTACCGTGGACATAAAATTATTTAAACAAATATAATTGCAATGGATATTTAAACTACATACAATCATTATTTAATTTATATAGAATAGGTATGAACTGAAAAAAAAATTTTTCATCGGTTAAAAATAAATCGGGTCTGAAAGGGTTAAAGTCTGAACCGCTGTGACACGTGGATCATGCCAGAAGAAAACATGAAAAAATGGGATTTAAAGGGAAAAGGGGTAGAATTGATACAATTCCCGAGTCGGCATTGCCATACTCTCCACGAAAGTACCGAGGAGTCCAAAGTTTTACGTCCCATTCGACGAATGGATATCTGAACTTGGGATGCTCTCCTCATTGCATACAAGAAGATATTTCGATGAAATTTCCACATCTTTTTTAACTGGGTACCTGAAAAAGGGTGTTAAGTCCTCTTACCACCCAAAACTTCATTGTTATCCATGGCTTTTAGTGGAATTATGGTGGGAAAAATTGGACGAATCTGTTGCAGTTTCGTACGAATCTGGCATTAGATCAAAAGTAAAGAACGACAGTGAAATTTGTTTAGGTATATAGAAATCAATATGTATATGATTCCTTCCCTGTATCAATCAGTGCTCTTGAGAATAAAATACTCATCTTGTGTTTTATATTTCCAGAACCCGGCTTTGTTACTTACAGCAATATCCCTTTTTTATGCATGATATGTAGTGCATGTTTGGTGAGAGTTCACCCCCTGCCACACACCTTTATGGTAGCTTGCAGGGTATTATGTAGATGAATAGCAGAAATATCACATGCGGGAACCGGGTTCAGGTCCCGTTCAAGGCGAATGACTTTTTCCTCTGTGGAATTTCTAGTATTGAAAAATTTCAGGGGGTAAATTTGTTAAGGTTTTTGCGGCAACTTCGTGTTCCTCGATTTTTTTATGCTAACAGCATATTCAAATGAAAAACACACATTATCTCAATTCATCCTCACAACCCATTTTAATGAGGTACTCCTGATTTTTCTCTATTTACACATGCGTAGTTGTCAATATGTTTCTCTGATTATAAAACAATCTCGTATGCCAATACGTAAGAATATGTCTGAGTTTCTCTTTTAACAATCATCATCATGGGTCAGCAATCCTAGGATTGGTTTGACGCAGCCCTCCACTCGAAACTTCTATCGGCCACCCTCTTCATATGGACGTAGCTCCTCTCTTTTACATCCTTCACAACTTGCTCCATGTACCTCATACGAGGCCTGCCTTTTCCATTCTTCCCGTTCACTTTTCCCTCGACGATTGTCTTCATCAGGCCATCGTGTCTTAAGATGTAGCCTATAACCTATTAGCCTATTAAGTTGTCCCGTCTTATTTTTAAGGTTTTCAGTAGACCTCTTTTCTCCCACTCTTCTTAAGACTTCTTATTTTGTCACTCCATCTAATAATAATGTTTTTTAAATATTAACTTTTTCGCCTTAACCCTCGCATATTTTTTCTATGTTCATCTGGCTGCGACGTACTCCTTTAATTCTTTTTGGATAAACTGGAATCGGAATGATATGTACTATGATGCTTTTTTAATTCGCTATAAACATGGAGTACCTATCTTAATGAAACCACTTAGTATTAAATTTCGCTGTGCGACTGGTAATACGTCGGATACATTTCACCAACACAAAAGGTCGTTAATTTTTTTTTTAGCGAAACGCTACCTCACATGGAAATATTTCATCAGAAATTCATTATATTTCATATGTTTTTCAATAAAAAAACAGCTTAAAATATTGATTATGCGTATTACTATATATTACCTAAACCAAAATAAAAAAATGCATTTCTTCTTATTCGTTGCCGTATGTAGTGCTCCAAGTATGGGACAAGTCCTCTTTCAGAAATAACATATTCAGATAAGAAGATGTAAACATTTGGGATTACAATTGTATCTCATGTTAATCATTATTGACGTAACATTTCGATAAATAATTTAGAGTAAAAAGATTTAGCATCTTTTTATTGCAACGAATAGTTCATCAAACAGTTCAGACATGTTTTATACTAGAATGGTATTTACATAGAATATTTAGCCCACTGCATTATGCGTACTAACCACTAAAATTGCATGACAAGCAAAATTTATTCGTGGAATCAACATGGCCACTGTGTACAAAGTTGGTCAAATTAAAACTCAGTTTTCATATACTCTAAATTCTCTACGCCATCATTAACCAATTCATTAAAATGTTACGAACTTCAGAGTAATGTAAATTAGTTTTAGGTTTTCTCAACAACAAAAGATCACCGATTTCGCAATATTGTCACTTATTTTAATGGCGACTGTAATTTTTTTGCCCACCGACTAGTAATCAGACTGATATAACGTCAAGGCGGGTAGTGAGGAGATTCGAGATTTTAATTCGAAACGAGATACAGGTGATGAGAGATTGGGGATTGAGATTTTAAATATTGGCAGGAGAAGGGATGACAACAAAAAGGACGTGGGTGGAGATACATGCGGGTAGGCCGAGAAGGTAGGACTCAGGGGTGGGGGTGTGATAAGGGGCACGCATAAAAGGTGTTGCGGAGGGATACATTGGAGCGGGATAGACATTAAAAAGGGGAAAGCTGGAACCCTTAAAAAGCCAAAGGGATGAAAGGAAACTGACGTGGCCGGGAAGGGATTTATAATAAAAAGAGGCGGATCTTCCAAAGAGAGAGAGAGAGAGAAACCCTTCCATATTTATTGATACGGGATTAATTTTTCACCAGAGTGACTTCTTTGGCAGAAACAGAACGCTGGAAATTCATATGAGGGGCAAAAATTAATTTCCATGGCTCCGTTGACAAAAAAATATGGGACAAGATGTCTGGAAATAATACAAATCCTTGGCGTGACCGACTGATCCTTTCAATTTTATCGCGTCATCGTGGACCGGGAGAAAAGGGAGATGGAGACAAATTTCGTCGTTTTCCGTTCATCGTGTTTGTAGATATCAATTTTCCGCGATGAACTTCCCCTTAATCATTTAATATCCCTGTCGATAACGTTCAGCCGATCAACGCCACTGGATTTAAAACCTATAGGCGTGGCGTTAAGTAGGTTATATTCGTTAATATATCCGTTATGAAGCAAAAAACTTTGAGGATCTGACTGCTACTCCAAGGAGTATACGTCAATCAGTCGAAGAATTCAATTTACAATGGCTCCAGGAGGCAATCTTGGGATAAACAGCTTGAAACTTTTGAAATAAAAATTAGTTTCAAAGGCATTTTATTTTTTCTTCTTTTTCGTCCAATTGGCTATTTATCACCTATATCACTATAAAATGATACTAAAATGGAATAGATGCAACTGACTTAAACTTGATGTTCCAATTGGCTGAACTATATGTATTTTTACTATTTGCATCAATTATTTTCTACATTTCTCAAATGTAAACAACTTTTAGCATTTAAATATAATTTATCGCCTCTATCATCACAAGTTACATTAATGTAAAGCTTTCACGTGGAGTTATAAATGCATTATTTTAATCGAACTTCATTTAAATAAAGCTTGAAACTGGACCCAGATACAATTTCTAGTCAATTAAGAAATTATAAATATTCCGTAAGCCGCGAACTATTCAATACATCCAATTAAACTTAGCACTCATGCCAATAAAACTTCGACCAACCTCTCTGAAAGAAATGTATTTTACACCTCTTTAAAATTATGGCGAAAGTAAACCGTACATTGTGAAACTTGGACTTGAGGACATTTAGAGGGAAAAGGCTGCGTTTGATTTTTTCAAAGAACATGAAATACTTCCATCCATTGGCAGAATGCCAAACATAATAATAAATGTTCATTCCAATCCAAATAAGGAACCCGTAGTTCCTTCAACCTCCTTTTGCAGTGACTACATGTTTCTTATTTAGAAATAAGGAACACGTAGTCACTGCAAGATTGATCTACCCTTACGAACACTTGCAGCAATAGTATCAGAAGTCAATGTCACTAATCATTCAATTCCGACCTCAGGAATCCTGGTTTTCAATTCCTTTTGATATGTTTTCCTATAATGAATGAAAGAGACTGGTTTAAAGTAAATAAGCCTGGCAGTATTCGGTTGCATCCCTGCAGGAAAACCCAATTGGCCGCGATCACTTGAAGGAAGCCCTGCCAAGTAGGCCACCTGAGAAACCTCCGCTTCCTTCGACGAGAAGTCTTGATGAGACCGAAACTATATTTCAAAGGGCACGCTCAAATCAATGCACCACCACATGGTCGCAACAAATAAAAAAAGCCGACGTAAGCTCCAAGGGAGAAGGATTAACTTCCACCTTTGATTTCTCATCTCTCTACGACTTAAATCTCCGTAAGCTGAAAGAGACGATGCTATAGGTATTTTAACTGAGATCTTAAATGTTATGGGCATCTCTTTAATTTATAATCTCTCGGCATTTTTAAGACGAAAAATTTGATACCGAAAGAAATTTAAGTCATTATTTCTTTTCGATCTACCTCTAGTCGGCGGTGATGCTGAGGACGTCATAAAAATCAAGTTCAAATTTATATCAATGCTTAGATTAGTATGCAACATTCGAAACACATCGAATCATTTCTATCAAGTCCATAATCTCATATTTCGTATAAATTTTGTCTTAAACTCCACTGCCTACTTCTAAGTGACAATTTTCCATCCTCTTCTCCTCTGGCTTAGTACTCTTTAACATGTCCTAAAAAACATCGCTCCCGTTTACCAGTTCTGTTCACTCACTTCATCTTCTAATATAGTATATTAACCTCCTCTTCTTCTCGACCACTTTCTACATTTCCTTGTCTTTCCTTGCAACCATCTAACCATCTCCATTCATCCTCAATACCCACATTTTGAAAGACGCCAGAATATTTCCTCCATAATCTACGTATTTTGACCCCATATGCCATGCTCCATTTCAAAATCCCCATCAAGCTTTTTCTTTTCGTTCATGCTCAACTAACCAGTTCGAATGTTTCGAATAGACGAGACGTCTCTTTCGCAAAGATGATTCTTCGAACCTTGTCAGGACTTTTTCGCTTTCCGCTAACAGATCATCGCAGTAAAAGTGTTCCACTGGCAACTAATTAATAACAATAATGCTTCTTTATTTAGCAGCAGATATTCACATTTTCCACTCTAATTAAGATATGCATTTGCTAGCATGGGCAAAAAAAGTCGCAAAATTGCCAAAAGCTGGTTTTCCCTGTACAACAACAGTTTTGCATTACATTACCTGGAATTTTTATTTTAATCTCAATTTAAGTTTCACGTTTTTGTGGCTTGTAAAAAAAAACTTTAAATGTTGCAGAGTAAAGGTTTTCGAATAAACAGAGATCAAGGAGTTGATCTCTGTTTAATCGACTTCCCGTTTCTCTCTTCAAAATGATAATCAACTTATTAGGGTTGCGATATTATTCTGCATTCTCACTCCGCTTACCTTTGATGCATGTACACTACATAACCAGCATTATTTTTATATATTTCCATTCTATTTCCTTTTTGATGTTCATTTGTTAGTTATTGTATTTTATTTACTTTTTGTTTTTCTATTGTTTTGTACTGATCTAACGCCATGGTGATGAAAGAAAGGAAACAGAGAGGAAGGAGGTTGATACATTAAAAAAAATAAAGTGCCAGTATCATTGAAATTTTATTTGGTTAATCGCTTTGACAAATTACCTTTCTATATGGAACATATGTCACTGTTTTAAATTTTTGGAACAACTTCCTTGTTCCAAAGATGTTTTCTCTAATTTACTCTTAAGGTCTGATAAGTTATTATAATAATACTTCAAAAAGATAAATATATTTCATCAGGATTTTGCTTCTGGTATAATCCATTCATTAGGTATTTTATGAACAATTTTATTTCAACGGAGGCAAAGAAGACCAATGACATGTTAATATTTTGCTGATAAAAACTAGGTTACCTCCTTCACAAGTTCCTGCTACATATTGAATGCTATCGATAAAATATAGGTACTCAATTTTCTCTACCTTTCTAATTTTTGCACTGAAGATCCTTATACGTTAAGAGGAATTGGCTCGTTAATTTCAAGAAGGGCAATAACTCCCTTCGGGAAGACAGAGATTCTTTCGCAGGGGCTCCGAGTAATGGACGTGAACGCATTGAGGCTTTTCATGTGCGACAGCGACTCGGGTGTTTGGTGACTGCTTTTCGGATCACTTCTCTCTGTGATGTTTATCCCCTTTTCCCCATTCCCAGTAGCTGCACACCGTTTGGCACTTGTGGAAGTCATTTCGCTGCGGGCTAAACGTGGAGTCCAATTTGGACCCGACCTTCCCACTCTCTGGAATTGAGAATGCCAATAGCGCCGTTGCCGACGCGGACACCACCTTACGTCACCCGCACATCCCGTCCCTCCACCTCCAGACCACTCACGAACCGGCCTGTCATTGGCGGAGAGGATGAAGTGGGGGAAGGAACGATATGGGGGGAGGGGTACTATTGTTTATTGCGGGCGCCGACCGAACAGTGAGGATCACATCCTCACTCGCCGACCGAACCCTGCATAACAGAATCCTGCCTGGAAATCGAAAGTCAATTCGTTCAAACAATACTAGGGCCGTGAGGTGGGCAGGGATTCAGAGGCGATCCGCCTTCGCCTGAGGGGTCACCGTCTACAGTGTGAATGATTTTTGTGACCTCAGGTAACAAGTCATGCCTTCCCGAACCCACCGGACTGAGAGCGACCGATGAGGTCAAATACACAAACACCGCCATAAAAAAGGACGTGGGCATATTTTTAACGTTTTTTATGCTCCATACAATAATCAGTGACACTAAATTACCTAGCTTACTATCACTACTTATGAGTCAATAAATAACGTATGCAATAAAATTTATGTTCGCCTTAAGTCTTTACTTTATCGAAGAACATGATATTCGTACGGCAAAAGAACGCGAGATGGTGAAAAAGAGCAATTGTTTTATTCTGAAGTATGGAGTTTAACTTTAGTCGCTGATGTAATACTATTGCGGTTATACCTTCCACAAATATATGTAAGTGCATTTAGGTTTCCTCTATTTCTTTCAATTGGCTGTTTTACTCATATTCCAATCACGATACCCAGAGAGAATAAATAACTTCTCTCTTGCACTTCAAACAATACAGTTTCAAAGGCATCGCATTTTTTTAGCAATTAATATGTCAACGTCAACTAATTAATATATTTATAATATGTCGTCAAATAATTAATATATTTATAATATTCCGTCAAATAATTGACATATTAATTACTTGACGACCTGCTCTTAAACTTACAAGAAAAAAAAACTTAAAATTGAGCATCAAAAATAGATTACGAAAGTGAAAAAGTAACAATTATTAACTGAATCCAAAATTTCTCTGCCTAAAAGAGGGTTTGACCACAACGCGATTTCTGCAATCGAAAAATTAATTTTTAATTTTACTCCTATTTCTGTTTTGAAGAATGTTGTAGTTTATTTTTTAACGTTATGAGTATTTAGTTTTTATATTTGCAGGCATAGAGCGGTTGAAATTAATTCATTATATAGAACCCTCAGGCTTATTTCAGGTTCAATATATATCAATATTTTAATGAGACACATATGACCGGAAGCTCAAGCAATAAATGATGAGATTAGTTCAAAGCTGCGAATACAACATAAATGATGCATTCCTGAGGCTGAAACCATTTGTGGCACGTACATGTGTCAATTTCATTGCGAGTCCTTTGTTTACGCTGCCGCAATTTAAGTGGAACGAATTTTACGTCGTTCCCACCATCTAGCTGGGAATATTGAAAAACGCCGATGATGAATCGGTGTCATATGTTCAGAAACATATGAAAGCAGCAAAATTCGGGAATACCGTGGGGTTTCATCTTCCGGCCAGGAGAAGAAAAGAAAACAGCGTCGGGGTGCCGGAGGCAAGAGGTGGATTTTCGACCGCTTGCGACGGAAAATACGGAGCAGTGCGTTTTTTGGGAAAACAAGTGACGGATCCATGCGTATTTTTTTCCTTGCTCAGTTATTCTCTCGCCGCAAGAGGGGAGGACGTCAGTGAAACATTATCGGCCTCTGAGGGGCGAAATTTGGCGTTGATGGAGCTCACCATCATTGTGGCAGATTACCACTGCCCTGCGAAGTTTCTTTTTGTATTATTCCCCTCAATGGCCTGTCACGATACGTTTTCAAAGAGCAAAAACCTCATTTCTGGACGGCCCCTTACCCCCTCCGTGACCAGGGGAACATTGAGCAACTTTCCGCTTCCTTTAGTGCAATTGTAAGCAATTTCTCCCGGGAATTTTATCCAAGAAAACGCCTCCACTCCCGCTCTGCGTCTTTCACTCCCTCTTACCGATGGATGTATTTATCAAGTGGCATAAGCAGTCCAGCCTATACCTTGGGTTAGGAGATGAGGGCAATTCGTAGAACCGTACGATGGAGAAGGAAAACATTTTGAGGATAGACACTAAATCGTAATAGACCCCTTATTCAAAATCAATATTAATAATATATTATGGGATAAGATTATTCTGGATTGTTCTTAGTTGTTATTATTATATGTATTTCATATTTATAATTTATTGCTATGAAAAGAAAATAAAGTTAAGTTTATCTGTTGCAAATCATTTTTAACCAGTAACGTGCATCTATATAAATTATTAGTCGAATTGGTTATTGTAATATTTTAATGGTCTTTGGTTTCCATAATTATACGAAATCTGATACCATTAAATTCCTTTACCATTATCTTTCTAAACTATTATTATTAGCCTCAGAGCTCGATGCAGGAGTAAAAAATATCCCTAAGTACCTCCAGAAGAACACCTTTTACTATCTTTTACCAAAAAGAATAGAGCTGGGGGACTCGACTTCTCTTTTGCTTCGTCCATCGTTGGTTACTCGGCTTCCCAGGTAACAGAACTTTTTCACCTCCTTGATTTTTTGTTTTCCTAGTTAAACATTGGTCCTGGATTCCTTTCTTCTACTGCGCACCAATACCTTAGTTTTCTTTTTATTGATATTCAGATGATATCTGGCCGTTGTTCTTTCCACATTTCCTAGTGTCTTCTTTAAATCTCCTTCTGTTTCTGCCATGACTGCTATGTCATCGGCGAATCGTAGCATGCTGATTTTCTCCCCGTGGATATTCACTCCCAGGGACTTAACTTTGACTTCTTGGATGGTTTTCTCGATGTAGACATTGAATAATACGGGAGACAGTGCACAGCTTTGTCTCACTCCTTTCTTTATGCTTGCTTCTGTACTGCTGGGTCCTGATTATGGCCACCTGGTTTTTATACAAGCTGTAGATAACTCTTCGGTCATTTATGATACTCCAATTTCTTGCAGAAACTTTAGCACATTGTCAAATGCCTTCTCCAAATCTACAAATGCAACAAACGTCGGTAAATTCTTCTCCATTCTCTTCTCTATAAGTAGCCTGAGGGCCAAAATTGCCTATCTTGTGCCCTTGTTTCTTCTGAACCCGAATTGGTTCTCATGCAAGATTTCCTCACATTTTCGCTTTATTCTTTTATAGATGATTCTCGTCAATATCTTCGAGGCAAGTGTCGTCAGCCTTATGGTTCTAAAATGTTCACAGTTCTCAGCCCTCTTGTTTTTGGCAAATAAAGTGAGTGTGATTAAAAATCTAACCTGCCGGAAGTGAATAAATATGAATTATGTGAATAAATAATGAAGTGAAGGAGAATTAAGGCAATTTTGTTTATTTTTCATAGTGAACACTATTTAAATTGAGTATATGAATTAATAAATCGAGGTAATGGTTTTAGGATTAGGTATCTACGGGTAAAGAATTATAATGCTGCGTCTTGCCGATTATAATACTGTCAATGCGGGAACAAAAGTATCGAAAGGTTTCTAGACACTCCAATAGAAATGGATAAGACATGGTGTTAGCTGAAGGTTAATGCAAATAAAACTAAAGTGATATTACTCAGCAAAAAAAGAGGAGTCCAATACTTTTGGGGGAATAAATTTTGTAGAGGCAAAATAGTATTGCTATCTGGGAATCCAAGTAACCCACCATAGAAATAGCCAGTAGAATAGCCCTGGTAAATAGAGTACTTCACAAAATTTTACTGGAAGAATCTACCTATAAATACAAGTTTAGAAGTAAGAAAGCACTTCATAAGAACTTACATCTTGAATTTGGTTCTTTATGGGACTGACCTTTTGATGATGATGACAGCAGCAGAACTGCTAAGACATGAAAAATCCGGAAGTTGGTGTTCCAGAGAAATGGTTGAAATAAAATGACAACAAATCCACAAATAAATAAGCGTGGGAAGATATTGAAGTCTGAACAAAACTTTAAAAATAAGACCAGTAAATGTATTAGGCCCTACTTTGAGACAAAATGGTCTGATTAAGGTTAATTCCAAGGAGGAGAGAATAGAAAAAAAGGAAAAGGAAGACTTGGTTTGAATATGTGAAGCAAATAGTAAGGGAAGTAAATGAGAATGATCGCATAAATATGCAAAGATCAGCTGAAAAAAGAATTTAGTGAGGGTCTCATCGATCTGGGAAGTAGACTTAATGAGCAAAAGAGACAAGAGATCAAATGGAAGTCTCTTTGGAAATCTCGCCTACCTTGGAAAAATATAATATACCAGCAGAATGGCTCAAGAGGTCAGGGAGAGGGTGAGGAGAAACTATGAGAAAAAACCATTGGCATTCAAAAGCATGTGCTCAAGGATAATAAAACACCATCAGACACAACTTTTAAAGCATAGCTGCGTATAATGATGAGATATGGCTACAACAGACGCAGACAATGTAATACGAGCATTTGAGAAACCGTATTGAAAAAGAATGATAAAAATAATGGGTACAATATTTAACGAAGAGGCTTTGCTTTGAATTGGAGGGAAGAAAAATCTGTAAAGGATCCTTAAAGCATTCTTTAGTAGTTTAGCAGTAGTCTTCTTCTGTAGTGAAGAGTTACTAGATGCATCATAAGGGTCTCATGACGTAAAACATCAATGGAAATGGGGATTGGAAACATGGAAAAGGTCGATCTAAAATGAAGAATTTCGGGTTGACAAGGAGGATGTAAAAGATGAAAACTATGTTCATATAAAGGGTTTAGCCAATGAAATATTCGGATAAAGAGCTGCACCAGAATAATATTTGCGTTGATAACCAATAATTATGCCATTAGTCTCCTCCCCTAACTACTCGCAACGCAATGAAAATAATTGATTTTTTCAACTAGCTCCGAAAGGGCATCAACTTATAAGGCCATATTCGGCGGAGGTCACTCCATATGCATGAAGAAATTGCCATCATATCTTTGAAGAATCTTAAAGCAGTAGTTTTAAGTTTGCGAGCTCTTTTATCGGGTCCATTCCGTAGAGTGAGCTCTAATTCTCCCACCCACTTTGATTGCTTAATTGTGCAAATTACGGCGTGAACTTACTTTCCACATGAACACTTTACGGTAACTCCACGGGGATTCGTCTAACAGCGGTCATTTTCTCCCCCGTTGGCTTCCCAGAAAAGAGAAGACGTCCACCGGAATGAGTTTCAC
Source organism: Platycnemis pennipes (assembly GCA_933228895.1). Lineage (NCBI taxonomy): Eukaryota > Metazoa > Arthropoda > Insecta > Odonata > Platycnemididae > Platycnemis > Platycnemis pennipes. The sequence continues at coordinate 88,570,576 of OW121857.1, forward strand.
GCGCGATATAAACTTATCTTTATTTCGGCGATTTAATCGCCTGGCTCCACGCTGAGTTGGGGTATCGCCCCCTCTCTTCCCAATTTCCATCCTAAGACCCTTGGAGGAGTAAGGGTTTCTTCCCCGCACAACTCCTCACCCGGGCCCTTAACTTAAAAGCCCCACCCCTTTCTCCTTCCGTTCCTTCATGCCCTTCTCCACCTCGAAGCTTCTGAACTTAGATCGCGCGGTGTTTCACTAAGAAAAAGGTTCTTCCGAAAAGGACCTAGTCTCTGTCTTGCTGTGGACAAAGGTGACTCCCAACAAGTTTGCGGTGAAGTGCTCTCTCAAAAGTTTACTAGTGAAGGGATACATTACAATCGACAAAATACTTTTGAGACAACTTGAAACTATTCACTTCTATTGGTAATGTATCACTCAAAATATTATTCCGCATCAAAATGTAATCTTTAGAACGCGCTAAAATAAATTTACTCGATTAAACTGAAACAAGGTGGTACGTTTAAGATTTTATACGCGGAAACAATTGATGCAGATAATGGAATGCAAAACATTCACGTAGAGTTTCCTCAAAGTTTATAATTGATTTCAACACCAACCTTCTGCAAAGTTCTCAATTTTTAAAGTATAGAGAACCAGTTAACTACTTGAATCAAATGAAATATGAAATAAAAACTTCTGTCGAATAAGAGGAATTATTAGATGTAGAATAATCAGGTATTTATCCATTTACATATATAGGGCAAGAAAAGGGGGTTAATATTAGGCCACTATGACTAGTTCTAGCTCTAAGTTTTACATAAAACATATTAACTTATATAAGGACACTTAAATGAGTAATGTTTGAATACTTGCATTAAATATTTAATAAAAGCAAATATCATTGCGAACCACTAGTTACACATTTAATTTCCGCCCCATTGCCTAGAATATTTGGCTCCACTGGACGCATTGCTGTAGTAACTTATGTAAAAGTTCAAATTCTTTAAATGAGTTACTATTAAAAAGAACATGAATTTATAAAAATCCTACTTTTTAAAATAAAAAATCGATTATATCTTCCTTAGTCAAATTTTGTGCCATACTGAATCCAAGGACTTACTTTGAAGCCTAAATTGTAATGACTGCAATATGATGTTTTCTTTTTATCGTTTTATCACGAATGCGCCAAATGTCACCACAGTTTAGATATCAACCCTGTATTCATCGCATTATATTCATCATTTCAAATAAGTATTGAACATTTATTGTGTGTTAATAATGCCCGTTATTTTTACCATAACTTTCAGAATGATCACTGAGCAAGGCGATGCGCTCCCGATGCTAGATTTATATTATATTATACGATATATTATTATTGTGTCGGAAAATCAAAATATTACTCCTAAAAACGATTGTTCAATGTTATCAAACTGAATTAATATATATTTTTAGTCAATGTAAAAATATTGCATCATTTTTATTTAGCTCAACTTAAATAATCTAAATAAAACCGCATACTGATATATAAAACAATGGCTTCATTATTTTTTTCTCCTAAGGTGCTACATTTTATTAAATTACCCTCCGCATTTCTCGCTAGTACCCCAGGAAGAAGGTTAGCACTAAGAGAGTTAAAGAAAAAATGTAAGAATTTTTTTAAGTCTGTCCACGTTAAAAACGTTATATTTTGCGAGACATTCAGTAGGTACCTTATTTAAACATGTGTTGTACGGGTGAGCATGGGTACATTGTTAGCCAAAAAGGCTTCAAACGGTCAAGCATTATTTCGTTTTGTCAAAGAAAAATGGTTGTTCTTTCATTTAGATATAAATAAACGTATCCCAGCCCTTCAAAAAACCTACAAAATCCAAAAGCTCTAAGGAAAGCTCTTTTGGAAGATTCGCCCAGGGAAAGGAAAAATAGCGGACTTAAAATATGTGTTTCATTAAGGAGAGGAGGGTTTCGGATGATAAACCCGGGCAACAGTTGTCCTTAATGGAGCAGTTCGCCCAGATATCTGGGGAGCCTCTTTGGCCACGAGGGGAAAGTGAACTTCGCTACGCATGTGCTCCCAAAAGGAGATCACCACAGCACTATGAGCCAGCAGGCTGCGTAACAAGGACAGTAGGAAATCAGGGCCAAAAGTCCCTTGGGCTTAGGGCCAATACAAAGCGATGAGAGTTTTGACTTTGGCCCCTTGAATTTTTCCTTCCGGTGAAGTAAAAGATCGGTCTTGAATTTACTTTCATTGTGCTACAAAATGTTACCGATGGCCATTGACGCATCATTGGAATCAGTGAATTCAATTTATTACCATAGTCATATGTTCCATGCTCATTTCTAATCTTCGGACATTCCAGATACCTCTCCTCATCAACATCATCATCATGACTTACCAAATGATTGTGTTCTGGAGCTCTCCACTACATTTGTTTATGGACAAGCCTCCTAATATTATCATCAATCGTTTCTTTGTTAGATTAACATTTTACCAACATATCTGGAACTAGGTTTTCATTTGACATCCCACCCAATTACTTTTCCCTTCAAAACTGTTTTCATCAAACCATGTGGTTCTAAGATATAGTAAGGGTATTTTCAAACTCATTTTCACGAGGATCATCAGACAAGGCGATCCACTCCTGATGCCATATTTCTGAAGAAAAATCGTAAGTTTTTGGAAGTATATTATGTCAATTCCGTCCTTTTCCAGTATTTCCATCGAACTTCTTATTTTTCTCACTCTTACTGGAAACAATCATTCCGTACTACAGACTATCCATTTGATCTGTGAAAACCTTCTGAGATATGAGATTTCATATTCTTCCTCTTTTGCTTCTTCCACAGTTTCAAATTGACCGTTAAATGATCATGTAAAGGAGCAGGCTCCAAAGGTATATCTTTAAAATGTTTTTTATAATTTTATTTATTATTTCCAATCCTACCAATCCTAGTATTGTAATACCGATGACGATGATTAATTATTTCACCTTAAAAGCATCTTAATTATTTCCAACTTCTTCCCATGCTTCTATTCCATACATTAAGTTATAAATGTGAATCATCTCCGAATATAGATTTCCCAGCTAGATAAAGGCCCTTGAATGGAAATTTCATCCTTTTAAATCCAAAATGCAGATCGGTCACTTAAACATCTCCTCCTTTTCAAAAACGCCTTAGATAAATCAAATTGATTCAAGCATATGCAACAAAATCTGTCGCTGAACAAAGCCTTGACTTATATGTGACATAAAGGAGACGTGACCAGTGGTAGATTGGAATTCGAAAAGCAAACAAGTAGATGATGAAAACATATATTCATTTTTATATGACTTATTTAAAGATGCCACTTCAATTTCGCCAAGGAGTACTATTTGTATGCACATTTCTAAATGAATAACATCCTTCATAAGCGTACATAATGATTTTTAAGTCCCTTAACCCTTAAAAAAACGTATAATTCCCAATCGTAAATGAAAGTCTACCTAAATATATGAGGTTTTCAAATATATGGTAAGGTATAATTATTAATAGAGGAAGAGTTTTACAGATCTAAATTTAGGAATGGTAAAGCAAATGCTTCCTTACAGAGTAGAACCAAAGAAATACTCCTCGATATGATGAAAAAGTACTTCAAAATGGTCCATTTTAGGTATGAGAATAATTCGTTGTTTCGCAAAAAGAGGAAGAAGGCTACTTTCATCCATATCTGTCTTTTAATAGAAATCTAATGCATTTTAAATAATTCTCTGGAAAAGCATCAATTATGATAATTGATAATACGTGCTGATACAACAAATTGTTCACTTTTCCTTAAATCCAAACATAATATAGTTCGGGATACAATCACGGGACACTGCAATTACTTTTCTCAGCTGGAGAGTAGAATTGGACTGATAGTATGGATAAAATAAGCCTTCGTCCCTATTCATAAAATTTCAATAAGCACGAAGGATGTCAGTATATTTCCAAGAAATATAATCAACGTTTCCGCTGCTGTTCCATGTTCTTGTTCAAAAATGGAAACATTCTTTGCTGTTCGCAAAACTGTTGCTTTAAGGGCTCCCTAGTATTCTGCTCTTTTTACGCATTAAATAAGCATAAGACTTGATCAGAACAGCGCTCAAATTCAATTTTGGGCGTGGATGCACATTTTAGCATATACCTATGGTAATTCATGCACATTGCTTCACAATTTTATTCTTTAACATTAAATACATTCTCTATTTCTTGACAAAGGTATTTTTTCACCCTTTTCTTCAATTTATCAAATATTCTTCAATCACCTACACCCTTCAATCGCTATCTTCAACAATTTTAACATAATCCAAACTGACATCGTCTTACTTCCTGGAGATCAGGTTGGCTGGTGGAAGGCGTACCAACCTGTAATTCCAAAATCCCTGGTTCAATTCATGACCATGGGAGAGATTTTGTTGGTATGCTTGCTCTTCGTTGAACTCTAATCTCCCAAGTTCAATTCTTCGTCCATGGAACGGATTATTAAAAGTAGGCTTCCGCTGATGCCAGATTTCGGTCCTTCCTATTAAACATTTCTGACCTTACCCCTAGTCATAGTTGGGAAAGCTACCAAAAAAAATAACTGATTAAAGTTAAAGTTAATCTCTGTAACAAGTAACTAGTAAAAGTTAAAAGTTACTTTTCTGAAAAAGTAACTGATTAAAGTTAAAGTTTAAAAAAATGTAACTTTTACGTTAAAAGTTATTTTTCCGGTACTTTGGCAAATTGGATGCTGAGGTGATAGAGGCCTTGCTGGTTAATTGTTTTGACATGCAAAGCAATCACTGAAAACTGTCATCGCGGTTTCTTCCATCAGTATCCATTGGTTTTAAATTATCCTAAGTGGGGATTTTCGCTGTAATGCCATTTAGTGTCCAGAGTGATGTTGGTCAGGTTTCGTATTTTCTGTTAAAAGTATTCGGGGATTTTTCTGAAGTGGATTTCCAATTCCGGTATTTTTAAGTTTTCGTGAATGTACGAATATCTGACGAACCATGGCACGCCTGTAATTTGCCGCAAAAGATTGTTCTGTGCGGTAGTAAGTACTTTAGTTTAGTTTTTTATATCGATCCCCACATTTTTATGTGAAGCAACCCTTCACAATTGTAAACTTTCCGTGGAAACGGCTTAGTTACGGAGCTATAGTAGATTGTGGGGGTGTGCCTACGCACCCTCTTTCGCCATTCACTGGGGTCTGATGTATTGACGATGCAATGTTTTCGTTTCCAAATCGAAAATTCAAATACTTTGCGCCGTCGTTCGAGCCTTGTCCTTCAGTGCACGGCCCTTTGGGGTGTAGTGTTACATGCTTCACCATTTACTGTCTTGTCTCTTTTCTTAAGAGACGAGGGTCCCGATAGTTGTCCACACAATTTTTTTCTGTACATTTTTCTGCCTCACTATTTCAGGTTATTCCTGTGATCACCATGGCTAAACAATGCATATATTATAAAGATTTTTAAATAAGGTATTGAGAATATAATTATTATAAGAGGTACATGAATACCTCCTACAGTGATAATCGACTTTAAAAACTCATATCATATAAATCTGCCCTCCTATCAGATTTCTGTAAATTTCCTATCGGAATATTAATGCAAAGGGAGTGCAGAAATAATAATACATCTTCATTGGGGTCAGAGTGAGAAAAAACTATTCCTTCTTTCATCTAACTTTAAAACAGAAAACAGAGGAAGAAAGCGAGATCACAAATAAATACCACTTAAGTAGCAGTAGTAGGTCCTCGGGGAAAAAGACCGACATATAAGGTTGTCATTTAGGTTAGGTGTGTCATTGGATACCTAGTGGTCGGAATTTGTCAGAGAAAGGAGGAAAAGAGGAGAGGCCTTGGCAATCACCTGCTCTTAACGAAAAGCCCCTAGAAGCCCACGGTTTACCATCCCATCACACGGACGAAGTACTAAACTTGAAGTTTCAACACAAAAAGTTCGAGTATGGACCAAAACTGCAGTAAAAATCATGGTCGTTTCCAGAATCCCAACCCATGCCCATGATCTGGTGTTCCAACAGTGCCATACCAATCCGATCCTCTAGAAGGAAATATCATGCATTCATTCTTACATGCCGTTGTCTAAAGATGCATTTAGATGTATGGATAATTATTACTTGTGCCTACATTAGTAATGTGATGATTTAGTGTCTTTATATCAGGAATGAGCGAAAAAGGCCGTTTATGGCCTTCCCGTTAGAAACAGACAATCAAACAGGGCTGATTGTTCTTGATAAATCAATGTTATTAGCTAAATAAGGAGTATAAGCTTTCTCTATTTCATCCTAAATATAAGTACTTAAATGAACTTATCAAGCATTTACTTTCAGAATATGTAGGTTAAATAAAATCTCTTGTATTCTTGGCGATTGTTCCAAAATAATATAAGGTTTCATAACCAATGGTAGAATAATATGTTTATTGGCCATTAAATACCATACAAGACCCTTTTGCTTACTTATTCCATGCTCCATATGATTGAAAAAAAACTGCAATCGACGTAACTGTCGATTGACAAACAGAACATCCAAGCTTTATAGCTTGGACTAATTATATGTGTTATTGTTATGTGCTGCGGTAAAAAAAATGTCTACTTCAAAGATTTTTGCCAATACGGGAATAAAACTACGTTTATTCAATGTAGAATTGATGATCAGTGACAATGAAGTAATAAACGGCATCCATGTTTTTAATTGAGAGATATTTCTATGACAATGCCACCTCTCCATAACAGGTCTTCGTCCCACCACACTCGTATTTGTAAGTACAAATTCTTGAAATTACTGGTGCTGTGCATATTCAGCCTCTTGCATCAACTTCACTATCTCTACCTCATCTCTTCCTCTCTTTAATCAAACCTTACTGTTTCAACATGCCTTTTGGCATCTGGAAGTTTTTCCCTCCCAGTTGCTCTAATTAATCTATAGAAAACGACTTTGACCGCCAAAATCGGTCGAACGTACCTAGTTGTATTGTCGATTATATTTTTTAACGTGAACGTAACACTGAATAATCTGTTCTTGATTCGAGATTGGATTAATCTCAGATTGTTTGCTCGTTGGTATTATGAACGTGGAAGTCTTATAGGGCTTTTAAAAGGAGGAACACTCGATTAGCCTAATTTAGGGCTGTAAGACAAAACGTGATGGGTATAACGAGCCCCATTCTAGCGGACAACATAGGCAGTAAGTTTCATGTGCCGATTAATTAATCCTGCTACAGAAACCACTATTATTTCATATCATGAGATTTTCCTTGACTTCATTTGCCTTTCATTTCACAGCTTTCAATCCTCACTGATATTCCTTGGTAAACTGTCTCTAATTCAAAACTTTGCAATGACAAGATAAAAAGTGCTCTTCCTTCACGCTCCTGCGTTACCAAAACTTCTTTTCACATTCCTCAGCTCTCATTGTTTTCCCGATCCACTTTCCGTGTCCCTAAGGAATACGACGATGCAAAACACTTGGTTATTACAAAGAAACACCTCATCTGTGAAATCAACCAAGAGCTTCGATTCTTTTAATCCTGACCCAATTCCTTCGTTTCGTCTCAAACAACGATATCTCTTTTCACTTATTTCTTCACATTCACTTTATGTTCAGGTTTGTCTTCGATAAAACCTCGGCCCACTTAATTTCTCCTCCGCAAATCTGTTGCTGCATCATTATGGCAGGTAGGTACCATAGTTGGAAAAGTTACCAAAAAAATTAATTGATTAAAGTTAATACTTGTAAAAAGTAAAAAGTAACTAGTTAGAGTTAAAAGTTACTTTTCTGAAAAAGCATTTGATTAAAGCTAAAGGCATGGTCCCTTAATACGTGACCGTGGTTAAAGGTTAAAAAAGTAACTTTTATGTTAAAAGTTACTTCTTCAGTTACTTTGCCAACTTAGATGCTGTGGTATTAGAGGCCTTGATGGTTTTTAGTTTTGACAAACATAGCGAACACTAAAAACTGTCATTGCATTTTATTCCATTTGTATTCATTTGTTTACAAATATTTGAATTGGAGATGTTCGTTGTAGTGCTATTCAGTGTCCAGAGTGTTGTTGGTCAGGTTTCCTAATGTCTGCTGAAAGGATTCGGTGATTTTTCTCAGGTAGAGCTCCGATTTCGGAATTTCTAAGTTATCATAAATGTAAGACTAATTCAAGAACCATGGTGCGTCTATAATTTGCCGCAAAAGATTGTTCTGAGCAGTAGAAAGTGCTTTACGGTATTGGTTTTTGATATCAATCCCCAAATTGCGATGTGAAGTATACCTTCACAATTGTAAAATTGCACTGGAAACTGCTTAGTTATATGGAGTTTCAGTAGATGCTGAGGGTATGCCTTCGCACCCTCTTTCGCCATTCACTGGGGGTTAATGTATTGACGACGCGATGTCGCCGAGTAAGGCCTACGTAGATTGGCAAATTGTGACAGATACGTTAGTTTGAATGAACCCCTCCTTCTCGTTATCCGTCAAAGGTTTTTAAGCGACCCTTTTTTCAAACGCCTTCAACTATGTAATATTGGAGACATGATGTCATTAAGGCATACGAGCCCTCCAGAACATTTTCTTCGCATGGTTTCGTGTTTTCTTGTATGAGGCCTATTCTTTGCATTCTTGCACAACTACCCTTGCATTTAGATACTGTTTTATTTTCCCATTTGACTGTTGGGCAACCTTTGCACCCAAATTTGGACAGGTCGTCATTCGCCAGAAATTAAGGAAAAATATTACCTGAAGTTAGTTTTGCATCAGTTAAAGCATAGTTTTAACGATTAAAAGTTAAAATTTGTCTATTCTAAAAAGTTACGAATAAGTTAAATAGTTAACCACATTTTCAACGATTAATTTTAATCGTTAATCCTAACTATGGTAGATACAAACACCGAGATTATTCACAAGAGTGTTTGAATGGCACGAGCAGCAAAGCACAGATGTTGTGATATTGCATCTGCTCGTAATGGAATGTTTCGTAAGGACACGTTGCGCAAAATGGACAGCAGTGTGTTTTACATCAATCCCATATTAACGCAATTGCGCAACATCTGGGACGAAACCATTTGGAGGAAAGGAAAACTAAACATGGTGAGAAAATACCAACCAAAAAATAGGTAGTGCCATCCATAATGCCGTTCAAGTGGGCGGCACAGGGTGACTTTAAGTCACATATACATCACGCGTAATCCACTAACAGTAGATAATTGATATAAAACCGATAAGGATATTTTTTTATTTTATAATTTCACTCAAAAAGACACCTTAATAATCATACTAAATAATATTCACTTAATTTTTATATTATAAAAATGAAGTGGTGTCCGTCTGTCTGCCGGTTCTATATTCGTTACTCATATCATCAAAAACTACTCAACCGATTGAGCTGAAATTTGGCAGGATTCTAGTGTATACTAGTGTATACACTATAGGCTATAAAAAAAGGTTCGGGGTCTAGGTCCAGTTCCTGAATATTTTATAGAGTTATAATCTATTCTGAAGTGGACCGCTTTCAAATTTGTTGTGTTTGAGACCCAAGAAGGTGACTAGAAACTTTAATGAAGTCTAACCAAAAATAAGAGTAGCTAGATGAAAAAATATAATATAGTTATACGTCAAATGTACAGTAGAAGGTTTGAATATTTGCAAATGAGTGACAAGTATCTGGTTTTCAATAAAATGCATTTTTACGTATCTATAGGGAGTTTATTGATGCCACTGTCATGAATTTGGAGAATTGAAACAATCATAAGATACAGAAAAGGCCAGAGAAAACATTTTTTGCCGAAGAGGTGGGTCGCATCATTCCCATAAACCCGAATCTGGCAACATTAGACAATAGACAGACATTCGTATGCATCTCCCCTTCCAACCTCCTCTGTTTCTTCTGGCCTGAAAGTTAATAAATAATATTTTTGCAAAGTATATTATTCTTCTTAATAATATTCTTTGAAAAAAATATTCTTCCAAACAATATTCTTTGCATAGGTCCAGGTTTGAGTCCATGGAGACATGTCTACATTAGTTTAAATTATACTTATGTTTCCGATGAAGATAAATTACAAAAAAAAACAAAGATATGCGTATGCAGTAGAAGAAAAGAAGCCAGAACCAATGTTAAACTAGGAAAACCAAAAATCGAGGAGGTGGAAGAGTTCTGTTACCTGGGAAGCCGAGTAACCAGGCACGGACGAAGTAAAAGAGAAATTACCAGTAGAATTGCTCAAGGAAAAAGGGAATTTTATCAAAAGAAGATTCTGCTTACAGCCACATATATAAGCGTGGAAGTAAAGACACATTTCATTAGAACATACATCTGGAGCATTTTACTCTATATCAGGGAAGCATGGACGATAATAGCAGCAGAGAAGTCAAGACTGGAAGCATTTGAAATGTGGTAAAACAAGAATACTGAAGATTAAATTGATCAACCAAGGAAGTTTCAAGGAATTCCTAAGAAGAGTAGGAGAAAAGAAGTGTCTTCTGAAAAATCAAAAACGAAGAGGGGACAACTTAATCTGTCATATCCTAAGACACGATGGCCTGATGAAGAAAATCGTCCAAGGAAAAGAGAACGGGAATAATGGATACGGTACGTCTTGTATAAGATATATTTAATAGGTTGTGAAGGATGTAAAAGAGAAGAATTACGTCAATATGAAGAGGTTGGCCGACAGAAGAATTGAGTGGAGTGCTGCGTCAAACGAATGCTAGGAATGTTGACCCATGATGATGATGACGGTTCTAATACTGACTTGGAGGCATAACCAAAGTTTTTCTTCGCCCCTTCATGAAAAATATTTAAATATCTTATTACAATTCGAATTTATTATATTTTCCCCTCCCGTTGAATTTCAATGGGCACCTTCTGCTAGTATTTGATAAAACGATAACAATTCCTAATAATGGTAAAATCTGTACTACTCCAGTTTGAAATTAATAAAGATTACAAACATCTGAAATTATATTCTTAGAATAGCTACTGATTAAACACGAATTGAAATGAAAATAAATATGGTCCTCATGAAACAAACCTGTAAACCCTATAAACCTACTTCCTGTTAGGTACTTACGATTCATTTTCTTACTTCATAATGTTTTGTAAAAAAATGAACTTAAATGTTTTGGCTGAATATCCTATTTCACTAATTATGTGACCGTAATACAATTAAAAATAATTAATACGAATATATTAACGTTACTGATTCATGCACATACTTCCATTGAACAATTTTCTCGTTTAAGAGTTTAAAAATTAATATAATTTAAATAAAAATATATGGCTGTAGATAATATCATTAAGGAGGGAGCTCATGTTTAATTGGATTTATTTAAAAATTCTATACCTTTATTCAATACACTACAGATACCTAAAAAATTGTGCCTCACAGAAACCTGGCTTTTTTTCTCTCTAAGGCAAAGAATTCGAAAATATAATTTATAACCTGTGTTCAATTCAAAGATCCCTGAGGACCAACCCATACCATAGGCAAGGTATGCGCCATTTTTAAGGAAGGAAGGCAATTACGTCAATCGCACAATTTGGCTTCTCACTCTGAAACTTTGTCGGAGGAACCCTTCCATCTCTTTTCAGCAAAAATGATTCCCGGGCTATTTGAAATAATAAAACTATTTTAGCGATCTTTTTTTGCAGACACATACTTCAAAGGGAAGGAAACTCGAAGGGAACAGCTAAGAAAGTCACGCTCGGGCAATGATGACGACGATGATTATTATAATGCATATTTTATTCACTCAACAAGCGCCTTGATTCATATCGTACGCAGGGTTTCCCATTTGAATGCAAATTATAAGGAAATGGCAAATGCGTGCATCCATTATACTCAATTTCCCCCAGAAGATTTTTCCGAAAGGTTTCGATTCCGACCGATTCCATCCCGAGGAAAAAAAAACGCAAAATATCGAACGATTTCTCTGTCGTGTTCGAGCGATTTTCTCATATTTTTCCTCCGACATCCAGAGTCCGGAAAGGCCATTAACGAAAAGGACACAATATTGCGGCGGATATGAGCGCGCGGGGTCGGGACGGATATTAAAAGCGCGGAAAGAATCACTCCCACCACCCCTTTTTCGGCTGTCAAGCACAGGAATGAGATGGGACGCAAGGGAAGTCCACCGATGCCGGCCAGGGAACCGATTGTTGCTAGAAGTTAAGGGAAAGATATGGTTGAGCACTCCCGTTCCGGCGAGATAGGTATCACTGCAGGCAGTTTTATCCCTGGACAATCCTCATTTTTATTCGATTGAAAAAAAGGCCAACATCCAAAGGCTTCGAGTGCACGGAAAGCCGACATTTACAAGTGTCAAGGAAAATATAGAACAAAATTCTGAATCGAAAAACTATTCCGTTTCCAGGAAAAAATCGAAGGTCTCATAGAAATTGCTATCGTAGCAGACCAATCACTATGCAACTTTACCAATATTCTGAGGCCCCCATCAACTTAATACTTTAAAAATCAACTTTTATTTCCTCTAAAACGAAGACTGTTCCTTAAATTTCATCCTGCATCTAATTTCGCATGCTTTTGGAATACGATATTTTGTCGATCAGGGGAGTTATATGCTATATTTTGAATTACGTTTATATTCAATACACCAATGCTACGCAAACTTGATAGTAAATCCGGTTTCAACATTTATAATTCTTTCTGCAGTGACAATATTGCCATTATTTACCAAATACCTTGCTACCAAATTAAAACAAGAAATAGTATAAAAATTATGTACCTAACTGCAATGATATTGATCATTCAATTGGTTTTCACTGGAATAATGAGAACATACTAAGGCTCTATAATTTCCACAGAGAAAGAGGACGCCTTGGTGGCTCAACTGGTAGAGCACCTGGCCGGAAATCAGGTGGTCCGGGTTCGAGTCCCGGTCAAGGCGAAATAATTTTTTCTCTGTGAAATATTTGCTATTGTGCAATTTCAGCGGGTAACGCCGCTAAAGTTATCACCTCTAGTACGTGATCTTAGAATTAAGTTTCATCCACTTTGATGGTTCAAACGTATATCTCCAATAGGAAATTGAAACTTAAAAATATACCTGCCACAAATATTACAAACGCAAATTGTTGTCACAAATGGTACCAGAGATTTCCGTATGGACATGTATCTAGTTATAGCACTTTGAAGGAACCCACGCTATTCCATACAGAAGCACATGTTCTACTGAGGGAAAAATGAATATATATTGAAAATTGATTAAAAAGAAGCACTCTGTGTGTTGAGGCAGATATCCTTGACTTTCCTGATTGCTTTACTTAGCATAAATTTTCAGCGTCAAAATATTTTTCCTTGCAAATTTCAAAAAATATTGCTCTTCTTTTATTTAGCTCGATTTTTCCATTGAGTTTTATCTCAATTATATTGTTTACTTCTGTATTCTATAATAATAGTACCTATAGTTTAAGATTAAATAAATTGCATACTTTTCTTCAACATATATTAAATACAATAGTATCCAGTGATGCATAATAGTTCAAACCGTTTTATAATTTGGGGGCAACCAAGTCAATTCCTTTATTGCAGGTCAAAGACTTGTTTAAGGGTAAAAAAGTATTTTTGTCATAACATCATGACCCATGGACCTTTCTTTAAACACAATAATTTGAATGGATATTTGTATGATTCTACGGTGGATGCATAGAAAAAGGCAGTACATTAAAAAGGCTTCATTCAGGCGTTTCATTTTGACGATCATACACCACCAAGCAGTAACCAAGTCCTGACACAAAAGGGCTATCCATATAACTAGAATATCATTCTTAGGTGATATCAACTGGATATCAAACAAACTTTCCAAAGACCTGAAGCTATTTCTGTTTGCATACATATCACCATCATAATGTTCAGAAATGCTGACATCAAACCTGCGAGAATGATTACTGTGCGTACCTATGTACTACAAAGAAATACAAAGAGATGAAATACCTATTGGATAATTTTCTATCTGACTCAATTCAATTTTTACTGAATTAATTCATGTTCAAAGATGTACAAAGAGATGAAATGCCTATTGAATAATTATTTATTTGACTTATCTTCAGTTTTAACCCAAATAATTCATCGTTATTCAGGTCCAATAATTCAGAACATAGTTGTCACTGATTTTAATACCATCCCTTCTGTCGTTCTTTTAGCATCAAATAAAATTATTTAGCTCCACTGAAATAAAGAGCATGTATAACTGGGGTTCTATGGAGATTTCATTTTCACGGAATTCCTATTTCCAGGTCATTCAAATGATTTGTATGGAGAAGTAAAAATATCTTCCTGATTATGGATTTGACATGCAAAGCGCATCTCTCAAACACCGACTTGATGAACAGTATGCTAGAAACGTGGGAACCGATGAACTTTGAGTCACCTTTTCTGTTTTTGTCTCGTAAACATATGGCCAAAAACCCTCACCACATATCCAGAACTAAACAAACACTCATTGTTTATTTAGTTCTGGATCTGTATCTGGAATGTTCTCAACACTCACTTCATCTCACGTGTATCAGAACCTTTTCCATCAAACTCCACGTGGTTTTTGTGGATATTATTTAGATGTAGTTATTTTGGAATTTATTTATTTGGCATTTGATGGAAAAGAAATACAAAGCCAAATTTATATGATGATTACTGTGGTGATATCAACCATGCAGACAGTTGAAGTTATTTTCGAAGGAATAAATATGCATATTTTGACATTATTTACACCTTAGTGCTCCATCGCAACCATTTTTCTCTGTTCAAATCAGCGTATATTATATATGTATATCTCTTCATTCTATCCAATACTCGAGAAAAATTTATCTTTTCCTTTCACCGGAAGAAAACATCTTTCCCTTTCATTACTAATTTTACCCAACACCCTACCTTTAAAAATGGCCTTCAGCATCTATTGTTCTTATTTCCCTGTTCCACCCACCTGCACACCACTGATTTCCACGAGCGATCTTACATTGCCGCGATCATTTTTTCACCCATCCTCCTTTCCATTAAAGTCACTTTTACCATGCTCCTCCAGACCCACATTTCTAACATTTCTCCCCTTATCTTTCCTTATAAATGAAGTAATAGATTGATACAAAGCGACGCTTCCTTTTATGCTCTAAATAACCTTTTCTTTAAATCCCTACTCAACGTACTTTCCCGAAGTTCTCTTCTGTACGCAAGCGATCACATATCCATAGTACTGTTCTTTATAACATCATTACTACCACACCCACGATCGTTAAATATTCTATTCTATATTGTTCCACTCCTAGCCAGTTTTTTCTTGCCACATTCACTTTCGTCTTCTTCAATAGCCTCATAATATATGTTTATTTGCTTTTCATTCTCATCCCAAATCTATCACGCTGGATTCGTAAAGGGTCATGTGGCTGCAAGTTTTTGGCTAACTGGATATCCAATTTAAGGTCATTAGTAGACCTACACAATTTAATTTATAATTTCCTCACTTTTATGCCAACTCACACCATTCCCACGCATGTTAAATAATTTTCCCTAGAGTTAAAAATACTAAGGACAGCGGGCGGCTCTGCCAAGATTAGCGTCTTAAAGTAATTTCTCATCCTCCCTTCTTACCTTCTTGCATCATTTTATTCTCATTGTATGGGTGACTTATAGATCCTTCAACACTTTTAGTTATTTTCACAATATACTGAAACAAATGTCTTTTCTAAACTACGAAAGAAACATAAGGGTAGTTATATTCAGAACGTACATAATAATACTATCCACTAATATTTTCATCGATTCAAATAAATCTCACGTTGCTCTTCCTAGTTTTAAAACCAAATTGATGCTCCCCTAATAATCCATTCGCTGCGATCTCCAACCTACTGTTCATTCTTCGAAGAAAAATCATCGCAGCGTGCGAGAAGAAGTTAGTCATCCTAAGCACATCAAAAACTCTCTTCTTCCAGGTTTTGGATCAACCATCTCATGATTTTACTAAGTGATGTGCACTACGAATTTACCTTAAAATTATTGGTTACTACTAATCAATGCATAAAAATCACTACGAATTTACCTTAAATTCTTGGTTACTACTAATCAGTGCATAAATATTTCTTTTAGTTTTCCCTATACCGATTAATGTGATGTTACCTATTTAGGTTGGGTCTCTTTTAAATGGTATCTGGAGTGAAGGATAAAATTTCTTGTTCCCAATATACACAAATTCGGAGAGGCTTCCTTTTCCGAGGCTAAAAACGCCAACTCAGTACTGAGTGCTATACGCATTTCAAGTTGCACTGGACTTGGACTAAACGGATACGTCACACTAACGACACGCAGAGGTGTGATAGTGGTACAATTATCCTCGACTAAATCACTCGGGTGCAGTAAAGGATGCTAGCGAGGAGCGCAGGCCATTACAACCGAATTGCAGTCTCGAGTCGCAGAGCGCAGGTTTAAGCGCAAATACACGTCTCTCTAAAAAGTGCATTAGCAGAAAAATACGAAGAGCGTTGACCCGCTGAGAGAACCACATTCGCTCAATAAAATAATTAGACGACCATTATCTCTTGAAATGGAATGGATCCGTCACATCCTTGAAGCGTTTCAGCAAAAAAACGATTTTTACAGGGATACATTGACCTAAAGAGACTCTTTTATGCGCTTCCACTGCATAATTTATTCATTTTCTATTTAATAAATACTGCTGAAAGTTGATAGGGCAATTCGCAAGAAATTTGAGTGCAAAGAGGAAAATGAAATCAAATTTTCCATTAGTTAAAAAAAAACGAAAATATATTATGTAACACCTTTTGGGTATAAACTAACATTATTAATTTACATATATTCATTTACAACAATTTAATGTTAACGAGATGATTGCCCTTCTAAGAAATGCATAATGAGATACTACTTCTTCGCAAAATTGATATTACAGAGATTAGAATACATTCTGTACATAATAAAACGGATATGTTTACAGAAATAACCCAAACACCTATGATAAAAATGTGGATTTACCTTAGAAAGAAGGTAGCCTTCCTGGATGTGGAGCTAAAGCTCTCATCTGCCAATCCTAAAGCTACGAGTTGGAGACCCACCAGGTTGAGTATTTCATTACCAGGGTCAGGTGCACGCATTTTCTCTTCAATATAATGTTATATACCCTAGGGTACACCGCCAATTTCTGTTCTAGGCGGCTCAATAAAGAAATGAAGACCAGAAGAAAATGGAAGTGATATATATGAATGAGATAAGTATTCGCATGCAGTTTCGAAGACGCAATGTTGAATATTATTTAGAATCTCAAAAGCCTTTTGTGTATTTGGGAGAGGGATATTGCAAGAAAGGTTTCGAGACTAATGATATAGAGCAATGGTTCCCAACCGTTGTGTCGCGGTACTTCAGGATTGCCGGAAAAACACCCAGGGGTGCCGTAAAATCATAGATAAAAAAGAACAAAATATTTATCAGGATATACTGTTGAATCCATTAATTTAATCCAGACAAGTGGAGACAGAAATCTGAGAACTTATTCCAACGTAAGGACTCATTACAGTGCCTTTCTCTGCTAACGTAAAAGGGTACGGAACTCTGATCAGAATCGAGAATCTGGAAAGTGAATCATTGATTTCGAGCATGTGTATTCGGTCCCCCGACTTGAAACATGTATCTCATAATATGACAGAAGAACGACTGACCCAAGGACAAAATTTTCGGATACGAGTAAGTGTTAATGGCTCGCAGGTTCTTTTCTTAAAGGGACTGGATACGAATGAGGTTTATTTTTTGTGCATTATACTGTACAGGTAACGGAATTCAAACATCCATTCCCGGGTGGTGAAATACCCACCGGGTGGGATTCGAACCCACAACCTTAGGCTTGGTAGTCGAAGGATTAACCCCGCCGCTACCGAGGCTGGCGGGATAAAACCTATTCTATTGGATTTGGATCAGAGGGAAAGAGTAGATCAAGAAAGGAATCATATGGGGTATCCGATGCGTCAAGGACTGATACAATGGATTCGCAAACAAGGAACCAGAGAAGTGAGATGCTTGAATACCTTAAAATCTGTCTTCATAGGCAAGCATTCTATTGGCTATGATAAGTGGATCGGGAAAAAGAAAAAATAGACAAAAGCGCGAGAAGAGAGTAAAACGAAAAATTATAGAGCACAGAATTATAGTGAAGATCTGTGGATAATGGACCAAGGACGAATCCTGTGGCGTAATGGATGCTCTGTAAATGATTGATTGATATTTTTCAACCGGTTGGAGTTCAATTTTGATGGACAACCCCTAGTCTACTTAGCATTGCATTTGCCTTAGGCTCTCTAATTCCCTAGGCTCGTTGATTTCCCCTTCAGATCTACCCCTTATTCGTGCCATTTGAAATAGTTCTCCTCGTTTATTATCCAGCATTTACAAAGGATATAGAAAGTTAATATGATTTAATTATTCCATTCTTGGACTTGCTACAATGCTATGCTTGCAACAATGCTATGGGTGACAGAGGGAAACTGTACATCTATAGCGTTTCCAATAAAAATGGGCCAAAGCTCCAAAGATAGAGGCATTTTTCTTATTTCTGATTAGATAGGCAGTGAGGAGAATGTAGTTTAGTTCCAATGTAACAAGTGTTAGAATTATAGCACAGGTGTGCTTCGCATAGAAGTAAATATACGTTTCGTGCTAAATAAGTGAATCAGTACCTTTGTCCCCTTTATCATTTAAGTCTTAGTGTAGCCTACTTAAGTGAAGTTCTGGTAAAATGGCTGAATTACCCATTTAATACGTAAAAGAAAATACATTACCATCAATTGTGTAACTATGCGAACATTACTCGATAGGTTAGTGAAACATGTACATCCAACTAAATAAAAGTCTTACTTCTAATACGTTCATATTTAACAACTGAAAAAGTTAGGTCGTAAAATATATTATAATAAAAATACTATATATATATAGTATTTTATATCCCTCAAAAAACTTCTCATGCCATTCATTATATTAGTTCCATTGGGAAATGCGTGTTTTACTTTCATTCCGCAGTATATTTTAAAGAAGGAGCAGTTTTTACGGTTGAGGTAGCCTGCCTGACCTTACCAAGACAGACCTGTGTGTCGGGTCTT
The DNA here is from genome assembly GCA_933228895.1 of Platycnemis pennipes. NCBI lineage: Eukaryota > Metazoa > Arthropoda > Insecta > Odonata > Platycnemididae > Platycnemis > Platycnemis pennipes. The sequence goes on from OW121857.1 coordinate 88,589,684, forward strand.
TCTGGGAAACCTAGGATTGATGGTTTACATTGCACCTAGGACGTGGATATTTATTTTTCATAGGATTATATTTTGGTATTGAGTCAGACTGGACCAGAGGATGCCAAACTGCGGCTAATGAGCAACTTACGGCCCTTTTGAAACCAACACGTGGCTCTGCGGTAAAATTAAAAATATAGATGAAACTACCATCGTTTCATTGAAACAAACAAGTAGAAATAGTAATGGAAATTATCACACTTTTGTTTCCAGCTTGAAATAATACCTAAAACTTAAAATGACGAGTTACAAACATGGTTTGGATATATTTTAAGAAATGTAAGCCAATTGTTCTTATAAAATAAATTGTTGGCGAGTTTACGTTGTGGAAGTTATTTTTCATTATAAAAAAGAAACAACTTAGTTTTTTCTTTTCTTTTACAGATTTACAGTGACATTGTAATCTTGAGAAAGGCCTGAGAAGGCCGAAACCGGTATATTTGTTTTAAATATTTTTGTGGAAAAGAACTAAGTTTTTTCTTTTTTAAAATGACAATTGTTCTTTATTAATTAAATGCACTGATGTTAAAAAAACGTGAACAATTCCTTGTATTTCTTTAAATAATAATAGCGATACCATTTATGCTGATCCTTCTCATGATATTGATTTAAATTTTCCCTATGAGTAAAAAATACAATTATGACTCACCAACAACTTTTAAATAGCATTATGATTCGGCTTTGGAGACGATATGCGATACCAATTTAGCAGAGGAGGACCTAAAAACGAAATTCTAATAATACTAGGAGTGATTATTTTCCCCCTAATGGCAAATTGACTTGATTTCATCGAGTTACTTAACTTTAGATAGTCGCAGGTGCTCCGAAAGGGTTCAAAAATAGATGTATGGAAGATCGCAGGATGAAGAGTGGCAATGAAGGTGAAGGTTTGGAAATCCCATCGACCGCGCAATTTTCGGACCCGTCAGTCAGAGGGCCGAGAGAAGATTAACCGCCAGTGCACAGCAACGGGTGAGACTCCTGAATGATTTTTCCCCGAACGTTGGTCACTCTTTCATTCTACGCATTACCGATAAAATAAGAATCGCCGTAGCTTCGACTTTTAGTGGGAGGGATCTCACCGCCGGGAGGCCAAACTAGGTGCTAAATTTGGCAGAAATCTACTAAAATATAAATCGTTCCGATCGATTTTCGAGACTGGACAAAAATAAAAGCACACCAGGGGACTAAAGAAACAAAAAAGCCTCAAGCTCCATCATCCTCCATGCGAGTGAACCCCTTGCCTTTGGAGTATGCGGTAGAAAGGGGTCACACAAGGGTAATTTCTCTCCTTTATTCTCGGAGGGTACCGGGACGAGGGATACAAAAAAATGGGGTGTGATGGGCGGGGGTCTAAAGGGTAAGGAATATTTTTAGAGGGGACGTATTTAGGGGTTACGGAGGCGTCGATTCACATAGGCCGCGAGAATGACGGAAAGGCGGTTGCCCTTAACAACTCACGCGCCCACGTGCCACCGTCGCGTCGGCGATTAAGGCCGCTCGGGTGACGTTTTGTGCGGTCACGTGACGTGTACGGAGGTCAGCTGGACCGTGAATGGAGCTTCTCCTAAAAAAAAAAAGAGTTACAAGAGAACGCTGCGGAAACTACTAGTGCCGCATTGGTGGGGGTCATTCATGAATCGCGTAAGAAAGGTTTCAGAGACTAAGGTGACTCAATGCTCGGCTAATGTTTACAGATCACGTGGGAGACAAAAGAGCACACGATTCTGAGATAGAAAAAGTACACTGTCAATTCTATCAAAAAAATAACTTTATTTAATTCTTTCAAAAATCACCAATGGAGTTCTGGCACTGTTTCGTATAACCCTTTGAATAAAAGTTTATCAGATAAAATTCATGTTAACACGGAAAGAAAAAACAGGAGCCAAATCCACAAAAAAAATTTATTACGATCCTGGTTTCACTGTATTACATCATCGTTAGGTAACGACGAAGCTTGTAACGTGCGCTGCACTTAATACAGTGAAACCAGGGTCGTAGTGAAATTTATTTTTGTGGATTTGGCTCGTGTTTTTTCTTTCTGTGTTACCATGTTTAGCTTCCACTCCATATCACCTGAATCTTCAGAATAAGCTAAAATGCACTTGGTAAAAATGTTGCTGAAGAATTAGGTTGTGCTACCAAGATATTACTCTTTAAAAATTGCAGGTACTCGGCAGCTTAAAAACGGGTATGATTATAGGTACTGTTTTTCTATTATACATGAGGGTAAAGGGTTAAATGAATACTTGGTAGAAACATATGTGCTTAATTCATTTGTTTAATGAAAAAAACTACTGTATATCGATTTTTTATTTAAGTTGCATGTATCGTAACTAGAAAATCATCCATAAAACAAAAAATACCCGTATAGCGCCCTGTATTTTTTCTCTCCGTGAATTTCTGCTACGACAAAGCAATCGCTGTTTTTTATTTGAAGAAGAATTCCACCATAAGGGAGTCAACCGAAGGGAAATAGTTGAATTGTGGTTTATTTTTAATCCCTTTTCTGTCATTGCTACGATCAAGGGACGGCTAAAAACCTCCAAACAAAATGCATTCGCTTTATTTTCTTCTAAAATGAACATCTGTATCCGTAAAAATGTGGAACCTATCCCGTGCAGTGACGTCAAAAGGTATTTCAGGTCACGTGACTTCCATCAATTTTTGCGAACGTTTTAATATAATTTAATAATCTTAGTGTTTTCAAAGAAAATATTGGCTTATACACTTGAATTTAAGAGAAAATTTCGCATCAAGTACATCAGCATTCATGTCTATTCCTTATTATGTTGGCTAAATATGAACATTCTAAACGAACTAATGGCGCTCTTTCTTCCGCAATTTTGTCACATTTCTTTGCAATCGTTGTGGATGAGTTCAAATTTGTATCCATCAGTGGGTAAAAGGAATAAATAGAGGAGTGATATGAGGTTTCGCAGTGTGTACCCGTATGTTTTAATGTGTGTATCAAAAAATTCATCGAGTAACGAGAAAGCTACAGAATTTTAAAGCGGAAGTATATCAGCATCCTGCGATTTTCCGATGGTAGCGGTCATGGAAAAGGAAGAAAAATAATTAACACACTCAACGCGGATGCCTTGAATTCAAGGCATGCCTCCTTACCCTGGGAGGTTGATGCCTTGATGTCAAGGCATGGGGTCCCGTTATGTTCGTTGCTAAGTAAAAAATTATTATTATATTGCAAAAATTTTATGTTTAAAGCATTTATAATAATGTGATTATTCATATAAAAGAAAAAAAAATATTTCGGACATGAATACTTTTTCATGAATAGGCCAGCATTGAGTGTGTTAAAAAAAGAATACATATAGCTAACACGGAAAATAATTTGCACAGATATCAACTGATGATCAACAAAGAGAAAAAGTACAAGAAAAGGTCCAGACTAATAATAAACTCAGAAAACAACAGCTAGAAGTAACCATGTATAGAAATCTGGGAAGATGAGTAGCCAGGACGAATGAAGCAGGAAGGAAACAGCTGTAGAATATATTAAAGCAGGATATATTTTACGGAAAAAAGGTCTACTTAGAATAGTAAATACAAGCATGGATGTAAGAAACCATTTATCAGAGCATACGTAAGGAACGCACTTCTTTTTGGTAGTGCATGGAAAGCAGCAAAGAAGTCGAGGCTGAAAGCTTTTGAAATTTGGTGTTACCGAAGGATGATGCACTTAAAATAGATTGACCGAATGGCGAACGAAGAAGTCTAATAATTAGTGGAAGAATAGGAATTCTGAAGAAAACTTTAAAGAGAAGATGGAACGACCTAAAACATTAAAACATAATTCTGATGAAATTAATTCAATACCGCATTCTTCACTTACAATGTTGAATTGTAGACCTACTGACACATGTAATGAAAGATAGGCTAATGATGACGCCAGGTTTCCCTTCTCCCTTCCAATGTTCCCTCAAAAATCCCTACCTCTACGCAATTAAGCACCTATCCTAAATGGCTTAAAAAACCTCAGATGCCGGTGGCTTCACTCGAATACCTACTACTACTGAACGATTATCAGAAAAAATTGTAATGCAGTTATAAAAAACTCTCAAAGAATTGCAGGCTGCAATTCAAAAAATATTATTAACTACGGGTGCATTATAAATGTTGTAGTTCAGTAAGTTACGAATAAATTGGTTGCTGAATTTGCATCATTTCAAGAAGTGCGGTAGGAGCAGAACTAGGTCTTCAGGTTACATCGCTCCGACCAACCTCACTCATTCCTAAGCTTAATCTTGCAACAAAAAAGATGCCGAGGAAATATTCGAACCCATGAGCTTTGGATTGCCAGGCTATCTATTTACAGTGTTTTACCACTTAGCTACACGGTCTGGTTACCACTCGCATTACTTAAATGTAATTTCCCATGTTTCTCAAAAAATTTACCAAAAGAAAATAGTAAACGTTAAAGAAAAACGTTGAAGGTATTGGATTCCACTTCATAAGAATTTGAATACGTACGAAAAGAAATAATTTTTTTATCACAATAAGAATTCCAGGATACGCCAAGACCTATAATAAAGGAGTACTACGATCAAAACATCATTTCTCCGCGAAAGCTCAGGAGAAGTGATTTCAGTGTATTAAGTTGGAAGATGTCTGAGAGTACATTGGATTCAAAACGCTGTTCACGAGTAATGTTAGTATCCGCAATGTGATTACCTTCACGTCCGCCAACCTTACCTTGGCGTACCTTGCAGTCCGCCAAAACCTAGATACGTATATTTCCAAGGTCGCTACCACGCTCGGAAACACCTTTGAAATGAAAGTAAACAAAGAAACGGATCCTTTAAGTAGTGAACGCACGTCATCAAGGAAATGACCGGAACGGGTGCCATATTCCCTGCAGTCTGAGTATCGATTTCCCTCGGAGACAATAACTTTCCCTTTGCGGACAGAAAAATAATTTCCTCGTTACTTTCTTTCCAGCGCAAGACTTGGTTTACTTGAAAGGTACAGAAATGAGGACAGCCCCTTGGTCTCTAGATTCTGAGGCGAAATAATATTATCCTCCGCGGAAAAAAAGGGAAATAAACCGAGCATATCCGTGACGTATGCGAATAAAACCACCACGGGCGTGCTAATGAATGCCCCAGGAGAACTGATTGATTTTAAAGACTCGTTCGCCCAAAAAATAATCAATGCCCCAAATTTCTCCTGGAAAGGAAAACCTGATTTCCTTCACGGCACTTGCGCGCTTGAAGGAGGGCATGAGAAAAGCCGCGCGAGTCCTGACTTCCCCTCCTCCACGACGAAGATCACGTGCGGATATGCGCGGAAAATAAAAGGAACAAGGTTCACCGACCCGAGTGCTGGTCTGGTAGTCGTGTACCGAATCGTTAACTCCTTCATATGAAAAACTTTTATGGCCCGAGATGCACCCTTGAAGTACTCACAGATATAGAGAGAAAACTTGCTCTAGCAAATTCAGAACAAGTTGAAGAAGTATTCCGCAGGAAATTTTCCTCACAAATGGTGCAGAAACAGCATTTAAACTTATGAAAATTTCTTAAAACCGTAGTAGTCAGAAGTAAAGAAGAGGCTGGGACTCTACACTTATTATGGAATAAACGAAGGTAAAAAACAGAACATTCGGAATCATATTACATACGTTTTATAGTGACATATTATGCAGAAATTTCTCAAAACAATGCTACATCAAGACTCTTCAGTGGCAATATTCTATTAATAATAGCAGGGGTAACAAGTGATTTTTCTTACGCGCAGGCTTCACTTAACACACATAATTTCTTCTAATGTCTTTATTTATTCTCAATTCTTTACACCGCATAAAATGTTACACACTTTCTAATTTTCATCCATTGAAATATGCTTGCTAGATACTAGCTTGCGATAATGAGAGCCCAGGATTGAGTTCTGGAATTGGCAGAGGTTACTCAGTTCTGATCCCTAGCCATTTCAGGAATTCAATACAATATCTTACCCATTGATAGAAAAACTTATCCGAGAACTTCTAAGAGCCATCGTTATACAGTAGGCTCACAACGACGCCATATTTTTTTCCAAAATTCTTACCTAATACCTTTTACCACCGCTTCGATATTGTAAACGATATCAGCCACCTTTCTCTTTAATAAATAACAAAGGATATCCGTAAAAAACATAAAAACTATTCGCTTCGTTCAAAAACATGCAACAAAATTGCATTTTGATTCAGTGCTTATTTATACATGTATTTACATAGATTTATTATAATGAACTCCACAATGCCGCTAAATACAATTTAATCAAGCAAAGTCACCCCTGAATAAGCAGTATTTAAAAATATTTTATATAAAGGGGAGAAAATTTGTTGGTAAACATGTTATCGTAAAAAAATCATGAGTATCAGCATTTTACATGCACACGGCAATTTATGAAATCATTTGCCATAGCTCCCCAATGGAATAAAATACTGAAATACGAAATATTTCCACCGTGCAACCAACTAAATTAGCAATGAGGTAAAAAACATTTAAAAACCATCCTGTTATTAGAAGTTAGAAAAACATTTACCTACCCTTCTACTCTCATAGCAGTTCGAAATAAATACTAGAAAAACCACAACAAGGTACCGAAGATTCATCTAAATTATTTAATGCCACGAATGCACATCGCAAGATCTCGAGAGCAGTGGGCGGAAACAAGTGAGTCACGAAAAGCGCAGAGGCTCTGGGATGGCGAAATTTGCATCAAAATGCTCGCCGCGGAACGTGCCAGTGTCTTCGGGAGTGGATTTCTCCACCGCTAAGCTGTGAATCCAATCCGGCTGGCAACTGAGGAACCGCTGGCGCACTCCCACGATTCCGGCAGCGTTTTGCATCAATCTGCATTGGTAATAATGTTCGAACTAACCTTTGTCTAATTCGCAGTAAAATGCTACACTACCAACACCGAACCTGCCAAGTTGCGAAAGCCTGGAACAAATAGAACATTTTTCCGACTAGCGTAATCAATGTCCATTGAGAACTGATTTAGAAGCAATCGTCTGATATTGATTTGATGAAATAATTACGAGTTTTAGCTACATTTTTCTCTTATTTTACGGTTTAAGAGTTGTACTAACCAGCTGATAAAAAATCGCAATGCCTAAATTGAAGATCTTTCTGTTGTGTGAGAATTTAAAAACCTAGACATGGAACTTTTGAAAACAAGGCATACAACTAATCCCAAGAAAAAGACGTCATCTTTATGCAAAAGTTATGATTTCAGGGTCATATACCTTCGTTGAAACTAGTCGTACCTAATAAATTTTAAGTGGAAATATATTTCGTTTGTTTCTTTATTTGAACCTGAATGTCCACATAGCTTCGCTGCAAATCATTGAGTGCATAGATAACCTCTGTTCATTAGCCCAGTGCCTTAATTTTCGGCAGAATATGCCACAGTACTAGATACATATACATTAAAATTAGAAGAATTACAAATTATTGAGATAAGGTCAACTAATCTTTCACAAACCTAATTAATTTTCTCCCCGAATCATCGTTAGTGAATGACATCATAAAATTAGCCTTGATTTTTAGTACACACATAAATACAACAAGACCTTTTTAAAAAGGCTAATGAAATTTCTTTAAAACAAATTATATTTTTCTTCGGATACAGAGAACTAATTCGAATTTTAAATGAAAACTAAAATATAATTTTGAGATGACCTATTCCAGGTGCCATTTCAAAGCAAGTATACATATATTCAGGAAACACCGTATTCCCTTTTATATCATTTCACCAATACATGGATTTGATCCAACGTTACTGAAAATTACTATTTAGATGTATCTCTCACAATGCTCCACTCACACTTTAATTCTCGAATTAGATTACTGCTACCACTTTCAATTTGAAAGATATTCGCATTTGCAGAAACGTAGGTAAGGAGCTCTCTAGTCAAGAACTGTCACGTAAGAGAAATGTTGGTGCTCTGTACTGCCTTTGCCCATAAGTTGCCTACGACGTGTCCAGCTTCGGGGAGACACACCGGACCAGCCCCGAGGAGGAAGAAATTTTATGGATTTAAGATCACTTGTTTTTGCCTTAACTAATATTTAATTTATCAATCAGGGACCATATATCACCAAGGATTTCTAATTTAAAGCCATGCAAAACGTGTCAGGGCACTACAGTCTTATTTAAACTTTCAATAATCTGATTAAATGTCAGATACCGATAGATACAATAGACATAAATCATCATTTTTCCCCCGTATTATAAGAGAACACAATAGGCAATAAGCATAGCAAAGGGATAGGTATGTAAAATATTATTAGAGTAGTCAGTAGTGAATAATGGATGCATTCAATACCAATACTCCCTTTATTGCTATGTAGTTACTAACATCTAGCTTGATGTGACCCTATTATCTAGCATGTTTCCATGCAGTAGCCCATTTGCATGTCAATAGGGCATGTTTGATGATATTCACCTCCTTCCACACGCCGTCGCGGTGGGCTGCATGGTACTGCGTAAGTGTAGATATAGATTTAGAAGCACTAATCTGATGAATGGTATGGATGCTGTATACATTCGGAAATATCCTTAACTCCTAATAAGCTATTTGACATTGTATTTGGCAATCCTCCGTACCTGTAAGTATCACTGAAAGTATACCATATTCGTAAAGGCTGAATGTTCTCTTCACACTCGCGATTGGTGGTTTTTTCCCTAAGGATTAAAATACCCAACATCAAAATAATAAGGATTAAGAATTTTAACCTGTGGACCAGCAAAGTAGTTTTTCTCCCTTGTGTTCACCATGAAGGAGTTCCACAAAGTAACGCCACCCAACATTGCATTAAAATACCCGTTTAGTTAAGTTAAATCTAATATTTTTTTTCTTTCCCTATTTATTCTTGCATATTTTCCTTTTCCGAACTTTTTCACAAAGTAACGCCACCCAACATTGCATTAAAATACCCGTTTAGTTGAGTTAAATCTAATATTTATTTTTTTTCTTTCCCTATTTATTCTTGCATATTTTCCTTTTCCGAACTTTTTCACAAAGTAACGCCACCCAACATTGCATTAAACCACCCGTTTAGTTGAGTTAAATCTAATATTTATTTTTTTTCCCCTATTTATTCTAGCAGATTTTCCTTTTCCGAACTTTTTTTAAACTGCACGGCCTAGAAATTTTTCTTCTGTTTGTAATGGCGGCTTTCGTAACTTTACGGCGCAATAATTAATTCTTGCTCCCCTCGATTTTTCGCAAAGTGAAAAAAAAAACGGAAAACAATCCCGACACTCCTCATTCGTCCGTCTCGGCCGCAAACGGCAATAAAGATTCACAACAATCAATCTCCTTCCATCACCACCCTCGTGTTTCAGGAGGAAGTCGTGCAATTCCCTGAATAGCTCATTTACACCGCCCATCTCGGCATTTTATCGCGGCGATAGGAATTAGTGTCGGAAGCAATGTTGGGCAAGCTTTTACGGGAGGACACTGCGGGAAGGTGATAAAGATAAATCCGCCGTTTACCCCAAGCACTCTATTCCTTCCTTCCCTGCGGGGTCAAATGGAGCGTGAAGAAGAGCGTGCTATGGAAATGTCAACGTGGGGTGGGAAAGGAAGTAGGGTAAGCCCCTTCGGCCAACCCAACCGTCTGCCCCCCCGGCAATAAAGGGAAGAAAGGTGAACATCCTAAGAGGAGTGCGCTCGCAAGTTTAATCAACGATTCAAGAAGATGCGAAAAAATCTCTCCTGAGTGGAGAGAGGAACTGATCTAATATAAGAGAGTGGGATCAGCTGCTAATACCACTCAAGACGCGAAAGCTTACACCGTGCTCAAAACCTCCATCATGGGACTGATGAGTCGGGGGCATTAGAAAAGAGGACTAAAGTTAGGCTCAAAAGCATCAACATTTAATAAATCGCATATACGCTCATAACAATACAAATTGAAATTTTTATAAAAGCTATCTGGAAGAGGTGAAAGACTTCTGTTACCTGGGAAGCAGAGTAACCAACGATGGACGAAGCAAGAAATAAATAGTGAGTAGAATAGTCCAGGCAAAGAGGGCATTCTATCAAAACAAGAATCAACTTACAGCTTGAAATGCAAGCTTGGAAGTAAGGAAGCAATTCATCAAAACGTATATCCGGAGCATGTTTATTTACGGCAGTGAGGCATGGACGATGACAGCAGTGTAGAAGAAAAGGGTGGAAGCATTCGAAATATGGTGATATCGAAGAATGATGAAGATAAAATGGATCGACCGAGTGACAAATGAAGAAGTCCTAAGAAGAGTGGGAGAAAGAGAAGTCTGCTGAAAACTATAAAAAGAAGACAGGACAGCTTAATCGGCCACATCTTAAGACACGACGGCCTGATGAAGGCAATCGTCGAAGGAAAAGTGAACGGGAAGAATGGAAAAGGCAGGCCTCGTATGAGTTACATAGAACAGGTCGTAAAGGACGTGAAAGAGAGGAGCTACGTTAATATGAAGAGGTAGGCCGATTGAAGAATAGAGTGTAGGGCTGCGTCAAACCAATCCTAGGATTGCTGATTCTTTACGATGATGATAATGATAAGAGATAATTACAAGTTAAGAAACAATTCATCAGAGCGTACATCTGGAGCATGTTTCTATATGGCAGTGAGGCATGGCGATGACAACAGTGGAGAAGTAAAGGGTGGAAGCATTCGAAATGGGGTGAAAGAGAAGAATTAATGAAGATAAAATGGATCAACCAAGGAAGATACGAGGAAGTCCTAAGAAGAGTGGGAGAAAAGAAGTGTCATCTGAAAACTCTAAAAAGAAGAAGGAACAACTTAATCGGCCATATCCTAAGACACGATTGCCTGATGAAAACAGTCGAGGGAAAATTGAACGGGAAGAATGGAAAAGGCAGGCCTCGTATGAGATACGTGGAACAGGTTACGAAGGATGTAAGAGAGAAGAAAATTACGTCAATATGAAGAGGATGGCCGATAGAAGAAGCGAGCGCACAGCTACGTCAAATCAATCTCAGAATTGTTGACCGATGATGATGATAAGAGGTGATGTGGTGAGGGGATTATTATGGATAAAGAATTATAATGATGAAACTTGGTGAAAATACTGTATATTCGTGAAAGAAACTAGAAAGATAGACTTCTTTTTATGCTGTATCAAATCGATCAGTCACACTATCGGCAATGTTGTTCGCAGTAGAGAGAGAAACGCTCCTTATATAGGAAAAAGTTTAATTTTTGTCGCAACCAACGTTGGTGATACCAATACGCTGTCACAATGGTATCCGAGGATTTATTTCACTATCATAGAAATATAAAAATAGACCTACCGGGGGATCTGTCAAGTTCCATCTGAGATGAATTATTAGGACATGATTTTTCTGATTAATGGTAATTAAACTAAAATAAAAAAATGACCAAATGAAATATTTAAATGACAATTAACAAAATTATTACAATGTGTTGTCTTAGATAAGGAAAAGGAAGGACAAAGCATATATTATTCAAGAGCAACAGGTGCTCGAAAAAGTGGGTGATTTCTGTTATTGTAGAAGGAAAAAAAAGGTGACGAAGAAAGAAACAATCAGGAAAATAGCCTAGAAGGCGAAGTCATTCTGCTAGAAGAAAATACTCATCTCGAGAACACAGGCTTGGAAGTAAGCACTTCCTTCGAACGTGATTTGGGAGTGTATCGTAATTGGGCACGCTCCATGATAGAGTGTCACACAATGAAAACCACACAAAAAAACGAACTGAAAGCTTTAAAAAAAATGGTACTTCAGTAAAGTGATGAAGATGAAACTGAGAGAGAGATCTAGTAAGGAAGACGTTATAAAAAGAGCTGGATAGGTCTGATGAAATCTTTGAAAATATGGGCACATGTTATCGTATTTATCTTAAGACACGTTATCAGCGAAATCGGCATGTTTACTCCAATCCTGTTACCAGGGGTTATTGATTTGGAAGAAAAATACGATAACTATGGGTAAGACGTGTGGGGAAGGAGTGAACGATGAAAAGGAAAATAATTATATCAACATGAACAGTAACAGCAACAGGTTAATCAATTGAGCTCCGTTGAACTAATCTTGGGACATTAGGCGACGGTGAGTCATCATATTAACAGATATGCTCTTCCGAAGAGTGGATTGGTGTGGCAGCTACCATATTGGTCTGCCAAGTCGAGGGACCGGTTTTGATAAACCAGTTGCACACGTAACCTTTACAGCCGGTTCAAGGTCATTTTATATTATATAATATGAACGGCTGTATCCCCTGCCCTGCCCCTTCTCCTTTCGCTCAATTTGCCGTTATGTTACCAATATTTTCCTTTAAACAGTATGTGGGAACTTATTTCCTATTCATTTCTTATAAGCCCATCTTCTCTAAGCATTGCTAAAGGACTAACCTGTAATGATTCTTTAGGTCTTTCAATGCAGTTTTTTCAGAGGAGTAAAATTTTACTAAACATCCTTATATTTTGTAAGAATTCCAGGATTTGGAACAGAAGACTATGTTTCATGATAAAAATTATATTACACAAGGAATCTTTTTCGAGATCCTTCTGCCCATTGTTTGTTGCTAGAAAAAAATATATTTTAATTTAGAAAATATTCTATATTCTCAAAACCCAATTTCACAGTATACTACAATGATAAAATGTAAAATTGAATAAGGCCAACCCCGAGGCTATGAAGTGGACAGAAAGTAAGCCGTTCTCTGTGTATTTACGACAGTTAACCATTAATCGAGTTTCAAGATGATGTAAATCAAGATTCCCTAAAAAAATCGACCACTCCACGTAAAACTACTAATTTGGAATTATCTTTTTATGTTAAGGAACATGGGAGTCCATGCACCCCTGTCCACTTATGACGCCCATTCTTTTGCCTGCTACGACACTTTTCCAATGTATAGCAGTAATTTCCTTTTCACGTTGCCCCAGCATCTGTTTCCTATCCTTTTTTTCGTAGGACAAGAAAGCTATAAGGTACAGAACGGGGCATACGCACACTAGCTTACAGGTGAATTAAAAGAAAATATGATTGGGGGTGATTGGGAAGGATTACACCCCATCTCTTCGGGAAAAAACTTTGTTTCATCTGGTATTTGAAAGAGATTTCACGCGCATTAAAATATGAACAACGATTGAAACGGTTATTGATTGACTGGTGGTAGCCAGAGTACTGACATCCTCTTCTGAGGGTCCGGATTTGAATCAAGGCAGTATCGGAGATTTTTCAATGGTAACCGGTCACTACATAGTGCTGTGGGAGAGATGTTCAGGTTCTGTACCCCGTCCTAACGGTTAAACCGTGGACATCTCGGTGCATTTCTTGAAATAAAGGCGAGTTATATAATACCATTAGATCTGTCTTTATATATTATTAGGCATAATTTAAAATTACATTTTTATGCACTTCAATCTAAATTGCTTTTCCACAGAGAAAAAGAGAATGAATGTTATCCGGAACTGTCTTATTTGGTGGAAGAAAAATAATTTTCCCTAATCCTACGGCATTACAACTTTATCAGTGACACATATGTTTGCTTTTCACTGCTTTTAATTCCTTCTCATCATCACTAAAAATGCAATTCAACATTACATAAATATCAAATCAGACCCAAGCGTTTCGTTTATATTGGTTCGTTCAAACTGTTATCGAATGGTAACGCCTCCGCACCCTTCTGGGAACTTTAATTACCCACTGTATGAGTGTAGATGGGAAAGGGGGAAATCAAAGTCGCTGCAATAATTGACATGTTCATTTCTGCCACGAGGGATATACGCTGATGGAACCAAGTTAATTACAGACAAATTATAATATCTGATTTGAAAAAAATTGTCCAGCAAAATAAATTAAGGATGAAAAAAGGATATTAGCAAAATGACTGTGGAGAATATTCCTGGTGAATGAGTGACACGCTCGTAAGAATGAATAATGCGAAAAAAAATTTTATTCATCTATTTCTGTCAAAAGAGAAATAGATGGGTGTTGCCAGTCCAAAATCAGTTGGTTATCCACGCATTAAGGCAAGTCTATAACAATTAAAGTCACTTAGGATGCCACACCTAGGGTGCCCTACATTATAACAGGTACCTTTTAGTATGAAACAATTTGAAATGAGTGATATATTTTTAGTACTGGCCCTAATGTGGAAAACCCTATGGCAAAAAAGAACCAGATGGATTGGGCATACTTTGACACACAATGAATAAGTTAGAAATAAAATAGAAGGGAAAATTGATTGGAAGGTCTCACGAGGAAGACCAAGGGATAAGTATATAGGGCAAATAAAGAAGGACGTGAAAGAGAAAACATATCAGGGTGTGAGGGAATTAACACCGAAGAGAACGGAATGGAGTAAACCAATCCTAGGATTGAAATACTGATGATGATGTGAGCACACGTGGCCTTAATGGATATTCAAATCTCCTACTTGATCGAGTGTCTCTCGCCTAGTGCCTCTCCCTGTAACAACTTTCACAATCAGAGTATATCGTATGTTGAAATACTGATGATGACTGGCGCTACGAGGCCGTGGCCGGAATGTGTTCTTCATTTGCTGGAAGGACCAAGCTTCCGCCGTGGTCTACAGAAACCACAGAACACATTCGCTGAATACATTTCATCCAATTTAATTGTATGATTTTTTTTAACTCGAACGTTGGTCTTGTAGTTGAGGACAGAGCATAACAAAATCTAAGCACAACGGCGAGTGAAATTCACGCGTATATACGACCAGTCCATTTCTCCGGGACAGCAGAGTTTTTGGAGAAATATCTGGTACCCAGAAAATACCCGAGTTTGAATTTGCTTGGCCATGTCCAAAGGCTCCTCCGGGATTGAACCCGGAACACGCAGTGGCCCGAGCTCCATCCACTGTTCTATCATGCTGACTAATTCATTTAATCTTTTATGACACCTGATGACATGTCTGCATTTGTAGTGAAGGAAATTAATGAAACAACAGCACCAATATTTACATTCATAGTTAACTTGAGTTTGCAAACTGTAGTATTCCGAAGTCAATTGAAAACTGCAATTGCCATACCGATCTTGAAGAGAAGTAATAGGATGGATCCTAATAACTACTGACCAATATTACTTTTGCCAGTCTTTTCTAAATCCTAGAAAAGATTGATAAAAATATATTTTTGTCTTACTTAAATACTCAAAACTACTTTAGCGATAATCATTATGGATTTTTAAATCAAAAAGCACTTAGGATCCCCTGTTACAATTCTCTTAAAACCTATATGAAGAATAATTGTGGATATAAAGTGGCTAAATTATTCAAAGACATAACTAAAGCCTTTGACTTTGTAAGTCATGAAACGCTATTACGAATATTGTGGCAAGCTGGCGTAAGAGGGGTTCCATATAACTTATTTCAAAGGTATCTCAGCCATAGGTATCAATGTGAGTGGATTAACAACCAATATAGTCAAAAAACACATCTCTTCTTTGGAGTTCCGCAGGGATCAGTTCTGGGCCCCATATTATTTTTAATTTAGATGAACAACTTGTGCAATGGATGTTTTAATGGCAGGCTAACTTCTTTTGCAGATGACATAACCTTATGTTATTCTGATAGTAATATATATGACCTGCATACACAGTTGCAGGTGATTTAAAGAAACTGAAATGCGGGTTTTATAATAATTCCATGAATCGGCGTAAAGTCTGAAAGTAGAACAAAACAAACTTTCTTATATATGTAATAAATGATTCAATGATAATAACCAATCCTGTGATGAATGCACCGAAATTCAGCTCGTCAGTGGCATTAAATATCTAGGAATACACATTGTCCAACATTGCATTTGGAAAAGTCATATAAATAAAAAAATAGAAAGTAACTCCGTCACTAGAAAATTTTATCTACTGAGGTATATTTGACCATTATCAGTGCTTTATTGCAAGAGTTTATAATGCTCTTGTAAACACAAGGTTACAGTACGGAAATTGCTTGCTGGGGAGGAGCTTACTCCACAAATATTAAACCTTTGCTACTATTCCAGAAAAGGGTGTTGAGGGTGGCGACTCGGGCCTCAACCAAGACGCATTCCTTACCCATATTTAAGAGGATGAATATTTTTCCCTTAGGCATTTTTTTATCTATAAGGTTTTTAATATTTTATAGGGTTGGTGAAGATGAAGGAAAACCCAGAGTTTATACCTTAAGCGCAAATCATGATATTGATATACCTAAACCAAAACATGAAAACTATCGCCGATCATTTCTTTACCTTGGCCCCAAATTGTTTGTCTACCTACCACTGCATATAACTAATGATGATAATGAAGGAGCATTCTTAAAACTTGTAAAGGGGTGGCTGTTCGAGAACAAAGAGGTTGAGTTTCTGTTTCAAAGAAACGAGTCAATTTTTCTATCCTTTTTTTATAACATTGAGCGGTGGTAATCGAAAAATTTGAATTGTTTTTTTTTCTTACATTCCATTTTCTTATTGTTTATTTATTATTTTACCATTGCATTCACCATAAATTCTCATAGTAAGATTTCTAATTTACAGAGCAGCGTGTGCATGCTGTGGTTATCGTTTTTGATGTTATGACGTTTTTGATGTTTTTATGTAATTAAGAAGAGTCGGTTCCTGAAACAGGACTTAATCATTAATAAATATTTAAATCACCATAACTTTGATGATAAAATTTCTTTTTTTTTATTTTAAGCCAAAAATTTACAAGTGATCCATAACTTTTGGTTGCTTTTGGACCACTGTTTTGACCCAACCTGGCTAAAATCACATTCTTGCTGCCTAAAAAAAACTTTTTTCCACCGTTTTTCCGCGACTTAACATGAATCAAAGTCTTAACATATTTCTTCAATCCGTCTGACATGCACCTCATGTATCAGAAAATTCTTATTATTTCAAGATAGACTAGCTTTAGAAGGATCACGATTGATAGTCAAGATTGACTATCTAAGCTTAATTCAAGTATTTAATTTTTAGTAACAGATTAATATTAGTAATCCTAACATTTAGGTTTAATTCCCTATTTTTAAGCGCATTTCTTAGTGGTTTAACTAAATTCCACTGATGAGCCTCTTGACCTCGGGATATTGTAAAAGGGTATTGCAAGGGTAGTAATCAAGGAATAAACAAGTGGTTAAATACAGGCGCAAATGAATACGTTCTTCTACGTAATATTTCATGTTTCGCTTGTCAAGCGTAAAAAAATATTTTTAAATAAATTTTAATACTGTTGGCTCAAGAACAAAAAATTAATAATTTTAAACTACTTACGAGATAAAAAGTGTTGATTTGTATTTTCCTAAATCTCCAACAATATTTCTACGAGATCTTTCATTCACCTTTCTCCGACACTTCCATTATTTTTTACCAATTACCTTAGCACCCTATTCTTATCGTTTATTTGAAAATAATATTTTGTTATAAAGATCGCAAAAAAAAACGAATTGAATCTTTCCTGGCTTTTGTGACACATTATCGTACACTGGGGACAAAATTATCTAATTTGATTGAAATTCAATCTTCCGAAGGAGAACTTTCACTTTGCCTGTGGAGATTTTTTTAACATCACTGTGTAATTGATCAAATTTATGAAAGCACGAAAAATCTATGCAAACTAACTAGGGCTCTGCCTGAGTGATTCAAATCCATTATGTCCTGAGAGAGAAATAAATCGGCTCGCTTTAAAGGACTGATGGGCTTAATCCAAATCGCACGGGAAATATCTCTTTAGTTATATTAATGAATTCTTTGTTACATTGAATTCTGAGCTTATAAATTTAGTAATTTAATTTAGGCGCTTCAATTTCGGGCTAACTGTGACCAATCTGAATTTTAACCTCAGAAAAATACAACATCCGTCCCCTAGACGGGATTATAAAAATGGCGCAAAGATTAGTCTGCCTTAAACGCCTGAATGATAGAGAAATAAAATATTTTTACATATGACGGTATAAATCATTCAATTGATCTGAATACTGTGTATGCGGCTTGAATCTCTCATGATCAGAAGCAGCAGAAACACATAAAATTTCTTTAGCTATTTAGGAAGAAAAACATAGGATTTCGGGGAACTTTGTGTGTGCGGAATGAATTGTCCAAACAACGATGTATACAATCCCTGGACGCCGGTTTGTATTTTAATCTCACAGAGGAAGTAAAGAAAAGAATATCATTTGAACAAAATCATCAGGAGAATCACATCATTGGTTTTGAATGACTTACTTTAGTAGCAATATTTTTATCAATGAACTTAGCGGATTTGCTGATAACAAACGGTGTGAAGAAAAACTGCATATTGCTTTTCCAGCTAGACTGAGCATTATCTTAACACCAATCGTATGCATTTCTTCAGTATTTACATAGACCCTCTAGCACATGGGATCCGTACGAAAAAGGCTTACTGAGAAATTTGAACTAGTTATTGCAAAGAAGCAGGCAACTTTTGCTGAATATGTTAAGGATAAAATCTTACTGGAGAACTAGAACGGGAATTTCTACCATACCGACGCGGTCGGTTAAAATTAAAAAGAATCTTTCAAGTAAATTTGGAGCTTCTCTGCTTGCCAATAATGTCATGAACATCATAATAACATCCGACTATTACACTTGATACGATCAGAAAAAAAAGATTCAAGAGTTAGACAGTAGTACGGATACATTTGTTTAAATGCCATTCTTCCCAGTTTTATTAGCACCTTCAGGGCTTCGAAAGCCAATTGAATAGAACATTACATGCCATAGCAGAGAAACAAATGAAATACAAATAATATAAGTACAATATTAACATAACACGACTTCATATTGTAGTATTTTTATTGTATTTCTCCACGGCCCGGTTTCCGAAGCCGTCGCTGATAAAAATTAGCGAAATATGGGCTAGGGAAAACCAAGCTTAAATATTTGATCCAAGTCACCAGTCCCAAAGAAGGTTAATTTTGAATAGGTAGCATTGTAACCAGATGACTAAAAGTTGCAAACTTAAAATGAATATCTATTTGGCAGTGTTTTTATTGCTCTAAAACAATATTTTATGTTATGTGTAAAATATAAATTGTAAAATTACCTGCTTGTATTGTTGGAAGCGTGGCTTTATATACACTGGCAGCTCCGGTCTAAATGGAAGAGACGGATTTTCCTCAGTGGCGTCAAAAGCACTGCATCTAATATCAGACCTGAGTAATCGATTTTTGTCACGAGTAATCCCTTCAATGCGTCACAATGGCTAGTTTCACCACACTTGATTCTGCACAGAGTTAAAAGTATTCAGAAAAATAGAGTATTTTCTATTTCAGAGGAGAAGACTAAAGTCATTTATAAACTATGAAGGATTTCCGCCAAGTTACGCCAGCTACTATTATTCACAGATGGGCAATAGTTGAAATGTAGGGAACGTAGATATTAGGTCCATCTAAAATACGTTCCTTACACATCCAACTAACTTTATAAGAGTTGCTGGCCAAATTGGAATCTTAAAACAAATGTCCAACAAAAAAATAATAATTATATCCCAAAGGATATATTCATCATTGTTTACTCGGGTTTGGTGGATGCATAAAACCAACATCTTCCTCCACTGAAGTAGTATTGAAACTTGTAATGCATGTAGTACGTAAAGCATTTAGGTGATTTTTCCCCTTCCGCACACCAACGATGTAGCTTTCAGGTAACACATTAGATGTAGATAAATTATGGCAACGTGGAATCTTCCATGACCAAATTTTTTACGCCCATTGCTGCCTATAAGGGAAATAACGCAGCTCAAATAAATAAAATGAATCCTCAGTGCCATAACTTTCGTTACTTTTAAACAAAAGAATTAGCGACTTCAGTAAGAAAATCGTTGAAATGGCCAAATGAACAACAAACCGCTTTAGCTACTTTTCCACAACCCAAAAACATTCAATTTGCCTTTATTCGTCCCCTTCCTCGTTCGTTCATTCACAGAGGCCACCACCGCTTGAACCGCGGTCTCAGGAAAGGAAACTGCTTTTCCGTCTCGAACATTTTCGTCCCCTCTTCGGGAGAGCGCGTGAAAGAGGAAGGGAGCATGCCCTTGACAGTAACGTAACATTTTTAGACCCCCTCAACGGAAGCAGACAGCAATCGAATCGGTTTCTTAAGAACCCCGAAACCAATAGCTGAACGGGAAAGTAGCTCCCGCCCAAATTCTTCCCCCAGGGTGGAAGCAGAAAATAGCGGCAATGAAAACCCACGCATTAAAACTCCTTGCGTACGCTGACGACGTTATCAATTTTTTAAAATCCATAAGTGGTGGAGAAATTAACGAGCCAATAAAAACCCTCTGTTTAATCTCGGACGATATTTATCGACAAACACTCCAGGAGATTCGGGGAAGAGGACTTTTGATCGCTTTGGCGAGATAGCTCGACGTCAATCTCACCCTCTCTTTCCCCGAGCGGGGTATTCGTGAGAATGCGAAAGGAGGGGGCTGCATGATAGGTATCAAAAAGGACGAAGGAAGAGAAAAAGGGTGTAAAGGGAAGGTTTTTGAAGAGTGGGGGCATGGTCCCCTTATCGCAATAACCTAAAACCTCTCAAGTAGTCCCGCGGAAAAAAATTCGCCATCCACAAGATTAAAATCCCTCTCAAAGGATTAAGGAGAGGGCCTTTGGAAAAACCGTAAAAAAATCATTTTTTTTTTCATCTTTCCCTCAGCTCTTGGGTTCCCAGTATCCTCATCGGTTCTTTTTTTCTGGATCGGCGGTTAAAAATCTCCTCCTCACGCTTACAAGCGGACTATTTCTTCGTCCGAAGTGTATGAAAAATAATGAAGGAGAAGAAAGGCATTCTTTCATATACGCACGTGGATACATATATGTATATATTTTTAAGGCGAAGAAGATTAGAGGTGAGGGAAGAGATATTTCGGATTTGCATAACTGAATATTTATCGTTGGTCCCCCACGGCACGAAGACACTGCTTCTCTTTTATTTTTCATTTTACGCTTTCTGTTGCACTGGTCCGCACCTGGATCGGAGGAATATCCCTCTCCAACTCCACCATCCAAGTTTTATAATTTATTTCGGCCTCGTCAAAGGAGTCCCATCCTCAATTTTTTTTTATTCTGTCCCTAAAAACAACGACACTCAAGGGTTTCGGCATTGGAAGGCGCAAAGATCAGGAGGGGAGGGAGGGGTAAAAGGGTTTTTGAGATGACTCTCAAAAACATGAAATGTTTACACTAAGAGGGAGGGGGTTGAGAAACCTTCGCTGTATCCGGAGGGTGAAGGACTCCAAATGTTGCGAGAATTAAAATGAATCCATACTTTTATCAAGATATATGTTCGCATAAATGTGAAAACTTGTCTGTTTGCTTACGTCCATAGAACTTAAAAGACGGTTCGAAGCGGTTTAAATTTCCCCTTTCTTAAACGCCAACCTGTTTAGTAATACTTAGAATATTTTTCGCAAAGCCAAGTAAATATTTGGCTTCATTTGGAGAGTTGAAAGTAATGAGTCGTTTAGAAAATTAATATCTTATTTTTTCCCTTTGCCGCCGTAAAATATACTACCATAGTAACACGTAAAGAATTATTTTAATTGAACTCAAAATTTCTATTCTTTCATGACTTCTTCCGTGTTTATACATTTTTGACTGCATTTTGCCAGCGCTACTGCTGGCTCACTTAGGTCTGCAGAGGTGTCGATATTAAGATCGTCTCTCGTCTTATACGTAAAAATACGTCTGTTTTTAACCGATTGTTTAAAATTTTGTACAGTCCGTTTTATATTGCCGTTCGATTTATCCACGTTCTATTCTAGTGATGCTCAAGACTCGGTTAATATTAGGCGCTGCATATCCTTATACATCTTAGAATATTTATCAAATACTTAATACTGTCTTTTCTCGTGCTGTTCAAAATACTTATCCGTTTCCTCTCCCTCGCAACCGTTCTCATCACTTCAGCTCTTTCAAGTCTCTACTGCATTTCATTAATTTATCCAGTATCATAATCGACCTTCTTTCCTACGAAAAAATCTAATCTTTATAGTATTTAATATTCCGTCATTTTTCCTCCAACTTGTCTATTCTAATTCATACTTAATGTCCATACCTCTGTCACGTGTCATAAATCTTGTATGGACATTTATAAGGTAATTCGTCATAGAAACCTTCATAATAGTAGCAGAAGACTTAGATTTTAATTAGTTACAACTTCTTAGGTCATATAAAAGCGCACAGCGTATGGCATTGACTATCGAGCTTTATTTTCTATCAAACTTATTAATGCAAAATACTTTACTTTAACGCATTTAAATATTTTCCATTTTATGGGGAAACTACTGGAGATAGAGTCGTAATCCGACTATCAAAATATTTTTATCTTAAGGACCCTAAAAAAGAAGCCTCAGTTATCGAAATTGGTTACATCAAAAATAATTTATTTAAAAATTCTTGACATTTCCTATTCCCCTGTCAGTTTTTCTATATTACGGAAAATTATCTGTTGATAGAATAATGAATCATCCTAAAAAATGATATTCTCAAAATCATTTACACATTGCGGTCTCAGTTATCGAATACGTTTTGTAAAGAAAGAAATTATTACCTTTGAAAATCGTATTATTCTGCTTTAGAGGCTACTTTTACGGGTCTACGGTCAGGGACGACTGGCGACCAAACTGTGAAGAGTCATTTGGTGGCATTTGTATTAGCTTATAGTTCTATTGCACCTCAAACTGTTGCAAACTGTTGTATGTCAATGACATTTTTCTCAATCACTACGAATGTCAAACCTTTTTCCCATCCTTTTCATCAACAAATCCCTTATTCACTTCATGCAGTAAAGTATCTTCCCTGAAAAGGACGCCATGCAAGTATGTTTACATAATACGGAGGAGCTCAATAAGGTCCAATCGCAATGAGCTTAGGTATCTCGGGCATTGCATTTTAGCTTTAGCAAGGATTTGGCTTAATGTACGCTAAAAATTCTCAGTTTTAGGGCATTGGGTTAGGGTTGCCACCTCGTCAATGGTTCATTACGGGAGATGTTCAATTTAGCTGATTATAATTTCAGGAAAACTGAAAGAAATGATTCTCAGATTGGGTTATTGCCCCAGAAAGCTAAGTGAAAGAGATAATATTCACCTGGAAACAAGAATTATGGCGCTATTTTCATTACTATATAAGCAAAGGAAATGTGACGGATGAACAGATAATTTGCTAATCAGAGCAACAGAGGAATCGGTAGATGATGTTTAGGAGATTTCTGTATCCCGTTATGGATAGAACGTGACGAAATACTTTAAGAAAACACTAAATTCCTGTAAAATGGCAACCAAACCTTAGTAAAAAATTACGTTAACTATTGCGTTATTAACGTAGAATTTTCTTAAATATATTAACTGAATTAGTGATTGAAACTGTTTTTATAATACTAAAATATAAATATTCTTTATCTGACTGCATTTGGCCCTTCTGTTTTGATGTTAGTGTAGCCATTTATGGCCCTAGCTATAGAGTAATTTGCTTTATAGCTGCGAGAATCGTACCTACTTGATGCAGTTCACTTCTTGGACCAATAGATCAAATTATCTTTGTGTAAAAGTGACTGAGGCACAGAGATACAGTGGAAAGATTACATACTGATAGTGAAATATGTATGTACTTGTTGATGACCTAACGGTTGAAAAGCGTCGTACCGACATTAAACCTTGAGGAAAAAGTACCATCTTGATTCATTATCAATTAACTCTGTGCTTCTGAAGACTGGTAATCTAAAGTATCAAGAAAATCTTTACACCCTTTGTTGTAAAATTTGAAGCGAAATAAAGAGACCTTTGAATGGAGCAAATCAATTAGAATTTTAATTTAATTGCATTTTTCATTTTACGGAGGATACTTTAGTTTACCGTTTTTTAGAAAAGTTTTTTATTTGGACAGTACCTACATTGGACGAGAAGGTCATCACAGCATCGAAATTCAGAGGAGAATTGCGCTGGAGTTAACTCGTAGATGAGCAACAATGATAAGGTCGTTGAGCAGGGACGTAAAAAAAAAGACTGGTAACCAGTCTGACACAGAGCATATAATCTTATGGAGGGAAAAAGTGAATCTTATGGAAATAGGATGAAAATTGACTCCCAACATTTGATACGTAGGAATGGTGGCGAAAGTAAGGTGGGCAGAAAGCAATACGAACGAGGAAGTGATAGGAAAGCAGGTTGATTGAGGAAATTGAGGAGTAGGAAGAGGGAGTTGATAGAACGTGTGATAAGGAGCAAGGGGATTTTGAAGAACTACAAAGAGGGAGAGGGTAGTGGAAGGAGAAGTTAAGAGAGTTTAGATTGATGAGTGGTCAGAGCTATACAAGACTAGAGAAGGACGTGATTTGATATATAGGGGTCCTGGTAATGGTTTAATGTCCATCAAAATCTACTACATCTGGTAGAATACTAATAATAATACCTTTCAAGCCACCACGAGGGTGCATGATAGAAGTTGAAAAGTCTCCAAATAATCTTCATTATGTGCATATAACACTACATAGACATTACTTATGAATGAAAACTGCAGTTAAGCAAAAACCCACCGAACAATTACTGTCTTTGAGAGAACATACATTTCATTGAGGATTTATACGCATATAATTTCTAGATTCGACTTGGCAATGCCAACTTTGAGCGGGAAAATTTCAAGTTTAACACCACTGGGTGTTTAAAAACATAGTAGGTACCACCATACAATTCTAGATTTATATTAACAGGGAGGGGGAGCATTTTGTATATCAAAACATTCAAAGGAGAAGTGCTATTATTGCTCCTTTGTGGGATCACTTAACGGTGATGATCGGAGAGAAAAGTTTAAGAGTTATCCCCGTCAAAAATAAGCATTGCCAACTAAACCCAATATCAAGCAAGCACATCTCCAAATCTTGTGCTCGTGGGGATAAGTGAGGCAGATTGTGTTTCTACTGAACCAACCCGATAGCGCTCATGTGGTCTTATTTCCTTCGATGGCTTCGAAGGATGACCGGGCCCACTAAAATCCTTCAGACCATCCATTTATCAACCACGGCATCGCCATAAATCACCTCGGACTCTCCATACACCATCTCCTCGATAGCCAATTTATTACTTCGCCCCCGGGGTAACTAACACTCAGCTACCAAGCGCTGGGAAGTTTGGAAGATAAATAATTGAGATTCTCCCACCTCTGACCATCAACAATGACGTATTAAGCCATTCACCACACTCTCCTCGGTACCTTTAAGTTGAAAGTAATGCAAGCAATGAATCACTCAAATGGCATGGTGTGGTATGATGCTTTGTATCATTTTCAATTTACCCCGGTGAAATAATTATTTCGATATCAAGAAATGATAGTAATAAGGCAAGAAGAAGGATAGCTCGAAGCAATCTCAGCATTTCTGAGTCACGAAGAAAAAGTATTGTGAATGATCTGAATTTTTTACCAGTGCATATTAGTCAAATATCTTAAATGCCTCTAAATATAGGAAATTTTATGACATACGAGCGGAGAATAATACGCTTTCGGTGCACAATAATAACACATACTGAGTGAAGAGTCTTTGATTGTAAGGAGAATTATATCGAAAATTAAGATTTATCCAAAGAAGAAAAATGACTTGTGCTTCAAAAAGCATTTAAAAGCAGACGGAAAAGCTGAAATGTAACTATGGGAACAAAAACTTTAAGTGGGAGAACTCTGCAATATAGGAAATTTCCATGGGCGATTGGTTGGTTATTCAGGGGAGGCGACCGACAGCTGAGGTCATTTGCGCCATTTTTAAGATAGGTGGGTAGTTGGGTAATGGTAGGAACATTGGTAATGGAGGAAGGGTGGAGAGAAATCCGGCGTTGGCATTAGCCTACTCTTAGCAGGCGCCAAGGGGACCACGGCTTAACGACCCATCCGACGGACGGAATACTGAACCTGAAATTCCCTCCACTAGGCACTGAAGTAGGAATCGGTTTGCCGCTGAAAAACCCGCCACAGCCGGGAATCGAACCTGGGCCCTTTGGATAAGAGGCCAGTACTCTATCCACCACACCAACCCGATCCCCTTTGATGGGCGAAGTGAGATCACAATCTTAATAATAATAGCCTTGGCAAAGAGAAAATATCACCAGCAGATGAGACCACTGACTGTAAGTAATGCAGGTATTAAGGCAGGCACTAATTACTCTTCAGTAGGGAGTCTGTCGTGGTAGAGTATGAATGTATCAGACGAAGCAAGAATGTTTATTTTCAATAAAGCCTTACGCAATTCTTCTCCATGCCAACAAATTTCTATCCACTCCAACACTATATTTCAACGCACTTTCTGACTTAGATGTATTATTTCTGGATAGGATGAATCAGTACCGGAAGAAAGAATTCTCCGTCGAGTTGTACCGGATTAAGTGAAGTAACAATGTTCTTAAAACGCTGAACTCAGTTAAAATCAAGCTTTTCCTACTCCTCCTCCTCCCACCTACGAGAATGTCAATTTCTTCCGAAACACTTGGCCCTTTCGTTTTTTTTAGCATTATCAAGTTTTGGGATGGGATATCATTTTTTTAGTACCATTGGACTGCGCCGAATAGGAGTGAATCCCAAGAGTGTACCGGAGTCAACTCCGATCATGGATTTCTTCCGCCGAATTTCGTAAACCCCAGATGGGAACGAAGTTTTTTTCCTTCCGAAAACTCGGGAGTGCCAAGGGTTTTCTTTCGGGGGGGAGATATTTTTCCGCCACCGGTAAGAGAGACCCTTTTGTAACGGAGATATCATGGTCTTAGGAGGGAAATGCTATGAGACACGATTGGTGCATTTGAATGCCTTCGAACTAACTAAAGGGAAGGAATAACTTCCGATACTAGGATTTGTGTGCATTAATTAACAAATGCACCGATATAGCTACCAATTGATGAAGAAGAAGCTATGAATATCTTCAACGGCCTTGAAAAGGGAATTTTAAATCTACCTAAATTGCGTAAGAAAATTAATAGAATACGATGGATGCACGAAAAATGTCAAATCAAATACCGGAAAGATTGTAACTTACATATTGACTGTTTTCTCTTTTAAATAAATATAAAAAAATAGATAATATTTGTACGTATTTCGTGCGCCTATATATCGTATTTGCTTACTAAACTGAAATAGCGTGTTACCCACGAATTCATTTGTAGCTGCATACGCGTACGATATAACTATCGTGAAGCAATAAGGATAGTCGACGAGTTATTTTATAACTCAAAATAACTAAATAGAAGTACGCCTCGGTAGTTCAACTGGCCTAATCACCTGTCCGGCAATCAG
This sequence comes from Platycnemis pennipes, assembly GCA_933228895.1. Lineage (NCBI taxonomy): Eukaryota > Metazoa > Arthropoda > Insecta > Odonata > Platycnemididae > Platycnemis > Platycnemis pennipes. Next base: position 88,617,001 of record OW121857.1, read on the forward strand.
GAGGTTCCAGGCTCGAACCCCGGTCAAAATATTTCTTTCTCCGTGGAATTTCTGACACTATGCATATACATAGCTTATCCATGTACCCCAATTAGACATTTTGAGGCAAGGTCGCAATTCCAGAATTTATTGATAATGCTTATTCCCACCCAACCAAAGGACCAGGTTCCTGAACCCAACCTCTCCACATACTCCTCGTATAAATTATCTTGCTGCCGGCCGGTTAGCCACATCGTTAACCCGCGCTGATAATTAGTCCTGGGTTCAAATCCCATATCCGGCATCGCTTGCCAAAGAAGTTTGATAATCTACAAATCTATGAAGTAAATCCTCCTTGGGATGGGCGAAGTGAGTCTCTAACCCGAAATAAAGCCAAAAGAATCATAAGGCGGAAATTGATGCAGGTGGAACAATTCAGCTACTCTAAGTCATTTTGAACAAAAGCAGACAATATTTACTCTTACTCATTTTGACAAATTCGGGAGGAGTAATGAAAGAATTTGTAGAAGAATTTCGCTGGCCCAAAATGTTTGTACTAATTTTAGAATTATGTGATACGAACATTTGCCAGAAGTGTTAAATTTAAAGGTAAAGTTTGTTCTGGGGCAAAGCGATGGATGTTTTGAAATGCAGATCTCGAGAAATAGGGACATAAATATACTAGTATTGTAGAAACTTCATCATAAAAAGAGTGAGAAAAAGGCAATGATAAAGGGTCAAAAATGGGGGTACGTGGCATGTTCGGACGAGAAACTTTTTTTTTATTTTGCTAAAGAGCATTAGGTGAAAGAGCGGCTGAACGGATGAAATAGTCAAATGCAATAGGATGGTATGCAAAAGGCAGTCGTATAGTCGAGAACACTCATATAAGAGACACTCATTCATACTCAGAGATAAGGATAACGTTTTAATGGAATGAATAAATATACGCAACTGCTTAACTAAACAATAATTTCGAGTTGGAGAAAAATATTCATAAGAGACAAAAGAAATGGAGCTTCTCCTGGATAAACTAACCAGTATAACCACTATAAAAGCTGTGTCAGAAGGAATGAGTATTATGCATCAATGAACTGTAATGAAGCCGTTTTCTTCATCTCTAGAGGGAGTTTCTTCACTGATACGAGAGTCGCAACATCTTACGGCCCTCTTGGCGGTCCTCTCCCGGGGAAACTAAAGCAGGAACACGAAAGACTACGAGACCTCCACCGTCGGACGGTTAGCAAGACTCGGTAGGCACGTTTTCCTCCTCAGGAAACGGGAAGAAGATAAACGAAGACCACTCGCGGCAGTGGCTTCATTGCCACAGAAAAACGTCTCAAATCTCGGAGAGGTGGAAAAAGTTTCTTCCATCTATTCCAACTCCTCGCTGGTCACAAAAATATTACTCAGCGGTTCCACAACAGTTGCTCTAATTAAATTGGTGGAATCGCGAATTGGCAGTAATTAACGCTGATGAATTACCGGCTGATATACAGACAATTGTAACAGCTGGTAACATAACATTTGAGCCACCATTTTTATCTGTTGTTTTCCCAACGTGGTTACGGACGCGGGAAAACAAGAAGGCAACAATGAAATTATCAAGAACTTGGGAAAACATCCGCTTCTAAGTGACGCCGGGGCCAATCGTGAGAGGCGAGGGCAACCAATCAAACAATTGTTTATGTGCGAGCCTGAAGAGTGGCGGTGAGTTATTTGAAGGGTGCTTGTGTTTTAATGCATATTGAAATACGTGAGGGAATTTATACATATTGTGGATGTTATTTCAAATTAAAGAATTTGAGAAAAAATATTACAAGCTCCACGGAGAAAAAAAAAGATTAATCGCAAATATAAGTTTTACGAACCACAATAAAACAGAATTACACGACCCGGGTTTCGATGCTCGAGTATCATCATCAGGTGAGAGCTTGTTGCAACTTACCCGTACACATACCCGAACACTGAAAGGAGATAATCGGTAGGAAGGTATAATTTTGGAAGCGGGAGGAGAGAAAGAGAGGGTGGCTTGAGAGGCGGTGGGGGATGGAGTTTATGAGTGACAATGGGGTCGTTTACCATACTTTTTTATTGCCGAATCTGATAGGGTTTGTAAAATAAAACGACACGTATTTTCTGTTCTATGATCCGTCAATTATTTCTCGAGTTATAAGCGGCGTAAAACTGATGTTCTTAACCCATTCGAAATAGTGGGCGTGATGCAATCTCTGACGCATATCGACTTCATCCAATCACAACTGAATCTGCGAAGCTACTTCACCTTATCGCAATAGGGGGACACAGCTGTTTCTGCCAATAGGAGCAGTTGCGACAGGATCTGTGCGAGCAGACCTTCCGAGACCCCTCTCCACTCACTTCCCTTCCCCTAAAAGCAATCAATGACGGGATGAAAATGAAGTCAATGATATCACAGCAACTTCTTCGGTGGGCGTCACCTTATGCTTATTTTAGTTATTGATTTATGAGTCCTAGTGAATGGTTGTGAATCCTAGTGAATGGTTGTGGTTAGAAGATTATTTTTTTCACAAAAATTATTTTCGTTTCCAACTGACGATTTCGTATACAAAATTACGATTTCGGTTCCGAGTAAACGCCCCCATTGAGAGGTTGGCGGGGTTGACAGGGAACAAATATTCATTGACAGCGGTTACACCTTCTTTTGAAAATTTCCATCTGTTTCAGAGAGTCCAGTTCACTCCTTTTGCGAGAACCACGTAGAATATCACAGTGAAAATAACCGATGTGGCCAAGAGCTTGCAATGCGAGATTAAAGGAAATTCTCCAGTTCACGAAAAAGAATACAACCTGATCGGAAGTCGAACCTGTATATGTCGATGCAATGTGTTTAATCCAGTTAAATTGAAGATTCTAATCCTAGTATTTGTAAGCGTGTTGTCATACAGAGCTAACACCCCAAATTCCCAAGAGAAACTGTCCCCAAATCTTCTCACGATGCATATCAATATTTACACGCATCCTAAACAAAAATTATGTATTACTTGATCGTATGGATTTAGTTATTAGTAAATTCCCTTTGGAATTTGTGTTCCCCTTCCCTTAGGAAGAGGTCATAAATAACAAAAGCTAACCCGAATAAATAGTATATGGTGGCACATAGATTTTAAGACACATAAGGAGTGAAATTGCGAATGGTTTGTGATAGGTGAGAAAGAATTCCACATGCAGCAAACACACTAAATGCAGAAAATTCATCAGGAGAATGGTCTAAAGAATTCCGTCCTTTCACTTCTTTACAAATGTTAACTGCAAATTATATTCTGGTATTTCCTGGATATTAATTTTTGTTTTACAAATATTATTTATCCCAATGTATGGCTCCCGTTCCAACACAATTATCGGTCTTTCACTAAACAAGATTTCAAAAATCGTGAACTGTGTGTGGCCTATCGCTTTGATCTTTTTCTTTTACATCTTTTAGAAATAATTCTATGCACAATGCTCTCTTGTGCTTAGTTAATTGAGATTTTTTGATCTCAAAATTTAAAAGCATGGATATTATAAAAATTCTAGCTAAAAATTCTTAAATGAATTTCTTTCTCTCTAATTTATCGCTAAACATAAATTCTTGTATGCCGTGTTGAAAAAAGGCCTGAAAAAAGATAACTTAAGGAGAGAAATAACATTGTTTCCAAATGGCACATAAAAGGAATGTCATAAGTTAAATATTTCTCAACAGATATATATATTTTAGGGTCATAGCAAAAAGCGAAATTCCTCCAAGCAATCTCTCCTTAGACTACACAAAAAAGACCAGCAAATTCTCTAGCCAGATCTATTCCAACTATTACTGAGGAGGTGTTGTTTGAAAAGAATTTATTCTTCTCTGAGAGAACAGAATTATGAATTGAGTTTAAAAAAATGTAAGCTTATCACGGAGAACTTTCAAAAGAAAACACTAGGAACAATTCTAGATCTCTCAATCCGGAATTTGCAGAACCTTTTCCCTGCATGTGAAGTATATGAGACAGCATCAGTTGCGCCAAACGCAAGCAAAAAAAAATACTCCTGAGATATGTGTTATTTTGAATCCATGCTCTAGTATTATTTACAAAGGAACAAGAGCATACCAATTTTATCTTCTTTTAAAATAATTCATAAATACTTACTTATTCGGTGAAAGAAAGAGATGACTAACTCCTGCCACTACACACCAAGGCTCACCTGTTAATGAAAGATGATTGGTCTTAGTTTTGAGAAAAAATCTTTTCTCTGATTTTCATGCTGAATAATTATAAAACTATAACTTATTGTATAGAATACTTTACAGCACACGAATAAATCAGTGCGCCTTATTAATAAAAATTACATAATTCAATATGAGTTATAATCACAGAATACGGTTTTACGATTATTCATCGCCAATCTAAAATCACTTCATTTTACCTGGTCACAATACATTATTTCTTTTCGAGGAATAAAAATTTTCCTTCTGAGGATAATATCTTCTTAGTCTGTAACATACTTATACCACAGACATACTTAGTCGAGCTTTGATTCTGACAATGATGATTGAGTAAATGAGTTAAAATTACTATCCAAATTCTGTAAAAAGTGGTTAATTTTTCAATTAATTCCTATATAAATAAGGAGTCATTTAACTAGGAACAGTTACCCTACCTGATATCAGATAAAGTTATAAACATATCCAGACCCCTATTCTAGATTTGCGTTACAATTTACCCATCATTATCAAAGGCCATAGGTCACTGGAATTGACCGCTCGATGTTTTTATCAGCTAACTCATGCCTATTGATATTATTTTTCTATTTCATATCACGTACTTGACCACTCGCTCCATTTTTCCAAAGTGCTACTTACAATTTTATCATTTCGCTTTTGCTTAAGACGACTAACTTCAAGAGATCATCTGGATTCCACAAATGTATGACAAAGGCATCCCTGTTTTTCCTCAGAATTTTCATTAGATTATTTTAAATCCTCCAAACTCCAAAGAACTTCTCACTTCGTCATTCAGTCTATCAATTCGATCTCCAATATTGTATGGAAAATACTTTTCAAACGCATCAGGCCTTGCTTTTTCTGCGGCTGCAATTGGTTCACTGCCAACAAAGAGTTTCCTCTAGTTTTAAGTTATGTTAAAGCGTTTCCAAACTTCTAAGCTTCTTTTTTCAGCTATAGGTATATTTTTCTTCAGGTCAAATGTATTCTTTGGCTGGTATATTCAACCACTACCGACTCTGACCTCTTCCTGTCTTCCGCCTTTGGCTATTCTATTTCACAAGAATGGTGTTACACAACCAGTATTCCGTTAAATTTAAGGAGATGAGCTCTACGGCCTCTTAAAGTGACAAATAAAGAAAATTAAAATATCAAATAGCCGTAAAATTGGAATTTTACGGCCATTGGAGAATTTTATTTTATTTATTTGTCAGTATTCCGTTAGTTTTCGCTAGTTTAGCACCAGCTTCAGCTCATACTATTCCACGACAAAGTAATATCTATATGCAAACCATTTTTATACACCTTCACGTCATATGGCCAACAATATTCTTGTTCATTTCAGTTAGGAATTAGAGAAAACAGCCGCAGAAAAGACAATACTGAGAAAGGTGGTGTTATCAGAGAATGATAAAGATCATTTGTAAAGGCTTTGTAAGCAAGGAAGAAATTAAGCGGAGTGGCAGAAGAAGAATCTGAGAAAAAAACTTGAGGAGCAAAGAAGACAGTGCAACCGACTATATTTTGGGCTGATGAATACGCGATTTTGTGAAATATGAATTGAAAATGGGATAAAAGAAGAGATATATGGATGATGTATACGGAACCACTACTAAAAGAGAAGAAGGAACATTTCGTCCTTATTTAAAGTATTTATTCAGTTTACTTCAGTTCATTGGCATTGCAACACAATATAATCATTAAGTAAATTAAATTTATATTTATATTGCGTCGATATTCCAATTTTCCTCCTTCATAGTGTGTGAAAAATCGATATTTTTGTGAGGAATACGAGAGTATAATGGGGATCGGGTTGGTGTGGTGGCTGGAGTACGGGCCTCCCATCCCGAGTGGCCGTATTCGATTCCCGGCAGTGGCGGATTTTTCTGTGGAAAACCAGTCCCCATTTGAGTGCCTAGCGGAGGGCATTTCAAGTTCAGTAGTCCGTCGTATGGTGTTCAAAGCTCTGAGGGGATCGAGTTTGTGTGGAGGATGGAGTACTGGCCTCCAATCTCGATGGTCCGGGTTCGACTCCCGGCGATGGTAAATTTTTCAGTGGCAAACCGGTCCTAGTAATAATGCCCTAGTGGAGGGCATTTCAGGTTCAGTACTCCGTCCGTTGGATGGGAAGTTAAGCCGTGGTCCATTTGGTGCCTCTTATTAAGAATAGTTACTAATGCCGACGCCGCCGGATTTCTCTCCACCCTTCCTCCATTTCCAATGTTCCTACCGTTACCCAACTACCCACCTATCTTAAAAATGGCGCAAATGACCTCAGCTTTCTCTCCACTCTTCCTCCGTTTCCTGAAAACTACTACCATTACCCAATTACCCACCTATCATAAAAGGCGCAAATGACCTCAGCTGTCGATCGCCTCGCCTGAATAACCAACCAACGAGAGTATATTTTGATAATTCATGGTGGTCAGCAGTTGAAAAGGTTAAGAAGCAAGAAGAAGGTTATTACGAGGTTGGCTGATAAGAAAATTTGGATGGAAAGCGTCAGACCAACCTTAGCATTGGTGACTGGTGATGCCGACGATAATGATGTAAACGACTCATGACTCACTAACTCTCACATAACTATGTGTTGTTTTTTCTGTTAGACTACGTGGCCGACTGCAGCTATCAATGTGGGTATTAGGAGAGAGGTGTGAATTTTAGGGAGAAGAGGAGGAAAGGTGGTGAGAGACCTGGCGTCGGCATTAGCTTGTTCTAAATGGAAGGCACCATGGAGTTCACAGCTTTACGTCCCATCCAACAGACGGAGTACTGAACTGTAGTATTTGAACTGTCTCCACACCTCCTCTCATATAGGGACCGGTATAACACTGAAAAATATGTCACTGCCGGGAATAGAATACGGGCACTCGGGTTTGGAGGCCAGTGTTCTAACCACCACACCAACCCGATCCTTAATATACTCTTGTATTCCTCACAAAAATATCGATTTTTCACACACTATGAAGGAGCAAAACTGGGATCTCGTCGCCATATAAATATAAATTTAATTTACTTAATGATAATATTGTGCTGCAATGCCAGTGAACTGAAGTAAACTGAATAAATACTTTTGTTAGGACGAAATTTCCCTTCTCTTTTAGTAGTGGTTACGTATACATCATCCGTATATTTCTTCTTTTATCCCATTTTCCATTCATATTTCACAAAACCACGTATTCATCATCCCAACTTTACTGAAACTGTACTGAGTACTGAACTGTAGTATTGAACTGTCTCCACACCTCCTCTCATATAGGGACCGGTACAACACTGAAAAATATGCCACCGCCTAATTTCGAACCTGGGATCTCGGCATTGGATGACAGTAATATAGCCACCGTGCGAACCCTATCCTCCAATTAAGACTTGGTATTTAATAATAATTACCTCATATTATCTTTGATTTAATCTAAAATGGCAAATCGTAAAATGGTTCTTCTTTCTGCACCGCAAAGATTTACCCCACCGCACACGAAAGTGATGACCACATTTACTTGAGGGAGGGAGGGAAAATGGAGACTTAACGATCTCCACTCCCGAACGGAGATAAAAGTTTTATTTTCGACGGTAAGACGATGGGAAGATATGATGGTTCTTGATGGGGGATATCACTCTCCGCGGGAGAATGGATGCCGTTTCATCTCCCTCTTAGGGGTCCGGCGGCATGCATCACACTTAGTCCACTTAGGACTCGCGGATTAAGAGAGAAAAGCTCGTTCTGTTTGCTCAGCGCCATTCCTGCCGGAAGAAAGCACTCCTCCTCATAACGCCTCCCTCCCGCGAGAGCTCGGGTCGGTGCATTAGTTGAGCAAAGCTCCGCGAGAGGTCTCACTCACGCGCGATTTTAGCAGCCCCCGCTAACGAGTTCAAATTGGCGGTTTGAGTGTTACAAGCCGCCTCCTCCCCCAACCCAGGCCAATCGAGAAATGCTTCCCCTCTCTCCCACGTCATTTCCTTCCTTCCGCGGAAGCCGCCCACTCAATTCGAGAAACACTTCGTCGGGAAGATGAGGAGGGAAGCAAGAGGATTTCCTCGTAGGCAGAGTTGAAAGGCGGATTTGAAGGCGGATGCTACAGCGGTGATTTCTTCCACGGATTTGGGCGTCTCAAGTCTCAAATATCGATTTCCACGAAAGGAAACAATGAAAACGTGCCTTTCTCCTTGGCTGGGAGCCCGCTAAAACATACATTTTATAGCGCGCTGAGATGTAACAAGCTTGTGTTTGTGGATGTTATCCTTGAATTAAAGGAATAAATGCTGCCCCATTCACATTGGTTTCGTCCTAGCTCTACCTGAGGAAAGGACTTTCTCTCTACCTTGCGCCCACGATTGAAAAAATAATATTTTCTGATGCATATTGAAAAATACAGCGCGTTGATATTTATTGAATAAGGGATGATACGGAAGGAACAGATGTTGAAACCTGGATACATCTTTAAGGCTGGAGGCTATCATGAAACAATTTTAAACCATTTTATAATATGCAAATATTTTTCATAAGTTTCTCCATTGGTGTGTAAATAAATTTTTGTTCACCCCGAGTAACAATGATTAGACTACCTATGATATAAAATTGAAATACTATTCTCTGAAGTCCTTAACCTAGTGGCAGAAAGGAAAATTATCCTAAGTTTATTACTTATACTACGTTTATTCCTCAGAAATTTCACCATTTTAAGTAACAATAGTTTTTTTATCCTGTAATAAAATGCGTCCTGCAGCATAATGTTGAATTCATAAAAATGTATTTATAGGCTAAAAATTCACGTGCAAAGAATTCGCTATCACTAAGTTATTTGGCTTCCTGTAGCAACCACAGCGGGAATAAGTCCTATTTAAAATAGAAAAACAACTTAATAGGATAATGTATCATAAAAATAGTAATTGCGAGTTTTAAGGAAATAAAACAGAAGTAAATGAAACGAGAAGCTGTATGTTACACGGCCGGAGTCCAAGGGAGAAACTCTGACATTATTTTAGAAATGTTTTGTCACCGGTCATATGATGATGAGGACAGAAATAGATGAGCAAAGACTTAAGTGTCACACACAGAGAAGAGTGACACTATTTCAGGAGTTGGTATAGTGATAATTTCCAAAACAGCTGCATCAGGAGCGGAAGATGGTGGAAATACGGTTTTCCGCCTTTTACTTGAGTAAGCCGTGTCGCGCCTTAATGCTGTAACAATGGTTCCCCCAAATGACTTAAGACGACTTAAGACTCCAGGCTAAAAAAATAGTCTCCTACAGTGGAAAAATACTATTATTGTGTGAAGGTGGGACTTTTTATATTGCTTATTGATGAAACTGTCGATTCCCAGGTGAACTCAGTTAGTTATAATCAGGCATAACAGACATCAATTGCCAAGACTAAGCCTTTGGATGGAACACATGTGCATTAAAGAATAGACTACCTTTCCATTTAAAACTGGTATTTTGAGGCAATGTGCAGGTTGTTAGTCAACACATGGTTGGTCAGTTAGGTAGTTTTTGAATTGTATTTTTTATCATTAGAGGCAGAGACTGAAGTATAAACTTGTGTAAGAGACGATCGTTAATTAACGCCCTGTCTAATTGTAATTTTTAGGAGTAAATGCAATAGTACTATAGGGGTTATATTATCGTTTCTTTTACATTTGTTTAAACTTTTGAAAGGGATTGCACATAATTCCAATTGAAAATATAATTATGTAAATGTTCAACCTTTTCCCAGTTTATTTATTGAAATAATCAAATGCCAGAAATATTCCACCCTTGCTAGTCATTCACTTACGCCATCAATCGTTCGTGAGCTTACTTTGTGGAAGTTCATGGTCGAGAGTAAACTCAAGTAAACCTTGTTATTTCTCAATGTTTATTGGGTACCAGACGGTACAGCCAGACCAGTTTCAACACTTTCGCGTCATTATCAAGGGGCAATACTTTGTTTTCAAAAATTTACCAGCTATTTGAAAGAAATTAATTTGCTATTGTCCTTTGGTAATGACACGAAAGTGTTGAAACCGGGCGGGCTGTATCCAATAAACGGTGTGGGATAACAAGGCTTTTACTTGATTTCACTATCGATTCACTTATGCTATCACAACATATTTAGGTTAAAAAATAGTGATTTTAAAATTTATACAAGATGACAGCTTATAAACGAATAGGCGCTTTGTAGAGCCATGGATTAAAACTGTAACATCCTACGTAGTAGTCTTCTTTGTTAATCAGTCCCATCTCAACCCTGGTCCCTCCTGATGTTTGAAATATTTTTAGAAAACTAGCGTATTACTCTCGCTTTTGTCAGGAAAATAATATTATAGAAAAAGATTGGAAATGCTCAATTTCTCGTAAACAATAAAAGACCATAATAGAATTTTAGCATCGGAATATTAAATTGATTAGTAGGCCTGTTGGGTATTTGGAAAGAGTGCTGAACCTTAATCCATACTAACTGCACGCCGGCAGTCCCATTTGGGAATCAGCGTCATTTAATATCAGCATACAATTAAGCCATTTAAAAAAATTATTACGTAGGTAGCAATTTTTTTATAATCTATAATTATCAATTTTTATTTTCCATGGGACTATTCATTTTAAATTATATGTACCTCCTAAAACAGTGACTTACATGGTTTGCTAACGCAGTCATTTAAGATTGTCAACACCTGTATATACTTACAGATGAGATTATCAATCAATTTATTGGAAAAATGTAAAAATAAAATTAAGGAATACATACACATCCAAGAAAAAGGTCCCAGAAGGACATGTAATAAGTACATCAGGTAAAGACCCTAAAAAACACACTTTTCATCCATCTGCTAATTCACACCGTAGTACAGAGACATGCCACACATGATTTTTAGTCCAATATTCAGTAACAGTATATACAGCTAATACTTATATCCAAGGGTTAATGCTGCGTAACTGTTAAAGGCTATCGATAATTAAGAAAAACAAACGATGAGAATTAAGGGAGAAGCCGTGCGTCAACAGTTATTCAAATTCGGAGTATCTACAATAAAGAAAATATTTTTAACCCACAAATAAAAGGCTACGATACGACAGTGACAACTTTGCAAGGAAATGCTTAAATATACACAAGATCATTTCAAACTGAATCAGCTTCCAAGGGGAATCAAAGCGGTTTTATAACTTGGAAGAAGCCATATAAATGTTAGCTAACTCACATAACACAGCTTCATTCGAGGTAATTCATTGAACACGCCACTCGCTTCCTCCAACCATATCCCCCACCACAGGAGCTTCCATCAAGCCGTACTCTTTCATGGAACATATTTTGGGCTTTTTTCAAGTTATGGTACTTCAGAATCTAAGCCCCTTTCAAAAAGACTAATCCTCCATTGTTTCGTAAGGATTCCCTTTTAAAGGCCAAAAAATTACACGGCGATAAAGTTTCCCGTTCCGTAACATTAAAGGGATTCCGCCCTTTCATCACCCTAACGCTCGAACGATTTTGACTTACATGGGGAAAATCTGTCGCGGTTAAAGTACACCAATTATTCTCCACTCTCCGTTAAACGTTTCATGTCGTCCCCTGCCCTTTAAGAAAAAAACTATTGAGATGGGAATCACGCCCCTCCGCTCCAATTCTATCACGCGCCAAATTACAGCCCCCGGGTTGCCTTTAAATCGTATGAAATTACAGGTAGAAATCTCCCGACTTGTCCGCATAAAACACACGTCAATGAATTCTCTATTTCTCTCTCCCTTGCATTTGGCACGCGAGGTCGGAGGAAATAATTTGCTCGGCCGCCGACACCCGAAGAACACGCCGTTCCCCCTCGGTCGGCCGGACGAGGCTGGCCAGATTTAAATTTTCGAATTTCCCTTCAACACCACTCCGCGCCAAAAGGCACGCAAAATGTGCGACAGCCTGTATGAGTTTCAGTGGAGGAGTTTTAAGCCTCTCACGCATTCAAAGCCGTCTCGGACGGATTGAAGAAGTGCAAAAAAACATTTCCCACGCAACAGTTTTCTCTGAGATATTCGCCAATATCATCTACATCTATAGCTACCCTGTAACCCACGCCTAGGTTGCGTTTCAATAGGCAATATCGTCAGTAATACAACACATGTGCAGTAATTTTTTTATGTCACTGCGCATTAAAAACCTTGAGTTACGTAAACGAGCAACCTATAATTTCAACTAAATTATTGGAAGCCATAAAGAATGTACTGTAATTATCCCGCAATATTGGTTCGACTATAATGGACTGGAATTAAGTGAAAAGACTAAGTTTATATGCTATGATTTATCTAATAGCTGTGTGCACAATTGGAAGATAATTTATCACAACTCTGATTGTGATAAAATATGTTGTTTCTGTTCTAAAATTGAGAAGGTAGAGGTGTATAAATACCTTGGTGTACACGTAGACCAATGTTTAAAATGGAAAAAGCACATTGAAGACGTTACTAAGGTGCTACGGTCCTGCTTATCCAAAATGTATTTTATTCGCAATAAATGCCCATTAATCTTTCGCAAGGCGATTTACTGCGCCCTTGCCCAGTCTAAGTTGACATATGGGTTGATTTGCTGGGGAAGTGCCTATAAAAATGCTTTGCAACCAGTTGTTGTGTTACAAAAGAGGATTGTTCGAATTCTAACTTTAAAAACCCGCTATGAGCACTCATTTCCTTTATTCCTAAAATTGAACTTACTTCCAATAAGGCATTTGTACTTGTACAGAACATTAAGGATGTTTTTCATCCGATCTGGTGATAGGCCTATATTGTTTGGAACGACTATTCTAAAAACTGGTTATAATACAAGAGACAAATACTTTATAAGGTATACCAAACCCAACATATCTATGTACAAAAGATCATTTGTGTATCTAGGGCCCAAAATGTACAACTTGCTGCCATACCATATAATTCATGCAAATAGTTCACCTGTCTTTCTTAAAAGATTAACAAAATGGTTGTTACAAAAAGAGGAAGTAGATTCATACTTGTGCTGATTATAACTGGTTTTTTTTACTTACGATTTTTTGTTGTTAAAAAAAAAAATTAACTTTATGTTGTCTTGTTCTTTATTTTCATAAATTTTTGCTTACCTTATGTTGCGAGGAATAAGTTCCCTGTCAGTGTTAAAAACTAAAATTGTTTCATTTTTTTTTCCATTTTCTTCGATTTCACATGTGCCAATGTTTGTAAGGGTGTCATATACAGGTACCCTTCTGACACCCTAAATTATCTCCACGTGCTAAGTGTATGCATATATGTCTTGTTATATTTTATGTAATGCTACTGGAGAAAATAAATTCATTCATTCATTCATATATCTTTAATATACCACGATATATATATATATATATGTACGGTGAGCACAGGATATCAAAAATAAGGGCACTACAAGCAGGGCTAAACAAATCACCACTAATTCTTCTGATATCATAGGCATACATTACACCTTTTCCTCCGGACACCGTGAAACTTATAACGAAATTCTCCTGGTTGCGGGAAGAAAAACTTTTCAAAAATAGTCATAGCCGTTTGGTCTTTTTTTCGGAAGAAATTTCTTCAACATACCAAAGGTTTCAAAGATATCTTAAATTATCGGAGATATTGTTTTTCCCTACAATAATTGGCATTTGGATATACCGGGCTTGGTTCACTGGGGTCCCTATAATCCATTAATTTGTACAAATTGGCCAAGATAATTTTGTAAATGATGTTCTAATGGAATGAAATATATAATTAATGCTTACCATTTATATATCATACGAGTCTACATTTTCCATTCTTACCCATCTTTTTCCCTGACTGTCCTCACGTGAAGGTCTTGTCTGAATGAATAACCGATTAGGATACCTCGTTTTCTTTTTTAAATGTTCATCATATCTCTCTCCTCTCTCGTTCTTGAGGCAGGATACCTCGTTTCCTTTTTTAAATGTCTATCATATCTCTCTCCTCTCTCGTTCTTGAAGCAGAAATTCTGTAGCTTAAAGTGAATGTCATCCTAAAAATACAACCTGCTCCCCTTCCCTTATCTATGCCAGTCAGGGTTCTTTTCAAAGGATAGTGTATTTATTTTAGAGTTTAAACTTTTCATTAATTTTACATTGTGATTTGTATTGTCCAGTTAATTTATTTCGATGTTTTTGAATACTTAAAGCATAATCTGAATTCAAATTAATTCTTATGAGAAAATCAGTTTTGATATAAAAGTGCTTTGGATAACGGTCAATTTTCAGAACGAATTCTACACTTGTTAATCAAGGTTTCACAGCTAGGATCTTATTCTTACATCTACATCTACACGATACCCTGCAAGCCACCGCGAGGGTCTGTGGCAGGGGGTGAATATCACCACGCATGCACTACTAACATGCAAACAAGCAACTATAGGGTTTTTTTTATAGACATGGGAACCAATGCTTTGGAAACAATTACTTGAAACTTGCTTGCAGTCAGGCAGTATACAATGTAAGAGTTTGGAATAAAATATAATACCCCAAAGGGTATACTTTTTATCGATTTCTTTCGTCGGCTGAACGGTTCGAAAAATGCGTAGGTTTCGTACCAGATCACCTGTTTTAAGTTACAATGGAAGGCTTGAAGTTTGCGTGGACACTAGTTGCGTTATAATAACATGTTTCCAGGGGATCTCACTGTTATCCTCAGGCCTTTGAAGGGTTAGTAACAATCGGCCGACGATCTTCACACGCTTTACTGCGAAAGGAAAATGTAAATTACAATGTCGGTCCCGTTTTTACTTCCTCCGTCTTCGTCAATCGCTCATTTGCATTGGAAAATCCGGGCGAAAATTTTTGGTGACGAGTAAAGGGGAACACGGATTTTCCGGACACGTTTGCAGACAACTGATATGATTAAGATTAAAAATCAAAATCCCAACAAAAAAAAAATTATGTTGTCACAAACTCTATGACCAAATAATCTTACCAAAAGATGACATAGACGGTTTCATGCTCTGAAAAAAGCAGACGGCTATATTAATATTTTACTTAGGGAAACTTTAGAATTAAATTTGCGTAATCTTGAACGTGGAAAGAAACGAAGAGCTCGATAATTAGAATTCAATATTTCTTGAATTTGTGATTATTTCAACTTAATAGCATTCCAAATACCTTCAGAATTCTTCTTGGCTTAACTATCATTATGATGGTACACATTTATCTTTTAATGTGGCCAGAAGTTATTTTAAACTCATGGCAGGGTCAATGCTTTTATTCATAAAAATTTATGCAAAAATTTTACCCTAACCTTCTTCTATTACTTTGTTTATAATAAAATTTAACGAAGTAACGCAGCACATAAGCATAATCATTGGCAGTACTCTAAGGAAACGGTCTGTAACGCTAATGTTGAGCAGCGTCATCTCATCTTCATCCATGTCAGCCACAAAATGAACACAATGCCAGATATATACTCTTTATATAGACATAGATATATCTTTCTTCATTTCTCCTTAATGGGGGCGTATACTCGGAACCTAAATCGCAATTTTGTACACGAAATGGTTAGATAGAAACGAAAAATGAATTTTAGCGAAAATATTTATCTTCTAACCACAACCATTCACTCACAAATCAAAAATAAAATAATCAAAAGGTGACGCCCACCGGAAAAGCTGCTTTGATACCACTGACGTAATTTTCCTCCCGTCCTTGACTGCTTTTAGGGTAAGGGAAGGGAGTGGAGGGGGGTTCTCGGAAGGTCTGCTCGCACAGATCCTGTCGCAACAGCTTCCATTGGCAGAGTCAGCTGTGTCTCCCCCATTGCGATAAGGCGAAGAAGCTTAGCGGGCTCAGTTGTGATTGGACGAAGTCGATATACGTCAGAGGTTGCACCACGCCCACTTTTCGGAAAGGGTTAAAAACATCAGTTTTCGCCGCTTATAACTCGATAAATAATAGACGGATCAAAAAACGGAAAAATACGGGTCTTTTTATTTTAAAAACTCTATCAGATTCGGCAATTAAAAAAATATGGTAAACGACCCCATTCTCTTAAGAATAGCTACACTTATCACTGCTCCTTGCTTACATTTACCAAATTATTTATGTCGATTTTCTCTTCTCCTGCATCTGTTAACATCAATTACTGACACTTAAGTTTATTAACCATTTGGCAATCCGTATCTCATTTATAGTTTTTTACGACCATGCAACGGAGCAGAACTACCACTGACCGCCAACAGGAGATCCAATTGAAATTCCGTTTTGGTCTTATCAATCCTCACCCTTCCCACGAGCTACAACCTTGACGGGGTGGGACAGGTTTGCGTGCTTATAAAATCCTAACGCATCTAAAGCCTGTTTCACACGGTGCGTTTCTCCGGGATGGATTTCTTGCGTGGAGAGCTGATGGGTGCCGTGCGTGCTCGCTTGCTGGAAACGCTGACTGCAGCGGGCTGCCCTGACGGCTAGCTTGCTTGATTTCGAGGTTAGGTCCGTTGCTATTTTCCATGCGTGTTTTCCTGATGGCTATTGTTGCCGGCCAATCAGCTTTGCATCACGTGATCAAAATAAAGGTTCTGCCTGATTCTGCTTTTAATGGCATATCATGGTCGATATTGTGTTTAAAAATGGGTGCAAATTTATAGACTAGGGATCAAGTTGTGGTGCTTATCGAAGCATAGAGAGACGAAACTTGTTTATATGCCGTTCGTAATCGGAACTATCGCAGTAAACATATTCGTGCTGAGGCTCTAAAAAGAGTAAGCAAGGAGGATAGCTCGCTACCAGTGAACCGACAACCATCAGCGAAGCCAGCTTAGCGGCCACCTTCGTGGTCCGCTGAGTAGCACGCACAAAATCCAGCTAGCAATCACTCAAGGAAAACGCTCAGTTCACCGCGTGAACTGGGCATAATAAAAAGAGCATTGAACATTTCACCCAAGTGCTAAGTGCCATGGCATATAGCTCGACTAGTAAGATCTAGATGGAAGGTAATCTACCAAGCAGCTGTCCATCGGCTAGATGGTCCAAAAATAATAATTCTCTCTTTATTTTCAATAATTTTTCAAGACATTAATCCTGACCAATATGTAATTATGCTCCACCTCACTGAAAGATATGTCGTGACCAGCAGTAGGCTCCGAGGGAGAAAGGTGCCAAGTCTCAGCGGTTCTTATCATGCGAATCCTTTGCACGAAAATTTCATGAATGAATAATGTGTGGATGTAAACGTTCAGAAAATTACCTCAACATCTACTTGACATTGTTGATAGTTCAAATTATTATTACTTCCACATCTGATATCACCACTTGCATATTTATCCAGAATTTAGGTCTACCTTGAAAATTTCAAAATTCACTTAAATGAAAAAAATGAGTGGAGAATACGTCTAAGCACAATTCTCTTGGAATTAACTCTGCGGTATTCCATCACAAGAATTTTCACTGCCGACGAATAAATTTTTTGCACACTTTAAAAAAATTAATTTTCACCACCTTTGATGCAATATATTTTTGTGGTTTTTTATTCGTAGGGAACCGACGCGACGCCATTCTCCGAGCATATCCCACACTGAAGTCTATATATGGGACATATATGGGAAATATATGCAACATATATGGGCTTCAGTGTGGGATATCGCACTCCTATTGAGTTCTTGGGCAATCCCTAATTCTTTCGCTGAAACTTTTCCAAAGCAAACAAACCCATCCACTTCTTCAATGATTTGCACCTCCAATCTTAATACGAAAGCTTTGTCTTCCAAGGATCGATGGATTTCCTGCTCTACTCTCCTCTGAGTTGCTTGAATATCGCACTTCCCTACCCTACCAGTCGTTGAAGATTCATGGCGGTCCACAGAACACATTTCCCGTGCGAAAGCACTCTTGACCCCGAAAAGTGGAGAGCAGTAGAACTTCTCACCTTCAACGCGTAGAGTGGTCGGGTGAGGGCAGCACTTGTCTCGGCCTTGTCCGGATAGGACGAGAGTTGAGAGAGGTCGACGTGGTCAAGAGCATTGACTCAAACGAGTAGCTCCGGAATAAGGAGAGAATGGCCAGATTGGTGAGCTGAGGAACGGGTAGAAAAGATACTTTTAAACGTCTAGGAAAAATCCTGGTTTCCACCTCTTTGTGTATTTAAGATAATGCCTTAACGCAATACATCTACATCTACACGATACTCTGCAAGCCACCGCAAGGGTGTGTGGCAGGGGGTGAAGAATACCAAGCATGCACTACTAACATGCAAACAAGCAAATATATTGTCTCCAGCAACTTGATTGTTAGTATCTATAGTATTTAAGGGGTTAATACATGCAATAGATTTGTGATAGATTTAATCTGTAATTTTAAACTACGATCTTAATGATTCCCGACCTAATTCTTCTATCAATTCTGATACACTACTAAACCTAACGTAACACCTTTTAACAATAGGTTTTCTACTAAGGAGATCGGGATCGTGTCAGGGTTGATTTAATGGTTAGAGTACTCGTTTGATTGATTCAATGGTCTCTCATTCTATGGCCCGGATTAGAATCTCGTTATTGGAAGGGATGTTTCGTAGGTACACCTACGTCTACGCGATATCCTGCAAACCACCGCGAGAGTGTGTGGCGGGGGGTGAAGATCACCAAAAACATCCACTATTGACATGCAACTAGGATACTACATTGAAACATGCTAATAATATGGGTCACATGCAGCCTGTGGTTGTTATCTACATAATAATAAAGGGATTGGTTGTTAATACATGCATCATGCGCTACAGAATACTCAACAATATTTTGCGTACCTATCCCTTTGCTATGCTACCTATAATGTTCTATAACAGTACGGGCGGGGGGGGAAATGGCATTTTAAATCTATCAGCACGACAATCTATCTCCCTAATCTTACGTATCTGATCGAATCTAGCATAATACACTGGTGTTTTTCATATATCTATATCTAACATCTTCAGTAAACCTGTTTTAAATTTCTACAATAGATTTAATCTCTATTTAACCTACGATCTTAATGACTCCCAACCTAATTCTTCTATCAATTCTGATACACTAGTAAACCTATCGTATCATCTTTTAACAAACGTAGCTGCTCTACGCTGCACACTGTTCAGCTCTCTGATTAAACCTATTTCATTGGGATCCCATACACTGGCTACATATTCAAGGAGGGCATAACTAGTGAAAAGTAGCATCTCTCATTTGACTTCTCGTCTCATTTACCAAGTACTCATTTTATAAATCATAGCTTTCTCTTGAGGGGTCGTGGTGGCCTAGTGGGTCGATCACTGACCAGAGGGTCTCGGGTTCAAATCCCGGGCAAGAGCCTTTCTGGACTATCCCATCTAAAATCCTCGCGATTCGATTTTGAGAGTGTCAGAACTTCGTAGAAAATCGCAGGTGGCCCAGTGAAAGGAACTGGCCCTCCTACACTGAATGTGTGAATTTCACACGGCATTGACCTAGTACATGGTAGGCTAGTTGGTAGTACTCTCACCTATCAAAACCAACCTTCGGGTTGAATCACTGAGTGGGCTTTCTCTTGGCTCGACCGCATATTTCCCGGATGCGTCTTCCCCACGATAAATCTTTGGTGATTGTTACACCTAAACTGAAATGTCTCTCCCGGTCGATTCAGTTGCACTATGATAGCATGGGATTTATAAGGAGTGACAAAATATTTGGCGCTGTCGCAACGCCCTTTTGGACTGGTGCCTTAAACCAGCGCCTTAAGCCCATTTCCCACGATACTTGATCCAGCACAAGACCTAGTATGCTAGCCGCTACTTGATATTGAGGACGGAATCTAGTTTGATGGGAACCATCCTGGGAGGTTTCACACGATCTCGTACTTGCTATGAATCGGTTATTCCATATGATTAAAAAAGAGAAGTTCGCACAGCGTCTGTAACGTGACTTGATTGGTCGATGGCTACTGGGTCCTACTAGAAATCTAGTACCGCATCAAGTATAAAATCCAGTAGCTCAGCGAGTATACTAGCGAGCATGCTTGATAGCCAGCATACTGGTTCTATTCACATGATACTGGAAAGCTAGTATACTTGCTAGTATATTGTACTAGCAAATATACTAGCTTGTAGAAACCTTGTGCTTAATCCAGTACCGAGTGAAACGAGATTTAGACCGCTCGGGCTCGCTGCCGTATGGCTCTGAGGAGAGTATTCCTGTTCAGTACTCCGTGAAGTCTACCAAATCACATACCATGGATTTTTTGGTGACTGGCAAATGAATGGCGTTCCAATCCAAAGGCTTGGAGTCGAATCTCGGAAATATCAAAGATTGTTCGACGGTATACTAATCCAAAAAAGTGTAGTAGCCTAGTTGGTAGAGTGTTGAAGTGCTTAACGGAGGTCTCGTGTTAACATCCCGGAAGTAGGTAGCCTTTGGGTATGGCCTGACAATTGAAAGCCGAATTTTATTTTCTGGATACCACATTTTTCCATAAGACCCCAGCATTTACAAGGAAGAGAACTGGTCCCACTTACATTGATGCGTGAGTTTGGGATGGAATAAAGCTAGGGACTACAATTGCATAACTGATTCTCGAGAACATTTCAAGAGATACTGCCGAATAGTAACACGCGAAATCTAATGTATACCGAATAAATTTCAGATACTGCCTCTGATGATCTCATTTCTTACCATATATTACCTTTTTTGAACCTTAGGGGCAGTCCACATATTCCTCAAAGCCAAAAGAGGTTGAGGGTCAGGGCCAACCGTTAAGGCCGCTTTACACGGTACATTTTATTGTACAAACGAATGTAGGAAACCGAACGAAATTGTATGTTTGTCTAAAAGGAATTAGAACAGGTTCTATTTTCCGTTCAGTCATTCAGACATTCGCAAAAGCATTCACATAATTTGCCGCTTTACACGGTACAATTTTCTCATACAAGCGTTTGTACAAGAATTATACAAAAAAATGTACCGTATAAAACGGCCTCTACTATACTGTTATCAACGTGGAGTGGAGGAGGAGGCAGTTCAAGCCTTTTCTTATATTTAGAGCAATATACTTTATAATTTTCTTTTTATCAAATAATAACGTAAAACAAATAATTATTACTTGATAAATGTTAATGAGGAGTAAATAGGGAATTAACAATGCACATCTGTTTTATCTTTCATACGTTAAACTAGGAAAAGAGAAACTGGAAGAGGTGAAAGAGTTCTGTTACCTGGGAAGCAGAGTAACCAACGACGGACGAAGCAAGAAAGAAATAGTGAGTAGAATAGCCCAGGCAAAGAGGGCATTCTATCAAAAGAAGAATCTACTAAAAGCTGGAAATACAAGCTTGGAAGTAAGGAAGCAATTCATTAAAACGTATATCTGGAGCGTGTTCCTTTATGGCAGTGAGGCATGGACGATGACAGCAGCGGAGAAGAAAAGGGTGGAAGCATTCGAAATATGGTGCTACCGAAGAATGATGAAGATAAAATGGATCGACCGAGTGACAAATGAAGAAGTCCTAAGAAGAGTGGGAGAAAAGAGAAGTCTACTGAAAACTATAAAAAGAAGACGGGACAACCTAATCGGCCATATCTTAAGACACGATGGCCTGATGAAGACAATCGTCGAGGGAAAAGTGAACGGGAAAAATGGAAGAGGCAGGTCTCGTATGAGTTACAAGGAGCAGGTCGTAAAGGACGTGAAAGAGAGAAACTACGTTGGTATGAAGAGGTTGGCCGTTAGAAGAATCGAGTGGAGGGCTGCGTCAAACCAATCCTAGGATTGTTGACCCTTGATGATGATAAAGATAGGTTCCAATGGCAGCGTTACATTATGTATGTAGGTATGAAGCGAAAAAAATCTGTTTCCTGGAGGATGGTGCGTATCCGTACGTGCATTGCTCATTCCTCTGCACTGAATACTCTCCACATTTATTTTATCACTAAGCCTCATTAATTTATTCAGTGGAATCATATAACATAGCACTGTTATGTTATCCTAGAGAATGTTACGGAGAGTTATCCATAAACGGTACATATGTAAGGGCGAAAACACTGTAAAATCAGCGTTAACTAATATCGGGCCACCGTACTCTCTCGTTCGAAGCGCTATTAGAGCTGGCCTGGATTCGAGCAATACCAGTAAATATATGCCATAAGGGAATTCTAATGCCCATTCAGCTCCATAAAACAAAAATCACTGATGCATCCTCAAGACGATATGAATTGGTAATATCGTATAATATCGCATATCGCGTTTTGTGGCGTATCTTATGATATCGTATATCTAATAATCATACTGGGTTTTATTCTATACACCGCAATTTCGGATAATAAGGTACACCACGCATGATATACACTAAAATCGCGCACCAATATATCGCGTTCCACGGTCATATCGTATATTGTATCCAATATAACTCATTTTCACACGGCCCTACATATAAACCATTCACGTAAGGAAGAGTAACATAATGGGGGCGTTTACTCGGAACCGAAATCGCAATTTTGTACACGAAATCGTTAGATGAAAACGAAAAAAGAATTTTAGTGAAAAAATTAATCTTCTAACTACCACCATTCACTCATAATTCAAAAATTAAAATAAGCAAAAGGTGACGCCCACCGAAAATGCAGCTGTGATAACATTGACGTCATTTTCCTCCCGTCCTTGACTGCTTTCAGGGGAGAGGAAGGGAGTGGAGGGGGATTCTCGGAAGGTCTGCTCGTACAGATGCTGTCGCAATCATTCCCATTGGCCGAGTCAGCTGTGTCCCCCCCATTGCGATAAGGCAAAGTGTCTTCGCGGGCTCAGTTCTGATTCGACGAAGTCGATATACGTCAGAGGTTGCACCACGCCCACTTTTCCGAAAGGGTTAAAAACATCAGTTTTTCGCCGCTTATAACTCGGGAAATAATTGTCGGATCAAAAAACGGAAAAATACGGGTCCTTTTATTTTACAAACTCTATCAGATTCAGCAATAAAAAAATATGGTAAACGACCCCATTGGAGAACTCATTTTCGAAACTGGAGATCTACGGAGTGGAGACCAATTTAGATGGAATAAACTAATACATTGGAGTATTTGGAGAAAATTCATAACTCTGTATTGAAGTTATAATTATGGAATAGTGAGGAAAAGGGATGAAAAAATGTATTTTGAATTCGGTGAGAAGAGTTTTTAAAAGAGCTAATCTAATAATAAATTTAACTAGGTAACTAGCCTTTTAGGAGTACATTGCTCAGGGATTTACCATAACCAAGCCCAACCGATGTAATTATAATAACAATATATCACATTTTAAATGGAATATATGACCATTAATTTACCCCAAAATAAATTTCAAAGCAATTTTTATGCAACAGAAAAGGGATAATTTTATCTCAAGGAGGTGTAGTTTTATCAATGCAGTTCTCTCTGATAAAAATAGCACTCGGCTATTCTGTTTCTAATCTTTCTCATACTCCTTTCAATCGTTTGGACTCACTGAATCCACGATATATTCCATCGCTAGAATAATTGGATATGGTTTCAAAACATTGGACGTGAAAACATGCAGTGGTTCACCACGAACGCCGAGAAATCGTTGGCGACAAAGTGATTTATCAGTCCGATAATCAACTCGGAACCTCCCTGGATCATGCATCCAGCCGTGAGCCCCCAACCCAATGCAAATAGAATAGTTCCTCATCCGCCTACGCCGCACTGTAAGATTCAGAATCCAATCTGCTCCTACCGCTTCACAGCGCGTTTATTCGGAGAGATTTCGATCACAATGAATCCAATTGGGAGAAGGGATGCGACCTTGTCTGGTGTTCTTAATTTATTGCACCGTTTCAACATGCGGAAAAAGAACCCTTTCTATATAGGCAGGGTATGAAGCAAAATCCATTGCTATTTTTATTTGGTGCAGAAGAAAATGCCTCTCATCTGAGCTAGGAGAAAAAATTATAATTCAGCATTGATCTGATGAGCAATATTGCCCTTACTATGAATAAGTAATGATTCATGGTCTTTGTAATTTTTCATCACTTCTAAACTCTTTTTTTACAATTAATTCCTTTCTTTAAAAATCCTCTCTTCAGGTCAAACCTCCTATTTCACTGAAATAAAATAACCTAATATATTATTCCTTACTCCTATCCTGACTAGTGACCAATCACGGCCTTTGCCTCTGATCCCACGATCCATCTACTCCATATGTCCTGCCATTTTTTTTACCTAGCCACGCCTAGTACTACTTCGTTTAATTTGGCGCAATATCGTTTCTTTTTAGTAAAGCAAAACTAGTAGTATGCAAAACGCACTCCACATAACATTGGAATGGTTTTGGAACAAAGGACATGAGAAGCACGAGCTTTATAAATCATTGGTAAGTTGAATTCCAGACCTCTTTATTATTAAATATATGGATGATTTTTCGGGAGTTTTGGTCCTTTTTTAAAAATGAAAAATATTTAACTTGTGGCCGACTTTTCGGAAATTGTATTTTTCCTTCTTCAGGGCTAAAAATGGGATGAACCACCATTAACATAACAATAATAAGTAACATGATTTAAAGGATGTTTACAGTACCAAAAGCTTTACAAGAACCTAGTTCAACAACCAAACCTAGGTCGTGAATAATATATTTATAGCATATTACGTCAATAATTAGAGAATTATTCTCATCCAAAGGAATAAGAAGAAAATATCCAAAGAAAAATGCCACTGGCACTACGTTCCCAATGCTCAATTGATTGAAACATATACAGAATAGATATGTACAGAAGAAACTCATGAAAGTTATCACAGACTTGGATTTTCAATTATGATTAATTTTCAATAAGTAAATCACAGGAAGGAAAATATTAAGCAAAAATGCAAAAGTTCAAATGAATTCTAATTATAAATAAAGTTGTCGAAGAAATTTCCCTTTTGAGTCCTCGGTCAAGAAATACACACAAATCAATGCTTGTATGAAGCAGAAATTAGAGAAATTTGTTGAGTCACTATGATTAACTATGTAGACAGTTTACTAGACGTAGAAGGGTAAACTTTTCATTGAGTCAACTCACGAAGAGAGTGGAAAATTTTAAATTGCTGAATTACCATGGATGCTTGGAATAGGATATATATGAACGCAAAACTGAGAAATACATCTAATTATGTACGAGTATGTCGTGTTCAATTGCAGGTTTTCAGCCTTTCAACACCTGAAAAGGTCGATGGAGGCTCATCTGGGAGTAAACGAACCAAAAAAGAAGCCTAATCCAAGATCAATACGTTCTATTGGAGTGAAAGCAAATTTGTTACAGGAGTAAATACGCCTAGTAGTTCGTCGGAACGACACCGCACTAGGAAACGGTCGAGCACGGCAATGTGTGACGTCAGGTAATCACCTCACGAAAGTTAGAAAGGGAAATGCTGATTGGTCTTAATTATATAGCTCTGCTCGAACGTCAAATATTAGCGAGAGCAATCGTCTGAAATATATTTTCGCCACAATTTCGGGACTAAAATCATCGAGAGGGAACTCCAGCCTCCAAAAATTCTACAGTTATGATTCTGAGGCCAATCCCAAAGCACGTCGATCAAATATTAATTGAACGAGGCGAAGGGGTAATGTTTGCTCATCTAGTTTTGGGATATAATTACGCAAGCATGGTCTTGAATTGTTAATCGTAAACAAAGGTCAACAATAGGATTCCTTCCATTTTTACTGTTCGGTAGTCCCGCCGGCTGAGGAAGGAGGAAGTTGAAATTTCAATTCGGAAAAACTTGAACTTTCACATTGTATCGTTTCAAAATTGAGTGCTAATGGAGAATGTATTTTCTTTCAAGGTATAATCGATGAGCATGAAATTATGCAAATACCAAACTGCCAGTCGAAAACAAACACTAAGTACCTTTACCTGAAGCATAAATGAAAATTGAACATCAACGGCATAACCTCGTCGGTAATAGTTAAATGCTATGATAGTATGAATAGAATTCATGCTTAGCAATGATACTGGGTATTTATATAAAGTTTATCCTTCCATTTTGGGGTGGCATACCCCTAGTTGGTATATAAATTACAAACAAAAACTCCATACGTTATTTATTGAACCAACAGTTATGAAGTGATTATTGGGGCTTACAGGACTATTGGGACAATGAAGTGCTTAGCTTGCTTCCTTTCTTTTGGATACGCAAATTTTCCGTTTACAAAAAAATTGTTACAGGTATCACCAAAACAAATTGGATGAAATACTGTCCATAAAATCGAAACGAGACATGAGCTTTGATATTCTATCATCATCATTGGTCAACAATCCTTTGGGTTTGACGCAGCTTTCCACTCAATTCTTCTATCGGCCAACCTTTTCATTGTGACGCAATTCTTCTCTTTTACATCCTTCACAATCTGTTCCAAGTATCTCATACGAGGCCTGCCTTTTCAGATCTTCCCGTTAACTTTTCCCTCAACGATTGTCTTCATCAGGCCATCGTGTCTCAAGATATGGTCGATTAAGTTGTCCCTTCTTCTTTTTAGAGTTTTCAGCAGACTTCTCTTTCCTCCCACTCTTCTTAGAGCTTCCTCGTTACTTACTCAGGCGATGCATTTAATCTTCATCAATCTTCTGTAGCACCACATTTCAAATGCTTCTACCCTTTTCTTCTCCGCTGCTCTCATAGTCCATGCCTCACTGCCGTAAAGAAACGTGCTCCAGATGTATGTTCTGATTAATTGTTTCCTTACT
The DNA here is from genome assembly GCA_933228895.1 of Platycnemis pennipes. Lineage (NCBI taxonomy): Eukaryota > Metazoa > Arthropoda > Insecta > Odonata > Platycnemididae > Platycnemis > Platycnemis pennipes. Next base: position 88,643,848 of record OW121857.1, read on the forward strand.
TCTACGCTTGTATTTCCAGCTGTAAGTAGCTTCTTATTTTGATATAATGCCCTCTTTGTCTGGGCTAGTCTACTATCTATTGGAAATGAAGAGGATGGAAGCGCTCCCGGAAATTCCCCCAATCGATAAAATTCTGCTCTCTTACTGGTTATTGGTTATTCAGGGGAGGCGACCGACAGCTGAGGTCATTTGCGCCATTTAGGATAGGTGGGTAATTGGACAATGGTAGAAGTTTTCAGAGAACGGAGGAAGGGTGGAGTGAAACCTGGCGTCATCATTAGCCTACTCTTAACGAAAGGCGCCAAGGGGACCACGGCTAAACGTCCCTTCTGACGGACTGAGTACTGAACTTGAAATGCCCTCCACTAGGCACTCAAGTGGGGACCGGTTTTCCAGTGAAATCTGTCGTCGTCATTAGCCTACTCTTAACGAAAGGCGCCAAGGGGACCACGGCTAAACGTCCCTTCCGACGGACTGAGTACTGAACATGAAATGCCCCCCACTAGGCACTCAAGTGGGGACCGGTTTTCCACTGAAAAATCCGCCACTACCGGGATTCGAACCAGGACCCTCGGGATGGGAGGCCAGTACTCTAACCACCACACCAACCCGATCCTCATTCTGCTCTCTTCCGTAGTGTTAATGACTTCTACGTTCCAACAAATCGAAAGCGTCGACAACCATGTCTTAAAGACAACTGAAGGAAGCAATCGTTTCTCTAATTCTCCTACAGACTCACGAAGTGCGCTCAATGGTATGCCTTTGTTTTAACAGTTTGGGGAGGTCGTGAGAGGCCGAGAGCGTGCTCCAACATTTCCAACACTCTTGCAGAAAGATGGCCCGACGAGGCGTGGGTCAGGAGACGACTGGATGAGGAAAGCAACGCACTGGGCGATACCCAAGGGCAGTACCCATGAGAGCCCCAAACATGGCGACCGCGCGCTTGTTTGCCGAGTAATTAAACCGCGCCATTTGGTTTGCGCACGGTAGCACGCTCGGAAACTTCCTTTTCCTCTGAAAATTATTCCAAGCCACTCCCGCCACGCGAGATAGCGGCAGGGTCGACAGCAGAGCTCGCAGGGGGAGGAATTTTTTTTTTTTTTTTGAGGTTGGCCAGACTCACGGAGCGCAAAGGGAAGCATAAAGGAGAGGCCTAGACTTATCAGAAAAATAACACGCTTTCGACGCAGAGCAGAAATCCCTACAACAGCCATTTCTCTGCCAAATGTAAATTCGATTGCCAATTCAGGGATAGAAAATCCGTAATTTACGTTATAATATCAGCAGATGGATTTAATCGCTTCGGCGTTCTCCAGCGATGCTACCTACAATACATTACGTTAAAACAGTAGGTACCATGCTTTACAACGTACGCCTTTAGTGTAGAAAGTTAAGGAGGGTTAAGAGAAAAATTTTACGCAAATTGAACGTTAGCGTAGACTTAGCATGAGATTTGAGAACCCTACCTACAATGGCAGTGTTTATAGAAAAAACATAGTGCAAAACTCGTCCTAACTTAGCAAAACATTATCGCAAGCATTGGCCGAATTTGGTTTCGCGTGAAATTTACTTAAGAGCGAAGTAACATAGTCGTTTGTTCCAGCACCTTTCTTCAGGGTTTTGCTAAAAATCGACATGCATCATGGGAAAAAAATCACCGGATGAAAATTATGCAATAAAATTATTCTCCGTTTTACTCCAGACTGTACGGCAGAATACTATATTGCTAAACGCTGAGAATTCGCGATTAGTCCTTAAAATCTACCAATAGATGGCGTACTGTTTACGCTGATTTTTTTCTATAAACGCCCCGGAGGTGTTAAATTTAATCAACGTTGATTACTCAAGTTAATTTCATGCAAATTTTTTCTATACACCTACTTTAGAATGTAGATAAATTTATTGGACATATTTTTATTAATAGGTAGCACACAGCATCCCTGATTAGCACCAAAATTATTTATATTGCAAATACTAATTCTTTGCTGATTAACTGCAAACAACTTCCTTTCATCAATTACAAGCAGATCCAACTACATATCCCTCTGGCGGGGAAAGGTAAGTCAACAGTCTTTAAAATGCCATGGGTGTAAAGGATAATTTATTAAAAAAAGAAAGCAATTTTTAAAATGAAAGATGGAGAATAGTTATGAGGACCAATTGGCAACTCTTTTAACAATTGTACTTTGTATGTGTTGCAGTGGTGTATAGTGGGAGAGAAAAATGAATTCTTATATTTTTCGGGCTGCTATCAAATCTCATAGTTTTATCTATTCCAAGTCCGTGGTTTTATCGCATCTGTCCGTCCTGCTGATACAAAGTGAAGGTAAAAGATTATGACGTCTACGTCATGCGTCATATCAGCTCGTTAACAATTGCTGTAAACACGCCCATCGGCTTGATAAATGTTTTATGGTGTAACATTAAGATCCACTTAAGGAAAACAGCAGCAATAACATTTCAACCATTTGGTTCCGGTTCATCACATATCGTATTTATTCCTGCCAATACAATATGCACCACAAGAACGCAACAAGACCCGACCCAACATCTTGTTGATCCCCGTTTTACATTACATCATTATTAGTATGTACATACATTCACATCTTCCTAAAAATGAATTGGGATGCCATGAATTCAAGTTATTTTGCCAGCTTTTTAAAAGTCTTTCTTCAGCTTATAATTTAACATTCATGCTCAATGTAGCATTTTAAGATGAAAATATGCAGTATAAATTACATTATTGACACTTCGTCGAAGAGCAGGAAAAAACCTAAGAATTCACTTCGTGCACTTTTCTTTCAGGAGCCAAAGTTTCTACATTCTCTAAACACGAAAGACTTTAAAAATGGTTTTGATAGCTGTAAGTACTAAAGGAATAGTCCGCTAATTTAATAAGTTATGTATTGATTTTTCTGTAGTAGTAAGTGTGCAGATTTTTGAACAAGGAATCATGGAGGGAAAATACGTTAATGCTCTCCTTTTCATTCTGCTAAGGGTCTCTTCAGAAATACTTTACAGAAAAGCAGATCTGTTTTCTAAGTTTTAATTAATGCCTTGTATATGAAATCAAATCTATAATTTTACAGCAATGTCCCGAAAAAAATTGCAATTGACTGTAATTAGTGCAGAGAATACAGCTATGTTTCTTCACAACAATCATTGCATATCTGGGTCAGAAGCTTAAAGAGCATGCAAACAAAGATCTTTATCTTCAGAGAATACAGGTTCGAATTATTTCGAATTTTTCAACTTAAGATTCAATCGAGCTAACAGGATAAGTTGAAAATTTCCTTTCTTTTCCTTTATACCCATAACACTTATCTCGATAAGAGAGCTTTCACCATTTCGAAATCTAATGTTGTCATTAAGTACTGCAAAATGTCTGGCAAAGATTTCCGCGGCATTCCAATGAATCAGACATGCTTTCTGAAGTCTTCCCTAAAGCCTACCTGATTATAGTTAAATATATTTTCCAAACATTCACATCTCCACCACTAAATTAATAAAAATATATTCAATTTTAACTCTTCTTTCTGCTACTGAACTATTTTTTTAAAAGTCTATCTAGCCCAAAAGTTTTGGCTACAATGCCATTTTAGTTTTTTAACTAACAGGAGTAAGTCATTCACGGTACGGAATTACCCATAATATTTGATTTTCAGCATGGTTCTCTTGTTATCTGCGATTGTTATGCAAGCTTGGTATGGTTATGCATGTATATAACTGGGGTTCTGTTATTATCATGGATGAGTATGTTATTATTAGCGATTTTATTTGTGTTATAAATTACTTTCCATTGATCTTCCATTTTTCCTCTTCAATTTTTCCTATGCCCCTACCTCCATCCACTTACACTAACAAGATACCTCATCCAAATCTTCCCCTTTTTGAGAGTATCATACATTTTTGCCTTCAACCTCTCTTCTATCTTTCCACCATGCCACAACTCATAATCCTCCGTTCTACGCCAATCCACTTTTATCCGTTTCTAAAACACAGGAAATTCTAAAACTGATATCCTATACCAATAGCAAATCTTCACTGCTGCTGTGTGATGTGAAACTACAAGCCAAATTTGGCCTACATGAATTATAAAAACTCATAAACGAAGCTGTACAACCAAATATAACCTAATCCTTTAGCAGCGCGTAACATAATATAAGTCTGGTTAAGATTTAACCTCACCCAAACCTTGTAAAGATGCCTTGCAGGATACGAAATTTATGGAGATGATTCATATTGGAGCGTAGATAAATATTATTCCTGCCTTAATTAAAAACGGTTAAACTTGAAAACCTTCCGTCTTCTTTGAGAATGCTTATTTAGACTTCAATTATTCACCGCGTGGTTTTAGCTGAAAGCTGAGATTCGAAACACAAAAAGATCAGTTGTTTCATATTATATCTTACACCTCTTTGAATATTTTAATGAAATTGGTGCCTCAGTACATAGCGCAGTAGTTTGCAGAATAAAGGTAGAGTGTGAAACACAAAGAGAAAATATTTCATATTTTTAACCAGGCAATCCGTCTTTGATGCCAAATATTAGTTATCATCTTAATCGTCATCGTTAAATCCAAAATTAAAGAGAGAAATAAACCTACAAATAGTATCGATAGAACATATAATAACAGAAACTCGACAGAACATAGACGAGGTCTATTCAAATAAATTAAGATGGAACAAAATGCATCAATACGGATTTATGAGTACTAAATTTTTTTTAACCGTCAACTAGAAAATATTTAGCTACCTTACATTAATCAGGTGCACAAAAATACAATAATTGTGTTGCTGACCTGGCGATCACCATCTACTTTGTCATTTAAGCATTTTTAATGTTGTCTTTACATTCGGGCTTTCATCTAATGCATCTTTGATATAGAGAGCGTTGGCTTTTTAATGTTCTTTACCGTATCCTCCCCTGAGAAGGTTTGTTTGAAACCGTCGGGATAATCTCGAATAGGTAACTAAGGAGTCACGCAGTAGGTACAGACACGAATGGTTTGCAAATTTATTGTGTCTGAATCGCTCGTTACGATATCACCAATTGTTTTCACTTGATTTTTTCTCGTGTTTCTCGATTATAGATTCGGATATGAGATAAAACGCAAGTTTAAACAATAAATGAGGTTGTAATCAGCGGTTTTAACACACCAAATTAGCGAACCATTCGTGTTTTTACCACGTGACTCCTTGGTTATCGATTCGGGGTAATACCGACGGTTTCAAACACAACCCCCCTGATATTTTGATCGTCTGAAATTACGTACACCAGTCAGAGTCGATACCACATGAACTTTACATAATTGAAACGGGAAGAGTGGGTTAGCGAGATTTCCTCCCATCTTGAGAAACTGGGTCGACTCCTTCAACTTCAGTTCTCAGTCCGCCGGATGGGATAAAGAATCTAAACCACTAGCCACCTCTTGTTAAATCAGGGTAACGCTAACTAAAGGTTTCCCTCCCTCCTTCCTCTATCCCCTGAACCCCATCCCAAAATCCTAAATGACGCAAGTGATTTTAGCTGCCGGTCGTTTTCCCCGAAAAACGAATATGACTCCAAGTAGGATAAAATCATCAATGTCGGTAACAGTATTTTAATAGGTAATAAGAATTAGAACACTCCAAAAAATCTTTTGAATACAATTAATATTCATTAACATTATCTCTGTGCACAATTTAGTGAAACTTACAGGTACCTGCAGTAATACGGTAATGCCTGTAAATAATAAATTGTCCCTCTTGCAATAATTCTGCCTCCAATTCATTTGTATTCACCAACCTTTTATGGACATATTTTATGGAAATTTCAGTCAGTTCGAGAATTGTTGGCTAAATTGATCGCTCCTTTAATCAAGCCTATTGGCCAACAAAATTTTGATCAAGTGAACACATAAGCCCACTGTGTAAACCGTGACTCCTTACAGAGGCTCCCCAAAAAGATCGATTGGTTCCCAGTTTAATACGATAAAAACAAAACCGCTTCACAATTTCCTTCCCAAGAATTCCTACGTAAGTGTAATTTTTAATCAATTTTATAGGATGAAAATTATTTTATTATATGGGAAGTTTCAAGTGAAATATTGAAATGAAGTTCTTATTTCTCTCCTTTCAGAAAAGAGCTGAGATAGGACCGAGATGCGCTTGACAGATAATAACAGAGCAAAACTGTAAATCTTTTTGGCCGGCTTCGTCAAAGTATTACTACCTGATCATTCCACAATACAACCAGAGTATTCAAAATTTTAGCAAAATTTGTTTTTACCTCGTCCCAATCAAAATAAGTGAGAGTCGCCCTGAGCAGATGCGTCAATTTAATCATGCCTGAGAATATTATGTACGTATTACACTCCTGCAGAATGTTTCCTCTTAATAACTTTCAAGCAACGCTTTCACGTAAAAATAGGTACGTTTTATCTTCCAGTCCTACCATTGTCTCCCTCGATCACAAAATCGATCCTTATATTTTCATTAAACGTTTTATTTTGCAACACTTTCTCAACGAAAAAACATGGATGATTTTCGATGTATCATTTGACAAAAAAGAGATAAGGTATGACTTTGCACAAAATAAGCACACTATTACATCGGCCAGCGCGGGGTGAATGAGGGAATAGGTACATAGAAGTTTTGCGCAGCTCGGCGTGCGCTATAATTAGCACATACACCTTAGAAGCCCACCATGAAAGAATCCTGAATGAGTTGCCCGTGAAATGTTCTAATCATGTACTATCTACGTAGTGTACGATAATAACAGTTAACAATGTAAAAACGGCTGAATAGTCGTAATAAGGCTGTACAAAATATGTGATTAGACGAAATGTCACGGTATATGAGTGCTAAACCCCTTTAAATGTATCGCAAACGAATACGGGATAGTGACAGCGATAGAAACTGAACATAACAAGTCCAAAAACGTATTTTCTCATTCACTTTCTTTCATACCACATAAGCGACCTTACAACACACGTGATGAAAACTCTTCGCTTTAGAGGTTTATGGCCATGAATTCGACAAAGTCGCCACCTATTTTATTTATATACCTAATAGCCAAATATCGTAGATAATACGCAAAGTTATCTTTATTTGACCATAAAATGATAGCTGATAATCAAAGGCATTTTTCTCCTAGGAATAGCATCTCGACTACATTTTATTTGCAGAAATTAGCTCCCACTGCAATGCCCAGGATCGAATTGCTCACATATAATTTTTAATGTGGCAGCACCAGCGCAGGAGCTTCCAAGCCCTTTAGCTACATATTTCCTTCTAAATTTAGCAGTAAAATATTTTTTATGATAATAACTTATAGTTGTCACCCCCTCCCGTAATTCCTGTCACATACGTAAGTAATGAAAAATGAAATTTTAAGTTGTTTCCCAATTACCAATGTTTCTAATTAGTTATTATTTAATGCATACTAAGCAACTAAATTTACACACAGTAAATGAGATGAGTCGGTATAGAAAGTATAGTGCTTATCTCTCACGAGGGTTCGAAATTGACAGAGGAAGGTATTTTTGAATCGGGATAGTCAACCGGCCCCTACACGAGTGATTTGCGGAGTGTGGAGTTCTACTTGAGTATTTTGTGGAGAACATTCGAGTTCAAAACTCCGTCCGTCAGATGGGACGTAAAGCCGTGGTCCCCTTGGCGCCTTTTCGTTAAGAGCAGGCTAATGCCGACGCCGGGTGTCTCAGACGTTCCCTTCAATTCTCATCATTGTGGCTTTCCTTCCGGTATGAAGCGCCTATTAGTGCGGAAACAGACTTGGAAACATAGATGATGATACATACAGAATGCCGCAAACCTTAGTAGTTCATCGGAGATGGCAAGGCAAATAGTTCACGAGTCGGCGAACACTCTCCACATACAATTCCCACAACTCACTCAGTTCGAATAACATTTATACTTGGATGACAGCTATTTTCTTCAAATGAAACCATACCCCTCGCTAGAACCATTGTGACCATTTATACATGGGTTAATGCATAATGTTATGCGTGGAAGCACTTAGGAATGTCTGAAATAAATAAATCGCCTGAAACAATAAATATTACGTATTAAATGAATTAAAAAGTGAGTTTCTCTCATCACCAATTTATTACCTTTAGAGTAGAATCAGCATGAGCACTAATGAAACAGGAGTAATCATGAATCGATATTGCAATAATTTAGGGATGGGTCGGTTCGGTTCTTCGGTTCTCGGTTCCACCGATTCTTGAGCTTAGAACCGGAACCGGAACCGAGGCCAAAAATAATCGGTACCGAAATAATTGGCGCGAAAACCAGTTTGAAACCTACTCACAATCCGAAAGTGGAGGCTTCACATTAAAACCTGGTGAAATAGTGTACTTAGATGCTTCAAAGTTGCCGCGAATTATTCTAATTCAGTCGTTAAAATGACTACATGATTTATTTTTTTGCATCCAATTCCAGTAAATGATGAAATACCGCCGTAATAAGGATATTCTGAATGATAGGTATATGTTACGTGCACCTCCTTTGGCGGTGCACGTCCTCATATCATTTTCGTAAATTATATCGTAATCTAGCATATATAACACAAAATATAATGAAGTAGGTATTCTTTTTCAAGCAGTATGTCTCTGAAAATGATTATTGATTATCTTATCTTACCACTAAGCAATGCAAAGTCAGTGGTAAATTAAGAACCGGAACCGAGAATCGGAACCGAGAACCGAAGTTAAGAACCGAACCGGAACCGGAACCGAAAAAAAGGGGAACCGACCCATCCCTACAATAATTATTGTTAAATAATGTCTTCACGTCCAGCCTATAAATAAATTTGCTACTTGTGTGATCGCATAAAAAACGCACAGACATATTTTTTCTCAAATATTGAACGTTCAATGACGTTGTCGGTAACAAATTAAGATTAAAATCCGCAAAGCCGTAACCATAAGGGGGCAAAGGAATAAAAAAAGAGGAGGGGGGGAAGGAAGGAGTATATACAGTGTAAGGGAGCTATCAATCACACGTACAAAATCGGACGTTGTCGGTCATAAAAATGTCACAAATTTATTGCTAGAGTTTTAAATCCTATCAACTTATAAATCAGCAGTACAATGCCACAAAATAATACACATTTTTCAATCATACTTCGTACGTTTAAACGTAAATAACTGGTCACGTTTTCTGGTTGTGAGTGCGAGAAAAGAAAAAAACTGCTCCAGCACCTTCATTCTTATTTAATCTCCTCCCTGACTTGACAGTACCAACGGTGAGGGCGATTCACGGCTGCGATGTGGAAGAAATTTCCATTTTATTCCCACATGAAATTAATTTCCACCCTCCAAATACACGTTCTTTAAAAAATTACCTTTTTTAGCATTGAATAAAGAACTATCCGATTGTAACGGAACAGGGGCAATATTTCTTAGACACGGTAGGATCCACTGAAATTCCAGTGGCGCAACAAAGTCTCAATATTTAAAGTATCCTATCACCCCAACATTTATATCCTGATTCATAAATGAAAGGGTACAGTGAGTGAAAAGAATAGCCCTGAAATGAGGGTATTCATCACGCATGGTATTATTGTATACGCACGCAGTCAAGCACGAATATATATAGTTTTGTGAACATCACCGGTGAGCTGAAATTAAGTAAAAACCATACATTCTGCGGCTCATAAATTACGGGAGACTCACACGGAAGAAATAAATGTCACGCCCGTATATTTCATTAACAATTATATTTCTTCCTACTGCTGCGTTTAGAGAATACTGGGCCGTACTTCCCTTTCTTTCCAACCGCTTTCCATCATTCCAATAATTCCCCCACTACTCCCGACGAACCGGAAAAAAATTTTAAAGCATTCGGACCGGAATTAGCACCATTCCGCGTTCCCGACACTTTGTCACGCCAGGGAAGGGGATGAAAAAATTAAATTATAGGAATCGTGGCAGCAGCAGCGCCGCATGAATACGGTGGCGGGTATGAGAGTCATTGTCTTCCCCGCCATTTTCTTTTGATGCATTCATTCATTCCTCTCTTCATTTTTTATTTTTTGACGCGATCAATTAAAAATGTTTCCCTTTGTCACGGAGGTAGTTACTCCTTTTTTTTCTTCCGCAGTCGTCCGTTATCATTCCACCGAAGCTGGAAGCCACTATTTTTTCCCTTTTTCGCAGCCATTGGACCGAAGCGATGCTGGGTGGATCTCATGCCCTACCTGCCTTCATTTGAGGAACCAACCCATACGGAGAGACAGCTCCCTCTGCATTAAGGGCCGCGAAGTCGAGCGACATCCCTTTCCCTAAATATATAAAATTTGCGTTTGTGTGAGAGGGACTGGAGGATTTCGCGGCTCCCTTATCCACCCGTTCTCGGTTTACCAGATTTTGTGAAATGAGGGACCAACTAACAGCCTCAAATCGCTTTACGTCGGCTGAAGGCGTTGCGAGATACGCAATCAAGTAAGGTACATCAGTGCGTACAACAGAACCGGTTCTGTGCGTCACATCCGACCGCAATTACACAGGAAATTAAATTAAACCAGGGTAATAATATTAGTCCAACAACATTAGGGTCGAGGTGATACACTTTATAAATTCATTAGCTTACTTAAAATTGCTGATCAAAAGGTATTTATTTTCTGGAACAAATTTAAACCCCTTCTTAGAACCTCGTTAGCGTGCTATTGATCCAGGTGTTCCATCCTAACTGCAAAAACAAAATAAATACGATAATATTCAACGGTTTCACGCGACATATGAATGCGATTGAAGAAAATAGCATCTTAAATGCGATTATAACTTCTTACCATTGACTATCATGCGCTAAGTCCCTAGTCTAACAAGCTCCACTTATATACTTTATCAGACACAAGAGGATTTCCAAATTGGCCATATTAATCGACCACCATTTTTTGAAATTATGAGGTCCAGAGCAAAGGAAGCTTAAAAATAAATGTCACAATTAAGTATGTATTATAATAGAGATAAGAGAGTATATAATAAGAGAACATACCTCTCTCAATGCTTAGTAAGATGTGAACGAATTCTCATGTCACGTCACGTAGCGTAGTACATTTAAAGATAAAAATAAACCAAAAATAGAGTGGATTTAAGCATCCTCAAACATTACATTACTAAACGATTGAATACTAATGTTGTGAGGCAAAATGGTGTGATTTTCAAAAGAGACTTTCTGGATTAGCGAAGTTGAATTAAGAGAGACATATGAGAGCATTACCACAATTAACCGAGAAACTCACCCATTTGAGCAGTAATGACGTGAAAATAATGTTGATTAGAGAACATGAGGTGTTTACATACACTTGTAAATGAAGCTCTCACAAGGATGTATGTGATTACCGAAACTTGAACAACAGCTGAACATAAGAAAAAAATAAAAGGAGGCCGACTACGTTGAGCACACTTTAATTAAAACTGCATCGCATCTTTGCACAGAATGTTTGAGTTCAAGACGACACGAAAATCGCAAGTGGGACACGTACCTACTCGATGCGGGTAAGAAGCGAAGGAAATATGGACGAACAAAGCAGATGGCAAAGGAAGAAATGATAGGGTGAGGGTTACAGAATTGGGAGGTTCAAACCCTCGAAAGAAAAATTGTGTACGAGATAATGGATTGCAGAATTTGCAGACGGTCTTAGAGGAGAGAATGTTGGCAGTTTATTGGGATGGGGAGGTAGTACACTTAGTAACCAATAAAGGGTACCTGTTCTTGTTCGGTAGAATTTCTCCGCCAGGAGGAACAAAAGTATTGCCCTGACACCAAATTTTATACGCATGACCTAGACATTACTTTCTCCGCATCGTCAGGTCTAATGGAGCAACACACCTCTATTGAATGCAATGAACAGTGAAACCTAGGTCATACTAATATAATTTTGAATGAATTTGAAAAATTGCAATATTTTTATCCTCGTTTCTCAAAAAGGAACAAACTCAGGCCAAAGGTTTGACATTTAGACTTAATTTCTTAAATAATTCAAAGATAATATTTTCACTGATGACGTTAAAAATATTTTGCGAACTCCACCTGACTATGTTAGACAGGACCATGGTCATAAAATTAGAGAAATTGATTTCCGAACTGACAGATCCAAAATGTCCTTCTTTCCTCGTACAATAAGGGATATAAATATCTGTAATTATATCCAAGAGTAAAAACGCAAGTGTATCGATGGATAGCATACGTAGTTGCATTTTGGTTTAAGGACCTTAAACTAACATCATGTTTTTACATACTTGCTTTGCTATTTTTATCTAATTTATATATTGTAAAATTTAGATTATAATATTATTACCAATCCTTTCCATGCATGATATATATACTGCATGTTTGGTGTGGATTCACCCCCTGCCATACACTTTTACGGTGGCTTGCAGGCTACTATGTAGATGTAGATGTGAAAGGAGATGACAGCTTTGAGAACTAAGTGAAGATTCGAAGCTGACGAAAAGAAAAATGCAATAAAAGCTGTTTTTACACGTTTAACTCGAGATATTCCATAGGTTCATAAGAACACAAGCCTAACTTTCCGCACGTACTTACTGCCCTGGATTCAATTTAGTGTTGTAAATTTTCCAGAAATACCCACCGAGGTGATTCTAAAAAATTAAGGGAAGTTAGATTCCGCAAATAACGCACAATTCTATGCATCTTTATTGGCAAAAATTAAGTATATCCCACCAAACCTTGAAAATGGATCAAATCTGGTTGAACTGTAGAGTCAATACTACTAATCATGTCAGAGAGTATTCGATAAAATGAAGGGAAGTGATAGACATGATCTTAAGAATTTGGAGTTGATTTAAGCGTTTACTTCTAGGGTTTCTTCGATTTCCGCCCGCCAAAACCATTTTCATTAACAACTACGCAAGGAGGTGGTCCGATTATCATTCTAAAGAACACGCGACGCATTCCCTCTATCTCGCTCGGGAATTCTGAGCCCTTCTAACCCAATGACACACCTCCAATTTCCCTCCCTTAATTCCGGCACCAAATCAACATCCGCCTACGATTAATCAATTTCCGATTTCGCAGATTAAACAGAGCTTCTTCACGATCGCAATGTTTATCGGCTGACAGTTTACGGGCAGGGATTAAGACGGCGGAAACAAAACGCAAACGGAAATCCAAAGACGGCCGTCACGAAAGGAGATGAAGAAGTAAAGGAGATTTTTTTTTGTTTTGATCATTGACCAAAACCCAAAAAGAAATTGCGTTGCAGTGAATTTTCAGAATAAGAATGGTTCACTCTTGCAATATAGCCAAATCAAAAATTCATTAATTGATAGTGACGACTCTCTAAGATACTACAATTACAAAAGGTATATCGTCGGGAAAACAAATCTGTGACATATACGGTCAAGCCAATAGAAAGTATTGATTTTTTTAAATGGTAGTTGCAAAAAAGAAGATGAGACAACGAAAGAGCAGTGTTATTTTTCTCTAATTAGGCAACATATAGAATATGAAGATAGTCAGTGGAACCCTGATTGAGAAGATTTGATTTCGGAATTGAATCCTTCACTGTAAAAAGCAGTCAGATTATTTTTTTTTTAATGTTGCCATAAACTTTTTAGTATATCAACACAGTAAGAGGAACAGGTTGGGAATAACCATCCGAGGCAGTAGTACGAACCGTATGGACAAAATAAACAACTGAACGTTAAAGCGGGTATATGTTATGAAGATTTTTAAAAATTTTATAAGTTTCTCTAAATACTACAGAGAGATGTATCACAAAGGTTAAATCTAAGAAAATGTTTATCTCTTTAAATAACTAAGTATAAGACAGAGAGATTTAAGTGTCATTCTTTCAGCGTATAATGAAATAAAATGATAGGCTGACTCGAAATTACGCTGAAGGTCATAAGACAATTAATGTAGATGTCTAATGTTTAAGATGTTTTATGTTTATCTGTTGCTCGTGTGCTTTGATAGGTTAAACTCTGAATGTAAACTCTTGAATGGAATCTGTCCGGTAAAATGTAACTGTGAGCTTGGAGGTTTTATTGCGTGTGAACTCACCATGCCGAACAATCTTCACCCCTCCCAATACAAATAATTTAGTCTCTTGTTAGTTTTTTGAACTGAAATATACAGGAAGAATTTATGCAAAAGAGCAAAGGCAGTTTATCAATGTGCATATATTTACAATTTACAATACCTCTTATTAGTTAATTACTTGCACGATTAAAAGCAACATACATAGCGCCTACCGACTAAATTCCTTTCTCCTTGGCTTTTCAGCTAAGACGCCTCAGTGGAGGCGTTTATATTCATTACAACGAGAATTTTTTTAACGTAAATTATGAACAAGCAATGTTTAAACTTAAACTGAATGTGCTTTTCCAGAGGCAGGTGAAACATTCTATCCATTGATACTTAATTCGTGGCTATATGCTTAATATCAGTTTATAAAATGGGGTAATATAATAGGATTTATAATAGAGAAAATAGAAATAATGAATACGATACTGATAATAATGATTTTTAACGGTGAAATCAGTTAAGTGGTCAAAAGTACTATGATTGTTTCCTCATCAACGGTAAACAATCCTAAGGTTCGTTTGACGCAGCCCTCCACTCGATTGTTTTATCGGCCAAATTCTATATATTAATGTCATTCTTCTCTTTTTACAACTTGTTCCATATAACTCACACGAGGCCTGCCCTTTCTAATCGTTCCGTTCACTTTTCTCTCCACGATGGTCTACCACTGGCCATCGTTTCTCTGGATGTGGCCTATTAAGTATCACGTCTTTATGAAAAGAATAGTGTGAAGTATCTGCAACTCTCTGCGTATGACTGTTTACTCTTCTATAATGCATGGCTAGTGTGGTGTTAGCCCCTGCCACACACCCTTGAGGTAGTCATCAGGGTACGTCACAATTTACATAGACGTACAATGTGCATTGAGGTTGAGCATTTTAGGTGAGAAAACTAATTGGGAGAAGCAAGGCTGAGCCATGGCACGAAATCTCCGCGAATAGTCTCATATTATTTTTTTATTGTCTCGATAGAAAGTTTATAACCTCTGGAGTGCGTATTTTAAGCCGTTTGATTTTAAAATTACGTTAAGTATGTTTCCCCATTAATTAAAAAGTGAAACAAATCAACGGCGCGATAGCGCGACGGCAAAATATTGCATGCCGGTAAATCATGCGTGTGACGCGACACTCTTTCCCCTACCTGCCACTAGGTGATGCTGCGGATGCTTCCAAGCAGACGGTGCACTCCATTGAAGCTTATTAACTAGTATCGGAGGTATACTTATTCAGTTATTTTTTATGATTTACTTTTATTTATTTATTTAAAATTATTTATTCAGTTGATTCATTTAAATGTGTGAAATAATGAGTCAAGATAATCGTAAAATGGGATTCATCAAAAGAGTAATGGGTAAATGTGAAGATTTTTACAGTGCCAAATTCTCTACAATATTATTTTTATACAAATTTTATTGCCAAAAAGTTGCACGGGATAAATTTTACACACCTTAAGTTCCATAAGGTGAAATTGTTTACAAATTGTTTGCTAAGGTCTATGTGTAAACATCCTGTAAGTCATGTTACCGATATTCATTGGTGGTTTATCCCATTTTTAGCCCTGAAGAAGGAAAAAAAATATTTTCCAAAACGTCGGCCAAAAGTTAAAATTTTTTTCATTAAAAAAAAGACCTAAACTCCCGAAAAATCGTCCATATTTAAAAAAAGAGGTCTGGATTTCAACTTACCAATAAACTATACATGTACCCGTTACGTCAACAAGAAGGCAGCGCCCCCCGCCATTTCTGGACTTTTTTTGATGGTCTTTCAAATTTTCATAATTAACATTTAATTCTCTAGTACACGTGAATTTCTTAATCCAAGCTTTTTGTGTAAAATGAATACGTTTATGCCACTAAACGAATATCAATTAATGAATTCAGTTTTCTTAGATGAAGGAAACTACCCCATTACCCGAAAAAAGAAAGGATTATACCGCACCCTCGTGGATAAATACCCTTAAAAGCTTTAACGTCGTCATTTTACCGAAATGGAGACGAGGAAGAAGTCCTTGAATGACTTGAAATTCCTCCTTTTCACCAAAAGCCATGCTGATGAGAAGGTACTTTGCTGAGTTTCCTTCCGTGGGGAGCATCGCAGGCACCCACGGACCCCAAGTCCGTTCGCTCCGGGGAACTTGCACAGAATGACCCAACCTAAGTCCCCCCGCACTCCCTCTGCAGATAAAACACTCAACTCCTCTCCGTCGACGAAGCCGACCGAGCCTCACTTTAGACTCCTGTTTCACTTTCGAAAGAGATTCCACCACTCCGAAACTTCCACTCGTGTCTCCGGGAGAAGCTCGGGTGAGGATAGAGAGAAGCGTCCGGGCGTTTCAAAGGTGAGTCGTTGAATGAACATGAACCGAGAAATCTGCCTGAAGTGTCAAGGCTTGAAATTCAACCGCTCGTTCTCGTGGCGACCGCTGATTCGATTAGCTGTGGGAGCTCTTAGGAAGTTGTATCGTGAAGTGAAGCATTAGTCGTTAAAATTTCCTGAGGAAAGAGGTTTTCGGGACCGGGAATCAAACCACGGGCCTTCGACTTTCCCGGACAATGGGGGCGTTTACTCCGAGCCGGAATTTTGTACGTGAAATCGTTAGATGGAAACTAAAAATGAATTTTAGTGAAAAAATTAATCTTCTAAACAAAGTTATTCACTCATAAATCAAAAATTAAAATGAGCAAAAGGTGACGCCCACCGAACGAGTTGCGTTAAGGATTTCTACGTCATCCATCTCCCGTCCTTGACTGTGTTGAGGAAGAACGGGAAGGGAGCGGAGGTGGGGAGGGGAGGTCTGCCTAAGAAACATTAAGCAATTAATTATAAGAAAGGACTTTACAGTTCTAACTTCGTTGTAGTAATAAGAACATATTTAATTTAACGTTTAAACAGATTTTTAATGGAAGACAACATTTTGAAACTTTAAAATTTAGGGCCTAAACCGATCAAAAAATCACAAAAGGATAATAGTGCGAAGCAGCGTGCAAATATCCATCGGGATATTTGCACGCTGGTCCCCAATTCCCGGTCCCCAATAAATAAATTGGGAAATACGCCTCCTATCCATCGCTGGGCAAATCCCTTAAGGTGCTCCAAACAATAGCTCTGTCCAAAACGTGTGCTTCTAATGCTAAGTATACTACAATGCTTGCTTGCAAGTGGATGGGGATACTATCGGAAACACCCGAAGTATGACCGAACGCGAAGCACTCTGGGGGAAGCATGCTACCATGGTATTAATACATACAAGAAGATACATGTAACATTTAAAAAGGGGCGAGGGGATGTTGGTAAGTACCAGTACCAAAGAGGGAAATAATATAGAGAAGCAGACGTTTGAAAATACAAAGTAGTACCTAATATTCAATCAAATACTAATCTAATCGGTACTCCTAGTCTGAGATCAAATATAGTTTATGCCATTAATATGAGAGTAATGCTTAAACTTATAATTATTTAGTCAATTTATATACCTAACATTCAGTGATTACTATGAAATTATGTTAAAAAAATACCTAGGAGGACTGACAGGAAGTTGATTCAGAGTCAAACCCAGCCACATTTACTTATTAAATATTTAAGGACAAAAGAGATTTCCTCCAATAACATTATTCAAATCCTCGCTCCACTCAATTTGATTTTCATCAATCTCACATAAGTTTGGTTTAGAGATTTTAATCCCATACCTCGGATATGAACGCAGTAATCTGTTGTGAGTTAGTTGGCAATGAAATATGACTGTCGAGCTGATGACTGAGTGGACAAGACTGCGTTTTTTTTTCATTTTAAATCTAAGTAAAATCAGGTGGGTTATATTTTATTAAATATTACCGCATATACATTGGTAACTGTTTTCAGCAATGCGTTTATTTAACTATAATGAGTTAACAAATGAATAAATCCCAACAAGGAAAGAAAATGTAGCTAAGGATGCTATCCATGTCTGAAAATAATATACCTATTATAATTATAAAATTAAGAAAACATCTGTACCGCACGCATATTTAATAAAAACAACGTTCTGAGACAATATCACGCTTGTCATATTAAGGTTCAGTTTTATAATATATTTTCAAATACTTTCAAGACTTAAATATTCAATTCAAGGTTTAAATTCCAGAGTTTACACTTTTCTACGTTTAACGTTTACCTAAACCAATCTTTCCTCTGATATACATTCTGCGGCCTGAAGCTTCGGATACCTCCAAAGCAACTTAACGTTCACATGTGGTGATGATTAACGTCAATCGGACATCATTATACCAAGAATAAATAAACAAAAGGACCACATGAACCGTTTCCTTCAAAATGAAGGTCTGAGCCATGAATTCATACATTGCGCATTTTAATTAAGAAATATTTGCATGCTCTTTCCCCGCCGATTAATATTTTAGCCGGAAACTTCTACGCGATTATTTTCAGCACAGATAGCTAATAATATTTGAATTTTATCAGCGGAGCATGAGGCTCAGAATTTTATGCTGATGATGAATCGTTCGACGGCATTTTCAGCCACTCCTATTAAGTCACTCCGGGTCGGGGGAAACCTGAGGGAGATATTCTAAACAGACGGCAATCAAGCGGCATCCGCTTCGCTAAATCTAAGGCAAACAGGGAAAGTGAAATCAATTTGCCAATCCATTATCCGAAGGGAAAGGGCGCGAAGAGAAAATATATATCCGAATGGCAGAGGCCAATCCCGCACTTCTCGTCGACAGGCGCAACAATAACAAACGACACCCGAGGAGCGGCAAATAAAAATGTGTGTCACGGGTGACTGATTAATTTTTCGGATGTCATAAACAGATATCTCACGCTGGGACGACTGATAAGATTCAAAAGGCCGACAAATAACACCGATTGGCAATTCGATTCGTGGCGTACGATTACGTGATTTTCACGCGACTGTCCGCGTAAATAGATAATATTTGCTTTAATAATGTGATGCATAATTGACTAAATTTATCAATCAAAGATCGTTCATTTCAGTTACGGATTCCTCCAATATTGAATTATCTGGCGAGTAAATAAAACGCAGATGAGAACAGCCAAATTTTCAGGGTAAAAGTTAATGTACCACATCCTGGGCTTCGATGTTGCTATAAAATCTTTCAATACGTGAGAATAGTTGCAGTGTAGTATTTCTTTTTATGAACATCCACATAATATAGCACTGACTAATGTTATTATTTAATAGGTGACCCTTGACCGCTGGCTTCACTTGAAATTGCTGCGGCAATATCGGAACTCGAGTTTAACCAAATATGATTATTAAAAGATAAGTGAGTTTCTCTCCATGCTCAGAACTAAGTTGGGCAACGCGGTACAATACCTATAGCTTTATCAGCTAGAGTACCTTATAAGCCACTTCTCCCTCTATGGTTTCAATTGCTTCGGCTGATTTGGAAAGTTTTATCAACCTCTGTGTGCTAAGGTCCTTATAAAATAGCGTGTAACGAGGTTCATCAATCACGCTGGAGATTTTAATTCAATTATTTTTAACCGGATGTATACCTAAAGCTTAATAGCTCAACTAAGTTCTTAAAGCTTGGCACAGAGTTATTCGCGGGAGGCGACCGGCAGTGAAGGTCGTTTGCGCAATTTAGCATAGGTGGGCAATAGGGTGGTCATTATTTAATTTAATTTTTATTGTCTTGATCAAAAGTGTAAAATCTCTGTTACTACAGCCGTACACTCAGCCGATGAATTTTAAAATTATGTCAAGTATTTTTGCTCATCAATTAAAAAGTGAAAATTTTCTACTGTGAAAAAACGTGACGGCAAAGGCATGACGGTAAATTATACGTGAAACGTCAATGATACGTACACTCTTTCCTCTTCCTGCCGCTAGTTGGTGCTACGGATGCTTTTAAGCAGATGTTACATGCATACACTCTGTGAAAGCATGTAATAGCTTATTAAAAAGTGCTCGATGAACATTCATTCAGTTATTGTATAATGATTTACTTTTATTTATTAAATTCAAAGCTCGCGAGCTAGCCGCGAAAACTTTAGCGGAGTTACCCGCTGAATTGCACGATAGCAAGATATTCTACAGAGAAAAAAATCATTCGCCGGGACTCGAACCCGGACCCCCTGATTTCCGGCCAGGTGCTCTACCAAGACGTCCTCTTTCTCTGTGGAAATTCTTCTTTTATGTTGATTTAAAATAATTTATCCAGTTAATTTATTTAAAAACCGTTAGTATTCATTTTGCAAAGGATTACATGAACTAGGCCCATAGTTTCCGTGACCTAGGCTAAGTTCACGCCATGCACCGTGGTAGCTGAGGACTTCACAAGCAGGAAGCGTAGGAGCCTATGAAACGAAGACGAAAAGTCTCCATGTCTCGCAACGTTAACTATTTTCCTCTTACGTCAGCAACAAACCTACGCAATCTCGACAATGCTGATTTTTTTTAAATGAACTTAAATTAACATTTATTTTTCTAGTAAACTGGGATATCTCAAATCAAACAATTTACGTGTAAAAACATTTATGATAGGGCACGAATGGCAATTAATGAATTCTGCTTTCTTTGATGAAAGAATCTACCCCAGAGTGAATCTACCCTATTGGACAGGGGTAGTAATTTTTCAAGGAATGGATGAAGGCTGTAGAGAAATCTGACTCCTGCATTAACCTACTCTTTACGAAAGGCGACAATGAGACCGCGGTTTATCGTCCCATTCGAGGAACGGAGCAATAAATTGGAAGTTCTCTCAATACAGCACCCAAGTGGATGCCAATATACTAATGAAAAATCACGCTTTTAACGATTATTAGCGCCTGGAGGTCTAAAGTTCAAATCCAGGAGATGCCAGTTTGGACACGTATGTACACGACAAGGGCGTCGGAACTATTTTCACTGGGGGGGGGGCAATCTTGAAAAGGGCGCGGCTCCTAAGAAAAGGGCCCAGTATTTAAGAAATGGACCCGACACCTAAGAAAAGGACCCGGCACCTAAAAAAGTGCCCGGCATCTAAGAAAAGGGGCCGGCACCTAAGAAAAGGTCCCGGCACCTAAGAAAAGGGCCCGGTATCTAAGAAAAGGAACCACATTTTTTGCGGATACGAGGGGTTAGATATTAGAATTTCGATTACAGAGCATAATAAAGTGTGAAAATGTGTGTCAGAAAGTACCAGCTTCGACTTCAAGGGCAACGGTCAAATTCTGGGGGGATTTGGGCCCCTCCTGTCCCCCACTTCCGACGCCGCTGCTACACGATCCTTTCATGCAAAAATCCACTCTCTAATTTCCAACCTTAGCCCCTAAGAAAATCGGAGACAATAAACCGGGAATATTGGTATTATTTTCAAAGACAAAATCCGTACCAGTGGTAAAAACTTCATGACCATGACTCGCTTAACTTCTCAAATCTCATGACAATGAACTTGCGAAACTCGCAGTTCCTATGGCTATTCTTAAATACCATAACTTATCACGTCACATTATGTTTTAAATACTTATTGGTCACGAAGGAATTAAAATTATTTAAAACAATTTCGGTTGACAGGAAAAAACACAAAAATTTATTAGTACGGGTAAAACTTAAAATGCATTAACTTCTTGAGATCTACTTGAATTAAAAGGAACCATTTATATTCTTAAAAAGAAAAACTGACAGCAAATGGATGAAATGCTCACCATACGCCGATATTTGAACGAAGAACTGAGATGCACTAATTATTTAGCGATCATGTTTTATGATGACGTAGCCGCTTTCAATCAAGTATATTTCCACTCGAGAGTAGCTACTGACCGTGAGATCAGACGTCCAGCCGATGACTACACCGAAATACCGTTTGAACTAACTGGCGATGACTCGAGAGCAGGTTTGAGCACATACTCTGGAATCTGAGTGATTCAACCCTCCTTCTCTCCGCTTGATCCGAGTCAATATGGGCGGCTCCTGAAACGCCCGAAGGTCAGGTGCTCCTGCCCGTAATGTAGTCAACGAATCAACTTGGATGATTTAGCCTCACCTCTCCACATTCGTGCATACATAAGCGATTTCCTTTCGGGACAACAACTGTCGAAAAGCTATACAATCACTTGCCCAACAAATTAGCTCTATTTTATCATTCTCTTATACATTTCTCACCATTGTCACATTTTCCAACGGAAGTTGTCTTCCAATTCTTAAATGTACATTCCTTCTTAACTTCATCACTTCATAGATTGATTGTATTAATTATTCGATGATACATCCTATGCTCATATTTTTTCGATTTTTAATTTTATTGACACTTTTATTTGATGTTAGATTGATGATAATAATTATGTTGTACATGTAACACATTTTCCATTTTTTCTTTATCGCTTCCCCTCACGTTTCCCACTTTGCTCATTCTCATGGACCCTGTTTCATCAATACCTGAACTACAATTTACAGATAAATTCCTGTCGGTCTTCCTTTCATTTCCCAGTTTTTAAACCCTTCCTCTTATTCATGATTTTCCATTCCAATGTCACAATTGTAAGTGTAAACTGCATATCATAAAATTCCTCGTAGATTTATTTCTCTCTTCTCCAAACTCGTATTTTAATAAATGTAGCTTCATAATCCTTCTGTGTTACCTGTTTTAAAACCATCGCGTTCTATTAAAAAATATACAATGCCAGGAAAAGATTAGGTTTTACTTTTTAAGACGTTTTAGATTATGCAAGACAGGATACCTGAAGGGTAGAATATTGGAGAAGTTAAGTATCACAGATCTCGGTAACCATATCAATGACGCGCCGGCATAGTAAAAATTATGGGTCTAAATATCACTACGACAATGATTGTCCTGAATTTCTTTAAGTTATACATTATGACTAATGCAATATGGCTACTGCAATTTCAGCACGTTACAGCCTAATCATACAACTAGGGATTTAATTAAAATGATGAAAAACTCCTAAAAAATGTATTATGAAAACTTTAACTGCAGAAACGTCCGAATGAAATAGAATAGTTCTCTCCCCAGCACTTAAAAAATAAGTAATAATAAATCAATAAACGTGGAATCAATTATATATCTTGGAATAAGACTGACACGTGGTCTTTCTTGGGGTAAAAACATACGTGAAATAATGGCTCAAGCTAATCGTAAACTGGGATTCATTAAAAGAGTACTGGGCAAATGTGACGATTATGTTTGAGAAATTAACTACTTTTACCTTGTTAGCCCTCATTTCGAATATGCCGACAGTATATGGGATCCTTACAAAGTAGGCCTAAATAATGAACTAGAATGTGTGCAGCGAAGATCGGAAATATTTGTAAAGGGACGGTACGATAACTATATTACCGTAATCGGTCCATTAAATGAATTAAAATGGGAATCATTGTCATATCGTAGGTTGAAATTTAAACTTAATCTCTTAAAAAAATGCCATGATAATATTTTCACTCATCAGCATCATTGATCAACAATCCTAGGATTGGTTTGACGCAGCTTTCCACTCGATTCTTCTATTGGCCAACCTTTTCATTGCGACGATAGTCTTCATCAGGCCGTCGTGTCTCAAGATATGGCCGATTAAATTGTCCCTTCTTCTTTTTACAGTTTTCAGCAGACTTCTCTTTTCTCCTACTCTTCTTAGGACTTCCTCATTACTTACTCGGTCGATCCATTTAATCTTCAGCATTTTTCTGTAGCACCAAATTTCGAATGTTTCCACCCTTTTCTTCTCCGCTGCTCGCATCGTCCATGCCTCACTGCCGTAAAGAAACATGCTCCAGATGTATATTCTGATAAACTGTTTCCTTACTTCTACGCTTGTATGTCCGGCTGTAAGTACATTCTTCTTTCACTCATCATCTTAAAAATATTTTGCTAACTCCAACTTCTTGTGGTAGACTGGACCATAATCACATAATTTGAGAAATTGATCGCCGAACTGATAAATTCAAAATTTCCTTCTTTCCTCGAACAATGAGGGATATGAATAGCTGTAAATATATCCAATATACGCTTATCAATGGGTAGCATAGATAGTTGCATACTGGTATAGGATTTTAAGCTAACCCAACTAGCAGCATGTTTTTATATGCTTTCTTTGCTTTTTTTATCTTTATTAAATTGTGAAGTTTAGACCAGAATATCGTTACTAATACTTTATTATGCATGATATGCAACGCATACTTTAAGTGAATTCACCCCTCCGCCACACCGCCGGCCACAGGGTATTATTTAGATGTAGCTGTCTGTCCCTTGGGAATCAGTGCTATTTCCAGCCGTCTAAAAATTTCCCTCCTCCCCCCTAGCAAATCACCCTTCCCTTGGGCGCTAACCTTTGACCTCCCCTATGTCGGTGCCTGCGAAGGGGAAGTAATTACCTCCTGCTCCCTATAAGGATAATTAGGATATTTTAGGGTCATAGAAGCACATCAACCCTTCCATAGCGACAGCACAATGACACATGGGGTGGAAATAAGTATATAAAATACATATCTCTGAGGGAACCACATCATTATCTAATTTCCGAGAAACTAAGAACAATCTAAATATATTACTTATTTCGCTCAGACTTCCCTCATGGAACAGTTTCCTTTGAAAGAAATCTAACAGACTGGGGAGGTAAAACTTCTTCCGAGAGTTTCATCATAAAATTTGGTAATATATACCAACAATGTTATTGTGAATCTAATGTGGCAAATTTTAACTAAAGACTTGAGTTTTCAACTTCAGGGAGTACCAACTGTATTGAAAAAACTTGATTTTCTAATTTTTAATAAAAACTTCACGTAAGCGAATCAGATTCCCGGAACGAAACTATTGCAGAAATCGAAAATCCTAACAGTGTGTCCAAGAGTGAATTACAAAGCATTAATCACCGGAAATTCAATTTCAGAACACCCATTAGTTCCTAAGCATATATCTGTAGGTTGGTTGTTCTAGTCTACTCAATATTTGGAAAAGCAGGACATTCGGAAATATTTCATCGATCAAATTATTACGAGACAGAGTCTCCAACCTCCGGATATATTTTCATAGCATGCTCCTAACCTAACATATATTACGATCATCGCCGACAAGGAGATTAAACATGAACTGCAAGAGGGGGAATATATCACTCACAAGTGAGCGAATATCAATGCGAATCCGACCCATGTTGACCGAACTGTCCAGATACAAGCGTGTTTATTGCGCACAGGGTCTGGTTTAATCAGCACCGTAGTACCCACGCAGTTTATGCACTAGGCATGTAAACATCGCTGCAGCCTCGGGATAGATGGCACACACGTGAAAACACAGGCGGGGACCGTGTACGGGGCTCTGGGGCTTCGAATCAACTGCTGCGTGCAGAAAATTACGCGTGTTCCAGTTAATAACCTTGGAATACACGCTTCGATTTGAACAACATCCAGAGGGTAGTCACGAGTGTTTTACGCAGTACTGCTGTACTCGTTAAAGGTAAGCGTGATGGGACACAAAACAAATCGCAGATACTCGACAGTGGAATCACCCGCTCAACATATCAAGGGGGAGCCAAATGCGCATTTCTTCTGCTAATAACACAAAATTGTAGAAAAGCTTAGCAAAATAGGTCACAAATCGTGGTAATACTTTCACTTACAATTTTACTTCGTCTGGAAGTAATGTTTGTGACTCTCAAGGGTATTGTTCGAGTGATATCCCGAAAATGTCGTCTTGAACCTTTCCTACCCATTTTTGAGATGCTAGGGCTATTACCGCTTAGGCACCGGTGTATATACAAGGTTTGGAGATATTTTTTATTCACAGTGGCAATGCACAAACAGCATTTCAAAAACCACACTCTTATACCCTTAAAAACTATTTTTGTTACGCTATGCCGAAGCCCTACTTAACTTTATATAAACGTTGTTTCCTTTATATAGAGCCGTATTGTCCAGATGATTAGTCATCACAGCCGAAGCCTTGTTTACGATGCAGATAATGATCCTGTGGAACATTATAATGCAATTATTGCAAAGTTTATGTGTAGAGCGAGTAAATTTTGCTATTTCCCGGTCATCTAGGGGGAGATATGCCGGGGAAGTGGACAGCTTATATTTGGAAAACCCACTGCAAACTCTTTGCAAAAATATTTGAAATGCAAATCCAGAGTACCACTGCAAAATTCTCTCCAAAGAAGACGGAAGAATGCAATTTTCACCCAAAGGAAAGTTGCACCAAAATTGAGAAGAAATATATTTGATCGGCTGAGAAAAAACACCTCATCCCGATTATGGCCCCTAATCTGAAAGGCCAGATATGCCTATTGAGGGCTCCAAGAATAATTGTCGGCTATTAATAGACTCTGTAAAAAAGGGACGAGGAAAAATCGAAAGAAATAGAGAGGAAAAGGACACAGCCAATAACACTTCAGCCCATTCAACACTTTCCCACAGGCAGTGGGAAAGTGTTGAATGGGCTGTGATGCGCAAAAAAATGTTCACTGCCACGAATTTAGGGCGTG
Source organism: Platycnemis pennipes (assembly GCA_933228895.1). Taxonomy (NCBI): domain Eukaryota; kingdom Metazoa; phylum Arthropoda; class Insecta; order Odonata; family Platycnemididae; genus Platycnemis; species Platycnemis pennipes. The sequence continues at coordinate 88,670,339 of OW121857.1, forward strand.
CGTGTAAAACACTTCCTCACACAGGCTGCGAAAATGTGATTAAATCAATTATGTGAAGCATTTGTTAATTCTTCTCACTTTGAGTATTGAAGGGTAAATGAGGACAAAGTTTGTACAGCATTGGAAACAGTGGAAACTATTTGCATTGAACCCTGAGGACTATTGCCACAGAACTGAGAATATCCTTACCTGGGAGCAACTCCTGAGGGAATCGTTTAGGATTGAGGTATTTCGGAGATTAAATGCCCATAATAGGCTGAAGATATGACTGTGGAAGGAGCAATTATGAAAGAAAAGTTAATTTCTGGATGAAGAACGATGGTATGAAAATTAACCGAAAGCACAATTATTGCTTCCAGATCGAATGACAGTTTCACATATCTTAAAGAGATTTCTGCATACTCGCATTGTGGACGAATCAAGGATTAAAAGTGGAGAGATCCACAGGGGCGAAGAATTTTGGAAACAATTCGTTGGTAGAATAATTAAAACAATTTTTCATGGAATATATGCTTCCCGAGGTAGTCGAAATAAGATACTCCTTATCAATGCTAATTCGGTATCCATCTCTGTCGATTGGATGCCCGAGAGAAGTCGTGAAAATAAACGTAAGGGTAGAGAGACAAATAAGGTAAGCATTTTGGTATGCAAAAAAAATCATACCTAAAACCGACATGACTTCTTTCTTTTCCCTCCCATATTGGGGTGCAGTGCTTACTGCTCAGGTAGCACCTTATACGTTAGAAGTGATTATTTCGAAGTTCTCGTGCAACTAAGTTGGAGATGAAAGTTAACCGACTGCTAGCGATTAGGAGGATCCGCATGGATTTAGGAAGGGAATAGCACACTCGATGCTTTAGCCGAAATAAGAACGTAAACTGTTATATAGAATTAAATAGCAATGTATTTATTTATTTAATCAATTTTGATAAGGAAATTGACAGGTTATCATAGCCATGCTTCACGGGAAATTGTAGAAACTAGGATCTAAATGACTTCAGTTAATTGTAAAAGCGATCTGATAGGGTTGCGAATTAATTCACCTTATGCATTAATGCTAATTAGCTATTACAACAGGTAAAATAAAGGCATTAAAGGTTCTAACTGATAAAATTTGACTTTCGAGCCGCGTAGGTCATACGTTATCACGTTTCATTTTTGCACGAAATCGCGCGACGCGCAGCCCACTATAGTGGCAAGGCTATAGACGATTTGTGTGAGCTGTTGCCAAGAGATCTCTTGATGAGTCGCTCTCACGCGCGCTGAAGTGACAACCTCGCGCTCAGTGGGTTACGAAAACATCCCAGGTGGGGAAAGATCATATTACCGAAGGGGAGGGCCAAGGCCCCATTATGGGGCAATAGAGGCATTGGGAAGTGCTTCCTCCTTCTCCCACACAAGGAGAAACAACTTAGAAGTCTCATTTTCCTTCTCCCTAGAACTTCTTTGGCAGCTTCCATAGGCCCTTTCTTAATGATTTACCATCTCTCTCACTTATTTCTCTGTATTATACTCTCACAACCTATTTTCCACAGCAAGGTGATTTTCCCAGATACTTAGTCATAATAATAACAAATATACCCATTGGAAGGGCGCTGACTCGGGTAACTATTGTTTTTAACGTTGATAATGTTGTTAATGTTGTTGATATTTGATAGATATTTATAAATGTCCAATGTTATTAATATATTTATTATCTTTTTTGTCTAGCGTTTTGACCAGTGCTGATAATATTGTATTATCTTGTTCGATAATTAATTTTTTACCCTGTAATTATATTTATATGTTGGGTAAACATTAAAAACAATAAATAAATAAACTATTGGTCGACAGGAAAATCAACTTCACCCTCAGAAGATGAAAAAAAATCTCGTTCCACGCTCAAAAGGGAAATACATGACCCAGAAGAGTTTTGCAGCTTTACGAGGCAACATGACGCGTTCCCAGAAAACTTAATAAAATCATATTTCACGTGATATTCCTAATTACGCTGAAACCGTTTGACTCCATGGAAGAGAAATGGGATATTAGCTCACTGCCTCTGAAAGTTTATTAAATTTATGAAAGACACTTTTAAGTTTAAAATTATGAAAGTCACACTCCTATAGCCTTAGAAACATTTCTTGTGCTGTTGTGCCGAATCCCTGGTTAATATTATATAAACGGTGTTACCCTCATATAGGGCCAAAGTCGTTTAATATGTTACCGAGTTTTGTCGAGAATACAAAGAGCTTGAGTACATTGCTAAGATGTTTAAAACCATGGCTACTTAGCATAGTTAATGCAAATTGCTTCTAATCCTAAAGTAGGCTCTTGTTGATATCCAAATTGTAAGTATATTTTTGTACATCTACATCTACACGATACCATGCAAGCCACCGCGAGGATGTGTGGCAGGGGATGAAGATCACCAAGCATGCACTATTGACATGCAAACGAGCAACTATAGGGTCTCATGCTACTAGATTGTTAGTACCTATAGTATTTAAGGGATTAATACATGCATCATGCACTACAGACTACTCTAAAATAATTCCCTTACTATGATGCCTATTCTGTTCTCTTATAGTACCGGGGAAAAACGACATTTTGAATCTATCGGTACGACAATCTATCTCTCTAATCTTATTTATCTGGTCGATTCTAGCATAATGATGTGATCTGTACTGAGTTATATTGAAAACCTATCCTAAAGTTATATATCTGTATGTATGGTGCTATGTGCAAGGTATGTAAGCTATGTGTAAGGTTTATGTGTTATGTTGAAGGCCATTGTAAGCTGGGTCAGAAGAATTGTATTTTTCTGTTTTGAAGGTGTCCCCACCTACAGGCCGATTGCCTTGGGGGACTCTTTGCTCCAAACTAACGTCAGTGCGTGAGTTTGTTATTAGAAAAATATTTCTTTGTTACGGAACAATAAATTTCTATTTCTATCATATATAAGTCAACTATGATGGTTAATAGTTTAATTTCATGAAAGAAGAAATTTTCAAGTATGCCATAGCTACACCTGAAAATTACCCACAGATGCACTGCGAGGGTGAGCGGTAAAGAATGATAACAGCTGTGAAAGAGATTTAAAGTGAAAAAAAGATTCAATGAAAATATGGAACAACGATTTTGTTGAGTTTAAAACGATGTTCATTTTGGAAATTATGTTATACAAAGGAATCTTAAAATACTTCATTATGCAGCATGACGCGTTCTACGTCACTGAGGTATGCCCATTACAATATCGACGCAACCATTTTCACCTTAATGAGAAATATACCTACTGATAGAATCATAAAGTCCAAAGTTATCATTCCATTATTAGTAGTTGGTCGTGGTGGCCTAGTGGGTAGAGCAATGAGCTACTGACCGCAGGGTCCCGGGTTCAAATCCCGGGCAAGAGCCTTTCTGGATACCCCCATCTAAAATCCTCGCGATTCGATTTTCTGCGTGTCAGAACTTCCCTCGTGGGAAATCGCAGGTGGCCCAGGGAAAGGAACTGGCCCCCCTACCCTGAATGTATGAATTTCACACGCCATTGGCTTAGTAGCTCTACTCTCACCTATCAAAGACCAACCTTTGGGTTGAATCACTGAGTGAGTGACATGAATAACATATATTATTGGTAGTTGGCAGTAATTCGAAGGAGGTAAACAACAACTAACGTCATTTGCGTCTTCACAGTAGCTAAGTTATAGGTACAAATTTTTCGGGGTACAGAGGAAGGGTGGAGAGAAACCCAGCGTCGGCATTTGCCTGCTCTTAACTAAATACGCCAAGGGAACAACGGTTTAACGTCCCATCCGAAGGACGGAGTACTGAACTCAAAGTATGGAATTTCTGCTATTGAACTCAAAGCGTTCACCACACAACAATCAAGGGGAGACCGGCTTACCAATATCTTCAGTTGAGATTGTTTTAAACTTGGAAGAATCATTTCAGATTTCCCGAGGCTTTTTAAGAAAACGGCCTCTTCCAGATTAATTAGATGTGATAGGTAAAATACCTCATAATCAAACAAGGTTGATAGTTCGAGGAAAGTTAATTGTAGATATACAGCAATACTGGTAGAGTCAGATAACGTCTATGAAAAATTATGGCGTTGTTGAAAACATTTTGAAATATTTGACGCCGCAATACATAAATGTAAACAGTATTCAAGTTTAAAGTGGAAGATGGAATGAATCACCAACAGCCAAAGAAGTCCAAATTGACAATTCTACAAACTATCAAATACTATTGAGAACCGCAAATCGTATTTCGCTCCAAAAAGACATTCACTCATTCAAGGATAACGAACTAGCCCCGAGTCACCCTTGGAAGTTCACAATAGCAGAATTACCACAAAAAAAGAGTCCACCTTGACCGGGATTTGAATCAGGAACCCCCTGATTTCCGGCCATGTGCTTTGCTAGATTGCTTTACCGCTCTGATGGAAGAATTAACTGAAGAGCTACGTCATACCTATCTGAGATTGATGACTGGTGATGATGATGATGAATATTAGACTTACATTAATTTGAAGGTGCTATAACGACCAAAGCTATATCGGACCAATTTACCTAAGGCCTTATTTATTTATATCCTTAATCCTGAGCAAAACGCAACATATATTCCCGAGGTGGGCTTCGAACCGGCGACCTTTGGGTATCCAAGCCGTAATGTTACCACTCTTGCTGTGGCTAGCTATATATTTTCAGTATGCACTACTAGCATTAGCTTTAAGCAGAAATAATAGCCTTTATTGGGGAGGAGCAACTTCTACCATAGGCCAGAGGTCAGGATAGATAAAGTATGGGAGTTAAGAGTGACATTTATTTTGAATAGAACGAGGGTAGAAATTAATCAGTCCATTCCTGTAGGCGCCGAGGCGTCTACACTTACGCTACGCATAGGTCAAGTGGTGTAATCCCCAAGATGTGGAAGGTGTACTTCATACGCTTTACGGAAAGTCAACTCTTATACCAATCTTCACACAAAATAAATCTTGCATGCCTTATGAAACATACAGCCGTGACCTATAAAAAAATACCCAATGTATCAATTAAACAATAGTTTAATTAATAAAAATACTTTTAAGTAGTTACTTATGATTTACTAGCACCTTCGTAGCGCAGACCTAACTAAGATGATATTTTCTTATTAACATATCCTTTAGAACGTTTGTCGATTATTTACTCTCTGACACTCATCCTCAAAGAGCTTACAGGGTAGGTATATTTATTTATAGGAATAAAACCTTTTTTACATTAGCTGAATGAAGCTACGAAAGAGAAACTTCTGGTCGTATTGTCATAATATTGTTAAATATGTACAGATTAGCCTAATACGGTTGCCTAAGCAATACAGTTTGTTTTTCTTTGTTCTTCGGCGATTTTTTCGACTTACATACTCGGTGGCTATTTGAGCAATAAGCGTATTATAATTTACATTCGATGACGTGGGTAAATACGTTCTCAGTCATATTCGATCAGTCTCATATATACGAGACGGAAAGTCATGGAAAGGGAGACGAGACGGAGGGAGATCTCCCCGTCGACGAGCTAATTACCGCACGGATTCTTTTTCGCGCCGACGAACAGAACGAAACGCCTCCAGGCATTACCGCTTTCGAGTGGGCGTTTCATTATGAACATGAAAATTCGCTAATTGCTATCAATATATCGCATGCTTTGTCGACGCCCTTTTTCCGCCAATTATTTTCGCAATTTTGAACTCGGGAGCAATCAAGTCATTCTCACTTTGTTGTACACCTACGCTCTGGGGTGGCAATCCATGAAGCGTGAGATTCAGTACTTGATCGAAAAATACGGCTCTAAAAGATACCAATCAAAAGCGAAATAGGAATTTCATGTTGGAAAATATTTTTATACTCCCTCCTCAGTCTCCACGTCGAAGCAGCGATAAAATATTTATTCTCATTCATATTTCAAAGAGTTTTTTTTCTAATCGTTCCGCTTCATCTTTCAATTCTAACTTCTATTTTTATCCTTTCCGGGAAGCTAACAGAATCCACAGTCACCATTGGCAAATCCTGTTTCAAATATTTTCCGAACCGAGGTCATCGGCTAGCTGGTTGAATTCTCCACTCAGTTCGAATACAACTTTATTGCTGCCAGATTGCTGCTAGGTGGTCATAATGTCATGAAACGTTTCTGGTTATGTCATGATCTGGTTAATTTTACCTGGACCGGATCAAAGCTAGCTCACACTCCTGCTAATGTAAGCCACCTACCTATAGCGCCGTATTCCTAATCACAGTAATCATCATGTCGAAAAACCTAAGATAAGTATGAGGTATTTATTATTATTTATTTCATTATTATTTGTTTATTCCTTTTATAAGCAGGTATGCAGATTAAAATATCTTTGAATGAATTCATTTGAAAAAATCGAGGAATACAGGGAATATAGGTTTGTCCACCATAATCCTCTATAGGCTAGGCTTTTTATATTTATATAATTCTTTTGTTTTATATCTTACATTACTTGCTACATTCATCTCATTCAAGGTCTACCTTTTCCATTCTACCCGTCCACTCTACCCTCGATGACTGTCCTAATTTCATTATGAAGACTGATCAAGTTATCCCATTTTTTAAAGTTATCGTCCGACTTCCATTGTTGCCTCACTCTTTTTAGCACTGCTATATTAACTGCCCGATTCGTCAATTATTCTCCTTGGTCTTCTATACAAATAGCTACGTGAGGATAAAAAATGAAAGTCCAATGTAGAAATCATAGTATTTCCAGAGGAAAATTTTAAACCAACATCAGCTCTCTAGTAATTACTCACTAAGCAAATAAGACCCTATATAACTCGTTGGTCTTTGTACGGGGCGCTTACCTGAGCGCAGAACTGGAAGTATTTTCCTTCTGCTACATATTACCATAAAGATAATTTAGGAGCCAAGGAGTTAAGGTACATAGTTGGAAATGGATGAATGTATGGAAATGCGACCCATTCAGTTCAAAACAGGGTCATCTCAGAGATATTTACGTACGTGATTATCAATTTTAGCTGTAGGACGTCCATTTCTGAGCGAAAACCAAATTTCTGTACGCTCTCGTAGAACACAGCATGCGTAAAAAATCACGAAAGACTTCATCAGCACCACCAAGTGGCTTTACCAGGAAATGCGCCATCAGTACCTTCCCCCTACGTAACCGACGGAAAGCTCATTTTAAGCTTCTAGAGTACAGATTCCTTTAAGATAAGAAATACACGATCATGAAGGGAGGAAAATCATATGGGACGACGGGACGGATCTCCGTCCAGACCTGTGCAACGCAAACGGATTTCTCCTCCCATGCGACGCGAGAACACCATTTCATGGAACCTGGACCCCGTGTGCGGAGGCCCTCAGACGGGAGAATGTGTGTGTCCAGACGCAAACGAAGCGTGCAAATCCAGCGACACGGCCGGCTCAAACGCCCAGGCATTCCGCTTTTTTTTATTTCATTTTTGTTTCGTTTCTCGGTACACAGCACTCTCCTCCCAGCAAGGGAACGGTGAGAGTGAGACCGACGCGGCATGCGACAAATAATCTCGAGAAAAAAAGGTTTGCATGAAAGAAAATCGCTTTCGTTTTCCAAAGTCCATCTCAGAAGAGATTCACCCCCTTGCACACAAACTCACACACTCACAGCTGGGTGGTCAAAAGGAGAGGAAAGGCGAAAATAGGAAAAAAAATATGTGAGAAGGAAATCGCTTTCAGGGTTTCTTTTGTCTTCTCCCCGCCTTGACATCGCTGAGCACGAAATGAGTGACGGAAAGACGCCCAAGGATTAAAGAACCGGGTAGGGCAATGAATATTTGATGGGCGGTCTCGCTCCTTAGCGACCCTGGAGTGCCGTGTTGACCAGTCCACCTCCAGGTTGAATGGTGGTCGGGTGCAATCAAGAGGAAGCCGCGGTCTGTCGGTCTGACCCCTCGCCCGGCGCGCCTGGCGGCCTAGCCGATGGGCAACGGGTCAGTCGCCCCCAGGGAAGGGGATCGGAGGAGAAAGGATGAGAAAAGCAGAGCTGGGAGAGGGATAAAGAAAGAAAATACGGGTCAGCCGAGAGTGGGCGAACATTATCGCCGCCCGCCATCAAGCTAACTAACACGCACCTGTGTAAGTCATCATCCGAATGCATCCCGACTCATGGAGGGAATCTATATATAAATATATTCCGTTTTGAAGGCGTAGACGGTCGATACTTCTGCGCCTCCTACCCACTTCGTAGGCTCCACGAGAAAGATGAGTAAAGCCCATTATAGTGCGACAAGCGCAATTTATGGCATTATTATTATTAGTATTCTACCGGTGAAGGTAGGTTTAAAATACAGGTCCCTCTTCAGCCCCTTATACCTCCTGCCACCCTTGGTGGGCCCTTGGTTGGCTTCATTCTATCCAAGCTACCAGTTCTTCTCCTCCCTCTTCCCCGCTAACCCAACGCTCTTCCCTCAATCACCTCCTTCAAAAGACCATCCTCTTTTATTACCTTTTCCATTCACAACTTCTGCCTTCTCCTAATTTCATCTATCAAATTTCTTTCCTCTCCTACCAATTCTAGCACTTCATCGTTCGTCTTCCTTTCGACCCACTTTACTTTACCCATCCTTCTCCACACTCACATCTCAAAAACCCTAAGTCTATTTTCATTTTTTTTCGCAAAGCCCACGTTTCCGTCCCATATAGTGCAACGCTCCATATTAAACTTTTCAATAGTCTTTTCTTCACTTTTCTACTCAACACCCCTGCCATCTGCACCTGGGAAACTTTGCGAATTCTTTACGCTGTTCCTGAATCTTTACCTAATCATGATGTAGTATAGTTGGTGCCTTCCAGTATCCCCCGGCATTTTCCATGTGTACCTACGCTTAGGGTGGTGTTTAAACCACGTGTTTGTAATCACTAAATTATTCCTCCTACAGATCTCCACTGCTTTCTCGCCCCGGTCATTTCTTACACCCAGCCCATACTCCCCTACTTCACTTCCGTCCCTACCTACCCCTACTACAGCGTTCCAATCTCCCATAACTATTAGGTTCTTCCTGCCCTTTACTTTCCCGATTAATTCATCCAACTGGTCATATACTTCGTCTACTTCCTCTTCTTTATGCCCCCCTGTTGGCATGTAAACCTGTACCACGACCACATTCGCCGGCTTTACTTTGATTTCGATACCCAGTATTCTATCGCTTACGTGTTCCACAATCAGTACCCTTTTTCCTAATGTTGCATTCAATACAAATGCTACTCCCCGCTGGCTCTCTTCCCCTCCACTGTATATAACCCTGTACTTTTCACTCCAGAAGTCCCCCTGGTCTCTCCATCTTAATTCGCTTAATCCTAACAAATCGATCTCGCCCGCTCTCCATTTCACGCTTTATGTTTTCTAGTTATTCTGCCCTTAACATAGTCCTAACGTTCCATGTCCCGATCCTTAGCATTATTTCTCTCTTCTCTGGTTTCTTCTTCGCCGCCGCTGCTGCTGCCGTTGCTGCTGTCTTTCTTTTCGTGCAAGAATTTCGTGGGATGACGACACAGAGTCCTTGCTTACCCTGCTGCCGGGCACGACACCCGTCCCACTAATTTGGCCTCGGGCCCCGTAGTTGCCAGGATTCAATTCTCTATTGTTCAAGTCCATTGTGATCTTGGGAGAGTTTAATTGAGGTGGTTTCCCGTTTCCTGCCTCAATAATGTTTTTAATGTGACACCATCACTTGTTTGGCCGTCCCACTGGGGTCAGACGCCTTCTCACAGCCGCCTCAGTGAGGAACAGACTCTGCGAGTACGGTACGTGGACTACCTTTCGTCAGGCTCTTACCCTTCGACCTGTCTGGCATGGATGACCCTACCAGTAGCAATATTAGTTGCTCCCGCTAGTGCAGCTCTAGGGGTCACGGGAACACGCAAGCCCCAATCCCACCACGACAAGGCGTAGTCCATGGGGAAGGGAATTTATGGCATGATGAGATCATATTCCACTGCACGACCTGAATCCTTGCGATTGCCATCTCTAAGGCTAAACATACAGCGGAGTCGGAGAAACACATTTGTTCGAGGATCTTACAAATTTCCCCGAGCGGCAATTAGGTCGCATAAACACCGGCTAGGCAATCGAAATATCGCGATTTTGAATTCCGCACGGTTCATGATATTTTTTTCTAGCTTAAGTTAGCATTAACAATAGATTCAGGTAAAACCATCTCATAGTGAAGAATTATTTATAATTTTCTACCGGTAAAGAGATATGGTCCCGATTAGTTTCGTTCCTTTGAAATACATACTTAATGATGTCAAGCAATTAAACTTTTAGGGAATACATCTCTTACGGTTATAAATTGATAGTATTAAGTAGGTGAGTTATACATTTCGCTATAACCCAGGCATTTAGAACGCTACTAAGCCCAATTCTTATATTATTACTCAATCACAAACCACAAGTAAATAGAAAACTATCAATTTCACTTCCATCGCATTCTCACGATTCAGGAAATCGAACCGTTAGCATAAATATACCTTTGTTTTATATCACCAACGTTAGTTGTAGATCATGACCAACTGTTTCATGCTTCAGAATTGAAAAAATATCTACCTCAATACTGGACTATGAAACTATGTGCTGGAAAACCAAAACCAGTTTCCATATAGCTAATAGAAGCAAAAGCAGAGTAACAGTGCAAAAGCACGATTGAGCAAGAAAACTACTGACAGCTGATTCTTCAAGTAATCGATTGAATCCCACCTCGTCAGAGAATTCCATACTTTTATCTTTTGGTGTTGACACTCTACCAAGTATGGTGCTTCAGTGTGTCACCATGACAACCTATGTCCACCGAGGTGAACTAATCCATTCCAGTTTCAACTTTAAATATTGGTTATACATATACAAACATTATTCCTCAATTCTCGTTCGCTCTACATATTTTCTTCAACTTGTGTAAAATTCCTTTTTAAATATGTACTTCATTTTTCTTCCCACATATATCCCTTTATTAATAACCTTTGGCAATACACCTTTGCGTGACATTTGCCATTCACTTTCCTGTCCAGGAATTATTCCTACAAACAACTCATGTTCACCGCAAGTCAACGCGGAAAAAGAAAGAGCCAAATTAGACAGATGAAGAGACGCATGAGGCAAGCAATTAACACGTCAAAAGGGAAAACTCAAGGAGAAAAATGAAAAAAGGATGAGCAACCGAGAAAGAATCAACCCAATGAAGTATACCACATACGAGGTCTGTTAGAAAAGTATCCGACCTTTTTTTTCCGAAAACCTGATGGATTTGAATCAAGATCTTTGGTATGCTTCCCCCTCCCTCCTCAACTTCCCCCTGTAGCATTAGCCCCCCAGCATCATACCCTCTATGTTTCACCATCTTCAACCGCTGAATCATTCATCTACACATAGCCATAGCCATTCATAATACCCTGCGAGCCACCATAAATGTGTGTGGCAGGGGGTGAATTCACACCAAACATGCACATCATGTTTGGTGTGCATTCACCCATGCATAAAAAGGATTAGTATATTGTAGTCTAAACTTCACAGTTTAAAAAAAGATAAAAATAGCAAAGCAAACGCAAAAGCATACTATTAGTTGGTTTAGCTTAAGGTCCTCATACCAACATGCAACTATTTATGCTATCCCTTGAAGTGGCGCAACCAGAAATTTTTATGAGGGGGGGGGGGGGGGGCCTGACCTTTTAAAAAGAATAATCAAAGTTTTATTTTAATCAGTATATTTTGAATGTTATAGTAGGCCATATTAGTTATTACATTCTACCTATCACTTTGCTATGCTGCGTATTCTGTTCTCTTATAGTACGGGGGAAAAATGCCATTTTGAATCTATCAGTACGACAATCTATCTCTCTAATCGTATCTGGTCGAATCTAGCACAATACGCTGGTGTTTTTAATATGTGCCTAACATCTTCAGTAAAGCTATCCGATTGAAATTCCTCTAATAGATTTAATCTGTACCTTAACCTACGCTCTGATAAGGACTCCCACCCTAATTTTTGTATTAATTCTGAAACACTACTCAACCTATCGTAACACCATTTAACGAACCTAGCTGCTCTACGCTGCACACTGTCTAGTTCTCTGATCAACCCTAATTCATTCGGATCCCACCTGTATACTCAAGGTGGGGCCTAACTAGAGAAAAGTAACATCGCTCTTTTGTCATCTCATCACATTTCCCTAGTACTCTTTTTATAAATCCTAGCTTTCTCTTCGCTCGGCCGCATAGTGTATTTCCCGGATGTGTCTTCCCCACGATAAATCTTCAGTGATTGTTACACCTCTAAATACCTTATGGTTTCAACGCCTTCGATCTTCGTGTTACTAATTTTAATTAAGGGTAGTTATTTGATGTTATTGCCTTTATGTGAGATTTTGTAAGGGAACTAATGACATGAAAAAGCTTGTTTTCGATTGTTGCCAATGGTTATATCGTGAAAATGTATACCTATAGGAAGCATTAAGCACGGTTTTCATGAATTAATTCTTGAGAAGTATAATAAACTTAAGTTATCTGGTAATTCATTAACGGCATAGAATACGTAAGTACCTCTACAGTCTTAAAAATTCATTATTAGTTCCTGTTTACATTCGCTACAGATTTCCCTTGCGCCTTCGTAAGTCAATTGTTCCGGACTCACGAGTCGCGCATGTTGGTTGTGTCCACTGGAGAAAACGTTCTCGTCTCACGCTTCACGTAAATGTCCCACGTCGACCGTTTGCGTTGGTTGTGACTCAGTCTTAACCCTTTTCACGCATGATATGTAATGGGGTCGTTTACCATATTTTTTTTATTGCCGAATATGATAGTGTGTAAAATAAAAAGACCCGTATTTTCCGTTTTTTGATCCGTCAATTATTTCTCGAGTTATAGGCGTTGAAAAACTAATGTTTTTAACCCTTTCGGAAAAGTGGGTGTGGTGCAACCTCTGACGCATAACGACTTCGTCCAATCACAACTGAGCCCGCGAAGCTACTTCGTCTTATCGCAAAGGGGGGGACACAGCTGACTCTGCCAATCGGAGCAGTTACTACATCATCTGTGCAAGCAGACCTTCCGAGAATCCCCCTCCACTCCCTCCCCTTCCCATACGAGCAGTCAAGGACGGGAGGAAAATGACGTCAATGTTATCAGAGCAGCTTTTTTGGTGGGCGTCACCTTTTGCGTATTTTAATTTTTGATTTATGATTGAATGGTTGTGATTAGAAGATTGATTTTTTCACTAAATTTCCTTTTTCGTTTCCATCTAACAATTTCGTGTACAAAATTGCGATTTCGGTTCCGAGTAAACGCCCCCATTCACCCCCTGCCACACATCTTTATGGTGGCTTGTCGGGTATTGTGTAGATGTAGATGTAAAATGATTGTGGAATTAAAAAGTTTATCCTCTCATTCGTAGTGTGAACCAGCAAATTCCTTGAAGTTACGCCAGAAATCATCAACAAATCTCTCCCTGCTTCCTCTCCAGGGAACGACTTGGACGAGAATCAATTCGCCTGCTGGTGCATTGCGAATGCCATTCAGGCGACGCGACACAGCGAATGCATTTCGTGGAATGGGCAATCCCAGTCCACCATCGATGAAGTTAACCGGGCGGTTGTAAAATTGCAGAAAGGTGGCTGGGAAAGTGAAGAGTTCCAATGCCGATTATTAATTTTCAATTTCGCCTCCGCTTCCGTCCATCAAAACGGCATCGGGAGAATAATTGAATCGCAAAATCGATAATGTGCGTGCGATCCAAATGATTCAGTCCCGACTCATTCACGCTAACGAGAGTAGCCATATTTCATAATGAGCTGATTTAAAGTGTTCGCGCGAATATTTAACCGCCTGTTTACAACATTCTCGCCCTTGGTAACCAGGGTCCATGAAAAATTCATCAGCGTGATTTATGCCGCTGTTTTCGCTACTTATATATGAAGTGAATTAAGTGAGGATACAAAAATTTAAATGCTGAAAATTAGCATATGAAAATATTTATGCCTCAAGCGACCTACCCAAGTGCTTCTCGGCAATAATTAAAATACGCATGCTCAATTGAATTGCATTGAGTTAGCATTCACGAGTAACAAAGAAATTTAACACTACAATGAAAATAATAAGAAAAAATTTATGTACAAAGATTTATACAAATGAGGTCATGATTAGTGTGAATATCACTGGTTATCAATCCCAATATTGGTTTAAAGCAGCTCTCCAATCAATTCTCCATCCGACTAACCTCTCATCATAGTCACATCATTCTCCTCTTTCAAATCTTTCACTTTTTGCTTTTTTTGCAATTATTTTTCTTCAGTTAAAATCATTCAGTCCTACATCCTTATCCTACCACACATTTCACGCTTAAATGGTGAATCTCAGACGCGCAAATATGATTTTTCAAAAACCTTCAATTAAAAAATCGTAAGAAAAAGACCGTTTTAATCACAGCAACAATTTCTCTGGCCCGCTGCAAAAAAAAACATTTTTATCTGAGCCAACGATAGTATTCATGTAAAAAAATAACTTTTAAATATTTCAGTGAGTTCGGAGAGAATTCTCCAGTTGATTGCTAAAACGTAAAGAATGTTTGCATCGGTGCATTGAAGTAAAACAGAGTTCTATTTCAAGTGGCACGTTCAAGTGATCCCCATTACCCCGACGCTTCCACCAATTTTCACAATTAATAATATTCATAATTACGTAGAAGGTCAAGATTGATCGTCCCTCCCAAGTAATTGATCATCAGAACTATGGTGGTGGAAACAAGGTTTATAATTAACGGAGATATTTGAATTAAACAAATATGTGTCAAATAATCAGAAAATTAGTATCTTCATCGTCGCTATATCAGCAAGATAACGTTACAAAACATTGCAACTATGATTATCATTATTTGACATCCTACATGGAGACGACGTTGGAATAGGCTTTGGTACTTTCACTTTCAGAAGTCGGTCCCCACGGCTAGCGCGGCAGTCTCCGTTTTTTTTCGAAATCGAACTTCGCGTATTGCTTATGTGTTCCATGCCCACTGAATGTCAATTTGACTTATGAAGCTTGGGCGACTTGACTTTTAAGCACCTGCCAAGAAGGCCTCACCTGAATTTGCTTATTATTAGGTCGATGTCAATCCTAAATTTGACCCAAGCACGTAAATGTTCACACCTTTGAAATTCGTCACCAAATTTTACTGCCTCTTATTTTATTTCATAGAATACTTGTATTTACGTTCCAAAATTCAGGCAATAGAAAACACTGTTCATAGCATACTCTACGACCAGGTAAAGAAGAAAGATTACTCAGCATTTTATATATCGACCGTTTTTCATCTAATACAAAATAATTTTCGCTTTTGTTCCATACCTTTCTAGCACGCCATTAAACATAAACGATTTGGGTACCTAAGTTAATAGTAAGCTTAGACTTTTTGCAGGCGATTCGGATGTGTACAGGGGATATATCAAAATAAGAAGTTAGGGAATCGCTTAGCATGAATTTAGATGCAATTTAAGAGTGGTGCGACAAATGGCAGTTAGAATTTAACCTTAAAAAGTGTGTAGCTATTGACTTTAAGGGGAGGAATGATTCGATAGAGCGATGATTCTATGGCATTATTCACGCGAAAATCAAAAGCGTTAAAACCGTAAATGTCATAAACACTTAAGATTTATCGTGGGGAGGACACATCCGGGAAATGTGCGACCGAGCCAAGAGAAAGCTATGATTTATTAAAAGTGTAAAACTCTGTAAACGTGATGAGAGGACAAAAGGGGGATTTACTTTTCACTAGTTAGGCCCCACCTTGAATATGCAGCCAGCGTATGGGAATTATCTGTTTCAAACCGTTTAATTTTGGAACTCTGGATAAGAAATTTTTCTACATTATGAGCATTAGGAATAACGTGGATAGACTCGAAGTCGAATATTATCCTTCATTTTTTTCGGTTCAGTAGCCACTGACATATAATTCAGCCTTCAGAGAAGATACATGAATGTGAAAATAGCGTAAAAATGCATAACAGCAATAAAGAAATTATTATTATTAACGTAAAGGTGAGCCATTCCTTTTCTTAGTCAGTGTTACTTCCCTCAATCCTTTCTCACTCCCACGAAAGAATCGGTAAAAGAGACTCCACCCTTAACATTCCTTGGGACTTCTGATCCCAATCTTGGCAGAAAAAAAACATGAGTCATGAGTTGGTAAATGAATTGATTCTATAAGTTAAACCGCATGGATACTATAAATAGCAAAACTAAGCTTTCAACCCAGTGGTCGGATGTTGGTATTTTGCGAATCACTTCCATAATGTCATTATTATTCAAAGGTCAGGCGGCAAGGAGGTGACTCCCAAAGGTCACGTTCTCCTCAGATCAAAAGCGAAACCCTTTCCTTCGCATTGTTTACGAGTTTATTAAAGGCGAGCGAACGCTTTCCCGAAACCATGTCGGCCCCTTCTACGCCTCCACAAGGGAATTGGGAATCCTGTCGGGAAGGCCCTCTCTCGGGCTGTCGGACCACCTCCAGCTGGCAGTCGACCCAGAAAGGCCCAAACTGGATGGAAGGCATGGGAAAGGCAAATAGCGGGACTCGGGTTCGTGTGGTGACTAGAGCCCTGGTCTCCCAACTCGAGGGTTCCGGTGCAAATCCCAAGCGTGTAAAGTATTTGACGTGAATACTTCTCTTAAATCGGTCCGGGGGCCTAAAGTGAACACATAGAGGTCATCGTTTGGAATCAAGTGCGTCACGAAAAGTAGTGAAAGATCAAAGCTCCATAATTCCAGGGAAAACTACCCAATGGGAATGAATCTAGCAGCATAGTAAAAGAGGTGGAATACTGTTAGAATAGTCCGCAGTGCAGTTTTATCCTTTACTAGAGTAGTTTTATCCTTTATCAATTGGTGAAGTATAGACTAGAGTATAATTACTAATCCTTGTTATGCATGATATATAATGCATGTTTGGTGCGAATTCACCCCCTGCCACACACCTGTAAGGTGGCTTGCTGGGTATCGTGTATATGTAGTGCATTAAGCATGCTTTAGCATCACTTATCCATGCATGCTGGGGAAATATATATAAATATATTTATAGGAATGCCTTTTTAACCAGTAATCACTTAACTACTACGGGAAGGATTTGAGTATGTACTTTATGTAGGTACTTTGAGGTACTTCATGTAGATACTAACCATCTAGTTGCACAGGACTCGTATCTAACCGCTCTTCATCAAGTAGTACCATTGTAGCCTTAGTTGTATATAAGTAGTGCATGCTTGGTGATCTTTCACCCCCTGCCATACACCCTAAGATTGGCTAGATGGTATATATGAATATGTAGATTTGTAGAGGAAGATAGGCCGCGTCGACTAGATAAGTCACTAACCCCCTCCCCCAGCTCACATTTGAAACTGCTGTCAGGGGAAACTAATTCCGGGAGACAAGGCATCGTTAGAAAAGGACCTCGTAGAAATTCAGGCGTGGTGCGATAAATGGAAACTAGAACTGAACATAAAAAAGTGCGTGACAGAAAATTTTTGGAAAAGAAAAAAACTCGATAGAAAGAAACTATATGATTCAAGGAACGGAATTAGTAAACGTGGAATCAGTTAAGTACTTAGGGGTAACACTTACTCAGGATCTATCATGGGGGAAACATATGAGGGGAATATGCAGTCAAGCAAATAGAAAATTGGGGTTTATTAAAAGAATATTAGGGAAAAGTGAGGAGAGGGTGAAGGAACGTTGCTATTTTTCAATTGTTAGACCACACTTAGAATATGCTGCGAGTATATGGGACCCTTATGAAGCAGGCTTAATTTACGAATTAGATCGAGTACAAAGAAGAGCGGCGAGAGATGTAAAAGGGTGTTAGGATAGGGAAAGCAGTGTGTCTAGTATGTTAGCCGAATTGGGATGGGAATCGCTGTCACAACGCATGCTGAATTATAGACTTAATCTTCTGGGAAAATTTAAGGAGGGACATTTCATCAATGACGTTAATCATATATTGCTGGCTCCGACTTATTATGGTAGGCTCGATAATTCTAAGGATATAGATTGCAGGACGGACAGGTTTAAAATTTCATTTTTTCGAGATCAGAACGTTAGACATCGCGTAAATCGGTAATAATTATAGAGGTAATATTCAGAGTAGGTCGATAGTATTTTTTTCTTTTTATTACCTGCATGTTCAAATCAACGTGTGACTCGCATGCAATGCTTTTTTTTGCATGCATGAGTATCTATGAAATTGGTGTCGAGTTTCAAGACATGCATGGTATTCGTAGGTGTGTCCCGCATGATTGGGATTTGGTAGTTTTCTTCTTTTTTCCCCCCAATTACTTTTAAAGGTATGGTGTTTGTTTTGTAGTGTTCATTTTTCTTTATTGTGTCATTGTTCCTGGTGTGGATGCACCCCCTGCCACACACCCTCGAGGTGGCTTGCAGGGTATGCCGTAGATATAGATATAGATAAATATAATCACATTTTGGGCTATCGCTGACCCGTTGAACAGCTGTAAGTTCACTTTCAAACAAAGGATCATGGCGAGTGAGTGCTTAAATGAAAGAGAACAAATATTTCTACCTTTCTAATTGGCTATTCGAGAGTTTTGACTTTTTGTTTTAAAATGTCGTGGAGTGGAAAGTGACGATATGTCAAATATTTCACTTTTTAGCATTAAGTACGCTAAAGTTCAATTAAGACACAGGAAACGTAAATAGATAGAGAAGAGCAGTTCAAGACGAAAAATATGATACCAAAGAGTCAAAAACTATGGCAAGTGCGAGGAGCTTAATGATGACGCATAAAGGAACGGACTGAACCACCGTGTGTACGAGGTTGTCTCGTACTTCAAAATATCAAAGACCCATTATCCAAAACGTCGCCATTAAATACTGAGCGTAACCACACTCTAATACCACGTTTTTGTATCCACTAGAAATGGCTGGATAAAGAATTTTGAAACGAATACAATACCCGCCGTCTTCATTTCACACGCAAAAATTTTATTTACCCACTACTGAAGACATATCATGGGGGAAATACATCATGGAAATAACTAGGGTAACAAACCGTAGACTAGGAGTCGTAAAAAGGGTTCTAGGCTAATGCGGTGAGAGAGGACGAGAAAAAAGCTATTTTACATTGTCAGGTCTCATTTAGAATATAACGCGAGTATATGGGAACCGTACGAGGAGGGTATGATAAAGGAATTAGAGCGTGTGCAGATCTCAGCTAGGTCTGTTAAAGGCCGTAATGATAATTGTATTAGTGTTACGAGTTTAATAGAAGAACTAGGATGGGAGGTACTATCAGAAAGCAGGTTAAAATTTAGTTTAAATCTTTTAAGTATATTCGAAACCAATTTGTTCATTGATGATGTTAGAAATATATTAAGAACCCCTACGTATTATGCTAGCTTTAATCAGATTAACAAGATTAGAGAGAGAGATTGTCGTATCGATAGATTCAAAATTATTCACGAAAAGGGATGAAGCATTCGAAATGTGGCGCTACAGAAGAATGCTGAAGATTAAATGGATCGATCGAGTAAGTAACTAGGATGTCCTAAGAAGAGTGGGAGAAAAGAGAAGTCTGCTGACAACTCTAAAAACAAGAAGGGAAAACTTAATCGGTCATATCTTGAGACATGATGGCCCGATGAAGACTATCCGAGTCGAGGGAAAAGTGAACGGGAAGATCTGAAAAGGCAGGACTCGTAAGAGATACGTGGAACCATTGAGGTATACCTCAATGCGTGGAAAAGATTGTAAAGGATGTAAAAGAGAAGAATTACGTCACAATGAAAAGGTTGGCCGATAGAAGAATCGAGTGGAAAGCTGCGTCAAACCATTCGTAGGATTGTTGACCAATGACGATGATCGATAGATTCAAAATGTTATTTTTCCCACGTACCATAAGAAAGCACAATAGACAGCCTAGCATAGGGATAGGTAGGTGAAATATTGTTAGTCTGCAGTGCATGATGCATGTATTACCAACCAATTCCTACTATGTACTTCGACCAAAATAATTCACGAACCAGACCACTGGGAATAGTAGGAACTGTGCCTGCCAGTTTTTTTTCAGGGGCATACCGATCCTTACTTGATAGTGGCGTGAAAAGCAGTGTAAGCTCAGTTCTCCGTCCGTTGGACGGACCGTCAAACCATGCACCCCTTGGAGCCATCCACTAAGAGACGGCTAACTCCGAATACGGTGTTCTCTTTATCCTTCCTTTACTCACTGAATACGTGGCTATTTAGAAATAAGCACCTAACCATTGTACTAAAAAGTTAGTAGTACCATGGTACCTAACATTAAGTAACCTAACCCTAACGTGAGACCTTTTTAGATGTAAGGCAGCTGAGTGCAACGCCCGTGATGTTCCGGCACTTGGAACAACGCGGGAGGAACACGGAAACCAAGATATCACGTACCTACTCTTATTCCCAAAAGTAGGTATTTGGTGGAGGTGACTGACAGCTAAGGTCATAGACGCCATTTAGGAGAAGTTAAGCACAATTTTACACATTTTTTAACACCCTTCTCTCCATTATATTCACAAATACCCGCATCTGAACCTATTAATGGTGGTAGAATAGTTCTGACCAACACGGGTGGGCAGTAGCAGCTACGTTTTTTGTAGAAACTAATAAAGTAAATAATAAATATTTTTTGAAGTAGCTGTAAATGTAGCAGCAACTGAAATTTAAGTAATTTTTAGCTGTTCTCAAAGGCTACTTTTCAGATAATGTATGAGAAATATTACATAACTACACCAAGTGCAGGGAGGGAGGGATAACAGCCATGTTTACTTCAGAGACTGTTCTCTGAAGTGAAAAGAGTAGAGAAGTGAAATAACAGATTCAAATTTTGAGGTACAATTCCTGCAGAAAATGAATAAGAATGTATAAAATCATTCAACGGGTTTTCAATTGTTCTTAAATATTTTAAAAAACTAACCATATTGTTCTGCTATTAGCACTTTACATGGGCCATCATTAAACAATCTATCCACCAAAAAGTATACAGCTTTTGCATTTAACATTTCACCAAGAGACTTGTTTGAACTAGGAACATATTTTTTTATGTGTTGGTTCCTATGCCACTTCGGGTGCATTGCTACTAGATGTCATTACTACTGTTTTCATATACCATCAGGTCTGAGGGAGGTTGTTCATTTACCATCATTATGTGAGATTGAGAACTAGTGATAGAAAAATAAAATTACTGTTATATAATTAGCTTCATAAAATTCAGACTAGTTTTCTTTTCTTGAACATAAGAAGTGTATAGCTCAACATAAACTCATTTGTTTATGAAGTTGCTGAACTACATTTTTGGGAGTGTGAATAAAAAGTAGATGAAGGCAGCTGAAAGTAGCTGACAGTTACTTTTCATGAGTGGCTGTAGTGTAACTATTAAACATATACTAACTACATTACTAGCTAATAGACTAGCTACTATTTTTTGACTAAGTAGCTAAAAAGTAGTCAGCTACACAATTGTTTGTAGTTGATGAATTCTTGGTAATCAATGATTTCGGATATGGCTTCAGAAATCTGCAATCCGCTTGGCAGGCGTGGTTAGCGCACTCAGCAGCTCCGTCAAGCGATGCCGCCGCTGCTTCCCGCAAAGACCACCGCCCACGAATCCCCCCTAGAGCAGCGAGAGGTCCGCTATACCACAGCGAGGGTGCGAGCACACAGCCTAGTCTAAGCGGCGACTCTGAACGCCCGCTTAGACCTGGCTGCGGCTCATCGGACAAAGGAGAGTTTTCTGCAGAAACGAAACCAACAACACCGCAACGTTCGGGCCGAAGGTCCGTCTGGTTGTTGATGGCAGAGCTTACCAAGAATTAAGTCCAACGGCGTGTGAAATTCTACATCAGGGTACGTGGGGGCCAGTGACGCTCCAATATGGAAGCCCGAAGATTTCCGTTTCCCACCTTGGACATGGTTTTTGCATTTATCCTAGGATCAGGATATAACGTTAGATGGAGCAATATCATCTTAGCCATTCGAAAACCTTATAACCCTAGTTAACTAGTAGTGCCAATGTCTTGATCGAGTGCTAATGCTCTTTGTCGCCTCCCGCCTTACGATTCCTGGTGCTATGGAATGCATGAATAAAATATAAGTATATTAAGAGACTATCCTAGATTGCATTTTTAATAGTCGGCATCTGATATTAAGAGATTTAGCAAGAAAACCATCTGAAGATCAATAAGAATAAAACTAAATTATTGGTGTGCAGCAGAAGAGAAGAGGTCAAAACCAACGTTAAACTAGAAAAACAAAATGTTTTAAGAGGTGAAAGACTTCTGTTACTTGGGAAGCCGATATCATGCATTTCACACGAGCCTCAGGAGAGCTGCAGCTATGCAGGATTCATCTTCACTCAGACTCCGACTGGCAAACCGTTCGTTGTGTCCTGTGCTCTCGTGGCATCATTGCAAAGAATGAGCGCTAGATTGGATTAAAAATTCTCCGTATTTGATGCGGAAAGTTTCATTTTTTAAATTAAAGCGAGTCCTTGTCTCTGGGATAGTGGATTCAGTGGATACTTCAATCGGACGAAGAAGATACCTAGGCTAAACATAAAAACCGAGAAATAACAGGCTTCAAACACAGACATGAGTCATTAAATTTTTCGAAGAACGATGGGACCTGAGGAGCATTGCCGGAGTAAATGGCGTCGTGGTGAATTAGAGCCTGTTCACCCGGCTCACGTGAGCTTGTGCATTTCCTTCTGGCTCTCTCAAGCCGCTCTGGAGAGCGTGCTCACGAGAGCTCGTGTGAAAAGTCTCTAACCAACGATGGATGAAGCAAGAAAGAAATAGACAGTAGAATAGCTCAGGCAAGGAGGGCATTCTACCAAAAGAAGGGCCTACTTACATCTGGAAATACAAGCGTAGAAGTAAGGAAACAATTCATCAGGACGTACATCTGGATTATGTTTCTTTACGGCAGTGAGGCATGGACAAAGACAGCAGCGGAGAAGAAAAGGGTGGAAGTATTCGAAATGTGGTGCTTCCGAAGAATGATGAAGATAAAATGGATCGACCGAGTGACAAACGAATAAGTCTTAAGAAGAGTGGGAGAAAAGAGAAGCCTGCTGAAAACTCTAAGAAGAAGACAGGATAACTTAATCGGTCATATCTTAAGACACGATGGCCTGATGAAGACAATCGTTGAAGGACAAATGGACGGGAAGAATCGCAAAGGAAGGCCTCGAGTGAGATATATGGAACAAGTGATGAAGGATGTGAAAGAGAAGAAATACGTAAATATGAAGAGAATAGCCGATAGATGAACTCAATGGAGAGCTGCGTCAAAGCAATCTGAGTATTAAGAAAGATATTAAATGATTAAGAATTAAATTAATGATTATGACGTTGGTTAATAAAATGCAAGGATGAAGCAAGCATGCTGTAGCTCCTATCCATCGTGATAAATGCCCGCGGGATTTTATGAATGGTTTATTCCATTTTTTTATTGGGCGTTTTAGCTCTGCACGCATTTTGCTGTCCCTCATCGTCAAAATATAATACAGGTTGTATCTATATACCCGTACTCTCAGGTTAGAAAAGATTTAAATTATAACCAAGAAATTAGCGCTACCTGTACGAGCATAAATTGCACACTAGATTTCGTCGTAAATTTGTGTATTTACATCAACAAATCTCCGGCTAAATATTTTGGTACCTACCATAGGTTCGACTACCGTGACAAATGCACTTGATGAGCATTCATCCACTGAAAGCTCTAATGAAACGTTGGTCTATGTAAAGTAATCGGAAGTTGTTCAAAGAAGCAAAAACCAGTGGACGGAGATAATACTTGTAAGAGATATTGAGAAGCGTTAGATAGTGGTTGAATGGGATTTGTCGGTACAATAGGAAGGGATAGAAATGAAGAACTATAGACACAGGAGTAGTCGTAGTTGGGACGTGAAGGTATAGAGATTGAGGCAATTTCGCAGCGTTATAGGTCCATACCTCGAACAGAAGGTATGCACGCTATAGGAGTCCACACTGCTACTACTTTATAGACACTATCAAAATGCACTCTAATGGTTTGACAACGGGCATCTGTAATAAGAATTTCACTCTGAATTTCCAGCAAGACATTTCAGGCTCCAGTTCATTAAGTCCCATTGCAAATACAGTCGCCCGCCGAATGTTATTTCAATCGTTTAAGGAGTCCTTTGAGAAACCGGAAAACGCACAGCTTCTCACAAAAAACTTAATTCTCTTGCGCCATTGCAATGATATGATTCATTACGTTAATGGTCCCATTTTTTTTAGTTCTTCCCGTCACCATAAATAGACTTTGAACTATGCCCACAGCCCAAAATATCGTATATCTAAACGTCGAGATCAAAAAAAATTAGAAGGCCATCACGTTAAACTTCTTTCCTGGAGGTCGACTGTCCCGCAAAAAAATGCTGAACTAAGTTCACCTCCCTAAAAATTCTTTATCAGTAATAAAATATTTAAAATCCATATCCTTTCATGGTAGTTAATATCTTCTTTACCTAGTGAAACATGGAATGGCATGTTTATTCAGCATGACATGAAAAAATATTGTATATAGTGCCATGCACGCTACTGTCCAATAAGCGCGAATACAAATTTTATGCGTTACAGTATTGAAGAATTCTTTTCAAAACCCACAGGAAATCTGACTGATTTACCACAGACTCCTGAGCATGATAGCAAAACTATAAACGATGACTCACAGGTAGGATCCACTCGAGGCTGGATATATATCTTACTGCGAAGTAATTAAACGTGTGACCTCATACGTGACAGTAAAATAACCAGTATCAAACTATAGAGACAGGTGAGACAACGGTAGTAACAAGCTAAAAGACTTGCGGAGAGATAACTGAGAGACTTGCCATTCTCTTTTTTGGCAATGTTCAAGAATATCACACCTAAATAAGTAAAAAATAAACCCTAGCAGAAGTATTTCCCTTTTTTATGCTCTGCTATCCATGTTAAACTGCAGCTGCTTCCCACCGTTTCAGACACATGAGTACCACTCACGCGTGCTACTTTGCAAAGTTTGCAACTTTGAGTCCCAACAAGACAAAGACATTCCGTTATTTACGTGCTGGATGATGCACGACATCCTATATTTTCCCTTCAGATAATAAATAACGTCCAGTGTAGAAAAAGAAAAACCTAACGGCATAATAGATTTGGAACTAAATTAAACTAAAAGGGTTAACAACATTCCAATAGCGTCATATTAAAAGATATTGAAGCCTCTGGACAATTGGGTTGTGCCGTAAGAATTTTAATTTCGACATATCAGAGTGGTAGTTGAATAGAGAGCGAATTTAAAAAAACGAAAATTTCCGTCTTATTTTAACTGTTCGCTATAAAATAAGCACCCCTTTAAATAAGTAAAGGAAACTTTTTCTAAAATTTACGAAAAATAAAAGTGAGTTGAAAGTGAGATAAAAGCGACGATTAAAAAGTCTTTCTCTTCGTCGCTTGGATGAAATCTCCAAAACAACAAGTTGAAAAGCAAGAAGTATCGTTGCCATTACCATCCAAACTGTTGATAGCAAGTGCTCATCACTTCTTGATGAAAATGAAGCAAAAAATAGCATTTTCCTCCTCACTCATTTTAAGTATGATTTATGGAAGTTATTATACTAAAGGTCTCCGATAAGAATAATAAGAGATAATACTTCCCCTTACAAGTTAGGCATGGATGGATAAATATAACTACAGGATTCAGCTACATTTACATCATGGACGCTAAATATATATTCCTAAATAGAGCACTAACAATTTTTAAAAACTCTACAGTACATAGAATCCACCTGTAATGCAATTTCAGTTAAGAATATTAATAATCCATTAATATAGTGATTAATGTTTCATGAATATGAATTATAATTTTAAAAATTAGTTGATGCTTGCGATATTGATGACGGCTGGTAGGTACATGTCATAAACGCTACTAGTACCAATGATATACTACAAAATATTTTTAGACGCAAACCATCATGGGAGGAAATGCTTTCACATCAATCACTGAAAAAGACTTTTATTAGAGCATAACACCACGCACCTCAGTCATTTGCGGGAAATCGCGAAGACTGCCACAAAGAGGCTGAAAGACGTAGAGGTCCATTATTTGTTGCTAAAATCCAGCAATAAACAGTGGAACCTTTTTTTAAGTCCAATACTATAAAAATCAAGAAAGTCAACGGCATTAATTCAAAGAATGTAGCACCGATAGTACTGCTCAAATCGATTTTTCAAAAGTGATACACTCAACTGAGAAGAGGATACCCCCACCAGTCAGCTCGGCCTACTTGTGAACATAAAGAAAATGCTTCCAACCAAAGTCGAATACAAGTAAGAGTAAATCGTGAGGACACAACATCTACAGAAACAGGAAAACTATAATATTTCTTATACGCTACAACGATATCGAAGATGCTTTAAGGATAGGAGGCTTTAACAGTATCTTTTGCAGTCAAATGTTTCTTTCAAAATTCTCACTTTCATCCAGCGAACGCATTCTTGCATCCACTTGACTGGAATCTGTGGTTTTTGGCTAAATTTGGCTAAGTTCTTGTACGGCGGGTTTGCTTTATAATATATCCAGTACGAGTGTAGCAATGGATAACATTGGTAGCTGCATGTTGGTATAAGGACTTATAGCTAACCCAACTAACGGCATGTTTTTACATGTATGTTTTTCTATTTGTATCTTTTTTTAAATAGCGTAGTTTTGAACAGTACCTATACAAGTACTAATCCTTTTTTATGCATGATATGTAGTGCATGTTTGGTGAGAGTTCACCTCCTACCACACACCTTTATGGTGGCTTGCAGGGTATTATGTAGATGTAGATGCTATAATTTTAAAACACGCAGAAATATCACCATCCTTCGTGATCTGTCCCAGACTTAGTTTAAATTATGTACAAAATACTGGAATTTTTTAATAAACTGCACAAAACGAAATACAAAAAATTATATAATACTACATTCACCCTCTTTTAAAGAGAGTTAGTTGAAGAGCGCAAACTTGATAAAATTAATTCAACCAATGTACTTCCGTTTCGATTATGCTTCAGTTTCAAGTTCAAGAGTTCAGGAGGGAGAATTTATCGTAGACGGGAGAATCTACGAATGGCTGCACCGCATACAAACAAAATAGCAGAGGACCCTTGCATAGACAAGTGATAAATGATATTAGAGTAAGTCGTCAACGTATTTTACAGATATTACTGCGTCAATGGTATTATCACATTGGTACTTATTCAAACTATGAAATAAGTACTAATTAAAAACTTCAAAAATTCAAGATAGTATTACATTACCACTAACAGCAGCACAAAAGGGACATTTTATTTAAATAAAACGTACTAGATATTTTCATTCATACGACCAAGACCAATTGGCTTGAAAATTTGTTCAACATAATATTTATATATCCTTTCTTGGATAATAACTATAACTATTTTCTACTACCTTTTCTATTTCCGACTTAATTTTCTCCGAGATTTCGAAGTTAATGAGAGAAGAGGAAGAAGGACGTGAGATGCGTGGAAAATCTAAAAAGAGCTCAAGCCCCTTGTCCTGCTCCGCTTATGCAACATTGAAATAAAAAAATAGTTTCTAACTGGAAAGATAAAAAAGAGGGCTGTAAAAGTTAAAAATATGTGGGCTTCATTTCGAACAAGACATTTTTCAGAAGGTTTTTTTCTTCGAGCGATGATAAGCTTGATGCGGAGCGTGGCGTTATATGGTTCCCAGACCTGGACGCTGGGAAAAGAGAATGGAAAAATAGGCGGCAATTGAAAAGTGGTCTTGGAGGAGAAGGGAAAAGTGCATTGGACAGTTGGGAAGACAAACGAGGATGTTTTTGAGTCTAGTGTAGGAGGGGCAATATAACAAATTTGCGGAGGAAATTGATAGGAGAGAGAATAGCATTACGGGAGATGGGATAATGAGGGTGAATTTAAAGGAACGAACGGTAAAAGAATGGTTACTTTGGAAGGAATTAAAATACTTCAGAACGAAGTTTCCATCAAAAGAAAAATTAGTTTAGGGTTGGGATCATTCAACAGATATGAGGCAGAATAGAGGAAAAAGTATTAGTAGGTACTTAATAAAAACCCACGTGCCAGTATGACAACCCAAAAGCCACGGTTTCGAATCCTACCTCGGATATGGATGTTACGTATATCTTAGAATTAGGCTTAAGGTTAAATTATGTTATACGGTGCGATATAAGCTTAGCAGTTGGATCCTGTTAAAAACTATCTCTACTAAACGATGGAATGCTAAAGAACAGAAACAAAGCCTGAAACTTGAGGGAATATATATTTTTCTCAGGTTTCACACCGGGTGATATCGTTGAGGGGCACTAACGATTTGATGACTGAGCCTGCCATCATTATCAGAGTGAATGATGCGGATAAGGTTAAGGCAGATAGGTAAATGTATTTCTTTACATCGGCTCCGATTGGTCCGAAGTTTCTTTTAAATTTCTAAATGACTGACATTGTCTATTGCTCTTCCACGAGATACTAGCTACTTTTCCCTTTCTACACCTCATTAGGAATACGCTACCAATACATGGGATCCTTACGGAATAGGCTTAAATGATGAATTTTAACGTGTACAGCGACAATGGCAAGATTTGTGAAGAAACGTTATAATTACTATTTTTGCGTACCCAGTCTATAAGATGAACTAAAATTGGATTCATTAACAAACCTTAGGTTGAAATTTAGACAATCTTTCAAATACATTCCAAGGTAATATTTTCACCGATGACGTTCAAAATATTTTGCGAACTCCAATTTACTATGGTAGGCAGGACCACAATCACAAAATTACAGAAATTGATTGCTAAACTGACAGATTCACAATATCCTTCTTTCCTAATGCAATTAGGAATATGAATTGCTGTAAATATATCGAATAGTATAAATACAATAGTATCAATGAATAGCATAGGTATTTGCATGTTGGTATAAGGCTAACCCAACCAACAGCATGTTTTGCATGCTTAATTGCTATTTTTACCTTTTTTTAAATTGTGAAGTTTAGTCTATATTATAAGTAACATTTTTTTACGCATGTAGTGGCTTGGAGGGTATTATGTGGATGATGTAGATGTAGTTTATCCGCGACCATCGTATTTCTTTTAAGGCTGGTTTCCACGTACTGCTTATGTTGAAACCGTTTTCTTAGTTCATGTTCTTATCGTCCAACCAAATTCCCACTGATTCCTTCACAACAGGTCACAAAATTAACGATATTTTGGGCCCATTAACAATACCACTCGATGTGAAACCCGAGAAAAATTAATTATAACTATTCGTCGTGGAACCCTAAAATCGTTGGTTGGTTGGTTGGTTATTCTGGGGAGGCGACCGACAGCTGAGGTAATTTGCGCCATTTAGGATAGGTGGGTAAATGGGTAATGGTAGGGGTTTCCAGGGAACGGAGGAAGGGTGGAGAGAAACCCGGCGTCGGCATTAGCCTACTCTTACCGACAGGCGCCAAGTGGACCAAGGCTTAACGTCCCATCCGACGGACGGAGTACTGAACTTGAAATGCCCTCCACCAGGCACTCAAGTGGGAACCGGTTTTCAAATGAAAAATCCGCCACTGCCGGGAATCGAACCCGGGCCCTCGGGATGGGATGCTAGTACTCTAGCCAACCCGGTCCCACCCTAAAATCGTTTGCGGTAATATAATTTTCCGCAGAGTTAAATGCATGATTCCCTTGCACGGTGGAGATGGATAGGGCATGACTAAAAATTGAGCTTAGCAAAAGGAGATTTGTACAATTTAATTTTCCTCGGGCAAAATGCACTGTGCGTGCAATTCAGATTGTCATACCTTGTGGTCCGGATATGAGGCGACCGATGTTGCCGAGCCCCGGTGGTGGTGTACGCGACTGACTGCTAAGGACGACAAGCCACGCTGACGTCAGGAGCTTCAGGGCCCAAAGCCCACCACAATAGCGGGCCCCGCGAGGGCCGCCGGCAGGGATCCGACAGGCAGGTCGCCGGTGCATCTCAATCAAGACGGTGGCAGCGGCCCAGGAGGACGGTCATGAATATTCAAGACGACGCGGTCTCCTTGCGGCGAGCGAAACGGACCGCGCCAGTCATCGCCTTCCGTTTGGGTTCACACACAGCACGGATCGCACACGACAACCACACGCATCAAAGGTTCAACAAACAAGACCCGGAAAGAGAATGAAACGGGACGAAACCTTTGTTTGTTTTTCGTTTACTCTCAGCGGATAGACATGCCGGGTCAGTTTCCACTAGACGGACAGATTGAAGCGATTTCAGTGATGAACACTTTTCGAATGGTTATTTTCCCATACTGGGAATATTTAACTTATCTCCCGTCATATTAGAGAAGCCAATAATTTTCGATAAGTTCCTAAGTTTGATAACCTCTTCACGTTAACTACAGTCAATGTTAACTTCAGTCTACAGTCTCCTTTGGTTCAAAAGGATAAGATTATTGAAGGGTAAAAGGTTTTCTATCCCTCACACTATTGAAGACCTTATTGTCTGAACACGCACAGAAATCGCGGGACAGGACAATCGAAAAATGAAAATTAGAAGAACTAAATGCTACTATCGCATAAACACGCAAACACAAAGCTTTGACACTGTTTTCGAATTACACAGTGAGTTATGCGGCTTTCATTTGTGGGTTTTATAAAGTATTTTTTTCAGCAATTTTGCGATAAATTCCTCTAATTCCGAAGTAACAAAAGAATCGTCCTGTTGATTAAAATGCTCGGCTTAAAAGGGATGCAGGGGTCAAAAGAGACGACGCACAAGTCGAAGCCTTCTCTGTCCTCCGACTCATTCAATTCCACACCCTATTCTCCGTGGAAATTATACAACCACGCCTAGAAGCGACAGTCCGACGAGGATTTCGCTGGAAGAGTTTCGAGCGAGTCATTTGACGCAGACTACCTTGAACGTCCCCATGCATTGGGAGCATCAACTGGCATAAGAGAATTTTACTCGTTCACTTCGCTGGATTACGTAGGTCACCGAAAGCCTCCAAGCATGCGAAAGCGAATAAATATTACAATATTATGCAACGAAAATTATTTTACGTCCGCTGTTTTCAGCAGCGGCGGTTCTCATGGCGATAGAACAACAAAACAATGCACACATTGCGGTATCTAATTAGAATTTCGAATACATTACTCCATCCACATACGTTCTCACTTGCGAATTAAATTTACAAAGCCACTATCACTGTCCAGGAACACTCCGCTCTTAGTAAAGCCGCTGTCGAAAATGATATACGCTGAGTCTTTGCCAAGCTCGAATTTGCGTTAAACTTCAGATGCTATTCAACCAGCGATCCGCAAACGAATGGTAACACGAACCATGAGGCAACCGAAATGAACCGATACATTCGCGAATTACGGATACACAATCTGTCGCACGTCGAAATCGCCAACTTCTCGCGCGACCGCAACCGCAGACAATAACCTCCTATTGCCCCCAGGCGAGTCTCAGGTACTGATTCCCTCAGCCGAAAGAGGCGGTGACTGATTAAGGGATTGAAATAAAGCGAGTATGAATTCCGGGACGTCCCCGCGAAACACACACGTGCCGCCAAACTGAACGATGAAATGTCCTTCAAACGACACCCCGATCAACGATCACTTCTCAAAGACAAGCTCGCAACGCTTCTACGATGGGGAAGAACCGAAAAGGTCCTAACCTCTCACTACGCTGCCGAAGAAGGGGACTTGGCCGAGCGCGCGTCTGCGAACTTCCTTCCCCCAAAACGGCATCAAAAAACCCCGCTCCCTAATTCGACCCTGCCTTCGCAACGGCGGACGAGCGAGCACTGGCGATTCATGTTCGGGGGAAGCAAGCGTGGACTCTCGCCACCCCTCCCGCTGACACCGCGGCGACGGCAGAGCCATCTGTGCGCCGTGCGCAAAGCAAAACGCACGCGCTTTTGAGAGCAGCAGGTTGTCGTGTGCGTCTGAATAAAATCTGACTGGAAAGGAGGGGGACGTTTTGGTTGAGGAAGGGGACGTTTTGGTTGGGGAGGGGGTTGAGAGGTCACTGCATAACGGAGAGGCACATCTCGTGGGCTAGAGAAGGGAAAGTTCGGACAATTCCGAATAAATATGGTAACAGGTCAGAAACGAAGTTGTATTAGGACTGACTTATAAGTTGTCACATGCCCGCTTGTATGACCATTATTAAAGGCTGATCTTAGAAGGAGTTGCCCTATTAACGTGCTTAAATTATTTTCTCGATGAAAAAAATTAATAGGCACTGAAAAAAGTATACAAACAACGCAAAATATAATTATTGAGGACAAACGACCGTTAGGCACAAAGAAAATGCATATGTTTTTTATTACCTTTGAGAATAAACTCAGTCAATAGTAAAAACGAGAATTCTCGCTATCCGTCCTTAACGCATGGCTCAGGAAAAAAGAAGATTCTCGTGATCCGTACGCAACGTGTTAAGAGGACGTTGTGTATGATTTTTTTGTTACTCTTCTGAGGGTATAGAAAGTTTTATTTGTCAAACGATAATAGGGTTGGGTTAATGAAGTGTTAATAATAGTGGCGTCTCATCCAGAGGGCCCGGGTTCGAATCCCGGCAGGGAAAGTAATTTTTTATTGGTAAACGGGCTTAATAGGGCTTTTACTTGGAACCGAAATCTTTATTTTGTACAAGAAATTGTCAAATGGAAACGAAAAATGAATTTTAGTGAAAAAATTAATCTTCTAAACAGAGCGATTCACCATAAATCAAAAATTGAAATGAGAAAAATGTGACGCCCACCGAACCCGTCCTTGACTTGACTTGAGGAAGAACGGGAAGGGAGCGGAGGTGGGGAGGGGAGGTCTTCTTGAAGAGATCCTGTCGCAACCACTTCCATTGGCTGAGTCGGCTGTGTGTCCCCCATTGTGTTAATGCAAAGAAGCTTCGCGGTCTCAGTTGTGATTGCACGAAGTGGATGACGTACAAGTTCGTTGCACGCCCAGTTTTCCGAAAGGGTTAAAAACATCAGTTTTCCGCCGCTTATAACTCGAGAACCAATTGACGGATCGAGGAATGAGAAAAATTGAATCTTTTTATTTTACAATCTCTATCAGATTCGACAATGAAAAATATGGTAAATTACCCCATTCAGTGCTTCGTTAGGAGCACTCAAATTCAGTGCTCCGTCCGTCGTATGGGACGTTAAGTCTGCTCTATACCTCCGACTATTCTCTGATGTAACGGTTTTTTTGTTTATTTCTACGATTCCCCGCAAAAGTGGTGGCGTAAAAAAGTGGAAAGGGAAGGCCCTCATCTACTCTTTTCCCCCTCTAAGATGTAACATGATAGCAAGCCGAGGATCTCCTGGGTCCCCTTCCAAGTGGTTAGTTTTGATCATTGATCAGAACAGGAGATATCTCCTACTCGGACACTCAAGATGTCTACAACCCTATCTTTTCTTATCTTTGACCAAATTAAGGGGTCTCAAATCTTCCGGTCGAATGTCTGGTCATCGTTTTTACTTTCCATTAAGGAAGAAAGATTCGTCAAAATTTCCATTTGCAATGATTTTTAACATTTTCCAGATATGATACAGCTATTTTGAGTGCGATCCCGAGAAGTAGTTAGGTGCCTTACATTACTGAGTTTTCGCTGTGGTTCCCTTGGCGGCTTTCGTTAAGAGTAGGCTTATGCCGGCGCCGGGTTTCTCTCCACCCTGTCATTCTCATTTTGCACCTTTTCCTCTAGGTCTGAAGCGCCTATAAGTGGGGGTGCAACAGACTTCTTCAAATGGGGTAAGCAACTGTTATATAATGTTCTGATTTTGTGGTCATTCGCGAACAGACGAGGTACCCTTTTTTCGATTTAAGAGTGAAAAAGATCATTATTTTAGTATTTTGTATTCGGGGGAGGAGGCGAACAGCAGCTTAAGTTATTCGTGACATTTAGTATAGACGAATTCGGAACGTAGGTTTTCGCAGCGAAATTCATCGTCGTCAAGAGGCTTTCGGGTGCAGCTGCGTATAACGCGTTGTCGGTGTGCGAGCTTTCGCGGCTATTGCAGGACTCATCGTCAGGCATCATTGTCTGATGATGCGTCCTGCAATGGCCGCAACAGCTCGCGCACCGACATTTAGTATGAACGGGTAATGGATATGGATAGAATTTATTCAGGGAATTGATTGAAAGGCGGAGAGAAATCCAGCGTTGTTGGCGTAGGAATTAGCATACTCTAAATGAACGGTTTACTGGATCATTGGGCGGACGGAACACTTAACATGAAGTGCCACTCAAGTAAGGACCGATTAACCAGTGTCAGTGAAGCTTCTGCATATGCCTAGATTAGAACCCGAACATTTGGAATGAGATGCTGTACTCTAGCCGCCACAGTAACCCGATCCGAAAAATTTTTCTGATGAACAAGGAGCACTTTCAGAAATTAGACGCCCTTCCCTCGGCCCAAATCTACTTTTAGCAAAAGGTCCCAATGGGTCCAAAGTTTGACGTCTTATTTAATAGACGGATGACTGAACAGCAGTTCTAGCCACACAAAGCTCAACTGAGGACCAGTATATCAATGAATTTATCTGCCCTGGCTGGAATTGGAACACGGACCCTAGGGAAGAAATCATTCGGAATGAACTTTGCACAGAATAAGTTTTTAATCGGCAATGACGTCAATCATTGCAATGCATTGTAATTAAATTACAATATTTAATTGGAAAATTGGAAAAAATTCCAAATATTTTCAGCATTCCACATTTGGATAATATGGAAAATCTCTTAAAAATACGTTTAAGTAAAAGCGTACACTTGTAGTGGCAATTTTACTTCAAATATGACAGGTTACCGCGAAAATGCGTACCTACACTGAATAAAGTTTAATTTGAATTCGGTCAATGATAGAAGGAGCAATCGACGGATGGTTCACATTTACAAGTAGAAGAAAAAAATCCATTGAAAATTACGTAAAGAAGACAACATCTCGAACATCGACAAGAAATCGAACATATACTGAGACACAAGCCGCAGAAGCATGGTCAGTTACGCGGGACCTGACGACCCAAAAAGTCGCGGGTTCAAATCCCATCCCGGACATAGATGCAGTGTTTGCCCTGGAATAAAGTTTTGGTGAGGTGGTGCAATATAACCTCAGTTGTTCCAGCAGCGTAAAACAAAATCTGTTACCATGATACTATTAGATGGGAAATTCTCTTGAAACAATCGCTCAGGAATTATGTTCACATGTAATGACGTGAGTGAGGTTCATATGGATGACAATGAGCAATTGGAAGAGTTGATGGGAAAATTGTGTCAGAGTGTTGACTTAGCATTTTACATCTACACAATACCCTAAAATCCACCATAAGGTGTGAGGCAGGGGAAGCATTGATGTCTAGCGAATAAATATGATTCAATTAAAAACGTAAACATTAACACCGTCACAACCGTCACAACTTCGGCAACCCTGAACTCACTTTATTCATACAGAAGCGAAAAAAGTAGAAGGATGAAAAAGTTGCGCCAGAGGATAACACACACTTGCAATGGAAAGCATAGGCGATATTGGATGAGGAGATGGAACTAATATGAGTTTTTTCACAAATCCGGATAGGAGCCACCCATATATTCAACTGGGACTTGATAACGAAATCCACTCGAGGGCAATGGCTTCAACGAACTTTGAACCTCCCCTTCTACAGATCCTCTTTCACGCATTCATGCCTAAAAAACGCCCATTTCCCCCATGCTCACATACACCAAGGTATCCCCTCCCTAATTCTTTCAATATTTTAAATAAATATAACCCATTCCTCAGCTTTTATTTATGTCACTTATAAGCTAAGAAGAATCTATGTACACGCTATGAAGAAACGACAAAATTATGATTTTCCTCAAAGAAACGAAACTACATTCTCAGATGTAGGCAGGTATTGATTGAATTTGAGTGATATTATGTTACTTTTTTATCAACATCCTTTAGTACTGACTGAGGCAGGCGAGATGTAGTGGAAAGTATACATATTGATAATAAAACAAGATGCCATTTTTCCCCAAGTTTTATCTCGGTACAACGCGTTTCAACTGTTAGGTCATCAACAGTGCCATCTCGTTTTATTAAAAATCCTTTAGTACCAAGTTTCCTTCTAATTAGTTCATATATGTCAAGTAGTAAGTGCCTATAATACCTTAACGCTTTAATCTTTGATGTTATTTTACGGATAATTCTGTGTGAAATAACTTTAGCTGCCCTTGCAAAATAAAAATGCAATACAAATTTACTGCTATATTTACTTCCGCCCAACTCCAACACCCTAAACCAGGTTGCGAATCCAAAGGTTACGTAAATAGGGTCGTTTACCATATTTTTATTGCCGGGTCTGATAGAGTTTGTAAAATAAAATGACCCGTATTTTTTCGTTTTTTTATCCTTCAATTATTTCTCGAGTTATAAGCGCCAAAAAACTGATGTTTTTAACCCTTTCGGAAAAGTAGGTGTGGTGCAACCTCTGACGTCATTGACTTCATCCAATCACAACTGATGCCGCGAAGCTTAATTCGCCTTATCGCAATGGGGGGGACACAGCTGACTCTGCCAATGCAAGCAGTTGCGACGGCATCTGTTCGAGCAGACCATTCGAGAACCCTCCTCCACTCCCTTACCTTCTCCTAAAATCAGACTAGGACGGGAGTATAATGACGTCAATGTTATCAAAGCAGCTTTTTCGGTGGGCGTCACTTTTTGCTTATTTTAATTTTTGATTTATTAGTGAATGGTTGTGGTTATAAAATTAATTTTTTCCCTAAACTTCGTTTTTCGTTTCCATCTAACAATTTCGTGCACAAAATTGCGATTTCGGTTCCGAGTAAACGCCCCCATTGTCCACTGTCTGAAGAAAACCACGTTGCGGGGAAGATGATTCTTCAAGGATTTTTTTAAAAGGAACCATCATGAGGCATATATTGCCTTTGTAAGACTGCCATTACGCATTAGCTATTTGTTACGGAATAAACTATGTTTTGGACCTCTAATGTCATTCCAAAACGAAAAAGAAAAAGATGAAATCTAACGCGGCAGCGAGGCAAAAGACAAACTATTTGCCCTCTTCTGATATCGGAATGGATGCTTGTGCGATGTTACTCAGGGGAAGTTCTGGACGGAAAAATTTTGCCCCCCCTGATAACAACACTCAAGAAAAATGAGATTGATTGCTTTAACTAAAATATATTATAATGACGTTTGTCGATAACTTCTCAAATACTTGGTTAAGAATGTGCTTGTTAAATACGGTTATTTGAAGATGAAGGGCAACGTAAATCACTAACCAGATTTGAAAAACACATAACTTCCTTTAACGCTTTTGCAAACGGTAATTTCAGGAACTTAAAACCTCTTTTACAACGACACATCGACTTATTGTTAGAGGGCAAGTAAAGTATGGTTACAGCATTAATTCATGAATGTTACATACCACTTAATCATCATCGGTAGTCACCAACCCTAAGATTGATTTGATTCAGCCCTAAAGTAGCTTATTCCACCTCCTAAACTCTCCATTAGTGCATAGTTTTTCCTTTAGATCATACAAAAACTGCATAAAACATATATATAATACGTGGCCTTCCTTTGCATTCTTCCCTTTTCCTTTCCTTCTGCAAATGTTTTCTTCAGACGATCGTGTCCCAACCTGCATCAGATTAGGTTTCCCTATTGTCTCTTTAGACATGTCACCGGATATAAACTTCATATGCGTAGAGATTAATTGTAACATTCTCACGAGGATGCGCGTTACTGAACTAAATTAGATATATTTACTAACCAGCAGCAAAAATTAAACAAAGTTTAGGTTTATAGAATTACAGGACAAGCCCAAAATAGTTACCACAAAAAAATGCATATTTAATGCGGGCTAGCGCAAAATTTATTGAAGTTGAGATACAGGCGACAAGCAAGGACGTCAAGCTCCGGAAGATATCCGTTTAGAGTCTAAAGATGAAGAACTGGGTCAGGTTTTTAATGTTCTTGTGGGAAAACTTGTAAAATTCTTTGGCTCAAAGGATGTGCCGACACTTCCAGGTAGAAATGAGAAAAATTAGTTTAGTTTGCTAAAGTTTAGGCCGGAGCAGTAGGTTACTAAAGACTGATTTACGAAGGAAATATTAATGAGTTTTCAACTCAAGGAATTTTTCAAGCTATCCAATCTTTTAACCACTTTGAAGCCATGGCAAAGCTATCCGATGAGTATTTATAATTTTGTATGAATAGACATTACAAATTCTTGTGATGAATCAAATTTCCTGCGATGACTTGAGGTTACCACCACTTCTACTTCTTTCAAACCATATCCTAACTTTCCATACGTATTTTTACGCTGACACTACATTTAACGTTCCAAAAAATTAAAGTTTCAAATTACTCCATCTCACCATGTGGAATATTCAGAAGGAACAAACGTGTTTCGGAGTTCTAGCTACGTATAAGTGTATTTTAAATTGAGAGGACGACAAAACGGAGCTTCTGAAACCTAGGGTTGTTACCATTGATCAAATACATTAATTTTATGTCGATAAATTACAAATGCATCAAACGTTAAATTAGTCCATAATTTTGCAACAGCACAGTATTCTTCGATGAAAATCCCAAAAATGGGTACACCAAACGTACTTTAGTAACTGCAAAGCTACAAATACTAACAAAAATCTAATGACAGCTTTAAAGATAAACATACCTTAATAGGCTTTTAATATAGTATTGAGAGCCAGAGAATGGACAAGTCACCAATACTTTGTAGTGGAATAGATAGTACGCGCGGCAAAATTAGAACGAATCTGAACAGCTATTTAGTTTCGGTGTCCATTTATTTTGTCGGCATACGATCTATTGACATTGCCATATCATTTTTTATACAAGAAAACTTTGTTAAGTATGAGAAACTTTTGAAGTATTTAAGGACTTTTTGATTATGGAAGAAACGCTTCAATAGATTAATTTGCAGAAGGCCCAGGACCACTTTTAACGAAAACAGGAAGTGGGTTGAAAATAATTGAACAAGACCAAAAGAGCCTACGCTTAACAGAGCAACTCAATGCATTAAACACCCAATACGCCTGCAGTGGACACGGCCCCAGAATCATTTCCGATGAAATTGAATCTCAACAAAATATTCTCAATTTATCAGTACTTATGCTTACTTTAACATAAAATTCGATATTAGTGTTCAAGAAAATAGAGGTAGATTTGGTTGATAGGTATGAAATATATTCCACCCAGTATGATACGTCTCACTCATTCCATTTTTGTTTTTCTTTTGATCCGATATTTCATCATTCCATCCAAATAGTAGCACTCCTTTCCCTTCCTTTCCTATCTCTAATCTCCCATCCACCATGTCCTTCAATGCACAGAAGACCCTTATTGTCTATTCAATTCAATCTGTCTTCCCCTATTTCTTCATTCAGTACTCTATTCAACAAAATTCACAGCATAGATATGACCAGTTACAAAGTAGCAACGTAAATAATCAATTTGGGAAGTCCTGCATCTATGGTGCAGAGAAATATGCAACATATCACCGTACCGCTATTCACCATATCTTAGTCATATTGGAAACTCCCCTTTTAAAAACTGCCGCAGGAAATTTTAACTGATTTAATCTACGACAGATACCTACTGGATATATAGATTTTCTAAAGTCCAGCAGGCCCAAGTAGTCCTAGATTCCAACTTATAGGTTGGATTCGTTTACTTATTTTTATCCAGAAAAGGGTTTCTCCAGAATCAGATGCGGAGTTTAACTATGAATTCATGATAACAAAGGATACACTGCGAATACGGAGATAGATAAACAAAAGAGAAACGAAAATTTCTGAGAGAGCTCAAATAAAAAAAGAAACAAATTGGAAATTGATAAAATTCTGAGAAAGTTTACGGACAAAATCAGTGAAATAATATCAGAGGAAAAAATATGGTAAGAACTAAGCATAGATATTCAGATGGAAGACTAAGAATGCAAAATGTAAAAGATAAGTTTAAATCTATGGGTAACGTAGGGCATTTTAATGAACCTGGGATATGGAAGAACATGGAAGAACAAAAGTACAGAGGAGGTGTACAGGAAATCAAAACTAACGCATAGGTGAGTAAGCAGTAGATCTAAGTACCTAATCGAAATGGTAGTAAGAGAAAAATGTGGTAATGAAAACTCAAATGAATAAAATAAAGGACGAACTACTAGCAGAAAGGAGTTGCCAAGTGGTGTAGAAGTAAGAGAAAAGCAAATACAACAAAGCATTCCAGAAAGGATAAAATACTACAGCAGAATAAATGAAACTGTCTTCGGCGTGATGTAGTGGAAAGTAGAAACTGACATATAAAAAAGTTATTTGCACTTTTCCACAAGTTTTAATAATTGCGTACGACGGGTTTAGGCTGTTATGCCATCCTCAGGTACAACGAGGATGGCATAACAGCCTAAACCCGTCGCACGCAATTATTAAAACTTGTGGAAAAGTGAAAATAACGTTTTTAATATGTCACTACATCAGAATTTTACACAGAAGTGACAGCAGAAGAAAGAACGGATGAGAAGCAAAGACACGAAGAATATCCATAAGAAGTAAAAGAAATGCATGAACTGCGAGTTTACGCAACCGCGCTTAAGTTAGATCATGCAAGAACAAGCAAAATGGCAATGTCATCCGTAAAAATGTAATTTAAAAAGGTAGTACACCTGGAGCATAGCTTAGCTTACTGCCTTAGATAAGACCAGTTCATGTTTAGGATCGAACAGTGAACTATCAAATCATAACACTATATGAGCACTGCAATTGAAAGGTATGGTTTATATGGCCACAATTCCACTGTTATGTTGGCACTCTATCACGAGACAATTAATATAGGAACCATCTTCAGTAGTCATCCGTCCTAAGACTGATAAAACACAGATCTTCACTTGATTTTCATACCAGCTAACCTCTTCATATTTATGTAACACCTCTATTTCACTTTCTTCATTTCTTGCTCTGTATATCTTATACAAGGCCTTTCATTGCCATTCTCTCACTTTACGTCTCCCTTGAATATTATCTTCATCAGAACATAATGTGATTTAGAGAAGTGGGAAAAATCGACTACAGTAAAGCTAGCGTTGGCTTCGACTTCTGGGAGAGACCTTATCGGAAATCTCAATGTGAATAAGCATACGTAAGGGCAGTAAAATGTCAAGGAGGGAATCAAGACTCTCAACTAGTAGCCTCGTGATTTAATGTGTATCCTTATGAAATCGCTGGTGGGACATAGGAAAACATGAAATTGCAAATGTAAACAATAGGAAAGCTGGTAAAATCAGTAAAATAATCAGAAAAATCTCCAGATGACCCCCTACCGCTTAGTTAAAGAGCAAAAGGAGGCAATTAAAAGAAGAAGATAGACCCATTCGTATTTTTAATTCTCGGGAGGTGAAAAGACAATAGTATAGATTTGAGGACGGGCATCTGAAATGGTTAAATAATTCGCATTTCTGGGTTGCATTTTAGACGAAGATGAGTCCGGTAGGAAATTGAATGATAAGGATTGGGTTATACGCTGGTTATCACAGATATAAACATGAGAGAGAATCGATTTTAGTCCATCATCATCCATGGTTTAAATTAATATTAAAATCACAGCCAAGAGCATGGTAAAAATTAATCATGCATTCATAAATTTCAACGATCAAATGTACCTGGTCTGTTAGACATTAATATGGACAAAGTTCTCAATTTTCAAAAATTAGCACAGTTCCATAGAATGTTCTAATTTTCCTCTGCTACGGGCCTCAAGGAATTTTGATAGAACTGTCACGTCATTAATTTCCTAGGCTGAGGCATGATGCCCATATCGTTAGACTCATTTGAATTCGCCACTGATAATTGAGCAAGCATTTCCGTATTAAGCTACACATTTCAACTAGAGCACGTCAGCGAATGAGTTCACTAATTCGTGTTTCATTTTAGTCTAGTGATCAAAACCCTAATCATGAATGGAAAATGCTCACTGGATCAAATTCAAATTGAGGCTAAGCATGCCGGCACTCAAGCGAGGCTTCCAGTAATTAGTCTTGGCAACAATTTTACTTCGAAATACTACGGCAGGCAAATGACGATCACAAAGATATTGAAGTAAATTTGGTCATAAAACTTATAACTTATAATCACAACTTTTTGAATAGATACTGAATATAAAAATAAATGAACCCCTAAACATTTTTATAAAATATTTTTTTCACTATAGCGATGATAGTGAAATAATTCTTGGTCATTAATATGAAATATAGGTTAACGCAGTTCTCAACTGGATTCTTTTGGATCCTTTCCCTATTTGCATAGTTCATCTTCTTTACGTCATTCACCACTTGCTCCACATATCTATCGCACGCAAGGCCTTCTTTGCACATCTTCCCATTTAATTTTCTTTCAACAACCGTCTTCATCAGGCCATCAAATCTCAAGATGTGTCCGATGAGATTGCTCAATCTTTTTCTTTGAGCTTTCAACTGAATTGTCTTCTCTTCCACTCCTCTTTGGACTATAAAATACAAATTACAAAACCATAATTTTATCTTAGGATTCGCTAATCACCACGCCGTTCGTTATATTAAAGACTGACTTCCATTCGGACACATTGACCTTAAATTTCAGCGCACGAGAAGTTGCATGTAAGCAGTGCATGTTTGGTAATCTTCGCCCCCTGCCACACACCCTCGCGGTGGCTCGCAGGGTAATACGCAGACGTAGACGAATTAGAACGCACGGAACTTTCACGAATTGAAAATATATCGATGTCGTTCTAAGGAACAGGTTTTTGGTATGGCTTTTTCAGGGGTATATTTTGCTTTAACACTTTAAAACTTCCAGATGCCAACTGTCGTATTATGTGGAAATATTCTTAAGAATGGCATGACACACGTGCTAACTAATGCATAGTTCTGTGAATCTGATTGCTTCCGCCGAGAGAAGATTAAAGGGACTTACCCATTCAGGTTTGCAACTCATGCAGTCGGCTAATTAGGTTCTCATCACCGACTACTGCTTGCGATGGAGCGTCCGATAACTCATCCCACGCCCATCCACTGAGCTACGAGGAGTAACGAGCCAGATAATTCATTACAGTTGACTCCTTCAACATCGCCCCACCTGTGGCGAACTCTAGGATGGGCGATACCATGAGCGATTTGAAGGGGAGGAGGGTATAAGCAAGGCGAAGTCTCGGGAAGAGGATGGCTCAGCGCTTATGGGGGGGAGAGGGGGAAAGGCAGAGGAAAGAGGGGAGAGGAGCGACCATAGAAAGGCACCAATCACGTCACTCGGACAACACCTGTGTCACTCACACAGACTGTTTCCATGGAGACCGACGGTCGTCGTAGAGCGTCGGATTTTCTTACATTCGTTGTTATTTGTAGACAGCAGACACCATTCGGGAAACTATCACGAAAAAAATCGCGCGATACGGAAACGATCGCTTCCATTATTTCGCCCTTGAAATGAAAAGTATGTGCCGGTTTGGTTACCATTCGTTCTGTATGAGGCAGTAATGAGTTAGGATTGTAACATGCTTAATGTAGCATAATATCGTAAAGCTTACCTCAAAAAATTTACTCAGTACCTGACGGGTTTTTTCCGCTTCATACCATTCCGTTTCAAAACTGAACGGATGGGTTGACAATTGGGGGACAAATGGGGTCCTTGACAAATGAAATTAAATGAATCACCCTTCCCTTCGAAGGAAAAATATTACGAAAAGCACCCCAGTTGGGGAATGGATAAATGAATACTTAGTTTCGATCAGGGGCAATCCTCCAGTAGCAATTAACAAATGGACATGGACATCCAGGTGTATCTGAAGCAATTTAACACACGCAATGAAAATAAAAATACAAAAGGCACAATACGCTTTAAAAGATTGAAAGGACCAAAGATATACTGGGATACTTTTGAACCAAGTAAACAAAATCATTAACGTTTAGCTGAAAATTAGGCCGGATTTAAAGTTATATAATCCGGATACAACGGAAAATACTCCATGCAAGACACTATTTTGTCTAAAAGATTGGGTCAGAGCTTCACCTCTACCAAGGCGTCGGTCAACTTAAGTCGGTCAAAATTAAAAAAATGAACTTGCGTAAATAAGTTTTCTATATTCATGGTTTTCTATAGTGATATTTGTCCCACCCAAAAATGTATTGAACAGGTAAAAATACAGGCACGTATAGGTAAATATTGAAGTGATGGGTGAGCAGCTCGCCAGCGCTATGGACGCTCAACCGAAGAGAAGGTTCACTTCCATCTATCGCTATAATTCCCCTCATTCACTGATTT
The DNA here is from genome assembly GCA_933228895.1 of Platycnemis pennipes. Lineage (NCBI taxonomy): Eukaryota > Metazoa > Arthropoda > Insecta > Odonata > Platycnemididae > Platycnemis > Platycnemis pennipes. Next base: position 88,714,746 of record OW121857.1, read on the forward strand.
TATAAAGTAAAATGCTATTATATTAAGAAGATATGAAACTGATATTTATAATAATTAGATTTATTTTAATTATTTTATTTGCTGGAGTTCATAATAAATATTTGTAAAAAAAATTCATGAAAATTTTAAGGAAATACTAATTGAAAACGTTTGAGAGCATACGAGTGCAAAATAACAATTTGCTGACACATAGTAGTTAAATGCTTCAGCTACTGATACGTCAGCTGCCAAAAACTGCCCTTAACAGTTTTATCGATAACATAAGATCTATATTCTAGTAAGCGTGCTGCGCTTGATCGCCATGTATAATATCTATAAGGGAAACGTGCGTGTACGAGGACAGTTTGATAAGTCAGTGACTTTTTGAATTTTCCGCGCAGTAACTTTAAATGAAACGCTACTCTGGTCAACTGCTATCTATTAATAGACTACTGTAAAATTTTGAGCAATCTGCGCCATTTAGTTTGTGTTTGACAGTCATTGAAAGCAGACAACCTCGTGAATTTTAACAAAAATGGAAAAAAGTGAATTTAGTGTGCTGATTAAGCATTAATTTTTGCGTAAAAAAACCATCACCGAAACCAAGAAAAGGCTTGATAAATACTACAGAGACTCTGCACCATCAAATTCAATGGTTAAGAAGTGGTTTACTGAGTTCCTTTGTGGTCGTACCAGCACAAGTGACGCCGAACGTTCAGGTCGCCCAAAAGAAGTCGTCACGCCATAAATCGTCGACAAAATCCATGGATTGATATTGAACGATCGGAAAATGAAAATGCGTAAGGTGGCTGAGGCTGTATGCTTCTCAACTGAGTGGGTACATCACATTTTACATGAATATTTGGACATGAAGAAGCTATCCTCGCGATGGGAGCCGCGATTGCTCACACTCCACCATAAGCGCAACCGTATGACCACTTCAAAGGAGTGTTTGGCAATGTTCAGCCGCAATCAGAACGATGTTTTGCGCCGTTTCGTTACCGTAGACGAAACATAGATCCATCACACCACATCAGAGACCAGGAAACAATCAAAGTAGTGGGTTTCTTCGGGTGAACGTGTACCAATGAAGGCCAAGGTGAGTCGGTCGGTCGGTCGTGGGAGGATCGGGTCAAAAATTTTCATTCGATTTGTGCGCCAATAACATGCGCAGATATCGTTTTCTGTCGAACAGCTGAATTGTGATCATATGTCATATGTCATACGCAGAAGGCCTTAACATCTGGGATACAAATTCGATCCGTCAGGGCAGGAGTCCGATACCTTCCCAGCACACCAACATCCACCCCCTTTTCACACCAACATCCACCCCCTTTTCACACCTCCATGGTCCCAATGGTGTCGAGGAACACAATGAGAGCCATGAGAATGAGAATGAGAGCCATCACTAGGATTTCTATTACAGAAAAACATTCATCTTCGACGTTATTTGAACGATCGAAGCGCAACCAGAAAGGGAATTTATTACCTTGCAGACTACGCCCGTCTAAAACAAACTCTTACCACACTTAGGTGAGACAAGTGAGGAAATTCAACGGTTATACAATTATAAGCAATCAATAGCTACACCAGCAGATGTATTCCAGACAAAAATCAGCCGAATTACGAACCAACAATTCAAGGGGCAAGCGGCCGTTTTGTTAACTACCACTCATAAAACGACAACCCAGTACAAAAGCGAGCGGTGAAGTTCTCTAAAAAATTGATTTCATGCTCCAGTTCTCAATGTGTTGTCTACTGTTTGAGCCTACGCTCGAACAGAGCGCGCTAGAGATGATGAATCATCTTATGAGGGGTTTTCCAGCAAGGTCGAGGTGGAGTGGGTTCATATAGGATATAGGGAATTGGGGATATAGGCCTTGGAGGGGAGGAAATGGTGGAATGGGTACATAGATGTGGTGGACGTTAGAGCATGAGGATCTCTTTTCTGACTCTGCCCCAGAATACAATAGCCTTCGTTCCTTGTTCAGAGTGATCCACGTTTCCGGTCTTCTTCCGCCTCCATGCCAAATATTGTGGGTGGATTGTGGGTGTTACGAAGAAACGGCTCGGCCCACAGACACGACCCATCAACGCTGCCCGAAATAGCTGTATTTTAGAATCGTAGGCATTCGTATTCGTAGTTAGCGCACACGTCGTTGATGTCCTTCGGCTATGCCCGCAGGAAAATGGGTCATTTACCATATTTTTTTATTGCCGGATCTGATATAGTTTGTAAAATAAAAAGACCCATATTTTTCCGTTTTTTGATTCGTCAATTATTTCTCGGGTTATAAGCGGCGAAAAACTGATGTTATTAACTGTTTCGGAAAAGTGGGCGTGGTGCAACCTTTGACGTCATTGACTTCGTCCAATCACAACTGAGCCTGCGAAGCTACTTCGCCTTATCGCAAAGGGGGGGGGGCACAGCTGACTCTGCCAATAGGAGCAGCATTTGTTCGAGCGGACCTTCCGAGAACCCTCCTCCACTCCCTTCCCTTCTCCTAAAATCAGTCAAGGACGGGAGTAAAATGACGTCAATGTTATCAAAGCAGCTTTTTCGGTGGGCATCGTCACCTTTTGCTTATTTTAAGTTCTGATTTACTAGAGAATGGTTGTGGTTAGAAGATTAATTTTTTCATTAAAATTCGTTTTTCGTTTCCGTCTTACAATTTCGGGTACAAAATTGCGATTTCGGTTCTGAGTAAACGCCCCCATTGCAGAAAAAAGTAGGACTGCATGAAATACGTCACACGCGTACCCCCACAACTATATCTAGCATTGAAGATGTTAGTCATCCGGGATTTCTGCCACGTAGATCCATGTTTCTTGGACAAAGGTTTCACCGGCGTTGCAGTCGGCGTCAGGAGTGCAGGGACAGACTTAAGACCACAGGTGATTCGCGTGCTTCGACACTCCTGACCTGAAGACGTATTGACTGCAACGACGCCGGCGAAACCGTTGTCCAAGAAACATGAATCTATGCCGCATAAATCCCGGAAGTCTAGCATCTTCAACAATGACGCACCACGGAGGCCTACACATAGCATTGTTCCGAGCATTATACAGATGTTGATGACAGCTGCATCGCGAGTAGCAGACCCAACAATATGAGCATCAACTGAGATGAAGTAAATCCACTGATACCAATGATCGGCGCGGTCCTGAGCCTTGATCATGGATCTTCATAACGCGTGCGCTAGCGTTATCGTTATTTTTTGATTTAACTTATGTAAGAGAGAACGTGATCTCCATTCTTCAATTTTCGCACAGAACTTCAAATCGCTTATTACAAACAGTGGAGCGAATTTTATAGACGGTTATAGTTAACCCTGCGCTACTCTAACGGTAATCGTTAACGAGATAAAGATTGCGATAGATCCGTGATTCCACACCTGTTGCCGCACTCTGTCCTAGCCATCAGACAATTACAGACAACAGAGTAGCCATCAGACAATTACATAGGCGCGTTGAGATTTTCATCCATGATCACCTGGGCAAAAGACTACTCGGGTATACGCATATAAAATAGGTTAGAATTGAATGGCGTTGATCTGGTGGATAGAGTACGAACTGACCTCCGACCCCGGGGGCCCGGGTTTGAATACTGATAGTGGCAGATGTTTTTCATCGGTCAACTGACCCATATTTGAATGCAGTGTGGAAAGCACTTCGGAGTACAGAACTTCGTTAGTTAGTTAGTTATTCAGAGGAGGCGACTGACACCTTAGGTAATTTGCGCCATTTAGGATAGGTGGGCAATTGGGTGATGGAAGGAGCATACATTTCAGGTAATGGAGGAAGGGTGGATAGAAACACGGTGTCGGGATTAGCCTATTCTTAATAACAGGGACCAAGTGGACCACGGTTAAACGTCCCATCCAACGGACGGAGTACTGAACCTGAAATGTCCTCCATTAGGGCATTTTTACCAGGACCGGTTTGCCACTGAAAAATTTACCATCGCCGGGAGTCGAACGCGGGACCTCGAGATAGGAGGCCAGTACTCCAGCCACCACACTAACCCGATCCCCTCAGAGTTTCGTCCGTCGTATGGGACGTTAAAGGTGTGGCCCCATTGGCGCTTTGGCTAAAGCCGCTGCTGGGTTTTTTCCACCCTTCCTCCTTGTCCTTCCGATCCCACCTCCGTACCTATCCTTCCCCTCTGAAGTGCCGGGACAGACTGACGAACATAGATGAATCACGTGCTTCGATAACGCCTCCAGTCATTAAAGGCTCCGTCCGCAATACCAAGCGCTGGCCAACACTCGACGGCTCGCTTTTACAATGTGTTGTCAGTGCTGACCATCAGTTGATTCGAAAGTTTAGGTAGTATTCCGAGAATGAATATATGGTCCTTTATTCCTACACTTAAATTCATATCAGATAGACTGTTAGGTAAACGTCACGTTAAGCCCCTTTTCACACGATAATTGATCCATCACAAGAGCTAGTGTACCAGTCGCTACTTGGTGTTGAGGACGGAATCTAGCATGATTGGAATCCTGATAGGAGGTTTCACACGATCAACGACCTTGTGCTTGCTATGAAGCTGTTATTCCATACGATTCCTTGATAATTAAAAAAAGATTGCACAGCGTCTGTAACGTGAACGTGATTGGTAGGTGGCCACTGGGTCCTACTGGCTCTAGTAGCAAACTAGTACTGCATCAAGTAGAAAATCCAGTAGCTCCGCGAGTATACTAGCGATCATGCTTGCCAGCCAGTATACTGGTTCTATTAACATATTACTGGAAAGCTAGTATATTAGCGAGTATCCTCGACCTTATGCTGGATCAAGTGTCGTGTGAAACGGGCTATAGCATTATAAGTAAGCGCGCGATTGTTTTCAGCTTCGAAAATATTTTACCAGATACTTGTAAACCGGGCCACAATCTACAGAGTGTTGCATGCTTCATATATTAAAGGCTTTAGCTGAAACTCGATGGTGTGCTGAGTTACATACCTGGACGAAAGTTCGGCAGAGAGAGGTGAAGTAAGAAGGCTCATATCGATGTCACTGGTCTCGGCAACTGATCAGTGGCCGGTCCCGAGGGATGATTTCCGCCGTTAGCTAACGTCGCAATCGCATGCAGTCGCACAGAATAGGAAACGAAATTCCACTGATGACTGTCAATGCTTGCGGCATGAATTCACTCCATTCGACGACCGTAAAGGATTAGCTCCTTTGAGGTAGGAATGTCTACCAGTTTTATGGGACGTAGCGTCCTGGACTAAAATGTAAAATGGAGGGGTGGGCGGGGGCCTTCTAGAGCCCCCCTGGCACTTTGTCCTCTTTGAATCCATTGTGCCAAACCACATTTAACCTGCCCGCAACTCGCAGACGGGACAGGAGCACCGCGGTAGAGGAATGGAGGAGGGGTACCAATCTAACCTCCGTCCCGTCTCAACGCTGGTTCACTTCGCGGTGGTCTGACGGGAACCAATGATTCAACGTGGCTAGGCCCTTGACCCATCCTAGACTAAGGCATTTCAAGACCTCGCCAGGTCCTTGAGCATGCTCACTTTATACCAGAGTCCTCTACATAACGGCAACGTAACTAGTTAGTAAGCAGGCGCTGTTGATGACTCTGCGTGATACTCTCCCCGACCGACATCTATGGAGCACTTGACCACCTACTCGAGGTAATAAAAAACCTTCCAAAGTATTTTCAAAAGGTTACGATGAAAGAAACTATTTTAATTTCCAGACAGTGTATTATTATTATTTATGCCTACGTATCATAAAATTATTAATTAAATTTTTTGAAATGCCTAATAAGAGTCGACCTGACTTCACAATCAGATTTAATTGTAGCATTCAACAATGGGGCTTCTACTTGTTATTACAAAACTGAGAAAAGGCTTACACTTCAATTCTTTAAATAAGTACAACAGGAAAATCTTCAGAGAACATTGGACCTCAGGTCACTAGCAAGAATCATTTCAAAAATAACTGATAAATTTACACTCAAGTGAACATCTTTCAGAGATATGATATACTTCTACGCAGTAGCGTACCAAGGGGGGAGGAGGAGGATGAACGGGGTGGTCGCCCCAGGTGCCATAAAGGAGGGGCGCCAAAATTGAAAAACAAATTTTTTTAGTTTAAGAAAAAATAATTTTTTTCTACCAGGGGGCGGCTACCATCTATAAGTTAGCACCCGGCACCAAGGTACGCTAAGGTAGCCTTGGTAAGCCACCGCCTCTAGGTATCATATATCTGAAAGATATAAATTTATTCTAATTAACTGAAGATATATATAATTGCAGCTTAATATTCTCCAAAAAAAAGAAAAGTTGATGAACTTAAGCTTAAAAATCACTGCCTTAAAAATCCCTGCCTCCACCGTGATTCAAAACTCCTTTGGAACAAGAATACCATAGTCACCACACCCACCTGATCCCTGGTATGCAAAGACTGATGCAGAGACAAACATGGAGTATTGCAGTGAAATATGAATTTTGAGAAACCAGGATGAAAACAGACTGCTAGTTTTTGAAATATCAAGTAGATTGGAAAAGGTTCCGTGGGAAGAACGGAAGACAAGCAAAGAAGTGCTGAAAATAGTAAGGGAGGAAAGATAGTTGATTGCAGTAATTTCATAGAGATGCAGTAAATAATAATAATAAGGGGTATATACATTACGAAGGACGTAATCATTATTATGCACTTCCTAATTCCTTCCCTTTAGGGAAATAATGCGGGATAACAGTTGAGGCTGGAAGGGAAGAAATGGCAGCTTGGATGCAATGATTAATAGCTTGGAAGTGTGTAGAGCTACAGAAGAATGTCTTGTGAAATATAGAAGTATCCTGCCACATGAGAACATTTATAAGTATCTATATCCATCTAAGACTACCTTAACAGGTACAACAATGGCAATAATAATCCATAACTGTTGATAACCACTGCTCCAAAAGAAAGTTTGGTAAGATAAGTAATATATAACAAATTGCTAGGCTTCACTTTGTGGAACCACATATTGATAATGTAAGTAAATTCACTTTGTAAAATTCCCCAGATTTATTAAAACCAACCTAGGTTTTGACTTACTCAGTCATTATCAAGGTCCTTATCATTAGACCTTGATAATAACTGTGTAAGTTGAAACCTAGGTCAGTTTTAATAAATCTGTGGAATTTTACAAAGTGAATTTACTTACATTATCAAGAATAAGTAAGTAAGATGGTCTCCAGAGGCGGGATAGGCAAATAGTTCAAAGGTAACTTTAAAGGTAAGGTTGATACAAATTGATAAACATGAAATGGAGATATAAGCAGAAAAACATTTTGGCTAGCCAGGAGAATAAAGTAAATAGTTCACTATCTACAATTAACAACCTTTGTAAAAGAAACAATACATTTTGATGAATATGAAAAATAGTATGTTGGCAGAATGATCCCAGATAGCATGCTTAACTTGCTGCAGGTTTGTCATGGTAAAGTTGCAAATTTGCAAAATGTTTGCCGTAACAAACCTCATTCCAATGTACTAAGAGAAACATATAAAGAGGACTACTGTCAAAGCGAATTTCATCAGCAAACAGCGGCATCAGAAGTGGAGAGCAGGTGGGGCTGAAGGCCTCCCTCTCAGAATTTGCCCCAGGCCCTTGAGAAATTTGAGTGGTCTTCATTAATAAAAATTGAATTTCACTTGTTTCCAACTTGCTTTTTCCCTTCTGACAGATATTCTCACACTTTCATATGCTCTTTTAGCAAAATTATAGTCCCTACCCCCTCCTAGCTACAAAAAAATTCGGGCCCTTTTTTTAGGAGCCAGGCCCTTTTCAAGGTTTCGCCCCCCAGCGATAATAGTTCTGATGCCCCTGTTAGCCATAAACTTTCATCATACGCATGTACATCATTGATTTTCTAATCATTCATGACCACATTCATAAGTAACCAAACCCGCAGTTTATACCACAATAGGAAAAATTCTCTAGCCAAATTCAATGCAGGTAAATATCTATAGAATGTGGATAGTTTACTACCCATTAATAATTAGCCCAAAAATTGTCAAGGTATGTACATGGTACATCAAAAAAATGAAACTAATCTAATGATGATTCATTGTTTATTATAAATACAAATAAAATTAATATATCATATCATAAAACGTTCATTTTATAAATGTTTACAAATGGATTCATTAACATTTTTGTCCTCCAAATAGTACAAATCACAGATGACCTAAGCATTCCATGCCCACCTGCTCGGGAAGAGGAAATCAGAGAGGATTGGGGCTTGTGCACACGGAAGAGAGAAAAACAACCAATGAGAATGCATCCATGTCTCCTTGGTGAGCTACAGGAAGGATCATTCTTGCCATGTTAGAAGAGTCCAAACAAAGAATGCACAAATGCATGTATGCATAAGCCCCATACTGGATTGTTTGACCTCAAAAATTGATATTACCTCATGCCTTCCAATCATTTATCCTCATATCTTGTCATGACGGGAAAAGGAATGAAACAGTGATGACGTAAAAACAGGGTAATGCACAGTTTACACATAGGTCAAAATAGAAAACCTTTTATGTACATACATTACAGGCAAATTCATAAACTGTTTCATACATACGCTAAAAAAATCAAAACAACAAAAGTCCTTGATAGGAATATTCAATAACCTACCACCAATTAGGACAATGAAAAGAAACAAATAGATTCAAATTATCACCAAAGATAGAAGATTAATCAATTGTGAAAGTATGGAAAACCTTGGAGACTGCCCTTCTTAGGGTACATTTCTTAGGAATACATTCATTTCCTTTCAAATGAGCCATTGGTATTTCAAATCATTCACCAACAACGTTTTCTGGGAAGTGAAAAAGCTGAGAAGGGTTAAAAAAAACATTGAAAAACAGAAAAAAAAACTTAAATTCAATAAGAAATTTAAAAATCATAGCACCATCAGTAAGACTATTCCAATTCAGGCATTCCTCATTAGGCAAGAATAAAAAACCTTTCTTCAAACACCAGCCCAAATAAAATGAAAGTATACATGTATAAGAGAAGTATTATATATAAGACACTGCCAAACTTTGGTTGCCTACATATCAACAAGTGTAGGTGTTAGCATTTTTACATGCAGCTCAAGTATCACAAATATTTTCAACATTTTTTCAGTCCATGTATTTGTAATTTTTGCATCCAGGCATGATAGCAAAAGTACATTGAAGAACAAGTTGATACACACTTCAACATGTATCACAGATTAATTTTCAAATTAAAGGATTTTGAATTGTGGTGAATACTGAGCTCTTGTTAATTTTAGTCTTACCCTTACATAGTCATTCACGCAGATAACATTGACAACAGGAATGGCAATAGCAGATGTATATATGATTAGGATTCAGGTTTCTAGTTAATAAATACATAACTTAGCAACCCTTTGACTTTCCTTAAAATATATAGCTTTTGGTGAGCTTTCAATTTCATTTTACTTTCATTTAAAGGACATATATTTACATGAAGGCTTACAACAAACCCCTACCAAGGTTTCTGCTTTTTATGCCCATTTCATTAACAATTAATTATAAATAGGCTTTACTAACACTTACCAATATTCACAGTACTGTGAACAAGGTAATAACCACCACTCTAAAGAGGAATTACTTTTTCTCAGATTCTCACAATCTCTCAATCAAGGAGTACCATTGAGCTCATGTAATAGACTAATCTATTTAAATAATTGTTTACTGACTCTCCTTGTCATGCAGGATAAATATCTGTGGTAATCAAAAGAAATGATGAGGTGAATTACGCAACGCATAGAAATTGTGGATTAATACGTAAATGCCACAATGTGAACACAAAGTTGAGGAATTCCTCTTTTAATTGAAAATTGGTGACATTTTCAAAGTTAACTTAGTGAACACAGAAAACGGCAATGTACTTCATCTAAGAAAGTCCACCGCACAGAAACTTTCACCATATGAAAATCTCAAAAAATGCAATGAGCTCTGATGACATGTAGTAGGAGCTTACTTAAAAATGATGTATTATTGCAAATGATACATTTGAAATAATTTGCACTACCTAAAAAAAACTGTTGTGATGAATTCATTGCTCAAATTATGGGTATGTAAAAGTTAACTCTTATCATCATAGAAAGAGGCTTACAATAGCTCTTATAATTCATAAAATATCATGAATTCATTCATTCCATGCACACTCCATATTAATATTTGTAATCAGACTTAAGGAGCTTTAAACATGATCATTAAGTTTGTGTTATGTACAAGTACATACATTAAAACATTTTTTCAGACAATAAAATAAAATATTTGTTCCCTGAAATTAATTTTTCAATGAGAAATTAAATATAAATATGTCACAGAAAAAGGAAGCCTTACAAGAAGAACTTTGCAAATGACTGGTTTAGCCAACTATTCAAAATGTAATATGTATTTCATAGATTGTTTTATGAATGTACGGATAATTACCATGTCTTGGAATGAGATGCATAATGCACCAATACTAAGGAAGCTAAAGATAATTTAGTTTCCACTGATTAAAACATGACAAAAAAGGTATTGTACTGTCTAAATAGATAGTAGTGGAAAGATGAGGCAGCATTGATTATATGAAAAAATAGAATGTATCAATATCACTGTGCAACATATGTAACTCAATAGTTAGCTCCTCAATTTCATTGATTTTCCTCCTCATTCTAATAAGTCTCTTCATGGCAATAAAATATCAAAAAGTAACACGATGGAAATTATTAAAATACCTTACTGATGAGAATGGCTATCACACAAGGTATGTACATCAAATCTTCCAAATGCTAAATTGCCTTCATCACTGAAACAGAGGTTAGCATTCTTTGTACATTATAACACTTAATAATTTACATTTTACTTAAGACAGTTTTTAAAACCTCTCATAAATAATGACCCTCACGTTAATATTTTGGATGCAGATGTAGGTAATGAGTTGATTCCAAACTAATAATTTCAACAAATATGCATTGATGAAGTTCAATATCAAGGAATTATGTAGTAGTAGTCAGTGCATGGGAACTAATAAAATTCTCCTCCAGCATTTGGTTCAGTAAAAGCTACAGTTTATACACTAAGTACAAGACTTTATATTAAATGACTAGTTTTAAATGCAATAGCGCCAGCTTGGTTACCACTTTGGGGGCACTGATAGCTAAACATTTTTCAATACAAGTCACAGAAATACTGATTGCCTGGACACAAAGTTCCAATGTACCCTGAGTATTAAACCAGAACACATGCAATCAAAAACATAAAAATAAACACTTGAGATAAGAAACAATGACTAACAAAAGATGACACGATAAAAAAATCTTTGCCTGGGGTAGTTTGACAATATTTTGGGGAGGTTTCATCCATATATATTATTGAAAGTGTACTTAACGTATTATTTTTAGCTAGAGAAGTGATTTAGGAACTGAAAAAAAGGTTCAAGCATTTATATTCTGAAAGGAAATTTTCTCTTCTCGTTATAAAATGATTCTCCTTATGGCCAAGTAAAATTAAAAGCTTCGCAAATAAAAAACTAATTCATGTGATATATTTTGTCACTCAATCCAGTAGTAATTTGAGGCATATAGCCAATGCATATGCCAAAAGCAATAGACAGATAATTCTAAATCTATTGCTACATCCTGAGGCTTCCCTAATGACAAAATCACACTACAAAAATGACTGTTTAATATTTATGCACCCCACATCGTAATCTTACAAGAAATTAATGCAATCTGACTGATGAATACAGCTGAATAACTATCAAAATTCCACCAGATTTCTTTGGTTTTCAATCAGGTACAAAGAAATGTAATTTTTTTAAACAACCCTTACACAATATTTTTAAACTGGCAAAGATAGCCAATTAGAGAGGTTGATAAGACTGCTTTCCCATTACATTTTCGTAAAACATCATCGTTGCCAATACATAAATAAATACATAATTTTGAACAACTCATTGCGACACAATAAAATAGTTTTCACAATAGAGACCAACTTTAACACACGTAAAAAAATTCCAGTATTCCAACAAATCAAATCAGCTACAGGAACTGAATGGGATAGGTATCACTTTGGAATACTCTTCAAAAAGCAATATGGTTAAATATAAAACAGATGCTCAGTAGTTATGTGGAGAAAGATGGAAGTATTTTAGACCTTTATTGTCCTCGTCCTTGGCCAGAGGGCAGCATCAACAGAAACCCAGGCCTCCCTCCTTGCCTTAGGGCATGGCACACAACCAGACAACAGCTCCATGGAATAGTTGCAAACAATGTTTGGCAGTCATTCAGTCTATTTTGGTTCATCCAAATCCATTGGTATGAGGTCCACTTCAAGTAGCATGCACCTACAAAAGTTCTTTTGAATTTAAGGGCAGAGGAAGACAATTGATGCTTAGCTAACTGGTGTTTCTTCAGATACAATTGGTGGTGCTGGCTTATGGAGAATGCTCACAGGCCTGTTTATATTTTTCTTAGCTTTGTTGAGTTCTCTACGGCGCACCTCATGAGGTGATTGCAAAACCTCTGTATACTCCCGAATCAAGCTTGCAATCTGAAAGGCCTAGAAACAGAAATGGTGAATTAAAATTTTCTCCCTGAACTATTGTTTTTATAAGTCACTATTGATTATGTTCCATGAACATTACCAGGATAAACAGTTCCTAAGAATCAGGCTGACCACAATATATTATTCCTCATCAATTTCGTTAGATTATCTGAATGACTTACGTCAGGAAGTTTTTTAAATATATGTACTCTCTGAAATTTTCCATGAATAATATTATGTCAATCATACAGAAGACTGCTTATATCTCAGTATTTCAGAGCCACAGCAACAACGGAATAAGAAATGAGTAATATTATTTCATGCAAGTGGCAGGTGCAAAATGCATTTCCTCACGCTAAACCAGCCAAAACATTATTCAAAACTTTGGCTTGTATTTACTAAAGGCTACTTTTCATTAGTTTTTGATTTTATATTTATTATGCTATACTAGTAGTTGACTGGGAGAGGAAACCAACAGCTATGGCCATTTGCAGTATTTAGTAAAGATACGGCCAACAATTGAAGCGAATAAGAGTATTACTCTCATTCTTTGCAATAATTTCTTGGCATTTAAAAATGTTTGTCACCTGATGATTTGAGGGATAATAATGCTCTCCATATTTTATTCTTACGGCATCATCAAATGCCCACATTTTACATTTTTAAAATCTGTTTAGGAAACTACTCATAATGTATTTTCTATGAATTCAGTTATAAACATTATTAAAATCTTAGAATATTTCTTTGTATATAATCAGGTTTCCTGCTTTGGAAACATTTTTGGAAATTACCTAACTGAATTACAAACAATTATAAAATAGACATTTGCTTCTAGCATCTAGGCAGTTATGATGGTAGCTGATCCAACCCAGAGTCCTCTGGATTGCCAAATACAGTGGAATCCCGGTATAACGAGTGCTCATAATCCCTCGGAAATCACTCGCTAAATCAAGCGCTCGTTATATCCGAAGGTGTTGAAAAAACCCACCTAATTCTCAAAGTTGTTCGTATTTACAGTTTTTCTTTTGTTTCCGTGGTATTTGATGACAGTAAACAGCAAAAAAGACATTTCAGGCACAATCTGGTAGAATATCAACATATTTCATGAAAGAAACAGGACATTTTCCATTATATAAAACATTAATTCCCCTAGTTTCGGTGTTTTTCTTCCAGTTCTTCTATTTTTCGATCCCCGAAGAAAGCTGTAAAGACAGCGTAACTCGTCGGAATTAAAATATTAGGTATACTGTGGAAGTTTTTGGATAATTTTGCAAATATGCCATGACGATAATATCAGCTTTGTTGAGTTTTCGAATGTTAACCGCCCAGTCAACACAGGGTTCGTAATGACGTCTTTTATGAACTCATTCGTAAGACCCCTTTACGACTCAGCATTAAGAGACATGACGAGGTCTTTTAGTCCTCACACTTCATGACGTCAGATGAATGAGAACTTGAAGACCTCTATCCTTGAGGGTGTTTACGAGCTCCTATGGATGAATTCCGAGAGAGTTCACACACGAGGCCTGAATAAATAGAAGAATAACGAATTCCGATTCCCCTGCTCCTGTTGGCTATGCCGAAGTTCAACGTGCTTTTATGCGGGTGAGAGTGTTTAATAATTTATTTTGCGTCGTTTATCTATGGATATACTCAAAATATTTGAAAACGGTGCTTAATGCGCGACTTGGCCTTGGTCATGGATATTCCTCCAGGGTGAAGAAGATCCACAACTTGTACGCCAACATGGGAATTACAAATTAAAGTTTCATCAAGCCATCGGTAAGTTTCCACTATGTTACACTAATATAATGGCATGTATCTTAATTATCTGATAGTTTTACATTCATATATATTTGCTCTAATGTTAGCATAAAGTGGGGTTTTAATATAGTTGTGGGAGTGGAGAAAGAAGAGTGAAAAAATAGTGTTTGTTCGCTGAAGTCGTCGCGTGTTTGTTCTCTGAATTGTTTTCGTGTGTTTGTTTCCGATTTAATGAATATAATGTATTATTTTTGGGAAAATTACCTTTATTCCGAGGCCATGAATAATTTTTCTACAGCTTCAACGCTAAAAGACTCGTGGTGATGAGGCACGTTTCATGGCCGCATATAATCCTCTATTGGGCATTATTATTGCGTGATGACATATGTTTTGGCGTGTTTCGTTCGTTTAATTAACTGCAAACCCTTATTTTTCTATTTTTTGTCTAATTTGTGTATGAGATAAATTATGATATTGAATATTATATTTCATGCAGATTGAATTGTTGAATACTGTGCCATTCATATTCTAGGTTACAAAAGATTTCTTGTTTACCTTGCAGGTCGGCTGACGCCGCTTCATTTTGCAAACCTCGGGATCTACTCAACGCTGATATATGTATCTCTTGTGAACATCTGTGATCAGTGATAGGTAGTGCCAGTGTGGTGTTCCTTTATTTCCCAATTTGATACCATCCATCAGTTTGCGGTGAACTAAACTGCTTTTATATAGTTATCAGCAGAACATTGCCAGATTTTCATTATTATTTGCTTCGGGAGTGATTAAGGTGTTCATATAGGTTTAGGTACATCTGTAACTAGTGTGTTCAAGTGGATACTGTTTGCATATATATTTTAATATTACATTTATTCCTGGTCTTTCAAATAAGTTGTGAGTAGGTTTCTCAGTTTCGCACTGTTGTATCGTGGCTTTACATTTTGTTTGACTACTGTTTGTAGTGAGTGCTAATGGGTACAGTTTACATTTGTTTTTTCTTAAGACTCGACATGTGTTTGGGACCAGTGGGATGAGGTGAGTGGTGTATGAATACTTTGTTTACAGTTGTCTTACATATTCATGCCTCATCTATTCAGTGTAATCCACTGTCTTCGTGAAATAAACGAATTGTAGTAATAAACTTGTAAGTTGTTGTTGCTACTTATGTTGATCCATACTTCCAATTGCACCTCAATTTCAATGTATTTGTGTATGTCTTGCAAGTCATATAGTTTCCATGTAGGTACCTTGTTCTTTTACTTAGTGCGCGTAAGGTATTTTGAAATACAATAATGTAGGTATTCCTGTAAAATTAGCAAATGGGGTAGAGTCGGCAACCCGCCGTACTTATCGGCGAGTTTAGAACCATCTATCGGAATAATAATGAAGTGGGTCCAATTCATGGTTTCCTGGTAGTTCCATAAGCTCGCACATGGTAGCGCCACATTTGCGTCCACGTCACGTTAGATCTCTCACAGAAGTCTTAAATGACCCCATGAATGAGCTCTAAAAGAGCTTTGAAAGCCCTCGAGTATGACTCGTTTAGGTGTGCATATGACTTCATGGTGACACCATTATGAAGTCATTTTGAATTTTCTTGGATGGCTCCTACACATTCGTGAGAGCTATTTACGAATTCACGCGTGACTCATATGTGTTGACTGGGCGGTACGTCCATCAGTTGATTTTGAGTTTTTAAAATTGACGATATATCGTTGCTCGATAAATATCGTCTTATCGTGACCCGATATGTTACCGGGTCACGATAAGACGATCGACGAAAACGATAAATATCGCGATCACGATAAATATCACGATAAAATACCATGACATCGTGTCCCGATAAAATATCACGATATCGCGTCCCGATAAAATATCACGATATCGCGACCCGATAAAACATCACGATAAATATCACAATAAAAGAAAGTGATATTTATCGTGATAGACCACTGAAATTGAAAGAGAGAGTGTGAGAGAACTGCTGAGAATTTGAATTAGCAGATAGCAGAATAGTAAGTTTTCAAGCGTAATTGCTCCAGCTTAAGCGAAGGCCAACTCATACCTTTCCTCCCGGTCTGAAGCGCCTATTAGTGCGGAAACAGACTTGAAAACACCCATAGGACCATAGAACGGCTGTCTTTTTCCGACACGATTAACCGGTGCAACATATGTTGCACCGGCACCGTAATATCACCATCTTTTATCGCAATATTTATCGTGATAATATATCGTGATATTTTATCGGGGCGCGATATCGTGATATTTTATCGGGGCGCGATATCGTGATATTTATCGGGACGTGATATCATGTTATTTTATCGTGATATTTATAGCGATATTTATCGTACCCCGATATCTTATCGTGCCCCGATTATCAATATCGCCCATGCCTAGACCTAACTCCCTCTCCTACTCTCATCTTGCTTGTCGTCCGCCCACTCCCCTCCCACTGATGACTGGGCCTAACAAAAGAAGAACATTAAATGGGAGCGCTCAGAGGGTAATGAAGGCCGTAAATCGCTAATATTTGGACATAATTGGCTTTAGGTGTTGTAGATATGGCACACATCTTTTATTTTTAGTTTAATTCGCAGATAATACAAAATACAATAGTTTATTTTTGCTAGGCGGAGTATCGCCCTCGAGAGATATCTGTTGTAATACCGAGCGTATACCGTGGAAGGAACTTTTTGGCCTCGCTATATCCGCTTTATTTTACATGTAAAACATAGGCCTTTTGGCGGTACAAAGACAATCACTCGCTATAACGTGATTCTCGCAATAAGCCGTACTCACTATACCGGGCTTCTACTGTAATAAGTATAAAGTGGACCTGGGAGTATGTTGAGAAAGCAATCTAGAGGACTCTGGCCCAAACCACACTTTAGTTGCCCTCTATCACCTGATCATAGATTTTAAAAATGCATGGAACTAAGCCAGTTTCCGGAAAGAATCATTCACAGGTTCAGTGGCGTAGCCAACCCTGGTAGCACAGTAGATATTCATTACAGATATGGAAAAGAAATCGTGGGGAAGGCACGTCACTCTTGAACGCTAACTAGTATTTTAAGGAAATCTCTTCCTCGGCTTTTCTATTTCAGGGGTCTCGAAGTTCAATTACGTTTAGTAGCATTCATCCATCGCATATGGTGCTAAAATAAGATAATGATGATATTAAGCTGTTCGAGTAATAATCGATTATTCGTTCTCCTGTGCAGAAAACTAATGAAAACATTTATTCGGACACCAGTAATTCGCTAAGTGGATTCCTTCAGGCCGGAACATGGAAATGTGGCAACGCTGAGTGGGGGTCGTGTTTGGAAGCATGGCGACTATGTGCAACATCAGTCCGTGTGATTAAAACGCATAATTTCACTGGTTAAAAAGACCCAACTCGGCTTTCTTTGTGCATGCTGTGGTGGCTTAAGGTAAGGAAAATTGCTTTAAGAAATTTTCGATAAGTTGAGGGTGGAAAATCAAGATTATTTCTTCTAAAGCATTACGGCTAAGAGCCGGCCGGCCATTGCCGGAGGGAAATTGGGAGTACGAAAATGCAATGAAGATTATTTCTATGGCAATTATACAATATTATGTGTTTATGTTATGGTTTGATATTATTATTGATTTAGCAGAAATCGTTATTTATTCATTTGGTGGGCCTTACGAATAACTGGTGTAGTTATATGGCATTATGAATTTGGTTTATTGCTGATTAAACAACGGTTACATCATATCCCTTAAGTATTGATATTAGCCCAGAGTAAGAATCTGTGGTATTACTAATATTTTTTAGAAAGAATCATTGATGTCCTGCATTTAGCTTTGATTAGATAAACGATTTTTATTCCTAAAACTTCTCTTTTTTCAGTTAAAGATGCATTGGCGTTCTTGCTATGTACATACATTGGAGGATACTGTGCATTTAAAGCAACACAAAAACTTTGTTGCCGTTTGTGTTCCCGTACATTGAATGACAGTGAGAGGTTAAAATGTGCATGCTTTGATGAATTTAATCGGGGTGGTTTGACAATACCAACGACAATAGTGGTTGATTGAACAAGGGTGCAAAGGCAGTGAATAATGACTTGCAGTGCAATAAGGGGCCATTGTGTGCAAAGTATAAACTTAGTACGTTGAGGTATCCAATTGCAAAGGTAACGTTAATGTTGTTTTAATTTATTGCATATATTTCTTTGCATTGCATAGATAGATCACCATTATTATGTAATTTGGACGTTAGTGCAATATGATTTTTTTCTGGTTATAAAACCTGTTTTGTTCTCGAGTGTTCTTAAGTTTTTTGTTTATTTGATTGAATCTAAATGTTTGTTAATAAATTGACTCTGCAACTACTTGTATGTGTTAATGAATTTCAGTTCCAATCCTTGTTATATAATTATAATCGTAAAAGAAGTGCAAGAAGTACCATGGTTAGCCGGTAGGTGCGAATTAATTTCAATTTAGACTGATAGATGGCGTTGTCGTCGCGCCATCATGAGCCAGCTCTTACTTCACTTATAATCCGCTGGGTGCGCTACAATCGTCCGAAGATAAGGGATTTCTGTCCGATTGCCGAAACCCATACAATCGATTTCTGTCGCATTTCTCTTCACTTTCCCAAGTATATACAGAAGGTATTTCCCGTCAGGGAAGTGATTTCTATTCGATATCTGAGTACTATCTTGAAAACTAAAGGAAATTCCTTACAATGTGCTACCTGGGAAGATGTTCTCCAGGGGGGGCAAAAATAAGTTAGCGTTCCATAACCGCACCATAACTCAAGTTTGTTTTTGCCCCTTCATGAAAATTGTTAAGATTTCTTAATACAATTTGTATTTATTATATTTCTCTCTCTCTTTGAATGTCAACGGGCACCTTCAGCTAGTTAACGTGTAATTTTTCATTTTACTAATGAGCCGGCGGGGGCAAGTGCCCCACCCTGCCCCACCGTGGCTACGCCCATGCACAGGTTATTATCTGAGGTGTCTTCCGTATCGTCAGCTGAATAAATGATCTTGAGAGGTAATATAGTTCCTTTTCTACTACTAAGACCTTGTTGACAAATAGAGTTATGGTGAGTGGGGGGAAGGGGGGGAAGGGTCTGGATGTGGAGAGGGAAGGTTCCATTTCAGGCATATCTATGCTAGCCTTGCTGAGC
The DNA here is from genome assembly GCA_933228895.1 of Platycnemis pennipes. NCBI lineage: Eukaryota > Metazoa > Arthropoda > Insecta > Odonata > Platycnemididae > Platycnemis > Platycnemis pennipes. Next base: position 88,734,197 of record OW121857.1, read on the forward strand.
TTGAAGGGGAAAAATAGGGAGGGGGTCAGTGGATAGCATCATGGAACATCTGTTATGATCCTTCCTCTCCTAGAAAACACTGGGGAGCAGTTGCAGGTGGTTGATTGGAACCGCTTCAGGTGCTGAATGGAATAGGGAGGGTCAGGGATGCGGCATCCTTATCTTATGGGTGGGTCTTTGACCCCTCCTCTCGCACTCTGACACCTCAGGACCATCACCTTCCCTTTTCCCCCCCATTCTTCTCAGCACCCAAAGCAGTTCCAATCAACCACCTGCATGCACCCCCCAGGGTTGCCCAGAAGAAGAGAAAGGAACGTCAAAGACATTCCACGATGCCATTCCCCCAACCCGTCCCCACCTTTACCCTCCCCCCTTCAAGCTCAACAAGATATATAGATAAGCCTGCAACTGGGACCTTCCCTCTCCACAACCAGACCCTTTCCCCCCCATGCACTGTAAACCCGTACTCCCCAGCCATCATAATCCTTACCCCCACCAATACAACCCTCCCAAGTTTCCTAGCGGCATCACCCACCCTCACTCACCACGTCCATGCTACAAGATTTTGGTGTGGACAGCCCCTTCACAGAGAGCTGAGCTAGGAGTGCTCACCCTAAAAGATGAGGTAGGGTTAACGGAGAATTTGAACTACCATAATTCCAGGTGCACGGCAGTGAGGAAGGTATATGCCATCACATGTAAATTTTAATCAAAGGAGATCAGTGTTCATTATGGAAATGATAACAAAAAATAACCACTCTAAATGATAAATAATGGCATTAACTTCTATTTCTACATTACTCAAGGTCTAAATCATATGCGGAGTTACATGTGGAAAATGTTGGGGAGAGACTAACATATGTAGGAAATGAATGCACTACTATTCATGCATTTCACATTTGATGCACATAATCGGCAACACTGATTTGTAGGTGTCTACGTCGGCAAAATTAGTTTTACTGAAGCAGTTTTACTCCGAGGCTTGTAAAAACAAATTCCATTTATTCCTGAGGATGGACCCGAAGTTCATAATTTCAAACAATTTGTATTTTCAAATATTGCCATGTATTTATTATAGGCTTTTCATCGGGACCACCAGTTTTGCTTCGTATAATCAAATCTTTTTATTTTCGTGCTTCATATTATCAATAGTCTACCGCATGAATTCCATTCTATAGCATTTCCAAGAGTTGAGGAGGATAAAAAGTCATGATGAGCCTATTACCTATATTTGGTAACGACCCTTAATATAGCATTGAGGGGGTACTCATTGTATATGAGAATCAGTCACTATCTTTCACATCAGCTGTGCATGTGTTTACTTGCAATGCTACTGGAACATGTTTGTATAATCACATGCAATACATTTCTAAAGAACTGAGGATAGGTTTAATAACACAAGCATGTCTCAACATATGAACCCAGCGAGGGCAACATTCATTAACCTTCTGCCACTCCCCTTCCTCCAAGGATTAGAAGGCTATGGCTAGCTACTAAGATGGAGTGAAGTAATGAGTGATATCAATGACTGCAAATCAAATTATAAAATTCATCTTATTTTCCTTACCCAGTCTAATGTGTAGCATGACTATTGTTTGGAAAGAATATTGCATGAGAAGGAGACCTACAGAAAGATAGACTAGAATTAAAGATGGGAAGTATTGCCATGCAATAAGGACCTACAGTTCAGGAATCATCATTTTGTGACCCAAAAAATATATAAACTCATTTACAAGAGAAAAACTTCTCCTCAGAATGTATTCAAACCTATGTTCAATCAGCCTATCAGTAAACATTAAAAGAAAATAATCATGGATAATAACTTTGCTAAATTTCCTTACCTGAGTGGTGGTAAGTATGACTTTACTCTGCTTCTTCTCACTGCCTGTAATAATCATAAGGCAGTTGAGAGCCGGACTATAGCTTAAGATTGAAGAATACTCATATGTACAGAGAGCATTTCTGGAGCGGTGTTCCAATAAGTGAAGACCCCACTGGTCAACAGCAAGCCACAATACTCGTGGCCAATTTGAAGTGAATGATTGCTGAAATTAAACAATAAATAAGTCATTAATATGTAAGACAAATTATACCCATTAAATTTTCTCCAAAACAACAAATTCTATCACACAAACCTTCCTTTTTTTAAATATTCCACAACACATTGATAACTGAATAGTGACCAGCTGGCACAAAAACAAAGAACTCACCACACAAAAGTGGAAAATTTAAATGCCAAGGCAACATTTCAACACTTAAAGTATAAGTACACACTTCAAGTCAATCACACAGCTCAATAGAGGAGTTAACCAGTTAGTGGACAATTTCTGATAGGAAGCAGTGACTATCTTAAATGCATGGCATAAAATATTTCATCCAAAATCACTTAACTTTGTTCCATGAAAATTTATTGTCACTAGACCATATTGACACTCATTCATGTTGTAAGTGATATAATTAATATCATTCATGTTGATATTCTTTGAAGAATTCATTCTTGAAAGAAAACAGTAAATTTCTTGGCACATATAAAACTGCTATTTTTGGAAATTAAAAATCAATTTTCTTTCCACAAATTTCCTAGCATTAACAGATCAATGATTATCATTTTTTCTTCCATGCCAAAAAATATCTCATTGCATCTTATGATCTGGTGCATCAACGTTAGAGTCCTGCATAGGTTAGAAAATATGACAATTTTGTACATTAATTATACAGTGGTACCTCGAGATATGAGTGCCCTGACATACAAGTTTTCTGAGATACGAGCTTTCACCAGGGTCTCGAGATACAAGTCAAAATTTGAGATAGAAGCCAGCCTCGGTGACATCACAGCCAGTTGGCATAGCAAGCCACCACTTAGATTTGCGAGTCTTCTGCATTCAATTCACGTGTTCACATCGCTGCAGGAGTATCTCTGTCAAGTTGTTTTAATTTTGTGTTTTTTTTGGAACTTAAGTAGTTATTTAGTTAACTTTCTCATAAAGTAGTTTATTTTTCATTAGTTTTTTTCATTTCATTTTCATTCATTAGTTTAGTTTTTTTAGTTTATTTAGATTAAGTTAATTTTCACATTGCAAATTTTGTGCCCCACATAATGAATTTCACATATTGGGTTAGCATGAACACAATTAAGCATGATTCACCTCTTTTCATACTCCCTGATAATTATCAGATCAACCTGTAGTTATTACATTAACAAGCATTGGGGAAGTGCTGATGGGAAACGGGAAACAATGCCTTGCTGAAATGAGGGGACAACTGGTTAACTCTTAAGGAAGAATAATGAAAAGCATAGTGGAGAAGCAAAATCCTTAGAGAATGAACGAAGCTCCATTATGATTCCCGGAGAGTAAACTCTCAATTAAGACTTTCTCAAGGCTTGGGAAAGATGACAATTTCTACCAGGGAAACCACACCAAGTTTCAAGCAGTAGCCAATGTGAGGATTATGGTGTGACCAACAGTTATATTCATGCGGTAGACAATATAATAATTTGGGCTAATATTGGGGTTTCATAGGGTAGGCAATATGGGGTTTCGTGGGTAGCCAACGTGGAATTTTATGGGGTAGCCTATATTGGGGTTCCGTGGGGTACCCAATACAGTCTAGCCCACTTATATCAAACTTGTTTATAATGAAGTCCCAGACATAACAGAGAGGCTATTCCCAGACATAACAGAGAGGCTATTCCCCGTCAAAGACAGGCTGGGAAAAACTGGTCCACATATAACGAAGTTCGTTATTATGAAGTAAATATTCAGCCCCTTCAACTTCCTTAAAAAGGGCTTGATTGTATAGGGTTTTGTAGGGTAGCAAATATTAGCATTCATTGGCCATATTACCCTATTGACCCAATATTGGGCTAATGTTGGAAGGAGTCAAAAGGTACAAACATGAGTTTGTTTGTACCTTTTGACTCCTTCATAAGTTTGGTGAGTTTGAATCGCTCATTACAACCTCACTCATTGTTTTCACATGAGTTTTGCTCATCGATCTCAGCATAGATAAGAGAAGTTGATAAGAAAAATTGAAGTGAGAACAACAAGTGAAATTGTTACGAATGATTCAATCACAAACACATGACTCCTTGGTTACCAATTTAAGATTATCCTAATGGTTTCAAACACACGTCCCCTGCACTGAATTATTCTAACTGGCACAAGATAAAATCCAGACTTATTTCAAATTAAGGAGTAGAATTTATTGTATTGATCAAAACTTATTAAATATATGCCCTATTCATAAGAGGAAAGTCAAGCCTTATTCAATATAACTCCTAAATAATGATTGTTACTTGAAGACTTAAGAGTAATTCAGATATCACCCATGAGCATAAACTTGCATACTATTAGTGCATTATAACACTCAATAAAATCAACAAAGTTTCATGCATTGACATGCAAGGGAACTTTTTATCAATCAATTTTAAATAAAACTTTTCAATTCCAAAAACTACAAAATAATTACTACCACAATTAAAGAAGAGAGCAACTCGGTGGTGGGGGAAGAATCTCCATCCCAAATCTACAAATAGAAATATGTAATTTAAATTTCCTCAGCTAACGAAGACAATTTATTCGTTTTCACAACCATCATCATAATTTTCTAAGAATTTTCCTAAATTACACATATGTATTGCACTTGCCAGCACCTCTTACTTTGAAAACCATAAACAAAGTTTTTGTGAATGCTACGTTACCTTGAAATATGTATAAACTTTTGAAGCAAACATTTTTGATCACATTGATATTTATGTATCTCTAATTAGGATTTCAGAAGGATTCTCTGAGGCATAAACTTCATTTGGAACACCCTCACAAAAACAAAGCTCATTGCCATAAACTTTGCCCACTACACAAAACCTAAAATAATGCTCCTTGATGGTACTTTTTTCTCTTTTCTTTTATTATACTATATAAAGAAATCAGAGCTAATTGCTTATTTTATTATGAGTGCCTAAACTTATTAGTAGGTGTTCTGCAATGAATATGAAAAGGACTTTTCCAATAAAGTAATAGATGTTAACAATCCTAGGTTTCACAGCAATTACAACACTTATAAACTTAAAATGATAGTGAAAATGTAGAGTGATGTACAACTAGAACTGTAAATAAACAAAACATTTGAAGCATGAGTGACACAAAAATTAACTGAACATGCTTCCTAGAGCTAAACACCAGCACTAAACTAATTCACATCCCATAAAATTAATTATGTATCCCACGCTACCAGGGTATTTAAGCAAAAGAAGTGTTCAATGGGTCATTTTAACTCACCATCACATCAAAAATGGTGGCTCTATGTAAAGGCCAGCTCTGAATGAGATTAAGGAATGCCTTCTTTGCTTCAGCAGGAGTCATACCACGCAGACTTTGGTGGTGAATGGCAATGCCCTCATGTGGCACATTTGGAATTAGACGAGGGGGTAAGCAGTGACTGCAAATAGCTCTGTAGTCCATCAGTTCCTCTCGGCAATCACCTAGTTCAAGCTGAGCTTGGAGAGCACAAAGCATCATCTGAAAATGGAATGACTTGATTAAGCTAGGTCATCATATAATATAGACTGAAGTTATAAAATATAGTTTCCTTATTGGATCATCTTAATTCTTATATAATAGATTCATAAACATTAAACATAAGGGATTTGGCACACAGAAGTAAAGCCTAAAACTTACGCTGTATCATGATAGATTTTTGATAAGCATAGAAGTATTTGATAGCAAAAGTTTATCATTATTTAGTAAAAAAATGTGAAATCAATTGTCATTAGTTGATTATACTCGTTTCTGAGTAACTTTTTTGGTTTTCCAACACATGAGATTTAATGGTAAACAAAACTTTCAGAAACCATGATGCTTGAGCTTCAAAACCCAGGTCATGTGTTCTGAATTATTGAGTTTTGCAGAAGTTTTGTCCACCATAAAATGTCTCCAATTGCCATCTTTTGCACTAATATTAAACAGCAGGCTCATTGAGGAACTGAAGGAAAAACTGCATAAAATAATTGTTAGGAATCACAGATCCAGTGATGACGCCGATGACCTCATCACACATCAGTCCTTTATGGTACTAATGAATGAACAACTGCTGTGAGAACAAAAATTTTTTAATCTAACCAAAGAAGAATTACTAAGCAGAAATGCACATGGAATAATTTGTATTGAAATAGTAAATTCAATGGGGGCCCTTAACAGAAGGGGAAACACCCACCGATTCCTTCTCAGTGATAGGGAAGCGGTCTGAACGCAGACTGTGCAGCACTTGGTGGTAGAGCAGCTCCTTCTCCACGGGGTCATCCAAGTCGAGAAACTGATCAAAGAAGAGGTGCTTCTTGAAGAGGAACAGGTGGTGGGGGGGATGGTGATGGGGAGGAGGAGGGGGAGGGTTGGCGTTGTGCTGCATGTTCTGCGGGTGGTGGTGGTTGTGGTGGTGGTGCTGGTGTTGGTGAGGGTGTTGGTGCTGATGGTGCTGCATTTGCACTGGTGGCTGCTCCCCATTCGGCTGTTGTGGGTAGCGGTGATTGGAGTTCCTAGGCTTGAGGTGCCCCTGGAAATTGTTGTGCATCACGGTTATGTTCCCCTGTGGTTGTGACGCTGCTGCAGCCGCGGCTGCTGCCGCTGTTGCTATTCGATACCTCTCCCACTTGGACATCACATCGGCCACCTTCTCTTCTGGCATCAAGCTTCGCTCAGAATTACCCAGCACCTCATATATGGCATAGCCTGCAATTGAATGGAAAAAGTCTTTAACTGAGCCTAAAACGATACCCTCTTCAACTACAGTATTGAACCCAAAGGTTGGTCTCATTGATAAGAGTTAAAGTGAGCAAGTACTCATCCCTATAGAAAGAGAAAGCCATATATCATGGTAGGAGGATATATTAGCCACCTGTGCTTTCCCAGAAAGATCTGGTACCCAGAAAATCAAAAAGCTTAGATATATCTAGGTCAAAACAGACATCTCCTACATTTGAACCAAGTTCATTTAAACTCTGGTTATCTAGTAGTTCAAAGCTCTGCCCATCAGTCTATCATACTACCATGTGTATACCACATTACAAGACATCAAAAATCAATGATAAATCCCCCTAATCAACTACCACCTCCATGCAGTTGGAATGAGTTCAGTGTTTGTATTATTACCCCACAGGTGGCTAATCAGAAATAATAGATATTACTCATGGTAGAGACAACCTTGCTTGATAAGTCAATGATTTAGAGCTGAGCAAAAGGTAGTCCAAGATGCATCCGTTCCTGAGTGAAGCAACTTCAAAATGGAATACAACTTTAGGACGGAAGCCATTCAAGTGGCAATGTCATGATAAAAGAAATTATTCAAAGAGGCAGAGAAACACAATCTCAAATATTTTCAATAGTACATACCATGATATATTTCAACAGCGTGAATTATTACATTTATGATAAAACCAATATTTACTGGTAAAACAGAGGATGAAGATTTAAAGAATAATTTAAGAGTTTCAGTGACAGAAAAATACATCAGAAGCATCAAGTAAATGTTCAAAGCACAAGAGGTAAGGAAAGATAAGGCAGTAAGGTATAAGTTAATAAAACAACACCAGTATCCAATCCCTCCCCTCCTAATCTGAGTGTACCACAAAAAAGTATGGGGCAACAGGTATTTATGCATGTGCACACATTTTAGATCAAAAATGAGGAATGTCTCTTCCTTTAGTGAGTACATAATTATAATGACATTTGAAACAGTTTTAGCCCATTATGATTCAAATGTAAACTTCTACAATAAAAAAATGATGCCTAGTAAGTTTTGTATAAAATATTTTTCATTAAAACATTGATTGAAATTGGCATAAATTAAGTTTTTTTCGTAAAGAAAATAGACTAACCCATTGCAGTTTCACGTAGACCAATCTTAGCCTTAACAATCTCCATGACATCCTTTGCCGTGGCCGAAGGATGGAACTCAACAGCATGGTACTGTCCATCCATGAAGTGGAATCGTGCATAAATTGGCCTTCTGTTAATTGTACACATAATCTCTTCCCTTGATGGCGGCCATTGCCGTCTTCTGGTCCCTTGAGTCTTGTGGAGGCACTGTGAGAAAAGTAGAAGGTTATTAATCCATTATCTTGTATTCATAATCCTCAGGGATATTTCTGAAATTAATGACCAGAAAAACAAACAACAGTGATGTAAACGACAATATTGTGTTATCTTCAAGTCTCATTAGCACCACAAATTAAACTTATTTAGTCGAACTTGCAATCAGTAAAAGAGTCAGTCTTCTGCACATCATCATGTTACAAAAAAGAGATACATGGTTAAATAATTGTATGTGCAATGAGTATAAAAATATTCATGCATCATTAGGAGTGCAAACACTTCTCCATCTAAGTACTTCCATTACTTCATCTGCTAATTCTAGAATCCACTTCTACAATGTGGAAAATACATTTCTTCCTGAGTTTTTAACAAAATCCATTTCTGTAGTTCTCTCCTCTATGCTTCAGACATAAGGGTAGGGAATAGACACAAGGAAGCCAGGAGAGAAACAGAAAAGCATTGGTCGAACAATGAGTAGTGGGGGGCAGTATGTTTGGGGATTGGTAAACTGGAGTGAGAGTGGAATTAGTAGAGAAGAGAATGTAGATGACATTTATGGAGTACCAGTTGGTAATCAATTTGAGGATACTGGGATGAATGATCAAAGGACAAAAAAGAGGACAGATTTCATTTTTTTGCTTTGATCGTTGCAGGGCAAGAAGATGTAGGAGTAAAATGTGAGAAGAGTTGAAAGTGTTTTATGAGTTTTTGGATATTTCTAAGGTTTGGGGGACATCTATATGATATGGAAGGGCATTGGGGTAGGAGGAATGAGGTGCTGTTGCTATTTTTTATGAAGTAAAATAAATTCTCAAGGAATGTTTGCACTTAGCGGAAGCCTGAAAAGTAAGTGGTGTAGAGGCAAATTTACTTAAAAAGAAAATACTTCCGTGATCTTACATTTACTACCTTTACCCAAAACCACAAAGTTGGATGCCCTTAACCTCAGCAAGGCAACCATGGCTAAATATAAAAAAAAATTCCCAAGATGCAATATAAACCATTCACAGAATCAAAAATGAAGAGCGTTATTCAGTTTATTTGTGAGTGGAAACGTACGTAAATCAACTAAAGTATGAAGTACACATATACCTTTTCAGCAAAGCGGGCATATTTTCCCTCTTCTGATACAGAGTCAGCAGCACACCTCTTAAGATGTGACAGCAGGTACTTCCTGATGGATTTGTCTGTTGGAAGCACCACAGAGCATGCCAGTGAGAGCAATGCCCAGTGGCGGAGATTCACCCTGGAATTGGGATCAGGATGATCTGTTGTCTGCTTTATCAGCTGCAGGTAGAGCTCATTGAGCAGACTTTCTTTCCTCATGCATTGCTCCATTATCCGTTGAATCAGGTTAATGTGCTCATCCTCCGCTCGGCGAATGGTATCCCCTGGTAAAAAGAGTAGTTAGGGCTTAAGCAGAGTGGAAAAGGATAAAAGGAGTTGTATTGGTGATCTATTCCTCCAACACAGAATCAACAAATGATGAAGTAAAGTTTTTTTGAAATTTAATAGTGTAAAGAATGGCTAACATTGATGCAAATATGCACAGCTTGCATAGCGACTTAATGTTAACATTCTAATGCAATTAGTCCTAGTTTCAATACATCTAGTGGGATGCATTTGTGGGTAAGGAATGGTATGCATATATACTTCTTCATCATTTATGATCATATCCTAAGTGAATCTGATGAGCATTTAGTAAGCTAAAATAATGATAATTACCAAAGTAAATTAATACTCATGCTCAATCCCAATGCTAACCCAATACTCAATAACCTAACCAAAAATTGTAACACTTAAATATAAAACTGCAGCTTCGTAACCCAATAGATGTAAATTGTTTTCCATGCTGTTTGCTTCACCCTTGTGAGCATACCTATACACAACAAAGAAACATAACCAATGAGAATAAAGCCTGATGGTTCAGGGTTTTTTAAGCTATACGTAATATCTCTGACGGACAATATAGCTATGGTTCTTCATTATATTCCCAAAAACCATCATCCTAATCAATTCTAATAAACATTTTGACTAGTCAAAGCTCCACTGAGACACGAGGTTTTGGTAAACCATCTCCAAACTATAGACTAAGTGTGAAAAAATTCTTCCAAGATGGAAGGGAATAACAAGTCCTAAAATATAAACATACGTATATATAAAGCGGACAATGACCTTAAAGGGAGAATATGGTAGTACACATCCATTGGGCTCATTCAAGAACAATTCATTTGACTGAACATGTACTTACGCTAACTAAATATAGTTTTTAGTGTAAGATGTTTCAATGCCAAATTAACAGCAAAATAGTCTTACCAATATAATTAATGCTGGATCAAATATAATATCCATTGCCATAGGATTTTTAATTCTATCATTTAGTTTCATAACCAATACAAAAAACCTAGCTTAGTTTACTCATCTCTAACTTTCATTTTCACTGATGAGCCTGTAGTTCACCATGATACTCAAGGCAAGAGTTCAAGGATGTCAGACATGATAAAACAATTTATGAAAACCTTTTTCAACAGAAATTCACAGCTTACCATTCTGCCCAAGTCCTGCATATGTGAGAATGATTTGGAAGACTTGTAATGCTATCTGCTCCTCAGTCTCTGGCATTTTGCTAAGACTTTGGGGAATGGGCTGTCGTCCAAATGCCCAGAAGGCATATGAGAATCCTTTATATGTCTCTCCATGGTCTGAAGGCCCATGCTCAGACCTAAGCTTTTCTAATCTATGCTTACTCAATCTGAAATGAAGACAAAAAGTATTTCAAATGTTTAACATCAACTTCCACAGACTCAATAAGTTTAGCGATAATGGTGAATACTTTTCAACTAAAATCACATAAGACTTCAAAACAAAAATAAATTATTAATTTTTAAGCATTAAAAACATTATCATGATCATATAATCACATGTAAACAAAGTCATCAATGGATAGTAAATATGTGAAAAAACCTTTCACTAGACAATTATGATCAACTTCTGATTTAGTAATTCAAGTATCAGTATCCTACTAACTCAATTCCATTAACTGTTTATAAATTCTCTTACACCAAAAAATTATTCAGCATATGCCTGCCATACGACCAATATGTTGCTAGCTCAATGGAATGAATCGACAAAAAAAAAGTCAGTGACAAATGTCAACAAATTTTATCATGCAATACTGCATTCAAAATGCAGATACGTAGATCAGTGCACTGGCATTTTAACCACAAATTGGTAAAGTAGCCAATTTGAAGGGACCAATATAAAACATATAATGCCATACATTCAAAGAAGACATCACAAGTCTTACCATACAATTAAGCCATTAAGAATTTACCTGCGCAAAGTATTTCTAATAAATCCTCCACCAGTATCTTGAGGTTTTTTGAGTGAGTCACTATCAACTAATGTTCGGCGGCAGTTGATTAAATTGTGATATAAGCGTATCCTATCTTCATTGGTTATCACTTTTGCCTGGGGATAGAAAAAGGTCAATAATTATGCTTGGGAAGTTATATTTGACATAGGTAGGTACACCAGTCCTTGTTATAGGAAAATATTCATTAAAAAAAGAATGTAACACTACTGAAACTTAATAAAAGGAAGTCATATGTACCCTCCCAATGGGCTGCTCAGCCTCAGTGATCCATCCAGCCAAAGGAGGGTAATAACTGGCTATCAATGATCCAATTTCATTCTTCTGCGCAGTCTCAAAAACAAAACAACGATGAGAGTCAGGAAGAACCTTCATAAGGTTTATAGTAATGAAAGAGTCACTTGGGTCCAAAAATATGGACTCAATGTCATGATATCGGTATTCATTGAGGATGAATTTGTCATCAGGCTTGATCATCAGAATTCCATCACAGTTAACTCCAAGAATAAGAGTGTTCCCTGAAAAAATGATTCAGAAAAAAGGTTTTATAACACAGGACAAGTAACACTCATTGGCATTAGCCACAAATAACATTTCCTTTCTAATTTTTTACCACTAGACACCCTACTATCCATTAGTACGTTTTTACCATTAATTAAGCTATGTTATTTCTATTAATCCCTCTCCCATCATTAACTTCTGCAATTCCTAGTTGTCAAGTACATAGTTTATCCACCCAATTAATGGTGGCTAACAATTCTGCCACGATAAAACTAGCAGTTAACATAAAATCTATTTTAGTCTTTGTATAAAAGTATATAAATAGGAATGTACTCCTATGCTACAAATCTAATTCCTGGACAAGTTTTATGTAAAACAATATATTTGGCAGTTTGAGACACAAATCAATCCACATATAACTTTATATAAAGTTTATGTGCCTATAGTCTTCAGGAGAGGGGCAAACAAATAGAGAAACAATGATTTCATTTCTCTAAGGGTACAGAGATTCCTTGGGTTTACTCTACTACCCCAGCTGTATGATCACCTTCACATTAGATTAGCCATCAAGGTAATCATTTGGCACAACCCGTATCAGTACGTACTTTAATTAACCCTTTAGCTAGGGTAAATATACATGTATGTATTCACGTGCAACTGCGAGAGAAATGCTCTTATACCTTTGACCATGGCCTGCCACCAGAGCCCAGAATCCTCTCTTATTTTTATGACCCAAACTCTTCCTTCCCAGAGATAAGCAGTTGGCCATGACAATTTTCACTCCTCAACCAAACCAATCAGTCCCCAACTCATTAAGGGTTTTCCATAACGACAATTTATGCAACATTGAACAAAACACATCAATGTTTTGGTATCTACAGTAGAAGCCCGGTATAGTGAGTACGGCTTATTGCGAGAATCGCGTTATAGCGAGTGATTGTCTTTGTACCGCCAAAAGGCCTATGTTTTTTCATGTAAAATAAAGTGGATATAGCGAGGCCAAAAAGTTCCTTCCACGGTATACGCTCGGTATTACGACAGATATCTCTCGAGGGCGATGCACCGCCTAGCAAAAATAAGCTATTGTGTTTTGTATTATCTGCTAATTAAACTAAAAATACAAGATGTGTGCCATATCTACAACACCTAAAGCCAGTTATGTCCAAACATTAACGATTTACAGCCTTCAGTACGCTCTGCGCGCTCCCATTTTACGTTCTTCTTTTGTTAGGCCCAGTCATCAGTGGGAGTGGGCAGACGACGAGCAAGATGAGAGTAGAAGGAGTTAGGTCTAGGAATGGGCGATATTGATAATTCAATATCGGGATACGATAATTTTAGCATATCATAAGGTGGCGATAACGATATAACTCAGCGTGACGATAAACATCGTCTTATCGTGCCCCGATAACATATCGGGGCACGATAAGATATTGGGGCACGATAAGATGTCAGGGCACGATAAGATGAGATTTCGGGGCACGATAAGATGAGATGTTGGGGCACGATAAGATGTCGGGGCGCGATAAGATGTCGGGGCACGATAAGATATCGGAGCACAATAAGATATCGGGGTGCGATAAATATCGCTATAAATAGGTATCGCGATGACTATCACAATAAATATCGTGACCATGATAAATATCGCGATAAAATATCATGCTATCGTGACCACGATAAATATCGCGATAAAATATCATGATATCGTGCCCCGATAAAATATCAATATATATTATCACGATGGAATATCGTGATATTGCTCCAGTTAATCGTGTCGGAAAAAGACAGCCGTAAGTTGGCCTTCGCTTAAGCTTGAAAAATATCTACGACCCCCGAAACATGCCGTATTTCAGTGAACCTTCAGGCCAATTTTCCTAACTGATGGACGTACTGGTTAACATTCGAAAACTCGACAAAGCTGATATTATCGTCATGACATATTTGCAAAATTATCCAAAAACTTCCACAGTATACCTAATATTTTAATTCCAACTAGTTATGCTGTCTTTACAGCTTTCTTCGGCGATCGAAAAATAGAAGAACTGGAAGAAAAACATCGAAACTAGGGGAATTAATATTTTATATAATGGAAAATGTCCTGTTTCTTTCATGAAATATGTTGATATTCTACCAGATTGTGCCCGAAATGACTTTTCTGCTGTTTACCTTCGTCAAATACCACGGAAACAAAAGAAAAACTGTAAATACGAACGACTATGAGAACTAGGTGGGTTTTTTCAACACCATCGGATATAATGAGCGCTCGATTTAGCGAGTGATTTCCGTGGGATTATGAGTACTCGTTATACCGGGATTCCACTGTATATATGTATGTATACAAAAATTTATGGATTTATAAAGTATTCTGTATCAAAACAAACAGAGTATTGTGAGAAAATTAATAATTTGCTTGCTTTCAGTGTTTGTGAGTAAAAAGTTCCACAGGGAAAAAAATCATTCACCTTGAACGGGACTCGAACTCGGATCCCCTGATTTCCAGCAAGGTGCTTTAACCAATTAAGCTACCAAGGCATCATCTTTCTTTGCGGAACTTCTGTTATTGTGCAATTTTAGCAGGTAACCCTATTTAAGGTTCTCATGACCAGTTCACAGTCCTTCAATTTGTTATAAAGTAAGCACTTTAGTCTTTCAAATTCAACCTTAGGTTCTTGGATGGTGGTGCATGTGCACAACAGCGACTGCTTTGAGACATGATATGTCTAGCAGTTCGAGTACATCTTGTTCCTTTAAGGCCTCTAAAGTTCCACAGGGAAAGATGATGGTAGCTTAATTGGTTAAAGCACCTGGCCAGAAATTAGGGGATCTGATTTTGAGTCCCAGTCAAGGCGAATGATGTTTTCTGTGTGGAACTTCTGCTATTGTGCAATTTCATCAGGTAACGCCATTAAGGTTTTCGCAGCCAGTCCGCAGTCCTTCAATTTGTGATTGCAAGTAACTTAAAAAATATTCATATAGTTTACAGTTCCTCTAATGCATTGCCAACCCAATGAAACAAGAAACTGACCCAATGGGGAGACAGAAACGAAAAGGTAGTATTGGAATTAGAAGGGTCTTCTACCTGTTCAACCCTTTGCTATGGAAGAGAGGAACACAATCTGGCCCATTTTATTCTGCACAGGGTGGAAAGCAAACCATCTAGCTGCTGCAGCTGAAGGATTAGGTAGTTTCCATACACTGTTCAGTATAGGTATTTCTTTCATTCTGTTACAATAAATACTTACCATATGACCAATATCCTCTATATGTGACTTGGAAAAGGGTGGTCCCATACAGAGGGTACTGCATCACACAGGAAAGGTATAGGACCTTGGCAGCCAACTCAGATCTTCCCATTCCATATTGCCGATGAGCTTGTGCTAGTATCCCAACCTGAAATATGAAAGTATTCCATGATTGTCTGATTGTCTACAACTCAAAAAATAATAATAAGGCGACATAAAAAAACTGAATATAACAAGATGCATTAACATTTTGGGTAACAAAAGAGAGCCATGAGCCAATCAGTAGTATATGCTATTCATCTTCAAGATGTATTACTAGATTTGTCAGTTCTTTGAATGTTTTGACAATAATAATAATTTTTAATAGCAATAAAGGATATGGTTATGTGCATAGAGGACCTGTCAAAAGAATTAATACAAACAATATAAAAGGAAAATGACACCAGCAAATAAAATTACAGCATTTGATTAAGATCAACAAGGTATTCATCAACTACACTTTAAGGTGACCAAATTGTAACAATACATATAGGTATGCTTAAGGGATGGATTTCAGCCAACTTTCAACTGAATGCTGTAAGTTTTTAATCTAAATGTTATTTTTACACATATATGTTTGTAATATTAATGCTTTTTTGATGAATTACTTAAGTTTTCTTTGAAAGTACCAACATTATATTTGCAATCCGTTTTTTTTTAAATTATCAGGAATAAATGCCACCCTACTAACAAGTACCTATTCCAGTTACGAATATTCAAGCAACAAACATTCAAACATAGGAAGAGAGAGAGTGCAGTTTTATTATTTTTTGCAATACTCTACAAGTCCAAATTCTGAGCAGCAC
Organism: Platycnemis pennipes; assembly: GCA_933228895.1. Lineage (NCBI taxonomy): Eukaryota > Metazoa > Arthropoda > Insecta > Odonata > Platycnemididae > Platycnemis > Platycnemis pennipes. The sequence continues at coordinate 88,750,245 of OW121857.1, forward strand.
ACGTTCTTCGACCTTACGACAACCCAAATGAAACAGTGCCTCCTATGTCTACCCCTCAATGGCCCTATCAACAACAGCAGCTACCCCACTGTGTCAATTTGATAACACACCCATTGCTGACACTACTATATCATTATTACTCCACCACTTGTAACATTTCTTTGTTTTTTTGATAAATTAGCTCACTCATCATGGATAATGAAAAGCAGAAAGCAAGTATTGAATGCATGGTAGTGTCTAATACAGCCGAGTATTGAAGCAAGTAGATGATTCCTGTGTCAGCTTAAGGGACTTTTGGAAGGGGTCTCTACAACTGTATCACAAATATGTATTGATGCTGAGTGGCACTAATGGCAACTAAAAATATAAACTTTTTGTGGAGGGCTTTATGTCCTCAATCCATAAATAACTTAGAGGGATTCCATCTGAAAGAGAATGAAAAAGAGATTGCCACTATCCTCATTGATATTTGTGAAAAAAACTTCAGCTGGTCCCAGTTGAAGAAAACTGTAAAGAGCTCATTACATTCTGAGGAGCTTACAAATGAAGATTTCATGTATTTGGAAGAGATGCAGGGTAAGCAAGAGCAAGACAAAGAAGAGGACATTGTTTTATCCAAGAATGATGGCAAAAAAATGGTGTTTGAAGTATTTTCTCTAAAAGATATTGGCCTAAGTATTTTTTAGCAACAGGATCCCAACATTGAGAGGATCTCCAAGGTTTCAACTGGCATCAACAATGCTATTTTATGCTACTGTCTTATTATGACAAAAGGAAAAAGCATTGCAAACTTCCTTGGAGAAATTCTTCAGACCAGTGCCTTCTACCCCAGAAGCCTTGAAAACTGATACTGAAGAAACCAACACTAATGAAACACTGACTGATGATACATTTGATTAAGAAATTAGTGTGCATGAAGTGGAAAGTCTTCTTCCCCTGCAGCCCCACACAACCTTCTATCCTCTTATCATAGATTAGCTCAAATTCATAGTTCCAAATTGAAATGTAATAAAAGTTTTATTATCACAGTATTTTTATTAAAATGGAAAAATTAACAACTTATGAAAAATTCACATAAGGTAGGTACAAACTCTTTTCTAATGTAACTTTTTGCTAACTAGGGTGGTGTCTCTACACACCATGCCTGCATAACATTCATTAACGAAAACTTAAAGAATTATTAGTGAGATATACAATTTGATGCATGCAAAAACAATAAAAAACAATGAAATAAGGAAAATACTTTGATCACTACATTGATATCTACCACAATTCCTTACCCATTGATCCTCAGCTCGATTTCTGCTGATCCTATATGGCAGGTACATGTCAACATCAACATAATAGTCAAACTTGCCATCTTTCGGATCACCTAGTGCTACCTGAGCTTGTAAACCAGCTAACTGCAGAGCTACCTTCTCAGTTACCGGGAAGTCATCACACTGAAAAAAATGAAATATAAGCTTAGATAGGAAAGCCATCCTGGAGGCTTTTAAGGGGCAAAAATTGTACAAGCAGAAACATGGCAGCTTTTATTGAAAATAATGTTACAATAAATTAAACCCGGCCACTAACAGAGCTCAAATTGGTGCTAATCCTAAGCCCAGACAAATGTTGAGAGTTTACAGGAGGAAGGGAATCCAGCAGTAAAAATTTACCAAAATGAAATGGAGAGAAAGCCATTGAGATATTCCAAGTTAGCAAAGTTCAACAGAGGTCTTGTCTGACCACTGTAATATGTGAGTAAAGGCTCCTCTTTCATAGTCAAACATTAATGTTGAGAACATGAATGGAATGTTTAAAGGGCTCCCTCACCAAATGGTTGGAAGAAAGATTGGAGATGAGTGAATGAAATAAGCAAGGATAAAAGGAAGAGCAAGGGGAGATGCATGAAATGTATTAAAGTTTTGCCAGCAAGTTTCTTAAGAATAAAACATGGGGAAAGAGTTCTCCATTGCTAGTGAGATCACCACTAGTTACAACACGAAGACCTGGTCAATAACATTCCTGGAGAATAACTTGATGTTCTGTTGTTGAGAATGCTGAGATAAACAATGAAAATATCAGGGAGTAATACTGGCTCTACACGCTAGGATGAGCAGCCCGGATCAGCCAACTTAACGGCTGAGCCTACAGTGTAGAGGCACCTCCATTGCTCAGCTGAAAGGTATGCTCAGCAAGCCTCAGAACCCCAGCTTAAGTAATACGCTTTGTTTCTGTTAGGAGTGAAGTACGCTGAGCAACTCGTGTGGCACGGATCAGGACACATAAGTATGGATACGGCACGGATTCAAAACCAGGATAAATAAGATTCTCAATCCAATGGAAGGTAAAGTGAAAAAATACTGACGTAATAGAAAGAGAAAATATACCTGTTGAATAATCTCATCCTCTTAATAATTTTCTGTACCAGTCATGTTGAGTGTTTACAATGTCATCTATAAACTTTTGCACCAGATGAAGAAGTGACAATTTAAGTTCTCCGAGTAGAAATGAAAGGGGCTCAGCATTGAGGCTGAGCTAAGTACGCTAAGTGCAGGTGGTCATGTAGAAGAGGCATAACAGACTTAGAAAAGTAAGGATCTGTGAGATGGCTAGCATTGTGAGGGCATAGAAAAATCCTTAGAAAAATGTCTACACTAGTTTGGGCATTTGATGATGTTAAAATATTATAGGAGAGATACTCAAGTTGGAGGTGGAGTCCATTACGAAGACCAAAGAAGAGATTGAATAATAGCATAAATTAAAGAGAGAAAGGTCTGAGTGGATTAAGAAGAATGTTAGCAACAACTGAACTGAATATTGATTCACAATTGGATGATGAACTTAGATAAAATATTATTGCAATTGATTATGGCAGAAAAAAAATACTGGCATTTAAAATATATTTGTTGATCAGTTATTCTTTCCTTAAAATTATCATAAATAATCATTTCAATTGTTTTTAGCACTCTAATGGATTGAGAATAAATTATTTTTCTGTGACCAATTTGAAATTCAAATAACCATTTTAAAAACTAAATTCAAATTAGAATGCATATAATTACCAACTCAATGCAATCATGATAAACTGAAATTTCAAACAATGTAATTCATATAACATTCCACATTGATGAATCTGTTGATCTTGACTGTTGAAATTTGTTTCAAATCACTCAAAGTCTTCACAGAAACTGATTAACTCACCTTAACCACATTATACACAGCCTGAGCATAGAGCATATTCACTTCAACAGGATCTTGCGACAGCTCTCTTGAGCTTCTAAAGAGTCTCTTTTTGAAGACAAACCTATTCTCACCACTACCAAGAGTTGATGCATTGCCTCTCTTGGTCAGGGTTGGGAAAGATGATGAATTGCCAATTTTTGTTTGTTTCCTGAAATAAATGGAAGACATAATTGAAATATTTAAGGTGTACAACTTTAAACATTATAATTCAATACCTTTCATGCTGTTTAGCTTTCAACAATGCTCCAATGGCAACTATGAATCCCTTTTTACCCCTGATATTTTTTTTACAACATACGATCTTCCAGGCAAAATCATTGAGCTAACTTATCTTTAAATTATAAGTCCTTTCACAAGGTAAATATCAAATTATATAACTTGTTACCTTTTCAGCTCAGAGCAGAAAATGCTATTCAGCTTAAAAGAGGATGAGAGCATGGCTATTAAAGTATCCTCTTTATTCAATTGAGGAATTTATTTCCATGTATCTCAGTACAAGTTAAATGGGAACTTTGAATTTTATTTTCTTTATGTATGTATCTGTAACGACATCTAATATGGTGTGTACTATTCACCAAGATGAATAAAGCTATTATTATTATGAAATAAAGACTAAAATTTTTTAGACATTTCTAAAGCATATATAAATATCAGCTTCAAGGTCATTTAGAAAAAAAAATGTATTTAAATTGAAGAAATTCCTCTCAGGTTGTCCACCGAAACATCGGCCATGGGCCAACTAACCCAGTGGAGAACCCGAGAGGAATTTCTTCAATCAATTCACCGGGAAAGCATATGCTCTTATTATGTATTTAAACATGGATATATCAAGTACTTACGCTTCCCATGCAGCAATCACATCATAAAGGTAGTCATGAGCTTTGACATGCTCCTCCCCATCAGGACGGCTCTGGTAGATAGCCCATCCTTCCAATGACCTTAACCCTAGCTTCTCAGCCAATTTCTGGGCTGCATCTGCAGCTGTATCTGTCGGGTGCACATCAATTGCTTTTGTTCTCCCATCCAGGAAGAAGAATCTACAAACAATCGTTCCCAATCTTCGCATAGCCTGTAAAGGCAACAATAAATCATACCGTGAGGAAATGAATGTAAAAATATCAATGGCCCTGATTTGTTTGTGAACAAAGACAGAAACAGTCACTGAATAAGAAATACATGCTACGTAATTTTCACAATAACTGATTTTTCTATGGCCAGATAGTGGATAAAGTTCATCAGTTCATAAACTTCAACCTGAAACCATAAAGTTCACAGCAACTCATATGATTCTGATATTATAAACTAAAATAAGGGCATTCATTCTAAGGTCACTGTATGAAAACTAAGGAGTCATTGAAATCAATGATTTATATACATATTCCTGGTTATTATTCATCATGAGGAATCCTACAATGGAAGCAAATACAGGTAACCCGATATCACACTATGTGCTCTATTAAACTATCAATCCTTACCTACAGATGTCTGAGGTCTTTTAGAGGAAATAGATTGTATCAAATAGCCATATATGCAATGTGACAAAATGCCATAATTGTGAACAAAAAGCCACGATTCATAGTGCAGTTAAAGCACAAATATTGACACACTGTTTACATAAGACAAGCTCATGTTCCAGTCAAGGCAGCAGATTTCCCTTCATTTGATTTGTTTTCACACCTGTGGGTAGTTGTTGAGGGCACTAATCCACACTTATTTGAATTTGAGAATTAAAATAGGGAACCTCTCTATTTTGGTGAGACCATGATTGACCAAAATGTACACTTTCTCAATAATGGGTTAAGTAAATGGCTTACGTAAAACATGGGTTATGTGCACTTTGAATTTCATCATTGAAAATTAAAATACAATTGTTTAAGACACGAACTTTTTGATCCTAGAATTTTATTTCTCATATTAATATTTTTAAAAAAGCAACTAGAACTGAATAGCCAGTCCATACTGACTATTTTTAATGATTATCAAGGAGGTGAAAAATTAGTGTTTCAGCACTTCAGCAAGTCCTTCACTGCAACCAGACTTCTTAGAGTTATTGCTTAGCTAAAACCACTAAAACTCTCATATTACAACTGCGTACTGAGCTGAGCACAGCATAAGTTCTAAGTAAGACAATATTCAGCTTGTATGGCTATGCAAGGCATGTACAGAAGGTACTGGAAGCCAAAGGTCCGTGGTTCAGTACCTAGACCAGGAAACCTTTTTTCTCTTGTAATTTTCAACATGCCTATAACTTTGTTGCTGTGCATAACAGCAAAATAAAGCCTTACCCAGTGGGCCCAGGCTTGACAATCTGGAAAAATGGTGAAAAATGCACACTTACCGCTATTTCAACAGTAGAAGGAGGATACTGACGAGATGATACTTTAGTGTACCGACAATTATCCATACACCATTGGACATATTGCCTTAGTTTTCCTTCAACGAGAAGGTTTTTCTTTAAAAAGCAAACAAAGTACTGAAAAATAAAAAAGTACAGAGTTCATTATTTGCAAAAAATATACAGAATCATTAATTTATTCACAATGAATTTTCAGGTAGATATCTGAGGCAGTTCAATATTTTTAATGAAATACCTACATTCAGAGCCTGGTTTTTAATAACAATAAATAGAAGATAATTTTTCACTCAAAAATAAAAAAAACTCCTTTCAATAAATACAGTGCATTCAAAAACATAAAAATGTTCATGCATCTTATGTGACTGTCATGATTAAAACAAATAAATATGTAGTAGGAAACAGAAATGAAACAAATGTGTACATGCATTTACCTTGAACAAAAGTTTACTTGGCTGGAATGATACAATACACAAGCAAAGAATCAGCCAAACTCTCTCAGTTGACTCATGACTTGGGTTATTCGTCGCTTGCCTCATACACTGTACATATATTTCATCTCGTAGTTCCTCTCTCTCAATTCCATAGCCAATTATTGATTGTATTGTTTGAACTTCAACATCAGGTTTCATTTCTCCCCTAATATACTTGCATATATCCTGTAATACAGAAATATAATTTTTCACAAAAATAAAAAATAAATCAATTATTTTGTGATAAAAAACATGAGATCATAAAAATTACTTACCCTAAACACAGAACAAGCAACATTAACATTGTCAGGGTCATACATATGGATGTGGGAGTTAGGAATAGTTGAGCCTCGGTAATATGTCACCATCTCATACTTTGGAATGATTTCTGTAGACTTTCGTTTCCTTGTCAAGGTTGCCATAATGGTCCCTGAAAGGAGAATATAATCATGATGACTTCTTATTTAAAAACAAGGAAGCAAACAAGACCAAGACAATTTTTATTAAATATGTGGACATTAAACATATGCTCATGATATTATCCCCATGTGGAGAGAAGTGGCACTTCATTAATACACCCTGGTGATAACGGTCCCAATTTTTTTTAGGAGTACCCTAACTTTATCCCACCCTTCCACAGAGTTAGCCAGCATGGTTAGTATGATAGATTTTTCAACAATCCGTTGTATATAATAACTGCAATTTAATCCTGAAACCTCACTAATTGTAATGTTATTTTTAAGCTGTGCTTTTTAAAATTTTCCCTCCCTCCACCGGGTGAGTTATTGGCATGTATGTGACATCCATGTCTACAATTCTTACATATTTGTTTTTGGCCAACTTATAAAGAGTCTCAAAATTGTAATAATTATTTAAGACTTGTATAGCATTAAATTGAAGGGCTAGGAATAGAGTTTGAAGCTTCAATTTTTAAGTATATACATAGATGTAAAATTACAGTGATGGTACCTTAAGATACAAATGTATTATTATCATACTGAGATATACGTATAGCCATGAGAGATGAAGTTTCAAGTTGAATTCTCATTAAAAATAGTAATTGCTGGAAAATAAAATTTCCATAAAAACCTACACAAATAATAGGTACCTACCTTATTAAGCGTTCAACAGATGACATTGCCTCAGACTGATTTGCAATATTTTTGAACATGGCATTGGTGGTACTATTATACGATTGGAGTCTTACATGTAATTGAGGAGATATGATGCCATTTCTTACCTGATTTTTATGATTCTATAACCTTGCTTTTTTACATGAATGATTTATCTTATGGTTAGGGACTTACTTGTTATTCACGCAAATGTTTAGCATTAAGGCGCCGTGGTACATGATTATTTTTTCGCTTTCGAGTGCTGAGATGATGGAGATAGTTTTTCCGTCGACCGGTAGAGTTACCAGAGTCGGCGCCTACCCAACCAGCCATATTTTTTTTCAGTGTCTCCTCTACGCTTTAATTCTTTGCGCAGAGGTGATGAGGCAATCCCTTCCCTCTCATCCCCTCTGTCCGCGGAGTTTTCCATTGCTGACCACTAGACGCAATGTTGCCATTTCAACATACGATGGGACCAAACTGTTTGGCAGACTCCACATTATACCATGTGGCAACGTGGAATTCGCGGAAATGCGTTCGCTACGTTTTTCTAAGAACCGAGCCGGTCTGGTCCTAGTGGGGTTCGTAGCTGCAGGAGAACGCGTCCGCGGTCCAAGTCATGAATAGACTTCATTTTTCAGGGTAGCCGCGTTGATTGGTTGTTGTGACAACAGTTTAGCCGTAAGAACTGCAACAAATAGGAGGTGGTCTCAGCTGGTAGCTTGAATTGCACGTGTTAATGTCTAAATGTGGTAATTTGAAAGTAATATACGTTTGTGCCTACTACAGACCACCCCATTCCGATGTACACTCAGTATTAGAACTCGAGAAACAGATCAGGCACATTAATTCTCATACCAACGAACGACAGATTATTGAAAGGTGGAGATTTCAATACAACATCGATAGATTGGAAAACATGTAGTCATTAGTCTGGGGGTAGGGAAAAAGAAATCTGCTCGTCATTTTTTAACCTGTTCGCATAATACGCAGTACATCAAATAGTAAATTTGCATAATAGAAGGGAGAATGTTCTCGATTTACTTGCCTCAAACATCCATGAAAAAGTTATTGAAGTTAAAAATGTCGATGGAATAAGTGACCACAAGGTAGTACACGTTAAATTATCCCTCAATACTGACAAAAATGTAAAATTAAAAAGAAAGATTTGCCTTTTAAGTAAAGCAGATTTTAACGTGACTTACAGACTTCTTTTGAAAAATTCTAAACATCAGAAAAAATAGTGATGCAGACATGGAAAGAGTTCCTCCAAATTACACGGTGAGTGAGTATAAGAGTGAGAATAGGGAACCAGGGTGGTACAACGTGGAGGTTAAAAAAATGTTTAAAACGACAACGAGTTATCCACGCGAAACTAAGAAAAATGTAGCTAATAGCGATCTACAAAAATTATCGAACGTTACATATAAAGCAGCCGCAAAAATAGCCCTTAGAAAAGCGTAAAGTGGTTTCAAGAGAAAAGTACTTGGAGAACAACTAGAGGGGAATCCGAAAGCATTTTGATCATATGTTAAGGAAGTACAGGGAACTAACATTTCAACGGTTAATTCCTTGAAAGGGTATAGGGGCGAAATATTTAGATAAGGCTAATTTTTTGAATTATTTTTCCAGAGCGTTTTTAATCAATCTAAGCGTAGTTTGCTCGAAACAATACCAGACCGATTTCAACAAATAATGCCCCCGATCGATAATTGTATCTTATAACGGAATCGTATCCTTACTAAAAATGTTAGCCCGAACAAGAGCTCAGGTCGTGATGAAATTCCTGCTCGTGTGTATAAAGAAATAGCTCTCGAAATAGCACCGTATCTTAAAGTAATATTTAACAAATCCCTCGAAGAACACGCGGTTCCCAAAGACTGGAAGATAGCAAACGTGATCCCAATTTTTAGAAGTGGCGATAGGGAACATCCATCGAATTATAAACCAATATCAATAACGTCACTGTCGTGCAAAATTATACAGCATATGATAGTTACATCAATAAGGGGACACCTCGATAGCCAGGATTTATTGATAACAAATAAGCATGGGTCCAGAAAGGGACGGTCTTGCGAAAATCAGTTAGGTCTTTTCGTTCATGATATTTTAGTTTCCGGAGAAGGTAACGTACAGGTAGACGCAGCGCTTTTAAATTTAGAAAAGCGTTTGACAAGGTTCCCCACTGTAATTTACTCGCGAAGTTAGCATCATACGGGATAGATAGTAATATGGTAGGCTGGATAGGAGATTTCCTACATGAACGCGTTCAATGAATGGTATTAGATGGTGTCACCTCAGGCGAAGCAAAAGTTACATCGGGTGTTCCCCAGCGTGATAGGCCCAATTTTATTTCTTCTCTCCGTAAATGACTTGAATACAGTAGCTAAAAATAGCAAGCTCCGTCTTTTTGCCGATGATGCAGCAGTCATCATTGGTCATCAATCCTCAGATCGGTTTGACGCAGCTCTCCACTGAGTCCTGTCGGCTAATCTCTTCATATTTACGTATTTATTCTGATGCAGTAGTGTATAAGGAAATACGAAATTAAGAGGATAGTCATTCTTTAGCTAAGGATTTATATGCGATTGATGATTGGTGTGATAGTTGGCAGCTAGAATTAAATTTGAATATATGCGCGATAATGAACTTTGGGAAAAAGAAAAACTTTCCCCAGAAAAATTATTGCATCAAAGAAAAGAAAATATCTAACGTAGAATTTATTAAATACTTAGACGTCACCAACATTGAAGACATGCTGTGGGGGAAATACATCAGGGAAATAACTAGTGTAGCAAACCATATGTCAGGATTCGTAAAAAGAGTTCTAGGCAAATGCGATGAGAGAGTACTAGAAGCTATTTTACACTTGTCAGGCCTCATTTAGAATATGCCGCTAGTATATGGGATCCGTACGAGGAAGGTATGATAAAAGAATTAGAGCGTGTGCAAAGGAGATCCACTAGATTTGTTAAAGGCCGCTATGATAATTGTATAAGTGTTACGAGTTTAATAGAAGAACTAGGCTGGGAATTACTATCAGAACGCAGGTTGAAATTTAGGTTAAACCTTTTCAGTAAATTGGAAACCGATTTGTCGCATATTTTAAGTCGATAATTCTTCTTCCCGTTACTCCACCGGATAAACCTTCGTTTTTCCCTTCTTCGGCAATTGCCATATCGTCAAATGAATCATGCAAAGTTTCATCAGCTACTGAATCGTCAATATTGGACGGGGTTTCTTCAATAGCGCAAGAAGTTCCTCCTACGTGCGACTCTGTTCCCATTATTTTGAGACGCCTGTTTCGAATAATAGAAATTTGCATACTTACACATGAATATATCATTACATTAAGATAGTGTTTTCACAAAAAATGACAATATTTACCTTTTTTCTTCCCTCCGCTTGGCCAAAAATTCACCCTTTCTTTTTTTCCTCGCCATCGAAAATGTCAAGCGACTGCCTACTTTAATTTTCCGATATCGGTATGCTTCCGATGAAATTTCGAGACTTGACAATTAGTCAGTTTGACTGTTACTAGACACCCCGAGAGCGACAACCTAAGCTGAGACTCAAGAAATAACCCGTCAGTAAAGCAGACACTCCGTCTCACTCGCCTGCTTCCCGCCCGCCTTCACTTTCCCTTCCCCCTAGCTCCAACACCTCAAGGTTACCGTTTTAGGATATAGGGTAGAGGGATCGTGCCACTTTTTGAGTAGCGCAGTAGGCGGAGAATGTGTGAACTGTTTCGTGATTTGCACGTTGCTAGAGGCGTATCCCTGGGCTGGAGTTGGCGAAAAACATAAATTACTTTCAGAATATCTCAGCAGCGTGTCTTTTAATAAAAATCAATAATTTTCAAGGATCCAACAGACTAAGCTTGAATCTTGTACTCTATAATAACGAAAGTTAAAAAAATAGCCCCTCTGTCTCCCAATATTTGCAACAAAAAGGTCTATTTTTACATCGAGATATATTTTTAACAAGGCTTATTACGTAAAATCTAGGATTATAGAGTAATAGTTTGATACTCTCTCTTTTAATTACTGAAAACCCCATTCCGATATCTAGCTTCCTGTTGGAGCAATCTTCCTTGAAAAATAGGTCTGAAAAACAGCTATGTATCACGGCCCCTTAAGTAGTAAGGTACAACCATTGTCCTGACTGGGATTTTATTAGAGGTTATATTCAGCATAAAAATGATTCCCAAGCTGAACTAAATAAAACTTCCAGATAAAAAATTCTTGTAAAGCATTCCAAAGTGTTACGTTGTATCTGGGATTACCATTTACTTTAAGGTAAATGTTGGAGTTATTACCTCATTCTTTGTAGATATGAAATTAAATATTTATACTGTCATATCTAACTACTTACAATGAAAATTTAGTAATTTACTTCTATTTCATTTTTTTCCTAGTCACCAACATCATCTGTCTCTACTTACCATCAGGTGACCTCTCATGGGCATTAAAATAATTTTGGGCAAACTCCACAATATCATGGTAAGTGTCATCCATGTTTTCCTTGTTGTCCTGCAGTTCTTCAAGTTCCTGAAGCTTCCGCTCCACACGAAACTTTCTCCTTTGTTCTTTCTCAGTATCCTCTTCTGCACGATTGTATCTCCAAGAGTAAGATGACTGCATCCCCTATTGAAGAATTAAGATACCAATGAGTCAATGACTTTCATTAGTATACGTAGCTTTATTCTCATTTCAAATGCTCATATTCTTCTCAATTAGAGTTATTATAGGCACTATACTGTATAGTAGGAATAGCACATTAAACATTTTTACCTACGTGCAATTGGAAGTTACATAACATATAATAGCACAGGGTCTTTTATTAATAATTCATTTTCTTCTTTAACAAAATAATTGTTGCTAAAAATATTTATATGGTAATAATTGCAAAGAAAGAGAACTATTGAAAACAATTAAGGCAAGGAAAGTTGAGCTCATCAGGCACCTACTATGGCATGAAAACATCATACAAAATATTTTTGAAGGCAAAATTCTTGGGAAAAAACTGAGAGATTCATCAAGAACTTCATATTTAAAAGTTATGGTGAGAGAAATGGATGGCAGCGCGCATGCTGAAATGAAGAGAATGGTTGAAGACAGAGATGGTTGGAGGTCGTGGCTGCAGCGACAAGGCTCTATGCCTTTAAATTTAAAACGGTTGCAATATTTTTACCATAAATTGTAACTCAATTTTTTATAAAATTAAGAGATTACATTTATAGAATTAAGAGAGACATTAACCCAAGATGGTCTTTACATCGGGAACTTTAACTATCAACAATTACACAAGCACAGACATCCATTCCCCAGGAAGTGAAAATCCTCCCTGAGAGGAATTAAAAACCCATGACCCAGGGATTGACATGTGAGAGATTTACCACACCACCACCGGCATTCACATTTGATCTGAGATCTCCAGTCAGCAGTTAAGGAGGTTGATTCAAAAAGTGAAAGTCATGTCATTTTTTTATATTTTCAGCACTTATAGAACTAAAGTTCCTCTATCTAATAAAGTGAAGATAATTATACCAACCCATACCAGGGTGGCTGCTGACAACCAATTTTCAAATTCCCTGACTTTTCCCTGATTTTTCTCTGATGGCTTTACCAATTTCCCTGACCGATCGCCCAAAGGTTTTATTTTATTTCTGCTGAATTAAATTTTCGCCAAAACTCAGATAATGTTAAAAGCTGAAATCAATACATTAAAAGCTACAAGAATGAAAAAAATATATTGAGCCTACACCCTAATGAAAAAATATATTAAACCTTCACAAGTTAAGCCCTCACACAAATTGTACACACTTTTAATACATTTTTCGCGGCCGTGCATGCTTCCTTCGGTAAAATTACAAATTGATAATGTCTAATTCTTCAAGGAAGAGGTGGCGTGTCGTGGTAGTTCTAGGAAGTTGAAGATTACTGAAAAGCCATCAAAGGAAAATTTATAGGCCAATTTACTGGCGGACTCCGGCACAGGTATCACTAAGCTGCGTGAAAAATACAAACGAAAGCCAAGTTCTTGGACTGGATCAAAATCGGATGGCACGAGTTTTAGAAGCGAATAACAATTTGATTAACGTGGTCATAACTCCTTGATTGTAAGAAGGAACCAAAAATGTAAATATATTTGTGTAAACAAACAAAACGTAATCGCACCACTGCAAGCGAAAACAGGAGGCAATTAGCAACGGCAGAGTCATATTTAGGAATGTCATATTTGAGGTGGTTTGTGACCGGACTAAATTGCTTTGAGAGGGAGCAATTATTGAATGGCTAAGGGGGCCATTCAATAATTACGTCGAGCGTGTAAGGTGGGGAGGGGAGGAGCTCTTCTTATGGTCTCGATAAGGGGGGAATGGAAATTGAAGATGATCTCACGTAAGATTTTGTTTACACGTGTGATCGTACTTGTATTACCGTTTTAAAAATCGTCTCGTATTTTTATAACTGCAAGCACGTATTTACAACAAGCTAGTGTGCTACAACTACCTCTCGACCTGAGTCTTGGAAGTTCAAAAGAGAAACGCAAGGTAAAATCTTCCGAAAAACATAGCCTCGGATTCCTTGTGATGAGCAGAATATACGGTGATCATGAATTTTAACACTACTGGACAAATATCGCATGAAGGATATAGAAAAGGGATTGTATGACTGATTCAAAACTAAATAACTAAGATTCACAACTGAATATTCAACGAATTGACGGGGCTTATTCTATGCACTTTGGTGACAGACATTAATTGGTGAAATAAAGGGTGTAGAAGACTGACCAGTAAACGTAATAGTAGAAAAATAACAAGAATTTCCTATCCCAGTTTCTCCCTGACTGTTACGAGAATTCCCTGACTATTCCCCGACTTTTCCAGATTTCCAAAATTCCCTGAAAATTCCAGGTTTTCCCAGTTTTCCCTGACGATCGCCACCCTGCATACTCCTTTTTGCACAAATTGCATTTGAAATTACATACAATTTATGGCGAGAATGGCCATCACATGGGACTATAATGTTTAAAAATACCATAGTGACATGCCATTTTTGCAAAAACCTGATATTTCATGCGTAATTTCACAAGGAATAAAATGACACTAAAAAAAAGGTATCAACCTACCATATTATTCACTAAATCCACCAATTTTTGCGCTTATAGCAGACAAAATGCATTAGTTGACTTAAAAAAGTGGCGCTGCGATCGCTGTACATAGCCAAAATGGTTGGCGTATGAATAATATCATTACTAATGAGATATAAAAGAATATTTCAAGAAATATTATAGCATAACGTTTGATAGTAATATTCTGGTTTTATACATTAGTAAATTCATTGAGTACATGAATTTATTTCTGTAACGTAAATGCTGAATTGACTCCATCGTCGAGCTGATTAAAATTATCATAAAAAATAAATCCTTCCATTTTCCATCGTATTTTCTGTGATACTTATGACTTTCAATAGATTAGGTAATTTTCTTTGTGAAGTAAGGATTACTTAGCAGGCAAATACTCATACCTAAATTAATAAGATTCCTTAGACAACTTGACTCAAGCAGTCACGAGCCAACCTCTTTAAATGGTCCATCCACTGGGCTACCATACCGTTATGCATCTAATACGCAAGACAATGTGACAACCTCTGTTCTGGCCACAGCTTCCCCTCATAATCTCCACTCACCCCAGAGACAGAGGAGCCACGGCTGCTGGGCCGACTGTGTCTCGGGGAACTGCACACCGGAGATGCACCCCTCCGAGGGCTTGGCACACGGTCCTGGCCCACACTGCGCCTCTGCACCCTCTCCACGCCCGGACTCTTTGGGTGCATGTGCGCACTGCCCTTGGCCTGGGTGTGACCTGGTGCCTGCTGTAGGGGTGGCCTCTGGACGCTGGGTGCAGGTGGGACATTGGTGCTCAAGAGGGGTGGGGGGGTGAAGGACGGGGGTGGAGGAGGGGGCAGGTCGGCGATTGGCGGGCTGGTGGGAGCCTCCCCATCCCGAGGGAGGACCGCCTCGTATATGGGCTCCCCATCTCCATCCAGGCGGGATGGGGAAGGGGGGGCAATGGGCGACTGCCCCTCGGACATCCTCTCCTGGAGGGGGATGGGGGGTGGGGGTGGAGGGCACGTGGGCTCAGGTAGTGACGGCTGCCCCTTGACAGCTGCTTTGGAGTCGGGACGAATGGTTGAGTGGCGGTTATTGAGGTCAAGGGTTGTGGGTGGTGTCGGGTGCTCCGAGTTGTGCTGAAGGGGGGGTGGGAGGGGAGCCATGCCGCTCGCCTCCATGCTGTTCCTCTGCGCCTTGATTGCCTCACACTCTTGCTGCAGGACATTCTCCAGCTGAAACAAAAGGTTTGATTCAAATCCACACCATTCTAACCACATCTAATTTTAACAAGTGATTATCATTTGGGTCATTTATTAGTATAATTAAGTTTATAGCGGTGTCCGTCAGTCAGTCTGTCAGTCAAGTCAGTTTTATTGTGTTTTCTCACGGTAGTTGAGAGCTCTGGAGGTGAGAAAAGTGCGTTCAATGCAGAACATGTCCGCGCACAACATATTAAAAGTTTTAGATTTCCTTTGTACCTCCTTCCCACCCAAAAAATATAAAAAGTATAATTGTGTGCGGGTTGCAAATCTACTAGGATGTTCTTAGTTTCAGTCCAGTTGGTTTCAGTTTTATTTATTTTTCTCCTAAATTTTGAGCTAGAATAGTGAGGTTTGGTGCATTGAGTGCAGATTATCTGTCTTCATGATTTGGTAGTAATTTTATACTTTCTTTGTCCCTCCTTCCCGCCCAAAAAATATAAGTCCTATATTTTTACACCAGTTGCAAACCTCCCAGGTGCATTTTGTGAACCTCCCAGGATGTTTTTAATAATCGGCCTTACATCGATCTCTTGAGGTAGGTTAACCAATCTGCTAGTATCATTAATTTTGATATCCAGGAACATCTGCCACATGATGTAAGTTGTAAAGGCATAATGGAGAAGAATTATGTTCATATGGAGGGGTTAGCTGATAGAGGAACGAATGGAGAACTGCATTAAATCAATCTTAAGATTGCAGACTTGTGATGATAATGATGATGAAGCACATCTCACAATGATATGTATGACTTTTAGGGAAGGGGAGAGACCAAGCTGAGATCAGTATCATGATAGCTCATACTTAATCTAAGAAAAGTATTCAGAGCGAAGTTTTGAATTGAAGTTTTGAAGAGAACTGAAAACAAATATGTACTGTATTTTTGTCATATAGGATGATTTTTTCCTAAAAAGGATTCACAGAAAAATCACCCTGCATTTTTATGTTGGTAGTTGACAGAATCATAGATTGCCTTGGTCAAGACTACTGCCAATGAATTTCCAGAGGTGACAAGCAATAAACTGAATTTTGATACCTTCCTTAGAAAATATGAATACATGAATATGAAGCATAAATTTTAATCTATTTGCCATATATTATATTCTATCTTTCTTCACTTGCTAGGATGTTGTTGATATTCATTTGTGAAATAACACATGTAGTATTCTTGTAAAAGTTTATTGGTTAGCACAACATATTTCAACATAATATGGTACCTAAGCTTATGCCATATTAGGGTAAATGTGCCCAATGCACCCATGGGAGGTTACTTTGTGTATTATTTCAGAAATATTAATTTTCCTTAATTATTTATGCCTACTGATAAAAGGATACATCTAGGTTAATTTCAATAATAAATTTAGGGGTAATAGAAGGATTATTTTTTAGTTAAAAACAGTTTTGGAGCTAGAGGAATCTTAGGTGAGAAAGAATAGATAAGTAGTGGCGTAAATAGCTTGATTCTCAAGGCTGTTAGGCAAGAAAAATATAAGATTATGTATTACTGAGGAGGAAGAAAAAGGATATAAATTTTGGATGTTATATCTAGAGAGGCAGGAAGTATCCTGAGTAAAAGAGAGAAATAGTCATGGAATAGGACTTTGAAATTCACAAAAGCAGAATAGATTTAGTCTATCATGCATATCCTGCTTATTTCAATTCAATAGACAGTTTTTTCACCTCTTGGATTTTATAAATTTTCAAATTAAGTGCTATGGCATTCAGAAATCAGTTACTTCCATGAAGAAACTCAGTAGCAATTTAAGCTTTTATTTTTTTAATAATAACCTCCTCAAGGAAATCACTTACGCTTACAGTGTCTAACATTATGAAGATAAACACACACATCCATGCTCTGGGCATTGAAAAACCCACCTAGGGTAGATTTGTACACGTGAACTAAGGATTGGTAGACAAAGACTTTCCACAGAGAAGCATACTATGTATAAAGATATGACATGAAAACAATAGATAAAAAATGACTGAGATGTGATATTCAAATCAGTTAACCTAGGGAACTTAAGATACCAGGATATCACAGCAGGAGTAAACATATTTATGAAGACAAGATGGCTGGGAGAAACTGTTCTCATTAGCTCTATGGCCATTCTGACCCAACTACCAAATGTAAATGACATTGAAAGTAATATGAAAAGGTAATGAATATGAAATGTGTGACAATAATATGGATGAAGTGACATCACTGAAGGATTAACCAGAGATGATGACATAGGTCTCATGAAGTTGATGACAACATACCTCAACATCCAAATCTTCAACCAATTCATCCATTCTCTCTCCAATCTCATCAATGATTTGGTTCCGATTTGTTTGGACATCAGACAGGAATGCAAACAGGTTGTCCAAGTCAACACTTTCCCCGCTCGGTTCAGTGGAAGCCAACTTGGAGTTAAGTTGCTGAGCCATTTGGGACAATGCAGCAATCTCTTCTTGGGCAGCACTGCAATAATATGTGCTTCAATTAAAAAGGATATCAAATAAATGTTGAAAGGAAATAACTTCTGAATATCAGTTAGTCTTCCAAACCACTCTTTGTTTTAACTGTAAACTAAAGCCATTCATTTCAATAAGTAACTTATTTTCTTCTTTGAAAAATAATAATTTCAATTTTTTACATATTACTACAAAAACAGTATCATAAATTAACCTGAACAATTAGTTTGATCCATTTGTCAATAGTTATTATTCCTATCCCATATTTACATTAAATATGGGATATTTAATGTAAATGGGGTTTAATCTGTCCCGCTATATCTATACCACAGTCTAAACATATATTTTGACTGTGCATACACTGTATTGTCTGACCATCTCATTATTTTGTACTATCCCAGATAATGACCCTCTGACCTACATTACACTGTAAACACTTGCCTGAACAATGCCCTAAATGATGCCTCAATCATATAGTGAGCACCTGAGTTGTTCAAGGCCACCTGACACAAACAGCCCGGTAGCTTTGAATCAACTGTAATTAAAAACTCAGTCAACACAAATAACAAATAAACTTGGGGAATATTGGTAGTAGTTTCAGGCTTAATTTGGTGGAATATCATAGCGAAAGAAAAAACTGGCAATTTTCCACAAGAATAAGGATTTCTAATATGACCGGACCTGAAGATGGTGTTGTAAACCGAAACCGGTCATATTAAAAATCCTTATTCTTGTGAAAAATTGCCAGTTTTTTCTTTCGCAATGGGGAATATTATTACAGTTCACATCTACCCTCTCCCAATTTAGTTTACTTGATGCAATTTTCAGAAGCACCATATATTTTCTCTTTCTTCAGCTGCGACGTGAAAATAGAAAATATACAATTTTCATCAGAGAAGCAAAGGTGTACAGAATTGCCGAGTGACATTATGTTTTTTTCAAGATGGCCACCCATTGTTGAGGACCTGATATTATTTTCTTTATCTGTGGCACATAATAGACATACAAATATGAGCATTTGAATTTTTTATTGATGCTAAAACATATATTTTGATATACCAAACTCTAATTTGGAATCATCATTTCAGGTATTTTTAGAAGTAAGTAGTGCATAGCTCTATAACACAGTAAAAACCAGCAATAAGATGATGTAAAGCAGAAATGTAGCATCCTCTAAAGGACATTACATTAAAATATTAGCATGAGGCAGCTGGGGAAAGTGAAGAAAATAGGAACATAAAGCCAAACCTTTAGGAATAACACTGCAGGAAACTAGTAGCTGACATTACACTTAGTCCTGTACATTTGGTAGTGGAAGATTATCATTTTAAGTGATTGAACAGCTAAGGTTATAGTATCACACAGGTTGGACTAAGATCTAAATCTTAATACAAACACACAACAAACATGCCCAGGGAGGGATTCAAGTCTGTGATTTTTATGTTTCTAGGCAGGAACACAACCAACCTGGCTACTATGGCTGGCCTGGTGTATTTTTTCCAGCTAATGGTGAATGAATCAATGCCAAAATGAATTAAATGACTCAAATGAATTGAAGTTTGCCAAAAAGAGCAGCACAAAGTAATGAAACCTTGAAACTAGGAGTGAAACAAAAAAATGGACAGTGAGAACAACACTGAATTTTGGCCACCAACGGGGAAAAAGGGGAAAATTGAACTCACATTAGATCCAGCAACAATACTTGTGTGAAACCCTCCCCAGCCAATACATTAGGACTGCAGAGCATTGGTAACACCCCAAAAATTATCCCTTACCCAAGGCATTTTGTGCGTAGAGCATTTGGGATGAAGGGTACTCAGGGTTAGCTGGGCATGCAGAAGTGACAGCAAGGGACAGCACATTTATTAACTCAAAGTTATTAAAATGTATGTACAAGAATATTAAAGACTTATTAGTGTTCTACATTGGAACTTGCATGGAGTACAACATTAAATTTTCAACATATAATATGCAACCAATATTCTTATCAGCCACTGAAAAAATCACAATTCAAAATAGAAAAAAATACTACTACACTAAAAAAGGTTGGGTGGGTTATGAAATAAGATTGTATGTTGAATGTGTTCATGACATAAAGTGTTAGAATTGATTATTAATCAACATAAGCATTGAATAAGCCACATTCAGAACTGTCATTACACAGCCTAGCTCTACCAGCACCTATAAAGTTGCTCTAAAAGCGTTCAAATCAAAACCAATTCACTTTAGCATTTCCTTACCCACTGTTCATTCCAACCAATCCATGATATTGGGAGCTTGAAAGGAAAAACGAGATTTTCATTTCATGGGAATTGAGTGTGGTGAGTGAATGATTTGACTGTAGTTACCATGCTGGTCATTAGGTTGGGAGTAAAAGTGACTGATGAAAATGAAGGGGACCACTGGATTTATGAAGAAGTCTCCATGATTTGCTTACTTAAAGCACAAAATATATAGTATTATTTACACAAAACTGGTATTTAATTCAGAATAGGTCAAACAGCACAGAATTTTGGATGACTTTGATCTTTTTTAACAATTGACCCAGTTTGAAGTAAGCTACTGATCCTGAGGGCACCACACCTAATGATAATTGAAAAGGTTAATCAGGTGGTATAAATATCATAAATATTTCTCAGTGTAGATTATATATCCAGCAAAGAAATTTGAGTGTCAAAAAACTACCAAAACAAGAATGTATGTACACAAAATAAAAAATCAGTAATTCCAGAAAAACAAACTTAAAAATAAAACTTAAACCAAAATGGAGAATTTATTTGTGAATATCTAGTTTATTATCATTAATTATTTAAGCTAACAACAAAAACTTACTTTTCGCTTAAAAGATAGAATGTAACAAAAATTGAAATAATATGTTGAAACGAGGCTTGTACCACATTGTCAGAGGGACTTCAGTATAAAAGTTTTAAAACAAATAGAAATTATATGAATACATACAATACATATTACCATTTTTCTGGCATGTAAGATGCAATTGTGCTCCCAAAGAAGTAATTAAAAAATCACCCTCAGGTTTATTTGGTAAATGTTAATGTTATTCATATTGAGCCTCAAAGTCACAACGAGCTTTTCGTGATGTGGTCTAGATAAACTGTATTCCATGTAAATATCTTTAATCCCCTCATAATCACATTAATTTTTTTCCTTGGCCATTTTTGTTGGCATCAATCAATAAAATATAATTTTTCATTTCTCCCACAAGCAATAATAATAGTAAAAATTGAAATTTCTACATCATGCTGCCTAGAATAAGGTTTAATTTACCAGGTCATGAGTCTCATATATAAAAAAATAATGTGATTAAATTTTTCTTGCATGAATCAAGACATTTCAAATGCACAATGAAGAGAAAGTTGAGTCAATTCTGGGTACGTGAAATATCTACTGAGCCAGAAATTCATGATCAGCTGTTATTGCATCGCAGATATTTGAAGAAATTTGAGATTTCATTGCAATGAAAAATAAAAATGGGAAAACTAGTAGCTGCTAATTTACTTAATTTAATTTAATCAGAATACATGTACCCTATCCATTACCACCACACACAAATTGGCCTTATGTGTGAATGACCATCGTGTAATTTATTTTGTGACCATCAAGCAATTAATATGGACCAGGCAAATACCATTGGTCATTCTTGAATGTACACATACCGCTCGCTTTCCTCCAATGCCTTCCTTTCCTCGAGGTCTCTCTTCTCCATCTCTAACTCCCTCTGCCTTCTCTCTTCCTCCAACTTCTCCCTCTTCCTCATCTCCTCCTCCATACGCCTCATCTCACGCAAAGCAGCAGCCACCTATCAGGAACACAAGAACATAATTATCCATTAACACTTATGTTGACCACTCAGAGAACTGTAGCACACTTGGTTTGATGGGTTATTACTCAGGATGACTTGGGCAAACTAGAATAATACTGAAGTGAATAAAATACCTAAATTTCCATTTTACCTAACCTAAAATTTTTCATATTCAAGGGTTTTTAGTCAAAATAACGTAGTATGAAAAAATTAACACAAACTTCAAAACTATTAAGAAGTTACAGATGCAATTTTTGGGATAAAGTAAAACAAGTCCTGCAATAGACAATGAATAATATTATTTATGGAATTATATTCAATAAAAAATGTACAATGAATTTCAAACAGTGGAAGAAAAAGAAACAGCAAGTGTAGAGATTAAGAATTTTTAATATAGATAAGTAATATACCAAATGGCTGGCACCTACCCTATCCTGCACTTAGCAAATTTCAATACTAGCAGGATGGAAAAATGTTCATTGATTTGATGGAAATCTGAATATGTATAATGGTTTTATCACCTAACAATATTGAATTATATATATATTGAATATTCGTTAGTTGGTGAAAAGTATACTTAATGCAATATATTATTCTGAAATATAATGATGGAACAATTTCTACTTGACGTACCTCACGAGCAAAAACACCCCTCAGATGCGACTGAATCACAATGGCTGCCCTCCTCTGCTTCAAGAATATCAATCTCTGCTTCCAGCCTCTGAAGCCATGCTGGACTCTCAAAGCAGCATTCCTCTTCTTCAAGAAGTCTGTAAATGTATTAAAAATAATTTAATTCTACAATGAGACATGCATTCACCAAGTAACACTCTGTGCAATTGAATAATTAACTGAATTTTACCAGTTACGCATGATGCATAATATTAAATATAAGTAAATAGATCATAAGTAAATAGAGTAGAATACTTTTACAGACCATAAAACTGATCATGAATTGTCCTAAAAATGAAGCTGAGTAAATTCTGTTATATTCTGAGATATTTCTTTTCACTTAAGGATAACATTTTTTTAGTTTAAAATAATTTGCTGTTTATCAATTTAAAGACCATAGGCATGTGTATTTCAGGAGATATTTCCTGAAAGAGACTGGAAACCGTTTTACTGACACTTTAACATACCTGTTCTTACAACATAGGCTCTCCAAGTTTTCTGTATTTTAACTGCCATAGATTGGACTATTTGATTACGACTGTCCTCCAGAGGTTCATGAACGCAACTCCTCAAAAATACTTTGTTGTAACCTACTTGCCATTGGCAGTCCCCTAATCCATGTTCCTCAATGATCACTCTGGGTAAAAAAAATAGATTTTTCATTAGAAACAAACTTACTTTATGTAGTCAAACTGACAGTTGTATTTCAAAAAAATACAAAACTCTTCCAAGACATTTCATTGTGCTATTTTATATTCATGAAAAAGAGTTTTTAGTTCAAATATTTTCCAAGTTAAATTTAAGGTATTGATAGCAGATGCAAAACACTTACTTGACAGCATCCTTGAAGTCAGCAGGAAGTTTTGTTTTTGTTAAGCATTTATATCTTTGGACAAAGTCTTCAAATGACATATGTATTGGATAACCTTCTTTCCTTATTCGAATAATTTCAAGCATGCCAAGGTACTTTAGTTGATCTAGTACCAACTTTTCATTATAATTATTTGAAACCTTTTCCATATTTGGCTTTATACACCTGACATACCTGCAAGTGGCAAAAAATGATTTATTCCCAGAGGCATAGGAAGAAAAGATAATGACTTTACTTTTTGAAGTAAGGGGTTGTCAAATGAAATAAACTCACTCATAATTACCATGCCTAGCCAAATTTTGACATGGGTTATAAAACAAATATTTGAAAGGTACGAAAATTTCAAAATCAACATAATAGTAATGTGATACTAGCAAAAATCGACCAATTTCCACTAGTAATTTGATAAAAATTTCTTACATTCCTAAAGTATTTTGAAAATACATCACTCCAATTTGCCATTGCAATCAATGTATCTGTTTTATTATTAAATGTAACTCATCCACTGTAAAAACTGTGATGATGTTTTCATGTATTTATTATAAGAGAGAATGAAAAATTTATTACCATGTGATCAAATGCCTCTCCTTTTCTGTTAAATTCCATTTGTTACATATTGAAATAATGAATGCATATTGATCTATAAATAATAAAATATAAATTCTCCTAGAGCCAACTAAAAACTATTTTCTACCTGATGATATGTGCTGATATCTCATAGCACTTACCATGGATTAGTAGCTTGTAAAACATCAACAAGTGCTTGAAGCTGATGCCTGAAAGTGTCACTGACAGTAGGTTTCCCCTTACTTGTCCCTCTTGACATCGTAGCACCACCCATACTTCCCATTCTGGTTACCGTGCATCCCAGAAGATCCTATTGCAAGAAATATATTAGCCTGTTTCCAAATTTTACTAGTTGAAAATGGCATGTAAATTGTAACAATCATCACAGTGTATTAGAAGGAGTTGTACGATTGAATAGTAGTTATAGAAGGAGTTTATAAGAGTAAGTAGGAGCAAGAAACTATGAATTCACATTCTATTCCTAAAAGGATTCCAGCAAGTACATATTTTCAGCAATCCTACTATAGCTCAGACATTACAATAATTCTTGAATACCTGATATAAAGTAACTTCCTGAACAAATTCATTAGTTGATCGGCTCATGAAGTCAAAAAACACATCTTGTTGGACGTCACGGTTTTTGTCCACAAAACCTTCCACATTGTATGTTACACATCCAGCATAATGCTGGATACCAAATTCCTTCTCCCAATTCCTGCGGTCATCACCTTTGAAGTAATTTGGGTGTCCTTCAAATTCAGCATGTAAGTTGGTAAGATATGCAGTATCAGACCCCTGAAAGAAAAAGTGACCAAAATTAGAATCAATTAAGTACCCAATTGACTGCAATTCTAATCAAGAAATGATTTTCTCTCTGGCTCCATTTTTTGTTTGCTCTGTGGTGAACCAATCTTCAGGAAACAAAGCATCTACTGTAGGAAAGAAATTTGTACAGGAAACTTAGTTTCAATAGAAATTAATAAAGAAATACCTTAGGCATATGACACTGCTCTGTAAGTAGCTTCAGAATGCAGCGAGGTGGCTTTTCAATCAACTCCAGACAGGTTGTGTTATCAGTGAACTGGATGTGGGAAAATTCTATTCCTTCCTCCTCATACTGAAAAATTAAACATAATTAAGGTACTTATCACAATATATAAGAAATATCAACTACACAAAGGGGAATACACAAAGGCTTTTTCATATCTGTATTCATCGCCAATCACAAATTTAAACATATTTATGGTAACAAGATTTGAAATATGAGAATTATACACTTACTATTTCCTGTTCCAGGGCAAAAACATAATGGTTAAAAAACTTGTGAAGCTTCTCATTGGTGTAATTGATGCACAGCTGTTCAAATGAGTTGACCACAAAATTTTCAAAGCCAAATATATCCAATACTCCCAGAAACCTGGAGGAATCTTGCCCAGGATTGGTGCACGTATTGATATGGTTGACTAACCATGCAAATGTTCTTGAGTAGAGGGCCTTGGCCATTGCATGACGATTTTCTCTTGCCTTGAATTAAAGTCAGATTTTATGCATTAACTTTAATGATTCTATTAATATTAACCATCATAAAAAAATTTATTAGCATTGTAATGTTTATGATTATTATTACTAGTAGTATTCTACCGGTGAAGGTAGGTTTAAATGGAAATTTAATTCTTCCCACCCTCTAAGCTTCACACGATATCCCTCTTCAACCCCTCATACCTCCTGCCACCCATCATTCCATCCAAGCTATACAAAAGCTTTTGGACTCTTGCTAAGCCATATTTTTTTAATTTGAATATCACAAACTAGAGAGTGGTAATTCCAATTATATTACTAAAAATGATTCCTGAATATTTTCACAAAATATATCAACATACATGAACGCTTATGCCTCTAAATGAATACATATTTAATTTCAGTCCATAGAAGTATCTATCAAGAAGCAGGCTCTATTTTTCAGATTATACCATCACATATGATGGCTTCAAGTAAAATCACCATCTGTATATATTCTGAATACCCAACTATGCCCATATAAATAACAATTGGTGAAGAGAGCTGATCAAAGTAAATATGTATTAGTTTTACAGAATGTATTTTATCAGAATCTTGAGGCAGCCAAATATCCCTTGCTTTTCCCCTTGTGGTACTAATTTGAGATCAGAAATATAATCCCAGTCATCCACTTGCCACCCTTTTAAGAAGTAAGGAGGGGCCTGAGAAGAAAGAAAAAGTGAATATCTTGCCTAGAAAAGAGTGTATCAGCATTATAGCAAGAGAAATTATTTACAGCTCTCCACCACTGATTTTTATGGCAATAAACCTGCTCAAATGCAATATATACTATGTTCCCAAAAAATAGCAATGTATTTGTATAAAAATGATCTTTTAATAGAATAACATGAAGCTGTCCCCAGTATAATAGCTTGACTGCTTTTGTGCTGATGAAAAATGACTTGGTTCTGTTGTTCTACTGAATTATACTGATAAATAAAAACTGAGTTCACTGACCTCCTGTAGTTTGAGGGGTATCTCTGTGATATTGCCTCGCACATTTATCTGCCTAAGCAGTGTCACATGGGTGAGGTCTTCGTACTGAAGTCCTAGGAGTGTGGCCACCGTTTCCAATACTTCCTTGTCCTCAACAGCCAATTCGCATTTCTCTCCATCAATATCCTGAAAATATAAATTCCAAATTATTAAATAAATTTCTGCAAAACAAGAAAAAAAGGAAACTGAAAACAGCACCAGATATCTTTACAAAGTTGGCTTGATGCAAGACCTCATGGGAAATAACAAACATTCACAAAGTGAAACAGCCCTAAACAAATTGAAGCAGCTTAAATCCAGGTCAGAAGAGGCAATAAATTGAGAATTCAATCATGAAAAGATATTTAAATAAATAGTTATACATTGTAAAACGTGACTCTTTATCAAAGAAACAAAACGTAACCTAAAAATATATAGCTGACCATTGAAATTACTTCTATGAGATGTTAAAATGAATTGTTTTAAGTTGAAGACTTAAATATTTTAAAGCTGGATCTACCTGCTTACAGAAAAATTATTCATCATCAAACTTTTCCACGCTGATTGAGCTACTTTAAAAAAATTGCTTCTCAGTGACCATTTTACAGCACCACATCCAAAGGTCTGAGTTTTTGCTTGCAGTGGAAGATGGAGATTTTGGAGGAAGGAAGGGAAGGGTGTGTTGAGAAAGTGAGCAACTTCTACTACTCATACAGAAATGTGACTTCAGGGCTGTAATTCTTGCTTAAAATCTCCAGTAAAATTTCAGTACATGATTGTCCCTGTCGAAAATTCCCCATTGCATGTCCTTATAGGGAATTGGCAATGGAGAAACATAAAATCCCTATAGGGAATTTCATGTCCTTACAGGGATTTTTAATGGAGTTCCCCATAGGGAACATAAAATCCCTATAGGGAATTTCATGTCCCTATAGGGAATGCCATTTCCCTATAATGAATTCCTAGTTCCTATAGGGATTTTCTACAGGGAATTTTTAACATTTTAATAGTTGTCTCTAATTCACAGAAACACTGGGATCTTACTCTCTGGTAGTAAAAAGTTTTGTGGGCATACCAGTGATAAGGTACCAGTATGTACTTTAGAGTTGAGTCATCCCCCAGCCATTCACTGTTTGACCAGTTTGCTGATTTCTGACCTTTTGATGGAAGTAAGCAGTGAAATAGGAGGATAACTATCAAGAAACCTAAAACATAATGCTTTGGGTTATGGAAAAAGTAATGGAGGGGAAGAAATGAAACACTGGAAGATTGTGGTGGGCAATTCAACGTGTGACCTTCGTAATCTCATGTCTGCCAACCCAAATAGGGTCATTAACAGAAAGATATTGCAATTTTCAAGATAGCAAGATTTTCAATTTGCAAGATATTGAAAGTCATGTGATAAGGATGCAGTAAAATTTAAACTATGTAGTATGTAGCAATAAATTTTTACTTCTGTGGAAAATTGCAATATCTTTCTGTTAATACAGAACGCGTTCACCATTTCACACCTGTATCTGGTTTGTTTATTCACAAACAGGGTTTTTCAATGGAGACTGTAGGGCAAGAACATATAAGGGTCGTTTACCCTAATGGCAGAAAACAGAAGGACGGCTCGTACAGGCTGTGTTTTCAGCTCATCAGAAGCAGATGATTTTGAAGAACTTCCAATTTCATTCGTTTGTAAGTGGCAATGTTTGGTCTGTGACTGTATTTTGACTGTAGTCAGCAGTTTTAGTCGATAGCTATTGACTATTGGCAAACTCAA
Organism: Platycnemis pennipes; assembly: GCA_933228895.1. NCBI lineage: Eukaryota > Metazoa > Arthropoda > Insecta > Odonata > Platycnemididae > Platycnemis > Platycnemis pennipes. The sequence continues at coordinate 88,778,470 of OW121857.1, forward strand.
CCTGATTTTCCTAAGCGGTTCCTAACGATATCAATTTATAATTAATTCCATAAGGATTGAACGGTATCACTGTGTAAATAAAAATAAAACTATGAATTTAAAACTTCACAGAGAATCTCAAGTATCCTTAAGCGTATGCAAATGCGCACGACAAAGCGACCGCATTCCCAAAGGGAGCGTGAAAATAGGTTTCTTTCCCCTTCGTTCAAAGCTCTAGAACTCCTTGGTATGAGGCTGTAAAAATATTTAGCAATATTCTAACACCATCGCAGTGAATTATTAAAGGTTACGAACTATCCGAGATTAGCCTAAACGTGTGTACTTGGTTACCCTCCGATTCCCTCAACAGCATGATTTTTACAGGAAAAAAACCACGGAGAAAAAGGAAGCCTTGGTAGCTTAACTGGTTAAAGCACTCGGCCCAAAACCAAGAGGTCTGGGTTCGACTTCCAGTCAAGAAGGATTGTTTTTCTCAGTAGAAATCTCGCTACCCTCATTATAATGTAATGTACGCAGTCATCAACAGATAAGTGTATATACGGCTAGAGAAGCCTGGAAACAGCTTTAAGCAATCATTTTCTGAGTCTAGATTAGCATAAATCGGTGCGTCAGTCGGCGAAAGCGTACACATTTTTATAAAGGCATAGTTTAGGGGATTCGATGCGTTCGAGATACGTGAAGGAGAAGCACAGCCGTGGAACTGGAAGAAAACTGAATACAATTAATCAAGGTTGACTACGTTAGTGAACAACTAGTATCAATGGACTGATACTGAAGATGCCAGAGTCCAGATGGCCAGACTAGAGACATAATTGAGGATTGGGGAATGCGTCTTTGAGGCAACTATCTTCACGTCCCTAGCTCTAACCTCATTAAGGTAGGTGACTGTGTACTAGAGTACACCCTCAGGGAACAAGACACACTGAAACACAGACAACAAACAGTGTACTAGTTAAAACCGTTCACTTACAGCGAATTGCAAGTTTCCCAGCCACAAGATGGCAGACAGCACACTGTAGATCCCATCGCTCATTTCACTCGGCACCTGCAGGATGTTGAACGCGAGGCGCAAGGCGTCAAATCTGCGCGCATCATTCACGCCATCCATTTTGATGCAGCCAGACTGATTCAAGTAGTTGTAGAACTCTGGAGGCTTCAACTGGAATTGTGCCGCTAATTCCCTGTTGTTCTAAAGGGGCAGAAAAAATGTGTTATTAGAGACAAAGCATTTTGAACCTCAACAGAATAAATCACTATGACTATGATAAAATAAAATTAAAGTATAGTTCTATGATGCATTGCATGATATTTGTACTAAATTACGTCGCCCCAAGCAGCATTTTGATGCTGGCCCAATGTCGGGCCAACACCGGCCAAAGTCGGTTGTTCATCGCCCCGATGTCGGCTGGTGGAATTGGTCCAGTGTTGGAATGATAGCGTTTGCCGGTGGAAAACCAACATTGGCTGCCAATGATGGACCAGCATCGGCATGTTGTCGGGATGAAGTCGGCTAGTATCGGGATGAAGTCGGCTAGTATCGGGATGAAGTCGGCTAGTGTCGGGATGAAGTCGGCTAGTGTCGGGATGAAGTCGGACCTGTGTCGGGGTCATGTCGGTCCAGTGCCGTGGTTATGTTGGGCCAACACTGGCTGATGTCGGTTATGTGTTGGCTTGATATCGGCTGCTGACACAGACACAATGTGGGCAGTTGACATTGGCCAAACGCTGGCTACCGATACCTAACCATTATTTCATCTTTTATTATAAATCACCATTGGTTAAATTCTAAATGCAAAAACTGATGTAATGTATTTCAAATAATATTCTTATTCCAGTAATCCACTCCTAGCGACTAAGGAGTAAATTAACCGTTACTTGCAGGCATGTAAGAGATTTTTAAAACCGCATGGCCCTTAGCGTTTCACTGAAATTACCGTCCGTTTTTATTCCACCGCGAACACTTAAGTATGCTAAAATAATACCGGGAATTTCCCTCTCTCCGCTAAAAAATTCTCACCGCCAAGGTGGGAAGTTGCAACTGAGGTCAAGGCAAGTCATCTTCGAGCAGAGGCAGCATCACGTTTCGGCTCATTATTTACGGCAAGTGCGATCCCCGAAGACGCAAACGGGAACTGTCTCAGGCGCAAGACCGAGAAAACATCACGTACCGCATACATAAGGTAGGAGAAAAGATGATACATTGGTTTGGGATAGCGGACCAAGACCGGATCATCTTGCAAAATATGATCGAACCAAAGTGCTTCCCGTGAAATAAATTGCCCGTTGACAAGATTTAAAACGATCTGTTTTTGAAATCATATTTAGAGCTCTCTAGCATGAACGGAAATGATGATCTAATCACTTCCATTCTTCTTTGAATACTCAACTGTTTTCGGTGCATTATATTCATTTTGGAATTTTTAAATGCTCTTCTGCACCCTCGTGACAACATGTAGGATATTTCATGCCTGCCGCGTGAACGGTAGTGAAATTCACATTAATTGCCATGAGAAATAATTCACCTGGGCCGGGAATCGTACCACGGACCTTTGGATCTCCGGGCCACTGCGCAAACCACTATGCTACCCAGGATCCCTAATTACCATGGCAATTTTACCGAGGTTCAAGGTACTAGATTTTGAGCCCTCACGGGTTCACATTAATTGCCATGAAAAAAAATTCACCTGGGCCGAGAATCGAACCACGGACCTTTGGCCAGAGAGGGCCACTTCGCAGACCACTATGCTACCCAGGATCATTAATTCTCATGGCAATTTTTTTTTAACCGAGGTTCAAGGTACTAGATTTTGAGCCCTCGCGGTCCATCAAGGATGGCAACGCAAGGGAGAAAGGGCTTCGAAGAAGCCACGACCAATGGTGAACCCCATCCAGCGCTAAAGCCGCGCTTGACGGTAAATGTAGGATATTTCAAGCCTGCCGCGTGAACGGCGGTGAAATTCACATTAATTGCCATGAGAAAAAATTTACAATCCTACATTTAAAACGACCTTCACGTAACTGGCGATGGTTCCGTTTAGTAAAAAAGTAACGATGTTTAATGTTTTGCAATTCATTTACATTTTGACTGAATTTATCACTGCCGTAGGCAACATAAGTACGCAAAAGGAGCTTCCAGAACAGTATTAACTTGGATGAAAAAACATACCTCGAAAGGTAAAGATTTAAATCAAACAGATCAATGGTTTTAAAGTGTAGAAAGTGGATTCAAGGAAGACACCCGGATTGGCAAACGAAATAATCATGATTCCTCTGGCGTTAAATATAAGCTGAACGTCGACAGGCATTACGCGGTGAAAACTCCTCATTGCAGAAAAATTAAAAGCAAGCATAAAGGGAGAGCAAACGCGTAAGTTTTTACTGTCTTATGAGGGATTTAAGGTCATCATAAGCATTAGAGATTGAGGCTTATTGTTGACGGTCTCAGTCTTAACAATATGGAAATATTTTATCGTAGGAATGAAGGAAGAAAAGAAAGAAACACTGCAAATTCCGCAATTTAGATTTATTTCTCACGGCCATGGTGTCATTGCTACGCGACGTCTTCGGGTGTTGCAGAGTGATGAAACCATGTTCTTGATAAATGCAAAGTTTCTTTTTCACCGTTCATTCCTATGTTGAGGTTAACAGCCGTGATCGTATCTGTTAAGAACTAAATCCAATATTTTTTTACTATCTGGTTGCAAACATTTCGTTTTCAGGTACTTCGACTTGCGCAGGTTGTATCCTACCATCAGGCCAAAATTAATCCTAAGAAAAAGACGAGATCCATACCTCAGATGAGATGATAACCCATGACCTTTGACTTCCCTACTGGCCCTTTACTTACCTGGCTACCGCTGTAAGTACCACCACACTGATTAATGGAAACTTTTATTTTCAATTTTCGTTAAAAAAATAAAAAAGTGAGAAAATATTCCCATAAAAAATAGCAAGGTACTTATTTGATTTCTATAGCAAAGGAATTATTGCAGTATCTTTTAGAAGATAAAACCGCTACCTAATTCGTAAACCATTCGCGTTTGTTTTCCTTGGAGTATAATTTGTCTTGAGGTTTAAAAATTCGAAATGAAAAATTCACGCCCTTAATGCACCGAGAACAGCAATCCTTTAATTTGCTAGCCATATTTGAAAAGTATTTATAACAAATTCATGAAACACTTCAAAATGTCGTGGCATGGATTTCTGCACGGCCGCTGTTCAACATGAGAACACATCGACCATCGGATGACTTGTTCATCGCGATTCCGTCGCAGCATTATATTTTTCTTTTGGCTAACGGTTTCCTTTAAATATCGGTTACCTTCGATTACAATCGTTATTTCCGGGAAACTTTATCTTATGAAGTGAACTTTAAAGGAGGGACGATAAACTAGACAAGAGTCCTACAACACACAGTTAATGTCAATGGAAATAATTTCTCGCAGGTTTGATATTTATGACACTCCGGAAGTTTTCTCGTGCTAAGTAGTTAAGGCAATACGCTTCAAATATATCAATAAAATCTTCATCTACATCATCATCGGGAAACAATCCTAAGTTTGTTTTGACGCAGCCCTCAACTCGATTCTCCTATTGGCCAATCTCTTCATATAATAATATTTATTTATCCTATGAAACAACATTACAAGCGCATATTGCATTTCTTTTAAATAAGGATAAATTAGGAATCCCTTTTAGGCATAGTCTGTACTTGGGATACCTCAAAATCAAATTACAATGAGAATAATTGAACAAACATAAACAAATTGAGACTAGATACGTAACATAACATTGACAGAAAAAGATAACAGTTTGTCGTTTAATCTCAGCCTGTCGTGCATACAGAGTATAGTGAGTAGTATCAACAAAATGTGTTAAAAAAATTGAATAGTATTAACAAAAAACACATCTGCATTTTCTACATCAAATAAACATTTTTTACTATTTTAAAATAATGTTAAACTAATTGTACCTCTTATATTATCTGACAATCTAAGAAATAAGATTTCACGCTTTCCCGGCGAATTGCATTGATGAACTCTTCTCGGGCTCTACACCGGGTGAGTGAATGTAATGCTGCCGACGTTTCGGGTAGCGACTCGTTACCCATCCTCAAGGCAAATGTCTTGAGGATGGGTAACGAGTCGCTACCCGAAACGTCGGCAGCATTACATTCACTCACCCGGTGTAGAGCCCGAGAAGAGTTCATCAATCTAAGAAATAGTTTTTGCCCTATATAGATAAATGAACGTTTGAACAGGAACAAATTGGGCTTGGGAAAAATATACATTGTTGTAGTTCTTATGTTGCAGATATACATTGGTTTTTGTTTCTTTCTTAGGTTTATTACCACTTCTGAGATAAAACAATTTCAAACTTTATAAACGTAAAGATGACGTAAATCCATTGATACTGATTGATACATTGATAACTTATTGACGTAATCCTTGCCTTTCACATCCTTCACAACTTGTTTCATATATCTCACACGAGGCCTGCCTTTCCCATTCTTCCCATTCACTTTTGCCTCGACGATTGTCCTCATCTGGCCATCGTGTCTTAAGATAAGGCCAATTAAGTTGTCCCGTCTTATTTTTAGTGTCATCAGTAGACATCTCTTTTCTCCCACTCTTCTTAAGACTTCTTCGTTTGTCACTCGGTCCATCCATTTTATCTTCATCATTCTTCGGTAGCACCACCTTTCAAATGCTTCAAGCCTGGACTTCTCTGCTGCTGTTATTGTCCATGCTTCGTGGCCATAAATAAAATGCTCCAGATGGATGTTCTAATGAAATGTTTCTTCACCTCCACGATTGTATTTGCAGCTGTAAGCAGAATCCTCTTTTGGTAAAATGCTCTTTTTGTCTGGGATATTCTACTGACAATTTTTCTTTTGCTTGATCCATCGCTGGTCACTTGGCTTTACAGGCAACAGTACTCTTTCACCTCCTAAGTTTTCCTAGTTGAACATTGGTCCTGGCTTCTTTTCTCCTACTGCATACCAGTTCCTTAGTTTTCTTATTATTGATTTTCAGATGATATCTGGTCATTGTTCTTTCCATATTTCCTAGTGTCTTCTTTAAATCTCCTTCTGTTTCTGCCACGACTACTATGTCGTCGGCGAATCGCAGCATGCTGATTTTCTCCCCGTGAATAATCACTCCCGAAGTCTTTTCTTTGACTTCATGAATGCCTTTCTCGATGAAGACATTGAATAATACGGGAGGCAGTGCACATCCTTGTCTCACTTCTTTTATGTATACCTGCTTCTCGACTGCAGGGTCCTGATTTTAATTACAGCCACCTGTTTTTATAACAAAGTCTTAGTTCCTGCAAGTTAAATAAGCTTCCACACGGAAACGGCAATGTTCCTGTAGGTTATACAACACATGGTCAGTGGTGATAAATGAGACGCTATCCATGAGAAACCTCAGTAATTTTGGATACATGGTGTTCATTTCAATAAGTACGAAAAAATATGTCAGTATCGAAGCTATTGAAAATACTCATACAATATCTTAATTAGAATGAGAATTACAGAGCCAACAGGCGTTTAACTCCGCATCCAGCTTAGGAATAAAGTCATTGTTTAAAGTAAAGTCAAGGTTTAACCTCAATGTTCTCAGTGAAAATAGTTAATACTGCACATAACTCGTGCATACCTAATTGCCAGCAAGCCATTACTGAGTATGGGGGGATCAAGTTGGTGTGGTGGCTAGATTACTGGCCCCCCAACCCGTGGGCCCGGGTTCGATTCCCGACAGTCGGATTTTTCAGGGGCAAACCATTTCCTACTTGAGTGCCAAGTGGAGGGCATTTCAGGTTCAATACTCCGTCCGTCGGATGGGACGTTAAGCCTTGGTCCCCTTGGTGCCTATCGTTAAGATACACTGATGTCAATGACAGGTTTCTTTCCCCCCCTTCCTCCATCACCTAAAATGTTCCTGCCATTTTTCAATGACGCAAATGACCTCAGCTATCGGTCGCCACCCCTGAATTACTAACTCGAGTATAAATTTAGGAAACGAATGAGGGCTGGAGGATACTTGTCACTGCTATCAGCCTAACCTCAATAAAACACCCCATGGGGTTTAGTTTGCTTAACGGTTATGGTTACCCTGCCAATCGCTCCCAAATGGTGGCTTCCACCAACGGCTAAACGTCCCATCCGACGGGAATGTATTGACCTGATAGTGACCTCTAAACCGCACTCAAGCAGGGATCGGTGTTCCACAAAAAAAGCCACGCCTATTTCGTGCAGTTCGTGGGAATCCAGTATCCTCGCAATGACACGAACTATACGACCACCACATACTGTCAAAAAAAGGCACGAAGTAAACCCACAGTTTACCTCGCATCGGATGGACGAAGGACTTACCTCTAGGAGCTCTCTACTGAAACATTTATGTCACAAACGTAATCCGAAACCAGATCTTGGGACGACTTGAATATTTCCCGAGGAATGAGATTTTCGAGCATCCAACCACGGATCTTGACTTCAGCTGCTACCGCGCTACCCTAGTTTTATGATTCCAAAATCAATTTTGAACTAGGATTCACTTGCCATTACGGTCCATCAAGACTCACTCGTTAGGTGGAAATGAGCTTCTTAGAAGCTCAATTGTGCTTTATGAGTCACAATAGAGCAATGGAAAATGAGACCAGGTTCCTACACATCCTTCTCGATTGGCAATGCCAAAGGTCCATGGTTCGATTCCTGGTTTAGGAATCCTTTATTTCTTCGACACTTTTCATTTAACTTACTGGATGTTCTGATCTTCAGAGTAAAATTTTAAGGACCTTGGGATGGTTATTCACTGCCTTAAACTTTCGAGTGGATGCATTTAATTGATAAAACCCTAGCACACAATTCTTAGTGATTACGACAGAGTATTGTTGATGGATTCGTTTCCAAGGACAAAAAAGGGTGTGAGGTCAGGGTAATATCAATTGACCGAGGGCACCATCTCTCCGCTGTGCGCCACCAACGTGGTGCGGTCGAAGCTCGGAGAATATGTCCCAGCACGCACAGTTCCCGATTCGATTTCGTACGGTTGAATTTTTGAAACGTCATTTCCGTCCCTCACGTATCGGCCATGCTTGACATTCCCGACTCGCAAGGTCGAAGCTCTCTCTTCCGAAGTTTATGGGATAAAGCAAGTGGAGTGGCCAGGTTGCAAATGCGGCTGCGTTCGAGATTTGATTACGCCTCACGTAAGAAGCACTCCCCCCGCTAGTAACGGAGGGCAGTATTCAGGAGAAAGCAACGCTAGTTTCGTCGGAAAATGGATGCCGACACGATGCCAATATGTTGAAATATGTAAAGTACTATGCCAGATTGCTAAAGAACCAGAAAACACAAAATGCTCAACGTTGTGCACATCAAACTGGACGTGTGTTCAGCACACACTGTGATATTTTTGTGGTAATGTGTCGAATATCTTTAAGATAAGAATTTTGAAAAGTCTATATGAGTTAGAAGTCCATTTCAAGCCACAAATGGCACCCCAAATAAAACATGTTGACCAAAATTACACGACTATTGAAGTGTATTACATAGATTAATCTATGAGAACGGTGAACGCCGAAGATATATGGGGAGACGAATGATATATGTTATCATACCGCGAGAAGTAAACGCAATTTCAGAGGAAGCACTCCCTGTAATTAAAATAGTTTAGATTTTAATTACCGTAATAGCACTCCATTACTACTCAAAGTAATGTACGTAATTGTTGAATGAACTTCATACCGGTTCAGAGTCACGGAAATATGGGCAGTAGGTATGATTTCTAGCATTAATTTCAATCTCTACTGAAATACGTAAATTATAATTAAATTTCTGGCAGAACGACATTTAATTAATAGCAAATAACTTTCAAGAGATAATAACGTATCTGTTTATTGCAAGGTAATTTTATTTACGCACGAGATCAATTACGTCCCACCAAAGTAATGTAAGTGTACCATTTAATTTAAAATAGCTTCATCCAAATTCGGATTTCCAATCCATTAAACCAATAATTTCTGCACTAACACGTCGATATTAAACCCAAACCTCCACAAAATGCCTTAGAATATTTCGGCTGAAGTCTAGTTTTAAACTTGCAATATTCCAAGTACATCAACTATTTAATGCGTTTCATAAAAGTCTTACGAGACTAAATTATATCACGATGCTCAGAGGATCACGGATTATTTTGCCTTGGGGGACATAAAAACACACTTTAAGTCAAAATTAAAATTAGAAAATATACAATGACTCAGCTAAAATAAATAACATGCAATTACTTTTAGGTGAATCCCAGCTCTGGATAGTAGTATGAGTGTAAAACTTTCTCGTTAATATTATTTTCACATTTGAGATATACTAATCTCGATAAATAAATATCTTCAAGCCTTAATATATTTGAAAAATATGTCGGTGTTGCTAATTAGTACGGGATAGTATGGGAAGCATCATAGAGATTCATCAAGAAAATTACATATTCAGCGGCAGTCGATGTTAATACAGGGATGTAAATTATGTTCAGCATATTTGGAACAACATATGAAATAATACTTACCACAGCGCCGGCGGTCAGCTGGTAGAAGACGTGGTAATTCCTCTCCTCTGGACTCTGGAACGTTATCCTGGACTGTTCCAAGAGGTAATCCTGGATAATACAGCCCTTGATCATCCAATGCGTGTCGAAGCACACCTGCATGAACTTCCCAAAGCGGCTTGAATTGTCGTTCCGCACCGTTTTGGCATTTCCTGTTTGGAAAAATAAGGTAATCATCTAAATTACTATTCACACATTATCACCAACATCTACCTCAATAGGAAGTTACGGAGAATAAATGCAATAAACTAAGGACTTTAAATTTAATTTCCTTAAAGAATTTGGGCATATAAGCAAGTTAACGAACTGAATTTGTATCAAGATAGGAATACAGTTTTTAAGATAGCTAATTTCAGAACTAATCACACAGAGTTAATGCTGTTAATGTTATAATAAATAATTTATACATGTGTTTAACCATCTGATATTTATATATGACCAAATTAAATAACATTTTTATTTTCCTGTTTTTGTCCAGCCTTTTTTAACAATGTAAAAAATATTTGTATTTTCTTGTTTGTTCGTTCATTTTTTACCCTATAATTATAGTTATATGTTGGGTAAACATTAAAATCTATAAACAAAAAAATTTGTATTATTCCTACATTCCTCAAGAAGGAATGAACTTGTTACTAAAAAATAACTTCCCAAGAACTGCGAACCTACATCATAAGAAATTGGAACGGCCATAAAATAATAAATGAGGAACATAACACCACCTCTCTTTAGTCAGCTTACAAGAAAACTAATTCTCATTACCTTTCAAATGATTGCACCCAATGTGGCTCAAGGACAACCAAGACTGTTATGGATAAGTCACAGAAAAGAATTGGGTTAAGGGAATGAAAGCATAAAGCATTTTACTGCACGCCAGTATGATGAAAAGACCCCGGCAATGAAATAAAACCTTTATATGCCCAACAGGGCAAAAATGAAAGAGTATTTGATGTTATACGGCTTTCGCGGGGGATGAAGATGAAAAATATTTTCAAATCATTGACTTAGCACTGAGAAGAATATCTTGATAACCCGATGGATATTATTGAGCATTATTTTACACTTCCATAAAACTCCAACAGTAATAATATTGGAGATTTTCCTTTGGCAATTTATGTGTACATAGTTACATTCAGTTGTATTGGACTTGAGAAAGCAGAGCTCATCAAACATTAAGTCCAACGGCATGCAAAATTCTCATCCCAGGATTTAGGGAACAGTTCTTTCCCCTGTGTCGCCTGCAGTTTCCCAGAAGATCTTGTATCCATAAAATAATCCAGTTTTGGTTTGGCTGGACTTATCCAAAATCTTCTTCCAAGATTCGAAACACTAGCAATTGAGATCTATTGCGTATTTTAATATTCCGTGAAGAAGATTAAAGATATTAGACTTCTTGCAAACAAGTTTTGTATGGTAGTATAATAATATGTAACGGTATATGTTGCCGGATAAAAATAACTATCATGTCTTCAGAAAGGTCCAGCTTTAGGCTCAAACATGTTATCTCAGTTTAACTGTGATCAAATTACCCGAAATACAGCAAGTGGCGAAAAGGAAATGACAGACCCGTATATCATCATTGGGTTTTAATGAGCTCTACCTCGCTACAGGACTTTGTGCCGAACTTTTCGATACAGAGGACCATCCAAATATAGGCCCTACTTGGCCTCTATTTGTGTTTTGGCCTTCAAGTAGAAGCTCATGTAACTATTTTGAAACAAAATTTGCACTTTTTGATCCAGTTCTTGTTGTTAGTTTTCGTAAAATCGCATTTTCTAAAAAATCTAAAAAATAAATCGCATTATTATACAACACTGAAAATATTATTGGCACACGTTGATGTATTCCATTCATGACTAAAGTAATACAATACAGTTTAAAGTACTAAACATAATGAATTTTAAGAAAAAATAACGGCAAAATAAAGGGAGAGAAAATTTTCTATTTTAATAGGAAACACTATTAATGACTCGAGTGAAGATTTTTTAAAATGGTAAAATAAACTTTGGATAGGCAATAATATCTGTGTCAATAGTATATGTTACTGCCATTCGATCAATTTTCAATACATCATCGGTTCCTAAACAGTAGCACATGTGTTTTTACATGGGAAGAGCTTGAGAAAATTAGAAATGAGAGAACTAAATACAGATTCCTAGGCCTTTATACGTAAAACCATGGTACAAGCTACACTTTTAAGCATATCTATTCCACACACTGAGCTACAAATTGTAACTTAGAAGGGAAAAAAATCGTTTGATGAAATGCGAATTTCGCAAAGGGATGAAATCTGAATGCCTGAGATGAGACGGGAAGGGAGATGATGGATGCCCAAGAATTTATGGAATGCTGAGAGATGGAGACGTTTCGCGGGCGCTTAGGGAATGGCAACTTTAATATAGATGGAGAGATCCACTCGAAGCCCAGAAGCTCTGGATTTCGAGAGCCGAGAACCCGAAAGGAAAAATACATGCAAGGCGAAGAAATGTAAAAGGGAAAATAAAAGCATTCGAGCCAAATTGGGCCATCGAATAGAATTGTGGAGAAGCAATTGCGATCGGGGCCAATTCATCGTTTCATCCAACGATCTGATGCAGAGCGTCCGTATGGAATTCTCGCCGCCCGCTTCGAAGGCAGTTGATTTATTTATTTTTTTAATCCTCTCCGAGCATTTCAAGCAAATGTGAATACCCGACTATAAAAATGTAATAAATCACACTACATGAATTCCGGGGTTGACGAAATAGTCAACTACTTATCACTGTGGATTGCAAGAGAGTTCTCGCAACACTTGGATGTCGCTATATTCTAATGAAGCACCGCGAGCTACATCTATTGACGCGGGATTTCTTTTCTAGCGTAGGCTAAAATAAAAGCATGAGCTTTTCTCAGCATTAAGAACGAGATCATACTTTGCAATGATAAAAATTCGATGAGAGCGTTTCGGTATTTACTTTGTGGTAACGACTGATATCCATGTTAAGTAAAAAGATCACTGTACAATATTCACACTTTAATCCTTCCACACCTCCGACCATGGTTTTGGCACATTAGGCCATCATCGACCCTAATGATGGCATAATGTGCCGCAACCATGGTAGGAGGAGTGAAAGGGATTAAAGTGTAGATATTGTACCTGTTATCTTTTTATTTAACATGAATAGCAATTCATTGATAATTTTTGGCGGTGAAATTTCATCTACGGACGTGTAAGTGAAAGCCGAAAGCTTTTGGAGGAAATTTGGCGATAGAATACATCGATGTAGGAAATGGAAATAATATTAAGAAACGGGACGCCTAAAGGAGGGATAAAAGGAAAAACATGGAGGAAATGAAGAAATAGGGAGAGAGCAAAACTTGTGAACACGAGAAAGGAGGAGTCAAGAACTTTGCATATAAAATATAGTTGGTTAAGAGAGAGAAATTCCGACAACTGAGGTAATTTCCTCCAGATAGATGGATGGTAGTATCAAGTTAGGCTTTATAGGGATTGGAGCAAGAGTGGAGAGAAACCGGGCGTCGGTACACCCCTAATCTTAACGACAGGCGCCAAGGCGGTCACGGTTTAACGACTCATTCGACGAACAAGGTATTTGACCTCAAATAGCTCCCTACATAGCTATCTAGTAGGAACCTTATTGCGCATAAACATCTCTGCCACTATTTTCATGTAAACCTGGACCATAGGGTTGCGTAGTAAGCACTCAAACCACCCAAATGACTATTTTAAGTGGAACAAGAAAACTAGCCGTAAAGAAGGCCAACGACGACGGTAAGATGCCAGTTGTTTCCATGTACATACATGGGCATTAGGAAATAGTTTTAATAGTCCATTAAAACCTGCAGTCAATCTGTTCGACGGCCATTATCAGTCCCTACAACTGATACAGAAGTGGCGCTCCATAGCTTAGTCGTCTCAGACAGGTTGGATGCTAATCTTCTGAAGACTTCTGAATCCACCCAATCAGCAAAGGTTGGCACATGCGATAAGATTGTGACGTCGAGCACACGCAGTGAAAACATTCTCACTATATGCTAACATTGTGTTGCCAAGAATTGCAAAGTTACACACCAAGAACTAATACAAGCAATGGATAGATTTCCAAACTTTTAAAGGAAAATTCGACAGAGTAGGAGGAAAACTCGCTCCGTAATTACCTCCCCCGAAATACCAAGTGACTTTATCTGCTTGCCCATGCAATCAGAATTCTGTGTGATCAACCTGTACTTGAGTTGATCAATTCGGCTTTCAGTATCCCTGAATATCTCTCCTCGTTACGTGTTGACAGCGATAAATGAGAAACTAACTCATCATCATCATCGGTCAACAATCCTAAGATTGGTGTGACGCAGCCCTCCACTCAATTCTTCTATCGGACAACCTCTTCATATTAACGTAATTCCTCTCTTTTACGTCCTTCAAGACCTATTCTATATATCTCATACGACGCCTTCCTTTTCCGTTCTTCCCGTTCACTTTTCCCTCCACGATTATCTTCATCAAGCCATTGTGTCAAAAGATATAGCCGATTAAGTTGTCTTCTTCTTAGGGTATTTAGTAGACCTTTTTTATCCCACTCTTCTTTACACTTCTTCGTTTCTCACTGGGTCGATCCATTTTATCTTCATCACTCTTTGAAAGCACCACCTTTCGAATACGTCCACCCTTTTCTTCTCCACTGCTGTCATTGTCCATGCCTCACAGCCTGAAACTAACTACAAATATCCAAAGAATTCATTCCTTTCAGTGATGCAATGAAGATGAGATAGTTATTTTCAAAATAAAATTAACTACTGGCCGTCATAAGAATCTGACCTATCTCTAAATATTTTCCTAAGGCAAACACAAAACTAACGCCAGAGGCAGGATTCAAATCCTCAACCTTTAGGTAGTCAGATCGGTTGCTACAGGCCTGTCTACGGTCGGAGATTACTGGTTCCAGTAACCCACTGTCTCCTGGTGATAAGTGTTAGCGCAAAATAAACAACACCTCGACGCACCAGCAAAAATACAATACAATAATTGTTAGCCACCTTCTATCATATTTTAAAATAGTTTTTCAGCAACTTGAAACATTTTAACGTAAAAATCCACCTTTTCAGTTCCAATAAAATATTTTGTAGAATTCGCTAGATGAGGTTAAGAGTACTCACATCTGGTAAACCGAATGACAAGCGATCGACAAAGAAAGAAATAGTAAATAGAAAAGCCCAGGCATTTTATCTGAAGAGAAATCTATTCACTGCTAGAATTGCTGCTTCTTTAAACTTCATTAACTGCTTCTTTCCCTTATCACTAATGAGAAGTCACATTTAAAGGAACGTGCAACGTACCAGGCTTTGGCATTGGAGCACTTTTCCTGCTAGTCGGTCAAGCACATCTCATCCCGTAGGTTTCAGCTAAAATATTCCCCATGAATGGATCAAATAGCAGACAAATAAGTATTTTTTTGTTCTGAACAGCTTCCCAAGTTCAAATAAACTTCCGAACTACGCAGCTGGAATTAAACTTTTGGTATAACCTAAAACCACTTCTCCTAATTTTCCAGGGCAAAACAATTCCGTTTTTTGCCCTGTCTTTTCCCTGTTGGATCACCACAATAACAGCTGCCAGTGAAAAATAATGAAAAAAAGTAGCTCGCTTGGTATCCCGTGCGGATTTGTAACGTTCGGAGGCTGCAATGTATTTAATTAAATTAACCTTTCACCGGATTTCATTAACGCTGGGATTAAGCAAATTTCTCAGAATTCAATTTTCAGAAACACGCCGGCAATTTGATTAGTGACAAGATAAAATACTGATGTGAATACACCCTTCCTCCAAAAATCAACTGAGCACGGCACAGAATCGCGTGACGCGAAATCGTATTATTAAAAAAATAACGATCCTTTCATTAAATTTTAGGTATTTTTAAATACATCACAAATGGCTCTACATTCACGAAGAATCAGTGTTTTGTTAGGCAGACGCTGAAAGAAAATTAGAAGATGCCACCTCAGGAATTTTTTTAAAAGTCCAACTCACACTTTTCGTCGTTTCCCAGCCTATCCTATTCTGAATTCATACCATTACGGCATCATGCTCCACATATCCTTTCAAGGAAGACCGTATTTTATCATCATTTAAAATTATGTGACATTGGTAGGAATATTATGATTTTTTATAAAAACGATGAAAACTTCTAATATTATTCATTCCTTACGGATAGAATAATACTTAACCATCATATAAATGATAACATCTTTTCTCAAGTCCAAGGCAAGGAATCTTCCACAAAATTCGCTGCGTTCCAGGAAAATTCCTGGGTACGCACTTACATTTTATGTTTTCCTGGGATACCTGGGGTAGGTGGACCCTGATCACCGCGTTTCCCCAGAAAACTAGTCAATTATTTACGAGAATATCCTGCGACCTCAAGGCCTTCGATCGCGAGGAACCGTAAAACAATGGTAGCTCCGAGGTCTTCCTAAAAATGTCAACCTAATTTATGAATCATCCCTAATTCAGTGCAAGCAGATTATCCTTAATTTAAAGTACGTACATAGTTGATTGGAATGCGTGCGATCAACATACTATGTTGACCACATGGTATCGAAAGCTCAGTTTTTAAAATCCCTCCCACCGATGCAATTTCTTGTCTCATACAAACTTGATCCTATTTACGTCCGTGTTTAATGGCGTTTTCGCTCGCGAATCGTGAAATTTAATAGCCACCCATCCAAGCAGGGTTTCGGATTAAACGTAGGAGGAATCGATAAGGATCTTATAGGCACTGGGAAACCACTTGTAAAAACCATACCTTTCGCGCCAAATATAATAAATTCTTCTATTTGATCATAACTTTCACATGTTAAAACATGGCGAAACAAGAGCTTAGGAATTACGAATAAGGGTGTCCAAACGATGTGAAAAATGTCACTATTTACACGTATATTACGGTGCTGTCGAGTTAATCGTTAGCAAATTTGTCTAATAAATTTGTTTTAATTACGTTTCTAGAAAAAATCAAAAGAAATTTTTAATTATGTTATTTTATTTCATCCTTAATTTTATTATTATGGAATTTTACTGTCGCTCCTGAAGAAGTTTTAATGTTCCTCAGAGACTGGTGTCCATATAAAAGCCTTACTTCATATGACCAAATTACTTCGCTAGGCAGAAAACTCATGTTTCAGAAAGCCATGTTGGATAGTTAAAAATTGTTTAAAATCAATATTATTATAAACATTTTCAGCAACTATATCTTGTTTAAGCGTACTTTATTTGTCTTATGAGAGTAGTACTTCGAAGCGCAGGTTCTATACGATGCATGATGCCCGCAACTGAATCTCTCACATAAAATGACCCTATGGGAATACGTAACACTTAGGACTAAATGACGTCGAAGTTTATGAAAACTTTCATCGACATCAATTCCAAAAAAATATTATTTTATGTTATATGGGGTTCAGAAATCCCTCACCAACTGTGGATTTAAAATATCGCTGGGTTTATACGTTCGTGTGGGCAAAGCATTTAAAAGGACGTAATCCTTTGACATACGACCGGTTTATATTGGACCTCTTGAATCATCCCGTCGTGTTGGAGAACTGGTTTTGTGCCAAAGCCATGGCCCCTTTCGAATTTACGGAAAATATTGTAAATCAATGATATCCCGGGTCAAACCTTTTAGCCTATGCAATCAGCACTGTGACAATTACGATGTCGGACTGATAGGCACAATTGTGACGCAAATACATGTATCAAGTTTACGAGTCCAGCAATTTCACTAAAGCTCTCAATGAGACGAACCTTTGTTTATGCATGCCAGTGAGAACCATCAATATTGAAATTAGATGTGGGTTAAAGTACGTGCATTAAGCATGCAAAAGCAACAAAATACAATGATACAAATCAGTTTAAATTGTATGGAACTTAATTTACTTCAATTACAATATCTTCAATTTCCAAATACAAATTGTGCACTTCGGAGCCTACTGGTTCTTACACCAACACTCAATGCCAAAATATAGTTTCATTTATCACCAATAAATCGAAATGGACATACTATCGGTATACTGACATGAGAAATATATCGATGTATAAACGATACAACGGTGTGAAGAATCCCATATCCCGTTTATTGTTTAGGTAACATACAAGTCTAATCTTTTCCAGGTTTGCCAGTTGGAACTGGTTTATTTTGCAGGTTTCATTGCAGATAATATATCTATGCGTTAACGATACAACGATGTGATGAATCATATATCCCGTTTATTGTTTAGGTAACATAAAAGTCTAATCTTTTCCAGGTTTGCCAGTTAGAACTGGTTTATTTAGCAGGTTTCATTGCAGATAATATATCTATGCGTTAACGATACAACGGTGTGAAGAGTCCCATATCCCGTTTATTGTTTAGGTAACATACAAGTCTAATCTTTTCCAGGTTTGCCAGTTAGAACTGGTTTATTTTGCAGGTTTCATTGCTTATTGAAAAAAGTGCGAACAATTCCTAACTTCAATGGTATATTTTCTCAATTAATCAACAATATCAACACTTATCTTTCGGTCATAGGCTTGGTATCTACAAAATTGAATATTCTCCACGCCGATTGATTACTACATCAAGAAAGCCTAATTGATCAAGTTGTGCCAAGGTAACTAGCACAGTACTACTACCATCTCACAAAATGCCCTATTCTTGCATACATTAAACACTCGTATCAATTCAGTGCATCTCTTTTCACAGTATTCTTGTTCTTGCGACCTCTAAATTTAAAAGATGGCTTGAGTTCCAAATTGTCAATTTTTGCAGGCCTTCCGGCCGTGGATATTCTCCGGTGATTTTTTTCGGTCCACTGCTTTCCTCCTTCTCACTAGTCCATTGTGCTCACATCCTGATGGAAGGTGAATTAGCATGAAAGTGGAAAGTTCAGGATCGATACATTCATGAGGATGAAAAATAGGTGGAACCTGAGCGATGGGGTGGGGGAGAGATTCTAGAAGTTATCGGAAATCTCATCACGCTGGCAGAGGGGTGAGTTTACTCGGAAGATGGGATGATGGGCTGGACCACTTTAATACAGCTGCAAGGGGATAGGCTTGGTGCTGGGTCTGGTGGCATCCCATGACGAGAAACGGGGTTCCAATTCCGGTTGCGTCATATTTCCCGATGGCTTTCCAATCATGAGCCGGGTTCCGAGTGGAAGGTATTTCAGATCTTGTACGTGGGATGGTGAAATCGACCGTAGACGTATTGGCTTCCTCTCGGTAAGAGCAGGTTAATAGAGATATCGGATTCCTCCTCACCATCTCTCTACCAACTGAAAAATCTCTATGCATGCAAATTCGACACGATTTTTTGTAGCCCATATAAATCTCTATCCCTCGTCAAGATCAACTTTTACTGAAATCCACAAAAAACGCAATATTCGGTTCCCTCACATGCGAATTCCGTGTCTCGTAAACACTTAAGCATTCGCATATCTCGAAGGGAAAAGGATAGATAGATTGATAAAGCGTCTTTATTGGGCAAGGTTGAGATTAAAGGCCACTCTCCCATCCAACCACTAAAAATTGAGGCGGCATCAGGGTTTGAACCGGGGACATCTCAATCTGCAGTCGAATGCTCTACCACTGAGCTATACCTACGAATGGAGAGGAGGTTGTAGGAGAAATTAGTAGAAGGCTTCACATATCGAATGAAAGGAAAACATCTAAAGATAGTGAGATGCTGAGTACTGCGATAGAAGGGAGGTAGTCACGTTAGCGAGCAAGAAAAAGCTTTTTTAGTCGACTTGACACCGGTACTGTAGGTAGAGGCGGGCCAAAAAGCATTCACCATGTATCCGGAATGTATTATCCATGGTTTCAAGTCTGACTCACTCTTAGAAGCACCTCATATCAGGAGGAAAGGTACAAGGGCGGTAACAGAAGGGTAGAGGGAAGGGTGGAGAGAAACCCGGCGTCGGAATTAGGATCCTCTTAATGAATGGGCCCCAAGGGTACCAAAGCTTCACATCCCATCCAACGGACGGAATCCTGAACCAGTAATGTTCTCCACACGGTATCCA
The DNA here is from genome assembly GCA_933228895.1 of Platycnemis pennipes. Classification (NCBI taxonomy): domain Eukaryota; kingdom Metazoa; phylum Arthropoda; class Insecta; order Odonata; family Platycnemididae; genus Platycnemis; species Platycnemis pennipes. The sequence goes on from OW121857.1 coordinate 88,798,125, forward strand.
AGTAAGGGTTTCCACGAAATTACAACCGGGCTTCGAACCCGCTGTCTAGTGTGGATAGCCAGTAAATAATAATGTGTTTATGTGAGTCCAAAAGTTTATAATATGTTGCTGGATACCATAAAACCCAGAAAATATTACTTACGTTGGCTAATTTTTAATATTGGCTGTGAAAGATATCGAAAGATTTTTTAAATATTATATATTATTCCTTCTTATATTAGTGTTATTTTATAATTTAATGGCATCATCATTAACTTAATACTAATTTCTTGACTTTTTCTTGATGCATTAGTTGATTAAAAAAACATTAGGTGCCTCATTATTTTGTATGCTGGCAATGAAAATGTTTTGGGAATTGCTTCAGCACAGGTTTTCCTAAGAGGCAACCTAGCTTTCATGCGGATAGAATATGATTTCAAAGTATCATTATTTGTTGTTGAAATCAATAAATTTACTTACTCATGCTACCCTCCCTATCCAAATTTTGCTTTGGTAGACATGCTCTATGGGTCGATGATATCCTTCCGCCTTTTTTAATGGTTCTAAATGGTCATTCAAAACAAATCTAGGTTACAAAGGCTTTTCGTTACTATTATTATGGCGTTTTTTCACAGCCGTGGCGGCCGTTTACCGCATCCATATTTCTCATCTCGTGTCCATACCATAAAACTGTATTTGTTCCATCTATTGGATTAAAGCCTTACGGACTAATATTTTTCCCTCACTTTAATATTCACATTAGGTCCCTGAGTGTTACGCTAATGCATTTGTTCCGGAATCTAGTTTCCACCACGTTCAGCCGTCTTTTACTATCTTCCGTAATCGTCAACACTGCCAAACCATAATTGACACAACTTCCATACATTGACAAAAACATTTTTATCTTCGTATTTATAAGACAATTGTTGGCTTCAAAGTCCTGGTCAATATTTTGGTTGCAGCTTTTCCTCGTCCTATATACCGAAAGATGTCGCCAATTTCTCTACTATTTTCGTTTATGCCATTCACACAGTTAGATGCATAGTTATTTTCCTTACGATTCAAACTATTGTTACAATGTCGTTCATTTCATTCCATCAACAAGCACCGATTGAGAAAAAGTCTAAAAATACGAAGAATTGTTTTATTAAAACATGCATCATAGAGCTGAAGAAAATCGTGCATATTAGGCGACTATTACGACAAAAAATTTCCACGCGATGAAGGACATTGTTCCCACATTCCCAATTAAGTTGAAGGTAATCTCATTTGAAATCCTAAATGCCTTTTCCACCCTACCCATCTCTCGTGGCGTAAATTACTTCAGTTATCAGTCGCATCCCTTAATTCATCAAATGCCTCGGAAGCCTCGAAGCGATTTCGGAGTCTAGGAAAATCGTATTTCACCACTCGAGTTTGAGAGGCTACGGAATTCAGGAGGATGATGGAGACGGGAGACAGGAAGGTGTGAACGGAGGGAGGAAAGGAATAGGTATATTCTGAATGGAGTGAAGGTAGGCGAAAGGTATGAGATTTAAAGAGGGATTTCATGAAGGTATTGTGGGTTGAATAGAAGGTAAAAGGAAACCAATAAGGTGAAAAATAGCAAGGGGACATGCGAGTAGATATGGGTATATATGCGCTTCAACAGTGAAGGTTTTATCACATCTTGTAACCTAGTACCTTAATCCTAAGACGCAAACAATATCTATTCCCTAGGTGGGAATCGAACTCGCAACCTTCGGGTTTCCAGATCGACGCGGCCTGCCTGCAGAGATAATCTACATAAAAAGCAATGCTTTTAGCATCATTGTGATGATGATAAAATGAAAACTGTGGCAGCAAAAGCCTACGAACATCACAAATTCTCACACCAAAAACAGATGAGAACATTAAATTCTTGATGTTTCATACAGCTAAAAACACAAACAGATTAAAACATTCTCACACCAAAAACAGATCAGAAAATTAAATTCTTGATGTTTCATACAGCTAAAAAACCAACAGATAAAACATTCTCACACCAAAAACAGATCAGAAAATTAAATTCTTCATGTTTCTTGATGTTTCATACAGCTAAAAAAACAAACACAATAGATGAGAATTATGTAGTAACCGCACACTGTCATGAAAACAGATAACAGCATGCACGTTTTTTTTAAATATTACAGTGGGATTTACCGCCGATAGCAGCCAATCGGTCCGATTATTTCACGGAAGTAGCCACCGTGAGAGTAAGGGACAATCACTGTAAACCGCTTAGCTCGCATAAATATCGAGATAGGGATTTCGTCCGGCTTTAATGTCAACTACGAACGGTATGCGTGGGAAAATTATCACAAGCATCACTGCATCGACCCTGAATATGAAAAGGAGCCTCGAAATTGAAAATATTTTGAGAGGGATAGATTTTTAACGTGAGTTACTACAGAGAGTATGTTATTCACTTGAATACGCTACGCTATCTACCAAAAATCTATGCAAAACTCTATTCAAAATTATCGAAAACAAAGAGAAAAAATCTAAAAATATAATAAAGTGTATCGAAGTCGGGATGAAAAAATATATCAATATATTTAACGAGGAGGGAGCAAGTTACTGGGGTGAAGGGCAGGGGAGAATATTGAATATTTGAAATGAAGTGTTAACCTACCGATGAAATATAAAAGATTCGATATTTTACTGAGAAATACTGATTATTACGTTATTGGGCACGTTAAAAATCTGTTTACAGGGCTTGTATTCACGAAGTCAATAGAAAAAAAGTACATGATATCCCACCCAGAATTGCTGAAAATACTCCACTGCCTCAACACTCAATCAAGGAAGTGAATCGGGGACGAGGACAAAGATACATACAGATCTCAAAGCAATTTCCCCTATCGCAAAATCTGCATAATACATTTCGCGAAGCGGGCGAAAAAGATGGATGCAAAATAACGATGCGCTTTCAACATGGAAAAAGATCAGTCCAACGTCAACTCGATGTTCACGATGATGAAAATCGATACCAAATACTTATTTCAGCACCAAGCATAGTATTCATGTCGCACCGATATTTCGTCAACCGTATAAAAAAGGATGTACATGTCATAAGATAAATTGTATTATTGGAAATTAAATAGGAAAAATGTCACGATTACGATGAGCGAAAGGCAAAAATCGATGTCAAGTTACGATACCTAGATTACGAATCCTACGATACATAGAATCGATTCGAAATGCGTTGCCCATTAAATTCGCAATGCCTATTCAACGAAATTTCGGCGATATAATATGAAAACAATATAAGATGAAATGCAATAATAAATGGGATAAAAATTTATACATTTACGAGAGATTAGAGTCGCAAAAAAAATCGAAAATGCGACATCAAAATTCGCGAACGAGAACATTGGTTCATCGCATCGGGACAATCTCGATTGACCTCTAATTTTATGTTAGCTTCGCACTTTTTATGTCACTGTCTTATTCATACCATTCTTTGAAATCTATCATGACATCCCCACTAACTGAATTTCTTAATTGACGAAAAATTCGACATATTCATATAATAATTGCAATATGAATTAATAAAGTAAACGATAGAATTCGTGAGGATGGCATTAACATTAAATATTCTCTGTTGTCCATTATATTCCGACTTATTTTTAATTTCTCATTTTTTTCTCTTTCTTAAATCATCAAAATCATAATGATATACGCGAAAAGAGTTAACTAGGGGTTTAAGATGTTGGAATCTCCGATTCGAATAGCAAGTGTCGTTTCTTTGAAACAATATTTCGACATGCACTCAATACTTTGCGGCGTAACTATGTGGAAATTACGTATAAATAACTATGTAAAATACACAGGTGTTGGATCCTTTATTTGAATATTTCGACAGATTATAGAGCGCCAACGTAAATATTATAATGTTCAAATATAGGTACCTACCGTAATAAAAGACTACACAAGGTAACGATATTTCCCGGAATCAAAATGTGAAACGCGAAGTTTACAATCTTGAAATATAGGCATCGTAATATAAGACTATGCAAGGAAACGTTATTTTGCTGAATCGTAACGTAAAACGCAAAGTTCACAATGTTGGAATATGAATATCATAATATGGTACTACGGGAGGAAAAAATATTTCACCGAATCGAAATGTACCAATGAGAACATTAGGATGTTTAGAATCCAAATATAAGACTCCCGCGTCCAAACGATATTTAAACGAATCGACAATCCCGGTCTCGTTCGGACCCGCAGCGCTCGTATTCCGGACTCGGGGAGAAGAGCGTTCAGCGGTGAAGTAAAAGTAGGTACCTATCACGAGAGGGGAGGAAAACAAAAGCCACTCACCGAAGGACTCCAGGATTGTGTTCGCCTCGAGGATCTGTTGCTCGACCCACGTGCTCACGTTGCTCGTCACGGAGCACAGGTACTGAAGGATGAACTTGGTCGTCTCCGTCTTCCCCGCACCGCTCTCGCCCGAGATGACGCACGACTGGTCCGTCGCGTCGCACGCCTGCAGCGACGAGTAGGCCGCCTGAGCCAGAGCAAACACGTGCGGCTCCAGCGCCGCCATCTTCTTGCCCTGGTACTGAAACACCTGCTCCTGTGGGAGACGGGGGATGGAGAGGGGGGGACGGTTAGCGCGGCGCGCCAACTTTTGAGCGGTGGCGCGCCCTGGCGGCTCGGCCCGGATGCTCCCGTTCCCTTATACCCGATCCCCCTCCCCTTCGTCCCTCCCCACCCCACACCACCCCCGGCCAACACTCTCGGCGCTTCGTTTGAGGACGAAGGACGAAAGAATTGAATCAGGAGCCCAACAACGGCCAACGATCTCAACATTTCGACCCCTTGACCTTTACACTAATGTCTACCATATAAATACGATAGTTAATATTTTATAAGCAATATTAAATTGATAATTAACAATAACTTTACTGTGATCAATTAAATTATTTTGAGCATCAAATATATTATCATTATTATCGGGGCAGGCATTGTCGTTCTCAGGAGAACGACAATACCTGCCCCGTAGAAGCTACCGAAAGAGACAACTGGACATCATCCACGCTACGAAAACCTACGGTCAGCTATCCAATATATTAGATCATTTGAACGAAAACCTTGAACAATTTCAAGCTGATTGCATTTTTTTGTTTCTAATATTAAATGTAGTTAGCATGCAATGTATATACTGACCCACCATCTAGAGGACACGGATTAGAATACCGGTAATGTTATAATTATCAGTAGATACTCGGTCCTGTCATAATTCCGTGTAAAGGGTATTTAAACTCGGACCGGACGTAATCATCGTCAGTCGGATCGAACGTAAGTCTGTAGACCCCTGGGTGTCTATCAGCAACAGTAAGACTTCCTGTGACTTAATGCCAACGAAGGCTTTCTCTTTACCCATCCCACTATTCCATTCAATTCACTGTCACAACCTCTTTCCTATGAATACGGAGCCATAAAGTGCTGAATTGTCTCGAAACTCCAATTTTATGGCATTCTCCGTCAATTATGGGAAAACTTAAATATTTTAAAATCGTGACGTTTTTTAGTAATTCAAACATTAATTTTCCAACCTGATTTTTTTATTGGTAGTAAATTAATGTTAAATATAGTGGTGATTAACTTTTATGGAGGGTTTTCGTGGAGTGTTTCTCTGTTTTCGTATCTTTTTAAATTTTATTTTTTCTGACACTATTTGTCTTTGAAGTTCGTCATGTGACCTACCTCTCTTTATTCCATTAAACTGCCTATCGCCTATATATTCCTCTTCCTCCCTTACCCAGCATTTTACAGTCTATAAAGACATTCAATAAACCTTCCAATCGATGACAACTTACTCCAACCACCTGCTCTGCCTCCCGTCAATGCCCTTCACAATTTTCTTTCCTCCGCGGCCACTCCAGGCTCTATCCATTTGCCTTTCTCTCTATCCGTAACTTAACCATTCTCTCCAAGGTCTGAATCACTGAGTTTTTCCTTTAAATTCCTCCACAGGTGGTGCTCCCTAATTAGAGCTTTCCACTGAGCAGCGCGACGAAGAATGTTCCAGCGTTGCATATCAATATCTCCCCATTCTCGGAAAGATTTTATTTTGGAAGTAGGATAGTGCTTGTTCTGAAAATTACGTCCGTGGGTTAGACCATGGTAAGAAAATCAAAATAATAGGTTAATGAATACTTTCAAACCAGAAAATCAGTCTTTCTACTTGCGTTTTCTCTCCCATATCGAAGCCAGAAACTGAATGCCTCTTTTCAGAATCCATGAGGTGCCAGGGAATGGCAATTTGAGTAAAAATATTCGGTGGTTCAGTAGTATGAAGATGAGTTGCCATGTAAATAATTTTGGCATCAATGTACCGAGTTTTTGATTTTTCGTCAGCGATAGCCCTAATAAATTCTTCGTAAAGGTAAAAGGCACCAAAATAAAAAACAGTGAATCTGATAATGTATTACCGAATCGAATGTAGTAATGTGACGAATAACTTTAATTGCATGACAAACTCGCACAATTCATTACACATATAGGTAGACCTCGAATTTTTTCCAATGCGGTATATTCTTCAGTTAAAAAAATTTCGACAATAATCCATAGCATGATTTCTCTTAAATTTTAATTAATTCATATTAACGAAAGTAATTGCATCAAGAGAACAGAACCATTTTATTAATCCTGATCATCAGGAAAGATCAATTTCTTTCCCATCCTTCCAACATCAGGTAAATTTCGACGCGTTTCATTCCCTTCAGTTGCAGACAGGGTAGGGAGTGTGGAAAAGAGGGTTACCGAGCCACACCAGATGTCGAGATTACCCTAAAATAGAGCACGGGGCAAAGTAGGAGTCTCCAGAAGCGCAGTATTATGCAGCAGTGCACCCGCTTTGACATTGCAGGCGTGAATGCACCCGGGTTTCGACATCAGCTATATCCGATCCCCACCGACTACGCATATCTTTAGAATATTGAGGTCAAGAGCGTAGCTTGCTCACATATCCCCCGATCCAATCATTTTGTCCTTTTCCATACTCCCTCCGAATCCACATAGACCTCTACAGGATAAAATAATGTATTGAATTTACATATTTTGCAATCACGTTAATTGAAACGTGTGAGTTAAAAAAGCGGGTTAGAGGTAAAATGAAATTCTCGTCATCTTTTTTTTTCTTTCAGTTCTTACCTCCAGTCCCATCCTTTTGGAAGTTAGGAGAAGGTACTTGTTATAAGGCAGCTGTAGAAAAATTTACAGTGACATAGAATATCTTTTTTATCTTATGCCAACACGTTCATTGTAAAAAAAAGTATAACCGTCACTTACAAGAATTCTATTTAATTTGTACTGACCAGTTAAAGCAATCAAATGGAACCGCTTGGCTTTTCGATGGTAAAAGAGCCCAACTGTTCGGATAAGCATGCAGAAACAGGATATTTATGGTAGTTTAGCCGCGGAAGAATATTAGTAAGTAGTTCATTCTGATAATTTGAGCACCTTATGCTCATCATCACCATCACTTGTCAGCAATCCTGATTGGTTTGATGTAGCTCTCCACTGAATTCTTCTATCAGCTTATCTCTCATTTATTTTCTCTTGTATTTACGTATTTCTTCTCTGTCACGTCCTTCATCACCTTATGCTTCAAGTATCGTTTAGGAATTCATTTTCTTTACAATGTTTCTGTAGCGGAAGATCACGTTCCAAGTCTAAAACTATGGGAGTAATGATTTTCAAGTCCATTTATGTTAGCGGGATTCTCCATTTAAACAAATGCGTGATTTAAACGCAAACACAGACAAATGAAATGCAAATTCTTTACCGCATTACTAGAGAAACGTTCACGCAGCATAGCTGGAAATGCAACTCCTGCTGTATATGTGATTTAGCAAGTCCGGATCGTATGTAGCAGTTGCCTACTTCATAGGATACAACCAGCTGCATGTAGCAGTGCCGAGAGCAATCGATGACGCACCAAGATAATATTTTCCAATGAAACTGAGGTTAAGTTCCCCATATAATTCTTTTAACGCAAAGATGAAACCTTATTATTATTTAAATGTGTCAATAAATTTAAACGGCAATGCCTCAACACCTTAATTATAAAATATGTTGCATATAATAGCCTGCCTTAAGGCATCACGTAAGTTATACGATCAAAACAATTTCTACAGGCAATAGATATTATAGTAATGGTCAGAGAATGCAGGGAGTTGAAAAACTAACTTCAAACACAGAACATAAAATGGAAAAAGGTATAACAAATAGTACCGAGTTGAAGGTTCCTGTTGAAGAGAAATTTTTAGAAACGAGGGAAAAGGGTGATCAGTTGCCTGTATCCGAGCTGAATTTTAAAGTACAAAATGCTTGATGAACTATAGATAAAAATTTCACGTATTAATAGTTTCCAAAATTCTTATTATACTATCAAGAAATAATTTGGAATTATGGTATTCAATTTTAAGATTTACGGTCCAGACGAAATCATTAAAAGTTGAGAAGTCAAAGGAAGAGTCAAATGCACTTTTCGTTAACGCCAATTACTGCCAACAACAGTTGCAAAAAAGTTTCAATATGTTTAAACTTTAAAGGGTTGCTTCATTATTTCACTGATAAGAATGAAAATGTAACATTTTTAAAGGTGGGCAAATGCCATCAAAGCTCAAATATATCATCCGCAAATCCCCTTCGTGGTTCTTGAGTTACGAAAAGGACTTAATAAACAGCTACAACAAAAGTTTACTAGTGAAATTTATTTTTTTTGATGAAAGATCGTCGAAAACTATTGTTTGCTATAAATATATTGAGAATGGTTTTAGTTCATAAGCTCTGCGTCACCTTCATGAGCGTAAGCGTAAATGATTTATAAACTCCTGTTGGGCTAGTGAAACTCCAAGCCTAGTTAAAGCCTAAAAAGATTACCTTATATTCTCAAATGAGGTACCTATCAAAAATAGAAAAATCCTGTTTTTTCCAATAAAACGGTAACCAGTTACCTTTGATAACTAATTTTTACTACCTTAACATAACACTTGCGTATAGGTACTGTTTTTGTCAAAATAAACTATCCTTAATTCATATGCAAATCCTCTTTAGCGTTACCTTTCAGTGGCTTATTTTTTTCACAAAGGAATGATATATTCACTGACCTTGTCAAAATAAGTGTATTTGTCCTCCATAAAAAGCGAAAGAGTGGATTGAAAGGGCAAAGGCCAAAGAGATACGTAAATGGGAAGAGTAAAACGGAACTTCTCAAAAAATTGATACATGAATTCTTTATCGAAATAAAGAATACTTTCAGGAGGTGAAAGGTGATTTTGCGCCATTTGCTGGATTTGTATTATAATTGTGGCCCCTTTTGCACTCTAATTTTTGGTATCATTCCAGATTCATTTAGTTTGCCAAAAAACAAAATTTAAAATTCGATTTCATTTTTAGTACGTGATCTACGTGAGGCATGCAATCTATCAGGACTTCAACAAAACACTCAAATTTTTTAACAATTTATTCAATTCGGTTAAATGAGAGATACAGTGTATTGCACGCGAATATGAAGAGATTGATTTCAACCATCATAGCATTCACCATATTTTATGAACACATTAAGGTTTGCACTATGGCACAACAAAATAACGAAAGTGTTTCACGAGTTTTAGCTAATGAATCCATGTTTTTCACTTCGATAAGGCACCAGTGCTATTGCATTAGTTATAATGGTGGAGTGTTTGACAAGATAACACAACCAAAATCTTGATTTAATTTTCAATAATTTTCTGAGAAGAAAATGGCAAAGAGGTATTAATTTCGCAGTATCCAAGTAAGAAGTAAAAAAAATTAACACCTCATTTTGAGATCAATGATATGTATAATCATAAATATTTCCATGGCAAGAACGTGTGTACGGAAGGTTTGTAAATGCAATTAATTACCAAGTACTTGTGATTTTAAAACTGTTTTTGAGTACTATATACGGGGTAGTATAAGTATATTCATCGACGATGAGAGAAATAAATCTCTCGTCTCTGATTAATCCACTAATTACAGAATGTTGGGGCGCCTATGGACGTCACATGGCGCAATCCGTACAGCATGATACCGATAAACGCCTATAGCCGATATAACCGTGTTTATCGCCTGGCTCCGAATCAGGGCAGAGACTGTTAAATGACATGAACAAATTGGATCACGAAGCTACCCTCACCTGAATCGGAATTTTTCTACAACTCTAATGTGTGTTTTGGCGATGGTTGTCCGTCAAAACGTATACAACTACCTTTTCATTTCATAGGCGAAACATTCATTCACTGAGAAATGTGAACATAGTAAAACCAATTTTCAAACATCACTAAATACAAAAGTGACCGCTAAGAAGGGTAGATGGTAGAAAAAAACTAGTAAGAATTAGGACAGAATTTGGGTTGGCATAAGCTACGACGAGTTATGAAGAATCAAGAATATAGCAGCGGTGTGGAATCTTTTGATGGGAAGGACAAACAATCTAAAAGGCTGCTACACATTGGGTTGGATACCCATTACTGCTTAACTCACTACATCATTAAAGTCTCTTGGCAGTGGTTTTAGCTATACGTTTTAACTCCAAAACAAGAAAATGTTTTACAAATCATTGATTAACAATTTCGCTGCCTAACAGACACTGAGGGGTATGTGACATTTTGTTTACCTATCAATACATGTACCCTCTTCCAAGTGGGCTTGATTGAGGAGCCATAGAGCTTTTGCAGTATTTCCTCGAAGGATGATTGGGCTTTTAACAATTTCACTGCCTTATAGACACTGAAGGGTATGTGACATACTATGCGACATACCTTTCAGTGTCTATTAGGCAGTGAAATTGTTAATAGCTCAACCATCATTCCAGGAAATACTGCAAAAGGTCTGAGGCTCCTCAATCAAGCCCACTTGGTAAAGGGTGCATGTACTGGTTGGTGAAAAAAATGACAACAAGAGGGACAATCCAAAAGCAAATATTACCGGACTGACGATGACCTATTACAAATGTTTAATCATCAATGCAGAGCGTATGGAATACTCCGTTAATGTATGGTAATTTCAATACATGTGTACGCAAGCTTCACTGCTAGGAAACAGAAGATTCTGAGTGAACGTTTAGTGGAACCTCTCGACTTCAGGCGAGAGACATGTTGTCAGTACCGGTTGGCAAGCGGTCAAAGCGTTGCGAGGACGATGATACTTCAAAGCCTTCCGGAACCCCAGCGTTCATGAGGGAGGAGAGAGCAAGAGGAGTAATGGACATGGGGGAGAAGAAAGATAGCGAGTCAGGGTTAGCGAGCAGGGAAGGGTTTATGGTGCTAATTGGGGGTTGGTGCACGATAAAGAGGAAAGGGGAAGCCGGAGTTGGAGCGGGGTTGAAACTGCCGTTGGTCAAGAGGACTTGTTGGCAAGCTAACTTGACTTTCTAGTCAGGGCTTGTATTCTGCATAGATGACGGGAACGGTGAGGGCTGAGAATGACTTTAAATCTCCATGCATCTCCGGTAGATCTACAAGTCACCTCGATGGTGTGTGGCAGGGGGTGAGTAATTACCGAACATGCAATTAGGCATGCATGCATTGCAAATCTACTTTTGTGTGTTTTCTTTTTGCGTCGACACATCTGTCTGCCCTGTGATTTTTTATGAGTGTACGTCCAATGGGATTTTTCATCATTATGCTATGTATATGCGTATACCAACTCTGTGTAATGATTAAGGATAATTTTCACAATTTGCCCGTAAAAAGTGATGTACACAAACATAAACAAGGCCTCATTACAATGCACAAGTTACATTACATAAAAAACGCCTGACATGAAAAATTCCCATGGCTATAGGAGCAAAACGTTTAATCTCCTGCCAGCTGATATTAATCTATCAACTGCATGAGAGAATATACATCTTCCTCAGAGAACTTTCTTACCGAAAAATTTTTTTATAATGCAAATAATGTTTTAATGCAAAAATATTTAAAAATCAATTGTAAAAATTTTCTATTTAAATTATTATTTTGACACGTCCTATATCTACGTAGTATTACTCATAAGATATTTGGACAAATTGGAGAAATTTCTAATCGAAAAATTTTAATATAATGTAAATAATGTTTCAATGAAAAAAGATTTAACAATCTAGTGTAAAAAATTCTATTTTTATTATTAGTTTATTATTATTTTGTCGCGTCCTTTATCTACGTAATGTTACTCATAAGATATTTGGAGAAATAAAAAGTATCATTATTAAAAGTATTATTATCAAACGGGACGGAATTACGAAGTACACTTCGTACACAACACGCAAGGAGATGTTTAAGAGAATCTGCACAGATGCACTTTTCGGGTTGAAACAGCAGGACGACAGTAAAACGCACGCCTAGGCCACAGATAATCGTTCCATCTCGTAAATCGATGAGTACACGACACGCGAGTAGCAGCCGAGGGACAGAGTAACCCTTCCTGATCAGAGAGCCGTACTCGCGTTGCGCGCAAACAGGGATTTATGTTCCCACGCACTCCTCGCTACTGAGTGCCCATCTCCGGTTTCACCCCCGCAACTTTGACGATGGAATCACCAGCGTTCTATGAGAGCTCAACGAGTGGTGCTCCCTAGCAGCATGTTAAAATAAGACTACTCATACGCTATTGCCATGTTAGTAACGCAAAAGTATAGCAAATATTTCACAGAGAAAAAATCATTCGCATTGACTGGGAATGATTTTTTCCCTGTGAAATATCTGCTATTGCGCAATTTCACTGGGTAACGCCGTCAAATTTTTCGTGGCTAGTTTGCAAGCTTTGAATATGATCGGAAAAGTATGTTTGGGGAATACACCTAACAGCATATGAGTGAGGTAACTTCACAGAAAAACAATCATTATAATTAGGTAAAATATTACTGCACCTCTGTTATGATATAATGATATTGTTAAGATTTCACTAGGTATCATCATAATCGGTTAAAAATCCAAAGATTAGTTTAACGCAGCCCTCTACTCTATTCTCCTATCGGCCAACCCCTTTATATTGACGTAATACTTCACTTTTACATCCTTCACTACTTGTTCCATATATCTCAAGCGAGGCCTGCACAGCGAGGTCTTAAGACACGATTGTTTTCATCAGACCATCGTGTCTTAAGATATGGCCGATTAAGTAGCCCATGTTCTTTTTAGATTTTTCAGCACAACTCCGTTCTCCAACTATTTTTAAGACTTCCTGGCATAGGTACAAAAATATGTGTTTTATGCAGATTTTATATGTAAGTTTTGTGCACTACTATGCGTTTGCAATTAAAATATTGGATAAAGTATTAACGCCATGCTACATAATGTATTTTAATACTTGAGAGGAGATAAAAGGTTACTCATTGAGGAATATATACTAAGGACTCCATCAGTAACACTCATTATTGTAGGTAACGTCACGATAAAATACACATTAAAATAACGTTTTCATGAGTGATAGCGACATATACTTCACATCCTGAGATACAATAGCAATATTAAATTTTCTTTAAAAATCATATGAATTACTATCGTGGACTTCGAGAATTCTCCTTATAACCTCAAGATTTATTGTAATATAACGTATTCGCGAATATTGCCTAGAATCTAGCTAATTTGCAAGGCTTGATGTACATGGAGAAATATCATTCACACGATAGACTATTCTACTGAACAAGTAATATTGAGCTTTTCATTTCTTCACCATCCAATTCATCAGTGAGTTGAGTCAACAGTAGCCCTATGCAGCATGCATGTGACCCTGTTATCTAGTATGTTTCCATGGAGTGGTTTAGTTGCATGTCAATAGCGCACGTTTGGTGATCTCCACCACCTGCCACACACCCTCATGGTGGCTCGCAGAGCATTACGTAGATGTAGATTTAGCCATCCAGAGCTATTTGTTTCTGTTGGATATATAATCTATGCCAATAAACGTGATACTTTTGTTTATCACTTGTATCCATGATACTGTTTCTAAAAAATAAAACTTCCGTCTGATCGCAGCCTTCATAAAAGAGGTATGATCGATTAAAAATAAGGCTTTTTTTTAAGTTCAACCACGACTAATTATTTCACGATTAGCACCCTTTTCGCCAAAAACCTTAACAGTTTCCCTTGTTCTTTCTAACTAGCTGAGGCACGCAGTAACTTGCACTAATGATACCAGACAAAGTCTCATTATTTCCAATGGACCAGAAACTGAAGCCGTATATTTCACGAAAAAGGACCCTCGTTCGGCTTCTCGAACACTTAATTCATGAGAGGCTCCCCCGGATGGCACTCACGGGCCACTAATCTTTAGAGTCCCCCAAAACGTTCTCGGTCGCCGCCCGTACTCGGGAAATTGGCCCTGCCCACTTCCATCGCAATCGACCCTTGGCCGACCTCGTCCACTCACGTCCTTCCCTAAGGATCTTCTAATTCCCCCACGCACCAGTCTCCCCAATAAGTCGTCGCCGCCCATTTATATGGACGCCCGGTGTAGGATTTCGAATACGTAAACTGATAACCAAGCGATCGCAAGTGGGCTGGCTGATGCGTCGGCGTAAGGCTACGCAATAATAAATTTAAATTAAGGTCCACTTTATCAACAAACTATGACCTCCCGCGACATTTTTGCGAGTTGTTGTTTAAACATAAAAAAATTCTCTTGTTTTCATCAGCATTGAAAAATATTAGGGACGAAAGTTTTAAATATTAAAGGTGATTTAAAAAAATGTTAATGCTAAAATTGAAGGCTTCAAAGGGTTGATATGAACAACTTGAGTAACACGCCTTAATCGTTTCCATAATCATAGCTGGCGAAGTGACCAAGGAAAGAGGTGTTGCTTTTCCCAAAGGCAGATAATGACGGAACAGGAAGATATAAGAAAAGGAAACGCAGAGAGACAGTTCTGCAGTGGGAAAGAGGCTATTAATGCGTGTAATCATTGAATGTAGTACACTGAAAGTCACTTTCCAATCACCGATTTTGAGGATTTCTCATTTAACATTCAACTCATTGTTACGCCCATAGTTATACTATATAATTTATATAGCTATAATGACTCATGACCTTAGATAAATTTTTCATCTGAGTTCGTTGCTTAGCAAACAACATTTTCCCAACTGTCCTGATGGCGACCTCAGGTAAACCCGGAATGTAGAATGTATCTAAGCAGCATCGTAGACACCTGGGAAAGAAACACGTGACTACAGTTTGCGACAGAATTCCTCCGGAAACGGTATAAGGATTGAAAGTATTGAAGGCGTAAAACCACGCAAATAATTCCACACTATGCAATAGCGATTTGTTAAGCTTAAAAATATATTCAGGCATTCAATAAATTAGCCCTTACAACACTTCTTGACATCTTTGATAGCATCTTTCAAAAATACCATAGTCATTCCTTTTAATGGAAGACTCTGATGAACAGTATTTATAGTGAGCATATATTTTCTACGTTCCGCTCCTTAATTATATTTTCATGCAGACGAATTTCCTCAAAAAAACCCGAGTGTTCAAAAACAATAACGCATTCAAGTAAATAGGTGGTGCAGTCCAATGATTTAAACTAGAATATTACTCACTGCACTCGATTAATCGTAATATCCCGCAGTCCCGCTACCTGCTTTGATTTTCTAAATCACAGAGAATTGAGCGACATGAATATGGGTCTCCAGCTGATTAATTTATCATTCCCGTCAAGCAGAGTGCGTTCATACGTGTCCCACCGCGGCAGGGTATTTATTCCGCAATAGTTCTAAACAGAACCGCTTTAACGTTCATTTCAAAGGGACCATTCATTCTGGTTCTTTCTTATTCAACCCGTGACAGATATCTACTCGTAAATCTCGGACCGTGTTCGGGAAAAGAGACAACTGCGGTGAAAAGGGTGAGATTTATAACCACAGAAATGGAACTCATATATATTGCAAGGTGTTCCGTGAATGCTAGGCGTTATAATTGATTTATTGACATTTGCTAGGAGCACACTATTTTTTACTTAATTGCGATCGCATGCTGCTTTCCTTTATTTGAGGTAAAATATACCGATCACAAAGGTGCGGAATAATGGAATATGCAATGGTACTGAAGTACAAAAATGATGCATATATCACGATCCTCAGACAGACATTAAATTACGCTCGTCGTCTCCAATAGCAGTACGCGAAGGAAACAATATTTCCGGGGGAAGTGCGGAAGTTTACAAGAGACCCTCACCCAACTCAAAACCACGAATCGGACATTATCCAGCCCGACCGAATCACCTCCCTAAGCGAAAGGGAAATTCAAACAGTTCCATCTCTATGGCATTAGTCGCCGGTCAAGGCCCCATTCGATTTGCAAAACAATGGATAATGTCAAGTGCATTAAACAGAGAGGGCAGAAATGGAAAGCGTTTAGCGACAGTGAGCTGAAACAAAGGGAGAATTATTCAGGAGAGAAAGAGAGAGAGAGAAGGAGATATAGGAGGAGAGAGACAAAAAAGAGAAAGGGAAAAAAGCAAGAGAAGGGATTAATTCTTGGCCATCATGACGAGAACGTGGAATATTCACACGCTCGGCCTTTCCTAGGGTAACAAACTAGTCCACAAAAAAGAAAAACATCTAAGGTGTTAGGAGTAGTTATAGAACTACCATTCTATATCTACTGAGAGGAGTCGTAATTTTCTTCTTTCGTCTGGTTATAAGGGACGTAGCCTTCCTCATAAACCATGACCTAAACGTCATGAGGCCTTCCGTGCTCCCATTACTCCAGAATCCCTTTACTGGGGGGAGCGAGCAAAGTTCTTCTTCTTCTAGTAGAGCTAGTAAAGCTTCTAGTAGAGCCACCTATATATACTATTCAGGTCGAAGAGTGGAAGCGATGCATTACAGGTCGAAAGTTAATACACCTGTTTCTCAGGGAAAACTACTTCAAAAAGGTGGCTGACGCAAGCGGGGTATACCTATATGATTGTAACACGTCAAAATAATTTTGGGTTAGGCATAAAGAAATCGAAAAAATCATTTTCCTTCCTAGAACTATAATGGAAGTTAGCGGAATCGGGTTGGTGTGGTAATAGAGTAATGGCTTCCCATGCCGATGGTTCGGGTTCAATTCCCAGCGGTGGCATATATTTTCCTTTGATATCCCGGTCTCTACTCGAGTACTTAGTGGGGAGCACTTCAAGTTCAGTACTGCGTCCATCGAACGAGACGTTAAACTGTGGACCCCTTGGGATCTTTCGTTAAGAGCAGGGTAATACCTTCGCCGGATTTCCCTACCTCTATCCAATAACCCACGAATAGGACATATCCTAAATGCGCAAATTACCTTAGTTGTCAGTCACTCTCTTCGAATTTTATCTACAACAGTCGTACATAATATAGAATTATTTCCTAGCAACCAGGGGACTCTCCCCATACCCGAGCTTGTACATAGCCAGACAGCGGGAAGACAAGGCTCCGCGATTTCTATCACGAGATATGATGGCACGGAATAATTGAAGAAGAAAATTAAGAGCTTTAAATAATTGACCAAAAGGTCGTAAGTCCATCGTCCTTGGTGATACTCCAGTGAATGAGTATCTACAGGGACCTCCTTTCCGATTGGTAAATTGAAAGTAAAAGAATATATCAGCTGATAAAATTATGTAAAGAACTACAATACACCATTCTTAGAAATAAAACAAATTCCAAATTATGAGGAATATTTCAACTTACTGTAAACTATTCTACTGAAAATTAGTAAAGGAAATCAGCCTGTTCTACACTGACAGCACCACAAAGTGTAATGTTTATGGACTTACTGTGTTTCTTACTATCACTCGTGAAACCGTTTTCACGAATGAGTCAAATAACCTGTACCATTCACCGATATTAAATCACTTACGATCATTTAAATGATTACAATATCTTCTCGTACGAGCTTGCTATGGGAAGTATGTTATTAAATAGCAACTTTGGGATTACCTTCTGAATCCGTAAGTGAAAAAAGAATATAGAACACTAGTAATATTGTGTAAGAACACATATTTCAATGCACCAAAAGGAAAAATATATGCAGCAAGCAGTACTAATTAGCCTTTGCCAAAGTTTGAGTGCTAAGAGAAAGAAGCATTGCTATTGACTGAGCGCAGTTAGATAGTTATCTATTTTCCCATTCTCTGCATAAAACATTTTCTTTTTTCCATATTCCAATCCTAACGTTCACTCTAGGGTTCCTAATGTTGCGTGGACGAAAAATCTAGAAAAGATAAATGCTTTGCGATTATTTTAGATTCGCGCTAATTTTTTAATAGGGAACAAGGGTGTAATTATGGAAATACCAAGTTTATTCTTCATTAATTATGCATGTATTTATTAGGCCAAATATATTTTTTGTACGAAATATACATACATTTTAGCCTTAATCCAATAGCACTATTTTTGGATTTCCGACGTTTTATTTACTTCTTGGATTCCGATAATATAGGTCTCTGGAATAATGATGCCTTTACGTCCTCAATAGGCACGAATTGTTTCCCGAATGGATGCTTATTAAGGGACGGAAAACTCCCTGAATTTTCCCGCTACGAGGTTTGGCCTGCATGATGGCACTCAAAGAATTCGCGGCGGAGTTGCTGCACCAGATTTCTGGCCAGGTTCGCTCAATATGGTCTATTGTCCTGCGAGAGAGCAGTGGACTTCGCTGCAGCAAGCAATGGAAATAATTTTTCCATTGTTATGGAAATGAGGCGAGCTCAATGGGACGATAAATTGGGAAAGAAGTTCTCTATCCATTTTTTTGCCTCAAGTACATCATCGGTAAAATATCACCCAGAACATGACGAAGGATAAGAAGTAAATATGCACAATATGAGAGGTGCATTAAGAAATGAGCATCTGGGAGGTAAATCGGCAATTTGACCAAAAACGTACGTTTATTTACATCTAAAGTTTCCCTTTGGCTTCATAAATTTTACCTTCACATATTTCCAATAGTAATAAGCAATAGATAAATCAGCTGATAATATATACTTCTTCATAAATCTGTAAACTTTTGTAAAGCACAGAAAATGCTTAAAAAATGCAATTACTATTCGATTATAAACCATGTCTGGGGAAGAAATGACTAAATCAGATTCCAAGGCAGATGTATACTTAAGATAGGTATGAGCGACGGTAACTGATTTTATGAAGTAGACGGAGAAATTAAGGAGAGTAAGAAGATATGCAACAGGTTTGTAGTTGTAAAAATAAATTGATATTGATTACTTTTATGCCTTAGCCGATACCGGTTCAGTGCTAAGTGCGTTTTGCTATGTAAGAAAGCAATTTTAGTGTTTCAAAGTGCATTTAATCATTTATCAATGACTTCTTGCTGGGATATTCAATCAATTACGCTGATATACAGGTATAACTGAAATCATGGTTCGAGCTTTCTATGGTAATTAATTTTTTCTAACGTTCCAATATCAACGATTTCAATCTCAGTAAAAATGCTTTTTTTGTATCACTATAATTTTTTGTTGAGGTAATTGATAATTACGCTGAAATCTACCTGTCAGAAATCATAATTTGAGCTGTCTGTAATTAATAATTATTTTGAACATTCTTACGCTAACGAATTCAAACAGAAATCTCAGCGATAGTAAAATTGATTTCATAAATCTTTTTTTTTGCTATAAAGGCACGTATCGTTTTTAGAAGACGATATTTTTCGCTGCAACTTGAAGGATTCTGGGGTGTTTTCCCACCAAACCAGGTCGCAATACCTTGGACGCGTGCGGGTTAATGCACGGCTGAGACGCATAAATCTTGGGCCCACGTCACGTTCCCTCTTTCGTGAACCCCCAGGGGGGGAAACACACCCCGGCATTGTTCCCGCACGCCGCATTTACTCCCCCACGCTCCTCGACAATGAAATCTCTTGCCCACCAGTAGGTCGATATCTCAGGGAGCCGGGAGAGGACACCCTCCACGTTCGGTGACATATAAAGTATAGCGGCCACCTTCGGATGACTGGCGATCGATTGCTCTGCCACCTCGTGTGTGCAGCAAAATCTCGGAAAGCCGGGACGCGGCCGCCTGCGTTTTATGAAGGCATTAGTGGCGCCACTTCGTGCGGGCGCCCTTACCGACAGACGCCGACAGAATTCACGGGGCACGGAGATCCAAGCCACTCGCGGATGCTCTCTGCCATTTGGTCACGCCTATCCGAGAGTTAACTGCCTCGAAAGGCAATATCCCTCGCCCACAAGGGCTCCTTAGTTACCTCCGAGGCTTTATAAGACGGAAAGCCGGCCGCGGTAACCAGGTTGGTTACACGTAAGCAGTGCAACTCGATAAGGTATTGGGTTAGATTCTCTCCATGGACATATATGTCGTATTCGTATCGGAAGAAAGCGTATGTTAGACGAAACGATGAAAATTCAGCAGCTTTGTGAACATTATCTATTTACCTACAGCAGGTTTTTTTTAACCTTTTTTAGCTACTGAAACCTCTCAAATTATGTTCTCGCACCCACGTGCAAAATATCAATTTTTATCCAGTACATGGAGAAGACAAATTGGGCACTTTGCCATATTAAAATATAAATTATATTTACCTGGAATATCAAGGTACTGAAATGAATATCGAAAAATGCAACACAAATACCTAATCGTTTACTTCTTGGCATCATCAACTGTATAATAATATAGATTTTATCCCATTTAAACAACATTTACAGTATTATCTTGTACAATTTTAACAAAATGATGGAATATAGGTACCCCAGAGGACCTATACGTGTATGATAAACGATATTTTTATCGTAACGCTTCGTATACCTTTAGGTAGTTTAATGCAAAATTAGTTAAGAACCAATGATTCACGATATTTGCCAAGAATGTTTAACAAAACGACACAAAAAATATTACCTTTGACGCTCAATAATATCGCGGGAGCCTAGTTCTTAAAACAACTAGGGTACTGAACAGATACGACCAAGTAAACCAAAGCTGAGTGATTTTTTGCACAATGAATAGATCTCTATGGGAACCCATAGATGGAACAGGGGAGCAATCTACCTCGCTGAGGACACAATATCCAACCCTGCAGTTTCTACATAAATTTATATCAGACATGACCATGGTTTCGTAGCAGGGTTATATCATAATTTGAACATTATGGAAGAATCATCAACAATATTTCAATTGCAGGATTTGTTTACTGCAGCCTCCATTCTGCCCTATTCAGTGTTAATTCCCTCACGCCCTGGTATGTTTTCTCTTTCTCTTCCTTCTTTATTTGTGCTACATATCTGTCCCTTGGTCTTCCTCGCGGGACCTTCCCTTCTATTATATTTCTAACTAATTCATTGTGCCTCAAGGCATGTCCAATCCATCTAGTTCTTCTTTGCCGTAGGGTTTTCCATACTGTCTTTTCTTCATCTGCTCTTCTGTACACCTCTCGTTCCTCACTTTATCTGTCCATTTAATCTTCAACATTCTCCTCTAGCACCATGTTTCGAAGGCTTCAATTCTTCGTTGGTCTGCTTTCCCGATGTTCCATGTCTCTGATAGAGTGCCATGCTCCATACGAATGTTTTGATGAAGTGCTTCCTTGTTTGCAGCCGTACCTATGTAAGCATAGTAGTTGTCTCTTCTTTATAAACGCCTCCTTAGCTTGTGCTATTCTTCGCTAGATGACCGTCGAGCTTCTTCCATCCCAAGTTATAGTGCTGCCGAGGTAGGTGAAGCCCTCCACTTGTTCCAGTTTCACTTCTCGAATTGTGATATTTGCCCTAAGCTTCTCTCTTCCGCACACTAGGATTTTAATTTTCTTCTTGTTGATGCTCATCTTATATTCTTGAAGTACTTGGTCCATTGTGGTCAGGGATGCTTGCAGGTCCTCTCGAATTTCTGCTACAACTGTGATGTCATCAGCAAACTTTAGCATGTTTATTTTTTCGCCATAGAAGAATACGCAGTATATATAGCGAGAAAAACTTTTGGAAACAAGAAGTTGGGGAGGGAAGAAAGGGGGTGGAAGGAGTTGGACGGTAAGGAAGGTAAGCATGCTGGGGCAAGGGGGAGGGGAGAGGGCAAAGGACGTACAGTGGGCGGGTAATGAGCACGGAAAATCCATAAGGGGGAAACGTGAGGGACACAAATGGTCATTAACGAATTGTCTTGAAGCAAGGTGACTCATCACATTCAGCTCTTCTAAGACGTCTTATCTGCGTTCTTTCCTCTCGAGATGCAGGAAGTTTGGGATGAATTTTCTGTTGTGGCCTTTGTTAGTTCGTTTGTTTCTCAGGGGAGGTGACCGACAGCTGAGGCCATTGGCGCCATTTAGGATAGGTTATTGGTTAGGTAATTGGGAAGCCTTAGGAGTTTTCAGAGAACGGAGGAAGGGAGGACAGAAACCTGGTGTTGGCATCAACCTACTCTTAACGACAAGCACCATCGGGACAACGGCTTAACGTCCTATCTGACGGACGGAGTACTGAACCTGAAATGCCTTCCACAAGGCACTCAAGTAGGGACCGGTTTTTTACTGAAAAATCCTCCACTTCCGGGAATCGAACCCGGACTTTCAGGATGGAAGGCCAGTACTCTAGCAACCACACCAACCCAATCCCCTTATAGCTTCCGTCCACCAAATGGTTGGCGAAATTATTGTTCTCCTTACTATTGATGAAGCAGGCTCGGTGTTCTGCTGCACTGGTGGCAAACTTCCACCCCGTTTGTCCGATGTAAATGGCTTGGCAGTCCGAGCTTTCTAGCATGCAGACGTCGCTTTTTTGGTCTCTCTTCTCCTTATCTTTGATGGATAAAAGTACTTTTAACTGTCTTTTTGTTGCAGAAATCTACTCTTACGGTGTCCTTAGGGAGTAGCCGCTGTATTTTCAGGGATAAGTTCCCTAAATAAGGAACGAAGCGACACATTGTTCTGTTGTTTGGTGTGCTGGAGGTGTGGTATATGATCCCCTCCCCCACTCCCCTTTTCCAGTTGTTTTTTATGTTGCATATACTGCTATCATACTGTTCACCTTATGACGTAGTCCAGCGACGAAACCATAGCTGTTTCTAATAAAAATATATGGGGAAACTTGCAGCTTTAGATCTTTTATTCCCAGTATAATGGACTTTCACAAAGTCAGCCTGCGACATTGCCGTAGATCTATCTCACCTAAACTTGAGTAAA
The DNA here is from genome assembly GCA_933228895.1 of Platycnemis pennipes. Lineage (NCBI taxonomy): Eukaryota > Metazoa > Arthropoda > Insecta > Odonata > Platycnemididae > Platycnemis > Platycnemis pennipes. The sequence goes on from OW121857.1 coordinate 88,821,258, forward strand.
TTTCGCTTGTCGTCGGATTGATCGCATAGCGAGCTCTGACATTACCCGCACCTATGGAAGCAGCCTTCGGATTGCATATTTATACGATAAGGAAAATAATTTAAAATAGTTCCTCTCAATACAAAGGGTTCAACTATGAGACAAGACACAATTAACAGACTTAAGGAAAGGCTTGAAATGGCTTTCTTAAAAATTAATTAAAAGGCATCTCAGTTATCAAATAAGATGCTTGATTATGAAAATAGTACACATTTAAATTTTTTGTGCATCGGTAAAAGAACTCCTTTATTATACCTACTACCCACAACTTAACCTTACCACACAGACCACATGGGCTCATCAAATGACCCGTATCGGAATGCTGTACGTATATTATAAATTTACAAGGCTTTATTAGGTTTAGTTCTAATCTCTTCTGCAGCACATAACTTGGATCACGCTCGCTGAAATATCACCCAATGTTTCACCCCATCATGCAGCAAGCCTATTTAATACCACGAACGTACATGATGAAATCCTGTTCTTAAACGAAAACCTCTATGGATAAAATCCTCACGAATAAAATACTAAACAAGATATCTACAAATAAACTTGAGTTTAAAAAAGCTTATCTAATCCATATTTCACCACATTTTATTTGAAGTGCATCATTTGGAAATATACTTAGAACGGTAGCGTAGCATTTTCAAATTAGATTTTTCCACGGCCTAGTTTTGACTGTGATTCAATACACATATCAGGAGAACAAAATACAGAAAATATTTTGTCTGAATTTTTTTCGCATGATGATGCAGCATCACCACGAAGCATGATTAAAGAAAAATAAATCCCAAATGGAAAAAAATATAATTTAGATATTTCATATTGACGCAATTTAACAAATTTAATATTGGTGCAATTAAGAGTAGATGCATTCAGAGTAATGGTGATAATAAATCATTGAAATACTAAAATGGGATTCCATATTTTAAAAAAGCCATTATTTGTGGTCAAAAAGAAATACACTCAACTATAGCAAATTTTTCAAAATTTGCTAAATATGCTGAGTTAATCCAAAAAAATACTAAAATTCTACCATGGACATCCAGTTTTAAGCTTCTCTTTCCGTGCAAACCTAATAAGCACGACCACAAACGCAATATCCCACGAATAATTCTCTTTTTGCTGACGCCCAATCGGCATAATCCGCGCTCATTGGCTCTGAGTAACGTGCGCCCCGATGACGTTCGATACGATAAACCTCGAACACGGCTCTAATATTCAAATGAACGGAGGCTGCATTTGCAATCGACACGTCGAAAGCGAGACATCGCCTTTTTCCTCATCCACCGCTGAGCACCGAAATGGGTTACAATGTTATCCAAACCACGCGCGTAATTTATTCCCCATTTATCTCCAATTTATTTGCTTTCTTTCTCGCCTCATCCTTCGAAACCGCACCTCCCAAAAGTATCACTTCCTCCCCTCCCCCACTTCCGGTTGGCCCTCTCTCCCATCAACCAGGGTAAACTTCCGCCGTCGTCGCCTTCCCATCATTCACTGCTCTCCCCACGCCTGATCTATGAAGGGCGCTACTAGCTGGGAAAAGACCCTGTGTATACTATCTACATCTACATAATACCCTGCAATCCACCATAAAAGCGTGTGGCAGGGGGTGAATTCTCACCAAACATTACACTACACATCATACATAAAAAGGATTAGTATTTACATATTATTCTAAACTTCACTATTTAAAAAAAGATAAAAATAACTAAGCAAACATGCAAAACATTCTGCTAATTGGGTTAGCTTCAAGTCCTCATACCAACATGCAGCTACCAATGTTATCCATTGCTACACTCGCATTGGATATATTTACCGATATTCATATCCCTAATAGTACGAGGAAAAAAGGACATTTTGAATCTGTCAGTTCGGCAATCAATTTCCCTAATTTTGTGATTATGGTCCAGTCTACCATAGTATGTTGGGGCTCGCAAAATATTTTTAACATCATCACTGAAAATATGGTCTTGGAATTTGTTTAAGAGATTAAGTCTAAATTTCAACCTGCGATCTGACAAGGATTCCCATTTTAAATCATTAAATCGACTGGTTACGTTAATAAGGTTATCGTACCGTCTCTTCACAAATCTTGCCGATCTTCGCTGCACACATTCAAGTTCATTATTTAGACCGATTTCATAGGGATCCCATACACTGGCAGCATATTCCAAATGATGTCTAACAAGGAAAAAATAGCTGATTACTCGTACATGATCGTCACATTTACCCAGTATTCTTTTGATGGATCCCAGTTTACGATTCACTTGACCCAATATGTCACGTGTGTCTACCCCAGGAAAGATCATGTGTCAGTCTTATTCCAAGATATTTAATGAATATGGCCATATAGTCTCGGGCGCACAGTCTTTTCTCTAAAAACTGGGAACAGCAACGGAAGATGACGTGATGGGCCTAAATAATGAAAGTTACCGAGACGGGAGTGAAAGTAAAGAGTACTGGCCACCTGCACTTAGGGGTTGGGTTCGAATCCTAGAAGAATTCACACTGGAATCAATACTTGAGTTGAGCTGTGTTGAGAGGTTGTCAAATGCAGAACTCCTTCCGTTGGATGGGACGCAATGCCGTGGCCCGATTGGTATGTATGTACCTATCGTTAAGAGCGGGCTAATGCTGACCTTGGTTTTATCTTCACCTAAATTCAAGGAGTACAAACTAACCGCGAAAGACCACTGGGTAACCCTCTGATATGCAGAATTCAAATATTTTCAAAGAGACAAAATCGTCTTCTGGTTCCGGTCAAGAATGATGATTTTTCTCTACGAAAATCTCGTTTCTTCTCCATCCGTTCACCTTACCCCTTCCAACTCCATTCTTACAATTTCTTTCTAATTATAGGCGCGTTATTTTATGTCTAATTGTTGAGTATGATATGCTTTGTATTGTAACGGGACGATATTCCTTAAGGTCAATATAATAAAAAAGCCCTGGGATACGATTTCTAAGTCGAAGTAAATATAATAAACAACGTAACTAAGGGAGTAAGAGAGACAATATGAGGACAATTGGAGAGAATAAGGAGGAAGCAGACGTGTTAAGGAGCAGGAGGGCAATTGGAAAGAATGAGGAAGGAGACATGTTAACCAACAAGAGGACAGTTGGGAAGAAGAAGGGAAGCTAAAGAAAGAAGAGACGCGTGAACAAGGGCGAGAGAAGCTTACAATATGTGTGGTCAAATGTACCTAAAATCACTGATAACTAAAGCAGATTGATTGAGACAGCTATTACGATAAAAACTAAATTTTAAGTGAATAAATGGTGACTATACGACTTTAGCAGTTGTACAAGGTCCAAATTACGTATTTAATCGATTGCATTCCATTTTCATGATAAGAGGGTTTCGAAAGAAGCAGTCAGGTATCATACTGGCTGATTTTGATTTTAAATTATGTTTAAAAAAAATTCCACCACATTCCAAAATGCACCACATGAAATGGAGGGTTTTTCGTGTCCGAAGTTTTACTTGGCACCTTTTACTTCTGCAACAAATATTCTCAGATATGACAGTTTTTGAGCAACATTGGCATGCAATCAATGTTGGCGAAAAATCATGTACATCAACAACGTAGGTACCTTGCAAGCCCAGCTAGAGGGTGCTTAGTCAGGGGTCAATAATCACCACTCTAATAGACGGCAAAAGGACATGCACGTAGCATAAAACATTTGCAAATGGGTGACGATCTACTTTTACTGAAGTATTAAGTCACTAAAATTAGAGCATGGTTATCCACGATACCATAAATAAGGCATAGTATAAATAAAAAATAAACATTCCTTTATTTTTCCATCTTCTTAAGGAGGTTGATCCGAAAAGTGAAAGTCATGTCATTTTTTTTTATATTTTCAGCACTTATAGAACTAAAGTTCCTCTATCTAATAAAGTAAAGATAATTACACCAACCCATACTCCTTGTTCCACAAATTGCATTTGAAATTACATACGATTAACGGCGAGAATGGCCATCACATGGGAATATAACGCTTAAAGATACCATAGTGACATGTCATTTTTGCAAAAAACTGATATTTATGCGTAATTTCACAAGAAATAAAATGACACGAAAAAAAAGGCATCAACCCACCATATTTTTCGCTAAATCCACCAATTTCTGCGCTTATAGCAGACGAAATGCGTAGTTGTCTTCATGTGGCGCTGCGGTAGTCCCAGCCAAAATGTATGGCGTATGAATAATATCATTACTAATGAGATATTAAAGCATATTTCAGAAAAATATTATATAATAACGTTTGATAGTAATATTCTGGTGTTATACATTAGTAAATTCATTGAGTACATTAATTTATTTCTTTAAAGTAAGTGCTGAATGACTCCATCGTCGAGCTGATTAAAATTATCATAAAAAAGAAATCCTTCGACTTTACAACGTATTTCTTGTGATACTTATGACTTTCAATAGCTTAGGTAATTTTCTTTGTGAAGTAGGGATCACTTAGCAGGCATATACTCGTACTTAAATTAATAAGATTCCTCAGACAACTTGACTCAAGCAGTCGCGAGCCAACCTCCTTAAGGACTATGAACCCTTCCCTAACAATTACCTGAATGAAACACACACATATCCATTCTCCGGAAAGTGAAAACCCTTCCCCGGGAGGGCTTCAAAAAACCCGTAATCTCGAAAAAGGCACAATCCTCTACAAAACTGTCTACATTTTTCACAATTTCACATCCTCTCCTTATGGCGTTTACCCTAACCTTATTTATCGCAGAAGAGGAGACATTTAAATCCATCCGATTGTGTAGTTTAATTCTCTGACCTTCATGGCCATATCGACCGCAATAAGGAGTTATTCCCTAAATGCTTTGGACTTGATAAATGGTAAAGCTGGAACTTGACAATGGTAGCGGAAACGAGGGAGCAGGGGTAAGGAAAGCCCATGGATGGCAAGGGTCCACTCTTGTGTATGGGAGGAGATATTCCCGGGGGTTAAGCTGACCCCCCTTCAGGGACACTCATCTCCCCCTTCCTTCCGCCGCCCCTCTTCACAAAAATCTCACCACCGTAACAATAAAGGAACCCTTAGCGTTGTGCCCAAAAGTGGCATTGAAACTCAAGGCTCTGTCTCCTAACACACAGCCAGAAAGTTTTATTGACGGTGATGATGATAACGTCTTTTTTTGATAAGATTTAGGCTAGTCCCTACTTTCACCAAATCTTGACTCCAAACTTACAACCAACCTTAATTGAAATTAATCCAGAATGCATAAAAATTCGTAACTCATAAAATGATGAGAATAATGAATATTGTACAAATAGACAGTTTTATAATAAGGAAATTGAGCAAATATGACCATGGCCATATTTTAATGGACATGAATTTTCGAGAAAAAAGAGTGAATGTAATACTTATTTTCTTATCGATGAGATGCCTCCTCCAGGAAAACGCATTCATACGAACGGGGGTGTAAATAATCATGGAAACATGATTTAGCCGTAACTAACGTTTTTAAGATGGTAATAAAGGAGAATCTCCGAGAGGAGGATTTTTAACAGACCATATCTCTTTTTTGAGATATTTATTCTCATGAAATAACTGCTTCTGGACTGGAATATTTCTTTCGGATAACTTTCACAACAAGCTTAGAATTCCAGTCACGAAATCTAGGTAGGTGAATATAAAATGTATGGCTTAATAAATAGCGATTCAAACTAAGTTAGTCCATTTTTTTTAAATACAATACATTACTGATAGATGGTGGTAATACAAACAAATAAATAAATCCAACATGCACGTAATACCTTGCAAGCTACCACGAGGGTGTGAGACAGGGGGTGAAAGATCGCAGCAATTAACCACTTACATGAAACTAGAACTAATCCCTACTAGAACTAATGTAAATAGAATGGAACTAAAACTAATATATCCTTACATATACTTAGAAACAGCTTGATAGTACGAAGAGCAAACTAAATTTGTAAATGTGCACGAATTCCTCATAGTTAAACATACATGATTATCGACACCAAAACGCTATACTAAGAAATAGGCCCTATAGGAAAAAATCGACATTATGAGCCGAGACAGAAACCTTGTTGAGGACCGGTTTTACAACGGGTTTCTACGTGGGGCGAATAAGGATAGTTAAGTACATCATATTCACGCAATTTTATCACTCCAAGTTTTAATTTAGTGGAGTGAAAATTTCAATTTGTGGTGTTTTGAGTAATGAGCGCGACCATTGACGCGTGTTTAGGTCCGTAATTCACGAGAAAAGGCGTGAAAACGTGGGATCCTACAGCGAGTCTCACAGCAGCGATTGCGTGACCGATGAAACGCTTTGATACCCCAGAAGATAAGCGAGAAGGCCAGTCAAAAGGAATGCATTGATGTCCTCGAAGAACTAATGGCTTACACACCAGACATCTGCGGCTCTTCGAGATAATGCTTTTTTGCGAGCACTGAAATAAATGTTTCCCAGCAGAAAGAAGAGTTGTGTAGAGCATTACCGAAGATAACTGCTGTGAATCACCTTGCACTATACTCAGGTTCCTGCGGCGCCCATTTACTGAATTAGTCGCAATTTCAGAGGCGGGAAAAGCCTTGGGGTTGACGGGATGTGATGGATGACTTCCCGATTCCATTCCTCTCCCAGATATTCGACGATCCTCGCCAGCGGTGAAACATACACCAGATTGGTTTCTCTGTTAATCATTTATTCCATGAATATGTTACTCACCTTGACCCAAATTCCTCTACTGATGATCTCTAAGAGTGAATAACATAAAGCAAACGGAACTCAAGGTATGATACAGAAAATAGAATGAAATGCAGGGCTACAAACTGTCGGTGTGTCAAGCCACCTTTCCAATGCGGCAATTAGGTAATTAGACAATGTACAAATGAAGGTAACTTGAACCGAAAATACCTGCAATGAGAATGCAAGATGTAACTTTCTTGCAGCAAGAGTCAATTGTTTTTAAAATTTTCCAGAAGAAGAAAACGTCTCCCAGAACGGGAAAGGAACCGCTAATCTTTGTCGCACCGGATCGATTCACAAACCTGTGTATTCACCAGGGTGGGTTTGTTTTAAACTGTCTGAGTTATCCCGAATCACCTAATCAGGGTAATAATTCTGTAAAGTCGATTAGAGAATTCGGCGTCACAACTATACACATATGTATAATGGAATAAACGTCATTGTTGATAGTACAAATCATGATACCTTGATGGCGCGACGGTCGCCCCGGCTCAAAGTGACGGAGTCGGATCATTTCGTTCATAATCGGTCACCACATATTTTCTGGCGAGCAGGCGCTGCGATTGCGGTAAACGGGTGTCGTAGCTGCGACCGTAGCAGACGACGAGTTGATCTTTTTCGCGCGGAATACAAGGTGAGAACGAATATAATTCTAGCTAATGAGTATTCCTTTCATGCCTCCAGTGGTGAACGATGGGTCGCGAATCGTTCTACCTGGTGACCCAGCTCACCATATGAGCCGAATTTCTTTCGACTTCACATAATCACCCCCCAGGGAGTCACATGATACAAACACGAATGATTCTCGAATTTTGTGTTGTCTTAATCGCTCATTACAATCTCAATCATTATTTTCACTTCAGTTTTTTTTTCATCCATCTTGAGCGTAGACTGGATGAAAACACCCCAGTGAAAAAAAACACTGCGTGAAATTGTAATGAGCGATTCAAACAAAGCCAAAATTACCAAATCACGTGTTTGTACCACGTGACTCTTTGGTTACCAATTGGCTATGCAATACACGGTTTCAAACACTCACTTAGGATCCTGACCTTGAGGATATTTCCATATGTATCAATTGGGAACGGAATATACGATGATGGCCTATCAAGCGGGGCATTTACTACGGAAAAGAATAGATTCAAATTTAAAAAATACCTTCGGAGCCATAGTGACCAGTTTCCTTTATTTTACGGGAGATTAGGTTTTATCGGCCATTTCTCCAACCTTGGCCGTTTCAATATAAAATACGTAGATATTGCAATAAATACAAAGATGTCAAATCATTAAACAAAAAGCACATGTAAACGGAGGTGTGGAAATATTTCGGACCAGGAAATCATAAATTCTAGGTAGGTGATTAAATATTTGCTCTAAAATTTGCTTTGCCCAATGTCTATGATTCGTGAATTATTCAAGGATATCTATTCTATCTTGCTATTTTGTATGCAATGTTATAGGAAAAGTGTTGAGAAAGAAATAATCAAAGGCATGCGGTCCTCAAGTCACGAGAACATAAAAAAAATCCAGAAAATTAAGGGTGGCTCAAATTTTACGATAGCAATAATATAATCAGGATTCCTAGCAATGCGGGCATAAACTGCCTCAATCAACAATGTAAAACGGATGAAGATAAAACTAATTTTTCTCTCGCACAAATTTTTTTCGTGCCTACACTGAAGGAAAGAGCTATATAAAATAACTACATCGAACCTGGGATTAGAATAAGATCCAGCACAATTTTATTTACGAAATACAGAAATAAATTCGGGAGGGCAGGCATTGAATGGATTGCATGGTATAACGCAGCGAAAGAAGAAGATGCGGTAATCCTTATCCGGAGGATACATCCACGCCCGAACTTATTAAAAGTTAACGACCGAAGTGACTGGCGTTGGATGGCTCATGGCGACCGCATTTCCCGGGGCCTGCAGTATATATCCCTCGGCACGTGGCGCAATCTGAGATGTACTGCATGGCTAATGCACCCTGGCGGTAACCGGGGATCTTTTTAAGTGCTCCCAACGGCCTTGACGGATGCCAGACCTCGCCTGTCGTCAACCGGAGGAGGAGGCAATATAGCTTCCCTCCGGTTTTTGGGCATGGGACGTGAAGGTTGACAAGGAGATCCGCTAGCTTCCGAGCAGGAGATGACCCCATCAAGCCCTTTCCGCAAATGTTTACCGCCCGCCTTCGTTTAGAGGTCGTAGCAAGTTTCCACTTATGGCCGGAAATAGATGAAATAATTATAAATTATATAAACAAGAATTAGATACGGTTCACAGCAGCATTAATCAAATACTAAAGACGACCTCTCTAAATTTCTACAAAATTAAATTGAAAGAGTACGCTCAATAATTCTTGTTTAAGATATATTTCTATAAATACAATTTTGACCTGGTTTGCCTGAGCTTTTCACCACTTATAAAGTATGTATTTTACAATCGAAGGAAAATGTTCCAAAAACTGTTTAATATAGCGCCAAAAATTAGAAATAAAAAGAAATATTATTCGTTCAAGAAAAGATCAAATAGATATTACAGCAAAGCAAATTATCATACGTTGGGCCAATCAATTAAAAAATCACCGTATTAAAATTGATATTGTATATAAAAATTCAGTTTTATATCTGAGTCAACTGGAAAGATATCATATTTTTTTAAAGAGTTGATATAGAAGCTCTGACTGTTGGAAAAAAAATTAACGCTAATTACTATGATTTTTTTCAATTTCTGTGTGATGCGTTGCACTCATATAGTGTTTTTTTTCCAAATGTAATTTAAATTGAGAACAAGTTACCAGGACTTCATAGTTATCAAATTTCATCTAAATTAGCTATAAATAAAAGAAAATGCTCACGACTAATAATTACACATAATAACATAAGGTATTTTTTTCCTGCTTCGTTTGAAGAACTAAAACCTGCATACATTCAAATTTCACACCTTTCGCATATGGATTATTGAATGCTAACAAATAAAATTAAAGATATTATTTTGATGTAGTCATATTACATTGAAAAATTATGAGATAAAAACGCTACAACAAAGAACTCTTACTTTGGAGAAGCACATTTGGCATAATCACAATCCATCCCACTGACATTTCGACGGATAAATAAATACATTGCCACCGAATACCACCCTAAAACATGAATTTCATAATTTATGAACATTGATTTAAACATGTATGGCTTTTCTTACCCATATTTACAACGAAGAACGTTTCACTCACCACCTGTAAGGAACGTTATAACCGTGAACACCTGCAATTGTTTTACAATGATTTACATTACACGGCTTAACCTTTATATCTTACGCTGATACAATTCATATCGCTTTCCTTGCACGACAGCAAGTTGGGAAAAAGTATTCTGGTTGTTAGACATCGTGCAACAATAAAAACATCCCAAAGTAGTTTTACGACCGAAATGATGGTGGGGCAGTTATCATGTCACTTACTCTGCTCTTTCGGCAATTTATTAAAATGAAGGAAAATAACAGCAATCAGACATTTAGGACACCATCGCCCTGCAGTGCGGAAGCCCTAAAGCTGAGCACACGTTCTGAAGTCGTTAATTGGAGTAATTATAGCAATTATGCAAAGTATTTCTCCATGCGCTCAAAAAATATTTTTGCAAAGCCTCAAATTTCACACTTTTAGAGCTAAATTTCACTCTGAACGTCCAAGGGGAAAAACGTCGAGTGTGAGTCTTGGGTCAGTTACCCTTTTTAGAGAGTTGAGTGGGGCTAGAGTTTCCTCGTTTAATGGTGGCAGGGGACTGCAAAACGAAGCGAGGAATCGATGTTAAGTATTTTTTCCCGCATAAACCTTACGGACGAGAGCATTGTGAAAATTGCAGCCAATTTACTTAACCATCGCTTATCTCCCTCCAGTGGTTTCCCACCCGGAGATCCCATCGGGGAACTATATTACCTACGGACTATTTTGCCATGAAAAGTGCCATCATGTCATGCATTGCGGAATGCAAGGCTGTATGTAATAAAATAGGGTGATTTCCCCTTACATTTTACAGCATACCGACCGATTTCGAGCGCTCTTGACTCTTACCCGCAACTATGAGCAGTCAATATCGGACCAATTTCCTCGATCATTGCCTTGCGGTGAGATTTCCGCGGAGAGCCTTGTGCTAGGAAAAAATCAAACTATTTTAAATACAAATATAAGCATTTTTTTAAGCTTAACAATGTACCACATAGTATTTCGCTCAAGCCATTTGACTTCCTTTTCATAACCTGACGTCATTTTATAAATATTCTTGAAAGTACGACAAGCATATTAGACAAATTTAACTGTTTTCTCCACTTTAATCATATAAAATGTTACATTTTCTCACGAAATAACGATAGTATGATTTCAAATGAATCAAAATAATCTAACCTCCCTCCTTATCCTAGGTGAAAATTATCTCACACACGTTATTTCAATGAGAGACTCATACGTAGGAGAAAAAAGGGACGGGAGAGACGGACTAACGTTTGGAGTTGAAATAAGCCTTTATCAACACCTAAGATTTCGCAGGCCATTAAATGAATCTGCCCACAAAGGTATCTCTATGCGAAAAATAGGTCAAAAAGGAAAATAAGTATATTGTAACCGACAGGATTTACGAGAAGACTATAAATAGTACAGTGAAACCGTTAGATGCACCACAATATTATGTCATTTAGATATGCAAAAGCTTCATTCAAGTGGTTACATGACACAACATCTAAAATATTTCGGGTTTATTGAACTCCTAAAGCAAACTGTTCTCGTGATTTGAGGAATGTCTCTAATCCACCTCAGAGGTTTTCGAAGTCATGACCATAGGGTTCGATTAGCTTACCAATATAAAAGATACGAATGTATTTAGCTAATAATGAAGCTTCATATAATTTATAGAATCATTATCGTGAAATAGAACACACTTGAAATTCTAGGTTCAAATATATTTGAAAAATAAAAGTTCAAAGATCTTCGGTTATTACTGAAAAGTAATACTAATGTACGAATTACGAGGTCAAAATTTTGATGCCAATATAAATGTTCTCTACAGTTGACGAGCCGGTAATGCAGAAGCCGATGAATGGATGCCATTGTTTTATATTCGTATAGAAAGGCAGAGGATAGGAATGTGGTTTAAATTATCACTGACGAAAACCATCTCTGGTCAGAGAAGGAAGTGGAGAGATCATTTATTGAGATATGGCTCTTTTATATAAAGTTCCAAGTCGTGTTTGAAGAGTGTATGACGTAAGACGACGTTGTATGGCACTAAAAGCCGAGTTATATGTAGAACCGTCAAGGCTTACGGGCAAGCTAGGAAGATAAATTGAACAAAAGTCTAAGACTTAAATTTTGGCGAAAATAAGGGGCGGAACTATATTGTTTCTGTTTAGAGAGTAACCGAGCCCATTAGTGTATAAATGCGGAGGAAGCACGTCATTTGCTACGTCGTGCTAAATTATTTTTTGATGATTTATGGTCCCTGCCGCTCGTGTCCGTCACGCGAGCCACACCTCAAGCAAAGACCCACGGCCATCCCGCTCCAACCAAGTCTCCCACATGCTTCTCATTCCATTTCCACCTCCCCCCATCTTCGAATACAACCCTAGAGCAACTTCCTTTTTTAAGGGATTAATGAGCAGAAAGCGCAAAAAACTATGAATTAACACGCAGACAAGACTTTAAGATTTTATGATGCCGTTACAAAGCAAGCAAGTGAGTAAATTCCACAGATGTGGTAAACTCTATCGCCCTTACTGATAATATATAGGATCTATCCTCATGGAAAGTGTTTTTCTTGAACCACAATTCTGCCTTACGTTGCCATCCTTACTAGACCGTAATTACAGGCGAATGAGGCCTAGTTCCTTTAGGTCTTCCCAAAAAATTTCCTTTGGGAATGGAATGATGGGTAGTACGGTGGCCTGCGTGGGGTGGCCCAGCAAGCCAAAGGTCTGCAGCTCGATTCCAGGTCCAGGAAGCCATTTTCCTCATCAATTTTATCGCATTTTCAAGACTTGGGGTCATATGAAGAACCTCAACTACAGTGTCACTTCCACTGCTCACCTCCTAAAATCCCTACGAGACAAATTGGTGCACAGAACCTTTCTGCAAAGGTGGTATTACTTCTCGGCGAAAAAATGAAAAAATGAAATGAAAATGAAAAAAATGAGTTGAGATCCTGAATATGGCCCAGAATCATTTCTACAATTCTAATTGTAGAAATGATACCACAGTATCATTTCTACAATTACGTCATAAAATCTCTATTACGAGGTGAAAAGGATATACAGATTCTCCTCAATAAGGTTCGAAGCGGTAAACAGTCTCGCTAAGAAGTAATACCAACTATGTAGCGTGAACCCGCACACCAATTTGCCTCAAAGTAGAGATTTTATGATATAGGTAGTGGAAGCGAGACTGTAGTGGAAATTCTGAATATGGCCCTTGGTCAACATCGGTGATTCCTGGCAGGAACAGATCGGATGAAGTAAATTGGATTCCCAAAGTTATTATAATGGCGTATCACAGCCACGTTAAAAATTTCTTTGCCATCGAAATTGCCCTTGCTTAGCTCAACCTTATCCTCCCTAGCCAAAAGCCACACTGTTACTCTGAACCTCTTCACGTACCCTTAATATTATTCTCGTGAAAAACTTAATAATTAACGAGGATGGTTCAAAGACTACGTCGAAGCACGTAGCCATACGGCATTAAAAGGACTACTGATGAGTCCTACGATGTAAAAGCTATTACATTTGTAAAGGTATATTCAGTCAGAAAATATCAAAGGAATATAGTAGCCACTATCGCGGTAAAGAATACCCCTCAGTTGCCTCACAAACTTATTTTTTTTAAAGCCCTTATTTTTTTTAAAGGGGTAAAAAGCCCTTGGTGGCACAGCTGTAATTCACTGAACGGTATGCATTGATAATACCATCGCACGCATGAAATAAAGGGAAATTTGAGGAATGCTTAATACTAATAGGCATATTGAAACAGCACTTTATGATAATACTGATATGTACCATGAACTATATTATTCCTTTTTTATAACCAAAACGTCGCCCCTAATAAGACATTACATAAATTGGTAGGCACTGCAATGGCTTTTATGCCTTCTCTCCACTGGCATAGAGGCGAATAACCTTGTTATCCTCATAGCAACATGAACAAGCAGTGAAAGGTCTAAATTGCCTTTGTGAGCGGCAAAAAATTACTTAGACGTCGAATCACCTTTATCGTTTTCGTCTACAACAAACTTAATAAACTCTACTACCTGGAGGTTGAAGGAGTACGGGTGCGAGGCTTTTTAAATCAAAACGAAATTGACAACGGCGCGACTGTCATCGCTTCTTAAAACAACCTTCGTCGAGACTACTCGCGATATTTCCGAGAGAAGAAAATTAAATTTCGCGAGGGCGGCCGAAAAGGGGGAATGGATCTTCACAAAGGATTTTCTTGCGGGGGCAAGAACAAAGGGTGGATGGGAGCAACCTTGTTGAACATTGACTCGAAAGAAAGGCCTCTTCAGAGGGAAAGGAGAGAGAGATGATGGGTCCCGCGAGAGGAGAATCGCGAGGATTCGTTCAGGGCACCCTTCCTTGAATTTAAGGGGATGGGGAACGGGCAACAGAAGACAGGGAAAGACGAGAACGCAATTAAGAAGGGAACGCGCCGTGACGGGCCAATCCTCGCAACCACGAAGCGAATTTTAGCAGTGAGCACATACAATGAATTTTCCCCGTGTGCTTCTGAGTAATAAATAAATATTAAATCTATAAAAATGGATGAATCTCACTTTTAAAGATAAGTATTTATAAGGAGAATCCTTTGCCCTCTAATATATTTCCACTCGAAGCGAATAAGGCTGCGTAAAATTAGGTAAGTTTTAAGATTACATGGCTTTATAATAGTTGCTGCAAGAGAAAATTCAGACTCTTCAAATGACCTCTCATTACAATCGTACAAGCCTACTTTTCTCCACGACACAAAACGAGGTTTTTATTCCACTTAAGGAAAAAGCTTAGTCGGTGGACCTCCAGTTTTAAAATTCCAGTAGTCATGTAAGAACGTCACATAAATTGAAACCTCCATACCAACGACCCCATTTCATATTGTTTGTCCTAACTGATACATACCAAAGCCAAGCGCAACTTAGGTCGTTCCACTTTTTCTAACTCCCAGCCAACATTTGATTTAAATCTGGTACATTATCAAATCACATTTTTTCTCCAGCGTTAACCACACTTTAATGGCATTTAATATTTACTGCGTTGAATGCCAGTTATTACATTTTACCCCAGCTCCATTTATTCAGTAATTACTTGCCCGCGATCCGCATAACATGTCTGAATTTTATGAATGACCGCGTACATGAAATCAGCTAGCGGAAAATCTGAAAATTACAAACATTACGTACCAAAAATGGTGCAAGGAAAACGTATCATCGCATTACAAAGGATTGACAAAATATCGTTCAGCAATTTCGGACCACAATGCCACACTTAAAACTTGTAAATAAATTATACGATGAGGAATTATTAGTAATGACTAGCAAATTGTTTTAGTGAATTCGCTGACAGATAAAGGTCCACACATTGCAACATTTATTTTATATTTTTAATGTTACTTGGGCTGATGTTCGAAGGATTGAAAAAAATTTACGTCACGTTGTAAAGCACTCTGAATAATAAAAAAATAATAATTCCCATTTTTGAATCTTGATAATCATTTTCACCGTTAAATTTGAATATATGCAAATGAAAATAGAGAAAAATTAGACCACTAATAGCGTTCTAATGAATAGGGTAGGGTTCGAGGAAATGCCCTAATTTTTCCATTTCATTCACGTAACGGATACTTTCCTGCCCTATTTCTCTCCTCAGATCTGAGTTTTTTCTACCAGTTTTCATAACAACCAAAATACCTTCTGTTTTTCGTCCTCATCCAGTCTAACCTTGATAACGAATTCAAGGACTGCAAACTAGCCGCGAATACCTTAGCAGATCCCGCCGAAATGCATAATAGAAGAATTTCCATAAAGAAAAAGATCTACATTGACCGGGACTTGATCCTGGAGCCCCTTAAATTCCGACTATGTGCTTAACCACTTAAAAGGAGACAATACATACTTAGTAGCTTAATTTGTAAAGCATCTGACCGGAAATCAATAGGTTCCGTTGTCCCTATTTACCTATTCCATCCACTTTCATAGTCTGCCTCCCTTTTTTTTTTGCTAGTAACCTTTTTCTCTCCAGCCACAAATTTCTTCTATCCCCATCCTTTCCGTCCATTGCACCTTCACACTTCATTCTCATTCACTGCTACATTTCTAAAGCTCCCAATCTTTTTTCGTCATACTTCCCCAGAGTCTATGCTTCAGATTCACGAATACTCAACAGCAACATACACGAAGAGGTATGAAATGTTGTCTTCTGATTTAATTTGCAACGTGATTTCCGGGAATTTGAGTTTATTGGCTGGAAATGTATCATTAAGATACTACTATTCACAGGAAAGGAAAAAAGAGATTAATCATCGATATTTCCGAATTCATTGCTGTCATTATTGGACCATTTTATCCTCATCCATAACGTCTCCAACGGATCTACGAAACACCTAAAGGGCAATTTTACATACCTTTTTAAAAGAAGCACCTGTAGACGGATGCTCTTAACTCTATTTAAAGCACATTTAAGTATTCAAAAGATAAATTAAAGGACCCACTAATCTTATCATAATAAATCATGAAAACTTTAAAAATTCATAGAAATATAATGCGATTAATATTTGAAGAGCATACTGATTAATTAGAGAATCTATGCATTGTTTTTACGAGTTAATTAGTATTATCTTGTTCTGTATTTTCTATTGGAAACATATTTTTCTGCTCTATCGCAAGTTCGGACCAACATATGATTGAAGTTATCAAATTACAAGATGGTAAAAAGCACTTTGACATGGAACGTGCACTATGTAGATTAGGCTCGCCTTTGAAGCCTTATCGAAGCAAAGGGAAGTTTTTATTTCAATGAGGCGATGCTCCCTTTGCAAAAGAATGAGCTGTACTCAGTCAGTCGTTTACTGCTCCGACCACTCGAGCAAAAACTTCGCTTCCACGAAGAACAACAGTGTCGCTGGAGTTTCCAACGAAGTCTTCAAACATTAACACTAGCTGGGTTTGGGAGCCGCTGCGCTTAAATAATTCCCGTCGGTGGAGCAAAAGGAAGCAGTCATCCAGAATCCCACTCCCACGTTGCGTAGAAAGAGCTAGAAAGGCCGGGTCGGTGAGGAAGAGGGAGGAGAGGGTCAGAGATAGAGAAAGGGGGATCGCCAAGAGGGAGGGAAGGACCAATGAGAAAGAGGTTGCTGCTCAATTGCAAATTTCGGGAGTTTCTCTATTGAACGGTGAATACAAAATGTATAGACCGAGAAGTAAACGAGTATGCCCCAAGAAGACCAAGATAATGAGATGCCCTACAAAAACAGACAAAAGAAGACCTTATTGGACATATCTAGAAGCGTGATGGCATCACGATGAGAGTTGCGTGGGGAGAAGTGAGCGCAAAGTGTAAGTGCGTTGGGAGGGGAATAGGGTGGGAAGTATTACCTAGGAAGGGGAATGAAGAAAGCAGTTAAGGATGAAAAGGAGAAGAATTAGGAAAGTATAAAAATTAAGCCGAGAGAAGAATCGCGCAATGAGCTGAGTGGAACCAATGAACAACTGATGAACATTGATTTTAATGACTAAATACTTAGATACTGTCACTAAGATCACTGAATACATCAAAGGTAGTAGCAACCGTAAATTCATAATACTACTATACTAGATTTTGACGCACTCGAAAAACTAATATTTTCCTATAAAATCATATTCATGTCGAGTGGTTTATTTATTCTCGAAGGGAATAAATATTATCATTTAGATGGTAATGCCATACCAGACGCATTCCACCTATAGAGTAAAAGATAGACCACTTCAATACCATAGACTTGAAGTCCTGAAGACTTCTGAACTAGTTTCCGTCGTGTTGATAGGATAATCCTTACGATATTCCATCACACGATAATAAAACAAGAGATTGGTAGCATTGTTGTGAAAAAAACGACGTAGTTTATTGGAGGTCCATTGAAAACCTAATGGCACAACACCGTCATTCGTTCATAAAAATCTATTCCCTTCTAGATTTTTTCTTTGAACTACATTTTCCAACTTTCATTGCAATTGAAAAAACAATTACTTCCCTCCAATTTTTGCAGTTAAAAAAGCGCTGTCCCTTCCGCCAAAGCCCAATACATTCTATTTCCTTGATATTTCATTCTTCCCATTTTTATTGTCCTTTCTTCTACTTTCCACCGCCTTCTTCCTTCCCTTCCATGTCTTCTGCTCCCTAATTTTTCTTCCTCCACTGTTCATTATACCTCTCCATTATCTTTCGTGCCAAAAGCTCAAGACCCAACGATGCTGAAGAAAAAATTATTCCTTTCGAGATGCTTTTAACGAGGTGATCAAAAGAAACCGGGAGATACATATTCATTCACCACATACAATGTGATGGGACCGCAAAATTAAGCAGATTTAAAGGGAAAAAAGTTGCCTTTTAGCAATATTTGGGAAAATGGTAGCTTCGTTGGGCCTGCTTTTAAGGCAACAATAGAATTTTTGTCTGGATACAATAAAATAAGATAGGAAAGAAATAAAGTTCAGAGATTGACAACAAAATGAACCAAGCAGATAATGGGAGATGGAGGACGCTATTCAGAAATGAACAGGTTGCCTGACGCCAACCTGCCATGGACTATTCCATGAGATGTAAGAGCTACAACTAAACACTGCTCGTATATCTACCTTCATTTAATACGCACTACAACAATTTTTGCTATTTTTACTAATTTGTTCTACATTTTGGATGGATGATGACAGCTAAGATGCTGTTGCTAAGATGAAGAATGCTGTTGCTTGCCGATAAGTATGGAAAGTCATTTCATTCTTCAGGTTAGTATATTTAAGTACGCAAACCAACAGAAAATAACATGAAACTTTAAATAGAATTAGGAGACAAAAATATCACAATGTTTACTTGCATGCTCAGAAAATTTTTCCTTATCATTCCTTTTAGAACTACTAATTACGTAGCCATTCATCCTAATTGTGTATACATTCATACGATTATACATAAAATACACATAGTAAATGGAGGAAGTTAGGGTGCACTATGAATAATTTTGATAAATTATCCTGTCATGTATTCTGTATACCCTTCCTTTTTTCACGAGGGTCCTCATAAAACCTCAATAATGAATGTTAAAGCGAATACAATAGTTCGACGCGGTATTTATTGACCAATGTATGCACATTAAAGTCCATTCTTGGGATAAAAATAAGTTAAATATAAATTCCTAAAGCGAATTTAAAATTGTACATAGGTAATATTCATAGAGAGGCACGCCACCATGCCATAAGGTTTAGCAAATAGTGAAACGTTTACAAAAATTCCAGAGCTAATTGGAAAATATCGTGTTCTACCGAAGTCTGAATCTCATATTATTGCATAGGAATATCGCTATTCCTACCTATTAATCGAAACTTTCAGGGACGCGATCCTCACTAACACCATTCCTCCGATACGCCTAATAAGTTTTACAAATAAATATTTGATATAAAATAAAAGTTTTTAAGAACATTTGATTTTTCGTTTCTTGAACGCAATGAAAAAATTACGATTACACAAGAATGAAAGCCATGCCATACACATAAATCCAAGATACGTAGTCCTAAGAAAATAATAAATAATAGTCCAAGGAAATCACAAATTTCCTTAGCACGTAACGTTGAACTCACGGGTTAACTTTTAATTTTTATAGGATAATGTATTAATCTGATTTGGAAATGAAATTAAAGATCTTTGCACATGTACAGATTTCATCATAAAAAGAGGTATTTTGAAGTATTTTTTTACTTCATCCTTGATACGCCGTTTTTCACGATTCGCGGGTGCTCTAGGAACGTAGCCTCAAGTATTTATGGGATTTAATGCAATATCAGATTCCATATAGAGTAGCACGGACCATGCTTTCTGCAAAATTAAATCCATTTGACTCTTAAAAACATCGAATAATCGTCTGGAGAGAGATAAAATATCGGTGACAGGAATATTCACGGGTTTGCCAGCGATAGTACGAGAACTCAGTGGGACCAAAGGGATGGCCTCCCACGTATTCAAAGAGCACGGGACATTTTCTCATCATTCTTCACACGGCCAGGACAAGGCCTCCTCATTTTACCCCCCTTATTCGTTTTGACCCGCGACAATATTAAACAAATGACCATGGAACGCCTTTGGGAGAGGTACGGGGAACGCTCAGAAAAGGCTCTACCCCGATGGCGTAAAAAAGTTGTGAAATTTATTAGCTCCGAATGTCCCCGGCCGCAGGAGACGAGGGACTAATTTATAGTCATGAGAATCAAGAGGGTTGTAAAAAAAAGGGGCAACGAGGTGGTAGAGAAAATAAGAAGTGATGAAAAAATGAATGAATTGTCACCATGAGAGATGAGTGGAGGGGAAAAAGTGACGGTCGAGAAAGAGAGAGGAATATGCGAATGAAAAGCCTTAAGGAAGAGAAAGAAGTGAAAAGAGGATGAAGAAAATAAAAGAAAGGGATGATTATACTTTCCATCAAAAACGAACATGGAACTTCAACTGATAATTAAAAGTACAAATTTCAAAAGCATGTGGAATGAATTCACATTCCATTAACGTGAAATAAATAAATTTAAGCTGATAATAGATTCCATACGTTCCACAAGCACAATGGAATGTCGCGAGGTAATTCAGCAACAACACCTTTTAGTTAATTAAATGTATCTGAAATGAGGTTTCGTAAAACTTATGAGCTTTAGCGATACTTCACCACCATCATATAAAATTACAAATTAATGAAAATGCTGTCATTTCTGAAATTACAATGGATGATTACGACTCAGCATGCATTAGATCAAAGAAACATTATGCATCATATTTTATGAATTTTAGTATTGCAATTTTAAAAATGTATTATGTTACGACAATGGTGACATGCTACATCACTTCGTTATAATTTCACCGCAACATGGAATAAAGACATCTCAAATGAAAAGCATTGAGATAAAATTTGAACTAGGAATGTTAATTTAAGAAATTAACATTCTCAATGAAATATTATGGTGAGGACATGCAATGGTCAAGAAAAAATACACCTAATTGAAGATTCACCCAAATAAATCACTATATAACTGCAAATAACTTCAGCATTCTTGATGTTGAAGAGGTTGAAAGGTGTTTCCCAAAGAGAGAGAGAGAGAGAGAAAAAAGAAGAGGAAGAACTGAGAGAGACATGGGGAGTTTAAAAAATGACCGAAAATTCTTGGGACTAGAGGACATCCAATTTACACCACACATTACTCATTACACATACATAGAAGGACAGGAACGTCCAGGCAATTTTGTGAAGCTTCACAAAAATTGTCAGACTATAGAACGTGGTCTTAAAAAAGTTAAAGGCACACATCATAAACAATAATAACAGTTTTTTAATAGTTTTGTTTTATTTTCGAGAATAAAAAGGCAGAGAAGCCAGGACGGTGTTAAGTGGACGTATATGATTCTAAATGAATGCACAACAGAATATAAGAGGGGATAATGTAAAACAGCAGCAAGCGGAAGGCATATCCCGAGGAGCGTATGTTAAAAATAATTTCATTTTCTTCCAAAACACATATAATAAAACCGAGAAACGTTGGGAGTCACATTTAATACAGAAAATGAAAGTAGAATCCAATAAATGTTGAAATAATTTCACAGCCTCTTTGGTAGGTGGACATGAGTGGGTAAATACATTTATAGGTGAAATTGAAGGAAAAACTGCCCTTAGTGAAGCTACCTGAAGGGAAGAGTCCGAAGAACATCCCTAATATTTTAAAATATAAAAGGAAACAAAATAAACTTTATCACCGTATGGAATGGCAGTTCCAGTGATCAGAGGAATTGATATTACTTTCCACATTATTGCTGCTTGCAGAGTATTTATGAGTCAAGCAATTTGAATAAGAAAATATTATTCACCCTTTAGTGATTTCCGAGCAATAACAAGAGAGTTATAAATGATTATTTTAAATATGCTCCCACAGATGTGGAATTTAGAGCTCATCAGAAACATTCAGCTAATTAGAATCTTACAATACTAAAACATTTTGGTAAGAGAAGAACGAAAACATATTATACCTATTACCCGAAGGAGCAAATGAGGAAATAGTAGGCAATAAAATGAATAAATATGAAGCGAAATGTGGAGACTCCACAAGATAACATGGCTTGAATAACACAGGCGAAAACAGAGAAAGAGTGGAAGCAAGTCAGAAAGTAGCAAATAGGATATGGACAAAATCTAATGGCATGAAAGTGAAAAGTTGACAGTATTGATCTTTCGCATGATATGAGTTGATAAATCGCAGTTGTACAATTTTTTGAATCCAAATTTTGCGATTTTTCACTCTTACTTTGGCTTAAACTGCACCGGAGGAGTTCAAGAACACGAATATATAAAAATAGATATTTTAAAGGGCACAATTGGGCTGTGTATTATAAGTACATTTCAAGATATTCATTCCATATACGTCAATAATTAATTATTTCTCATTGTTTCAGATAGGATTTACGGAGAATCAGTAATTAATTTAAAAATCAATTTATTTATAACATGATTCTGAAATGTTTTATAGTGACGCAAATATTTACATAGATTCACCACTTCATCATAGGCGTTATAATTTGGCGTCCTAATTTACAGGGGTGCCGTAAAATCGATAGTAATTTTTCAATATTTATTTTCTGGACAGGTATGCTAGTATTTTCTTTTTCGCTTGCCATAACCGTACTTTATTTACCTTCTTTACCTTCTGCAGAACAAAATTTTCTCTCATCTGATGGGTTTCAACTTGCAACTTCTTCATAAACGTTATAAAAACATTCCGTACCGTGACCCGTCATCATTATAAAACATCTCATAAAAGATGTCACATTTTATTTAATAGCCACATCATAGTCCGAAGGCATTAAACTTTTCTCAAATTCAGAGTTGATTTCATAAGTTTCTGAGATGATAAAAAGAATATTATCAGCTAAAATTTTATTGTTACGCGAAACAACTAGGGGTTCCGAGACAGAGTCTTCAAGTAAAGAAGCGAAGATCGGATGCCTTGATGGCTCAGTCATGGAAAAATAATGAGCAGCATAAGGTTGACTGAGACGGAGGATATATTAAAAGGCAAGACGATGCTGGAACAAGAGCTACACAATAATGTGCGGGACGAAGAGAAAATAGCATAAACGGTATTTCTATAGCGATCTAATGCAGGAGGATGGAAACATTAAGTGATGAAGATAGATTTTATGCACGACCAAAATCATAATGAGAAAAGTAAAGCACCTCTGATGTTTTGCGGTATTTTTAAATTACACTTGTTCAATGAAAAACTGCAATACTCATTATGATGAAATAAAACCAGAGTAGAATATATTTATGCCGTGTCATGCACGGTAAATAAATGGCATGATGATTTTTAAGCCATTTTGAATTTCCAAATTCTGCACAGAGTAATACCTAACGCTATTTTTATCATTCTCTCCGCATAAAACCTTCAAATTAAGTATCAGGTCATAAATTAGGGATAAAGACTGTAAGATGCAAAGAAATACATAAGTTAGGAGCATATTGAAGGAAGGATAACATAGGATGTAATTCGGCGACAGCCGTGCAAATTAATACAGGAGGCTGTAAGAGGAAAAATGAAAGAACTCGATTGGATGGGTAAGTGAAGAGATACCGAGAAAAATGTGAAAAAAAATACTTCTTTCAAATAGTTACCACAACAAGGGGCAATTAGCACACCAATACGCTGTGTACAATTGAAAAAGAATGTGACTTCTTGGCTTAGAAGTGCATTATTTTTTAAGATGCTGTAACAGAAGAGGCTCTGACCCACTATGCAATTCAAGATTACAATTTAGTCTACACATGAGAGGTTTGAACCCACGACCCTTGTGCAACAAGGGCAGTGATTTAAAGATGGCCCAACAACGGGTTGATGCCTTCTTTTTTTAGTGAGGAATAGCGTTGAAGTTCACCCAAACCGGTGCATAACTCTTGAATGAACCTTAATACACATACAAGGTGGGTGACAGGGAAATGAAGATAACATGCTCCAAGACGAAAAAAATGACTTCAAAAAAATAAAAAAAGCTTCAAAAGAAGCCGCATTGACGCCTTCTATACGCTGGAAACGTCAACAAACCCCCACATTCCGAAAGAACGATAATCAGAGTGAGAGGGTAGAAAGGGGAGAGGGTGTATAGGCAGACCGATCGTCGGGGGAAAGCGAAAACTAGTCTCCGCCCTTCCCCGACCCCCGTGTAAGGCCAGAGCGGAGCGAAGCCGAGTTGTGAAAGGGGGAGAGAGAGAGAGAGAGAGAGAGAGAGGAGAACAAGGGAAATGGGAGAGAGAAGTAGGAAAAGGAAGGAGAGCAGAGGAGGAGGAGGTGGGGTGGGGAGGGAGGGGCGAGGGAGGGGAAGCTGCGAGGGTGGATCGATAAGGGGAGACCGAGGGGAGGGGGAGGAAGGGAGGGAGGGGAGGGCCACGCCCAAATGATTCAGGTCACCACTCGCCCCGGCGAACGCACGCCAGGGAGCGCCCGTACGCACGCACACACAGTCACGGCGACACGCGGGTGAAACGTCTGGCGGAGGTCGGGGGGAGGGGGGCGTGTTCGTTAATCTCTTTGGCGCCCCGAGGGGTCAGCGGTGGTCAGGGCGCCCGATGCGAAGCTGCGCGGTCCGGGTTCGATACCCGATGTGGTCCAGCTTCTCCTATCCCGAGCCGGATTTTATTCATTAGCACGCCTTGATCTGCCCTCCCTTACACTCTGTTGTGGCCACAGCATATATTCCGCAACAGCAGAATGTTTCCTAAATATTTACGTAAACAAATACATAGATGCGTATCACAGACGAAATGCACATGAAAATGAGAACAACTCGAAAGGATTGGGACGAAATGTTTGAATTTTCAAAGGCACATCCACCTTCAGGAGGAACAGAAATTTAAGCAAAATTGCATAAGCAACCTTTCAATATATTCTTTATCGCGTATCATTAACCCTGTGATATATGTTTATTTATTAACTTTAGTGACATAATAAACATGTGTCCTTTGTTTCTATCCTACATTTGTCCTTGTCAGCTGCTCCTCGTCCCATGATAATTTATAAATTGGTTTCATTGAGCATTTGGTGGCATGAATATATAGCGTAGAAAACATTATACGAAAAGGAAAGAGAATAGGTACAAAAAATATAAACAAACGTTATATTAACGACTAGAATGGCAGTTCGGGAAGCTGGAGATCAAAGATTCGATTGCCAGAAATGGTGAACATACTTTTCTTAAAAAATCTTTCATTCTTTCGCCATCATCATCAGCCCTTGTGAGTTTATTTATATATAAGGTGAATATGCACAATCATTAGCCGTCCCTCAAATAAATTTATAAATAAAATAGATTGTCAAGTAGAAACAATGAGTGATAAAGCTTGTAGCAAGGAAACTATATATATTTTAATGGCTTCAAATGTGAAAGTGGGGTCGGCGGATTTGGTGCAGATATTTATGACCGTTGTCATACAAAAAAGGCGAATCTTTGGGAGAATTTTCAGAAGTCAATTTAAGCAACCGCATCCGTATTTTTTCATAGGCGCGCTGCCGTAAAACCTGCCTGAGAATCGATCGGAAGCTGAATTATTGCTTGAAATCACGGCTTCGCCGAGAGTGAAAATTATTCACCCGCGAATTGGAACAAATGGACACACATGTTCTCTTCTTCGACCGCCTGTTGTTCTGATACGATGCAGCGCATAAATATAATATCTGTCGACTAGTGCTAAGCCCTCATCCATGAAAGAGCAAAGTTACTGTTATCTTCAATCTTTCGTCGTGGAATTGATTGAAGATAGTTCCCGATCGTTTTATGTCACAGTGACAACATAGTGCCCAACGAATATTACGATTAATTCAATTTAACAAATCAGCATTCATAGACAGTGTGAGCAACATACATTTGTAATAAATGATGAGGAATTCATACTAATAAAATATTAAACATTTTTAAGGTTAGATCAACATCAAGATTAGATAACTTAAAATGAAAAACGTCTGAAAATGCCATGAGTTAATGTTGGCGCCTAGTTCTGGGATAAAATTAGGCACACGACCAGAGGACTACTTCGCTGGGTCATGCTAATTAATGAATTTTCATTCTTAATCTTATTTGTACTCATGCATCCCACAAGGAATAGTAGATACTTTTGAACAAGAGAGCAATTATACTGGGAAGTAAAAGTAGACTTTAACCTAAAATTTTCGTGCACATTCTCCCATAATGGACGGCGTGTTTTTTCTAGTTATAGCATTGTGCTGTGAAATGGAAATACTCAGTTTAACTCCGATACATGCCATAGGTTTAACCAACCAGATTATTTTCTGGTAACAGATCTTCTTGGGAAACTCACGCAGTGCAAGATAAAAATGACCACCCTATCCCCCCTATCCTAAATTTCGCAAGCCGTTGGGCTTGGTACTTAGCGTTCCCTATCCTTATAAAACAATTCGAACTTTGAAGTGAACATTGAATGGCACAGAGGGATGAAAGAAATTTCACCCCTTGGGAAAATAACTGGGTAAAAGAGGTACCGTATCAACGGTCAGCGAAGACACATTTTTCCCATCATCTTCAACTATCCTGCTCTTCAACTACACACCTACATTCACCGCAGTTAACACGCCCGGATATCCAACCATGAGAGGAGCAAGTCAGGCGCGCTGAACAGATAGACGCCTCCCATTCAGAAACTCTTCGGGAGGATCTCAATGTTTTCCCTCCTTCTTTATCTCCTCCTTTCGAGCTAAGGGAACGCTCCCTTCCCATCCGCCAGACGGGAAAGTTTGGGTAGATGGGGGCACAAGAGGAACATGGTGCTAGAGAGAGGGGTATCTAGGCAAATCCGTGAGGGGAGAAAGTGTCGCGGAGTGAGAGTTTTCGAAGGGGATGGGGAGGGTGATGGGAGGGGGGTGTAGGCGGTGGATGGAGGGTAGTGAGGGAAATCGATCCAAGTTGCAGCTGCAGAGGGGGAGGGTGGAGGTGGGGACGGGAGGAGAGCCTAAGGAAGGCAATAAGAGAGAGAAGGGGCGAGAGAGAGGCATTATGGGACGACTACACAGCTCGGAGCAAAGGCATTCGGAGGAGAGGGGGCACTGAACCCTACATGTATATATATAGATATATATATATATTCAATGCAAACTCACTCACACATTCACACTTTTCCCACGCGGACATTCCCTTTAATATGCCACGCGATATCGCTCATCTACACCATGGGAACGACGAGGAGATATAAACCCCAACATTAAATCTAAATAATATATGGCGGCCATTATTCTTTGGGAAGAAAGGAATGACTTTCCTGCTTCCCATTACAGATTTAAAGTTTTCCTAACAAAAAAACACAGTGAAGCTTAATACAAATTTGGAAATATACTAAAAACAAACGGAGACGAATGAGGAAAAGACAGTTGACACATTGGAAAATTTGTATCCACTTCAAAAACATTAATACATGTATTTTAATTCTAAATATCTATTAAATCGATAATATATTAGAAAATTGAACAGGGCGAAAATTATTAAGAATTAAAATGTTTCAAACTACACCGATATTTCACTCCACATTTTAAGTTAATGATAGTAGTGGACCCGTAGAGTCACGCATATAAGTAACGTGCCATGCACGTTTGCAATGTTTGCGATAGCATGTTAATGACGCATAGTTGCGACAAAGTTGAATGTTTACATAAGAGTTAGAAGAAAAATAATTGGTTTCCCATTGATATGCATACATCGATAACTGCACTTATTTCTGATCTCAGTAACCTACAAGCCTACCAGCTACGGTAATAATGAATGACTATTATAATGGGGCAAAAACACAGCTCAATAATCCTTCAAAAAATAATATGCATCCATGTATTCTTGGTCCGCATTCCAAGCCTTTCCCAAACCTCCATCCTTTTTCTCTGCCCATTTTTATGCAAGACAATGTATATCCGGAAAAAATCCTTTAAGAAACGCCTTTCCTCTATCCTAAAGGCAATGCTCCTTGGAGAACTGACCCAATAAGATTATATCACACGCATCAGAGGGACCCAAAGGCAAACGTGACATCTCGCGAAAAAATTGAAATTATTGGGTCGGGAAAAAAGGGCAGGAACTCATCTTGGTAGAAGAACAAACCTCAGTAACACAAGACTGAAGACGAAAACTGACAGTAGATAAAATAAGAGGTCGGGTGTAAGCGTGTCTTGATTCGATCACAAAGAAGAAGCCTTAAAAGCTACTAAAAATCAAAGCTACCTTCGAGCGCGTGAGAGAAAACAAGCCTACAGATAGTGAACCTCAATTGATTCATTGAGTCACTTCTTCGTATTAGAGAAATAAAGACAAGATGCCAGCATTTTTTAGAGCAGGATTGGTCAATGAGTTGAAAACATAATATGAAGGAATGATGGACAGGAGTTTTGGACGGATGTAAGTTTCGGAGTGGGGTAAATGCAAAAGTTAACCTAAAAGAAATGTTATTTTTGTTCCAGCATTGTCTTAATATAAAAGAAAAATCCACTATCGGCAAACACTAAAATCAGGACGTTAACAAAAGTCTTGATGGTTTTCTGAAAATGAACCCCAAGTAATTGAACCTTCGATTTCCTCGAGATTATCTACCAAAAGTGTTGACTCAAAATTTTAAGAAACATTAAAATATTAATTCGTAGATTTTAATATAAAAATTGCTAGCGTGATACTACCAATGAAAATTATGACGCTGAATTTGGAATTCCTGACTATCCATTTTCTAAAAAAAAACAGAATCATTGATGTCAGTGCTTCGGATTCTAGCCATGCTTGCAGGCAATTATAATTCCCGACTCATTAACGTTAAAGCGACGTTTTTCTCATCTCGTCGACTGTCAGGTTTCATTCATAATAGCCGAGTCTAAATTGGCCAAAAACTCTGGCGAAGACTCAACGGTCCGCTGAAAATATGAATAAATAAAAAGCTCTGTGCAGCAACGAATGAAGGATTGTGCCCTTATACGCTCAGCAGAACAGCATATGAAGGGACTACGGGTCCTCGGGGGTGAAAATTTTACCCCTCAGGCCCTTTAAGGGCCAGTGCATGTACTTATAAGCGAGACAGACGTCTGTGTAATGGGCATATGTGACGTCACAACCGTCGAGAGCTTGCAAGCACCGCATCGCGGATAATTGGCTCACCAATCCTCTACAGGAGAGAAAAACGAATACATGAAATTGTGCTTTAAAGTAAAACAAGAACATACGCATTCATTTTCCACGAATTTGACAGAATTATTTCTAAGGTACAAGGGATGGCCATTCAATTCATTAAGCACCAAACATGATTGATAAAAATCTGTCTTATTTTTTTATTAAACTTTTTATTTTGGCGTTATGCATGACAAGTAAGTGTTTTGAAAATTCCCGAGAAAAAAGGCTTCTTGACCCGGATTGCACCACGCATTGGCCTGGAATTGGTGGTTTATGCATTCGCTCGGTAAGCCAAAGGTTCGTGGATCGATTCCCGGAACCTTTATTTCTCTATTAACTTATATTCTTTGATATTTTTGGATAATCAACTATTTTAATTTCCCCATGTGATTCCTATCTTCAGTATCTTAATGCCACCCGTAAAAACTTTAAATGAGGTAGCTTGCGTATTTATCAGCGATATCACCGATATTATTCCCCCTAGGCGAAAGGGGTTTTTTAGAGACATTGATTGTTTTATCTCGCATATCACACCGCCGAAGGCAGTAGCACGGAAATTCATCTCACTCTCCTACCTTTCACCGAAATCCTACCCTCTCAGTATTACCACCATGGAGATTCTCCATCGCCAACATCGAGGCGAGGAAGGAGATCAGAACCCATGTGATATTCTCTCTACGAATTCCAAAATCGGATTCTGAAATATACACTCAGCCTCACACTTTTTCAATCAGTTGAATCGAATCATTCATTAAAAATTCTAATAATTTTCATCAACAGTTTTCTGCAAAATTATTGGTAAGGCCTCAGGCATATGCAGCCTCCTAACTCCAAAGCCATTTATACCAACCTATTAAAGCCTAACACCATTACAGACACTTAACATTAAATTTAAATTTGTGTTTAACCCGAAGGTTAATTTTTGATAAGAGAGGGTAGAGCTCACCCCGTACTAAGGTATTAGCGGCCGAAATACATACATTCAGGGTAAGGGGGCCAGATCCTTTCCCTGGACCACCCGCGACTTCCTACAAAGTTCTGACGTGCAGAAAATCGATTCGCTAGGAGTTGTAGGTTAGGTTGTCCAGAAAAGCCTCTGCCCAGGATTTGAACCCGGGAGCCTACGGTCGGTAGATCCGCGCTCTACCCACTAGGCCTCCAGGACACCCACATAACATTACTAATGCATTAAAATACTCTTTATTTCAAACTCACCATACTTTCTTCTTTCTCTTGCGCTGTTTAGAATCTCTGTTTCCTCTTGTTATCCATCTTCATAGTCACCTACCTCCCATCTCAAATGCAATATTCAAGAGATTATTACCTTATAATAATTAATATCAATCCCTTTTATCCTTCTTGAATCCGTCGGAGATATTCGGGAGGCAAGTGTTATAGCCACCACGCCAACTTATCCCCATGCTAAAGTTATAGTTTCTCATATCAAGGGCCGGGGATCGTAGATTTTTCACTCGAGCCGAGATTTTTCCCTCGTGTACTGACATTTACTTGAGTACTGTGTGGAGAGCACTTCTAATTCAGTCGGACTGGACTTAACTAACTTCCTATCCGACCACATGGGACTTTGGAATCTTTCGTAAATAGCAGGCTATTGCTGGCGCCAGGTTTATCTATACTCTTTCTACATTCCATTAAAATAATGGAATAAATGTACCTGTCGATTCCCTCCAGCGAGTAACTACTCCACCACGATAGCATATTTATCTTCGAGTATCGATCACTCGCTACATTACAGCGTAAGCCAAATCAGGAAACCTGTCCTTTCCCGTACGTTCCTACGATATTCGCTCACGTCCTTCCTGGGGTATTGAACTGGGCTGAACATCGTCATCCCTTCCTCCTCTGTACCTTGCGAATGCGGGGCAGCCTCTGAAGGCGTGACGCCGAAAGCACCATTTTTTTCCCGTTTTAATTTGGGGAGCAAGAGGCTCTGAAAGGCTGCGTACTCCCCTGAAACCCTGGGGCGAAGCATAAGAATTGAGTGGCTGAATGGAAGAGGTGTGAGACAGCAGGGGGTGGAAGAGGGGGGATGGTGAGAAGGCCCAGAGAGAGAGAGGCTTTCAATGGGGGAGCACTCGTGACTGAATCCCTTCACCGACTCAAGGGGACGCGAGTTAACATCGAGAAAGTGACGCATGCAGATTGTCGAGCAGCTGTTGGGGTAGTCTCCTCCAAGCCCCCACCCCTCCTCTCCCCCCTCACCTCCCTGAAATCCTTAACCCTTGCTGCAGCCGACCCAGATAACTGAGGAATGGTGTGTAAGAGGGAGGAGGAGGGGGGTGTAGGGGATTCTGAGGAGGTAAGGGGGGCAGACGCGGGGTCGCTACCCCCTTATTCTCCGTGCCCCCTCCCCTCGGGGTTCGCGACTTGCCTGAGGAAGTGTGGAGATTGCTTTAATGCGGCCCGCGAGGAAGGACTTCTCCCGTTATGTGGTTTCCTCTCGACCTCCGCGGTCGACATGTGTATAGTCCCGGGTTAAATAGAGTCAGACTCGCTAAGGTTCTCATGAACTCTGGCTAGAAATTTAAGTACGAGTAAGAGGGAGGTTTGATTGCGAAGTAGAGCGCATGACATTATTCCATATCCTCTGCACAACACAAATAATTCTCTTGCATATCGGGGTCAACTGAATTTCAACGTTCCTCAACACTTTTTCACGAAGCTCAACTGATTTACACGCAATTTGCAGCGAAAACAAGTATCACGGAGGAAAATAAATTCCGTATGAATTAAATACACATGCAATGTCCGTTAAAACTTATGTAAAATGCGTATTTTCAACATAGAATGGAATGGAAACAAAATAAAGATACCGTTCCTTCGAATTTTTCAAATCATTACCTAGTATAGCGCAAAATTCATTGCTTTGATGGATGGTTGAGCCTGTCTTAACTTCAACTGAAATACGGCTGTGAGGCTGAGGCTGGTTTAATAACCATAACCATCCTTATCCTCAGAGATATGTATAACCCAGGCAACATATTTTTTCGTTAAATAAAATTTACCTCTGAGAAAAATAATTTTTCCCTTTCATTCTGATATTCTCCAAGTTACGGTGACAAATACTATTTAATTTGTAGTATTCCTGGCCGCCTAGGTAGCAAGTTGACTATGCTTTACATGTACTTATTAAGAACTTGACAGTGTAATCCTAGTTTTCTAGACTCATAAGTTTTGGACGCTAAATTCCTCTAAATGGTTCCAAGATGCAGGATATACAATTCACATTATATCCATCTTTAGTTCCGTACACATACAACCTCTGATCCTTCCATTTTTCTTCTTTGTTTCATTCTTTACTTAATATAATAGCCAAGGCAAGTGGCGACTAACAAAAAAAATCGGTGCAGCCGGGATTTAAACCTAGGCCAATATACACATACCTACCTACTCTAGCAATCAAACAAATATCTCCCACACATATGCGGGTATTTAATTTCGGTCTCAATAATTTCCATCCAGACAATTTTAACGCCAGTTACGAAGTAATTCCCTGTAAACAGCGTAAGTGATAACAATGGCTAATCATTAACTCACCGTCTTATAAATCATAATGTAGGCAATGATAAGAACACGGTCTAACAATCTTAACGTCGAAAGTGTGCAAAGATGAAGGAGATCGGGTAGAGTTAACATTATTAAACTGAATGTTAAATTTATTAATATTCCGTAAATTATGCCTGCATTATACCTATATTACATGATTTTTTCATTAATCAAATCCAAACTACTTTTGTGAGCCGTGGGAGTCGCTCATAAGAAATGTTACCAGATCTATGATCTTGGTTGGTTGGATGATATGATTGATCTCTAAGATGAGTAAAATTGACAAGATATTGCTTTTGATTTAGAATAAGCAAAGGAATGTAAAATACCTAAAAAGATGTTCAAACGTGATTTTTCAAAATGGAAACACGCCAGTGTTATAACCCAAGGAATGTCTTGCGGATTCCCCATCAAATAGGAATATTTTTATCGCCCTGTGCCCTAGCTGTTGTCGATCTATAGCCTGGGCAAGAAGCACATTCAAAGCTTAAATATTTGACATCAATGCCCTCCAATCGAAATACAAGATTCCAGGAATTGTTGTCCCCGAAAATAATTTGCCGCATGCTGCAGAGCATTCTTCTAAAAGAAACTGCTGGATTTTGGTCAATATAGAGAGAAATTGGAGAAATGGAAAATGTCTGCCTTCACACAAAAAATAACATACTGTAATAGGCAACATTACAACCAGATATGTAAGAAAAATACTTGGAGAATTCTTTTGGAGTGCATCAGAAACGTCCCTAGCACAACTGAATCGCATTGCCATGCATGCCAAATTTGAATTATAACATAATGTAATTTAACAAATTCCTAACCCATTCATAACCATTATATTCTTTGGCACATTCTAATTTGGATGTTTTGTATATTCATAGCTTCAATAAAGTAGAACTTCACTTCGTAGTGCATGTTTGCAGCGCATAGGCATTCGGTGGCTATTCACCCCCTTCCACTCTCATTCGTGGTGCCATGCAGGGTACTTTATAAACGAAGATGAAGAACAGCAGTTGATTAGAGAACAAGATGCGGTGGAATCGTTATATAAGAGAGGGACGAGAAGATATTAAGTTCAGATAATGCAAAAACACTTTCTCTGAAATGCGGAAAATGACAACAGTAACACTCTGGTGAAATCTTTTCAGATGCAATGCAATACTAAAGACAAACACTAAACAAAGAAAAACATTTGTAAGGGGAAACTAATAAAAATGACGAAATATATACTTAAATCCTTTGCTGAGTAATAAATAGTAATTACCTCTAATATTTTTTAACATTAACGCTTATTTGATGAAGTGCTTTATTTTACTAGCGAAAAAAACATCAAAGAACTACGTAGTTAAAGAGAAAGCACTTAGGGATAAAGTTTATATTTATTAATTAGTTTATACCGACATTACTTTTACAAGCTCGTTAAAAATACGTAGTTACGTATTCTCAATTAGCAATATATTTCCCTGTGACATCACAAATTGTACCGGTTTTATGGTTTAAATTATTTCCATTCGAGATATACGGATAAAAAGAGTAATAAAATGACTCATAATATTTCAATGCTCCAAGAGATAAAATGCTTTCATTTCATGAATGTAATTGCAACACACATCTCGTGAAAGGCGATAGGAACGTATGGCGATATTTTCAATTAAATGACTTCACTGCAAAAGGGCATTATAAAACTTTTGAATAAAACAATAGATAAATACGATAAATAATTGAATAACGTTTTCAAGTGAATATTGAGAGTTTTTAATATTATATAAAATGTCATCTTCACAATAACTTTACTATGCGCAGTAAAATATTACTATTTTATCTAATTTCATGAAATAAAATGAAACGTTACGATATATTTTTGCTGATTAATGATACGTCACCAACAGTTTAGATTTTAATATCTTAGTTGAAGATGCATGTAAATAACTCCAAACGTGGGTTAAGTACTTCACAAAGTTATCTTGAAAATTAGTTCTTCAATCGCTGTTCAACTGCTCGTTCATATCCAACTGAGGTGGTAAAAAATTTCTTCTACGGCGTAAAATAGTCAATAAATAAAGAAAATAACTTTGGTATTGCCCACTTACGTGTTACTAAATCAAAAATCTCTTGAAAATGACGCATTGCAATGACGATGATTCAATGATACATTAAAGTTGAAACACATGATCATTAAGTAATTAAACGTAAGTGTACCGCTGTACCATGTTGTTTTCTCATAACATCTATACCATGAAGTACATAACCAAAATCCATTTCTCAGTGTTTGAAACTATCCAAATTTAGGACGTGATAACGCCATGAGGATATATCAAATATGGCAAAATTAGTGAAATATATTGAGGAACGGATGTAGTCAAGTATTCAATTTTTCCAATCTGACTATTCGCAACCAAATAATAGTATCGTTACATTTCAGTATGCTAAAAATCCACCTCTAAAACCATTTCTTTCGAAACCCGTTTAACTCCTTACGACCCAACACACTGTACCATTGCTCTACGGGTTATGAATAGGTGTGGATGTACGAAAAGGCCATCTGTGAGAACGACACAGTTAAATGGGGTGGGAAAACAGATTCACCGAGACAATACTTAAAAGAGAAATGCCAACCCTCGGTACGGCCACATTACACTTTTTCCCGATAGACTTCCGCTCCACAGTGACAAAAGAACTGAGATATCCGTACCCATACTCAAGAGTTGTCTGTCAAGCATAATTAACTCTTTTTTAAATTCTTATTCTTCAAGTATACACGTAGAAGGAACGGAAGAGTATATCAAGTTCCTTTTCAATTGCTGGCTGCATATCGATCGGTGAGGCTTGTTACTGAATCGAGAGCCTGCCCAAGGAGCGGGTGGTATTAATGAGGCCGGGAAAAATACCCATTCAAATCTCTCGACGACGGACGCTCATTACACTTCAAAGCTTGTTAAGAAATGAGTGCCAGAGCAGATTCCGTCGATACACTGCGTAGTACATTCACCTTGCCAGTCAGGTGGCCTCACTTCGTTAAGTATAAACTTCGCAACATCTACCTTCACACTACCACTTTCATTATGCCCCCCATTATTCATCCACGGGTTTTACAATTTGTCTGCTGAGGGACGAAGAAAGACCGATTGCAAAGAAGAAAGTCCAATTCACATGAAAAAAAACATGTGAGGTACAAACAATGGCAGAGCATAAATGGGATTTCTTGAAGAAAAGCATAAGTAGGCATAGGTGATGGATCGATCAATTAGATGCAAACGAATTTTTACGATCGAATAGAAAGAAAAACTACCTACTAAATAAGCTATAAATGAGTAGGGAAAAAGACACAGATGATGTGGCCGAATATAATTTAATAAAAAAGTGACGCAAGTAAGATTTTGATGGTGAAAAATTGAGCAAAAATACTGGATAAAAACATTCGGATCGGTCGACAAAACAAATGTTAAAAAATATTTTTTTCAGACGATTAGAAGAGAAAAAAGAGGAGAATATATTAGTTTGAAAAATCACAATGACTCTACATGGTTACTCAATATGTTTTCAAGCATTCGAGAGAATTAAAAAAAGAATAAATGTTTTTTTCTCAGTTATCCAGAATAAATTTCCAATAAAATATGTATTATTTTACTCATCATAGAACCCATTCAGAGCAAAAAAATACGGGAAAATACATGAATAAAGTGATCTGACACACCATTAACTCTTTTGACAAGGAAGGGTCGAGGTTAATTAGAGTATCATTGTGCGTAAGACGCATTGAATCCACTCCGCTCTCAATTTTTAAAAAACGTGAATGCACATCTCGTAATGAAACCACTTTAAATCAAGTAGTAGGCTTAAGTTTGCCGTAGGGCACTCGACATGCCTGTAGCTTCCGAGTCTCACCCACAACCTCTTTCTCAAAAAAACACTGAAGTTATTTTGTACCATGCTGACATCTATCATTGCCGTGGCAATATTTTTTGCGACCAATTACTGAAGTAGTACGACTTCATTGATCCTATAGGGGAAATATGAAGACGGGAGAACTCATTTCACTCTCCTAATAAGGATAGTCACATGTACTCCAGCTTCAATTAATTTCATGCTCGGGTGGATAAGTTATCAAAGTGGCTTATGAGATCTGTTTCCAAGAGTCTAAAAATTTATGTGGCATTCATTTTAACTCACCGCTAGAACCACCTGTGTAAATGTAATAAAAGACCTAGATATAGAAAAAATTCCCTAGAAAATAGTCCACAAATGCTAGGAAACTCTTTCACTTAGTGAATTTCTTGTTTAAAAGGATTGGGAGTCTAAGCATATAATATAGTTTTCTTCATTTATAAGAGGTTTGTATAGATTATAAAAAAGGATAAAATCAAATGGAAATCAATTTAATATCGGACATAAGGCTAGAGGAATATCTAATCATGGCACGAATTAAGAATAAGCGCTTTTTTCGAAAACTTTCACATTGATAATATGCTGCATTCTCACTCAACGAATTTTTCTATCTTCCACCATACCCATGCTGTGAACCCAAAATTTTTATTGAATCGTAAAAATTCATACAATAACTCTGAATGAAATAGACTCCGATACCCTTGTTCTGGTAAGCTATTCAATAAGGAAACTCCGAATGTGACAGGTAGCATTACAGTACAATGGTGCCACGGCATTGGAATTCCAAGAAATTAGGAAAGGAGAAACACACCACTAGAATTATGATTGTCCCAGAGTGTTCTTCGGGATAGGAATTATTTAATTGTTTTGCGTGGTTGGTTACGGCCAATTAAAAAGACCAGTCATTAAACCAGAAGGTATATGGTGGATATCAGGAGAGGTAACCAACACAGCACGGCTGGAAATACTCATAATATTAAAAACTCGACTATGAATGAAAAACCGTGAAAAAAAGCACAGGCAAAATTCAAGGGGTATTCATAATGAAGAAAAATTTGCAGTCACAAAATATCTCGAATGCTGTCCAGCCTAGGGTATAGAATACCATGATAGTCTTAATTTGATTCACACTTCAGTGGATATAAGTACACTGATTATGGTTCTCACGGACTATGCGCCAACATAAGGTGAAAATGCAACGGTAACATTACCCTAAAACATTACTGCCGCGAAATAATTGTGGCTCATAATGATGCATAAATCCTCAGAAATTCGGTGCAAGCCGTGAAAATAAAGCTAGAAATAATTATCCAATATTCATCCTCTCGAAGAATGAAATGTAATATAAGGACAATTACGAAAGGAAAAGAGACTTTTACATTAATAGGAGAGAAATTATGACGAATGTCATGGCAAACAAAGATAATGAAGAAAACGCTGTAAGTTTAATAAGGAGTGTAAGGTCACATGGAAGCAAAGCAGACTTCTGGGAAGCAGCGTGAGAGGAGATTAAAGCTGTTTGAGAATGTTGTAGAGGGTTTGAAGAACGGTAAGAAGGAGTGGGGCAGAGTTGGAGAGGAGAGAAAGCTACAGTAGGAAGTTGGGAGGAAGGGAAACAATTGGATGGGTCAAGCAATTAAAGAAGATTGTTTGCTTAAGGCTGTTATTGAGAGTAGAATCCTGGGGAAGAAAAGAAGAGAGAAGAAAAGAAGATCTATTCGACGGGGTGAAGGGAAATAAGGAAAGGTTGGGCTGAAGGAAAAAAATTGATGAGTTAAAAAGTAAATAGAGAAGGTCAAGGGTTCCAATCCCACTTCGAATATGAGCATTGGGATTGTCTATGGTTTCAGGTTATGTTAGACGGTGCAATATAACTAATGTGGTTGAAACACATTAAAATTAAACTCTGCCATTCTTCTCCTCGAGGAACAGTAGATTTGGTTCATGAAAAAATACTTAACCGGTTGATCCCCACTGATCTAATTTTAGCAAGTGTTTTTTTAATGCACGCTTACTGGTAGGGCGGAACTGATTCCTTGCTCGGACAATGGCGTCGACTGAGCCCAGATCCAATCGAACGTAAACCATTCACTCCGACCATCCCTCCCAAGGGGATTCCCTTGTCTTCCCAATTGGGGCAGGTGCATTGTAATGCACGCGCTGTGCCTCACCAAGGTACTTACTCGGCGGCCTTTGGCTCAGACCCACTCTCAGTGAAGCCGTCAATACTCCATTCTCTCCGTTGCCCGTCCCACTTCCCGCTCACTAGTCATACTCAATCCGCCAATCAACTTCTCCGTACCGCCTTCCTTTCTCTCCAAATTATTTTTTCTCATCCTTTCTCTCACACTTCTCAGCCTTTCTTGTCTTTCTTGTCCCCATCGTCGTTTCATTGTGTTTGATTTCTTTTGTCAGGGGAAGGGAGACGTTTCCTCTCTCTGCGTCTACCTGAAACAAATAAAGGCAGTATTTCCGTCCGCATGTCGCTTTGCTAGCCATCCCTTCCTTCCATGCTCCTTACAATAGGGTTCCTGAAAATCCCTAAACTCATTGTTCCTCCTCTGCAATTCCCTAGCCCACCCCTCCCACAGATCCCTCCCATGCTATCCCCCTATACTCCCTTTCACGAAAAAGCTTCTTCGCGTACTTCACAAAAGGAGTTCGGCAACTTCCTCGGAACTCCAGAAGAAGTCGGCATTCTTATAGAGATCGTGAGTCGCCTTAAATTAAGGAGAAAAAATAACGCGATCTAGAGCAAAGAAATTTATTCACAGCGCACTTACGATTCCATCAAGCATTTCGCTTCGTCAACCTCAAGCAAAAGGGTAATTTTGAGATAGAATTTTATAAATTTATTTAAAATGAAAATAGAGACCTGGGGATTTTAGAAAGAAACGATTAAGTATATGTCGAGAGGAAAAATATTTGAATCGAGCATCCACTACCTTTGAAAATAAAGTGGATCATGAACATCAAAATCGGTCAAATTATACTACACTATAATCATACGCAGCATTGAATCGAGTTTGATCAATGTGGAAAACTTAAGGCTAGTTCGTATATTTTTAAAGATCAAGA
Source organism: Platycnemis pennipes (assembly GCA_933228895.1). NCBI lineage: Eukaryota > Metazoa > Arthropoda > Insecta > Odonata > Platycnemididae > Platycnemis > Platycnemis pennipes. Next base: position 88,861,011 of record OW121857.1, read on the forward strand.
TGTTGTACAAAATGTATAGAGAAATAGGTGAGGAAATAAAATGCTCATTATCATTTCCAAGAATTACCACCAACTTCCATCACTTTTTCTTCGTATCTTAATCTTACTCCTGCCATACAACGTCTGCGATTCTTGCCCTAATTATCCTGATCCCTGACTTGAATTACCCTATTTATCCCTCTACCACTTGCTTATGTACACACTGCGAGCAATTTACCATATTCTTCGCGAATTTGCCTTTTCCTCGTAACATACACAACTTAATGTTTTCAGCCCATTACGATTCTAAGGTATTCATGCAATAATTTCCGGAATGGTTTGTTAAATTAAGTTTGTAACCTTGAACTAGTTAAAATGATTGAAGAATTGCTCAAATTTTTAAGGGATCTTTTTCATGATACGCAAATATGTATGTAAACTTAAATTCCTCTTAGTGATTCTCATAATTAAAATCTGATTGCATATAATTGAAAATAATTGTGATCCGTGCTTACTATATACACAATGGTAAATTAAATATTTAGTCTACCAGTAAAAGCACCAATTTCACTATTGTACACGGCTAGATATGCTATCATAAGTAGCGGTATAACATGAGGTATCGAAATCAATAGCTGAGGATAGGTGAGTCGTTGAATATAGATGGGATTCATAGTATCCGGTGGAAGGATGGAGAGAAAGCAGTCATTTAAATCGGCTTGCTCCTGAAGAAAGGCGACATAGGGGTCATTATTAATTCAACGTCCTATTCAACGGACGGAGTTCTGAACAATAAATCCCTTCCTCAGAGAACCGAAGTAGAGACCAGTATTCCAAAGAAAACAGTGCCACTACTGGTATTTAAATTCAAACTCACAGTTTAGGTATCCAAAATTGTGTCCTTCAAACGAAATATGCAACCGAAGGATGCTATTTGTATATTCCAAATGTAAAAATATTTTTCGAAATTTGAGATAGTAAAAATTTTCGCCAAGTTTCCGCTGCCGCTGCTGCCGGAATATTTTCTTACGTCATCGCAATGGAACAAACGATGTATTTAAGGCATGCACATTTGAAAGTTCAAAACACATCCGTACCCATAGCACTCACCCGATCGTCATCGTCCGGCTAAAATTTTCTAAACATGATTACTACCGAAACATCAAATCCGTCAATGTAGCTCGAGCAGATAAAGAAATAACAAAAGCGGCGGGTTATATCTTAACAGCCACTCAAAGCCCACCATAAAATGCCAACTGTACGTTAAACTTTTCCATTTTCGCCTTCCATTATCACAGCATCAGATCGATCGATACTCGCAGCTCGATGCTATAAGTTTTCCCTTCAAAGGGTTTGAAAAACTGCCGATTACATTGCGCTGAAGAGCATTTCCATTCCAATCCATTTATCCCGGGAATCCCATCGATGAAAAGGCCAAATATCAAACCCAGGAACGAGAGACCTCCAAATACTCGATCTGTACACGCCAATGCGATAAAAAAAGCCCTCCAGTCCATTCGCGGAATCATTTGATAAATGGAACTTCAGAATGTGACACTAAACTTTAATTACGCATTAAACGAAGGCACTTAACCAAAACTATACCACTAATGTACCGAAATAGAGTGAATAAAAATATTTTCACGATCAAATAGACATTAACTGGGAAAACATTGATTTGCAACGCAAACATTTATTTGCATGTATAATACGTCTGATAAGAGCAAAGATAATTTGAGAGCCATACTTAAAACATGAACTAATAAAGTTTTATAAAAGCATGGTTAGGCAAGTGAGAAAATGGCTATAAGTTCATAAGTTGAAATTCAGCTGTGAATAATTAGACAATACATTTAGATCGTTTTATTGGTCATAAAATTACACTTACCTTCCATTGCACATCGTCAATACCGGTAATAAAACAGAAAAATTACATCGCACGTAATGAGTTTGAAGTTCTAAATACACTTTTTGCCGGAGAAGCTTAGCATAGAGCTCCTAATTTACGCAAATATCAAAATATTCAGATTTATATTTCTCACCCGCAACAAATAATGTATATTAATTATTTAGAATTGGCAAGTATGTTTCCGAGAGTAGACCATTGAAATACATAGTTCCATTTTTCCCCTTTTCGCTAGCATTCACCAATCAATCATGCCTAACGTTTGCTGATACTCGACGTCAAATTCAGCTTTAGGGAACACAACAAGGCATTAATTAGGGCAGCCCAGTCTATGCATACAAAACGGGGATAAATTCACTTGTACCCATCAATGAAGTTTAAGGAGATGATGTGAATGAGTTCGAAAATACTTCGTGGGAATGCATAGTAGTATATCACTCTCTTCACTCATCCTCGATACTGAGTACGCTAAACAACTTCATTCCACGTAATTGCACTTTAGTTTAAACAAATCAGTTGATATGGTAGGAATGATGTAAAGTACATTCATAGCACGCATTTACAGCTATAGTAAGTCACATTTTTCTCACTCCGGCCAAGACGCACGATCGCTTGTTGCAATACATTTCATTTATGAGTGGGATGACAAATGTCTTTTACGAGTTTGTATTTGAATAATTAGCATAATAACAAATTATACGCTATTATTATCGTTACTCGACCGGTCGAAAAAGACTTTCATATAAGCCTCTGTAACTAATAATTGTAACGAGGCTTTAATCAATAATATTATACCATTATTGTTCTAAAATATTCTTTAAAAGTCATTAAAACTTCTTAATAGTGTAACCATTTTTCTTGCCTCATGATTTTCAATAGGAATGATTTTTTCATGATTATTACTACGAAAACCGGGGAAAAGGCAAAATTAAATGTAATTCTCGAGCCATAAATATACAAAATAATCATTAAGAAAATGTTGACGTGCTCACCCTCTTAAGACAACTCTTATTCTGATAATTTTCTAAAACTGTGAGACCCTAACGTAGCTAAAGGAATGAGAGAGATCATTCCAGAAGTTACATTCACATCACGTCAGCTTCTTAAGTCAAAAGGTGGAGAAAACATAGCTATGAATACCGTTCCCAAAAGACAAAAGGAACTTTCCGATACTTGCTGGGGAATTTCCAATATATTCCCGATACATAACTTCTTGCTCCACGTCTTAAATGCCTTTGAGATTCCGTCTCTCCAGACCGCCTCATTATCGAAATTCCATCAATCCCTCCAAGTCCTTCACAGATGGGATGGGGGAAAAGCTATCAAACTCCCTCATCGAAAGGAATGGTTGCGCCACATAACGCCCAATAGGAGTTACGTTGAGATCGATCGAGCCATGATCCAATCTTAAGGGTCCAACCCGAAGGAATCTCCCCGAAGCGGATCCAATAACAGCCAATATTCAGGCGTAGGAAAGTAACAAGCAATGGTTGGATTTTTTTTGCGGGGAACATTTTTATTGGGGCCAGTGGAAGACCGCTTCAACTCATACTTCGAGGTATTCCCTTCCGTCCTAAAGTGAGCACTTGAAAGATTGGGGCAGCAGAGAAAAAGCTGAAAGGTTAGCGGGTTTCTTAACTAAAAATCTTCCTAAGGTAGATGTTATATCGTAGCACGTAACGGTAGCCTATATCTACCAACGCCTTATCTCAGTATTAAAATTAAAGGAGCTCACAGAAATAATGTGTGTAAAACATCTAAAATACGTCCATTCAATACAAATGTCAGCATAAATAAATTGAGTGAGACGGAGGATTTTTAGAAGAAAAAGCGCAAAAGCGTAAGGCATCCTCGATTATATCGATTTAGAGATAGTGTGAGTACAAAGTTTTAATTGAGCAAAAAATGTGTGCACGTAGAAGAGGAGTGAATATATTGGAATTTGAAAAAATGATTAAAACGCAAAAAGTGAATCAAATTGAAATATTTTTATTAGACTATTCCCAAAAAAGAACTTTCCAATATATTCCAACACTTACTGTGAGTTTATCATTACCACTGTGTGAGTTATAGACAAAAAACTAGCGTCGATAATTTATTCAATGAGCAACCATTCTTATTATAATGAAATGCATTATTTTAGCTGGGCATGCCTATCTATTACTGTGAGTCGACCTTTAGAATCATAAAAAATTCACTACTACCTAAAAACAGAAGACACCGGTGGTTATTTCAAAATTATATGATTCAATCGCAAAAACTTACATTAGCTAAATACAAAAATATTGACCTAGATATTAATCATCAAAATATCTCTAAGAATAACTCTAAGAGTAGCTTCATGCAGCGCCGTACTTTTATATCAGCATGCACCTATATATTTACATAATTCTTTACATTAATTTCTCCATGTATCTCAAAAGAGGCCTTACTTTGCCATTTTTCCCATATGAACTGGATAATAACACTATATAACCTAGATATTAACACCATATGATCTAGATATCAACAGCGTTTTATTCATTTCCATAAAACTAATAACTTAAACTCAAGACAACTCTGCACATAACGGACTGAACAGAGCGCATTTAAATTTTACTCACAATTAAAAATTCTATAACACCACAACATTAAAAAATACCTTCAAGTAAACCGAGTACTACATCCAGTGCATTGGAAATACTTGGATTTTCCCCTGAGGTGGTTAAAGTGTTCGTCTCGACCTCCAATGAATGTTTTAAAAAATAATATAAGTTTTCTTTAATGCTATCAAAGTTATCTTTATAGTGGCATTAATATTTTCAGAAGCTAAGTAAACTAAGAGAAAGAATTCTGAAAAATATTCCTTCAAGTTCTTGAGTCCAGACAAACTCCCATTCATGACGCATTATCCATAAACGTTTTTCCGAATTTCCTTCCCAGAAAAATATCTTTTTCTCCCTTTGTGAAGATTTATCACACTACTCCTCCAGAAAGCTACACACAAAAGATTGAGCCGGAAAAAAATTCGACTCGTAAACTAGTGATGTTTGAAGCCTTAAACTTAATCACGTCGAACACTTGTAAAAACAGAGTTAATGACTCCAAGCCTTACAAATTCTGTTTATTTCAAAACCGGAATTAACAACTGATTAAACATCAAAAACAAAAATTTCACGACTCCGGCAGTATTTCATTACCCTGCGGCCGCCTAAAAGCAAACAAATTCCATTTGCTCTCTATTTATCTTGCAACAATGGATTTCCCATAAAAAGAAAATAAGAGCCCATCAGAAATACAAATAATTCATAGCATTGTGTCAGAGCTTTTGACGGAGAAGTTGAGTGGATATGCATAGGATGTAAACGATTACTAGCATTAACATATTAACAATGACAATGAGAAACCAAGAGAAAAAATAAGCTTTTATGATTCCACTCACCAAATCCTATACATATTTTGGCTGAATTTAGTCGTTGCCAACTTCACTACAATTACCGAGTTTTTAACACACGGTAAAGGTCTGAAACAGAATAATCCCTGAACCTCTATGATTCACAATTGTAACTCCATGTTTGCTAACTGAACATGTCAGAATAAAACAAAAAAAATCTGGACCGAAAATGACATGCCTTTATGCTTTATCACACACAGAAAACTTTTCTTTCCTACAATTGTTTTAACACGTTTGTACATGAACCTATAGTCCTCCTCATGGTACCTACGCTTCTATTATAGCCCTAAAGAACTAAATTTACCTCAATCTGTTCGTATTTATGGTATTTGACAGACATCGTAGGTCATTTGGAGATTTTAGGATATGGAGATATTGGGTAGGAGTAGAATTTGATAGGACGAAGGAAGGGTTGAGAGAAACCATGCTTCGGAAAAAGATTGCTCTTAACGGAAGGCTCCAAGGATTACCAAATCAAAATTTACATCAAGTTTGACCTCTCCACTCAGCTTTTCTCCAACGTCATTGGACCCATTTGAACCTTCCAGCATACATATGAACCACAGAGCCCACATCCATTTACCTGTCACAAGGTAATCCATCATTCCCAACTGTGAGTGCCCACTGATTTCCACTCACCAAATTCTGTGAGTGAATCAAGACGGTGATCTGGCTGGCTGAAATTATTGAGCTTTCCAACACGGCATTTCAAGATTAGGAAGCTACTACAGCCTAGCTCGAAATCGTTAGCCATGTGTCCAAATTTATTTTCTCGCCATTTCCAAGTTGCTAACTATTTTCCAATGAAATGAAGGCTTCGTGAGGATTCTCTTCTCACCATTCACGAAACGGCTGGGGTTTGATGCGGTGGCTGGATGATTTCCCATCCCAAAGGCCCGGGTACGAATCTCGGCAGGGACAGATATTTTTCATTGGTATACCGAATTGGGCCATAAGCCTGTTGACACATGCCTCGAAGATATCGAAAAGAATCATCTATAGAAAAATAGAACGAAAAGCTAAGTTCCTGGATGATGACTAATTTGGGTTCAGAAAAATCAAGGGCACAAGAGAAGCGATTTTGGCCCTCAGACCACTTATAGAGAAGAGAATAGAGAAGAATCTACAGATGTTTGCTGCATTTGTAGATTTCACGTTTGGCAACGTGGTTTTGAACTTGAAGCTAAGGATTATGAAAGACATTGGGGTATCATACAATGACCGAAGAATTATCTACAGATTGTATAAAAATCAGTTAGCTGTAAATAAATCAGGACCCAGCAGTAGGGATGAAGCAAAACGAAAGTGGTGAGACAAAGCTGTGCATTATCTCCCGTATCATTCAATATCTACATCAAGTAAGTCGTCCAAGAAGTCAAAGAAAAGTAACAGGGAGAGAATATCCATGGGGAGAAAATCAGCATGCTGCGATTCGCGCACGACATAGTAGTCACGTAAGAAGCAGTAGGAGCTTTAAAGAAGACACCTAGAAATATGGAAAGGACATATATCAGGTGACCAGATATCACCTGAAGATCAATAAAAATAAATGTAACGTATGCAGTATGAGAAAAAAAGCCAGAACCACTAGGAAAACAAAAAACTGAGGAGGTTGAAGAGTTCTGCTATCTAGACAGCCGAGTAACCAGCTATGGACGAAGTAAAAGAGAAATCGCCAGTAGCATTGCCCAGGCGAAAAGGGTATTTTACAAAAAGAACATCCTGCTCACAGCAATACAAGCTTGGAAGTGAAGGAACATTTCATTAGAGTCAAGTCCTACTGTCTGCATACTCATCTCTTCTTGACGAGGAAAATGACCTTAACTGTCCGCCGTCTCCCTCCAGAGTTATTACAGCCAAGCTCGTGGAAGAGGAAACACGCCCAACAACGGGAGAGCATGTTTTGACGAAAGGGTGAGTGGGAGGGTGTAGCAAAGTGAGAAGGGTGGTTATTGAGATAACGCTGTGTTCTACTCGCAGATAGCCACCATAATCAAGGGGTCGACAATCATGCGATATATCGTATAGATTACTTTAATCGATTGTGGATGGAAAAACTTTTCCACCTGTAGGCCCGCGAGAGGCGCTGCGGAGGCCGATTTCTGAGATTCTGGCTCCTGATTGGCCGATTGGTTGAGATCAGCCATGTTAAGGAGTCTCAAAATATTGCTGTTGTGTTAAGTTCACCGATATGCTAAATTAAAGCATAATTGAGTGTTTACCGAGATAATTTTCTGTATTTGAGTGTGTTTTAAAGTGGAATCAACATGGCTACCTCATAAACTTGTGCCACTCTAGTGAAAGAGTGCAAGTGATGTTCGTATTATTTGCTTCGGTTATCGAAGGTGACAGGTTTGTTTACTTTAAAGTTGGCCGATAACTACAATGTCGTAGATGTTTCGTAAAATATATACAAAGGCTTTATGCATTATTACCGGAAACATCTTCTTTCACGGAACAATGTCCCAGATATGTTGGAAGGTAAGTGTATTAATGTTATTTTATGATCTCGGACGTGCATCATACCGTTGAAGTGTTATTGTTATGAAATGAATGGTTGGTATAAGTTCACAATATGCTCTAACGATTTTCCTTTGTATTTCACGGATTCTCTCGACGTTCTACCCAAGGGAACTTTTGATCTCTGTGCAGTGATAACCATCGACGATGGGAATGATTATTCTGAGTTGACTGCACTGCCAAGCACAATATCTTACGTATGTAATTTAGTGAAATTTCACATGTGGCATTAAAAAACTAATCTGTGAATATTGTGTCGTCGACAGGATAAGTCGTATTTCTTACTCATTTCTTTTGATAATAATCATTAGCATGTAGCAGGAAATAGGAGTCGTTACGTTAACAAATTACACAAGAAACTAGTTCTGAGGAAACGTTCTCATATCGCATCATAACAAAGTACATGATGATGATTATTCATTGAAAAATGGGTCGTGTGTGAGTGTGGATAAATTTGTGATGTGTAAATGTTAAAATAATTTGTTAGTCCGTAATTGTCATACCGTGATAAGGCAGTGGCATAATTTCGTGATAACAAACACTGTGGTGTTGCGGCTTAATGTTTTCGTAGAATTAATTCCATGCTTTTCAGAGGTATACACCGGTTTTTCGCGATTTTTGGCACATTTTAGCTACTTATTTGTTTTGAAGAATTACCTATTTTTGCTTAATTCGTATTTTTGCTAATTAATAACATCTAGCTTGGTGTGGAATCGATCGATTCATAGTCAAGTTTAATACCTAATTAGAGAGTTCCTAGTGCATGGTTTTCTCATTTTTGTTTAGATGTTTTTAAGTGAATTCATCCTCTGTCTCAATTATTCTTTGCTGGTACAAGTTTATCCCATTGCCATGAAAAATCATGGCCGATTTTTACTTTCATCTGACAAAAGTAATTATGTATGCCTCTAGAAAATATGCATTTGGTGTTCTCATGTGGCCCAATAAAATGATAATATGATGCATAAGAGAGACAACCGAAGTGGAGATTGGAATCTATTTTAGGATTATATTATGGACTTGTGGAATTTTTTGTGTATTTAGCTTATAAGTGATATAATTTGTGGTGTGTGCGGCGTAGTGATATATTAGGGAACTCTATTAAACAGAACCCTCAGTTGTTAATATATGTGGATGGAATGACAGTACCAGGTTGCTGGTTCACATTCTGTTTTTTTTTAATATGATGGATTTTCAATCACATCCCTGTGGAACAGATGTTGTGTGGACTTCTGTTTGTCTATTTTTTATGTTTATACCTAGCTGGATAGGGTAGCCGTCTCAGGGCAATTTTTATAACTCTCACAAATGTAGCCCATAAGGATCATCATAATAGGTTATCCCTCTGACCACGCCTAGAATGCAGTGGATTTGTTATGGTTTTTTGTTTACTGTTTCATCCTTTGATGTATTTTCAGGTTGACCTGAATCATTCCAGGCATAGATACTACAGTCTTGGTACTACAGCAGGTTTAGGAAGTTCATGTATAATTATTTACAAGTTTCTCTCCTCCATGCATCATAGGATTATGCATCAATATTACATACTTTTTGCCAAATGCTAGTCATCCAAATTTAATTTGAGTTGTGTGTGAAATATGCCATGTTATGTAATTAGTGATTTCTGTTAAACCATACGAATTCCATATCCTATCATTGTCTGCTGTTTGACCAAATAAGAATGTTTATTTGCACCAATCTACTGTTACTAAATGTCGGTATCCTACTTTGAATGATTTGTTTTGTATTGTGGTTTTGTTTTGATGTTAATAAATATTTTTTCGTCAAATGCTGGCTTTTATCAATACAGTATTCCTGGTTATCACCTTCCAGCTGACCTCGACTAGTTCCTTCGGTCCTATCAAAAGTTAGCCCATTTCTTTACACTATGGGGATTCATCAGTAATATCTTAAAGGGGATAGAAATCGTTGTTTTCCGTAAGATTCTATTCAAATCAGCAAAATAATTTGGAAATTGTAATGTTAAATGAGAGCAAATCGAAATAGTGACTTAATTACGATTCAAACCTAGCGGCGGCCGTTTCGCGATTTTCTCGCTTCTCACGATTCTCTCGCGGTTCTCGGGACCCGTAACCTCCTGACTCGAAGCCACCAGGTGGCGCTAGTTACCAGAAACCTATACGCATTGGCCTTATGGCAGTGTCATCCCCTTGCCATAATTCCCGTGACCCACATCTCCGTCCGCTGCCAAGTTCACAATCCTCCCACCCCCCCCTCCACTCCCTCCCGAGTAACCAATGGGCGCGGGAGAAATGGTTCAAGGTCGCGGCGGTTTCCACCCCCACCCCACACCCTCCGAGTCTCACTCAACCCCGACCGGCTGATCCGTCATCGGGTTATCATCACAAGCGACAGCCTCCCCTTCCCACTCCCGAACACAGCGAGTGCCCTTAATCCATCAGAAAATCTGCTCTTTCCGAGGGAAAGTAAGTAAGGAATAGTCCAATATTGCTAAGGCGTCAGCAGTGATTTTAAGAGGGCTAACAACGCATTAAAAAAATTATGAAAGGTTGCCGACGAGGGAACCTTGATGGATAGCTCTTAAACCTACACTGGTTGAGACCAAAATTAACTCAGAGTATTTTTTTGAGCTAACGAATTACATCGGGAAACTATAAAGGGAAAAAAGAAGGAATTAAAATATTTTCTTAACCATCAAAACCCCCCTTAAAACACGGGTACACATAAAATGTGATAGCGGCTCGAAATTCCATTTCTTTCCATCAATCCGGTGTATCTCTGTTAATAAAACTGCTTTTGGCAGTAAAAACACCCTTAAAAGACTTAGCGTTTCGCAGTGTTTGTCCTTGTTCAAATGCCAGCGTTTGGGAATAAATGTTGAGAGCAGACTTAGGTTTGGTGGCGACCCTATTTAGAATAGATTGAATTGAAATATCAAACAGAAAAGTGTTAAGGTCTACAGAAGGAATATTGGTGCAGGAAAAAGCGAAAAACTGAATGGATTACTGATAAAATATATGGAAACATATGTAAAAGATATGATTTTAAAAGCCATTAAAGCAGGGGAATTGTTACATCAATACCGCAAAGCTTTCAGGGTGGGTTGGGTGACAATCATGATAAAAAGGGTAGAGTGGAATGACATTTAGAAAAAAGTAAAAATGGATGAAATGTGGGGATAAATTAAGTAAAAATGGAGGGCTAGCTGTATGCATACATAGAGAATGAGATAGTTAGAGGCATTAGATAAATCAAAATCCTTCGTAAAAATGTCTATTCAACTCAAATACATCGTTAAATAATACCTTCTTGAAATTACGATATCATATTGGTATGGCGAGAATCGATATTGAGAGGTGATTTGGATTCTGGCCTATTATACCGAGAGCCTTGGTTGAAATCCCGACAATAATAGAGATTTTCTTGAAGCTAATGGCCCCAACTCGAGAGTGACGTCTGGAAAGCAGTTACTAGCTTCTTTACATATAAAGTAAAATATTAACACCATGGAAAACATTTCTTCTGCCATCTTTCGTTTAAAAGTCTCGCAAAACACCATTCCTTTGCTTACCTAACGTGCTGAGTATATGTATGTATATTTTATGCATCAAGATATAATTATGTCGTGTATTTCTCTGCGGCGAGGCATACATCCTGGCACAACCGGTATGATAGGTCAGCCTGTGGTTTTAGGGTAATTTTCCTTGAAACTTGAGTACTCAACTCCAGGCAATTAATTTTGATATTCAATTATTCTCGCAATAATTCGATTTCTCGTCATCAAAAATTCGCCCAAAATCTTTCTAAGATTCAATGCAGTCCCACTATTTTTTAATTCAATCAGCTGCTTGGATTTAAGTTATCTGAGTGATGATGTTTTATTAATCACATTGCAATAACAGAAAATGGCTTCACTTTAAGAGATCTGCGCAGCTTCCACGGAAAAAAGTCCGTGGGATACATGAATAGAGGAATGGGAACCATACACGCGTACAAAAAATCCCTCAAGGATTAAATCGTACATTAATCACCACAATTTTAGAGACATAGTGATCAAATTTTCAAGAACATTTTTTATTTAATGCTCTCATACTCAATACTTTGCGTCCGAAAACTAAGAGTCCTAAATTATTTTAAAAAACAGGCTATACTTGAGTAATCTTGCAATATTTTGCAAATTTATTTTTGCGATTGCATTACTTTATAAAAACTCTTCTTTCACAATTTCAATAATTTCAAATCTTATGCATGTACTTCCTCTTCAGAACCTCCCACATGAGGTAAGTGTTTCTCCCACTAATGTTTCTTCTCAAAACACAAACTCATCTACCGTGCGTGAATGGTCATTTAGGTTCCATCAATTTCCCAAGGACGGCAAAGCCTATTCAAATATTTTCTCGAAGATCATCTCAGCTTATTGATGATTAATGGAGTTATTTTATTTTAACCACGTCGCCACTCTATATACTCGCCCTTCTCGCCCATACTCATCAATGCCCATCATATTTGAAAATTGGGAAAATGATTAATGTTTTACTGTGCGTCCCGTCGTAGACGCATTTACAGTATTTAAGTGTATATTCAGGTAATGGGCATCATACTATACTTCCCTTATAAAAACTATGACGCTTGCTTAGATAACATCTTAAATAAGACACTTAAAAAAGTATCAATGTCATAATCATTTTCATGTCCTAACTAAGAGCTTTTTACTAGTCTCCCTTATCCCATCTACCAATTTACCTTCTCTTTTGGTCAATTCAATCACCATTTAACCATTCTCATCTTCATTGCATGTTTCCGCACTTCCTGCCACAATAAAAGAAAAAAAGGACTTCTTGTTCTCGATACTCTTCCATCAAAATACAGGAGAGGTAATGTGTTCCTATTCAACGCATTATCCTCATACCATTTGAACCCAGTATTTTTTTATACGCGGCAAACCTACTTTTCTCGCAGATTCGCCATATGCCTCAGTATTCCCCTTTCTTTTCCGCTCATCCCTGTGAGGCTATCCCCTCTCAAATTTTGATACAGTAAAGTTAAACCTGGCCGTTAAAGAATGTGAAAATTATTCGAAAGCCATAAATATATTTTTAAATAAAGATAAGCTACACTATGCTCACCAAGTATTAAAAGTACCCCATGAAAAACCTCATATCGATTACATCCTAATTGATAAATAATAAATCACATTTGACATTGCTCTAGTTGGTTCTAATGGTTGAGTAATAAGTATAAATTTACTGACAATATTTGCGTATTCCCAACTTGCGACTACCCAGTAGTTTTTAAGTCGAGAGACGACTTTAAGTTGGCACAATAAATTACATATTGATAATTTCATTTACTTATGCAAAATGTATGCTTTCAGGACCGCTGTATTTTTAAATTTCATATTCAACCTTACCTCAGAGCTACTAGTACGTACCTACTCAGGGCTCGCAATACGCAGTTTGCCGACCCAAATATTAAACCTTTGAACATAAAAAATTTCTAAATCACATTAATTCTACCTCTTTACCTTATCGATCTTTGTTTTACTGTTTTCAGCAATTTTCCTCGATTCCAACATCACAATTCCCTTTTCACCACCATTCCATTGATTACTCTTCAGTCACTGCCTTTAACAAATCTCTTATCCATTATACGTAAGAGCTGTATGTGGTGTAGATTAATAAGGCTTTCTTGTTTCAAGGCAAGAAGAAAATCTTTCAAGGCAAATTTATCACTGTCTATTAAATGAATTCAATACCTGCTTTTACCATCTAATTTTAAACGTGAATCCTAATTTTGGATCAATTTCAGCTCACCACAGGAGGAAACTTTGAAGATTCTGGGAAAGTGAAGAAATAACAAGATGTGGTGTATTACTGAGAGCCACTATATAAGCCATGGTAATACGAAAATGATATAAGGAAAGAAGAAAATTAGGAGCTAATTGGGTCAGAAGAAAGGAGGTAGGCAGAATTTTGAGCTTATGGGTGGAATTGATAGAATAGGGAAACGATCAAAAGTGGTGAAGACGAATTTTTAAAAATACCTAACGAAACCTTCCTCGAGTACTTGAACTTAGAAAATTGAAGATAGAGAATTGTGGTAGATGGAAAAAAACTCTAACCACGAAAATCTACCAGTGTAATAAAATCTTATTTACCATATGATCTCCTCCTCCAGTTTGGCACACTTCCTGCCTCCAATTGTACCAGAACACCATTGACAAAATTATCCCACACTTAAATTTGTTTGATTACAACATCATTAATGTGATAATTCTCAATTACCTATATATTACTTCTCAATTTTCATCGACTCAATTTTCTGGAATCTGTCAACTCTGCTCTGTACTAACTGAACGCTTCACTCTGCCAATCTTTGGGAGTATACATCCCATCCCTTTTCAACCCATTGCTACCTACTCCTCCTTGATAGCACATAGTTTTTCTCAATAGCAGAATTTCCACAAATAAAAAGATCACCCCAAATTTCCAATCAGGTTTTTTCACCAGTTTAGCTAAAAAGATGTCCTATTTCCCAGTGGATGTCACCTTGGTACATCAATTAGTTTAATCATCTTACCAGAAATTAAGTGGTTATGGGCTCGAGTCCCGGCCAATGTGAATGATTTTTTTCTCTATGGAAATTCTGCTAAAGAGTACATCAAGTGGTACGGTCTTTCGCAGCTAATTCGCAATCTTTGAGTTTTTAAAAGTAGTAGAATCGATATTCGAATTCGAATTCGATAACCACCAATCAGGTTATTATTGCCCTTAATAGAACATTTCATCGATATACTCTGCTTCCAATCTTCAGCTACCACATAACATTCATCCTCTACATTCATGATCATTATTTCCATAGTGTAACGCCGAAAACTCTTCATTACGTTTCTTCCTCTACAATGCTCAATATGTACTTAATCAATCATCGTCCTTTTCACACACCGTACTTACATCATCATTTTCCACAGCCACAACCGAAAATCCTATAGTCTAATTCTTTTATCCCTTGACATTTCCCTCCAAAGTTGGTCCAGCCTCAAAATTATAAAACCTCTTTTCTAAATTTTTTTCAAAGTCTAAGGTTTTAAGGTCTAAGTCATTCTGGCTCATACTACCTCCTTATAAATGAATTGTGATTTGTACTCATTTAATTCCTATATTATCATAATTTATGACATTTAGATAGTTTATCTATGTTACGTTTATAATTTGTTATTGTCATCCTTAAGAAAATTTTTGCATTTTTCTGACTTTCATGGTTGTGATTTAGTTCTCACAATGAGCTTAAATGTTTGTTTGCTATTCATAATGTATTTAATATGTACTATGTACTCAACTTATTTAAATATGTACATGTTACATGTTCTCACAACGAACGTATTTTAACTTTTTACTTGATATTCGTAACTTATTTCATATTGTTAAATAGTATTTTTGTTCTTAGAGGACATTTGAATTAGACAATAAATATTTTTTCAATTTCAATTTCAAAAATCTCTTTTGTCATTCAATACGGTATAGGCTAAAGCAATTTCTCGCCTACTGTCATTAGTACTTATTACCTTATTTTAAGAACCTTCGTTCTCAAAATAGGTAAATAAATATTTCCACTAGCAGTAACGAAAAACTTATGCGAGGAAATTGATGCCAATTCTAGTTTTATCAGTTTTGAAATCGTTCCGAAGAAACTCTTCTTATCTTCTAAGGAAACCTTTCGGGAGCAATAAAGGGATGAATTCCCTGAGCGCAAAGTCTGATGCATGTTTTCTCAGCCGAACTTTCTCTCCTTTCTTCATTTTCACGGATAATATTTAGAAATATTATCCCCCGCCAAATATTCAGATTAAACATGTAGCGAGCTGTTATTCCAGGGGATAGAAATGCTCTTCTCTCGAATGCGTAAGATCCAAAGCTTTTCTAGCTGATAAAAATTCTCGGCGTAGGGTATTCGACTGTGGATTTATGGGCCTTCGGCTAGAGCCTGACACTGGAGCATTGAGGGATACCTCGGCGTCTCCGTAGGATTATCCAGCGTGATCCCCATCAACCCTAGAAGTGCTTCGAGGCACGTCCGTGCCCCGAATTGTGGATTGGCTAGGAAACTCCTCGATAGAGCTTTGAAACCTATCCGACGGGATCGATGTTTTTCAAGACACCTGGGATCCCTTTTCAAAAGAAAAAAAAGCGTTGGGAAATATGCTTTCCACCTAGTCAAGTACGAATGAGGTCACGTATAGCATGTATGACTAAACCGTATATTCCAGGGTGAGCAGCTTAGGCAGCAGAACGGTTTTCTTCAGATTTTTTTTTATTTGAGCCTTAAAGTCTTATTCAATAGTCATCTTATCTTACAAATGATTTCAGCTTCTGCTACAAGTCCAGCGGTTGAGGATGACGCAGAAGATATCAAGTTAAATGTTAAGATACACGCATAGTTTTAAGATGTTCTTTTAAGAAAGATCCCACCAATGGCATTAGTTCTGTTTATTTGTAGGAAACTCATAGCAAAACTTAAAATATCTATTGAAAAATTATCTGACATGTGATACTGTTGATCAGATATGTAAAACTGACACATCTGATCAACAGAAAATGTAACTGATAACATTACTGTTCGAGACCAAAACTGACGAGATTAGCATATGAAGCTATTCAAAGTATTATACTTGACTTAATTGCTATTGATGATGGACATGACTAACTTGTCTCTTAACTCAACTGAACTCTGATAAACTGATTCTACAATTAATAATAAAATGATTAATACCTTTGTAAATCACACTGACGATATGAAATCGGCGATATCGATTGTAATAGTCACTAGTTGAATTCTTCCAAATCCTTTATCTTTGCGTAAATTAATGCCGGGTAATTCAATTGGTCTCTTCGATAATCAATGACTGAGGAAATATCACAGCATGCTCATAATATACGAGCGGAAGTTCAGCCCCGATTGTTAATTTCAGTAGAGGAAGCACCACCTCAGTCAGACAATATTTTGGCAATGAATAATGTAAGAATAAGGGGAAGTAATCATATAATCTGGATTGCAGCTGACGAATCTCAATTACGTAAAACTTAGCAATCGTCTCTTATTAGGTTAATTTCTAGTACTTGAGGAGACTAATTGTGCAATAAAAACACAAAAGAATATTTTCATGAAGCCAGCAGCCCAGAATTTTCACCATCCAACATGTTGGTTTTTCCGCTCAAGAGAGTAGTTAGCCGATGAGGTTGAGCCCTAAAAATATTGATTGATTGATCTCTTCCGCCGGTAAGAATGGTTTTGATGGAGAGGCCCTAATCTTCTTTGCATTGCTTTCATCTAATGGCTCCTTTCCTATGCTAATTCTCTCCTCCGATCGGAAAATTTCCTGTCCCTCTTTACACTATACTTGTCCTCTTTTTCCTCATCCTCGTTCATCCTGCATTCCTCCTTCCATAACAACCTTCAGCATCCCATCGTCCCCAAGAACCCTTTCTATCCACTCTCATAATTGCTGCTCTCTTTTTAATTTACACCTTGATCATCTTCAAGAATTTATTTTCTTCCTTTCCATCCATTGCACTTTTTTTATCCTCCACGCCCACATTTCCAAAGCATTCAATCTATCATCGTCATATATCCTTGAATGCCTTAATTGAGCTCTCTTTTGTTGGTAAACACATGTTAACATAATCCATCTCCTATCACCATTAATACCACTCCAACCTTCGTCTAATGTGCTACCCAAAAATAAAACTGTACCACCCATTCCATCATGCTATTATAGTAAGTCTTGCTGTTTAACCCACGAGAATCTCATAATTTTCATCCCAAATTTGTTACTCTGGGATTGAACTGTGCACACAATCCTTCTCAAAAATATATCCCCCTTGAAAGATTCAATCAATTCTGTGGGAGTATTCTGGAAAGCCTGAATAAGACGACTTAGAGTACCTTTCAAAGGACGCAGGCCATATGACACTTTCAACTGAGGAGGATTTAGAATGAAAGACAACTCCATTTCGAAAGGAAGTCTGGGGTGAGTAATCGAATAAATGCCAATCCGAGAAGGGCTGGGAGTATTAAAAATTTTACCGAGGGATTTAACTCAATTTTTTCTCGCTTCTTTTTTTGTCGGTATTCCCATCCTCACCAGCGAGGGGACAGGGGGGGGGGGAGCATGAATTCCCGGTATGTATCGGTCATAATTTAAATAATCGATAAGGGCCCTTCTGCCCACGTCAGCTGATTTCAACAGGATTGCCACCCGTCAGAGTGATACGGAGAGAAGAATAGCCGGAGGACAGGGGGAGGGGGTGAAGAGTGGCGCTAACACCATCCTCCCCTTTGCCAAGCTAAGGTGATAAAGAGGACCTTTTCGCCCAGGATTGGCTCCAAGGGATATTTATAGGGCGCGCACCCTTAACTCCGCTAACACTGGAGAACCCTGTCATAAACCTCTCTCGAAGGGTTCAACAGTGTTTCCTAAGAGGAGAAAAAAGTGAGTTGCCGGGGTGTTGCATAGGGTTGAAGCTTGAAAACAATCTTCACCTAGCAGAATGAAGTGAATTAAACTGCCAAGGATTCACATCATGAGACAATCTTTCTAAGAAACAGCCAAATTGGTTGAGTTTGTAGAAATCAAAGGAGGCACAAGCTATGTTCAAAACATTACTGACAACATGTAGAGTCAACAAATAAAACGAAGGTTATAACGTGTAATAGAAGAGCATTACAAGACCAATATTAAACAAAGTAAACAAAACGTTTAAGTATTGAGGACGGTTTTCCCTTTGGATAGCGAAACAACAAGCGAAGGAAGAAGTGAGATGGAAATGATAGCATTTTAAGAATTGATGGAAATATTACGTTCATTCTATTCAATTCATCGTTCATTCTATTCTATTCATCGTTCATTCTATTCTATTCATCGTTCATTCTATTACGTTCAAACCTGACTCAACCATAAATTAAAAGCAATTGGGCTCGTTATGCTTCTAATTGATGGGCGTACAGTTGGAACATACAAGTATATCCTTTTTTTCTCGTACTATTAGGGATATGAATTACGGTAAATATATCCAGCACGAGTGTAGCAATGGATAACATTGGTAGCTGCAAGTTGGTATAAGGACTTATAGCTAACCCAACTAACGTCATGTTTTTGAATGTATGTATTGCTATTTTTATCTTTTTTTAAATAGCGTAGTTTTGAACAGTACCTATAAAAGTACTGATCCTTTTTTTATGCATGATATGTAGTGCATGTTTGGTGAGAGTTCACACCTTTATGGTGGCTTGCAGGGTATTATATAGATGTAGATGTATATGAGAGGAATTTGAGTAAATAGCATTTAAAGCTCCCTACGAGTGTGTGAGAGGAAGAATGCAACTTGCTTGTTATAATACAGAAAAAATTTATTTACTTACACATCATTTTGCCCGTGCAACTATGTTATCTGTCACAAAGGGGAGGGAAAATGCCAAATCATTGAAAATTGATGATCTAATTCATTAACTGCATATCATCGTAACATTATAATTATGTTTTGGCAATGGAGCAAGTACAAGGAATAAAGCTTATCCTTCAACGCTGCCTTCATCATTTTCCATGAATGCACTTCACACTCTTAAATTTAAGAGTACCTATAAGCTACAATAAATAGGATTAATAAGGGTGAAAAGTAAGCGTGAAAAGATGAAAGGATAGACCATATTAATGTCATTTTTGTATCGCAGCAAATAAATTATTTCCACCACTCAAACTGCCTGAATTTTACACACATTTGAACGTACATACTTTTTGACACCTTCGGAACATTATTCCCCTATTTTCAGCAACTTATGATCATGTGTCGACTTTTCGCCGCAAATACCCGATATTCTCGCCAACTCATCTGGAGGTCGCGAGTTTCAATCCATCCTAAATCAGCCTTCTCACTATAGTTACATAATATATCTGTCGTAGTAAAATACTGCCACAGTACTGGGTCTAGAGCATCATATTTAGAAATCAAACATGATAACAATGTACTAAAATAAGCCAAGAATTTATTAAATTTGGAAGAAATTTCCGAAAATTCAATTCGATGAAACAGAGCGTGATACATTATTTTTAAAAGACCGATGGGAAATGTAGGGAAAAGCACCGGAGAATTAAAAATGCTCATCGCCCATAACTGAGGATTTATATTTCAGGAGACAAAACCACCAGGTTCGCCCCTTTCTCAAATATTTATATTTTTCCATCAAGGTCGCATTTGCGCCCTCATAAAAAATTTCGAATTTCACTTCGAGCGTCGCAACTGCGTCGCTCTCAGGAAGCAGAGAGAAGTGAAAGGCTCTGTGGGCGTCGTCAACGGGACCCTCGACAAATTCAAAGCAGCGGGGTCAAACGGGGGCGGAGGAGGGCAGAAGGCGGGGGCAAAGTGGGGTGAAGAGGGCCAGCAGGGTGGAATTACAGGGGGGGAAGGGAAGCATCACAAGACCACGCGATACTCGAACCTGAATATCGCATCGCCAAGTGATTCGAGTACCGAAAAAGTTCGATGCGTCAACATTGAAATCATGACGACATAATCGACACGAGTTGCAACACCACTGTCACGTTGCTGCTACCGCTTGGGGAAACTATTGACAGCTATGTCATTTATGCCATAACGGGTTCATACGGGTTATTCAGAGAGAGGCGAACCCGGGCGTCGGAATCGGGCTGGTCTTAAGGCGGTTGGCTCGCGACTGCTTGAGTCAAGTTGTCTGAGGAATCTTATTAATTTAGGTACGAGTATATGCCTGCTAAGTGATCCTTACTTCACAAAGAAAATTACCTAAGCTATTGAAAGTCATAAGTATCACAAGAAATACGATGTAAAGTCGAAGGATTTCTTTTTTATGATAATTTTAATCAGCTCGACGATGGAGTCATTCAGCACTTACTTTAAAGAAATACATTCATCAAACTACTATCAAACGTTATGTTATAATATTTCTCTGAAATATGCTTTCATATCTTATTAGTAATGATATCATTCATACGCCATACATTTTGGCTGGAGCTACCGCAGCGCCACTTGAAGACAACTACGCATTTCGTCTGCTATAAGCGCAGAAATTGGTGGATTTAGGGAAAAATACGGTGGGTTGATGCCTTTTTTTTCGTGTCAATTTATTTCTTGTGAAATTACGCATAAAATATCAGTTTTTTGCAAACATGACATGTCACTATGGTATTTTTAAAGGTTATATTCCCATGTGATGGCCATTCTCGCCGTTAATCGTATGTAATTTCAAATGCAATTTGTGGAACAAGGAGTATGGGTTGGTGTAATTATCTTTACTTTATTAGATAGAGGAACTTTAGTTCTATAAGTTCTGAAAATATAAAAAAAATGACATGACTTTCACTTTTCGGATCAACCTCCTTAACGGAAGGTCCCAAGGAGTCCATATTTGACGCACCACCCCACTCATGTGTTACTGTACTTAAAGCGTTATACGAGGTACGTCAAGAAATTAATGTTCCGTTTGCTAATAAAATCAAAACAAGTACAGATACAGAAAAACTATTTATTGCTATAAATTGATCATCATCATCGGTCAACAATCCTAGGATTGGTTTGACGCAGCCCTCCACTCGATTCTTCTATCGGCCATCCTCTCCATATTCACGTAGCTCCTCTCTTTTACATCCTTCAGTACTTGCTCCATATACCTCATACGAGGCCTGCCTTTTCCATTCTTCCCGTTCACTTTTCCCTCAACGATTGTCTTCATCAGGCCATCTTGTATTAAGATGTGGCCCATTAAGTTGTCCCGTCTTCTTTTTAATGTTTTCAGTAGACATCTCTTCTCTCCCACTCTTATTAAGACTTCTTCGTTTGTCACTCCATATTTTCATCATTCTTCGGTGGCACAACATTTCCAATGCTTCCAGCCATGACTTCTCTGCTGCTGCTATTGTCCATGCTTCGCTGTCATATAGTAGAATGCTCCAGATGTATGTTCTAATGAAATGCTTCCTCACTTCAACGCTTTTATTTGCAGCTGTAAGCAGAATCTTCTTCTGGAAAATGCCCTTTTTGCTTGGGCAATGCTACTGGCAATTTCTCTTTTACTTCGTCCATCGCTGGTTACTCGGCTTCCCAGATAATAGGACTCTGCCACCTCCACGATTTTTTGTTTTCCTAGTTTAACATTGGTAAGGGCTTCTTTTCTCCTACTGCATACCAATACCTTAGTTTTCTTTTTATTGATCTTAAGATGATATCTGGCCACTATCTTTTCCATATTTCGTAGTCTTCTTTAAATCTCCTGTTTCTGCCATGACTGCTATATCATCGGCAAATCGTAGCATGCTGATTTACTTCCCATGGATATTCACTCTCGGAGACTTCTCTTTGGCTTCTTAGATGGCTTTCTCGATGTAGACATTGAATAATACGGGAGACAGTGCACAGCCTAGCCACACTCCATTTTTTATGCTTGCTTTTGTACTGCTGGGTCCTGATTTCATTACGGCTACATGGTTTTTATACAACCTGTTAAACAAAATTGATATTTTGATGGAGTTATATAACTCGGGCATTTTCATGAATCAAAACAATACCATTTGTGAGCATTCCTCGGTGCACTGTTTTTCAAAATTCAGTTTTTCAGAAAAAATTTCATGAAGAGGCGATCATGAAATTCACGGAAATTACGTAGAGAAATCGAATGTTTTAAACCTACGGTATTCCTTTACGACATCTTCAACTGCACGAACCAATTCTTCACTGACCAAAGATGGACGCCCACTTCGTTCGTCATCGTGCACTTGATCACGTCCTTCATTGAACTGTCATATACACGTCCTTACCATTGAATCACTCATCGCATTTTCTCCGTAAACCTCACAAATATGTCGATGAATGTCGACTGGTTTTGTGTTCTTCGCATTTAAAAAATGAATTACAGATCTAATCTCACAAGCGGCGGGATATTTAATCAACATTACCATTCTAATCAAGCACTTTAAAGCACACACAACAAACAGCGAATTCAAAATGGTATCATTATCTTCTCCTTGGCTTGAAGTAACTACAGCGCATCCACCAAACTGAAATTTCATCGCTGCCACGGCAAGAGATACAAACTCTCTGCTACTGTTGAAATTCGAATCCGGTCCCCTAGGAAGGGAGATCAGTACCTACTCTGGTTACAACACCAACGCAATCTCTACCATTGTTGTACCGTGCATGAGTGATATATCTCCCTGTCATGTTACTGGTGGATATCTTTATTAATGCAATACTACACAAGTAACGTAGACAGATTGGGTATCCAAATCGATTGAGTAGATCGCTGGCGTAAATCAATTTCCTCCTCGCCACAGGGTGTACTGCTATCGGCAACGAATGAGATGAAGAATGTATAGACCACGACACATGGGAATAGGGTGCGACAAGGGGTGTGAAACCACCCCCGTCATCCGCCTGATTACTTTTTTCGTTCCCAGCCTCTCTCTCTTTTTCCACGAGATAGTAATTCAATAAAACTTGTTGGCCATAAATCCGTTCCCTCTTACCCGTTCAAGGCCACGCAGAGTATGATGGTAAACAAACAAGGGAGTGCCGGGTAAATTGATGTGCCGGTTCACAAATTGATGAAAACGATTAAGGCACAGCGAAAAAGCCGAATCGTGAAAGGAAGATTGTAAACAAAAACAGCATTAACTTCAAAATCAAACAGAAAAACGCTTGAAATTTGGTCAACTGTGACTTATATGTAGCCAAATTTTTGAAAAAATAAAAGAGGATTGTTACAAAATACGAAAACATTAGATAGGTAATCTATTT
Source organism: Platycnemis pennipes (assembly GCA_933228895.1). Classification (NCBI taxonomy): domain Eukaryota; kingdom Metazoa; phylum Arthropoda; class Insecta; order Odonata; family Platycnemididae; genus Platycnemis; species Platycnemis pennipes. The sequence goes on from OW121857.1 coordinate 88,884,652, forward strand.
ATTCGGTAAAACTGAATATCTTAAGGGTATGATACATTAAATATTCACAATTTCGGCAGATTACAGAAGGTACATTTTTCGACCTAAATAATTGGCAAACCATGATCCTCGCTGTTCCCGCGATGATATGAAAATCTTCTAAGCATCCTCCACATGAGCTCAACCTCATTATAGGCTGGGTATTTATCCACTATATTCCTTAATCTTTCATTTATAGCTCTAAGAATTAATTTGGCAACGTGAGAAACTAACCATACGGTTACCCAATATCTTAACAGAACCTTGCACATGCGTCTTCATCTCTTTTCAAAAGGCATACTCAAGAATCAATATGATTCAGGATAAAAGTGGGCATAACATAGGAAAATGGTAGGATCCTTAGAATGGTAAGAAAGTTTCCCTAAAATGAGTATTAGTATCTACAAGCTATTGGGATAGTTTATCTCTCTTTAGCTATTAAGGATAGATTGTGAGTTCGAGGTAGTACATATCCACAAAGAATAATACGGTTGTGAGATATTGAAATTTCACTATCGAATATCGGTGCAATACATTGAGAATTGCCAGGAAAAACCGCTTCAAGCATTTTTTTCCAAGTACTTAACGAAAAACACAATTGAGAATATGAGTCTGGAACATAAATGACCAGTCCCCACTGATAAGACCCCAAGAGAATGAAAGGTAAATCTACAGATCTATGTCCAATGGCAAGATTTTTTCGCTGCGGATATTTTCTCTCCGAATAATCTTAACCGAGCAACTCGCTCATATGCACAAAAGCAAGATGTCCACTGAGAAAAAATCTTGCTTTCGTGCGTATAAGTTGGTAACTTCGTTATGATAATTCGCGGCTAGTTCGCAAACTTTTGAACCAGAGATTAAGTCTTATCTGACAAGCGAAGTTGGAATGGAACCTTGGAATGTTCTCCGCAAGGCCTCTATGATGAAACTCTAATTAAATCGTAGCTGATATTTGAACCCGGGTCCAAATAAAGTTTCTGCAAGTAATTAGAATGTAGTGTACGTGGATGAAACGAGTAATTAGGAGTGGAAGTATTCCAAAGGCACTTATTGCTGAAGTGATGCCGAAAAAGTGAGCAAGACGGATGATAAGAATGGAATATGTAGATGGAATGAAATTAGAGGACACTTAAGTATAGGAAGAAAGGAAAGGCGCAAGAAAAACGAGCATTCAAGACACTTGTTTAAGCTGAAGTAAAAATCAGAGTGAAATCACTCCACTTATTCCTACCACTAGCGGCAAAATAAAATTTAATGAGTGTACGAAATACATTGCACTATAATTCTGTGCCACGATTACCTCCAATTCACTGAAAAAATAGCACCCTGAGCATTTCATCTAATAACTAAATGCGTATTTTTGAGGAGCTAACCGTAAAATTTTCTTGGCTAATCTAGGCTAAATTTAATTTAATTTATAAGAAGCTGATGCAGGATTTTTAGACTCCATATAGCAGGTTTTTCAACCTGCTATATGGAGTCTAAAAATTATAATCAATTTTTTTGGGAATTTTTATCATTAGATTATAGGTAATAATAATATTTACACAGAAATAAAAAATATTGAGGCATAAAATGAAAATAGCACCGATATTGATATAAACGAGATTATTCACAATTTTTCACAGCAACATATATGATTATATTTCAAAATGAATAAATGTATTACACAGTTCATCGAAATAGAGATGTCAAGCAAGATAAAATCTTTGAAACAATGGAATTATTGATTGATTTTCACATGGCTTTAAGGTGGAAAGACGAATTGATATGGATAGGGATTGAAATGGGCACGAAAAATACAATGACTGCATCGTACCTTGCCCGTCAGAATTCCCGGCACCGAAACGTAGCATCACATTTTTTATTTAAATAATACCGTTGCGTACCCTGCTGTGATCCTTGGGTACGATTCGTGAACTCCATTCTCTCGTATTTCCACTCTCCTGCTCGCCTCTCCCTCCGCTTGCAATATTCTCTTCGTCATCCAACGCCATGTTCTCTCCTCACGTTCGCTCTTTCTGCATCACTACATCTCCCCCTTTTTCCAATAACTGCCTTTCACGAAGAGCTCCCCTCGCCTCCCTCCCCCCTCCCCCCACCCTAACCACGTCCTCTCCTCTTTCCACCCTCCTTTCCCCTCGCCAACTGCAAAAGGGTCTCCTTTCTCCCTCGCATACCTTCCTTTCTCCTTTTCATACTCTTGGGTGGACCTTTCCCCACTTCTGCCTCTTCCTTGCCTCACCCCTTTCGCCGTGCATATATATTTAAACTCCACCCCCCACGCCACCCGCCCTCTTCCCATCATACCTTCCTCACCTTGCTGTGACGGAGCGATATCTGCACGCATCGATTCCGCTGGAAGATCGTTCGATCCACGTTCACGTCACATCTAAGCTCGTCTTTTCACTAAGGAATTTCACGTTCAATTCCTTTATATCTACCAAGAAGAATCCAATCTGCGCCATAAATAAGCGACTGAAATATAACATCGTGTAGTGAAAAACTTTTGGAAACATTAAAAACTGTGGAAAAGAAAATATCTTCTTTCTCTCTCGGCTGTATGAATATCATGCACTTCCAGGAAGCGAAGCGAGAAGCCAGAAGTTGGAGCATATTCCATGAAAAATATTATCTTCCTACACGACCTAATGGAAGCATAATAAATGTTAAGCTGCTAAAAAAAGCTCTCGAAAGGACTCCAAAAACTTCACTTTTCTAGACGGTTCAAATTTTAATCAATCTTAAATGGCCTTGTAGGGCTTTGACCGAATACGATGGGTTTCAGGAGTTTCTTCAAAGTTAAGCATTGAAATTAAGATCCTTTAAGAAATACTTCATTTAAAATATATATTTGAAAAATAGTTTTGTGATTGCCGTTATCCCTAAATTAAGCTACTACTGAAAAAATGATCCATTGTAAGCAACCGGATTCAATCAGAGGAAATAATTTTTGAACCCGGGATTCGACACAAAGCTTCATTTCCAAGTGACGTTGAAACTCGGGTAGAGGTTCAATAATCCCACTTATTAGACTAAAAAGCTAATAAGTATTTGTTCCATAAAGTTATAACCTGAAACGATTGATGATATTGGGGTATTAACTATAGTATGCGTAAACTGGTGAACTAGTAAACTGGTCCTCTCATACTGCCGTGGCATCTTATTCTCGTTAACGCAAGTGAATTAATGCCACAGAGGACTAATTATCCGCACTGGATCTGAATTCAAAGCTGATATCTGATCTAATATCTTTCAGACTGCAAAATTTTAGCAAACTTAAGAACAAACAATTTTACAGATCAGATAAAGAACACTACATTGAAAGATAACGTCTCAACTGCTAATATCCGATTCAAATCCCAGTATGGGTGACTTATTTTTCGATGGATGGATTTGCGTATGTGAGGCACCGTTTTTGATAAAATTTCAGCTTCATCCCTATTTTGGAAGGATATTAATAGGATAGTTCCACGATATTCATTCAAACTTAAAGAAATATTCCGTCTTCTTTGGTTATGAACGTTAATTTCACAAAAACTGCCAATGCTGTTTGTTCAACACCTCATGGTATATTCTCCAAAACAGTAGAAGCGAACCCAAAGATAAATATCGACTTCAGGCAATAATAACTATTCTAGTATCACCAGAAATACCCAAGCATGATTTTCAAAAATAATAATAGTTTGCAGTAGGACTAGGAAGTACACACCTTGGATGCAAAATTAGGCAGCAGAGCGGAACGTGTGGGGTATATAACCCGCGGAAGATATCATATTTGCATAGAAGACCTGGAGGCGAATTTTCAGACCAATATTTGGATACAAGATCTCGTCTTGTATACCTTCGAGAACAGCAAAATATCCATTGACTGAGCAAACATTGGTAAGCCAAGTAAACAACTTTCACAAGGCATGCAGTAAAAATAAGCTGAGCACAGGAGTCTCCAAAGATGAAGATATCAATATGATATTCTCTTATAAACAAAGAGATTCGACAAGGGGTCACAGCACTGTACTATACAGGCATGCGTTTTTGATTGCTCTGTGAGAGGTTACGATATGAAACGGGGGTGAAAATTTCAATACTGAGAATTGAATGCCCTGAGAACAGAGGTATTCATATTGCGATTTCATTTAGCGACACAACGCAGGAGAAATTACACTAATTGGAAAATCTAAAAAGGATTAGGTTTGCATTCTGGATTCCATACGCAATTAACGTGACATGCGATGTAAATACGTTTGAAATATTGTAGCGCAATACGATGAGACAAGAAGTGCAATAAAACAAGATTTGTCTAAAATATTGACAATTTTGATGCAAAATATATTTTGGGCCGAAAGCACTGGTCATTTTGACGCATCAAACTAACGATATAAAATGTTAATATATACTATGTGGAATATTTAAAGGAAAGGTCTTGTAGGGTATGAATGGTTAACTGATAGAAGAATTGAGTAAAGAACTGCACAAAACCAATCTTAGGATCCAAGTATGGTGATTTGTTGGCTTACCATATTAGCATTTTATTTTAGTGATTTAAATGAATTTGTTAAGCAACGTAGATAAGATAACCAATCGTAAGCGTCATGCTAAGCTAAAAGTGATACCTGCCGAATGAATCTAATCTGATACATCATAGCAGCGATGCCAATTCCAAATGATATTCATCTTTCGAAATAAATTACGATATTATTCTCGTTAAATGCAGATTTCGGTACTGGATAACTTCTGAGATACCAAATTCTCACAGAAATATGACATAATATTAGATTTTAAGTATGTGTGCCATATGGTAAAGCATTGTGGCAAGAGAAATGCATTATCAACCTATTTTAAGAAAGAAACAATGCATGGAGAATTTTTAGCGAAGCGAAATTTGAATCATCGCAATGCGGCAATCGAACTTCCGGGTATCGAACAGACTTGCCCCTCCCCCTTCCCACCGTCCAACCGTCTACGCACGTTCAGACGCACCAGCCAATCCATACCTCTTCACCGCACACTCCGGCTCAAGGGAACCAATCATGAGCCGCGAGCCCGTCCGAGGGTTTCGGGGAAATATTCAGGCTCGCTATGAGGCACGAGTGGTTATCCCACGAGTGGTGTGCTGAACGCACAGCGAGTTCCCGAAATAAGCGGACTTCTGCAGCGTGCATCGATCGGGCACTTCACCACCATTGCACAAACACTAGCTCCACTGGAATCCAGGTGGAAAATTTATTCAGCAATTAAAGTTCAGCAGGAATGTAAAATCGAACACCCACTCGTTCAAATGATCTGAAGCTAGTAGACCGGTGAAAAACACCAAATAGAACTTCTGGTAGAAGCCATGGCAACCATTTTACGCAACGAACACGAGAGAAAAGATCTAAAGGAGGTACATAAATACCCATATTGAGATATATTTTGAAACACGATGGAAAGACAATACTTCTAATACTGCTATCTACGATACGGAACTAAATGAGAATTATAAGAATGAAATATGATGGGATAAAATTTTTTAGACCGAGAGGGGATAGATATCAAAAATGAAAAAAAAACGCGAAAAATATGATTCCCTTTTAAAATAAAAATAAGGGGATTATTAACGCATATTCACAATGAAAAGGGAAGTAATCGTTGAAATGACGATGCAAATTTAACTCTACTTGGAAGCAGAAGTAAAGGCTGGAACAAAAAACGATAATTGGATGACTTTTGAAGATGGACGAACGGAAAAGCTAATTAAAGAAATCCGACCTTGTAGAAAATTTTCAAGAACCATTTTGGCACACACATTTTAATGAGTTAAAAAAGAAAAACTCGTTAATTCCTTCATATCACAGGTGCTAATAGAAAAAGGTCCTCTCGTCCGTTTGAGGGAATATTTCTGCTTCTCCGGTCCAATAGCCATGGTTGAAATTATATTGGATTAAAGGCGGTAGGTGAGATACCATCGGAAAGTTTTAATTTGTAATGATGTGCATTAAATTCACTACCACCACTAATCTACACGTCTAAAATAACACTAGAGTTCAAAGTAAAAATATAATTTAACTCTATCCAAACCTCAATATGTACGCATAAAAAATAGCTGAAGATGGAAGTAATTTTCACAGATAATTTCTCGTGAAAGTCAATAATTACACTTTGGTCGAGTAGCAAACGGTAATATATTTTTTTAGGATCACAACCTTTCAGAAGTAGCAAAAAAATCTATTCCTAGATAACTCTAGGCAGTGCCCGATGGTCAATATATCGCCTTCAAGGAGGCAGCCGTTTCGTAGATGAAGGCGTTCCGTGTAAACAAATGCAGAATAAAGCGACATTAACTTAATTTCTAGTGGTTAATGTGAGCGGAAACGTCGCGCTGGGGGTAAATCAAGATGCCGATCGTTAAACCTTGCTTCGCTTCCATTCATATTTCCCTTCCTCTCACACCCGAGAGCATTCTCCGTCTTCCCTCGAGGCATTAAGGCGCTGTTTGCATCGCTCCTCCTTTGGCATCAATGGCGTAATCCTCAACGACGCTCTAACTTCTCTCTTAATAGAATAACCCTCCCTTCTCGCCAGGTGGCAGGTTAATTTCCCAATTGTGCTTTCATCACCTGACTTCCTACTTTTTTTGTAGGCCAAGATCTCAAAGCATAGAAATTTCAGCTCCCTCTTTTTACCCACGAAATAAGTCTGCAATAAACGGTAAAAGTTGTATAAGGGTGGCATTGGAGTGATTTCCTTTGGTGATATTTTACTTTCAATTTGCAGCGGACAATTTTACCGGTAAGATGGTCGTTCAAAATAGTGATACGGATACTGAACTTTAAACAAAAGAGCTAACTAATTTTTCGAACGCACCATAAAAATGAGTTGATAACCATCAGATGAGTGATTTATAGATGTCGAGCACAAAGGGTACGTAGGAAGCAAAGCACTTATAATTGGAATATAAAATACCATATGCAAAGAAAATAAAGTTATGTCTATCTGTATGAAAGTGAGTCAAACCAGACCGAACATAAAGTTAAACTCTGAGCATTAGCACCATATACAATTACATCATAACCTGCAATCCGTCAATATAACCATGACAAGTGGACAGTTTTGGTACATCAATCTGTAATCGTGTTTAAAAGTGCCCATACGTTGTATGAGTAATTATATTCACTACCAAGGTGACTTTCTTTGGAGGATACATGGAGTCAAATATCTCGGTGGTATTAGCATCACGAATCGTGCTAGAACAAAGTGATTGCTTGAATCTATTGGTAATGTAATTCATTACACTAATCCTACCACTGTGCCATCTTGCCGATATTTTACGGAGTATTGTGATTCCCCCGCTGTTGGAGTTAAACTTCACTCCTAGCATCTTTTCAGAAGTCTGGCTAGAAGTTTAATTTAAAAAAGTGCTCATATATTACTTAACTTTACTGAATGTGGGCAGTTTTTATGACCCACTATAGACAAGTTAGGAGGGATTCAACTTCCGTTAAGCTGAGAAAAAAATACATTAATAATTCACTCCTTGCTCATACATTACTAACACACATTAATAAGTGAATAATTAATGATAATGAGAAAAACAAGGTATTTCTAAAGAATATCAGTTTTAACATCCACAAAAAAGGGGTGTAAATTTGAGGGATCTCAGAAAACTTTACGTAGCGTTGTAAAAGGAGAGGGGAATGTAAAAAAGTGTAAATTCAACGTTAAGTAATCTATGGATTTTTAAATCCTGTAGAATACATGGGCATTAATGGCATTTTGGTTGAAGATATTGGCCCTTAGACTGCTCATAGAGAAGAGAATGGAGAATAACAAGCCCACATTCATTACATTTGTGGATTTAGAGAAGACTTTTGACAACGTGGATTGGGATTCAATGCTTGGAATTCTGAATGGAATTGGAGTGTCCTACAATGACCGAAGAATTATCCACAGTTTGTATAAAAACCAAGTAGCTGTTTTAAATCTGGATTAAATCTGGACCCAACTGTGAAGAGGCAAGAATAAGGAAAGGAGTGAGACAAGGCTGCGCACTGTCTCCCGTAATTTTTAATGTTTACATCGAGAGAGCCATAAATGAAGTCAAGGAGAAGTCTTCTGGAGTGACTACCACGGAAAAAAAGGATGTTGCGATTTGCTGATGACATAGCAGTCATAGCAGAGACAGAGATGGATCTGAACAAGATTCTAGTAACCATGGAAAGGACAATGGCCAGATATCAACTGAAGATAAATAAGAAGACTAAGGTATTGGTGTGCAGCAAGAAAGAAGAGACCAAAACCAATGTCAAACTAGAAAAACAAAAACTTGATGAGGTGAAAGAGTTCTGTTACCTAGGAAGCCGAATAACCAACGATGGACGGAGCTAGAAAGAATTAGTAAGTAGAATAGCCCAGGCAAAGAGGTCATTCTATCAAAAGGAGAATCTACTTACACCTGGTAATACAAGCGTAGAAGTAAGGAAACAATTCATCAGAACATACATCTGGAGCATGTTTCTTTACGGCAGTGAGGCATGGACGATGACAGCAGCGGAGAAGAAAAGGGTGGAAGCATTCGAAATGTGGTGGTACAGAAGAATGATGAAGGTTAAATGGATCGACCGAGTAATTAACGAGGAAGTTCTAAGAAGAGTGGGAGAAAAGAGAAGTCTTCTGAATACCCTAAGAAGAAGATGGGACAACTTGATCGGCCATATCTTGAGACATGATGGCCTGACGAAGACAATCGTCGAGGGAAAAGTGAACGGGAAGATTTGAAAACGCAGGCCTCGTATGAGATACATGGAACAGGTACTGAGGGATGTAAAAGAGAACAATTACGTCACAATGAAAATGTCGGTCTATAGAAGAATTGAGTGGAAAGCTGCTTCAAACCATTCCTAGGATTATTGAACAATGACGATTGTAGGATATTTCAAGCCTGCCGCGTGAACGGCGGTGAAATTTACATGAATTTCCATGAGACAAAATTCACCTGGACCGGGAATCGAACCACGGACCTTTGGCATTCCGCGCCAATGCGCAGACCACTACGCAACCCAGGATACTTAATTGCCACGGGAATTAAGAATTATGATCATTTATTGAAGACTCATTCCTTTCCACAAACCCTTGGGGTGGCTTGCCGGGTATTCTGAAGACGTATTTGTTCATGACAACCAGTCCCGCGCGCTTATATCCACGTGAGATGTCATCCCCCTCTCAATCCTCATCCCTCCACCCCTCACCCGTATTGCCATCAAGAGAGAACCACCCTTCTCCTCCCTTCTCAGAGCTCCTTTCATTTCGACGCTCTATTCCACCATTTCCGCTAAACCCTCAAATTTCCGACGGCACCTCTCTCCCCTCCGTCATCGCTCGGATCACATGACTTGTCCCCGGCAAACCTCCTCCGCCCACGCATTCCTTCGATTTCCGATTATCATCCAGCACCGCTGCCTAGCGCGAATCGCGCGGCGTCACGATCCGCGGAGGTCAGAGGTCGTGGATTAAATGGGATCGCAGAACGAGGAGCATGATATATTTATTTACGCGTTCACTCAGGAAACTTAAGATCCGGTGACTAGCTGATCAGATAGCTGATCCGGTGACTAGCTGAGGTATGATGGATATTTCTTTCGAGTTATATCCATCGTCATTCACAATTCTAACCTCTCCACTACTCAGGGGCACGGTCATTGCAATAAAATATTTAAGGTTTTCCCGGCGAATAGTCAAAATAAAATTTTCACTCACATACCGGTTTCACACTGGATGTTATCGTTTATGTATTTTATTTTTAATAGCTTCACCAAATGAAAACCAGAAGTTTGAATCACATATTTTTTTAGCGGGTATCACATTTCTCCCGGCTTCAAATGTCTTAAAACCGGATATGTTATGGTAAATGGGATATAGGACGTTTTAAACTAAATGTTTTTGCTGCCTATGTATAAGGACAACTTAATTAATTAGTTTTATTGTTTCTGTACTTATTACCCAATAATATATTGGAATATACTCGTAGGAAATCCATTTTGCGAGCAATTTAATTATGAATAGTGAAAACGAATATATAGTTTGCTAGTTAAAAATAGTTAACTGCATTTAGAATATATAATCACTGAAAATTGAATGCCTTGTAAAACAACTCATGGGGTGGCTTTTGATTAATAATTCCACTCCGAGTTGAGTAATTGAATTTAAATAACAAACTTTATAACTTCTTCTACCTGTTTCAACCTCTTCTGGCCATTATCGAGAATATACCTTAGATCCGTAGATTCTACTCTTGATAATGGCATGAAGAGGTTGAAACCGGTAGAGAGAGTAATAAACATTTAGGGGAAGACAACAGTTGATTATTGGAGTTGTGTCGACATTCCATCAAGTATACTTACCTACTAAACTATGAGTCGAGGCATATATTCTATACATGAAAGAATGAATTTACGTAAAATTTTGCTTATAAACTTGTATTACAAAATACTTCATGGATATAATTTTAAGGTAAACATAATTCAACTGCGTTTTAATGTTACCATCTAAACGCCGGAGACGGTATTTCAACACATAAGGCGTGACAAAACGCGTTGAAAGCATAACACGGCCCGTGAACAATGATGTGGCTGTTAATAAATCAAGAAGTTCATTTAACGAGATACATTACAGAGCGGAATATTTTGACAGTCAAATTCAAAGTAATTCCTTTCTGACGGCCAGCGATTTCCTGGATCGGTTGAACTCTAAATGGCAAAAAAAATGTTATTCACGGCTTGAGCTAATTTTAATACGCTTTTTATGACGTCTTCATTTTTTAACTAATGACCCGTCAATCAAACCAATAATTGTATTTGACGGCTTACATGAACGAATTATAATGCAATGACATCGTATTTGCCGATCAATTAACATATTTTCTCCCTTTAGCTTCGTTTTATATCTAACTATAGTATCGAATAATTATTCGGATATTATACCTTTTTTGTGTGTGGTAACGGCCGTAATTAATGACACCAAAGCTGTGAACCATTCCATTTGGAAATGACATCCCAAAAGGAATAAGCATTTATTTGCTGATGGCTTTTAATATTCATGAATCAAAACCCTCGTCACGTGCCACGTTTTACGGATGCGCATTGCCGTTCCATTGGAAGCTAGCTCCCATTTCTTAGCTGGGACCAAAGTAACAGGCCATGACAGAATCCCTACCGAGTCCCTGACTCACTTTAGCAACCAATAGAAAAGAGTTTAATTATATTTATTATAATGCTAAATTTGATACTTTGTAGCAAGCATTTTACTGACAAAAACGTTTATTTTGAAAGCTATTTCCTCCAAGTGGCATCTTTAACTGACCGTATATTCATAAAACTACAAATAATTTTGCTCTAATCTGGGACCCTCAAAACAATTTTACTTATGTTTTATAAATTCAAATGTCAAGTTTCAAATATGCAACCGTAATATTATGTATATAGATACACGAGTTCATTTCAGCTTACAGGGTTTGGATAGGGATAGATATTCATCTTTTCCTTAGAATTTATAAGTTATGATAGATATAATTCAAGCATGTAATTTAAATTGAGGTGGTTGTTGCAATAGTTAACGAAATAATTTCCCATTTTCCAATGATTTTTGGTCAATGGCGTAACGGCCTAATACGTTGGGAAGAATTTTATGTCCTCCTTAAATTGTAAGTACCGCATTGCTTTACTTCTGCATTCATTCACGTACTGGCTAATACTGAATTGATCGCGCGTTTATGTTTAGGGCTTCTCTGACCAATTTTAGATCTCCCACAGAAATCAGTTTACCACAGCGGCCTACTACTTGCACAGAAATAAACACTTCAAAATTGAATTTAGCGAAAGAATATTTTCAATGTTATCAGGCTAGATGTAGTGGTACAGCAGCTTTGAAAAAAAATAAAAAAGTAAACTTTTTACTTACCACAGTTTCGATTTTATTTTCGACGCGTTTCAACGCCTCGGTGTCATCCTCATGGCAGACATTTTATTCTGAAATGACTCCGAAGCATTGAAACTCCTCGAAAATAAAATCGCAACTGTGGGCAGTACAAAGATGACTTTTTTCCTCCTTTTTCAAAATAATTTTTGTTTTTTTCAACATGGGTAAGCCGTTTTCCCACATTGTTTAGACCCTGACTTGTACATAGATCATCATGAACTCCTGAAATCCACAGTAAATATGTGGTTTCCAGCGTCAGCACCAGGAGACAGATCATAACAGATCTCCTAGGCTATGCAAATGCCGTGTGCTTGAATCAGGTCATAGATCTCATACGTGTATATTTAGGACTATCTTTTGTTTAGATGGTGCGATAGAACCTAAGGTTTTGGAGCACATAAAAACCTGAAAAATGCTATTACTCATTACCATCAGAACATTGATTACTTCTTCAATATAATGGACACATGATTGGTGCCAGATTTTAGCACTCAGCACCACTTTTGAACCCTAAACTCTTGCATAATAAAGTAAGGAACGACATTTTAACCTAACAAAAATTCACCACACGAGACATTGTTTAACGCACAAAGCATGAATGAACTCATACGCCCTTCAATGAATGGGATTCGTTGAGGAATTAAGCCTGTTTGCGACACCACTTTTAATCATGTCAATACACGAGCAATCACTCTGAAAAGGCTCTCGTTTAAAACAACACTCATGGCCGTTCCACGACTCCCGCCAAGTCTGCAATTGCGTGATTCTGGCGAAGAGCCATTTGCCTCACAACCCATCGCTCCAGTGGCGGCAGTGTTCCAACAGCGGCCTTGGTCATGACCACCGCAGACTCGACGTTGGAAAGAATCCGATACACGGACTACGCGTCGTGCACATAAAACATAAATTTAGAGCCGAACTTCACCCCTAATCTCCCCCGCACATAATATCACTATTCAAAATCTACTTTTCCACGCATCCCTGGAGTGGAATCCTGCAAGCCTATGCGGAACGTAAAAGATGTATAGGAATCATTCAAACAAGAATTATTCCAACTACAGTGATATCTCGGCTGGCAAAGAGAATTCGGGCTGGAATCACGTTCGTAAGCCGAAATTTTCGTTATCCGACGCGTGATTTTCCGTAGTTTTCTAGATAAAATCGTTTAATTAGTTGTGAATGCTACCCAACAATAAATAATAAGTTTAAAAAAATAGTAAAAAGCATATTTGAAGCATACCAGAAAACGATCGCTCATTAAACGAATTGGTATTACATGTTCCAGCGAAAAGGTAAAGAAAAACCGATGTCACTCTTGCAAGGACTCATCTGGAGTATTTAGGAAAAGCAGAATGTTTTGCATGCATAAACTGATACGGGCATTTAGGAAATGTCCCTCGTATATAAGAGGAAGTTGGTTGGTAATCTTTAAATACTACGATGTTGCACGCAAGATTATAGTTCTACGATAAATACAAATTTGCATGAGTTCAAGGTTGTCGGCGCAAACACATTTCTACCTCACACTACATCAGCTGGACATCCAGAAGCAACAACATTAAAGGAGAATTTTTAAGGAAGCAGTAATCAAGGAATTTATCACCAGCTATACCCACAGTCATACAAACATAACTTAATACTATGCACAAAATTAAATCTTCTTCCTCGTGATTTTGCGAAATTTGCACAGCATTATTTTCAATGGTATATATAATTCTTAAAATATTTTGTGACAATTGTCCTTGCTTGTTGCCAGGACTTGGATTCGTTCAACTATGAAGGTTAACCACTCTTTGGAGACGCTAACCTAGCTTATTCCTCTCTATTTTCACTTGGAACTCCGTATAAAATAAGGGCTAACTTAGCCTAATCCATAATTCCTCCATTACTTGCAATCCTAATGGTTCCCAAGTGTTTCCTGAATATTCTAAATTCCACCTTACTGATGCAAATTAACGCCTTCCTCCAGCGTTTTCAACTCATTTGCCTACTTCTGAAACGGGTGCATAGTATCTAAGTGAGTAAAGAGTTGGCATCAATTACGGTCCTGGGTTGAAACCTAGTTCAACCCACATGGAATATCACCCTCTTCAAACCTTTATGTCGCAAAACCCCAAGGGATTAGAACTCCATTGGAAAATAAACAAGCCTCCCTATCTTTAATAAATGAATTTCAATCTATCGTAGGTTTATTACAAAATATGTTTTACACTCGCATATCATGCCATTCTGTGGGATAAACGACAAATGCAAACTCGAATTGGTGGAAAACTGCTGGAATACTATTTTTTCTAAGCTGAGTGGTTAAGTCGTTAAATCACGGGGTTTAGTTTAGGAACATTCGACTAAAACTTCAATCCGTAATAACTATCACAGTAAATAAAATACCTACTTTTGTATTATAAACGAAAGTTCGCCGAAAATCAGGTTGGCTTGGTATCTACAGTACTGGCCTCACATACAGGGAGATCGTGGAGATTTTTTATTGGTAGCTCTGTGCTGAGCGCAACTACTTGAACTACTTGAGCGCAATATGGACAGTACTTCGAATTCACTACTCCGTCCATCTGATGGACGTTGCAACGCGGTCCCCACCGTGTTTTGGTTAAAAGCAGACTGACACTGACGTCAGGTTTCTCTCCACCCTTCCCCGCTCTCTCTACCCACTTACCCACCTAAGCTAAACGGCGCAAATTACATCAACTGTCGGTCACCTCCCCCGAATAGCTAACTATCGAAAGTTTATCGCAGACACTAGCTGGAGGAGACGCCACTCCTTCCACACAACTGCAGAACTATAAATATACGATGGAAATGCGGAGGGAATCTCTTTTAAATCGCATTTCTTTTTCCACGGAGACTCTCTCTCGAGGTAAGCAGAGAGCCGGAAGCTTATTCTAACGAGCGACGGGTCAATAAAAGTTGATGAAAAATGCAAATAAAAAGATATTTAAAAAAACTCTCTTTTGCATTTCTTCCAAATTTCTCTCTCTCGCCAGCTCTTTCCATCTGTCCTCCCGTCTATCTCGTTCCTTCTTTTCTTTTTAAACCCCTTTCCTCCCTCGACCATTCCCTGCCTACCACTCGGGGCTTACGCCGCTACAGCCCTCTCTCTCTCACCTCCCCCCCTTCCAATTTCTCTCCCCTCCCCCTTTGCCGTATCCTATCCCCACCCCCAGTCCCCTACACACCCTCTAACACGGCGACACCACCACCGTCCTTCGCCCTTCTCTGGGCGTGGCATTAAAGGCGAGCTCTTTTTAAGGGCAGTGCAAGTTTTTCCCACCACCCCCTCCTCTCCCTCCCTCTCCCCTTAACATTTAAGGGTGGACGATGACGTTTTTTGGCACATTTCCCCGAAGCTTTCGTTTCGTTTCATTTCTTTCCCCAAACTCGTAAAGCGAGAATGTCAAACACGAGGTTGGGGGATGTTTTAAACGGTTAGAACCGGGGTGGTTAGTTGAGATGCCCTTTCTCAGGGACGGACGATATTTCACTCCCAACAGGCACCCTTGGGAAAAAATCTGCGAGGATACGCACGTGCGTGGGCAAAAACTGTTTTCTCATGTTTTACTCCTAACTAGTTAAAATTCATTAGCTATAGGGGGGCAAGTGCTAGGTTTTTAAAGTATATAATCCGGCATAATATAAATTTTTCACCATTAACATTATTACTTTTGATATTTCACAATACACAATAAAAAACGAAATCAATGCTTTTCTAACCAATTCACTTGGTCAATAAAGATCCTGAATACTGCCTATGATGAAAAATGAATATCAGTCATTTTGGACAGTATTCCATTGATTAAGGACATTCATATAAAAAGTAATACCTATATACTGAGAGGAATCATTACAGAGATATTACGTTTTAATACACATTGATCACGTTCTGAGAACTTGTACCGTCTCTATCAGCACCTCTGTGTGTTTATATTGTAAATAGTATTATGAGACAGAACTAAGTTACTTGACAGGCATATAATAATAATTTCTACTCTTCATATTTAATTTTCTGCAACTGATCTATTTATCAACATTAAAATTCATAACTGATTATGTTTTTACAGTTGAAAAAGCGAGAAAGAGATCAGGTTTAAAAGTTAACCTCAAGCAAAAGACAATATATGGACGACAAAAATAAGGAAGGTTGAAAAAGGCTCAATAGTCCTTCAGAAGAGAGATAGTTTTAAATGAGAAGCGGAGTACTAAATAATTTATTATATGAAATGATGATAATAACACCATTTTAGGTTATAGTATTCTGTATAAGTCTTCATAGATATTCATTAAAACAAAGGCACTAGTAGGCAACACATATGCTGCAATATAATCTCTATGGTGCAGAATAAAAATACAGATATTGTAAAAATTTAGACGGCTTGCATTTGATTGATTCCTTTACACTCCATCTTCCCTTTGATACAATGATATCTACTAGGTATATTCCAGATATGCTTATTCTTCCAAACCACATTTTCAGTATCTCAAGGCCTTCTAGTTACAACATTTAGGTAGGTGTAATTCTACGTACAGAAACTGGGAGGTTGTTAATGGACACAAATCATTTCATTCTTCAAGAGGATCTGGTGAGCGATTTGTATTAACCTTGTAAAAAGAAGGAAATTCTTTGGGAGCATTAAAAGGGGGGTTGGACTAATCGTTAAGATTCTTGATCGACAGGGAGGGGGTGGGAGGTCCAGCGTTCCATTACGTTGCGAGAGGGATACAATAAAAATTAATTTTTTTCTCAAATGATACTGTTGATACAATAATTAGTGAATAAATCATAATTTAATCGAGAAAGAAATAAAATATTTTTCATGAAAATTCGTTTTATCATTTAATTGAGAGGGAGCTCTATGCCAGGGTTATCTAATTTAGAGGAAAGGGTGTTAGAGAATGTCACAGAATGATATAGGAGGGATAGGGGTCAAAAAGCGGAAAATCAACTACATGGAATATATTGATGGACCCTTAGAGTAAATTTTTTTGCCTTAGGCTAATTCAACCAATGCATACTTAACCACGGTAACCGACTATAAAATTCACATAAGGTCTACACCTTCCGGTTAACCTTAAAAATGGAGTGCATAAGTAATAAATGAAGATAAGGTGCATCATACACGTGGTCAGATAGAAAAGCCTCGCTCCTTCATCTTCCCTGCAATGGGGGACTCAATCCACACTTCACGATGTGTCCGAGCGACCGAAAGCGGATGTCCGGGGTGGGCCACTGGATTTTGCGCTGGATGGAGGTCTCGGAAGACATTCCCGCCGACCCAAGGGAGGAAGAGATAGAAGGGACTTTCCTCGACCCTTTCACGAAAACAAATCAATAGCGGAGTGCGCTGCTGTGGGAAGCGATCCCCGCTCATTTCGCCCGAGAAACCACTCACGAAAGCTAGGAAGGAGGTCTCCGCGAGCTCCGAAGGACGCCCAGATATCGTCCGAGGGTTCCGGCCTCCACCGTGAAATACCTCCCCCCCGATTGCCGTAGCCTACCTCGGCGAACTTCGCCGAAGCACCAAAGCCGGGAGGGAAAACTTCGCCTTGGCTCTCACCGATAGCGCAAACTCTTCCGCCGAAACAACAACAAAATTGAATTCTTTCCCCTTAACATTTCAAAAGAAGACTGTTTCTGATAAGGATGCAACCAGAGGTAAGATTACGATATAGAAGCCACATTAAGGTGTCTATGCGAGCTATTTTCTAATTAATAGCGAAACAGCTCCATTGGAGTTGGGATAAATGAGGAGGTCAGGATATTGGCCAGTCCCAAAGACCCTGGTTCGTGAACCGACGGTGTCAAGAGGTTTATAGTGGATATCTGAACCCTCTACCAGAGTTAAATCAGTAACACTTCAAGTAAAGTAAGCTGAAGTACTCAAAAAATGTTGGGTAGTTCGGCACTTTATGACATACAGTTGCTGTCTATGGGGTGCCACAGCGACTTCACTCAAGCAGAAAAAATTTTATAAATTTCCAAATACGGAGTATAAAATAAAAATTATAATTAATGTATTCAATTCATTCTTATTTTTCAACTCTAAGTTGACGCGTATGGTCCATGAAAACATATGGACAGCGAGCGTTCAAAGTAGCACTGGAAACATAGCAAATTGCATATTAAGGATAAAAAATGAAGATGCAGCATGAAACAGTACGCAATTTTCAAAATAGAAAGGGTAAGTTCATTTTCATTCTCACGGAAGTAATTATTAATTATAATTCACGTTCGAAAAAATGAAGGAATATTTTCATTTTCATCCTAAAATGAACTCATACATCGGAGAGCAGCAGTCTGTTGCTCTCCGCCACTTGCTAACACTTGAGATCATGGACACAATTTGGGCAAAATATGAATAGCAAAATTAATTCTAGAGTTCTGGAGGAATACATCAAGCTCGGCGTCTGGTTCCGACATATTTGCTTTTCTGCACGAATATATATATTTAAAAGCAGCAAGTCTCCGCTTACGCTACCATCTCCGCATTTTTATCAAATTCCCGGTGACACTTAAAATGCTTTCGAAATGTCGTTCCACCTCTGGTGACTCAAAATGGAATGGGAGTAAACGGAACGAACATACTGAGGGAGACTACGGGGCAGATCCGGAGTTTTTCCTCGCGAGACCAGGGAATCTGGATAAAATGAAATCATGAGAAGAGGGGAAACAGAACGGAGAAAGATGAGTATTTTATTTCAATCCGGAGAGAAGAGTCATCGGAGACGACTCAAACGTTTGCAGGAGGTAGTTTTTTTTCCAAAGAGACGAACGACAGCTAAGTTAATTCTCCATTGAGAATAGGTAGGAATACGAAATGGACGCGAACAACATCACGAATGTACACGGATGAGAGGAGAGATTTTCTGTAAATCACAAGTAGTCCAGATAAAAGAGCTTACAACGCTTACATCGAAGGGATAATACCTTAATTTCACATCAAATTGTTAGTAACACGGGATAAACCAAACAATCAGTCAGTACTCGGTACTTATAAACTATCAGGGAATTAGTGCTTACAAATCCTCATTCTTAGTTGTTGTTCGGGTGAGTCAACCGACGAATAAGGTCATTTGTATCATTTAGGTGGATTATAGAGTATAGATAGCAACGGAGCGTATTTACAAAACATGGTAAAGAGTAGTGTAACACAGTTTCGGCTTTAGCCTACTCTTAACGAAAAGCGCTAAGGGGTCAACGTTATAATGCCCTATGGGACGGACGTAGCACTAAACTTTAAGAGCTCTGCTCACAATACTTGAGTAAGTACTGGTATATTAATGAAAAATTTGTCAATGCCAGGTTTCGAACCCAGTTCCTCTGGATAGAGGTCTGCCCATCCATTCTGAGAGACTTTCACTTGGATAAAAAATGTCCTCACAATAAGACAACCGTAGCTAATTCCAACCACGATATTAATCACACACTTAGGTCTGCCGTGCGTGGTTTAAAACTCCGCGATGAATACGACGATCAGGACCTTGAAGTGTCTAAGAAATAAAGAGAGTTGTCTCGCCATACAAGTAAAAGGCAAGGTCTACGGAGAGTTGCATCATTGTGTCATATCTGATGAATCAAATATGCATTTCCTCACATTTGCATATCATACGGTAACCTACCAAGTTGGAATAGAACGGAAGATATGATGGAAGCGCCATGCTGGGACACTCACGTCCCAATTCTCTGAGAGTGCTCAACCGCAGGAACGATTTCACATGCAATAACTAAATTGAAAAGATGTAAATCAATTATGCTCAAGAATGATCAGAGTAAAATACTATTAAAATCCTTCTTCCTCGCGTATTTTTCTAACTACCTAGAAATATTTAATCTACCTGAATAATTCTAAACCCTGACATTCACCACAATAACAATATTTAAGTCCATTATATCGAATTTTCTAGAGTAAATCTACATTTATCTAATTTTCTCCTCGGAAATCTTAATCAAAATCGTTGTTGTTTTGTCCATAGGCTAATTAATATGTTGTCACATTGTAATGGCATTGCATTGCTGATGACTACTCGGTCATGTATAGAAAGATAATGGAGAGCAACATTTTCGGTGTTCCCTAGTTGATTAGGCTTTTTTTTTACAACTAGCGCTATGCCATGAGATCGAATTTTAAGAATAACAAAACCGTGTTCTAGCACATTAACGTGAGACAAAAAGAACTCCCAACGGAATAGCAAATTTTTTGCAAGTTAATTTTAATTTTTGTGAACACGGATATAATTTTTATTCAACAATGTTCATAATTTTAACATGATAAAGGCCAACTTGTGAGTAACTCAATGACACATAAGTCTTGAGGAATTGCTTGAGAAGAGTATTGCTAAAATAATATTAATTTACCCCACTTTTAGCCTCCATTTCCACAAGCAGTTATGACAGTTTCCTTTTAAATGCATTTGAATGTTAATATCCACAGTATAAACAAGTTAGCTTAAACATTTCTCCCTAAATGAACTGATAAATCTTCAAGTTTATTCCACCGGAGGTACACAAAATAAAAAAAACACTCCTGTACTTTAAAATTACATTTTCAGTGCTCACACGTTAGGTTGACAATACTTCGACAGAGATAATATTTCGACAGTAAAATATCACTATAGACCAAACTGTTTCAACTTTTACACACGTACTATCATCAGGGAAGGTTTTGGAATGATATGTTGTATAAATATAACATGCAAGAATATTTCCTCCTGGGTATTCTAAAACGTTACGACCGCGTATGTTGATTTTCATCTTTCAACTGACACAACTTGAACTCACCAATATTTGCAAACACACCAGACAATCTAGTTATTCTTTCCATTGCATTTAAGGACTATTAAAATTCACAAAAAATAATTTATTTTGGATGGTGCAATGATGGGCTACGGAATAAGGTCGAATGGAAATATAGTATCGCGAGCTTTAAGTCGAATTCACCATCTTGTAACGGAAAATCTGTCTTGAAAAGGGCCAAAATTACAAGCAGCAAGTATTAGCACAAAAATATTATCAGAAAATAAAACATTTTAAAACTTAGAATACAAAGTACACTACACTTTTACGAACGAGATGAAGACAGCTTAAGAACAACTGACAGGGAAGCCATGCTTGTCAGCGGATTTCCACGATGGGACATTAATGCAATCATAAAAGCAATCACCATGAAACGTGAGAGACCGAATCAACTCGTGGAGGCCATAAAGGCTCGTGGGCGGGCGAGCGGACATACGCAATGAATGCACAAAGAGATGAAGGAGGTAGGGAAAAGAAACTATTCTTAAAAGGTAGGGGGCATGTTCTTTCAAGAATGTGAATACAGATACTACAGCCATTATCATGCTTTCTTCGCGTTCCCCAGATTAGAAACCACAAAAAAGGATACCTAAGTACCCTAGCTTGAAAGGGGATATTTGAAGAAAATGTCACGACTTCATTAACTCATGCAAATGGTAACCTTACATTACTAATTTAATAAATTTCGATATGAAATTAAACAGGAAAATAAAAACTTGAAGTGATGAGTTCTGTCACCTGGGAAGCCCATGGACGTAGCAAGAAAAAAATAATTAGGAGAATAGCCCAGGCAAAGAGGGTATGCTATCAAGAGAAGAATCCACTTACAGCCGGAAATACAAGCGTAGAAGTAAGGAAACAATTCATGAGAACGCAATTGCAGTGAGGCATGGACGATGTCAGCAGCAGAGAAGAAAATGGTGGAAGGATTTGAAATTTGGTGCTACCGAAGAATGATTAAGATTAAATGGATCGACCGAGAAAGTAATGAGGAAGTCCTAAGAAGAGTGGGAGAAAAGACAAATCTGCTGAAAAGTCTAAGCAGAAGACGTGACAACTTAATTGCCCAAGACACGATGGCCTGATGAAGACAACTTACGAGGGAAAATGCACGGGAAGAATGGAAAAGGCAGGCCTCGTATGAGATATATGGAACAGGTTATGAAGTATTTAAAAGAGAAGAATTACGTTAATATAAAGAAGTTATCCGATAGAAGAATCTAGTGGAGGACTGTGTCAAACCAATATTATGATTGCTGACCAATGACGATGATGAAATTATTTTATTATTATAAAATTATTTGAACGTAATGGCCATACTAATTTGTAGTTTCAAATCACTTAGATTCAATCGGGTACATAGCTTCACGTCTCGCTAATACCAGTTTTCCTTATTCTACTTAGCAACGTATAATTTAGCAGCACACCCACAGGTAACTTCTACGGCACTACTTAGATGTAAAATATCCTCAATAGACTCAATCTTGTTTCTCAGACCTGCTTCCTTTTTAAGGTTGGCAAATATTCTCAATCGATCCCTTGCAAAAGCAACTGCTCTTCATCTTCCCTCCCGACCTATATATTCTCCCGACGACAACGGACTCGAATATCCCGTCGCCGTCTCTGATACGTCCCTCCAGCCACCAACTCATCTTCCTCCCGATTCCCTCCAGCAGCATTCCTTCCCTCCTCTCCAACCAACCAGCGCGATTGTTCTCCCCGCTGCCCATTCCTCGTCCATTCCTCGTTCATTCATTCTTCCGACCCAGGGAACAAAAAGATTCAAATTTATTTTCCACTCGCTTGGATCTCGGAATTTTATGACGGCTCGCAACAAATCAAACTTCTCACCAGACCTTTCTGGTGAGCACCTTGAGACTGGTTTCAGTGCGGAGGTAACGAAATCGTCGTTCGGAAACGTGAGTGACGGAATTACCCCTTCGGAAGCAGTCGATACGTATTCCACGGAAAGGCGCGCGGATCATACGTAATGAAGGAAGAAGAGGAAGAAAAAGGAAAGGAAAGATATTTGGCTTTTATCCGTCTACAATCCCATCAATACATTAAGGATGTCCGCGTATTACGTACGATTTGAACAGAAAAACATGGTTAGAGAGAGAGAGATATTGGCACAGAGATATTTCAAACGTATTATTTTCCGCGATCCGCAAGAGAACATAATATAACACATACTAAAGCGATAGGTAAGAGACATATTGTTCTGCCTTGCATGAAACATGAACATTACTAACGCATATCTTACTGATATGTTGTCCTTCTATTTGGACTTTTATCTACAAATAGAAGACCAGTGAACTTTATTTTGAGACAAAATTGGAAGTTTTGGTTGACGTTTTTGACGTAACTTCTTTTAAAAAAATTAGAACAGCTTCTAACTAATTTGCAAAAACCAAAATTGAAATGATGTAAAACTGAAAAAAAACTGAATTATCGAATGAAAATATGTATATAATCTAACTTAAAAAATTAAATATCGCGCGTTAGTCATTAAATTTACTTTTAAATTATTATGAATGCTCATAAATTCTAGTAAAATAAGCCAACAATCTAGACTCCATTTAGAAGCATGGGGACAGTTTGGAATACATAGAAACGGCAAAACTAAATAAAGGTGTCACACGCCTTTTTACACGTATTACCGGCCTTTACAGGAAAACTCCCTCAGGAGGCAAGAGGGAGGGAAGGGAGGCAGTATTTAGGGGAAGAAGCAGCAAAGAGGCGGATGCTACCAACCATCCCGCCCTCGTCCGCCAGGAAGCCTCTCAGATATTCCGGGCACGGAGACGCGCTCACGTATTCACGCCCCGCGCCGGAAACAGGCGAGTGATTCGTCGGGACGCGTGTTCTTCTTCTCCGGAGGATGCGAGGGGGAGGGAGGAGGAGAGGGAAGAGAAGAGGGAAGAGAGGAAGAAGCGGACAGGAGAGCGGATCGCGTCACTCACAAACGCCTCCCGCTCACTGAATGCGAGAATACACGAACATCGACCGACAATTGCGTAGAGATGCGCTGTGCAATTGATCGGTAGTCTTCCACCAGCTAGGATAGGTTTTTATGGAGCGTTACTTCTCCATTGAAGCCATCCAAGAAGTCAAAGAAAAGTCTCCGGGAGTGAATATCCACGCGGAGAAAAACAGCATGCTACGATTCGCCGATGACATAGCAGTCATGGCAGAAACAGAAGGAGATTTCAAGAAGACACTAGGAAATATGGAATGAACAATGACCAAATATCGTCTGAAGATCAATAAAAAGAAAACGAAGGTATTAGTATGCAGTAGGAGAAAGGAAGCCAGGACCAATGCTAAACTAGGAAAACAAAAAATCGAAGAGGTGGATGGGTTCTGTTACCTGGGAAGCCGAGTAACCCGCGATGGATGAAGTAAAAGAGAAATCGCCAGTAGAATTGCCCAAGCAAAAAGGACATTTTACCAAAAGAAGATTCTACTTACAGCTGCAAATACAAGCGTGTAAGTGAGGAAACATTTCATTAAAACATACATCTGGAGCATTATACTATATGGCAGCGTAGAATGAACAATAACAGCAACAGAGAAGTCCAGGTTGGAAGCATTTGAAATGTGGTGCTAACAAAGAATGATGAAGATAAAATGAATCGATCCAGTGACAAACGACGAAGTGATAAGAGGAGTGGGAGAGAAGAGATGTCTACTGAAAACCTTAAAAAGAAGACGGGACAACTTAATGGGCCACATTTTGAGAGACGATGGCCTGATGAAGACAATCGTCGAGGGAAAAGTGAACGGGAAGAATGGAAAAGGCAGGCCTCGTATGAGATACATGGAACAGGTCGTGAAGAATGTAAAAGAGAGGAGCTACGTTAATATGAAGAGGTTGGCCGATAGAAGATTTGAGCGGAGGGCTGCGTCAAGCCAATCCTAGGATTGTTGACCGATGATGATGACTTCTCCATTTTGCGTTGCATTTATCTATTCGCTCCAAACGTCATCCCGCTCACAGAATGCGAGAATACACGCACATCGACCGGCAAGTGCGTAAGGATACGCTGTACAACTGATCGATAGTCTTCCACCAGCTAGGGTAGGTTTTTATGGAGCGATACTTCTTCACTTTGCATTGCATTTATCTATCCGCTCCATCCCCACACTATTTCTCTCTTAAGATCAGTGCATTTCCTATCCTTTCCATCACACAACAAAATTTGGATGAATTTCTATAAGGAAAAAATCCAGCTCGACCTGAATTCGAACCCGGACGCCTCCATTTCCGGCCGGGTACATCTACATCATATCCTGCAAGCCACCATAAAGGTGTGTGGCAGGGGGTGATTTCTCGCCAAACATACACTACGTATCATGCATAAAAAGGATTAGTATTGATATATTAGTTAGAACTTCACTATATAAAAAGAGATAGAAATTGCAAAGCAAACATGCAAAAAACATGCTATTAGTTGGGTTAACTTCAAGTCCTCATACTAACATACAGATACCAATGCTCTTGCTACTCTCGTGTTGGACATATTTACCGTTATTCATATCTCTAATTGTACGCGGAAAAAAGGGCATTTTGAATCTGTCAGTTCGGCAATCAATTTCTATAATTTTGTGATTATAGTCGAGTCTTCCATAGTAAGTTGGGTTTCGCAAAATATTTTTAACATCATCACTGAAAATATTGTCTTGGAATTTATTTAAGAGATTTAAGTCTAAATTTCAACCTGCGATCTGACAATGATTCCCATTTTAATTCATTTAATAGACTGGTTACGCTAATATAATTATCATACCGTCCCTTTACAAATCTTGCCGATCTTTGCAGGTACTCGACTAGTTAAGCTATCGAGGCTTCCTTCTCCCCTGTGGGACTCCCGGTCGATTTTTTTCCTTTTGGAAACATATATTGTGCTGCTCAGCGGGTGACGCCGCTAAGGTGCTCTCGGCTAGTTCCCACTCCTTGAACAACCCTTTAGGCAATTCCTGAACAACCCTTGAACAATCCAGACATTAACACATAGACGAGTCAGTTAGTTATTCATACTGATACTTTCAGAACGGGAAGAATGGAAAAGGCAGGCCTCGTATGAGATACATGGAACATGTTGTGAAGGCAGTAAAAGAGAAGAATTACGTTGATTTGAAGAGGTTGGTCGATAGAAGAAATATGTGGAGGGCTGCTTCAAACCGATCTTAGGATTGTTGACCGATGTTGATGGCTGATACTTTAGTTTTATCGATTCTGTATCATCATCATAAGTCCTGGGATTGGTTTGACGAAGCTCTCCACTCGATTGTCTTATCAGATTATACCATCATATTTACGCATTTATTCCCTTTTACACACTTCATCACTATTTTTATATATATAATATAAGACCTTCTTATGCCATTCTTCCAATTCACTTTCCCCCGACTAACGTCTCTCAGGCAATCATGTCTCATATTATGGCCAATCAAGTTGTCTGGTTGGTTGATTTAGGGGAGGCGACCGACAGCTTAGGTCATTTGCGCCATACAGAATAGGTGGGTAATTGGGTAATGGTAGGAGTTTTTAGGGAACGGAGGAAGGGTGGAGAGAAACCCGGCGTCGGCATTAGCCTACTCTTCACGAAAGGCGCCAAGGGGACCACGGCTTAACGTCCCATCCGACGGACGGAGTACTGTACTTGAAATGCCCTCCACTAGGCACTCAAATGGGGACCGGTTTTCCACTGAAAAATCCGACACTGCCGGGAACCGAACCCGGGCCCTCGGGATGGGAGGCCAGTACTCTAGCCACCACACCAACCCGATCCCCTCAAGTTGTCTTCTTCTAAAGGTTTTCATAAGACTTCTCTTTTTTCCCACGCTTCTTAAGACTTCTTTGTAGGTCACTGTGTCGATCCATTTTCTCTTCATCATTTCTCGATAACACCACATCCCGAATACTTCCCCCATTGTTCTCTCTGCTGCTGCTGTCGTCCATGTTCCACCAAAATAAAAAAGCAGGATCCAGATGCAAGTTTTTATGAAATATTTCCTTACTTCCTCGCTTTAATTTGCATATGTAGGATCATATTTTGGTGAAATTCCGTTATCACGTGGGCTATTCTACTGACAAATTCTTATATGCTCCATCCATATCTGAATACTCGGATTTCTAGATAACAACACTCTTTCGCCTATTCAGGCATTCGCTTTCCTCGTATAACGTGGATCTTCGCCTTCTGTCTCCCACTGTATAGTTTTACCTCATACCTTAGTTTTCCTTTCATTGATATTCAATTCCTCTTCATACTATCCACAACATTACAAGGCAACAGGGAAGTTCGCGGAAGGGTGCCTGCATTTGACAGGAGCATATTGTCAATTGGTTTTCTGGCGTCGAATTCTGGAGACACTTAGGAACAGATAAATAAATTAAGCAAAGGCAAGGTGATATCTTGAGTTTGCAATTACGTGTGTCTGAGCGCTCTATGAGGATAAGAAAATTGTTATGCAAAGTTAAAGTCCTCAAAGTAAATAAATTATGATTGGCCACGTGAAAAGTTTGATTATTGACCCACGACAGCAGCAATATTTTTTCTATTTCCTTCTCGTCCTTGTATAACCAGCATTATATCTTCTATTCTGACCTTAAGTAGTTTATAATCCCTGAGTACCTCTTCCACTCAAATTATCAGTTGTCTCATTATTTCTGCGAACAATACTTCCTTCTTCCCAACCAAGTTCAGCACACTTCATTACACCGCGTACAAATAAGTAAAATAACTTCAATTTCTACGGAGTACAGTACTACCATAAGGGAAGAAATTATGGTTTACAGCAGCAAGAGTTTCCAATATCTCCTCAGTGGCGCAAGATTTAAACTCTGATATTTATTATTTCCGGAAGTTTTTCTGTATTATAGAAAAGCAAATTTATGCCGGCAAATCTATTCAACCTTGGATTTTTATCTCAGAAACCTCATCATCAAATGCTGCTGAAATGACAAGACACTTTTGCAAGCCTAATAATTGAGGCCTTGGTATCTCAACTGGTAGAGCACCTAGCCGGAAATCAGGATGTCCAGGTTCGAGTCCCGGTCAAGGTGAATGATCTTTTTCTCTGTGGAATATCTTGCTACTGTACATTTCAATTACTTCGACTTTTCTGTTAAGCTATCGTCATTCCGTCACCTCCATAAAGATACATGCTCTAGATGTAAGTCATGGTCGTGTTTCCTTGTTTCCTAGCTTGTATTACGAGAAATACAATATAGATTCAAATCATGAACAGGAGCGGAAAAAAGACTGGACTTCAAGATTAGAACGCTTTATATTGTAACAAACATTGCTATCGTAGGAAGTATGTATTCTGAGTGAAAACGGATTATTCTTTGTACGCATCTATCAAACCCCGAGCTTGAAATTTCGATTAAACTGCCGCACAACGTGAAGTACTTTGTCTGATAATTTATACTCCCGCTGAATTTTTGTTGAAGTTATAGAAGCTTATGTGCGATTAAAATGCCACTAATCCGCCCAGTACATTTCCTAAGGTATCGTAAACAATCAAGACATTTCATCTCGCAAAAATAACGTATTATTTTTATTTATTGGTCCTAGTGTAGTAAAAGATAAAAAATAGAGTTAAATCTAGGAAATAGTTATAGTTACTTACCTGAACATCACACGCTCAACACTACCCAAATCAACATGCAAGTGTCAATGAAGAATAAAACGCAGGCAGAAACACGTAAAACAATGTCTTACAAGAGAGAGGGGGTAAAAAAGAAAAGGAAAGAAAGTCCCCTAAACATCAGAACGGGATGTATTTATTTAAATCGGCCCTTAAATGGGCGGGCGGCGAAATATGAGACGCCTATAGATACGCACCTTTAACAAAATTGGGGAAGTGAAAAAAATGAAGGATAGGCTGTGAATCATTGTCAGGCAGGATACATCAATCAGCTCTCAACTCGTCACCCAGCTCAAAATCCTCTTTATTACACTCCTTCATGGCAAAAAAAAAGTTAAAATAAACCGACAGTCAGATGTGAAGACGCTCAGATGATGGAGAATGGCATCTTTACATTCAGGGAACACGTCTCCAGAACTAAACTGCCATGAATAGATGCTCGGATGTCTCCTTTCTCATAAAATTTAAGTAAACTTGGAAGGAATAGAATTTGTTGCTTTGTATGCTTGCTTTCCTATTTATAATTGCAAGAAATGCCGGACCAGATATAACGGTTTTAACATTTTCGTTTAACCATGTAAGTATTATTTATATGAAAACATTATGTTATTACTTGCGGCCCAGCATAAACTATTTCCACACATCGGATGCGTGTGAGTTTGGTTGTGAAACGCGTCAACATTATGTTAATCGCACCTTTTGCAGCATCTGAAATCGCCAATATCATTCTAACAAAATAGAATAAAATAGGCGGAATTAACTGCCGCTTTCAGCATTTGCATGTTTTTGTTAATCCTCATTTAATAAACAGGTTTTCTTTAAATAGTTAAAACCATGATCAACTGCTACGGGATCATCTCCTAGAGCTAGGTAAATCTAATCGGATATTTTATGGCTTTTCGAGTAGTTGGGTTTTTGGCATTCTTTAATGATATGCTCAACGGTTAAAGGCTTGACGAATGGTTAAAATTGAGGAAGTTCCTCTCTGCGGTGTATGCAACCATGAGTTAATATCGGATACCGATGACAACCCAACGTATTATGAGAGTCATCCGCAAACAAAATATTTTTTTCTGATTTTTCCTGGATGTAAATGAGACGCACTTTGTCTGGTGAAGGGTTCATTCCGTCACTTAAGGCATGGAATATTTCGAATGCTTCGTCCTTTCCCGAAAGTTATGGGCGTACAGATCAATGGAATGTCTTTCCGCCAAGCGATCTCATTCAGCCACGCAATAAGAACTTCCGCGAGGCATACCTTGTTAAGCAAGCAACAAATGTGACGCCCTTCCATCTTCGGATTCAATTATCTAAAATTACAGTCCCTAAATCACACTCAGGGGAGCCGTCACGTCCCAAATGAACTCAACACCGCGCATCAGCCGACCTCGAAAGCAAGCGACGGCTGACTGACAGAAGACACAGGCAGTATGAGATGCCTAAAGCCGGCATCAAATGAGGCATCGTTTTCCTTCGCTTTTCCTTGCGAGAAAACCTACGCAGCACCACGTTCTTCATTCCACTCAACGCGAACAACGTCAGCTGGTACTTCTTTTCCGACGTGGCGGCAAGGGCTACCTAGCGTCAACTGGTGAATTCTTCTCAAATACTCATAAACGAATTTTTTATCCCTCCATAATTTAGTACAAATTAAAATGAGGTGCAATCATTATCACCAATAATTAATCCTAAGATTGGTTTGACGCAGTTCTCCCCTCAAATACCATATCGATTAATCTCTTCTTTTCGATCGATTAATCTTTTCTCGAGTAACCGGCGATGAACGAAGTAAAAAAGGAATTGCCAGTAGAATTGTCAAGGCGAAAAGGGCATATTACCATAAGAAGGTACTGCTTATAGCAGCAAATACAAGCGTGGAAATGAGGTAACATTTCATTGGAACATACATCTGCAGCAAACAACTATATTACAACTACTATAAAACTATAGATACGTCAAGGCTGGAATCAATTGAAGTGTGGTGCTACCGAATAATGATGAAGATAAAATGGATCGACCGAGTGGCAAACGAGTAAGTCTTATGAAGAGTGGGATAAAAGGGAAGTCTGCTGACAACTCTAAAAAGAAGACGGGACAACTTAATCGGGCATATCTTAAAACTAGTGATGGGAAAAAAAAAATTTTCGTGCGAACGTTTTAAAACGTTGAATAAAAAACGTTTTTATCATAAAAACGTTTTTTTTACATTTTATTCCTGCATTGAATTTATTTTAAGTGTAAATGTATGCTGTTTATACATCTATATTATTCCTGGGCAATATAAACTTATTCATTATCTACTCCAAGTAATAGGTTTCCAAAGAAAAATTGAAATATACGATGTGAGATTATTATAAAATATATGCACTATGAGGAATATGACATGTTGAAAATAACATGTAAATACTCAATGGTCTCGAAAAAAATAATCTTGGTGACTCATCATATTAAGGAGCCAATAAAGAAACAGAATGAATGAGGTCATTTCATGTAATATCTATGACAAGTACAATAATCAGTATTAGGTAAAACATTATTTTAGCCATTTGTAACTGAAGTTGCTCGGCATTTAGAGCAAAATATTCAATAGGGTGAAAATAAAGACACCTCCTATCGACGAATTCTAAGGAATCCTCCAGTTTTCGCATGGTCAGGGCAAAGTTTTTAAACATTAATACGACTTACCTCTCATAGCAAAAGCGTAATCGTAAAATGCTTATATCGTCTGCAGTATTTCGACAAAGGTTTTGTATTTAATACCATAGGAAATTTATTTAGGCTTAAAAACAGTAAAATTACTACAAAAGCAGCTACATTTTGTTTTAACGGTTCTGCTTCGTAGCTTAGAATGCTTGAAATAAAAGAGTGAATGAGTTCTTAAGTTACCATAATCAAGAAGAATTTGATACATTTAAATACCACTAATCCGCGAAGTGCATCAC
This sequence comes from Platycnemis pennipes, assembly GCA_933228895.1. Classification (NCBI taxonomy): domain Eukaryota; kingdom Metazoa; phylum Arthropoda; class Insecta; order Odonata; family Platycnemididae; genus Platycnemis; species Platycnemis pennipes. The sequence continues at coordinate 88,916,026 of OW121857.1, forward strand.
CTAAGGTATCTTAAACAATGAAGACATTTAATTACACAAAAATAACGTATTATTTTTATTTATTGGTCCTAGTGTAGGTCTAAAAGATGAAACATCCAATTAAATCTAGGAAATAGTTACACTTACCTGAACATAACACGCTCAACACTACCCAAATCAACATGCAAGTGTCAATGAAGAATAAAACGCAGGGAGAAACACGTAAAACAATGTCTTCCAAGAGAGTGGGGGTAAAAAGGAAAGGAAAGAAGGTCCCCAAAACATCAGAACGGGATGTATTTATTTAAATCGATCCTTAAATGGGCGGGCGGCGAAATACAACGAACTTGAAGGACAGCGTCGAAGCGCAGCGCGCAAGTCAAATCACGCTCGCGATGATTTAATATTCATTGTTGCCCGTCACACGCCACTTGCGTCACAATCAAATCGACTCAAAACATCGCCATATTTCCACGAATCGACTTGGGATGCTTGAACGAGGAGAGATATTCTGGGAGACACACAATGACCCCAATGTCATCTTGAGAAAAAAGTTGACCACATCAACAATATCATCTTACCAGCAACTTCGATGGTGCGCGATAAACAGTAGTAATGCGGCATGCGCTACTAAATTGGAAACTAAGTCGAAATTAGTCAGTTATACACTAGCGTGCATTCACTATTTTATTCATCACACACAAACGAACCGACGCACGTGAAGTAATTCTAAGCTACCATTGTTAAAAGCAATATAGAGATACAGTATCCGTTCCTCAGGTAATTAAATTTCTTAATTTTTCCTACTCCAGAAAATTTCCCATCACATTAGGATGATAAGATTCTGAGTAGAGGAAAAGGGAAGAGGAAAGGGTAATCAAAAGAAGTGGACGAGAATAAAACAGACCAAAAGCAAGTGGACGATTGTTTAACATCCCTTACGATGGGCGTAGCAAATACTCGTCACTTCTTCACACGGAATATTACAATTATTTTTTAGCCATAACAATACCTCAAGAATCCAAAAATGACCCATAAATAATTATAAAAGGAATCTAAGTTATCCACAAAATAGATCCCCTTTGTTCTTTTGCTGAATAACAGAAGAAACTAAAGATCATCAAGGTAATTTCAGCAAAAATACCGTTTTTTCACTTAATGTTGTCGAAGACTAAAATTACCTAAAATTACCTACTTAGTTGTAAGAGACTAAAATGGTGCAACATGGTGTTTTTCCATGCAGGAAAACACCATGTTGCACCATGATTATCAGTAATGAGCTTTGGTACTCTAAATAATAGGCCTCTGATGACATTTAATTCTCAAAAGAGAAAATTAACTTAACTATAATAATATTGACTGCCTATCATCATATATATGTAAGGTAGCACGGAATATTTTCAAGCAAGAAGATGATTCACTTACCGGGGTGTATATTTCCAGTTCCTTGTATGGGTTGACAGCGACGAGGATCGTTCCAGTGTAGGTCTGAACAACAACGTTAAGGAAACATGACAACTAAAATTTGGGTGCAAAAATCTTAAGAATATTTACCTCATAAACACATACAATTTCAATTATTGAACTCGATCTTGCGAGTCGATTAAGTAAAAATATATATTTATTAGTAAAAAAATAATGTATAAACATCACCAGCAGTAGAATAGCCCCTGACCCATCTCGCAGAAAAGGGGGCACAAAAGTTTCGAATTCATTCGTTTTTTTAAACCAGTAAAATCTGATAGCCTAACATTTATACCACTAAAAAAACGTGTAATTTCATAATAAAAACTAACACAAATACCAAATTCACGCCATACGGGGATTAAAACCCAAAGTGTTTGTGTTGTGCGTGCAGTAAACAGTTATTAGTATATAACTACTGATCCTTTCAACAATGACAGATATAGCACACATTTGGTTTAAATCACCACGTCACACACTTTTACGGTGGGCTGCATGTACATTTAGAAGTACAGACCTGGCTAACGCGATTGGCATGAAATCATTGAACACCTATTTCATAAAATATAATGAGTGACATTCCACATTTTCTATCCACATAGGGGTGAAACCTTGTGGGCAATTAAATTACGTGTCAATCGTCCGAGTCCCAAACAGAGTCCTGAGCCGAGTTCTTAGCCCACGGCTTAGCCGATTAACTGGGCCGTGGCTCATGGTTAATGATAAACTCATTCTGGGCACCGAGTTTCCCTCCCCCATCCACAATTCGTTCGTAAGTGGGGATTACCGAAAAACTAAATGGTCAAAACTTGCCGGACTAAAATGGACGCTACCACCAACTAATAAAAACCTCTGCTGGCTCAATTAGGATTTAAAACCAGGGTTTCCAAAATTCATGGCACGCGAAGTGGGTCCTCATTTTCCCGGTCCATTTACGGAGGATGGGGTTGCGATATTTCATCCACCCACCCCCGATTAATTCCCTTTCGCCTTCCCACCAAATCCTCCCTTCAACAATCCGGTCCGGCTCCATCACACGGGGAAGCAACCCGTTCTGCGAGCCACCCCGTAATGGTAAACACCATAACCCTCATTGGTATGCGGCATGCAACCCTTTCAGGGACGGAGGAGGGGGGGAAAAGGGTTCTCAGGGGTGGGGAATAAGGGGGATAGAACGTCAGGATTGTGATGTGGGTGAGGAGGGGATATGGGAACCAAGAGAGAGAGATGCGTTTGGAAGAGGGGCATTCCGTGTCCTGCGGCTGATGAAATACGACCCGAGGAGGTCGTTCAGCTAAAGCCGCACTATTTTCTTTTTTTTTGTTTCCGCTCAACGCATTACGCGAAATTTATAGCGGGGGTTGAATATAGAAAGGAAATCCACGGAATATGAGGGTTTTCACGGATGGAATGGGTGGCTCAAGGAACTTGAATATTAAAATTTTTAAAATGAATTCAAAATATGATATCAATATTAAATTTCTCCGGGATTCCATTTCCGGGAACACTTATAGCTAAGAAATTCCACTTCATTATTTAATCAGTCGGGATTGCCCTGATGAAAGACATGAAATAAATTGAAGACAGCAATGCGCTAATTGTGTCATTTCAATTGTTTCTAAACCTTAGGTTCATATTCAGCATTATACACTGACCAAGTAAGAGCAAAATTAATAGCGTGAGAAAGTCTGTTACATCCAAAATATAGAACGTTACCCGCTATCCAAATGATACAGTTAAACAACCAGAGCTTCAAATCAAATAAATAGCCTGCCAACTGCTTTCCACAATATGGTTCAACGTTTTCAGACAGTGTACATAAAATATTTACAGGTTTTCTCATTTACCTTTATAAATATTTAGCGAGGATAGAATTTTAGAGTTCAGCCTTTTGATTAGGTTATTAGGTTCTGCTTTTTGTCATCACGGAGAATTGAGCGCGTAGAATAGGCAAAACATCTAAGTGAAAGAGAAGATTGCCTGGTACAGCCAAAACTAAAGAATATCAAAGTGTGGGAGAAGGTGCGATAAGCTTGTGAGATGAAGGCATCTGAGTAGGAGATAAAGTTACATCGGTCACGTGGCCGATGGCTAAATAACGTCCATCAGACGTTATTTAGCCAGTCTAGGTGTTGCAGTAACTAACAAACGTTTTACAACAATTATACCATCATTTTAAAAGAAGATTAATAAAGGCAGACTAGAGGCATTAGAACACATGGGATGGAAAAAAGGGATACTACTAATTAATTCAAAATAACATTCATCGGGCCTCATTTCTCACACCCATCTATATTTTGACATGCCTGTGGCAAAATTTGAGAGGGAGAAAATACCGTCAATGACATGCATTCACGTAATAGTGTTAATAAGCATTCCTCGGAATTTTTACCATACATGATATCTCACAATACACATGTTCCCTTCTTTTCACATAATATTTAAGTATTTTTCCAATATAGATGTCAATATCATATTTTGGATTCATAAGAATTACAACAAATAACATAATATAACTAAGATTAAGCTAAAAAAATGTCGATAATCACGCTAGAGTTTCACGGTGCACGACATTCGATAAATACCAGTAATTTATTCAGGATTACCTTTCCTGCCTCGTGATATCCTCTGTTTTCCAGATTTTAAAAATTAACAATGGCATCCTAGATTACTCATTTTTGTCAACAACTTGTCAATGACAGGTTTCTTAACGAGTGTCTTTTTTTAAATTATCCCATTAATAGCCTTTCAGATGAATTTTGATGGACGTAATAAGGGTTTTAATTGGAATTTTGTTAGTTTTCCGAAGGTGGAAACTATTTCTTAATAAATACAGCATTTTCTATTTGACCGCCAAGACCTTCTTGATGGATTACTTTTCGTTAAATTCCGACCGTTATTATTTCTTAAAGGAATCAGTCTACTAAGATTTATAATGTAAATTTAAAGACCTTTAATCATTGAGAGCATTAACCCTCTAATTGGAATATTACCGGAGATAAACCAGTCAAAGCCATTCCATTACCAATCGCCTTCGTAGTTGGAAGACAGGCAATTGGTAATTGACGTGGTTGCAGTGATGTTTTCCCGGCTAATTTGTCTCGGCATGCCAACGTCTGACTGAGAACAGAGGGATCGCTCCACAAATCTACAGGAATCCGCCTCCTCAACTGGTTGGAAGCGGTTGGGGTGTCGGATTGTTGCTCCCTGGCAATCGGCCAGGAGGAGATAAAGAGGAAGGCGCTCGCTTTCAAGCGATACCTTCTCCAGAGTCCGACCGCTTCGTTCCCAGCGCAGCGGCGGAGCCGTCCGCACCCTTTGTGGACCTGGCGATTGTCTCAAGAGCGATATTTTTTCCGTCGGAGGGTCTCCCGACCACGGCGAGGACGATGAGGGAGAGGGTGGAGAGGAGCCAGAGGATGAACGCCCTCAATGAGAGATGTGCTGTGCATTTCAATGCTCCCCTTCGGAGAATAACTGCGCGCAAAAGGGAGTATCCTGTTGGATCTGCGCCGCGGGAACACTTCTGTACCAGTACTGCACTGACGGATTGCGGTTTCCTCAAAGGAATGAGGCGGCCGCAAAAGCAGTACATTTATCCTAGTAGTTTGGCCATTTAAGGCGCTGCACTGTGGTCTGAAATCTGAAATACCCGTACAAAAGTCCAAAATTGCTTCTTTTGAGGTACACACTTGAAACTTGACATAAACGCTGAAAAATCTATGACTGATCATGGAACAATAAGCCATTTTTGAATGATCTCATCCATTTTTTAGATACAGAGGCCCAAACTTGGCCAAGTGTCCAAAAAACACGCCCTATCTTGTTTTTCTTCAAAAATATTTGAAGTTAAGCTGCCAGTGGAGTTTTGGAAGGATTTTTATGAAGTAAAAAACATTATATTCCGTTAATATGGTACTTTATCTATATGATCTATTAGTTTCGAAGATTTAGGTTAATAATAGTGTGGTATTACGTCACAAAATGGCGGACCCTTTTTCCGGGAAAAATTTGACATAAAGTAGACAATGTCTTTAATATATGAAAATTGCCACCGCAAACCTTTCATGAAAGTATTTAATAAAGATATTTTAAGAATATAAAGCAAAAAACTTGGAAAAAAGTTTGCGGCTGCGAAAATGAAAGCAATTTTTTCGATCGCGCTTCACGGCCCGGCACCGCGACGCGGGGCCTAGAGACTCGGTGACTCCGTTGGATATTTCAAGTTGTTTGGAACTAATTATTGAAAATTGTCATTTTAAGCATGGTGTACAGCACTGGTGCTTTAGATCAAACGATTCCGCAATTGATGAAGTAGTTATTTCTCACTACCCAACGTGAATTTGAACCTGATACCAAAACACAGCATCCTTGCCCGAAGCGGGATTGCATCACGTAACCTTTGGATAGCCAGACAGGGGTGCTACATCGCGTCCTCCTCATGAGACGGTAGCACGAAGAATAAACTATTGAGGATAGTAACAGTTAACCTAAATCAATGTTCTCGAAAATATTCGACGGACTCAAGACGATAAAGGGTGAAGTAAAATGAAATTGATCTAAGCAGTAAATGTCGGAAGTTAATTAAGTATGAACTTTTATTGCTAGAAATTTGCCTACGATCATACAGGGCTCTCTGATCGGGCTATCTTATCTGGAAAAATAAACGTGAAAGCCATTCCCTGATGCAACAGAAATAGACTAGTATAATTCACTAGCTATTCAAGATTTCTCGCCTCTTCCTCACATTATCAGCCCCTGTAGGATGCCATGGAGCCTATTTTAACCCATGTTACCCAGAATTATCTAATGCTACAGACGTGAACGAGATTTAACAGGCAGTTTTGGTTCCATTAGGCATTCCGGATTTCAGTCAAAAGGAGCATTTGAAGCACATGGCGTTCCCTTAATGACTCTTGTGCCATGAAGGTTCTGACCGAGCAATAGCATATTGGAAGCTCAATGGAATTCAAACGATAGTTCATTTTTGACACACAAATTTTAGGATAGACATAAGAATGAAGGACAGAAACAACGACGATTATATTTAAATCTTATAAATAAATTTTTGCCCAAAACTATCGCTTAATGAGTATTTTTCCAGGGAACGAAATGGTAATTAATTATAATTTCGAACTACCACGTCTCTTTGCACATATACGCTTAACAATATCCAAGGCTAGAATTAAAGGTACAGTTGGAATTTTTACGAATTAAATAATAATAAAACTGAGATAAAATAGAATTTTCAAAAATACCAGCTGAAAATCAAATTTCTAGCAATTAGACTGCCTCAAAAAAGTGAGAAATATGAAAAATATGAGAATTATGAAAATTTTGAGAAAAATGTGAGGCTTACGCATGCTATCAGCGGAATTATAATTTCACCAAAGCATTCGCTAAAAGGAGATAATACTCTTGGTCATTAAGTGCCACTCAGTTGGTGGATAGTTGCTTTATATGGAAAGGAAGAAATTGTTGAAAATAAAATTGCCGTTTGATTTAACCTGCTGTTAATAGTATTGTATAACTAACAAAACGCAGTGTGAATTGATACGAGCATATATGAGGGAGAGAGGCAAAAGCCAGCGTAATGATTAATTCAAACCTGCCGTTAAAACAACTTTTTACTTCCGCATTAATATTCCAAATAACGCATTCACTTCCAGACATATGACCAAGTACATCCTTTTTTCTTAGGAGCAATATGCGACTCAATGCGTAGTATACATCCAAAGCTTTACTTAAGTCCTTTGTACCGTATTTTTGGTATTGTTATTTCTGTGTTTCAGGCAAATTTAATCAAACGATAATCACCATGCAACGCACAAATTAGCCCAAGGATCAGAAACATCAGAGCAAACATTCCTGATATATTCCACGAGAAACAATAATGTGCCCTTTTAACCTAAGCTACATTCACGGCGGTTTTTGTAGCTGAAAACCACTGAAATATGGCCATTGTGAGCCAGTATCCTGACATCTGAATTAAATAATAACTAATTAACTAATTAACCAATAAATTAGAATTTCATATCTATGCGTTGCATAAATTGTTATTACAAAATCTCATCCAATCGGATCGTAAATATAAAGCGGCATATACTTATCCTTTTTCTGTCATTAGTTTACCGATTTAAATACCCTTTCTGACATGAATAAAACAACACTAGTCTAATTTTCAGAAACTTGACTTCAAGTTAATAGCCATTAAAAACGAATGGAAGGTAAGGCAACGAATCTTGAAGGGTTCATTTTGCCGAAATGTGAAATTAAAAATTAAACTTTGAGTCCAGATTTTCTCCGAGACCTTTAACCCGCGATGGCACGCGTGGGCGGGGATTCCCCGCCCGATCGAAAAAAAAATTCCTACTCAGCACACTGCAGCCTCTTCTGTTCGACACTTCTTCTAATCTACTATTTCTGAGCACCTTTCAAGTTAAAATCCGTAAATACGAATAAGAATCTTTGTATCACATTTTATTTCGTAATGGTCGAATCCCCGCCGGCGCGTGCTATCGCGTTACAAAATCTGCTTGCGGAGTTTTTGAGACTTGACTCGATCGATGTCGCAGTTTATCTTCCTATTTCGGTACATTTTTTTGCCCGTTACATTGTCCTAGGAGAGAACGACTTAGGTATGGGTGAGTAGAACAATTGGTTTCGACGCTAGGACGTACATATTTCTCTCCAATTCAGTTTGAAAAGAACTCGTGAGGGAAGCATACGCTAGTTCCATTTGGTGATCGCTACCTAGTATTCAACCCCTTGTACCAGTGCACCTTGCGAAATAAATTATATCTGTAAGTTATTGTAAATTTACATTCGTAGAGAATGTCACAACTGTAGTTTCATTTCTATTGAAATGTGTTCATAAATTTGCCATAAGTAGCTCTCTTTTTTTCAATAAGGAATCAAAAAGCCGAGCATACACTTCCCGACCATGAGTGAGCCTGAAAGACATAACATACTGAGAATGCTTGACAGTGAGAGTGAAGGGGAATATGCAGATTTGAGTGAGAGTGACGATGAGGAATGTGACAACACTATTTACCGTTCGGACCACGAATCATTTTCTGAGGAAAGTGAAGATGAGCAATTGCCCGGAACAAGAGCTTCTTCCTTCGTGGGAAAAAAAGGAGTGACTGAGTGGTCTGCTGTGAAGCCAGCTAAAAGATCCAGAATTGAGAGATGCAATTTGCTGCAACGTCTACCTGGACCTCTGGGTAACGCCCGAAATGTATCGGATATTTTGGATTTTTGGCACATTTTTTTTCCAAATGATATATTATCAGATATTGTATCCTTCACAAACACAAAAATTCGAAGTGTGCAGGGTAGTTTTCTGCGTCAAAGAGATGTAAGGGAAACGGACCTCATTGAACTGAAGGCCCTTTTGGAATTACTGTATTTAGCTGGGGTGCAAAAGTCGAAACATAAAAATCTTTTTGATCTGTGGAGAGCAGATGGAACAGGAACTGAATATTTTAGACTTGTAATGGATGTAAATAGGTTCAAATGTTTGCTAAGAATGATGAGATTTGATAACATCCACGAAAAAAATGAATTGAAGAAAAAAGACAAATTTTCCTCAATTAGGGACATTTTTGAAACTTTTGTCAGTAATTGCCGGAATCATTACAGTATGAGTGAAGCAGTTACAGTTGATGAGATGCTTCCACAATTCCGGGGTAGATGCAGTTTCCGTGGTTACATGCCGAACAAGCCGTCTAAGTATGGGATCAAAATATTTGCCTGTTGTGATGCAATAACATTTTACACCGGAAATATGGAATTGTACGTTGGAAGACAAAATCAGGGACCAGATAAAATTGATTACAAGCCAGACTCAGTGGTGAAAAGACTGGTTCAGTACAGTTATAACACTGGAAGAAATGTCACCCTTGATAACTAGTTCATGTCCTACCCGTTAGCACTTGATCTTCTAAAAAATGGTCCAACAAAAGTAGGAACGATAAGAAGAAGTAAGGGTGAGATTCCACCCAGTTTTATCGCTAAGTCGAATGATAGAGTAGTCGGAAACAGTATTTTTTGTTTTCAAAAAGAAGTGACGCTAGTGTCATACAACCCTAAAGCTAACAAAGTTGTATTGCTCTTATCAACAATGCATCGAGATGACATTTTGGATCCTCAAACGAATAAACCTGAAATTGTAATGTATTACAACTCCACAAAAGGTGGTGGGGACGTTTCAGATCGTTTACAGTCCACTTATAGTGTGTCTCGCATATCATGCCGATGGCCGCTAACACTTTTTTTTACCTTGTTGAACATTGGCGCGATCAATAGCGTTGTTATTTACAGGGAAAACTCAGGTAAATGTGTTAGTCGTACGGAGTATTTGAATAACCTTGTTAAACTTTTGACCAGATATTACATGCTGAAAAGGGAGAAACAGCAAAATATCCGATTATCTCTGCGACTCCGGTTGCGGGAAATATTGGGTATACCTGAGAGAGACGATAACATGAGCCACAATGCTGATGGCCGATGTGCTTACTGCCCTTCTAAAAAAAATAGAAAAACAAAGACAGCATGCAATACCTGTAAAAAGCCCATTTGCCGTGAACACTCAGGTTACCAGAGCTGATAATTCAACTGCACATCATGTTACCAAAATGCCTGCGGAGATGATGATTGATTGTGAGCTGTAAATAGTAATGTTTGTCTTTAATCAGAAAATATTCTCTTATGTTCTCCATGTTCATGGCTTAAAAATGAATATCATTCCTTTGTTGAACATTTTTTCGACCGAAATTGCCGAATAAATCTTCTTTGTAGTACTTATTATTGTTTATTTAGCCATGTACAACCCGTCGGTCTTTTCCCCGCCCCGCGTGCTACCGCGTTACAAGAAAAGCGCGTGCTACCGCGGGTTAACCTTCTACGACCTGAGAGATTGAAAAATAAGGTAATTGGTGTTCCAAAATATGGAATACGAAAGAGGTTCCTCAATATCAAAAGAAGGTTCTTTCGAAAATTAATTACCATGCCCATCAGCCATGTTGAAGCACAGGTGAAGGCAATTTCAATTAGAGGCGAGAGAATTTCATAGGGACTGAAAACGTACACTCAAAGTCGTGAGACCTATAATATTCGACATACTTAACGTTGAGAGAAGCTAGTCGTAGATTCCATCCTCTTCAGTAATTTTTCTTAAGTTCTTCCAACCATTCTGCGTAGTAAGTGATCTTAATTAAACACAGATGAACGAGAAGTGCCCATTCCTGTAATGAGATGAACTTGATACGTTTTACTACGCTTAACAGTTCAAGAGTAGCATCTCACGCCACTTCCTTCAATCAGAGAGTGATTCATTACCCAAGTTTGGCCAACTGTAATAAGATTGAACGCTGTTTCTCGCTGCGAAGCCGTATCCACAGGGAATATTTTGCGAACGCCATTGATTTCTTAGCGATTCCCTTAGCAATTAAAGCCCCCTGCATTAAATATATCAATTCCTGGCTTCTGCCACAAGGTTTTGCAAATTACACTATAGTGTCAAGGAACTTTATAGTAGAAGTGTACGTATGCTGCGACTTGTGCTCTGTAGTTGCGAAGTTAATTTATTAAAGCACTCTATTTATTGCAACATTAAATATGTAGATGTAGATTGTAATAGAGGTGGAGTTCCTCACAACGGAGGCCCTGAGGCACTTAGACCCATTGGTCCATTGTGCTAACCACCCTTTTGAAGAAGTCACCCATAAAGGCCGATCGCCCTGCTAAAGGCCAACAGGTCCCCGATGGGGATTTCCCTTACCTCCCTGGGTTCCAAAAATGGGGAGCCCAGGTACCTGTTTCGAGTCCTCATCACCGCAGGGCACTCGCATAACATGTGGGATGTGGTTTCATCCTCTTCTTCGCACCACCTACATCTAGGGGAATCTACGATTCCCAGGAGGTGCATGTGCCTCATCACCTGGTAGTGCCCCGTGAGGAGTCCCACTACCGTTCGTAGTTGACCCCTGTTTAGTGACAGGAGTCTTTTGGCAAGCCCAGGCCTAGGCTCTTCAATGTGTAGTTTGGCCTGTCTAAGGCCTGGTGCAGCTCGCCAGATCTCAGAATGTCGGGTTAGCCCCCACATTCTAATTTCTGCCATCCCTACCGACGTGGCAATAGGTATGATTGGCTCTGGACCAATCGGATCTCGTCTGGAACCGGCCCTTGCCAGCTCATCAGCCATCTCATTTCCAGATATGCCTGCATGACCAGGCACCCAGAAAAGTTCCACCTTGCCGCATCTGCCTATATCATTGAGTGCCTCACGACACTCCTGCAGCAGCTGTGATTTGCACCATGGTGATGTCAGCGCCTTTAAAGCTGCCTGACTATCCGTGCATATGTGTATCGGTCTGTTAAACATCCCGATTTCCTTAATAGCATACGCGCAGGTCAGAAGTGCATATACCTCTGCCTGGAACACCGTAGCATATTTTCCCAAAGGGATTGAGAGCTTCCTTGGTGTGCTACAACTGTAGACCCCTGCTCCCGCTCTTCCTTCTTTCCTAGAGCCGTCCGTATACCATACCTCGGCCCCAGAATGAAGTTCTTTCCCCTTTCCCCTAGCCCACTGTTCCCTATCCGGGAAGTGGGTTTTGAAGTAGGGGGGTGTTTGGTTGAACCTGGCTATCATTCCATCACTGCCCATCCCGAGAATGGGACTCGACTTCATGAGCTCTGTCCAAACTTGTCTGTGACCATAGGAACTTCCTTTGTCATACCACTGTCCCATACATTTGAGACGATAAGCCGCTGTCTTTGCCTGCACCTCAGCTTCCACATGGAGTGGAGCGAGGTTCAGCAGTGTTTCCAGCGCCAGAGTTGGGGTTGTTCTCATAGCCCCTGAAATGCCCATACAGGCCAATCTTTGAAGGTGGTTCAGTTTGTTCCCAGCAGTTTTGAGCCGGACTCTCTTCCACCAAACTATAGAGCAGTACAAGAAACTAGGTTTAATGACTGCCGTATAAATCCATCTAATGGCTTTTGGCTGAAGTCCCCATGTTTTACCAAGGGTCCTCCTGCACATCCATAAGGAGGCACAAGCTTTCTTTGCCTTGGTCTCCAAATGCTCTCCCCAGTTAAGCTTGGAGTCCAGAATAACCCCAAGATACTTGACCGATGGTGAGGGATATAAAACCTTTCCCTGCAAAGAGGGAGGTCTAAAGCCCTCCATTTTCCTTCTATTGGTAAACAATACAAGCTTAGTTTTCTCCGGATTTACAGTCAGCCCTGTTTCTGCACACCACCCCATTGCCTTATCCAGGGCTTTCTGCATGAGTCCAGAGACAGTATCAAGGTACTTTCCAGTGATGATTATAGCCACATCATCTGCGTACCCTTGAGTGTATGCGCCAGTCCTATTCAATTCTAAAATAAGACTGTCGACTACCATATTCCAGAGGAGTGGAGATAACACTCCTCCCTGAGGGCAGCCTCGAGTCACAGCTACCTTCATTGAACTGTCTCTCAATACTACTTTTACAGTTCTTTGTTCCAACATGTATCTAATCCAGCTCACAATGTGAGCATGGATACCATGTCTTCCTGCAGCAATGCATATTTGATCGAAGGACGTGTTATTAAATGCTCCCTCGACATCAAGAAATGCCCCTAGTCCGTACATTCCGTGTTCCAGCACTCCCTCAATCCTGCTAACAAGATTGTGGAGCGCTGTCTCCACGGATTTTCCCTTCTGGTAGGCATGTTGATACAGGTGCAGGGGGTGATCCCTTAATGGCCCATCCCTTATGTATCTATCCACTATCTTTTCTAGTGTCTTCAGTAGAAAAGACATCAGACTGATTCCTCGAAAGGAGTCTGCTCTTGTGTAGTCAGTCTTACCTGGTTTAGGTATGAAAACCACCTTGGTGACCCTCCAGGCTTTCGGAACATATCCATAAGCCAGGCAGGAGCGAAATATTCTTACCATTGGAAGGAGGAGCAGATCCTGCCCTTCCTGAAGGAGTGCAGGAAATACCCCATCCTCCCCAGCAGCCTTAAAGGGGCTAAAACTCATGATTGCCCATTTTGTAACTGTGTACGTCACGATGCTGGAGGAAAGTCTCCATTCTGTCCGAGCCGGACGGATGGGATTCCTCCCATGATGCATCTCCCTCAACTCCCTGGAGCCTGGAAAGTGGGTCTCCAGCATTAGCTTTAGTGCTTCCTTGTCGGAAGACGTGAAGTCTCCCGAGGGAAGCAGCAGAGAACCAACCCCCGCTTCTGAGTCTTTCGATAGGATCTTATGAAGTCTTGCCATCTGTGGAACAGTCTCTACACTCTCACAGAAGCTCCTCCATGAGTCCCTTTTACAGAGCTTGATTGCTGCTTTGTACCTCCGTTGGGCAACTTTAAAGTTTTCCCAATCCCGAGGCATTCTTGTCCTCTTTGCTTTATTAAAGAGTTTTCTAGTCTCTCTGCGGAGACCGTCTAATTCTGCTCCCCACCAGGGTAATTTACACCCTTCCTTCCTGGTCCTTAGGGGGCAGCTGTCTTCGTAGGATGTGATGATGCTTCTCTGTAGATAATCAACAGCAGCATCTACCTCATCCACATTTCTAAACTTGCACTGAGGTGCCCCCTCTAGGGCAGCTCCCAGCCTTTCTCGATATAGTCCCCAATTGGTAGTCCTCGGGTTTCTATATGTTATTTCCCTGTAATTGGATTCTAAAAGAGTGAAGAGTATGTGTCTGTGGTCGGACAAAGTTATCTCCCCTGACACTCTCCACCCATCAATCCTGTGCAGCAGAGAACTGGTGCACAGTGTAATATCTATCACCTCCTGCCTAATGCTATTTGCAAAGGTAGGTTGTGATCCTTTATTGAGTATTTGTAACTCCGTAGACATAAGATACTCCAACAGTGCCTCTCCCCTTCCGTTGGTGCTCCCACTCCCCCACACAATGTGGTGCGAGTTAGCATCACAACCGATCAGAAGATCCCACTTGTTGGTCTTACAGTGACTCACCAGCCTCTCCATCTCATTTGATGGTGGAGGAGCCGGTGCATCGTATGGCAGGTAGGAGGAGCAGATGACCACCCTCTTCCTGTTCTCACGTTCCCCCAGGGTCAGCAGAACTGCTGTCTGATCCCTTGTGGTAAATTCCGATAGATGCAAGGCACTTATCCCATTCACATAGATACAAGATCTAGGCCTATCAACAGTGGTACAGTAATATATTTTTCCGCCTGTCATGCTCAGGCCCCTGACTCTTCCCTGGAAAGCCCAGGGTTCCTGAATCAGAGCTATTTTGACCATACCTTCAGAGAGTATCCTTTGCAGAACCCCTGAGGCAGCCTTACTGTGTTGTAGGTTGGCCTGAAGCACGGCTATGCCAGTCATGGTTCGGCCCCGCCCACATCTTCTTCCTCCCTTGTCTCCTTCTCTTCGAGGGGGTATGGAGCCTTCCCTTAGGCCACTACCCACAGGGGCTCCCGAGTCAGACTCTACCCCCATGGGGGAGACCAGGCTTGGTGCCTCCTTGAAGGTGGGCCCAGAGAGGTTGAAAAGGATGTCGTCCTCCTCTCCCCACGAAGGGTATGAGGGGCAACTGGGATGTGTGGGTCTCCCAGAAGGAACCCCCACAGGCAAGGTTAAGGTAGTAGAGGGTGCGTCCCGACTAGGATCCCCATCGGGGCTCTCCACCGGTATCGCATCCCCCAAGGAAGAAGCGTCCCGACTGGGATCCCCATCGGGGCTCTCCACCGGTATCGCATCCACCAAGAAAGAAGACAGACTACAAGAGTCCATGTGAAGAGTGCGCCTGTCAGCGCCCTCCATAGTTTTGTTTGAGGGTTCCATGTTTGGTCCCACGAGTAGCTAGGGAAATATGGTGTCCGCCCATGCAGAGCCCCGCATGCATGGGTAAGGCTAAATAAAACCGGAGGTCGCCCAGTATCCGGAGTCTCTCTGTTAGTGACTTCTTACCCTCCGCCCCGCAGATGCGGTCACCCTTAGCACAGAGACGCACCATGGTGATGGGAGCTGTTTATTGACCGCCAGGTCTAGATCCGTCATGTTCAGCGATACCAGGGGCACCTCGAGGAGGATGTGGCTCTTCACCACGCATGACGGTCTTGGTGGTCCATAGGCATGTTCTGCCCTTGTCCCTCCCTGGAGTCACTGACCCCTTACCCCCTGTTGGATGGGATGTAAGACCATGAGCCACTTTGCGCCTTTGGAATAAGCTGATTCCGACGTCAGTCTTCACGTCATCCTTCCTCCGTTTTATTTTATCCTACCTCTTTGCTTTTTTATAATTACCTTCCGCTTCTAAATGCCTCAAATCACCATTTCCATCGTTTCTCCCAAAATGTTTAAACATTAAATATAGTTATATCTGTGATTATGAGGAATGTTTCTACAGGCTTGATTTTCCTCGTCACTTTCCAACTAACGCAACAGGCATCAAGTGTCATCCATTAAGCAAAGGGACTCCAAGTACAGGTGGATATTAAACCCTCATCATAAATGAAGATCTAAAATTTTCGCTGATTTCCTTCGAAGACGGCAGATTATTCCTGTTTCGTAAAATAAGACGGCAAATTTGGGTATGCGAACTCCACATTACAGTGTGGGAAATATGTTTAATATATAGTTACAATGGGTACCTATAGATTTTCTTAATGCGATGCGGATAACTTAAAGATGATACACAATGGGTGAACCTTTTCATATATTAATTATTCTTATTGGGTTCTTATTACACGTATTATAGACTAACACGAGAGCTGTCGTCAAATAAAAGCAGCAAAAGCATTTTGGGAGAAACGATGGAAATGGTGATTTGAGGCATTTAGAAGCGGAAGGTAATTATAAAAAAGCAAAGAGGTAGGATAAAATAAAACGGAGGAAGGATGACGTGAAGACTGACGTCGGAATCAGCTTATTCCAAAGGCGCAAAGTGGCTCATGGTCTTACATCCCATCCAACAGACGAAGCAACGAGTTTGAAGGTGAAGGATCCTCCACATAGTACTCAAGTAATATTGAGTAGTAGGCCAAAGAAAATAATTATCCATGGTTTAAGTGGGAAGCCGGTACGCCAGCAAATACAGAAACTCGATCCTCAGCAGAGATTTAGAAATATATATTTGTGAGGAGCCCAGCCAAAAAGGGCAAAAGAAGATTTTATTTGCGAAAAGAAAATTCTACTTACAGCTGTATATACAAGCGTGGAGGCAAGGAAAACAACTCGATCCTCAGCAGCGATCAAGAAAATTATATCTGTGAGGAGCCCAGCCAAAAAGAACAAAAGAAGATTTTACTTGCGAAAAGAAAATTCTACTTACAGCTGGATATACAAGCGTGGAAGTAAGGAAACAATTCATTGAAACATACATCTGGAGCACTGTTCTTTACGGAAGAGTGGCATGGACGATAACAGCAGCAGAGAAGTCAAGGTTGGAAGCATTTGAAATGTGGTGTTTCAGAAGAATGATAAAGTAATGGATCGATCGAGAAACATAGGAAGAAGTCTTAAGAAGAGGGAGAGAAAAGATAAGTGTCATGAAAACCTTAAGAAAAATACGGGACAACTTGATCGGCCATATCATGAGACATGGTGGCCGGATGAAGGCAATCGTCGAGGGAAAAGTAAACGGGAAGAACGGCAAAGAAAGGACTCGTATGAGGTATATGGAACAGGTCGTGAAGGATTCAAAAGAGAAGAATTACGTTAATATGAAGAGGTTGGCCGATCGAATAATCGAGTGGAGGACTGCGTCAAACCAATCCTAGGATTGTGATGGATGATGGTGATGAAAACGGTCAGGGTGGGATCTCATGGACCATTCCGGCCAGGTGGCGGCGAGGTAAAGTTGCTAATACTAGGGTCGCGGGTTCGAGTCCCACCTGGGTGGGTTTTTCTCCACCTAGGGCATGGATGTTTGTGAAGCTCAGCTGGTTCAGCCCCTGGGAAACCTGATGACAGGCAAATGCCTATCGGGATCCCAGGGGTATATGGGCCAACAGAACATCCGGACGCAAAAAAAAAAATTCAACTTATGCCACTTGTGAACTAATACAAAACACTTCTATTTTACCTCATTGAGAATATGTTGTACTACCATAACCTTTTGCGTCATTCAAAAAGCCTATTCTTTTTTCCCTTTCCCAGCCATATGCCTCGCGACCTTAGGTCAATCATCTCCTTTAAGCCCCGCATTCCCCTACTCTTAATAAGTCTTAGGAAGAGTAGGAGAAGATAGAAGTCTCATGAAATCCTTAAGAAGAAGACGGGACAACTTAATCGGCCATATGTTAAGATACGATGGCCTAATGAAGACAATCGTCGAGGTAAAAGTGAGCGGAAAGAAAAGAAAAATAAAAAATGCAGGCCTCGTATGAGATATATGGCGCAAGTGGTGAAGGATGCGAAGGAGAAGAATTACGTAAATATAAAAAGGTTATGATAGGAGAAACCATTGAAGAGCTATGTAAAACCTAGGATAGTTCACTGTAGATGAAGAAGATGAAAGAAAGACCTAGAATAAAAATATGAAGTGGAGAGAGATTTAAAAGAAGATAATTATGTAAACATGATAAGAGAGAAGAATGTCGGGTAAGCGAGGTAGATGGAGAAAATGAACAACTATTTTGGATAGAATGGTGAAAGGTGGGAAGAATACGGAGCTACAAAAGGACATTATTTTTTTTAAATAGGGGCCATAGGATGAATTTAATGACGATTTCATTGAACCTTAACAACCATAGCCATAGTTATAATAATAATGATAAAATAATGTAAATAAGAAGAGTTTATCCGATGATAGAATCATATGAAGACCCGCCTTATATTCTACTGATTGATTAAAATAGGACTGATGATGACTCTGAATAAATCTGCGAGTCCCTTGAGCTCTCATAAGCTGCATTCCCTCCAGAATTAATATTCATTCGAAGCTGCGCACCTTCGGAATGCGATCAAGATGCGATGAGTTTCTCGGGTGACCTACTGCGTGAGAAGCCTCCTTCAATCGCGGCCGGGAAGCCGAGACTTGTGGAGCTGGCCGATGGAAGAGAGAAACGGGAACGCAAATGCAGCGGGCGCACTTAATAAAGAGCGGTGGCGCCGAGGATGCCCGGGAAGGGACGGGCCGGGTCGGTGGCTCTAGCAGGGAGAGTGAGGGACCCAACCGGGAACGGAGGGATGAGACCCTTTTCATCTCGGAGCGCAGGGAGTGCCAGATAAACTCTAGCGGCGATGGAAGTTGGCGAGGGCCACCCCGGTGGTTCATTCCGAGGGCAGGCTTGGAAGGAGGCAGGAGATTGCGGGCTTTCGATATCCAACTAACGAATCGTGCTGGCCGCAATACCGCAAGAAAAGAACGCAAGCGTAGATTGAACTGGTAATCAGGAAGAGTAGTCCACTATACGCTCAGAGCAGTAAGGAAGCACACCAATTGGCCACTTAGGAGACAATTGAATATTAAATTAGTTCCATGATTAGCATATTCAGCTATATACAACTGTATGAGTACGTACAAAATTAACAGCACCATTCACAGTTCGACATAACAAATTGGATAAGAAAAATGCAAAGGTAATACATGTCTATATGTGTTATGTATTATTGTCATGCAACCCTGTAACCCCAATGTAACCCTGAAAGAGACTCATTCGAAGAGTGGATGCCACATAAAAGTATCTGATACCGCAGGTAGTCAAACCAGAATCATTGACATGCAAGATCAGAATCCAATAAACTACATCAAAGTGATCCCACAACTATAACATCATAAGCCAATGTGTTTCATTTCGCAATGATGTAAGATAACGCTCATTACAGGTTCATTCTTGTAATGTCGCAGTAAAGTTGAATGTAAGGTGGTTTTACTGCTTACATCGCACCATCTACCTCAAATCTCAACATAGAAAACATCCGTGGACGAGGCGCGCTTCAAACCTACGTCCTTTGTCATTCATCGTCCTAAATGGAAGAAGGGTGGACTTCGAATCATCGGTTCGCAGCCTCGGAGTGGTAGTGGACCAAAAGCTAACTTGGAAGCATCATGTTTTATGTGTGTGCAAAAAGGTTAACTCTCTCATGTACCGCCTCAATTACTTCAGGAAAAGTACCACTAAAGCGCTGAGGAAGCATCTCATTGAAACGCTTCTCTTCCCCCTTGGTGGATTGCTGCTCTGTGGTCATTTGCGACATTTCAAAGGAAATGAATCTCAAGCTTCATAGATTAGTCAATACAAGGATAAGGTATGTCTTCGGCCTTAAACGGGACGTGCGCATCACACCTTACAGGCGCGATTTGAGCTGGTTCACAGTAAAGGAACGTAGGCATTACTTTGCCGCCTGCCTCATGTACAAAATACTAAAAACTGGGCTACCAAACTACTTAGCCAACAATTTCTCTGCTTATCACAGCACCAGACCTGTGAGGGGTGATATCCCGCCCCTGGCGATACCTCGCTGCTCCACGGAGACGCTTCGTAACTCCTTCTACATCAGCTCATCTTATTTATGGAATACACTACCATCTCACGTGCGAAACGCTCCCTCATTCACAACATTCAAGACTCATTTGCGAATACAAATTAACACCATAGAGGGCGAACCCTAAATTCTGCCTATTTATAATCTATATCTATAATTGTAATCTGTTACTCATTGTATTTTATTTATTCATTATCTGTTATAACTACTTAAAGATTTATTGTACAATATAATGTACGCAAATAAAAATCATCTATCTATCTATCTATCCTTTGGGCTAGCAGACCGATTGTTAACAAGTTGACATGAACGACCTTAACTTTGCGTCTTTAGATGCAGCAAAGGGTTCGCAGGTAGCAGTACTATTTTATGCATACGAAATATTGCACTCTTCCGATATTGCAAAATATCGAAACCAGCGTGAGGATTCTTTGCAGCTAAAAATCAAACTGCTCTAAAATATGGATCTCGTAAGTCGCATTCGATATATCGTAATACCCACCAGCCCTTTAAATCTTCGATATGTAGAGGCCTTAGAAATGGATGCAAGTCTCCTGGGAAATTGTATAGCCTTGGAGATGCGCTCCTGAATCTTCCTCGGTGTGCATCAGCTCGCTATAAAACGTGTCCCAGCCACATGCGCGCGCGCAGCCTAAGGTAGGGGAATGCAAATGTTTGCCAGCCCGAGTAAAGAAGGAAATGTATGGGAAGGCAGCCGGCGGGAGAATGATGGGATCTCCTAAAGTAAAATGAAATTCCGAAAGAAAAAGCTCGTCCACCGAGTAGGATGAAATCCATGCACGAGGGAAAACACGAAGGAAATAAGTGCTCATCATCACAGGTCATCAATCCATCAAGATTAGTTTCACACAGCTCTTCATTCGGTTCTCCTATCGGCTAATCTCTTCATTTTCACATGATTTTCTTCAGCGTCCCTTGTAATGCTCCATACGTTGCATACGAGGCCTTCATTTGCAATTCTTCACTACTACCTAGATTACTGTCTTCACCACACCATCAAGAAATACCCGAATAGGTTGTCCAGTCTTCCCTTTAATGCTTTCATCGAGCTTCAATTTTCTTCCTCTTTTCTTCGTTTCCAAATCAGAGCCGAGAGAGTTAATTACGCATTGAATGGTTTAAAAAAACTCAAAACTATCACTGGTAATTTAGCGGAGAAAATCTACGTCAATCGGGGAAGACAAAGTAAAAGTAGAGCTGTCTCTCAATTATTGCAATGCAGGTAGATTGACTGAATAAACAATGATGATATGGGAAAGCAGGTGAACTGGTTTTACAAAAGGTAGACATCCGAAAAAATAGTAAATATGTCCTCCTTTTGAGCAAAAATGTCTGTTGAAAAGATATTTTCAAGCCATGGTCAAGAATTCTAGAGCATTCTTCAGATTCATAACTATTGATTTCATTAATCTAGCCACATATGTGTTAAATCCCGAACCTTCCGATTACCATCCGAAAATTCAGCGGGGTGTGATTACCTTGATCAAGTTATAACTTCCTCACAGGTTCAATCTGAATCACCACATAAGCCTTTTAATTTGGGCTGCACTCAATCTAAGTTCCGTTCTCGAGGTCACGTACTGGCTAATCCGATTGTTAGCAGGCAATTGTAGTTACTACGGGGGGGGGGGTATAGGGGGGGGGTATAGGGGGGGGGGGAGTCGACGGACAGCTGATGTCATTCCCACAATTTGGTATCGAAGGGTAGTGATGCTGAGGTTGGGATTTATAGGGATAGGAGGGAGGTTGTAGAGGAATTCGACGCCGGAGCTCGCCTGCTGTCAGTACGGCTACGACAGTGTTTGAGTACTTTTTATCCGATGGTTTCTTCTGCAATTGTTCCAATTCAATTTTCCCAAAATGACAGTCTTCCTGTGACTTTCGTGATTCAATATAACTCCTATTTAGTTGAAGTTTTCTTTTCAGAATTTTCACCAAGTACCTTTGTCCTGCTTCTACTAGAAATCGATCCCTTTCCCATATTTTTCATCTTCGTCATTCTTTTGTGACAGAAATTATCTAATGTCTCCAGGTTTTCCTTTACTTTGGCTATTATTGCCCACTTCTGACAGCGCACGCTTCAGATGTGCATTTCAAAACAGTATTCCTTTACTTTTACGCTTCTGTTTTCGCAGTAATAATGCTTCTCTTACGGTAGAATACCCCGAAGAAAGATTGCCACAGAGAAAAAATAAATACCTTGACAGAGAATCGAACCAAGATTCTTTAATTTCCGGCGTAAGTGCTTTATCCAGCTAAGCTACCAAGACGTCATTCTTTCCTCAAGGATTTCAGGGAGAGAGGTATGGGTTCGATTCATGGCCAAGGTGAATTATTTTTTTCACAGTGAACATTTTACTGTTACACATATCAACGGGAAACTACTTAAAGGTTTTCTGTAGCCAGTTCGCAACCTTAAATTTGTATGGTTCCTTCTTTCTCTTTTATGATCTACTGACGATGCAACAAATATCGAGCGATAAAAATCTGTAAGCGGTATAAAATTACGAGATAACAGAAGAATATTTCTTACTTTTTAACACATAACTCATAGGTTCCAAGCAAAGGATTATGCATCCGAAGACCTTCCGTACTTCACAAGAAAACGCATGATTGAACTCCAACATTGCCAACTGATCCAGAGTGAGAAATTGCCGAAATCAATCCCAAGTCCCCAGCGAATCCACGCCTCAATACGCCTTCGAAAGAGGTGTCCTACGGTCTTCGAGACCAAAGCTCAATGGTTTCACGCTCGATTCATTTCCACGGGAGTCATCAATTTCCTGGGAGCTCCGAAATGCCTCCGCATGAACTGTCGCAGGCAATAAAATGAAGCTCCAATGGAAGAAAAAAACATTCGAACGCATTTCAGCAAATCCAGTCGCCTGCCCGCAAGCCCGGACGGAGAAATCACGCGAAACCGCCACGGCGAGGAAAATAGCCGGCAGGAATGGCGAAGAAAAGGATCGTGAACGTCTACCGCGGTCACTTTTACGCCCTCCTAAAGCGTCTCCTCCCACTTTTATCGATCTGAAAAGGAGACGGCTAATCTCGGGTGAAAATAATACGAATTTAACGAGGATGAATGGGTTTCTCTGGCCGAATGAAATGCCTATCTGTCTGCCTTCATACCTAAACATCCGCACCAAAACAGTTCAGTAACTCCGACAGTAAACCATTCTATCCCTGAAATCAAATACAAAACATATTAAGCAATAATATTTCCATTTGTAACGTTGCAATATGACACGACTCTAATTCAAATTTTAAAATGAGAAATGATGAAAAACGTGTGTTTTTGGCAGTAAAAGATAGAATAATGTTAATGGAAAAAAGTAATAAGAGTCATAATGGAAAAAACAAACTTTGCGAATTTCACTGATATCATTTAATTACGACCCGGGTTTCAACAATTTATGCCATATTCAGGTAATCTCGGGTGAAGAAGGCATAAATTGTCGAAACCCGGGTCGTGATTAAATTATAGATCAATCTATCAGTAACACTCGCCAAGTTTATCTTTCCATCATGGAAAAGTTTCACAGAATCACCCCTGAAACATTTTTATTATGAGTCATAATCTTGAAATATTATACAGAATCTTTCTTACAGACATTTGAAATTTCCATCTCTTAGCTTCATAAAGGACTCATTATAAATATCTCGTCACATTTATAAAAACCAACGTAGCATGTTGTTCATAACACTACCATCAAGTTACTCAAATCTCTGCCGATTGTTAAACTATGTCATCAAAATTTTCAACGTTCTTCCTTCATATTCCAAGCTTACACTAGCTTCTCTACTAACTCTTTTATCCTCCTGCTATATCTATTTACGTAATCTTTATCCATTTCCCTTCCCAACTTCGAATTTTTTATAACCTTCCTCGCCATATCCAGCTATTTGTCTTCTCCATGAATATGAAAATCCTCGTGAACCCGATTCTTTGGTGAACAAGATAGCTGCACTTATGAAGAGAAAAACTCCACTGGCTGTAAATGCAATGCTCGTTTAACTGCGTTTCAATGCTGATTAACGTCCCGTGCAACGGAAAGATCTCTGGACCAGGAATGCTTTCTACGCAATATCCGAATGAGACTTCCCATCAAATCCTCGTCCGGCATCGAACCCGGTCTCTTAGGATGGATCTACATCCTCATTTTTGGCTTCAAATATGTCTCCACTTTGAGGCACCTCTGACCGGGATGTGATGAATGAAAAATGAGTAATGAAAAGAACCAAGTGTAAGCATTAGCCAGCTCTTCACGAAAGGTACCAAGAGGACTAAAGCTTAACGTCCCAGCCGACGTACGGTGTTCTGGATTGCCATCTACACTGAAATAAATAAGGAATTCCATTGAAGGTTGAGCTATTATTCGACTGCGGTTCCTTAGGGTGGTGACCCTTCCTTTACTCTCTAATATGTGGTTTCAAGTCTGTATCCGCACTTATAAGGGTTTCCTGACCGAAAGTAGAGATACAAGAATGGGAATGAAAGGGTAGGGAAAGAGGAAATAATATAAGCGTCGGGACTAGACTGATCTTAACGAAAGGCACCATGGGGACCATGGCTTAACGTCCCATCCAACAGACTGATTACTGAACTCGAATACTCTCCACAAAACACTCAATGGGGTCGTTTACCATAATTTTTCATTGCCGAATCTGATAGAGTTTGTAAAATAAAAAGACCCGTATTTTTCCGTTTTTTGATCCGACAATTATTTATCGAGTTATAAGCGGCGAAAAACTGATGTTTTTCACCCTTTCGGAAAAGTGGGCGTGGTGCAACCACTGACGTATAACGACTTCGTCCAATCACAACTGAGCCCGCGAAGCTACCTTGCCTTATCGCAATATGGGGACACAGCTGACCCTGCCAATAGGACAGCTGTGACAGCACCTGTTCGAGCAGACCTTCAGTGAACCCCCCTCCACTCCCTTCGCTTCCACGAAAAGCAGTCAAGGACGGGAGAAAAATGACGTCAATGTTACCACAGCAGCTTTTTCGGTGGGCGTCACCTTTTGCTTATTTTAATTTTTGATTTTTGGGTGAATGGTTGTGGTTAGAAGATTAATTTTTTCACTAAAATTCTTTTTTTGTTTCCATCTAGCAATTTCATGTACAGAATTGCGATTTCGGTTCCGAGTAAACGCCCCCATTGGGGGCCAACTTTCCAATGATAATTATGCATGCCACTGCCGGGATTCGAACCTGATCCCACAGCAAGAGAGATCAGTACTCTAACCACTTCACCAACCTTACTTACGAGGATATAACGGAAAGGATAAGCTTTAGTCAGGGCGTCAGCGGTCCTATGGGTCCATAGTCTTCGGAAGACTCGCGTCCAATTAGGAAGAGTGACCCTGCACACACAACTTTCGGCGGTGCACCTCTCTTGCCTAGCAGCACCCCGAGGGCCACGCCTCCGCCGCCGCTGCCGCATTTGCATTCTGCGGTCGAACTCCACTTCCGCCCTTTTCCAGCCGAGACGGCCATCTGCCGGCGTCGGAGTCAACCACTCTCGAAGCCGACACACACCCCCTCCTCCCCCCTCTTTCGCACGCCCCCTCCCCTTTCAGATGGACTCCACATGAGGAAGCGGCCGCTTACGTATTCATTCGCGTGATTCGAGGCCCTTTAAAAGGATACTTTTCGCGAATAAAATGCAAAAACGATACGCACGAAGTTGATTTAAAGGGATAGGAATAGGTTAAGTTCCCATAAGGGGTGCTATTCAGAAGAAGCCGACTGGGAATCACAAACTATTGACACCTAGGGAAAATCAAGTAGGAGTGAGACCCACCTTCAAATCCCTATGGGCTGTAATCCAGTTGTATTCGTAAAAAAAAATTCAACACTGACATTGATGATCCACCCGTGATATTGAAAAAATTTAGACAATTATCACTTCCATGTTTGAGTTAATTTTCGCAGGGGGAAGGAAAGAAAAAGGTGAGATGGAAAAAGTCCATATCACATCGTCCTAGGTTATTAAATGTGAACCATTAAAGGTTTAATTATAATGACTAAGACTCTTTGCGTAGTTAAAGATAGGCGTCAAAACGCTAGAGTGTAAATTCTAGTACTGGTAATGAGATGCAAGAATTATTTTCTCCATTGCACTAGCATGAATGTCACTTATTTGATTTAGAGAAATTTACGGAGTTTTTAATCAGGAGATTCTTTTCCTCTCCCAATCGCATTAAGTTTTCATCGCTCTTCATGATCAAAATCACGAATTAATCATTTATAAAATCATTTAGAGCAAACACAATTTGTGGAGTGAATTTCTACATTCTATGGGAACCATGCCTCCAGAATATCCCGCCGATACGGTTTTGGAGGGTCACAATTTAGTGACGCAAACGCAGGAGCACCTAGCCTCTGGCTTGTCGTTTCGATTAGGGGGGTGACACTCTAATGAGCAATAAGCCGGGGGCTCTCCCACAGTCAAGCGGGAAGGGTTAGTTGGTGCGTGAACTAGCGTGGCCCCATACCTTCTCCCTCATCTGCCCCGCGCTGACCACTTCGCCACGCTGTGGGCAACGAAGGAAACTTCAAAGAGGAAGCGAACGTCTAAAGCCACATCGACCTTCCCCTTCCAAACACGAAAGTTTTCCGGTGAAGGAAATGTGCTTCGTTAATTTATTAATGATACGTTCTCGGCCTGTGGGATGGCGTATCAATCAGATATTACTTCGTTAAGCCTCGAGGAAATTGCCAAACCACGGTTCACGTAAGGACAGCTTTTGCATATTTCGTGTTAAAATATCTTGCAAAAAAGGCTGATTGGATGTTCTTAGAGACGAATAAATAATAAAAATCCTAGCAGGCCGCGATAGTCAGATCAGTAACAGGTAATCCTGGCTAACCCAAAGGTTGCGGGTTCATTAACCGCTTAAAACAGGGATATTATTTTGTGCTGAAATAGCGCGATCTAACATACGTAGATTGAGCACCGAAAAACTAAAATCAAAGAAAATACTCTTGAAGATTAAGCGTGTGAGGAATGAAGGGTTGCTGTTGGTGGAAACTGGGAGGAGACAAAGCAGGTGGATGGAACAAGTAATCAGAATCAATGGGACATTTAAACAAAGAGAAGTAGATAAGAGACATAAAAAGGATCGAAAATTTATAACATGTGAGAAAGGTAGGAAATGTGATGATGCAAAGAAAGAAGGGAAGTAGTTGCTCAGATGAAGCCAAGAGAAGTAGGTGTATTTCTTAAAATCCTACCTAAGCAGTAGATAGCTAAGATAATTAAAAAGCTTAAACCCACACACGTGTTCAAGCATCTATGGTTCCATGTTGCTGAACAAAAGAAATTAGAGAATCTTGGACATATTTTCTCTAGTACCTCCTTTTTAGAATCATTATTATGTCCGTTATCTAAAAAATATTTCATTTCCCAACCGCGTTGAGGAAAATTACTTTAGCCAGATTGGTATGCATGGCACAGGGTATTCCGAGATATTCCGAGATGTTACTGTGCTGTTTCCACTCAAATTCAGGCCCACTCCTGAAGTTCCGAGCTCTAAAAAGTTTTAAGGTATCACTCGCTGAAAATATATTAAAGTTTAAGAAAAGAGACTCTCAATCATTTGCAAGAGGGCTATAAAATATGTGGGAAGTCTATCGTTTAGATTCATTTCCTTGCCTAGCCACTGTACTGATACGAAATTGTATTTTTTTAATTAGGTACATTTTAAAGTAAAGCTCACAACCTTCGTTTTGGGAAAAATCTACCAACGTATATCAGTGGCAAGTAATCACCTCAGACCCCTTCCATGAGGAATCCGATCCGACCCCGATGGTAGGGCACTGTAATTGGCATTTAGAGACTCCAACTGATGCAGGGGATCACACCTCGTAACTCGCCCTAATTGAGTAATTAACGATCCGAAGGGATAGCGGATGACCGGAAGTTCGGGTAACATTGATGAGATGGTTCCCCATCCCACCTCCAATTACACATCTCTATATTCATCTGCTATATTGGTCCTGCCGTTTAGATGTATACGCTTTCCACAACACTCGGAACAAATACAGGGAACCAATGATAAACCACAATTACCCTACAACTCTAATAACACATTCAAAATCGGAGCCGTAGTTCATAAAAGCACTTCAGATGATTTTTGCCAGATTAATTATATCCTATGTAATTTTATATCCTACCAGTTTGAGTAGATTTTGTTGGAGTACTGATACTCAGCTTCACTTCCTCCATACCTTTACTGTGTTCTTCCTTTCCTACACTGCTTCTCACTTACATTAGGTTATTCTCCACAGCTCTTCTTTCTATCCACAATTCCCGCTCTCTTCCACCCTCAATTTCACTTTCCTCGCTCACGTTTTTCTCTACCAACTTTAGAATCCTATCAATCCCAATCACTTGTTCCACTCACCAACTCTGCCTCCTCCTAACTTTCTGCAGTAACTTCTTCACTTCTCCTTCTCTCTGCAGAACTTCCTCGTTCATCTTCCTTTTGGTCCATCGCACTTTCTCCAAACACAAATTTCAGAAGCCGGAAATACTTTTTCAATTCTCCTTTTCGAGTTTCCGGAATCCCTCAACCCATATCAAGCTCTTCACCAACCTAACCTTCACTCACTTTTGCTTAATATTCCAGTCTTAAGTTCCTTTCTCTTATATAAGAAGCCATTGCAGGTGTGGCCTTGTGGAAATTTTTAATATTCATAATAAAACGCAATGGTAATACTCCACACTAATTTAATGATAGTCGACCCGGATTTCGGCAACTTAGAGCCATTTTCAAGGTACATAGTCCTGTGGCGGTTGGGTATTTATAGGTTCAAGGTGGAAAGGGGAGGAGGTGAAAGTGAAAGAAAAAGGTGGGGGGGGGGATAGTGGTTTAGGTTAGGGTGAAACGGGAATGGAAGGTGACTCATTGCAAGGCTGTTCTGTGGAGGAATACTCGCAGCCAGAGTAAGAAAATTAGCTGGAGGGTCGAATGTTGTGGGAAAGGGGGGCAGTGATTTTTAGGAGAGGTGAATGGGTGGAGAAAGTTACATGGTTAACACAAAATATTTTCAGAATCAACACTTTCAAACCGTTCTAAAAATCCAGCTTATAGCCTTTGTCAATACCAGTGTAAAATTTCGTATTTAAAATTATTAAATTGATTGTTACAACATAAATTTTCTGCAAATTCTGAGTTACTATGTATTGTTATTTATATAGGATCTTCTATTCTTTCACTAGGTCTCTGAATTTCCGTCCAGTTTCTTTTCCTTTCTCTTCATGAACGCACCTTCTGTAAACACAATCCCTCCCTTGATGTCTTTGCTGGTACAATATACCTGCTGATGGTACAGACACGTTTTCGGGAGTCGTTCTCAATGTCACTATGGACAACAAATTATGGCAACGCGAAAGACTCCCGAGAGCCTGCCTGTGTCATCAGAACGCCGGGAAAATCTTCTCCAGAAATAATACCTACTGGCTAAATAACTTCAATGACATTCATTATGATCTGCTTAATTTAACTTAGCCCTGCTTTACTTTAATTAAAAAGGCATAAGATCAGAATATTATTAGACAACAACTTTGAGGTTTTAGAGGGTATAAATTATTGAATATATCAATCATCAGTCAAAGCACCCATATTTGCTCCCTCACGAGTTATGTTGATAACACGAGTATTTTAAGATATGAGATTTTTCTCGAGATCACTCACTTATGCTCATTATGCCATTTATGACATCTTCCCCTGGTCATTGGTCACACATTGGTCTTCCGTTATAGTTCCAACCTGCTTCCTAGCACTTTCCAAGCAAACTTTAGTTTCTGTAATAAACTTCCAAAGATAGCTAAGTTACTTTTCTCTGATGAAATAGGAACACAGTGCATGAATAATGGTAGGTTCCACTTACAGCTTTGGAATCCGGTTCGATGTTTTCAAAACAAATAAAACAGAGTTTAATTTTTAAATCTACTTTTTACCAACAACTGCATGCTCTAAACAGGTTTTTTCGAGATCAAAGGTTAAATGCAAATTTTATGAAAGCCCCCTCTTATGCTCGTATACTCAATGATGATAAAATATTTAATGAATCCTCTTTGATATTAAAAAACGCAACCGAATAACATCACTTCCCATTGTTTCTCATTATCCAATGATTCAAAAGAGACAATCTGACTCCAGTTATTTTATGTTCCTTAAAAAATGAAAATTGCAGTCAAAAAAAGGCAATTTAATCACTTCTGGAATCGTTATTCAAATATTTTGATACGACTTCAAATAGCGGGATGAATTTACGATAAATAGGACGGAAGCAGAAAGGGTTCTCTACTCGAGACCATCTGTCAACAGAGTAGGAAGTCACAATAAGATTTTCAAGAGCAAAGAACTCCATCCGAGTTCGAGAAGATTATAGTCTCAGAGGAAATGAGTGAGTCCCACTGCTTTGAGCCATGAATCCTTGAGGGAATGGAGATTACGCGGCATAGATAAGATGGATGGGGATTTAAATCGACGACGAACGTCGTTTTCCTTCTTTCCTGTTCCTCTCCTTCCTCTCCCACCTACTCACATCACCTTCAGTCAAGTTCAGGGTCGCGGTCTCGAGGGACAGGGGGGTTCTAAAAGCTAGCGTGTTCCTCCCGTCAGCCACTCCGAGGTCTGGTCGATACAATGGGAACCCCGGCATAAAAAGGGTTCGCGGAGTCACCTCTCATCTTTTTGATAGACCCTAAGAGGGAAGGCGACGTTCATCGCAGGATAGCCTTGATGCCCCTTGCCGGTTCCCTCAAATATTGGCTTTCAGAATCGAGATAAAAAAATATTTCTCGGACTTTTTATGCCCGCCTTGATATTAAAAGAGTTTGGTGGAAAAGCTTACTTTTTCCCTCAAAGGCTTGGCTAGAGCCATAAAATGAAGCCAAGTCATCCATCGTGGGCTTCGATTAAGGCAATTTTTTTCTCCTCGCCCTTGGGTTGGACACAAAGATATTACCATCAATTGAGCTCAATCTCAAGACTGGTTAAATGTTCTAAGGCAGTAGATAATAGCATCACCATCACAGAGCAGAGAAAAAGTGTCTTTCCAACATTCTTTTGCAACCATATCATAATTGAGATATCTCAAAAAGAAAAAGTACTTTTTGTAGGCCCAAGAAAATCAGATAAGGTTTTCAGGGATTAAATAAAAGGAAGGAATACCCGTTTCTAATTCTGAAGTGAGTTAAAACAAATAAAATCTACGAAAGGATCAAATATTATTAAAGCTGTAAACTGTGGTATCCAATTATGTAAATCCGTGGGCGTGGTAACCCAAATGTCAAGGTTCCGAATCCCTCTTGGAGTGTGGGGTGTAGGTGTTGTGTTTTCCTCTAGAGTTAAGTTTAATTTAGACATTGTGATATTAGCAGTCATGGCGCATATAAATTAAATAAAGAGTTATCAACTCTGCAAATAGACTCATTCAACAAGATAAAATTCGAAATGCTTACGGATACTTTACTAAAAAAACGGAATCACTTTATATATAGATTAATAAACATCCGCAGAAGTAGATGCAGCGGGTTGAACTCATTCCTTTATTTGTATAATAAAGGGATACTGAAAAATGTAACAATAATAAAGGGACATTTGAGTACTTTCGGTAACCTTTCCCACAATTTTTTCCATTGTGTCGGCGTATGTAATTTGAGAGACGCCTATAGCAGAGGCCATTCACTACTCAATAAAGGCTTTCGTAAGTCTGAATGTTGTAGGAGTTCATAGGGAAAGGAGGGAATCGTTCATTCAAAATTCAGCGTTGGTATTAGCACTCACTCAACTAAAAATGCCCAAATGCTTCAAGGACAATACGATTTGAAACCCCGTAGAGAACCAAGAATACTCCTTCACAGAGCCCTAAGCAATGAAATATTCCAACAAAAAACTGTCAGGATTCGAATCCAAGCCGCCTTAAAGTAAAGCCAACAACGAATCCACCTCACTTAACCCATTTCCTTCGCCCCCAGCATTTTTAATGGTATAACAAGAAATAAGGTTCTTTATTATGATACATTTCTGTTCATTTAATAAGGCATTTAAACACAGACAAACAAAATCCTGGACCATTGAAAAGCATTGAATTGTAAAAATGGTGACGCCATGAGTTTGAATGAGACTACTGGGACAAATGACTGACAAGATTTCAATCGCCAGTCAAAACAGCGAATTACCAAATTGGTATTCACTCTCCCGTTCATTGAACTCTAATAATCACACATTAATGCGTTAGAAAGTAAGAGATTATTGAGAGTGGGTCCATTTTTTCCCAGCGATTTATTTCCGTTCATTATTTTCCTCTTTCAAAATCGATCTCTCCCAACACATGCTCGTCATTGATAAATTAGGATCAGCTTGTTTTGAAATCTGTCAATGCCAACTTTTAATATAGTTATTATTATCACAGGAAAATAAAGTGACCGAAAAAGCTGTTTTTGACATCCTCGCGATAAGAAGCACTGTCTCTGTGATTGGCATATCGACGCTAAAATGAATGGCAGGCTTTTTTTTACATGACTCACAGACATTTTTAGGATTGCATCTGACCATTATGTCAGTTATCGAACATTTTGCATAAGGATGTTACGATTGAAAATAAATATGGAGTTATCAGAACGAAATGACCTTTACCTTACGTATTGGGGATAATAACTTCAAAGAGAATGAAATAAATAAACAAATCTCATTTAGCTCATTGCTGGTATACGCGGGAATAGGCTGAACTTTAGCGCTTTTTATTTAAACTCTACAGGGATATCTATTAGTGATAAAATTGTCAACTACTCCTCGATTGCACAAGATCAAAATAATTGATTCTTTTGAGGGACTTAAGCTTCAGAATATTTTGACCGAGCCAATATCTTGGAGAGTAACAGTGCAATGACTAAAATTTGACCCTTAATGAACTCTTAACATTATGGTCTGGAATACTTAACAGCAATTATATTGGTGGATATTTTTACTCATACAGACGCCGTTATTCGAATGCATTTGTTATGTTACTATAAAGAAAACTGATAAAAGAGAAAATTTTCAAAACCTATATAAAGTGACAATGAAGAGAGCTTGTTGGCTGTGAGAATTTTCCGCAGTGGTCAGCTCAACTAATGTAAATCTACTGTAACTGCCTCATAGGCCAATGGCTCACGAAAATAAATAAAATAATAATAATATTGGTGCACTTCCATTTGCGACCCTTATTTAGAAAAATAGACAAGTCAACCCCAAAGAGTAACTGATTTAGTTTAGTTTATTACTTTTCTACCGGTGAAGATAGGTCTAAATGAACACTTAATTCTTCCCACCCCCAAAATTTCACACCATGTGCCCTTCAGCCCCTCATACCTCCTGCCTCACATCATTCTATCCAAGCCACTCCTTCTGATCCTCCCTCTTCCCCGCTTACCCAACGTTCTTCCCTCAATCACTTCTCTCAAATAACACCATCCCCTTTATTTACCTTTTCCATCCACACCT
This sequence comes from Platycnemis pennipes, assembly GCA_933228895.1. Taxonomy (NCBI): domain Eukaryota; kingdom Metazoa; phylum Arthropoda; class Insecta; order Odonata; family Platycnemididae; genus Platycnemis; species Platycnemis pennipes. The sequence continues at coordinate 88,949,468 of OW121857.1, forward strand.
GCCTTCTCCTAATTTCATTTATAAAATTTCTTTCCTCTCCTACCAATTCTAGCACTTTATCGTTCGTTCTATTTTTGACCCACTTTGCTTTATCCATCCGTCTCCACACCCACATCTCAAAGTAACTGATACACTATAGGAATCGGAAAGTAACGGATAGATTATAGGAATAGGTCGGGGAGAAAATACTCTCTTCAACCCGTGGAACCAATGCAGATAACTTTGCATCAAATAAATACCATTGAGTGTGTAATTTATCAATGAAAATAACAATAAAATATGTGCTCCGTTACTTCCAAACAAAATGATATGGAAGGCTTGAAGGTATGGAAAAAATTCATTAGAATGTTCTCACCAACATGCTACAATATGATTTCAAAACGTGGACAGCTACATGAAAGACCAGAGTATCACTACTTACTGACACACTTACTAGCTCTAAGAGAAGTTTCAAGAAGATTTTGAGATAAAATCTCATGCATATTTTAAAATAATTAAGAAAAACGTTATGGACCTAATAATCATCTCATACAGGCATTCATCGTGGGAAAAGTAAATGGGAAGTATGGCACGAAGACTTCATTCAAGTTGCATGAAGGAAGTATTGAAAGATGAAAAAGAGAAGCATGATATTGAAGAAGCTAGTCGATAGAAGAATCGATTGTACAAAAATCCGAAGAGTGAGGACTAATTATTAATGATGATGGCATACACGAAATAACACCTTGGTTAAATATTTTATCTTGCGATACTTAAAAGGAATGATGAGATCAAGATCTTTAATGAACTGCTTCAATTTTCTGAACGTAAGATAATTAATTGAGTATAAAATTGTCCCAGACATTTAAAAATACGCACTATCACTGACATAGAATGAAAATAAAACAAAGAATTTCATTCGCCGGATGCACTTCGCAGCGGGATGAAGAAAAAAGACTAGATTTTTCGGCTGAATGAAAATCCATCAAACACTTTTCTCTTTCGCAAAAAAACCGCGATACTTCGCAGAGTCACGTCCTTTTTGTTTCAGCGACGGGCAAAAAGGAAGTTCAGGATATCGGCATCGATTTAACGCAACATTCCGACTGCGGGATTCGGGTCGCGTCCGGCACGTCAACCGGCGCGCCGCCCTCTTCGTTTGTTATCTGAAAGAAGGCGGAAGCGACGACAATAGAGGCGTAGAGCGAAGGAAGAACACGCCAGCGTTGGCGGAAGTGACGCCTTGGTCTCTTGGACTCAAGAATCAGAATGAAGGGGAACCCTTATTTTTTTCGTTCGGCAAAAAGATAAAGAGTTTAGCTCAAGTTCCTGCATCAAGAGGTATCACGTCCGCATAATCGACTAGGACTGCATTTAGATTCGCACAAATTCAGGCCCACGACATTTAAGAATAATGACATTTCATCCTCACTACGTTTTATCCCGACAATATTTTACCCCTTCCACATTTCAAACTGACAGTATTTCACGCACAGGGCATTTCGTTCATCGGGTATTTTTTCCAGAATCCTGAATGTATTATTATTTGCTTCTTTACATTGTAAAATACAGTTGAATACAGTTTAAATCGACAAAAGAAAATAAAGGAATTACATACATTAACACTTAAAAACATTAACAGATAAAGTCCTGCTAAGCCTATGGCTTGTCAGCAGGTGCTCTTTTATTTATCCACCGAATTTCAACAAATAAATTTTTATTCAAACATCAATATTTGTTATTCAAATTCAAGCATCATAATTTGTGAAATATTAGTCCCTTGAAATTCCAACCACGCTGTTTTCTCAGCCAACCCCATCCAGCTCCAAAAATTCGAGTTTGAGCATCTTGCTCGGCGATATATCGATCAATGAGCTGAGTAATAATTTTTATCGGAAAACGTACCCTCTTTGCACATTGCAGCAAAATGCGATAGTGAAACATTATCTGATTATAAAACCAGGAAGACAAGTTTCACAATGGGGTAAACGTATTAACATTTTCCCCACTTGTCACCACGCCACCCAGACGGGTATTTGCTCATCCCAAAATTCTCAAGCAACTCTTCTGGTCGATGAAAATGAAATATCCACACGCACACACCCGTAAGCTTGAAGTAAGTAACCAGGCCATAGGAATTTTAAGAACTCAAAACTTCCATGGATGAAGAGTCTGGTCTGAAAGCGGAGAACTGAAATATCGCTGAGAGCTGAAATTCCACGGGCTAAAATGGTGAATCGGAAATATCGTTAGTCTGTCTGGGAACTGAAATACCCATAATCAGGGGAGCAAAAAGGCTGTATGGTTCCATGGATGAAGAGTCTGGTTTAAAAGCGGAGAACTGAAATATCGCTGAGAGCTGAAATTCCACGGGCTAAAATGGTGAATCCGAAATACCGTTAGTCTGTCTGGGAACTGAAATACACATAATCAGGGGAGAAAAAGGCTGTAAGGTTGGTGTGCTGGGTTTAAGTACTGGCCTCCCATCCCGAGGGCCCAGGTTCGGATTCCGGTACAGACGGATTTTTAATGGTATTTAAATGGGATTTACCGGTCCCTACTTGAGTGCATAGTGGAGGGCATTTCAGGTTCAGCACTCCGTCCGTCGGATGGGACGTTAAATGGTGGTACCCTTGGAGCCTTTCGTTAAGGGCAGGCTAATGACGAATCCGGGTTTCTCTTTACTCTTCCATCGTTCCCTGAAAATTCCTATCTTTACCAAGTTACCTAGCTGTCCTCTAGCGAAAATTACCTCAGTTGCCGACCATCTCCCCAATTAACTACAACTACCAAAAACGATACAGGTTTGACATATCGCAAAGCTGACCGGTCTCGTAGCTGAAGTCTCGCGGAGCAGATATTGATATTGCCATGATCGCCATTTATATGTCGCTGAACTGACATGTTGATGTGCTGCGTTTCTCCGGTTCATGTCCGCATTGCAGTTCAAATTGTATTTTCTGAAAAAATGACTCAGTTTACCGGGAAGGAATTGACGGAAAAAATCTTCATCCGAGGTATTCTCATTTACACGTAGAACGCAATTATCCGAGAGCGAGGAGTGTCATTTCATTCAAGAAGTTCCCAATGTGCTCCGTGCCACATACGGGTCCAAATCGACACAGAGGTTGCGCCAGGGGACCAGTAACGGGTGAGGTGTCACTTGACATACGGGCGGGTCAGAATGAGCGCGCCAGGCCATGTCTCCCCGCGCGCTACAAGCGACCATCAGGAAGAACAAGGGTAGGTGGAACGCTAGTAAGAGAATGCACGCGAATGAAACACCACAACTGTCCCTCTATGGAATTCTAGGTCGTGCCCAAAGCATCAAATTAAAAATCCTTAGTTGATTCAGATATTGGCATGCAGCAAGAGAGAAGAGTTACACTAGAAAAACAAAAACTTGAGGAGGTGAGAGAGTTCTGTTACCTGGGAAGCCGAGAAACCAACTATGAACGAAGCAAGAAAGAAATAGTCAGTAGAATAGCCCAGGCAAAGAGGGTATTCTATCAAAAGAAGAATCACAAGAAGAAATAGAAACGTAGAAGCAAGAAAACAATTCATCAGCACGTACATCTGGAGCAAGTTTCTTTATGGCAGAAAGGCATGGACGATCGGAGAAGAAATGGGTGGAAGCATTCGAAATGTGTAGCTACAGGAGAATTATGAAGATTAAATGGACAGACCGAGGAAGTCCTAAGAGTGCGAGAGAGGAGAAGTCTTCCGAATACCCTAAGAAGAAGAAGGGAAAACTTAATTGGCCACATCATGAGATATGACGAGCTAATGAAGAAAATCGTTGAAGGACAAGTGGACGGGAAGAATGGCAAAGGAAGGCCTCGTATGAGATATATGGAACAAGTGATGAAGGATGTGAAAGAGAAGAAATACGTAAATATGAGGAGATTAGCCGATAGAAGAATTCAGTGGAGAGCTGCGTCAAACCAATTTCAGGATTGCTGACTAATGATGATGATACAGAATCTAGAAAACTAAAGTATCAGTCATAATGATCGGTCTGCAATCCTATGATTGTTTTGACGGAGTTATTTACTTGAATTATCCACAAAACACAAGTAGGGGCCGGTTAATCAAGGAAAAATAGCTTCCACTGCCGGGACTTAACCCCGGGCCCCCCAGATGTGAGTACTCTAACCTCTACACCAACCCGTACCTACCAAGATGGCCGCTGGCCTCGCAAATCAGATACGATGCCTCCTTTCGTGTATTCTAACTTCCTGAGCTATACTATTAAACAGTAGGTACGTCGTTCGTCTTATTCTCTGCCCAACTTGTTTCCATTATCCTACGATAAACCCGTAAATAAAACCCCCACAGTTAATTCTCACTCTCTCACCAGAATGAAATAGTTTTAAGGACGTATCGCACGGATAACTGAACGGAACAGAATATTCTAATGCTTTTGCGACACTGTACATTCAGAAACGTCTACTCGGGATTCCCACCTGGTCAAATTCTTCGGCAGCAATGGAGAACTTCAACCGGCGGAGATCCTGAGTGGTCTTCGCTAAAATGAATTGAAAATAGACTTAGAGAAGGTTCCACACCTACCCTTACCCTCGCCACCTCCTTGAGGAAGTAAATTCGATGCGCACCTAAGGCTTGTCATTATCTCTGATGATATCTCCAACAGTGGAGACGAAACATAGGCCTTTTTAACCTTGACGCGGGTAACCCAAAAGAAAATTGCTGGATGAATTGAACAGTTCGAAACAGCATCAAATCGTGGAATATTGCCAGGATTAATGCAATGGAATCAAATACGGACTGCTTTCTGGACAACGTTTAAGCATTGAATGGATGTCATGGAATTTATTATGATACACTTTTCACGTGCAAGGAAACAATCTTCATTACCCATTTGTTTACGCATCAAAATGCATAATGACATACCTCGCGTAAATGGACCACAAAAGCTGCCTTCTCCACATCGCGTTACAATCTCAGATCAATATCGCATCTCATATGGTATTGTCAAACAACACTATTTTGCCGTCCTGTTTAAAATGGCGGGGAAAAAATGTTCACTTTCCCCAATTTAGGACTAAAAATATATCCGCATAAACAACCACTGTAAGATTTCTAACCCGATTCCCCCACTAGGAGCATCATTAGCATAAAACCAATGCGATTAACTCTGCGAACGTCTTCCAGGTAATTCACCAAGAAGCCTCATTGGTAAGTATAATATAGAGGGCTCACCGCATAGGGCATAATTGCTGTATGTTTTAACTGTAGTACTGGAAGGTTTCCATAGATGGCGAGAGAAGAATTTTTGGCCTTACGCCATTAAAAATGTATATCGCTTCCATCGATTTCGTTTTTCTAATCGAAATATGCGGCGCAATCGAGAAGTGTTTTGTTTTCTGCTCCTGGCAGTGGTTGATTAAATGTTTTTAATGAAACAACAATGAATACCTCGTGTGAGAAGATATGTTTGCTTCAATAGTGAGAGAAATGATAACATATCCATGAGACCGTTGACGTTAGGTAAATGCATATCGCACCATTATTATATAAGAAAAAAGCTACTAAAATAGTATATGTTATGTGCCACTTAATTCGATTCGAAAAACGAAAGTAATGGAAGCGATATATATCGTTTGAGACGTAACGCGAAATGTTCCAACCACACCATCTATGGAAGCCTTCAGGTACTACGCCCAAAACGCATAAAAGTTTTGCCCAATGCGGTGAGCCCCCTATATTAAACCTACTCCATGACAAAAAATAGACCGAAAAACAGGAGAGTGGTATTATCCTATTTCCATTACGCTTAAGTCACCATTACAGTACAGAAATAAGATATCCAAACCATTGAACTTTATTTTCAGCCCTTTGGAATACCCAAATATAAATAGCCCACAAACCTTAAGTGTTTAGTTGTCCTATTGTCATGCAAAACGTTACCAATACAATAGGACGGTAAGCCTGGGGAGCCAGAAGCGATATATATCGTTTGTGACGTAACGCGAAAAGGTCCAACCACACCATCTATGGAAGCCTTCAGGTACTACACCCAAAACGCATAAAAGTTTTGCCCAATGCGGTGAGCCCCCTATATTAAACCTACTCCATGGTGGTATATACCCCCTTGGTACGACCAACGGTCCCTTTAAAGTGTTCAGTTATATCAACACTGTGAAATCTATGGGTGTTAGATGTAGCCAGGGTATCAATTGGAGGGAGGTGACTATTGGTTGAAGGTAGTGATCGAGTAGAGCAGAGATTCTTTCAGTGGGGGCATTGCGGCTGGATACGATAGGGCGACCAGGGTTGTTTGGTTTGTGAATCTTCGGAAGCAAGTAGAAGTGTGGAGGTTTGAAGTAGGTGGGAGATAGAAGGTTGATGTCTGAGGTGGTGAGACCCTCCGCGGGGCCGAACTCTTTGAGGAAGGTAAGAATATCAATTTGAAATTGGGGATTGGGATCATATGTAAGGGGAGAATAGAAATTTGTGTCATTTAGTTGCCTTAAACCTTCGGATACATATGCTTCTTTGTCAAGAACGACTACGGTAGAGCCTTTGTCTGCAGAAGTGATGATTATGTCTTCATTGGCTGAGAGGTTTTTTAGGGCTAGAGATTCAAGGCGAGTGCCCTCAAATTTCCCCTCTCTGGCATCCCTCCTAGCCTACACCCACTTTTACATACTTCCATTTTTCACCAATCCTTAATTCTCACCCGTACAGTACTTTCACACTATCAATCTCTCCTTCAATCACATTCCAGCAATCTCACTTCCCTTACCAAACTCATCACCCTTTCTTCCCCACATCTAATCACGGCACTTAATGAAATTCTTTCTTCCGCTCATCGTAACCTCATTCGTAGACGTACCAAACATTTAAAAAAACTCTCCAATCTCTCCCTTTCCTTTCTTCGTGCAGGACTTCCTCTACCTGCCTCAAGTCTCTCACCCCCTCCGCCACCCGCCCCCCCTCCCCTATTTCTATACACTCCCGACCTTGCTACTGTTTTCAACCTTCCCCCACCACCACGAGACACCCCGGTTTTCCCGAAGCGTTGTCCACCGCCTCGACCGCCCCCGCCCCCAGACCCTGTCAATGCCGACCACGATGTTGTTAACCTCTCCTTTCATTTGTTAGAGGCGAACGAACTCGCAGTTCTCAGAAAAGGACTATCCTTTTCGCCCACACCAAGGGTCGACCACGTTACCATTGTGGCCGACGCCATAAACTTCTGCCGAAATCTCCGGTGGAAGGCCTTCTGGCAGACCCAACAAAACACTCCTTCCCCTCCCTCCACCCACCCACTTGCCAGGTTCTTTCCCCCGTCGACACGTGAGCCCAAGCCACTTCATCCTAATCACCCAGTGGAAATCTTCATCAAACTCTTCCTCACCAAAGTAAGTGATAATAATTTCCCTCACTCCTCCCAAAAATCTCACTCGCCTTGAATCTCTAGCCCTAAAAAACCTCTCAGCCAATGATGACATAATCATCACTTCTGCAGACAAAGGCTCTACCGTAGTCGTTCTTGACAAAGAAGCATATGTATCCGAAGGTTTAAGGCAACTAAATGACACAAATTTCTATTCTCCCCTTACATATGATCCCAATCCCCAATTTCAAATTGATATTCTTACCTTCCTCAAAGAGTTCGGCCCCGCGGAGGGTCTCACCACCTCAGACATCAACCTTCTATCTCCCACCTACTTCAAAACTCCACACTTCTACTTGCTTCCGAAGATTCACAAACCAAACAACCCTGGTCGCCCTATCGTATCCAGCCGCAATGCCCCCACTGAAAGAATCTCTGCTCTACTCGATCACTACCTTCAACCAAATGTCACCTCCCTCCCTTCCTTCATCAAAGACTCCTACCACTTTCTTGACATCCTTAATTCCACCCCCATTCCCAAAGACACTAATATTCTCATGGCCACGATAGATGTGGTATCACTCTATACTTCCATTCCCCACCATGAAGGCCTAGAATCTCTCCACTACTTCCTCTCACTTCGTCCAACACCCCACTCTCCATCTACCAGTTTCATCACTCGCCTAGCAGAACTTGTCCTTACCAAAAATGCCTTCTCATTTAATAATAACAATTATCCGCAGATCCGAGGGGTCCCTATGGGGACCCGCATGGCACCATCTTACGCCAACATTTATATGGGCCATCTAGAAACTTCATTCCTAAACTCCCAAGTGCTCAAACCCCTCCTGTGGGCCCGATACATTGATGATATTTTCCTCCTGTGGCCCCACGGGCGCGACTCTCTCACCTCTTTTATCTCTTCTCTCAACTCTTCTTCCTCTATCACGTTCACCTCCTCCATCTCTGATTCATCCGCCACCTTCCTTGATATCAACATTCTCCTTGAAGACACCAAATTCATCACCTCTATCCACAAAAAGCCCACCAACCACGAACAATATTTGCATTATACTAGTTGCCACCCTCCACACACCAAACAATCCATTCCATACTCTCTCTCCGTCCGGGCTCACCGTCTTTGCAACAATGCCCCCTCCCTACACCAAGCCATAGACAACCTCCATCACGCCCTCCAGAAACGTGGGTACCCAGAGCCTCTCCTCAGAAAGAAAATTCTATCCCCTACCGCCAATTACACACCCCGCATCAAAAATAACCCTCCCGGCCGATTAAATTTCATCACCAAATTTTTTCCCGGCTCACACAAAATAAATAGCATCCTGAGAGATCTTTACCCCATCATAAATACCAACCATACAACATCAAATCTCCTTCCCGCCTGCCCTTCCGTTACTTACAGAAAAGCACCCAATCTCAGCAATATTCTCAGATCCACCCGACCCACTCTTCTCCATGCTCCCCTTCCTTCCAATTTCTCTTCACCTTGCAAACGCCCGAGATGCAAATGCTGCTTTCTACTCCGCTCAGCCTCCTCATCAGTCCTTAACAAATCCTCCTCTACACCCTCCTGCACCTCCACCAATGTAGTTTACCGCCTCTCCTGCAATTTCTGCCCCTCCTTCTACATTGGAGAGTGCAATACACCACTAGCTATCAGGATGAACAACCACCGGCATTCCACCAAAATTCCTCCCTTCCACGAACCTATCCCGAAACATACTGCCCACCATAATCAAACGTTTGACAACTGTTTTTCCCTCGCCATAGTGGAAGTACTTTCCGAAAATGCCACTAGCATTGAGGTGAGGTCTCGTGAATTGGCGCGTATCTGGCTCGAAAGATCCTATCAAAAGCCAGGCTTGAACATCTCCCACTAGAGGCCACCACTTCCTTACCTCCTCCACTGTCTCCCGCCCCACTCCTGTACCCATTCTTACCACCCCCCCCCACTCTTTCACTCACGAAGAGGACTCAGCCAGCAGTCAACGGCAGTCAACCCTCTTACGTTGAAAAAGGCGGCACGACCGCTGAAACGTCCAAACTTTTGTGAGTGTCTCTTTTGTTTATGTTTTCGTCGTCTGTTTTATTTTGTATATATATATATATATATATATAGCAATTTCAGGAAGCACGTGACGTGTAACACATGTATAATAGTCACTAGTTGCGACGACATAAAAAACACAGAAAACACAAGTAAGGGACACTCACAAACGAATAAAACAGGAGCTTTCGAACAGCGTTGCTGTCTTCAGTATTCCTTTCTGGTTGAGAAAGACAGCAACGCTGTTCGAAAGCTCCTGTTTTATTCGTTTGTGAGTGTCCCTTACTTGTGTTTTCTGTGTTTTTTATGTCGTCGCAACTAGTGACTATTATACATATATATATATATATATATATATATATATATATATATATATATATATATATAAATGTTCACGGGAAATTCGCAGTGCGAGACACAAATAGCAATAAAGCTGGTCACAGGCGTGACAAAAGTATAAAGGCACATAAAAAAAGGACACTCACAAAAATAATTTCCGATATTTCGGTGGCCACTACCACCTTTCTCAAAGGAGAGGAGAGAACTAAAGGGGGGGACGGCAGGTCGAGGAAACAAGTGAAAGGTGGAAGTAAGGGAAAGGAGGGGTAAAGAAGAGGGGGAAGGGAAAGGGTATGAGAAAAAGTATGAGAAGATGAAAGAAAGAAAGACAGACGGCTCCTTTAATGAGCCCTGTTAATTCCTGGTTTGCGGAATGCATGGAAGAGCCAAATAAGAGAATGCTCCAGCGTTTTAAGTTGAAGGGGAGACGCTGAAGGTGGGAGGGAGGCCAGTATGCCCACCTTGAAGCAATTGTTAAAGTTGGAATCGTGGGAGGAGGCATGTATGGCTACTGGAAGAGAATAAGAGTGGGAGGAGGGATTATTACAGGAAGAGCGGTGACCATTCATGCGGATGCAAAGCGCGGTGGTGGAGAGGCCGATGTAGAAAGCGGGACAGAATTGGCAGAGAAGAAGGTAAACAGTATTTTCAGTGGTGCAGGAAAGTGAAGGCATGGATGGAAGTGGAAAAGAGAGGAATTGTTTAGGGAGAGGCTCGGTGATAAGGATAGGACAGGTTTTGCATCTAGCGCGATTGCAGGGGGAAGGGGGTGTTTTTGGAAGAAGATGGGATTTATATATATACAATAGTTCGCACAAGAGGACACTTAACAAAAAACATAGATACACGAAAAAAGGAGACACTCACAAAGTAAACTGGGAGACGTTTCGACGCTCATGGCGCCATTCTCGATCCGGAGAGAGTGATGTTCTCCGGGTAGAGTGAGGGGGTGGAAGGGAAAAAAGGAGGGGGAAGAAGGGGCTGGTGGAGGGGAGGAAAAGGCGACCCGCGCAGCTCCTATTGGTCGGGATTGGACCACTTGGAGTAGGTGAGATGGACGCTAAGCTTTGCCACAAAAGCAATCTCAGTGCTCTCCAAGCTGTAGAAGTGGCAGGACATCAGTTATTGTAAACCTCTGCGCGCCAACCGTGTCACGAAAAAAATGGAATCGACGATAGAGCAATGTTACGCGATTAAGTTTTGTGCTAAACTGAAAAAATCTCTTGAGGAGACTAACAAAATGATTTGTGAGGCTTACGGGGACTCTAGGACTCTACTCTGTCCTAATCACAAGTTTTGAGGTGGTTAAAGTGGCACACCAACTCTGAGTGGCACACCAACCAATCCCCCAAGCACAAAAAGGCAAGAATGAGCAAATCAAAAGTGAAAACAATGCTCATTGTCTTTTTCGACAGCAAAGAAGTGGTCCATAAGGAGTTTGTCCCTTGTTTGTTCCATAAGGACAGATATTTAACGATGCCTACTACGTGGATGTGTTCGGAAGGTTCCGAAAAAGGGTCGTCAGGACGAGAAAAGACATCTCCACTACCTAGCAACTCCATCACGACAACGCGCCTTGCCGCAACGCACTACGAGTCCGCGAGTTCCTGGCCAAACATCAGGTGCCAATGCTGCCCCACCCCCCCTATAGTCCTGACATCGCCCCAGCAGACTTCTTTTTGTTCCCTTGGATTAAAGCAATCCTGAAAGGAACCCGTTTTTCATCCATAGAAGAAATCCAATTAGCCGTGACAAAGACCTTGCGAGAGGTCCCAGAAGATGCCTTCCAGGGCGCCTGCCGGTCATAGCAGAGTCGCTGGAAAAAATGTGTAGAGGCCCAAGGACAGTACTTTGAAGAATTTTAAGTGTTTGTACAAATATTTTCAATAAATTACTTTAAAAAATAATAATTGTATTACTTTCGGAATGCACCCTGTATATATGTACAATTAGAGATTAACATTTTTAACCATTTGTCTGTTCCAGGTAATTTCTGAGCACTCATATAATGATGCCGATTTTAGAGTTAAGTACCGGGGTATTTGCTGAAAGTCAATAAATCTGAATAATACGACTGAGGTGCCTATTGGTGCGGAAACTCTTGGAAACAAAAATGAAGTCAAAGTATATCCTTTTCATTGAGATGTCAGTTTAATAGCGAAGGATTCTTTCAACCGGGCTTGAACGACTTATTAGTCACTGTAGCTGATTGATGCATTCCCTGACCTACTTATACTGCCTGTGGTACTATTTGAAAATAATTTACATTCCCCTGTTAACATGTCGGTTTCCCTGTTTGGGGCGTTATTATAGAATCAGTAGTAGTTTCTTCAGCCAACTTGCCGCTTTAATGCTCTCCAAGATTATTCTTTTGGCCTGCACAACCTTATTCCGCTAAATGAAAGTAATAGTTCTATCGATCACTAGGGTCACATTAGCTTTGAGAGCCCCTTAATGGGCCATCCTGGAACCCATATCTCTTTCCGTTTATAATAACCCATTTAGTATCGGTTCTTGAATGGGCTGTTGGAGTGATTACGAGGACATTCATTCTCTCTGAAAGGACACCCACTTCTGCCCTTGTACGGTTCAGAGATTGGTGGAGGAGGCATTTCACAGTGTTGATATAACTGAACACTTTAAAGGGACCGTTGGTCGTACCAAGGGGGTATATACCACCATGGAGTAGGTTTAATATAGGGGGCTCACCGCATTGGGCAAAACTTTTATGCGTTTTGGGTGTAGTACCTGAAGGCTTCCATAGATGGTGTGGTTGGAACTTTTCGCGTTACGTCACAAACGATATATATCGCTTCTGGCTCCCCAGGCTTACCGTCCTATTGTATTGGTAACGTTTTGCATGACAATAGGACAACTAAACACTTAAGGTTTGTGGGCTATTTATATTTGGGTATTCCAAAGGGCTGAAAATAAAGTTCAATGGTTTGGATATCTTATTTCTGTACTGTAATGGTGACTTAAGCGTAATGGAAATAGGATAATACCACTCTCCTGTTTTTAGGTCTATTTTTTGTCAAATGGTCAAGAGCGCCATCGTAACGGCAAGGGAGCAAATAACATGAGCAACGCCAAAATAACGCGAAACTGAATCGAATGAACACTTCCCATTTTTCAACCAATTGAAACTTAAACAACTCTTTTCCGCTCACTCAATTACAGTTCCCTCTCTCGGAATGTAATTACCATTATATATCAAGTGAATCTCATTCGGTGCTTCTCCCTCTTTACTTGTTTTTTGATTGTACGTGACATCGGTCACTGGAAAAATGGAGGAGGTGAAAGAATTCTGTTACCTGGAGAGCAGAGTAACCAACGATGGACGAAGCAAGAAATAAATAGTCAGTAGAATAGCCCAGGCAAAGAGGGCGTACTATCAACAAAAAGAATCAACTTACAGCTGGAAATACAAGCGTAGAAGTAAGGAAACAATTCATCAGAACGTACATCTGGAGCATGTTTCTTTACGACAGTGAGGCATGGACAATGACAGCAGCGGAGGAAAAAAAGGCGGAAGTATTCGAAATGTGGTGCTACCGAATAATGATGAAGATAAAATGGATCGAACGAGTGACAAACGAAGAAGCTTTAAGAAGATTGGAAGAAAAGAAAAGTCTGGGGAAAACTCTAAAAAGAAGGCGGGACAAATTAATCGCCCATATCTTGAGACACGATGGCCTGATGAGGACAATCATCGAGGGAAAATTGAACGGGAAGAACGGCAAAGAAAGGGCTCATATGAGATACATGGAACAGGTCGTGAAGGATGTAAAAGAGAAGAATTACGTTAATATGAAGAGTTTGGCCGATAAAAGAATAGAGTGGAGGGCTGCGTCAAATCAATCCTAGGATTGTGATGGTTGATGGTAATGCCATCGGCCAGGGTGGGATTTCATGTACCATTCAACTTATGCCACTTGTGAACGAATACAAAACGCTTCTATTTTACCTCATTGATTATATGTATGTTGTACCCTAACCCTTCGCGTCATTCAAAAAGCCTATTCTTTTTTCTCTTTCTCAACCATATTCCTCGTGACTTTAGGTCAACCATCTCCTTTAAGTAAACGCCGCATTCCCCCTACTCTTATCTCCTGGTTTTCTTCTGCAACTTTCCGCCCTCTCTGACCATCATCATATGATACATTATTTCTGTAATCTATGAATAATTTTGTTTTTAAATGCTAATTTGTAAAAAAAAAAGTGTTACCATTTCTACCTATGTTGATGGAGGCTTCCGTGGAGTGGTGATTAGGTGCAGCTAAGTTTTCGGGTTGTCTTGGTTTCGCCCAGGTGCGTCCTGATTGGTCGGTTTGTGGACCGCCTATATAAGACGGGCAAAAACTTGCATCCAACACTTCAAACCTGAACCTGCTGCAACGCCGGCTAAACTGTCGTCTCGAAGATGAATCGACGCGGAGGACAACCCGAAAACTCAGCTTGGCCAATTTCTATGCATGCAGTGCAATTATTCCTCAATAAATGCTTGTAGCTTTTATTGCCGCTAAAAAACCATTTTCATTGTTCACGCCAATCCCTCTTTACTTACTTCCCGTCGAAACGACTCCCTGTCTCTCCTTTCCTCCCCCGACTCTCCCCTCGCAATCTAAATGACTCCAAAGGGAGTCGCTCTGATCCAGCTGCTCGCAGAAGTGAGTGGTGAGCCATGAGTCAGCTCATCTAAAAGAGTCATATTCCCCACGACTAGTCAGCATCCCTTTTCCTCAACTAATACATAGCCTAAAGCACTGATATCAGTGGATAGGACTCTTTTTACAGATTTCTATCATCACGTACTAAATTTGCGTTAAAATATATTACTTATTCATAATTAAAGTTAAAAAAATATTTTATCTTAACGAAATAAGAATAGCCTCATGGGAACTTCGTCAATAAACAACAAAAAAGAAAGGTTAACTGTAGACAGAAGGCACTTATGTTACTTTTAATTTTGAAAATAATCAACCATTAAGAGGTAAAGTAAATCGTAAATTCTTTTACGTTAAGAAACTGTCTATAATATTCTGTATATACACTTCAATGACTTTTTGATTTCTACAACACCAAAAGACTCAATCATACGTATTGAGAGGGAAGGAGGCCAAGAATGTGCGAGAGAGAGTAACTTTAATGGTACTATAAATTTGCCTTCTAATCCTCTATCGCATTCTGCCTCTATTTTCTCAGAAACCCCATTTAAAATAACAGATTGTCTTATTGCTTTAAAATACGTTCCTATCGCATTGATTCATAATTCCAGGAAACAAATGGTTTAATTTACTAATGAATATTACTCTACAACATTCAAAATTATGACTTTTCACTCTCTTCTATCTTCATTGTGCGGTATCTATTCCTGCATCACTCTTCAGAGTTCACATAACACTCTACCTTCTGCCACGAGTCTTATCACTCATCACCCCCCAACATGGAACGACGACTTATGGAAAATCTTTCTCTGTGGTCGGAGCACGATTATGGAACAGTGTTCCAAAGAATGTGAAGGATTCTATCTCTTTGTCTGTTTTTAAGCAAAGATTTTTTCGCTGTATACAAACCCTCGAAAGTGTATAACTTCTGTTGTTATTTCTTCTCTCTTATATTCTCATGTTATGTTCACTATAATGTATCCGCCCATCCCTATATTTTCCCCATATCAATTTTGTTATTTGTCTGTTATGAGCTCTATTGTATTGTATAACTCAATTATGTTCTTAATGGACCAGTCCAAGAACAGTAAATAAATATTATTATTATCATTCTTTTACGTCTAAATGATTCCTCTTTTCAAAAACTCGAACACTGAGCGCACTACAGACATTAACCGTTATCATTTTCCTAGACCTAACATGATCTTTGGTCTCATTTCATACCCTAATCTTGTTTAGAAATAATAAATGGGAATACGAAGTCGCTACGTTCTCATCATATAGTGGCGCTAATTTAATACCTCGCGAATTGAAAAGCCACGAACCGCTCGTCCCAATTTTAAATCTTCACTGGATTCACGGCAGAAAGCGCCTTATGCTGAAAGGGTCTCAAATCATGGAATCCGGAAAGAAATAAGTCTCCGACTGGGATTAAACCCAATGCTTCGTCGGGTAAGCTCAGCCGCATTCACGTTAGAACTGTGGAATGGAAGAGACCGAAGGGCGAAGATGGAATAAGAGAAGAATAAACAAGTCTGGAAACGAATATTTACTTGAGTCACTTCCAAGAAATCATAGCTAAACGCCTGAAACGTGTCCCCGAGGTCCTCGATGGGGATTTTTCCCTTAATTCCTTCCTTTTCCAAATACACGAATCTTCCCTTGCCTCGTAATCATTTGCAACAATTGAGCAACCTTTTATTAAGTAATTAATATCTTTCTTTGAGTAGAGAGCTAATGAAAAACTGATATTTTCATATTCCAGCATGTTTTTTTGTTGATATTTAATTTTCAGGGAAACTTTTTATAGGTAAATCAAGGGCCTAACGATGATCCCCAATTGGTGCACGCAGTATAACACATAATTCAAAGGTAAATATATGGGATTTTGAGAAATGGAATAAGGCAGCATATCTCTAATTAAATAAAATCTGCGCTCCGTGTAGTGATAACGGCGCTGTAAATGCACAATTTAATCTGTTGATGCTAGTAACATGCTAATGTTCACTAAAATATAAAGAGTTGGTTGGTACAATAAAATTTTCCAGAAGAGTGAGTTAAATATTACTTCGAACGGCTGGAATATTAGCGCAAACGTGTGTCATAGAAACGATATATTTTTTGTATAATTTAGATAAATTTAAACCAGATGCCAAATCTTTTAGATCATATTTTATCGCATGGGAAATAATTTTCCGATTGGAAGGAAACAACGAGACTTATAAAAATCGTGCTCATTGTGAACGATGTATCGCAGTCTCTCTCATCACCCCGTATCGGTCTGTCCTTCACCCTTTCCCCCTGGGAAACAATTTTCCGTTTGAAATTAAACACAAGACTTACAAAAATCGTGCTCATCGTGAGCGGTATATCGTAGTCACTCTCTCTCTCTCTCACCCACGTATCGGTCTGTCCTTCACTCTTTCCCCCCCTGGGGGGGGGGAGGGAGCAACAGAGGCTCCGAATCGCGACCCTCACTCTTCCCCCGAACACCCCTCAGAAATCTTTGTATGCATCGCGACGGTGGCGATTATGCACGGGTTCCGCGTGACTCATCGACTTCCCATCCATTCCCACCCCCCCTCTTTCTCCCCTCCCCCTCCTCATAAGGATCGATCGATCGAAATGTGTGCGAATCGTGTTCGTGTTGCGTGCTGAGGGTTATTAGCCTCGTCCCCAGTGCCTCTCCGCTTTCCACACCCCCTCCCTCCTAAGAGCACAATCCTTTCCGACAGACAGACAGACCATCCTCCCGGCACAATCCCCATTTCACCGAACACCGGGCGTGCTTCCGCCCCCTGTCCCCCAACACTCTTACTGTCCCTCCTCCCTCACCTGCTGGAAAACACGCCACCACCTCAGGGAACGACAACCAGGCAACGCAGTCAGAAGGAAAAGAAGGGAAATCCTTTGGGTTGTTTTGGTGGCTCCAGTGCTGGTTTTTCCCACCGCCAGGTCTCCGGTTAAAAACCAGGCAGTAGCATAGATATTAAATTGATATATCAGTCTCTACTTGAGTTCTCTGTGGAGGGCAATTCATGCGCAGTACTCCGTCCGTCGGATAGGACGCGAAACCGTGGACCCCTTGGCGCCTTTCATTAAGAGCAAGTTAACGCCAATGCCGGGTTTCTCTCCACCCTTCCTCAACACCCCAAAAATATCCCTGAATCAGTTGACTTGAGGTTGAAAATGACCACAGTTATCGGTCGCCTCCTGCAAAGCAGCAGCATCAGGAAAAGAAGAGACTTCGATGATGACCACGGTGTACAGAGAGATGTAATGAGAGAGAAGAGGACGAGGAATGAAGAAGATGGAGTAAGAAGAGGCATGCGGCCACTCTGAGGCATTATATCGTATTCTAAAAAATAAATATGCACGCAAGCATTTATAAGTTAAATTTTAATTATAATTATTGGTGTGAAATACTTTTAACTTGATTTAGACATGATTTCACTTTGTAACTTTATCAAAATGTACAAGTCTACGGACAATAAAATAGGCCTAAGCGTAGGTAGCTACCATCAAAAATGAATTGATAATTCCTCGTCGACCCAGATTTGGGAGGCCTGGGAAAAGAGAAGAAGACTGCACAGCTTCATTCTCTTCCGTTGGTCCTTTGTTTTCTAGAAACGCGACGCAACACTGTATTTCCTCGTTCAATGCGTCGCGTCATAGTCACGTGTTAGCCTGGGGCATTACAGACAACGTCCGGAGAATAACGTTACACCCTCGACAGTTTTTCTTTACCCTTTCAACATCTCACGGTTTGTTTTTGATTTTCCAAAGTCTAGTAAGATAGTTTATATATGTGGTTCTCAACATTTTTAAGCCATGCCCTGCGCGGAAAAAAAACGATGCCATGTTACCTCGGATGGTTGTTATAACTTCAGCTATTTTTTCCTCTGTTACGACGAAAAAGCACTTCAATTTCCAATTCCAAAAAAACAGACGAATTTAAATTTACTAATTTTATCCGGAGCTATTCATAGATGACCATAACCGACTCTTTGTATGAACAAAAACGATCGGAACGCGAATCGGCGAATGTTACGCTCGCCGGCTAGTGAAAGCAAGGCCGTCGATTATAATGCTCTAACTAAAAAGCATCTTATCAGGTCTTCCAGAGCAATTGACTAGTATTGGATATCAAATTCCCAAATCCAGATTCTCAACCGCTTAGCGGGTGCTACCACGAACTCGGACCACCCGCAAAACGTTTCCAGACCACAAGCGGATTAGTTTGGATTATGGCTTCTCCAAGCCCCTTGCCTTTCTCCAGTGTAATTTTATTTTTAACTTACAAAGGCGCCGTCAATAAGTGCATGAATGGAGGGTAAGCATTATTTACAATGTCAATACGGTGCATAACACTTCAGCATAACTTGTAATTCGAGCAGATATATATCGGAGGCATATTAAATAGAGGAACACTAAATAAAAACGGGTGAAATATGAAGAGAAAAGCTATTTGAGGCTGTGGGAAGGAAGGAATAACATTAAACATCAAAATACAAGTTATTTAGATATCTTACTATTATTTTCCAAGGCAGTGTTCACATAATCTACTTATTATAAAAATCACCGCCGTGCTTAGATGTAATTATAGTAACATCTAAATTAAATGATTGAATGCTTTATAAGTATACCTATTCCACATGACGCTGTAAATGTTGCAGGTCAAGTATAAGATGAAATCAAGGCTATCAGTCGGGGGATATCATTGAATGAAAAACGAATGAATGGGTCTAAAAAGCAGAATCCCAGAATATTTTCCGAACTCTTTACAGGTTTCTGACTTTTATATCAAACAACTCGGTTCGCGTGCGCAAAGCACCTGTTACCAAAAGCCATTCACAGCTTAGTAATTGTAAGGATGCGTAATATCGTTACACAGGAGAGAAGGCTTTACGTTACTTTGGTCTCTGCTTGCCTCAGCATTCACTTTCGCTATCTTTGAGCAACGAGTCAGCTAGTACTCGACGTTGGAAAAAAACTTTTGCGATTTTACCGCTAAAAATGTATTTTCTACGCCCAGCAGTGGTGTGGCGGGTTATAGACTCGCATATGAGTCCACGAGTATCTTAATTTCGGCGCGTAACAAAAAGCAAACAGACTGGAAAAGTAGAAAAGTAGAATCAAAC
Source organism: Platycnemis pennipes (assembly GCA_933228895.1). NCBI lineage: Eukaryota > Metazoa > Arthropoda > Insecta > Odonata > Platycnemididae > Platycnemis > Platycnemis pennipes. The sequence goes on from OW121857.1 coordinate 88,969,025, forward strand.
AAATAATGTAAGGCTTAACCTTGTGGAACTATAAACACATTGAAAAAGAAAGAAAATTTGAAAACTAGTATTATTTAGACCATTTAATACCAGGGATGTGATCCGAAAAGGCACTTAACGTTTCGTGCCGTACCTGGGAGGCACCCGAACTCGGAGTCCAAGCCTCGACGTTGGAGGAGACCCAACCCTTCACCACGGGTGGTTTATAGCACCAACTGACCAGTTACACCATAGTTTATAACTTCTTAAAGTTAAACATAAATCGCACAATTATGCTCATCTTTGTGATTTACTATTCACGTTGATGAAAATGGTTTTTTAAACACAATTAACCATTTTACGTGCATTAGTAAACCAAGCCAGTTTAATGTACATACATTTAATTACTAAAGCATGTAAATTGGTTAAGATCTATCATTTGACTGCGATGAAAAAACCATTTTCATCAGCGTGACTAGTGCAACACAAAGACGAACATAGCTTTGTGATTTATGTTTAACTTTAAGAAGTTATAAACTATAGTGTGACTGGTCAGTTGGTGCTATAAACCACCCGCGGTGAAGGGTTGGGTCTCCTTCAACGCCGAGGCTCGGACTCCGAGTTCGGGTGCCTCCCAGGTACGGCACGGAACGTAAAGTGCCTTTTCGGATCACATCCCTGTTTAATTCAACCACAAACCAAGGTTTCAAAGGACCACCGTTATTTTCAAAGTAAAAATCTTGGTTGGTGGTATTATTTGTGGTCTAGATCAGTGATGGGCAAACTACGGCCCGCGGGCCAAATGCGGCCCCCTGAAACGTTCTATCCGGCCCGCGAGGCATTATTCCCAATCCCAGTTCGATCCAAATTATAATAAACTTTTGAAAATGCAGCCACAGTTTCATTCATCACGTTCTCCTTCATAATCTTTCAGTCATTAATAGTACTTGGTAATACAAAAAGCAGAAGAATTTTGTAAAATGTATCATTTTCATTTTTTAATAAATTATATTGGCCCGCTTAAAGTTTTATTTCCTTTCCTTTGGCCCGCTTCCTTAAAAAGTTTGCCCATAAATGGTCTAGATAATACTATTTTTCAAGTTTTTCTTTCCTTTTCTACACAAATATAGAGTCCTGATCTAAATTCAGAGGTCGTAAAGAGGGCGATGAACAAATGCGGGCAGTCTCTGCAGGGGACCAACGGCTCAATAACATTCGAGAGGCGCCGCCATAAGTCACGTGGGGGAGCGAATGTTCGACGTGTCGCCTCACGAGTCGGTGATCAAGGCAATGGAGGAGAGGGGGCGGGGGTATTGCGAGAGAGAGAGAGAGAGAGAGAGAGAGAGAGAGGTGGGGGATCATGTCGCATCGCGAGGGGAATGGTTATGAAGGATCGCATCCTGCGCGACCCTTTGTAAACCCTAATACCCTCTCAGAGCCGCCTCAACAGATGCGAGGGGAGAGAGAACATTACCGGGCAGCGAGGGCTGGTGGAATAATGCACGCAAGGCAGCGAGCAGATAATTTACTAGTATCGAAGAAAGGAAGGAGGAAAAACCAGCGTCCGTTACAGACTACTCTCGACGAGAGACGAAAGAGGGCTTCATCTGCATCTACATCTACATCATACCCTTCAAGCCACCATAAAGGTGTGTAGCAGGGGGTGAATTCTCACCAAACACGCACTACATAACATGTATTAAAAAGGATTAGTAATAATGGATATATTAGTCTTAACTTCAACAATTAAAAATGTAACGAGCAGTGTTACACTTCAATATTTAGGTCTATATAGAACGTGCGGCTATCATACGAAATTCAGATTAAGGAAATTTGCTTCAGACATTGGATACAGTGAAGTGGATAGCGGCTAGGTTGGTGAAAATTTGCTTTTATTCAGTTTAGGAGTGTGTTCAAATTGTCAGGGAATCACTATATTAGGCTGAGGTACAGCCTAAATTTTCTGTAGAAAATAAGGGCGACACCTTTTGCCGAAAATGCAAACTATATACCTAAGCATGCTCTGGCGTGTTACATTATAGAGATATAGTTAGAGGAATATCAAGAAGGATACTCCCTAGGAAGAAAACTCCCTAGTTTAAAAAAATCATTCTTTCAAATGCATCTACAAGTACATAATTCCCTAAAAGCCACCATAAATGTATGTGGCAGGGGTATCTATATTATTTTGATTAAATTTATATAAAGTTTTAAAATATGACACAATAGTTTGGAGCATAATTATAAGATTGTGTTAGGATTAGGATTATTTGTAATATTAGGATTGACCTAAACAGTTTCACTTTCACTCATGTAACGTATTGCATGCAATTCAAGAGAACAAAAATATGGGGCGCCAGTAACTCTCGCACACAAAGCGAGCGCTCTACCATTTGAGTTATGGCCCCAATACGTACAATAAGGGATACTAATAGATTAAAGCGAAGTTGTTAAAGAGATAATGGGAAATCTAATTTAAATTTCAGGCGTCTTGTAATATTTGCCTAAACCAACAAATGCGAAATACATGTGTGTAGTTTCCTTTAATGCATGTCGTGTAAAAAGTGAAAGTGTTGGTCCCGCACAAAATTAATAATGATCTCTAATGGATTACTATCGTAATTATTAGTGAATTTACCTATTATAATGTCCGGTTACTATTCTACCCCTGCCAAACCATTTCCATGTGCTCCGCAAGGTACTTGGCATATGTATAAATAGATGCAGAAATACCAAGTATCTAAGTGCCGGATTGAAATCAGTTCAGAATACGAAACAATCTACGCACCTAAAGAAATAATAAAACATCCTAAATTCCATTCTGGAAGCTACAATAGAACTCTGGGGTAAAAAGTGACAATAGTCATCCTCGAAAGGAAAACAATACGCAAATGGCCAGCATACCCTTGGGAGAGAAGTTGGGCGACCCTGGAATAAAAATACGAGGCAAATCCGAGCCTCAGGAGCCTTTGCGGTGCTTAAAAAATATATAAATATGTTTTTTTTTCAGTGCTGCTGAGAGTGAGAGAGCTCACCGGAGTGAATCCACGCAGTGATGCCGCTCTCTTTTCACTTTATTCCTCCTTTCAAAGGTCGCATGTCACCACAGCGCATGGCACACGGGGGATTCAAAGCCATCAAACTTCGAAACTTCTTCGGCCTGAGAGGCGACCGTTCTCACGAGTGACTTTATCCACGCAGGTGGAAGGCACACTCACCCGCTATCCCAAGGTTTATTGCCAAGTCTTGTTTTTTTTGCGTCGTGAAGACTTCTAAAAAAAAAGATGCTACTCATAATTTCAAGAGCTTACGGATTGCTAAAATAACTTTTGCTGCATTGACGAGACCTTTCGAGATTTTTCAGGAGCCATAAATTTTTCCAAAGACCTAGTTTCATTTTGGAATAATGTTTGGAAAAATTGAGAAGTCAGTTATGTCCATATTCCCATTGCGCAACCTAAAGGTGCAACATCCAAAAATTCAACATATAAAAGTTCAAAAGAACAACAATGGTAGAATGGAAGTACCAAATTAATACCGATTTTGAATGAGAAAGTTTGAAGCCTAAATCTAATGCATGAAAACTAATACTACGCATCCCTTGCATTCATATTTTTAGGTACTGAAATACTTTGTAGGAAATGAGAAGAACTGGAAAATCTTTTTCTTTCTTTCCATACTAAGGAAATTTGCCTGTTCTGGCTTAACCGTCGTCATCTAGGTCTCACAAGACTTCTTCTCTGTAAAGGCATATACTCTAAGACCTTATTTAATTAAATAAGATTGGCAATTTTCTCAAAGGTCTCTAAGCTGATGATGATGTATCACATCGAAAACGGTCGAAGTAAAGAATTTTTTGCGGAAAATTTCAAATGTTATTTAATTATGTTAATTCACCACATCACGCCTGAAACAACTCCTTTTACTCTAACATAAGACCTTTCTGAGAATCCCTTCTAGAGACATGCGATGAACATATTCTTTCCATCTTTATTAATAATTTATTCCTACTTCTGTTGTTGGTTGTACTTCTAATTCTTGCCTTATGTTTTCACTTTTTTATATGGTCCAGACGTGTACAGCCTTTCACAGCTCTAAGAAATTACATTTCTGACGTTTTAATCTGTTTGAATATATTGCTCTACCTGTCCAAGCTTTTGATTCGTACCGTAATGTGGGGACGATCATTATTTTGTAAAATTTTGAGTTCCTTTTGTAGTTTTTCCCTTCAGTGTCCTTCTGATAGCCCCAAATATTTTTTAGAAAGGGGGTGTCCATTAAATACGTGATGCGTTTAGGGGGGTAGGTAGGGGTCGAGCCGATTCTCACCCTATCTCATGTGGGGAAGATTCTCACCCTATCACGTAATTTTTTTCCGCAAGAAACAGCATAAAATTGCGAGAAAACTGAGTTAAATTAAGTAAAACATGTTTCACCACTAAAATATGGCTAAATCCTACACATTAATATTTATCGCGGTTATGCGAACACCACAATGTAGCCAAGTGTTCAGCCACCACCGGCCAGCCAAACTCGCGATTTTCTCACTGTGATTCTAGACTGCGTTCGTAGTAGTCTTTAATACTAGTCTTAAATAAAAATAATTAAGCTAATTATGTCTTTTTTTAAATAAATCCAACGCCATTAAACCCAGATTAACGTATTTACACAAAAACTACGCATTTTGAAAAATCTCACGTGAGATTAGGGGGGAGGGAGGGGGTCGAGCCAAATCTCACGACATCTCCCCAAGGAGGGAGGAGGGGTCGAAAAATTGACAAAATCGCCTCACCAAAATAATTGGTCATTTTATTTTTTAAATGTCTTTTTCCTCTTCATGGGTGATGTCGCATCCCACATATTTAAAGAGTGATACCTGATACATAATATTATTTTAAAAATATTTTTGAAAACATCTTGAAATATTAAAAAAAAACTAAAGCACATAAGTAGTATCCACGAATACAGCATTAAAGAAAGTATTAAGGAGGATTCATTTCTTTTCTGTCCATTTCTCGTATATCCAATGCGATTTCCTTCTTTTAAATCCCCTCTCGCATTTGCGACTGTTTCCGAACCATCAAAATGAGGATCAACATAAGGATGAACCATAATGGATTAGACAATTTGATTTGCCTCATAAAAAATGTATAAAGCCATTCGTTGGGACTTGGGCAATCATCATCAGGCTTCAGTATACACACTATAATGGTGCAATGTAATGCATTACTAATGTGTGGAAAACAGAAAACATCTTCGAGATTCATTTCGACTACGTGGACTAATGCTTCACGCAATGGGATGCTAGTACGCTACTCATTTTCAAATTAATTTAATTCATCACGAAATTCATTTATCGCTCCAAATCATGCTGATTTACTGGCCAACTTATAAAGTTTTCTGGAGTATTTTAAGTAATTTTGTCACGTTGTGCCTATAGCTAATTAGTCTGAACTATAGCTAATTAGTCTGAACTGAGGGCTGGATGTTAATAACGAATCCTGCCTTTGTTAATTGATTGGGTTGTAATTCTAGAGAATCCCATGCATTTATAATTTAAACTATTTTTTTGCAATATTCAGTCAGTCTGAAGTAATATCCATATCACCGAGCTGCTAGAACTAAAAAATGATAACTTGCTGTCGTGTATTGATCAACGATGCTGAGTGTAAAAAGGAAGTCTTCAGGCTTTACTCGGTGGAACCGCATGTTGGTGGCAAGGAGAAATACCACTTTGTAAGATTTCACAACTTTATTCAGACACCGACCTAGGTTTCGATTGCAGTACAATCACCTTCAAGGGTAGTGTAGGGTACTTTAAGCGTACTGTAGTGCAATCATCTTGAAAATGATTGCACTACAATCGAAACCTAGGTCGGTGTCTGAATAAACTTGCGGAATCTTACAAAGTGGTATTTCTCCTTGCTACGATGCTGAATATTTCGATCCGCTTTCTAATGGAAAATATAGACATATTAAGCAAGTAATACCATCTCTCTCATGCAGAATAAGAAAAAGTCACTAGATCAAATAAGGCATTTTTGGGCATCGAAATGCTAAACTACCGATGAAGAGCGAAAAATCCATCGGTAATCAGGCCTCTAATCTTAAATTTTTCATATCTTACGTAACAGATTTAATGAGAATCCTTATGCCGTAGAAACAGCTTTAAAACCCTCCAGATAAGAAAAATTGCAATTCCGTAGAAAAAAACTCAATTATTCCGTGACAATATTCAGTTGAACTGCTCTTGATATCCCTACTATGCGTCTCGCGAAATCATCGGAAGACCCCATGGAGTATAATTCAGCACCTTCAGATGGAAATATTTACTTGATATTGGTTCTAATCACTATTGTCATTAAAAATTACTCTATGAGAGTGCTACCAAAATGCAAATAACGTGAAAACGATAGAAAATTCGCTATGGAAAAATTGCCTGACTACCCAAACTTTAACGTGGATCTGAAATTAAAATTTGGCCCAAAAATAAAGCGGTTCGGCGGGAATGACACCCCATGGGAAATTTATAAGCAGTCATAACCAAAGACGGGAGTCTTCCAGATTGAAAGAAAATCGTTTCGTCTCAGAAAGAGGGTCACATGGATAGGAAACTGAACAAGGAATTTCCGCTGAGACTCCATCCGGAGGTTCATTCTACTCAAGTTTTCGCTGAAATGGAATTTAAATGGAATGAGATTTTCTTACTGATTTGGCTGCTTTTCATCGATTGGCAATCGATTCACGGTAATTCGTGAGTAATCATGGAATATTCTCAAATACTGCCTTCCGTTAGCGCTGCATATTACCCATATACTTGTGAGTAGTCATTAGAGGGGAGGAGAGGAGGTAAAGTGACCAACGTCTGAGGCCATGATTAGTACCTCATGATTAGTACGTGGAAGGCTGTAAGTAGGTATTTGAAACTTGAAGAAAAATGGAGAGAAACCTGGCGTCCACATTATCTCTTCTTCAAAAAAATAAATTCATGCATCTATTTTTTTTGCGGTAGTATAAAAAAGGCTACCCGACAAAAACATGAAAAACTTATCACCATTCTGTTGTCAAAAACTATGATGCGAAATCAATATACGACTTTATTCTTCCCTGATTTTTACTTGGGTGTGTTGTCTTGGCATTAAGTGGAATAACATCATAAATAACAAGACTAGGAAACTGGGGAGATAATGAAAAAACTTACTCCGTAATCTTTCGCGCAATTCTGAGAAGCGAACTAACGGCTTCAATATTTCAACGTCATTTTCACATGCCTGCCAGTTATACCATAAAAAGAAAAAAGTTGCAGGAGTAGGAGTATGGATGGTGTAGAGGGACGTTTTTAGAGAGAGAGAGTGAAGCATTCCTTTCTGCGGGGTGAAACAAGAACTAGCGGAAAAGGACAGTGTTCAGTTAAGTTCAAAATTGCCACCCCACGAAGGAAAAGTGAATGAGTTATAAACAGAGTCCTCTACATAGCTTATACCTAACTACGACGGTTGAGTTGCCGCAATGTAGAGGACTCTGATAAAAATCAAGTATGATTGACAATGAATTTGATTTGCATAAAGAAACATTACCATTGTCTACCTATATTTACAATCCCCCACAACGTCTGTTGGTATAATGTACTAACATACACTTAAGTTTTCTAAATTATTCATTAAATATAACCTTTCTTACGTCATCGTCTCCAATCCACAATCCTAAATTTCACTTGACGAAATCTTCAACTCAATTCTCCACTAACCACTTCATATGTTTTCTCTTTTACAGCCTTCACCAATCGCCCCACATATCTCATACCTTGCTTAGACATTCTTTGCATTCACTTTTCCTCGACGGCTGTTTTCATCAGGCCATCATGTCTCAAGATATGGCCGATTAGACCGTCCAGTTTTCTTTTTTAGTCTTTCAGAAAACTTCTCTAATCCTCTATCTCTCGTTAGGACTTCATCGTTTGTTTGGACTTCTTCGGTCAATCCATTGTACCTTTCAAACCTAATCATTCTCACACGCGTGTAAAATTCACTTCATAAAACATCCTGAACGTTCAGTAGACATTAAATTTCTGGAGAAATATAATTTCTGGGTTAGTAGTAGAGGAATTAGCTAACAAAATGTTCTGAGAGCGAAGGTAATACCACACAGTCTAAACTAATCCTTAGATATTATCCGTTCAGCATATCTTTGCCACTCAGATGTAGAGGTCACAGGATTACAACATTATTATGAAGGAACCAATACCTTTAAAGTAATAAGTCCATATTAATTTCCGATCCCAACATATATTTCTTGCATTCTGATCCCGACGTCGCAGGTTCCTTCCATCGACTGCAGAACTTTAATACCGTCTCTCACCAACTGCAGCAGACTTAACATTGATGCAGCCACATATTGTGGGGAAGGATACGTAATTTGTGTCTACCCGTATACTTATTTGTCGACGCATATTTGCTACTGAGACAGCACAAATCTTTAGTAAAGAGAGGGATGTGGTGTTTGAGAAGGGAGGGCGAAGAGATTGGATCAAAGGGAGAGGAAGGCCTTCGGATAGCTGGGGAACAGTTCCGCACTAACGATAATGGGAGATGGCCAGTCGTTCTCGCAGACACAGTCCCGAAACTCCCCCGCCAGCGACACGGGCAAGAGAACGGAATTTAGGCGAAGGAAATTTGAATTGCAGAGCGTACTGCGAAGCTCTTGGTCCGTGTCGACGGAGGCATCTCCCTAGGGGTGGGAAGGACAGAAGGAGATAGAGAGAGAGGAAAGAGAAAAGATATAAATGGAAGAGTGAGGGGTGAGGAGATAGGAAGGAGTAGGAGGCCTTATCAGCATGAGTGTGAGGGCGTGGGAAAGGGAAGGCGACTCGAGTCAGCGAAGACAAAGCGGGGGCTTTCTTCTCACCAGAGCACTTGTAACACTCGTCCCTCGAAGCTGCCGCAACAAGCCATCTGCGCAGACGCCCCTACGCCTCATAAAGACGGCCGCTTTGGCATTATACTCGGTTTACGAGACCGATCGTGTTCCCTTCCGATCGGTTTGCTGGTGATAATGCGGTATCAAGTCGTCAAAAGACTGGCTCGTTGCATGGAGCCTGCTCGGGAGTGCTTACTCCTCGATCTCCTTTGGCCTGCCTTGATGAAGAATGGAGTTCCCGGCAATTCAAGAACAGTTAAAAGCGCTTGGAAGTTACTGAGGCTATTTACTGAACAGAACTATCATCCTTAGGAAAGAACAAACGACTCTTCTAAATTTTCCACTGCAACCCTTACCGACATGGTATATATTTCACTAGTATTCTCAATTGATTGTTATCATATATTTTTTTACCAGAGGGAATAATTTTGGGGATTGGGTTGATGAGGTGGCAAGAGTACTAGCCTCCCACATCGAGGGCCCGGTTTCCGGAAGTGGCGGATTTTTTTCAGTGGCAAACCGGTCCCCACTTAAGTGCCTAATGGAGGGCACTTCAGGTCCAGTACTCCGTCCGTCGGATGGGACGTTAAGCCGCGTCCCCTTGGCGCCTGTAGTTACGAGTAGGCTGATGCCGACGCCGGGTTTCTCTCCACCCTTCCTCCGTTCTCTGAAAACTCCTACCATTACCCGGGATCCCACGATCCTAAAATCACGCAAATTACCTCAGCTGTCGGCCGCCCCCCCTGAATAACCAACCAACCAACAGTAATTCTAGACAGGCTTTAAATTCTTCCCAAATACACTATATTTCATACGATATCCCTCTTCAGCCACGAATACTTTCTACCTCCAATCAACTCATCTAAATACCCGTACTTCTTCTCCACCACAACGTAATATGTTCCTCGTCTTCACCACATTCCTAGCTGAAAATTATGTCCAGTAGGCTTGTCGAAGCCTCATCATTTAACGCATTTCAGTGTCAACTTACGCCGAATGTAACTTTATCAAAAGATAATCCAATCGTTGAGATATCTAGGCTAGCTCATATTACGTTAAATACTCGGGCCAACGTTGAGAATACACTTCAAAGGATTTTTGGTCACAAAACATAACTCACGACCTAGGTTTAAGCGGTGACAACATTCATGCCTTTCCACAAAAGTAATTCAAGTCCATTCGTAAGACTGTGATCAAATTCCAATCAATATTGCTGTTGTCTTCTAGAGTTGACACTTAACTCCTTCAATGGCACGGGAAAAAATTGTGAACAGTTTCAAAAGCCTACTTCACTCACAGTGAGCCTAATGCTCACTGTGAGTAATGTAGGCTTAGTAGGCTGGAGCGTTAAAAAGGCTACTGGCCTGGTTAAAGCCGTACTGGTTAAAAAGGCGCTGGAGCGTGAAGTAGGCTGGAGCGTTAAAAATTCCAATGATTGGCACACGTGAAATATCAATTCCATGATATTTCCTAGATGCAAGCAATGCCCACATGGTCATTACAGGATACAGAGATTTTAAATGGAAAACAAGACTTACAATGTCTCTTTTGATAGATCGCAGGTCGGAGAAGTATGTATACAAAAGGCAGGACAACCCACGCGATGCTCTTAACTTACAATTAAGAAATAATAAAAATAATCGGAAAAATAACTGACCTAAATCGTGCTTTTCATTTCATTTTATTTCGACAATATTATCACTTGAATTAATAAATAACGAGTTTGACTCAGGACCTTGAAATGAAACACCGAAACAGAATGATAATCTTCCTTGAGAACCATCTAGGATACACACTAGATTTTGCCTCGGGTTTTCTGTAGTGAACTCAAAATTGTGCCTGGAACTCAAATACATCAGACTGGAACTCCAAAGTTCCTTTGAAAATGGACTGGAAGCCATAAACTTTTCAGTTGTTGAGGGAACTCATCATTATTCTACGGTCGGTGCAAAGGAAAATTCCGAAATGATGGTGGGTTTTCCAAAACTTCATCTCATCTTTTCCCCAGTTGTGGTACTTCCAAGATTTCTCCGCCCCGAAAACTCTAAAGAAATAACCTCACCCGCAGTTTTGAACTCCCCTACTAATTCTAAGAGCAACTCCAAGCAAATATTTTTCTTTATTTATTTGAACAAATATTCCGCTTGCTTTTAGCTTCGGGGCTGAAACTGGAGGTCACCGATTAATTCTTCACGTATCAATAACCCTTTTGACACTACAGTCAGAGGCGAAAGGAGTCAAAATATGTGGTTTATATCTCCATCCTGCGTTTCCACACACTTTCCAAGAAGAAAAACTACTTCATTTAATGTTTTTAAATATGTAACAAGTACGAATCCAATGCCATTCATCATCATCATCATTATCGGTCAACAATCCTAGGATTGGTTTGACGCAGTCCTCCACTCGATTCTTCTATCTGCCAACATCTTCATATTGACGTACCTCTTCTCTTTTATATCCTTCACAATTTGCTCAATATGCCTCATGCGGGGCCTGCCTTTTCCATTCTTCACGTTCACTTTTCCCTCGACGATTATCTTCATTAGGCCATCGTATCTTAAGATGTGGCCCATTAAGTTGTCCCGTCTTCTTTTTAATGTTTTCAGTAGACATCTCTTCTCTCCCACTCTTATTAAGACTTCTTCGTTTGTCACTCCATATTTTCATCATTCTTCGGTGGCACAACATTTCCAATGCTTCCAGCCATGACTTCTCTGCTGCTGCTATTGTCCATGCTTCGCTGTCATATAGTAGAATGCTCCAGATGTATGTTCTAATGAAATGTTTCCTCACTTCAACGCTTTTATTTGCAGCTGTAAGCAGAATCTTCTTCTGGAAAATGCCCTTTTTGCTTGGGCAATGCTACTGGCAATTTCTCTTTTACTTCGTCCATCGCTGGTTACTCAGCTTCCCAGGTAGCAGAACTCTTCCACCTCCTCGAATTTTTTGTTTTCCTAGTTTAACATTAGTGCTGGCCAGTACCATTGATCCAGGTAATTACTGAGTTTTGTTTCGTGCCAAATCTTTGGGGCCTCATCTCATTATAGTCTGAATATCACTCCAACCATAAAAGAAAAAAATACTGAATGAAAACGTAGAAAACGATGACTAAACCGCGGTAATACAAAGCAATCTCTCATGTCGAGACTGGAAGCACAAACTGCAAAGAGATCTCGTGTGACCGACGGTGAGAATGTAGTATATTTTCCTGTAACTAGAGACGAACTAGAGACACAGTCTCTGAATTCTTGTCAGCAGGCCAGGATTAGGAGAAAAACGTTGAAGATTAACATGAGGAATACCTTCATTAGATTTCAGGATCTGCATATTGCCCTAGCGACTGATTCGGACAGAGTACGCGATTCGGAGCTCCCAGTGATTACATTGTTCCTACTTACTGATCGAAATATTAATCACGTATAGAAATGTGTTCTCTTCAGAAAAAAATCATTTCACATGAGATTCAGGCTCCTACGTTCTGTGTCCATGAAACGGCAGTAGGATCTGCATTAACCATTTCCCTATCTGAATGTATTTGACATCCTTTAGCATTCCAACGCGAATATCTGGATCATGGCTGGATATAAATTTATGATTTATAACTCTTAAAGAAAGTTGCACTACAAAATGCATGCATCAAAAATGGACGGAAAATTAAAAAATTATTTTTTTCTTTTGCTACAAAAATCTGCATCGTTTCCATTGCCTTTAATTTCTTTAAAAAAATAAATATTCACGACTCGTTTAAAAAATTTTCAACCCCTCATTTCCACGAAGTCCTCAAGTTTTAGACACGTATTGGAGTTATGTGGAGTTGTATCAGAACTTCTTCGGCTGAACCCGACTTTTCTGATTCCTCTCGCGGGACTGTGAGTACGAGAGAGAAACGGAAATGACCAAAGGAGAGTGTAGATGAGTATAGAATCTCTAAGAAAACCTTGACATCTCTGGCAAGGATCTAAATACAACCACCACCATTAATGGGTCATGGATTCACAGACGAAGTTGATCTTTTTTTACTTCACGGCCATTAACACGACTCCTCAACCGCAGCCCGTGACTAAACCACTGCGGATAAAAGTATGCCGGAATCTTTGGAGGTAACATCATTGTTGGTGAAACCGAATGCAAGAACAGCCCTTGCGGCAATTAAGCGAATCTATTGATTGAAGGTAAAGCAAAACATTTTCCACACTCGATTGCTGCATTTATACAAAATATACGACAACTCGCATTTTTGTATGAATGTGTCGCATCGCCGTGAGGTGCAGGTAAAGTATGAGAAATATTTGCGTTCATTCGTTAACTTGATATTTTTTTATGAATTTCGGGGATGAAAAGGCTTATTAAAAGGCATATTGTACCTATTTTCAAATCAAGACAAAAAATCAGCCCCTTTAAAATCGCGTTTGTGAAATGCGTGTTAGACCAACAGAAAACAAAAAGGGTAGTGGCATTGTTTGAAATATTGCGGAGCAGGGTTATTTGGGTGGGCTGAATCGTTCCGTCTAGGACAATGCAACAGTGAGTTTCACGAGATACAATAAGGGCGGGCACCAAGAGTCTGAGTGAAAGCATATAAGCAGTCCCAGCATTTCATTTACTAACTTCCGGCCCCTCGAGTCATACATGGGATGAGAAATTGAAGGAAGTGCGCTCCAGTAAGTCTTTATAGACCGCTCTAAAACACCTTTGTCAAACTTTGCAATGGAGCTTTCACCCCTTCCTTCTATTATTATTCTGTTTATCAAGCCTCTATTGAGTGCTCTCAAAAACAAGTGACGTGATTACCTTTACAAAGATTCGCATACGTAATTAGTAAGGACTATAGGATTGGCTTCGAATATATCTGCAGAGTATTTACATACTCATTCAATCAGCGAAACTTCCGGGCCAGATACCCGCGAACTGACGAAAAATTGGCTGTATCATTACCATATTTCCTCCTGTTATAAGCAGGGGAGGATGGCGTAGTAATGAAATCGCTTTCATTGCCATGTATATACGAAAATAAATACTTCTGGTCAATTTTCGGTTCAAAGAGCGTACATCTACATCTACATAATACCCTGCAAGCCACCATTAAGGTGTGTGGCAGGGGGTGAACTCTCACCAAACATGCACGATATATCATGCATAAAAAAGGATTAGTACTTGTATAGGTACTGTTCAAAACTACGCTATTTAACAAAAGATAAAAAAGCAAAGTATGCATGCAAAAACATGCTGTTAGTTGGGTTAGCTTTAAGTCCTTATACAAACATGCAGCTACCAATGTTATCCATTGCTACACTCGTACTGGATATATTTACCGTTATTCATATCCCTAATAGTACGAGGAAAAAAGGACATTTTGAATTTGTCAGTTCGGCAATCAATTTCTCTAATTTTGTGATAATGGTCCCGTCTACTATAGTAAGTTGGGGTCCGCAAAATATTTTTAACATCATAACTGAATATATGGTCTTGGAATTTGTTAAAGAGATTAAGTCTAAATTTCAGCCTGCGATCTGGCAATGATTCCCAATTTAATTCACTTAATAGACTGGTTACGCTAATACATCTACATCTACATAATACCCTGCAAGCCACCATAAAGGTGTGTGGCAGGGGGTGAACTCTTACCAAACATGCACTACATATCAAGCATAAAAAAGGAATAGTACTTGTATAGGTACCTACTGTTCAAAACTACGCTATTTAAAAAAAGATAAAAATAGCAAAGCATACATGCAAAAACATGCCGTTAGTTGGGTTAGTTTTAAGTTCTTATACCAACATGCAGCTACCAATGTGTAAATGTTATTTGAAGCGCAAACACCAAATATTATTTTTGTAAATGAGCCGGAACCGAAGAAAGACCTCTCGTATTAGAACGATTGAATGTAACAGCTTATGAATTGCGGAGTTTTCCAAGCAATAAGAAATATTTGTGTTTTTATTCAAACATTCAGTGACCTTGTACTTTGATTCGCTTGCATGAGCAATGAAGTCCCTGCGGACCTCTTGAAATATGCAAGTTTTTCTCATATTTTGAAATTTCAAAACAAAACAAAATTAAGGCCCTTATTTATGTAAAACTTATTGCTCTGTCACCGTTTCTAATGTGAGGGGAAAAAAATTAAGAGGTTTGGCAGAAATCTTGGACTCGGAGGCAGGTTAAATGGAGGCATATACTTCAAGTGTTCCAACTGAGTGGGATTATGTACGCATCGCATTTCGGAGAAACAATTAACATATGACCCAACACGAATGTAAGTTTCACTTCACATCTAGTGGATGTCCCTGAATGCAGGTAAAACATTGCACTTAAGATATTTTTAAGATTGGAATAAATGCAGTAGGTATATTTAAAAGCATTTTTTGTAATGTTCAGTATTTAATACCATAATTAATTTGAAAAATAATTCCAGTGTAATACTATCATGATAAGGAACTGGTAATTCATCATCAGATATCTAAGATGACGAACGAAATGAGTAAAAAAAGGTGTAGCAACTAATAATAAATCTGATTTATTTAACAAACAAGAAGTAAACTTAGTCCTGGTTAAACTATCAATTTTCAACTATAAATTTCACCTAGTACATCCACGTGTATCGAAATGAGATTTATTAATCTGTATCCGACTGGTGAATTTCTAGCAATGATTCATCCGCTGTAATATGCTATCAAAGCGGCTGGGAGAAAACCCTAAATATGCAGACCACAAACCGACGACATCGGAGCAAAGGTGAAACTAAGACGACCGACTGATATCGTACCAAAATGGCAGCGTTGTTGCCCTTCCCAGGGACAGATAAACACGTGAACGTGATGGGGAAAGGAAGGCTTTGTCAACTCCACAAAAGGGTTGGCATCCTCACTTTCGGAGAGAGGTGGGCGAGGGGGTCGGAGGACTCCGTGGATAGCCCAAGCGTGCGGTTTCCTCGCAACACTCGAGGCGGAGTGGTTAGCGACGGCGTAGCAAAAGGAAAGAAGGTGTGGAATGCGCATGGGGTGGGCGGAGGGGGAGGAGTGAAAGTGAAAGTTGATGCGCCGAAAGGTTCAAAAGGCAGGAGGGTTGAATGGAGGCGAAAGGGGTGAGGGCGGAGGCCAATGGGAAATAACGGGAGGGGGGAAATGGCGATGGTCAAAACGACTGTGGCGACGAACCGGCAAGTTTTTGAAGCTGAGAGAAAAATAGAGAATCGATTATGGCCTGGACATTATTAATTATTTATGATATTGTAAATTAAAATATTTATGTAAAAGCTTAATCGTAATGTTTAACCCTAGAATTGCACACTTTCTGGGAGAATCATAAAGTGCACACTGGGGCCTAGCGGACCCCATGAGCTGAATTTTTTTATTTCAGCTATTTGCTTTATATCGCTAAGAAAGATGGCAAATATAATTCACATGGAGCCTTTTTAAAATCAATGAATTAATATATTTTAGTGTAAAAATATATAACAAAATAAAAAATACTTTTGCTATTTGAAGACTTCAAAAATCCCTTAAACGTACGTTAAATAGAAATTTATTCTCTATTACTCATGTTTTCAATTTAAAGTGAAATAATTTCAACAACTTCTTGTTTACATTTTAAAGTGTACGTAAAATACTGTTATAAATGTTTTTTTCTCCAGAAAATATATTTATTATAACATTTGAAAGAAGCGAAATTTTCAAGTTAATTTTTCTGGGATTTTTTCGAAAATTCCATCCACACTTTGCCAGTTAAAATGCTTATTTTTTTAAAACTTTTTGCAAATGAAATATAAATCTTCACATTGTATTCGAAAGAAGTTAATTTTTTACTCCAGTACAGGCAGTACAGAGATAACTTCTATGATCATCGCACATGGGAGTGTTGCAAGATGAGCATAGATGCATCACTTTTCTGTCCATTTCCCTTGGGCATAAGCTGCATCAAACCTTCCTTTGAAGTACTCCTCGTTGCTGCACTGCAGGCCCATCAATTTGTAAAATTTGTAGAGTTGTTCGTCGACCGTGCAGTACTCATGGGGTGTGTAATATTTCTTAGAACTCTTCATAAAGTCTTCCCAAATTTCATGAATTGGTGACAATTTATCGATTACCCTTTGTTGTGATCTTGTTGTTTTATCATCAAAACGTAGTGTTAACAATAGAAACAGGAATTGCTGTAGATACATGGTATGCACATTGGTATAGTGTAGATCCAAACTCAGTTGACCACAGTTCATACAGATTAGTGTTGCACGTCTTCTGCACCCCAGAAAAATTCGAAGCCCAAAAAATGCCTCCATCTCCTCAGTATCTACATTACTATGATACGATTGGGGAACTAAATCTCGAAACGCCGCCATTGCATTTCCTCATTTGTGTGCAAATATTTTATTTTGAAAAGCGCTATCGAATAATAACTACCAAGCTTGCAGGGGAGTTTTGAAATCATGCGCTGCTCCTTTTGGTCCGGGCAGTTCCAAAACCAAATTTTGCTGTCTCATTCTCCATTACAAAACAAGAAATAAATTACAATAAATATGACATCAATGATATCCATTGGCTTTCAGTGTCTTTGGACAGTATTTAAAATCCGGAGACAGCGAAAAACATTCATTGCAGGGCAATTTTACCATATACATTTTAGGTAAAGATTTCAAAATCGGAATGAAAGTTTCGGAGAAAAATTGGGCGCTCTTTACATTTGCGGGTTTCCGGAGAACTCATTGATAGCAGCATTTATGGACCGTCCGAGCAATTTATTGAAGGAGCGACAAAAGTTTCTAGCGGTAAAAGTTCGTTTACACGCCAGTCTTTAGTGTGGAAAACATTGGGGGGGAAATAGTTTCTAGTCTTTCCGGCTCTTTCTCCCGCCAGCAATAACAATCTTTCCCTCGCAGTTAGGTTGCCTTTTGCCTCTATTTGACTGGCTGCCTCTTGGTCGCTTTGATGATGATAGACTTTCATCTTCTAAAGGTTCTTCGCTACTTCCATTGTTTCTGTCTACATCCGCATCATGTCCCTCACTCTTGGTTTCCAATTGCTCCTGTCTACATCACTGCCTGAAAATTACCTCTCACACATTCCTGCTTCTCCTCATTTAACGCCAGCAACACCTGACGAATATCTTCATCACGCCTCATGTAGACACGCAAGGAGGAAGACTAATGCAGCAACGTCCTCACTCTTTCCACTATTTTTGACGTAGATGGGCTTCGGGTCGCAAACCACAACTTAGGAGAAATGCCTATTCCTGCTCCCTTTATGAATTTTGAGGAAAATCCCCACTTGGGAAATCACTTAGGAAATTCCCGGGAACTAGTTTTAAATTACTATGTGCCCTCCAAGGTGTCAGTTTATTGCCCCTTTGTGACAAGTACAAGCCCCAAAAAGGTTACAGTCCATAGCTATGCATAAAACCCCCTTTGCAGTTTCCAATATCAAAAATCTCCAAATGATGACGAACGTCAAAGTATAAGGCATTATAAGGATGCCTAAACAAGATTATGTAATCATCAATATTGCTAATCTGCACTTCATGCACGTGAAGTTTCTTCTATTTGTATTTCACTTCTAAATTCCTAAATTGATGGCAAAGCAGGAAAATTGGATGATTCACAAAAATTATATGATGATGCCACAAATTTCTTTAATATCCAATAGCTGTTAAAAAAATATATTTTTTTAAATAATTAAAATGTTTAAATACTATCAAATCACATACATTTGCAGTAAAAAAGGAGATAAACAATGATATTTAATTTTTTCGCAATGTCTCAAAATTTGCCATTAAATACACACTGGGGTCCAGTAGACCCCACACCATTTTCAATATTTTTTGTGAAGCCCTAAGCATGAAATAACTGCAGCACATGCATGAATCTTTTCCTAAGATGTAAAAAGGAATTTTCATTAAAATTAGCTTCCTATATTTCACGTTCTGTGAAAGTTACTGCGAAGCAAAAAATGCCTTCTGTGCACTTCTAGGGTTAAGTTATTCGTACATAAATAAATATGTTTTAACATAAAAAATAAACATTTTAGGAGCATTTTACTAGTGCATACGTCTAAATGGAACACGTTTTTTTCTACGCGGTACTATGCCCTTAAGTGTCATGACCTTAATCTCATGCTTAAAGATTGTTAGCCACTTGCCATTCGAGATGGCTTACAGGGTAATCAGTTAATGCAAATGTAGATATTCACCTGCGTCATAATCAGTTGCCGGTATACAGCGATAATTTACGAATAACAGGTACATACCGTGCTTAAATCTCCCCAGATACAGTGATTAACTAATTATATAATATTTCACTTATCATGGTTAAATCGAAGTGTTACAATACAGCAGATCTGCAATCTTCAAATATACGTTACCTCTAGTAACAGGTCATAAAAAAATATTTTACTACTTATATTCCCATTTATTAATAATACGACATCCGCATAATCCATAATTATCGTTCTTAGAATAATTCATCCAAATATTTCGGGTTTATCATGTAGTCAAGGACACCCAAATTGTTCAGAACAAAATAAAAGGTAAAATCAATAAAATGCAACTTTAATTCAATGCTGGTAATGCAGAGGTTGAAAAATAACAAACACTTCCTCATACTTTGGCAGGCAATTTACTGCTGACGCGAGTAAGCAAAAAAGGATTCAAATTGTCACTTTTCCTCAAGAAAATTCAGTTTACCTTAAAAGGTAAGGGGGAAATAAAGACTCGCAAAATAGCAAAGGGTGGGGATTTGAAGAACAAAGCATCAAGGCTTTTTTGTGGTCCTTTCATTCAACTCCTGAAACAGCTCGAGCCTTGCACGCATTCAATTCTATTCACCTTTCCAGTGGACACGTTTCGAACATTCACAAAAACCCGCAAATTACCGTTTGCGGGCAGCTCGGCGTGATAGTGGCATAGGGGGTTGGGAAAAAAAGCAACGTACCTCGAACACGACATTGTGAAACTAATAAACGGAAGAGGGTGAGAGAAACAAAAGTACTAAATGCTCACAATTCTAAGAAAAAACAGAATTCATATTCACCAAGAGAAAAATAAGGTAAGTATGAATTCTCGAAAATATTACATTACGCAAATAAACTTTTCGCATCTTCCTTCACACGAGAGATCTGAGGTCATATTTATTTTAACTGCCAAATGTCACTTTAAATGAGATACACATTATATGAAAACAATATACCCGTTAAATACATGGACAAAAAGAAATATTTACACTTTCAAATCAATAAATACATAAAAGGTGCAGGAAATTCGTACAGATACTATACGGTAAATATTATTGGACACAGTTTAAACATTTGAACCTGAACTACTAACTTATGCATTATCTATGGAAATATAAGTTAATTAATTGATGTATTTGAGGAAATACCTGATTAATTGAT
This sequence comes from Platycnemis pennipes, assembly GCA_933228895.1. Classification (NCBI taxonomy): domain Eukaryota; kingdom Metazoa; phylum Arthropoda; class Insecta; order Odonata; family Platycnemididae; genus Platycnemis; species Platycnemis pennipes. The sequence goes on from OW121857.1 coordinate 88,989,299, forward strand.
AATTGCTACCTTTCTTTACAAACTGCAACAACGTACTACAACTTAAAGCCAACATTTCACGTGACTCATGAATGAATATCTAACATTTCCCACAACAGACATTATAATTCTCTTTCATGGCAGTAGCGCATTCAGGGGCTAGTACTTATGTATGCCTACATGAAAGTAATTGTACAATCAGCTGTGGTGGCTTGTGGGTAATTATGAAGATGTGGAACTTAGAAACTAGAATCCAAATGGCAGCAGGACTAGCTCATGATACATCTGTAGTTTGGAGAAGAATATAACAAGTACAAAGTACGAAAAAAAGGACAAATGTTGAACTGATGACTGCGGTGAAGGTGGAATGTGTTGCTGGCAGAAATGGGGGGAAGCAAAGACGAAAGAAAGATGCAATCAGATGGCTCTAATACACTAAGGAAAGTGTTCAGGGAAGACGGTATTCAAAAGATACACATCAGTATTCTTGTATTTTAGGTACCTACTCCGACGACTGAAGTTATATCGGACCGTCTAATCTATGATCCAAGAAAACACAGCAACCCTGTGTGAGACTCGAACTCATGTCCTTCACATTTCCAGTCCAGTATGTTACCGAACTGCCTACCAAGGCCGACGTTTATAAAATAAAACATTAGATAGAATACTTCATCCAAATCTCCACTAACCTAAGAAACAACGATAGCAATAACGAATACGATACTCGTATCTAAATCTCAACAAACAGAATTAAATTATGCCGGTCTTAATTGACATTTCATGAACATGATAAATCATACTTATAAAAACCAAAATGTACTTCATGGAGATTCAAGGTATTTCCAAACTTCTGTTCATAACATGCATTCCTCGTATTTTTTCCCCAAAACGGAAGAATGTGAATGTTATACGAGGCGAGGAAATGACTCGCCAAGACGACAAAAAAAAAAGGAATTGGGAGAAGAGGGAGGATAGGAAAAGATAAAGGGGGGTAAAATCTGGAGGCAGTATGGGTTTGACGTCGAAGAAAGGAAAAGGTTAACAAAAGAGCAAGTCCCCGATCCGCAGAGGGGTTAAACCGTGGCATATGACAAAGCCGTGAAATGGGGAAGAACCTTGAGGGGAGGGGGAGGATGAGCAGTGGGGGAGGGGGGGGGGGCGAGGTTCCGGAATGAATATGGCCGCCCTTCCTCCTCTTGCGACGGAATTCAATTTCCACGACGGCCCCCGCGCACAAAGGGTTGCCTCGGAGGACTTCAATTTTCCCTTTTTTGCGCGCGCACATGTAGTTCCTTTTTTATTTCCGCAGTGAGACCGCGCGGACACGGTCTTCATTTCCTTCGCTCGTACCCCTCTCCCTTTCTTTCAGGGTCTCCTCGCCCCTGTAGGGATGTAGGCCTGCGCGATACTCAATTTCCTATATCATACCCCTATGCCGAGCAATTATCGAGGAGGTGATGATATATAACACCGTGGTGATAGATTTTTGGCGAATCGATTCATCGTCCAAATCGATTTTATCGTCTAGCACATTGCGGCTCACGAGTCTCATGCAGCTCTTTGGGCTCGTGTTTGCGGCTCTCAGGTAAATTTGAAAATGACGATATAATTATCATATCTTAATATATAATGGCATGAATACGCATCGCAAGTGAAGCTACCATAGTTTATTTTCTGATGCCGAGTTATAATCGCGAGTGGGTACATTAAAAACGACACTGTAACTTGTTATCATATAACTTTTAGTTTTCACTACCTTTCAAAAATGCATTATTGGGTGACGAATGATTTCTAAATTATTTAGATGGGTAGGTTAGGCTCTTCCGTCACAAACGTTGGGGTAAGACTAATATGCACGAAAGGCACCTCTTATGGTGCTGAGGTACCAAATACATGAGCCATATCGAGATGGCTGTTACCTTGATCCATATCGAAGAGTAGACAATTATTTTTCACACCATTATATCGTCACTGTCATTTGTAAATCAGTGGTCAAAGGTCCTCAAGCTTCGGACACTCATGACCATGAACAGTGGGAGCTAAAACCACATCAAATAACGTTAGGTTTTATATTCTTTTTCCCTCAACGTATCACTGCAGGCGCGATTGTCCTTGGAGGGAAATTTATCTTGCCGCAAACACACGGATAGGGTGAATGAGAGTGATGACTGTGAGCCTGTGTTTTTTTTTGCTTAACCATAGACGTGGGATATCTTCGTAATAAACAACCTCTTACTTCATCCCAAGCCTTTGCGGATTTTAGGGCCAGGTTCGTTTTTTTTTCATTATAACTCAAGTCATATAGCCCTACGATTTGACTAACCGTATTGCATGAAGTTGAATTTCTTTCGGAGTATCTTCCACGTTGCACTATATTGCTCAATTACAGTGATACGATCGTACCACTTCGATTTTAAAACGCCGGCTGGAATGCCAACGCAATTGTTGTCCCGGCAATATGGTCCATCTCGGAATACACCGGAAGAAATTCAGCTTCAACATTTCACCTCAAAAACCTACACGGGAATTATATTTTTTATCTATTTACACCAAAGGAAATAAAGATCAGAATTGAAAACTAATATTTAAACTAAGAAAAATTTTCTATTCGCTGGTTAAACTTCAACTAAAATTAGACCCATTATTGCACAACTTATAGTATTGGTACTGGACGGAGTTGACTGTTTGAAATCGTACAGCGCTTCATCGTCTGGCGATGCAAAATATAATTCAACATTTAAATGACATTTTGAAGTGCTTTTACGACTCCTTTTAAAAATAAACCTTCTTCCCCTTGCTTCCATGCATTCTACAAGTTAATCAGGTGAGAGCTACGGAAGATTTGGATGAAGCGATTTCAAAATTTGGATTAAAACAAGGTTTCGCTCACCCGTACGATTTATTGCCCGTAATGTAAAGCAAAAGGGGAACGGAATTTTCTCGAACGGAATTGAAAATCTAACGCAAGATTCACGAACATAAAAGTAAGAATTTCATCTCTGCCGCAAGGTTTCCTGAACCGGGAATGCAACGATCTTTTTTGGGTCAATTCGCAGAACAATACGAAACCAAGGATTCCTGACCACAAAATAAACTTCTCAGAAGTATCTATTGCAGCTGCATATCATACGCCATTATGTTCCTTCAATAATAGCGCACTAGGCAGAATTGGACTTGAAAAGAGTCACTGTCCAAGACAAATATCTTTTGAACTATTGCGAAGCGATATACCACCACTGTCAGATTTTTTCCGTGCCATTCCGAGCGGAAAGTAAGTGCGTCGAAAATGTGAAAAAAGGTTGTCTGTACCAGGAATCGAACCGTGAACTTTAAACTTGCCAGAATAATGCCCTTAACGCATTGGTCTACACATTGGCGCGGTAATTCAGAGGTTCGTCCTTCATATCCTGGTCCAGGAAACTCATTTCCTCCTGTAAATTTCAATGTGAGAAGACAAAAGATTAAAAAAGGCATTCCGTACGACGATTTACCTTCCCGTCCCATTGCTGTAGGAGGGGGACAGAGATGTTATTCTTGAAGGAGATAGCGCGCGATTACACACCAATGGAAGGTTAAAGAGGCATGAGAAGTAAAGAAAAAAAGTGGAAGGAGGTAAGTGAGAATATGTCAAGAGTATCCGGGCGTGATGAAAAAGGATTGACACATGCTCGCTCTTCTTCAAAACAACGGACTTCTCAGAATTCGATGCGAAAAACTCATCTGGCAGAGAGCTTTTCCATTTAAGGCAACGCCCTTCGCGGAAGGAAGTGCGCGCCTTGCACCAGGAAATACTCGGGATGGAATATTAACAGCAACAGGCTTCAAATGACCAAACCAAAAAAGCCGGACTGCGGAAATGTTGCTCGCGGGCAGACGAATCATTTCCTGGCCATTCTTGAAAAAGATCACATTGGTAAGTTCACGCTTAACGTTTGGAAAATTCGGATTGGTTTTCCAATTGTATTTGCACAGAGCAGGATAGTGAATATGCAGTGTCATTTTTCTTTTCCCTCACCATCATCGGTCAACAATCCTAATACTGGTTTAACGCATTCGATTCTTCTATCGACCAACCTCTTCATATTAACGTAATTCTATTCTTTTACATCCTTTACAATTTGTTTCATATGTCTCATATGAGGCCTGCCTTTTCCATTCTTCCCGTTTACTTTTCCCTGGACTATTGTCTTTATTAGGCCACCGTTAAGCCCGACTCGGCGCCATTTCTGCGAAGAGAATTAGCGTATGTTGTCTCCAGTACTGGGAGTGCAGGCGGAGGACTGGGAAAAAAAGACGTTTTGGGTGAATTATGTATCAAAGCCACTCGATTTCCCCGAATAAATCGTATTGTACATCATTTTTCCACAAAAATGAAATGCAAACTCCAACAAAAAAAAAAAACAATTTCTTTCGAAACGACGTCTACTATCTCCATCCAGAGCATATAATTCCATCGTTTGAGAAAAGAATTAAGAGAGGTTAGGATTCAGTTAACGCATAAATATGACATCTTTTTTTCACGAGAAGTACAAATGTGAAAAGAGTGGCATATTCCCCTCGATCCAGCCTCCCTTAAATAACTAATAATTCACTACGCTGATAAAATGTAAAAGGAATCTCATTACAAACCCAATTACATCGTATTGTTGAAAGCACTTCTTGATAGGTGATTGCAGAAACAAAATTGATATAGATAAAAAAGTTATGCCTCAAGGTTCTCAGAGTCAATTAATTCAAAAGAGTCAGTTGTCTACGGAAGAAAATATGTAGAAAAAATTTTTTTAATTGTAAAATTTATAGTTTTGGAAACCGTAGCCACGAAAAGACGAATACATCCACTTAAATTAAACGCCTATTCGTTGGTTTTGCGAGTAATTAATTTTCTTTTAAACGGACAAGAAGAAAGACTCCCACAAAATGGGTAAATAAGGAAGGTGCCTCTCCACCGTAAGGACTTCGAATGGGGAAACCAAAACGTTCGCGGGTCGCGTCATTAATTATTCAATCTTCGGGGTGGCAACTAGGAGGGAGCTCACATTCATTCCTTCAGGAGCCCTTTTCCGCCCCTCCACGCCCTCTTCCTCGCTCTGAAGTGGTGCTTCTACACCCCCGCTATCCGGAAACGAAAACATTCCCCAGTCTCGAAGTCCATCGTACTACATTCATCCCCCTGGGAAAGATTCTGCTGAAAACGGCAAGTTTCCCGAAGTGACCCGAAATTCCCGACGATCTACACGGCTAATGTTCATTGTAACAATAGAATCGGGCTTTTCGGCGGTCCGGGTGATTAGTAATGCAACGCCCAAAAAAATCTGTTCAACCCAAAAAAAACATAACATATCGTCCGGGACGGGATTTGAACCCACGAATTTGGGATTTCCCGGTTTTTGACCTTTTCGTTCATTTTCCTAAAGGCCGTTTTTCGCGATACCTTTTTTTTTTACAAACGCTTGCATGACAACATTGTACCGTGTAAAGCTGCAAACTGTGTGAACGCTTGTGCGAATGACAGAATGATTGAAAGAAAACTAGAATCTTTTCTAATCCCATTCGGAAAAACATACAATTTCGTTCAGTTTCATACATTCGTTTGTGCAATAAAATGTACCGTGTAAAGCGGCCTTAAGAACGACAGCATAAACCGATTCAACTTAGATATCGATTACCGTTCTTGCATAGAAATACAATTGAATTTTAGATGCTCCAAAAGATAAGAATGCATCACACCGTCCAACCTAAACATAACACGCATCCATGCCCCACAAGGGATTCGAAACCGCGATCTTTGAATCCCCAATCCAACGCGATACTAACCTGGCTACCGCAAACGGTTGTACCAAAACCCTTGAATTCAACCTGGCTACCGTCAACCCTTGTCACAACAAAGACATGTTAAAAATCGTATTATATCGAGAGCAAGTATGGCGTGGGCTACCATCTACACATCACGTTAGATCATTACAATATCGCATATCATTTAACTATGGGATACTGTAGCCGGTATATTGCCTATTAGCACATTCCTGAGTGGACCACACACTGTTTTTAATAAGAGGGGAGTTACCCCGAGGCAGAAGGGGTCGGAGTAAGTGGTCCGTCTTGAGGTCGGGGGTTAAAAGGCCGAGGGCGAGAGAGGGTCATTTCATCTCCGCGAGCAAATGGAAGAGGGTTGCCGCCTGAAAGGCTGACGGAGTGTTCCCGCGGCCTGTTGCTGAATGAACAAGGTATTCAGCCCTTCCCACTCTCGCAAGGACAATTATGCTCTCAATCTCTCGACCCTCGCGTGCTCCGAGAAACTCGACGAGGATACCCTCATGTATGAAGTAATGACCTTAAGGACAAGAGAAATACTCTCTTCATTCCCGAAATCATTCAGACACTACTGTGAGGGAAACCGTAATTTTTTATGGAGAGCTAAAAAAAGCACACAGGCTTGTGTAAACAGAGATTGATAGGAAGGCAAACGAGGAACTTTTAAATATGGTGGAGGAGTTAAAGGCAATTGATGAAGTTAGATAGAAGAGAACAATGTACCACAATGAAATGGACGGTTAGCTAGTTCACGTTGTGGAATGTATACATGATGATTATAAGAATAAACTTTGTTATATTCCACAAATATTTATCAAAAGAATGGTTATATTCCACAAATATTTATCAAAAGAATGGTTTCGACCTTCTGAGGTCATCCTCAGGAGTTAATAAATATTTGGGGAATAAAGCAGTTTATTCTAATATTCATCACGTACCACAACGAGATGGAGGATTTGTGACGAGGATGTATTCCGCGGAGAAAAGGGAGAATTTTGGGCAATCCATGAAAAGGAAGGAAGATAACGGCTTCAAACGGCAGGAAGTTTGGCAATAGATAAAGAAATATAAAATAGTCATGCGAACAGGAAGAGGATGCTTGGAGATCCACCAATATTATGCATGTTCCAAGCAACATGGGTCCGTAATTTAATTCATTTATAGAAATGACTAACTAATCATTATTATTACATTACCTTACATTAACTAGCAATTTATCGTCATTTATAGCTAACGTTTCACGTTTCTGGTAACTACACGCTTGATATTTTCCTCAGCGTGGTAGCATTGAGTCCTCGTTTCACATATCTATATCTTAATAGGTGTTCTATATGATTGATGATCCATTCATAGTGATGGTTCCCCCCCTTCTACACACTCTCGCGGTGACTTTAAGGGTATTTTGTAGATGTACATGTAGATAAATATTGATGGAATTGTCACCTTGAAAACCTGCATCCTATAATACCAAAGCTACAAATATGCCTGACAGTCATTATTTTGTTACTACTTTCAACGCAGTAGGTATCTTGTGGTTTACCTATGAGCTTCAACGAAGGCCACATCGAACCCTATAGCCTAAGATCTCACAGAATGGGCATAAAAAAGCCTTTTTAAAGAATCGATAATTTTAAGTCGATTTTAAGAAGTGGGCGAGATAGGATATAAATCATCAAAAAAATGTGACGGCTTTTTTTTCAGCAACACAAAATGAGCAGAGCAGATGAGCAACTTGTGGCTCGGAAGTAGGTCACTCGTTCCACGCGTTCCGCTCATAATGCTCTCTCGCTCATAAGCTGCGGACAAGAAAGGATTCAAAGTATCCTGAGCCTTGTACCCTTCAAACACGCCGCTGAGAGCTTGTAACATGGGAACAGTAGGGTTAACTTTCATGTTACGCAACGAAGCAAAAAAATGGAAGTTTGCATCACAAAGACTACGTGCAGTCCACGTTAAATATCAGGAGGCAAATGCCATACTGGAATACGGGAATAAAAGTTGAGTTAGTTTTCAACCAACATTAGGAATATCACGATACAGAGATTCTGTAATAGGCATTAGAGCCATTATTTAATCTTAGGCTTCAAATTCATTAAATAAGCCTTCATTCTCGGCAAATAAGAATTCTATAGTTTGATCCGTTTGGTGTGCCTGCATGATAGTAAAAGTAAATTGAATTATCTTTTGCTTTAAATGCATTCCTGGTGATGGGTCGCTCCCCTGCCACACACCCTTGTAGTTGCTCGTAGGGTATTATGTAGATATACCTAGATATGTGGTGGCTCAAGTCATGAAATCCCTTTCTGAGGGCCCGGTATCGAATTCCCGAAGTGGCAGAGATTATTTAGCGATATCTCTATGTGAGTGTTGCATTGAGAGTATTTCAAAGGAATTACCGATTAGGACGATAAAATTTACATTAAACTCCCAGTGCCTGTAGTTAAGAACTGGCCACGGCCGACGCCTGATTTCCCTACACACTTTTTAATAGTCGGTTCCTTGAAAATGTTAAGGCCTATTTACAATCAACCTTCTTTCCTGAGTGGGGCAAATGAAGTCGGTTTTTGGTCACCAGCCTTAACAACAAAAATTATGTCAATGAATACTAATTTATAGCTAAAATACTTGTCACCAGTTTTATTTCAGCGAAATTGGCTTTGCAATGAATGAAGTTTAAGAATGATTTAGATAATTTCCAGTATTGAGAAATGACCCCGCAACAAATATGTCGCAAACTTGTTCCGTGAATTTCTCGTTTACTATTCCAGGGAGTATATTCCATCGCATTTTTTTAAATTTCATTTTTATAGTATGGTCTCCAACAGCTATTTTCCGAAGTCGCGTGACATTAAGCAGAAATGGGGCGCAGCATTAAAACCCATGATAGTCGTATTCTAAACGCGTACCATAGCCCACAAGGTCACCCGCAAACAAGTAATTCGATGACCGCATGGGAAGTTTACACAGCCACAACAGACGAGGGAATCAGGGCAAATATCTCTCAAACGACTGCCTTTGCATTCTGAAGCATACCACAAAGGTGTCGAAAATTAAATATACACCATAAATCATTTGGTAACGAGTTAATGAGAAAGAGAAGAAGTACGTAAATATGAAGAGATTAGCCGATAGACGAACTCAGTGGAGAGCTGCGTCAATCCAATCTGAGGATTCATGACTATTGGTGATGATGAACGAGCTCATGAAAAAACCTGTTTCTGTAGCAAAAAAATAAACAAAATTTAATTCATTTAAAATATTTTGCATCAATTACTATTTTAACAGCAGGTCGAAAGGCAGTGACGTCTGAAATAAGATACCTTCGCATATCGCGGTACGGATACAGTCGTAAAACTATGATTTCGTTAAAATATTATTTTCAGACACCTCTTAATTTTTTAAATGTAACTCCACGTTGATGAATCAATAATTTTCTAACAAATACTTACATCTGAAAGACGCTTATTCAAAATACAAGCTAGCTTTATATCCCTTCATTCAGGCTAGAATTAAAGTATTTTGTATTCGAGCACCATAGAATTCACATGCATAAATGACAGGAATTTCGACATGTCATCCAAAATGCCTTCTATAGGAAGAAAATTTCACTGTAATTAAAATTCCTGTCAATTTATTTCAGAGGGTCTTCGGGTCTTCTACAACATTCGAACGAAAAAACTGACTGCATCAGGAATGGTAAGGTGGAAGGCGTCCATAGAAAAATAAATCAAACAATTTTCCGCTCAATAACAAAATTCACTCGACATACGCATCTCGACACGAACGTCGAGCCATACTACAAGAGTCAAAAGGAACCTTGATACCCCCAGGTAAAAGCATAAAAAAAGATGAAGAACTTTGAAAACCAGAAGCGTCCCTATGTTCACCTGTGACAATCGGGCGGTTCACGATACAGGAATTTGATCACATCGAGGGATAGGGTAAACTTTTTTATCGCTGTTAATGGTGACCTTAGGGTGTCATGAGTAGAGAGAAGACTTTTCACATAAAGTGTTATTTCGATAGCCTTTACTATCATCGACCTCCAGGTAGGGATGAGCGATAATCGATTTGATGACATCTTTTCTATTTACCTGGTCCTTAACACAGAATTAACTATTGTATCGAATGTAGGGTATTACAGAAGCGGTGCTAACATGGAAGATAATCGGAAGTATTTAAAAAATCAATTTGTACGGTCCACTAGAGAAATTTAATTAGTACGACACGGTTACGTTACATAAAAACATGATCAGGTAACACTGACTATAAAATTGGTCCGTGGTACCTGATAACCTTGTGTAACGAAACCGTGTCGTACTTAATAAATTTCTCTAGTGGACCGAACAAAGCGAGTATTTTTTAACATTTTCGATATGGTGAGGTTCCACATATTTAAGCCTGAAACCGTTAGTCATACTATGGAAGATAATATTGTACTATACCTAAACCCAATATTGAAGCTTACAAACATTTCTTTGATTTCATTGCCCCTTCAATTCATCAAAAAATTCCAATTGAGATTTCATCAATTAGCAATAAGACTACTTTCGTCAGAAAATTGAAAATTTGGTTGCTAGAGAAAAGTGATGTGGAATATTTGGTCAAAACTATGGTGTGATTCTTGTATGGTATGTGTACTTATTTTATTATGTGAATCTTGCAATTTATTCTAAATTCAAATTCAAAACCGTTATAATGGAACACATTTATGTTATATAAAAGCCAGAATTTATTTATTGTTTATTTTTGTGAATGACAGCTGCTGAACTACAGCCAATTTATTCAAGGAATGGTAACCCCAAAACAAGAAATTATTTCTTCTGGGGTACCTAGTTTCACCCCCATTTTGATTTGTTAAAATTGTGTATATCGTTTGGGTGAAATAAACTCTATTCTATTATTTAAAAAAAATATCGGTACCGAGTCTGAACGATATTGTCCACACCTCTATAAGGAAGATAATATCCCCAGAAAGTTATGGATCAGAGTTACCACATGAACAGTAGTATTGATCTAATTATGAATATTCCGGCGATATTTAGTGAAGTTTGAAGGTATTATGAAATAAAACAAACAATTTTCCACTGGAATAAAACTTCACACTTCATTTAGGTTTCTACGTAGATAGGTTCAGCATCATTGTGTGATGTCATCAGGTGATGATCAAGTATCTGTCATGAATCTTAAGTCGTGAACACTGTTCAAGGATTGCAAGCTAGCCTCGAATAACAATAGAGTTACCCGCAAATATGCAGAATAGCGAAAATTTCCACTTCCGAGTTCGAGTCTGTGGGAATTCTGCTATCGTGAATAGATTTGTATAATGTGGAAATTGTGTACATACTTCACGTCATTATTAGATTGTATCGGAAATTCTCGAAAATATCTATTTCTAAATAATGATGAAAGTGGAGTAGGTATATATGTTGAATTGTAATACTCCAGGTTGTAATTGTTTGTATATTGGACAAACTGGTACAAAAATAGGCAATCATAAATCCGAAAATTTTAAATCTTACATTAACGGTGATCATCGATGTTTGCTGAACACCTTACCGATAACGATCACTCTTCCGATTTTATTCGCAATATTTACATGTTTGTAGCAAGGGCAGAAAGATAAAATTTATGGCAATTTTGGAAATTTTATCATATTTCAACGCTTATAAAGACGCTGCTTTAAGTGACCAAGTCCATTCCAACCTCTCCCCGTTTTATCAAGTATCTGTTATCCCTATAATCCCTCGAGTTAGCATTCTTTGTCACTTAGCTCTTGCAAATGACCTGGAAAGGTCGAAACCTGTCGACCAGTGTCTAATTATATTTTGTGGAACAGAACAAAGTTTTATATTTTATTCATAAAGGTAGTTGTTTCAGGCTTGATTTGGTGGAATATCATCACGAAAGAAAAAGACGCAATTTTCCACAAGAATAAGGTTTTTACTCGACCGGTTTCGGTGTACAACACCATCAGGTGAAAATTATAGCTCAGACAATATATATATACACAATTGCAGTGAGGGGAGGGAAAGGTTGAGAGGGTGGAGGGGGAGGGGGAAGGGAGGGGTCTTCTCAACCTTTCCTTCCCCTCACTGCAATTGTGTATATGTACAGATGCCTGAGCTATAATTTTCACCTGATGATGGTGTTGTACACCGAAACCGGTCGAGTTAAAACCTCATTCTTGTGGAAAATTGCCAGTCTTTTTCTTTCATTTTATTCATATCTTTAAATTTTGTTTAAATGAAAACGTGTATATATCTCTCCTAGATTCGAACTCGGATTCTACTCTCAATAGTCCATCGCTCAACTCACAGGGGTACCACGCCATTCTTATTAAACATACCCCTTACTCAGCGTCACAACGGATATATTTTGTACCGAAGGTATTATATCTCGAGTGTCTCACAGACCCTGCCTTTATGGTGTAATTTTCTCACACATGCCACCAACTCGCTCACATTCAACGTTTATGTCGAGCGGAAGCGATCGCTCCGTCGAGGGTCGAAGAGCTCTCAGCACTTCCGTTTGTGGGCAAAGTTTTCAAGTGCTCAGCGACGAAGTGCAAATCGCAGTGGCGGAGAAGGTGGCGGGGGCAGGAAGTAGAGGTTGTGATGGGGAGGAGGCGACGGAGTGGAAGGAGAAAGGGAAAAAGAGGGGACGGAGCAGGGTACTACGGGGCGGACCGCGCGATCCGATCAATATGCCAATTAGTGTCGAGTTAATAGTCATAAAGCTGCATCACCCGTACGCATAATCTACCACCCATTTACGACAGGCTTTCAATTGAACCATTCTCCTCGCACACATACGAGGATACATCTACATAATACCCTGCAAGCCACCTCAAAGGTGTGTGGCAGGTGGTGAATTCTCACCAAACATGCACTACATATCATGCATTGAAAAGGATTAGTATTAATATATTAGTCTGACTGCAATATTTTAAAAGATAAAAATAGCAAACTACGCACGCAAAAACGTGCTGTTAGTTGGGTTACCTTCAAGTCCTTACACCAACATGCAAATACCTCTGCTATCCATTGCTACACTCGTATTGGGTATATTTACCGTTATTCATATCTCTATTTGTACGAGGAAAAAATGACCACTTAAATCTGTCAGTTCGGCAATCAATTTCTTAAATGGTGTCTACTAATGGTCTCTACGGTGGACGGAAAGCAATATCGCCGCGTTGGTAAAACAAATTACGCAAAAGGCGTTATATTTGGCATTCTCCACCTTTTTGCGCAATTATTTATCTCATTGTTTAGTTGGCGGATAAAAAAAATTTTTACCGGATCGAAAATTCGAAATAACTGAAGAACCTACGCAATTAGTGAAAATTTTGGATTCCGTCTTTAAAACGTGAAATTAACCTCGCCAATGGCATGTAAGAAATTGACGGCGAGATATATTATAAAATATAATTAGGTATTTTTTGGCTTAGAAAAGGATATTCCTATCGAAATTCTTTTTTTTTCATTTGAGGTGCTCCAACTCTTAAGGTTATACGAGAAAAGTATACCTATGTCCTAAGTGTAATGGAAGGTGATGCATTCTCAGAACGTAACCCTAAGGATATATCGAACTGTCTAAACTTAGTTAATCTTTAGCCGTATTGAGGCAAATGCAACATCCATGCCATAGGCGGGACTCAAATCCACGACCTCTATGTTGTCAGGTTGGCGCATAGGTTGGCGCATAGTTGGCGCATGTTGTCAGGTTGTCAGGGCGGGAGTAACTATGACTCTCTATGATGATTAGTTACTGGGTAGCCATGCGTCTCAAAGAGCCTCTGGCTATCAAGTGTCTCTTTCTACCTCCCCGTGGTCCTGCTGGTAACTCCCGGTCTCCTAACATCTACTGACCGGTGAGGCGAAACGATTGAGACGCGAAGGGTTTACTGCGATCCCGACGATTGAGGTGTCGGATTGGGTTCACACCCCAACACTAGAATCCGAGTCGAGGGTCCTTGAGACCACACTGAGTGAACCTTTAAAACGCCCCCGTCGGATACCTTATCCCAAATCTTTGGGCAACAGGCTCCGTAGGGACGTAACATGAAGTGTGGTAGGGTAACGCTGAAGCGAACCCGGCGGCCACTCATCTGACGCAATTCTGGAAACAGAATTAACATGAGGATAAGTAGGGGGAGAGGAAGCCCCGCCGGCTCGGCTACCGGCGTCCTCTCTTGGGTCGGCCTCCTGCGGGCTGTGCCGCTACTTAGTGATGGGTGCGTGGGGCGTTTTTGCAATTGTGTGAGCATAGCCTCGAGATAGGGGGGGGGCATTTCGCCCTATCCCCCCTGTCCGTGCTGGCGGGGGTCAGGCGCCTGAGGTGTCGGGCCGGGGCTTGCCCCGGACTAGAATCCGAGCCTAGACCTCCACTGCAAACATGTGGCGTACTCCGTCACGCAGGCCGCCGGATGGGCCGCTCCATGGACGGTAATTCCATGAAATATGAAGGTCAAAGTTACGGTGCACCGAGCCTCCCTAGCTGAGGGAACTGATAGTCCGGGTCATCGTGGCTTAAGTGACGATTAACTGTAACTCAAACGAGCGGTTCAGGGCTCCCGATCTTGGTGAGTAAAGCGTTCTAGACGCCGCCGACCTGGGCATGGGGGCCTGCGGCCCCCCTCGGGGGCCTGCGGCCCCCTCGCCGCGGTTGTAACTATGACCCTCTCAAGGTAGTTGTCAGGTTGGCGCATTACCAACGAGACTATCGCGTCCGGCTAGACAAAAATCTAGCATTATTTAGATGAATAGGACTTTTCGTGTTATTTAAATCCCTTCAATCTTAATTTATTCTCATTTACCAAGCAGCTATGTGCTTTTCTCTGAGGAGTCATTTATTCCGGCCACGGAAGTTACTTCGCCAACATTGGTTTCACAACCAATTGCCAGCATTCGATTACTTTACCGCATACTTAACAAGTCTGTAGTAGCTATTTTATAGGCGTTCCACCCAGTACAGCAGAAGGAATTAAATAATATAATTCAGGCTCGAATAGCGTACAAAGGTAGTCCTCGAAAGTCAATTCGACCTCCATAGAGAAGTCCAAAAATATAACAGGGAGTCAAGGATGGTCAGAGATCCACGTACACTATGAAACATTTGGAAACTCGAGTTAGAAAGTTAGGAGACACTTTTATATTGCTATATTATTACAGAAATACGTTGACAATGATAACTAAAAACCGGTAGCATTTAACATATGGCGCATAGAGTAATTAGTTAGGTCAAACAAATAGACCAATCAGCTAACTAGGATCAAAGAATAATGTAGGCAATGAAATTATGCAAAAAGATGAAATTTCCACATGGGACGGATCTCAGGACATGATGATTTCATGAAAAAAATTAAGGAGAGAATTTGAGGATGGAATAGTAAAATAAGATCCCCGATGGCATGCATGAAACTACTAGAGAGATATGTAAAATAGAAGAATTTTGTACGCGTAAAGAGGCTAGTCAATAGAAGAAGGGAGTGAAATAAAAAAAGTCAAAACAATATTGATATTGATGATGCGTGATGATTACGGCATGCAAATGAAAGGCAAAAGTGGCGACAGATTTTGACTCATCATCTCACCCGCTCAATGATTCCGACAGCCACTCGCGAAAAACAAAGACTCAAATGGAGAAACGGCCCGTGGGCCCCAGCCGACAGCATACTCTCAAGGGATCCAAAGGAGAGGACAACGAGAAAAGACCACACTGGCGGGCCGCGTCAAAAAGGGGCGTCAAATGGCTTTTTTTCCCGCCCTCCACACCATCCGCTTGTCACTTATTTCTCCTCGAGGGACAAGAGAGGAGAGGCCGAGAAAAGGGAATCGAGCACTTGCAAGAAGAGGGGGAGGAGAAGGGAGAGTAAAGATGGGGGTGAGGAACGAGATGGGGTGGATGAAGAGAAATGAAAACGGGCGGAAGAGGGGGTTGTAAGAAGGATGTGAATGGCCTGAAAGGGTGCGAGTGAAGGCAGGAATTGTGAGGGCGGGAGGGAGGGGACAAACGCACCCCCGTCCCGAAATATGCACACGCCTTAAAGCCCAGAGGGTCTTGCTGCTGAGCCCACTCGTACACTCCCTCCCCATCACGAATGCCAACCCCCAGACACCAGTGCAAGCTCCTGAATAAGTCTCCCCCTTCCCACCCCATCCCCAAAGAGGCATACTTGTTACTGGCCCGTCGTTATGACGGGGAGAGATGAAGGGGTGAATGAGGAAGAGTTTTAAGCTGGAAAAAGAGGTTGATGGCTCACGGAGTGGGATAGTCCCCCTCCCTCCTTACCCTCACCCCCGATTACGCGTAACTAGGGGGGGGGGTGGAGGGGAGAGAAAGGGGTGGCTGACGATGGGGAGAGTGCGGCGGGGATGGAAGAAGGGATGAGTCACGAGGTTTTGAAGGGCAAAAGGGGAGAAGGTGTGTGGCAGGGGTTGTCGAGGGGCGAACACACACGATAATCAAGGGGGTCGCCTCTATGCCTCATGGGGCTGAGACATAAATAAGCGATGTCATTAAATATGGACGCTCAATCAATGGAGGATTTTTATGTATCCGCGCCGCAGTGTGGCCATTGGGGTCGGATGCTTCCGGAGGGCGTGCGGAAAGGCATTACGGCATCGCATCTTGCAACCACGCCAGCCTATTTGTGCGCGTAAGGGCAGATTCTGTTGTGTGGCGCTCATTGAGATTGAGCACCACGGTGTCAACGATAAGGCTCCGTTCGATCAGAATGCGGGAGAGGTGACATTCGGAACGCGAATCACTTGGACGGGGATAGAACATACCCGCCCCTACACCATTCACATAAGTCTCCTTTCAAACTAGCTCAGACCATTAACAAAAATTAGGACAACTAAGGCTATTAAGGATATGAACAGCGTAAATATATAGATAGTTGCATGTCGTTTTAACGGCTTTGAGCTAACCCAACTAACAGCATGTTTTTTCATGCTTGCTTTGCTATTTTAATAATTTTTATAATTATTATGTTTAGACTAGAATATAGTTTCTAATTCTTTTTAAGCATGATATATAATGCATGTTTCATGTGAATTCACCCCCTGCCACACACGTGATGGTGACATGCAGGGTATTATGTAGATATATAAACCTTTTCCGTCATATTTTTCAAACCCTTTACACCATCCACTCGGTACCCATTATTTCCTTCATTATTCTTAATAAAGCTTTTCGACTACATAACGCTAGAGTTAAAATGGTTAGGGAATGTAGTTTGCTGCATGTTTTTTTACATACCAGCTTGGGACTTTGTGAGTATTTTCATTACTTTGCATGACTGTGAATAAATGCCAAATATTCGTATGCGTGCAGTGTTCATTCCAAAGAGTAATGGCTTTTCATTAATTAATTGCTGTATTGCAACTAATTCTACTGTATTCAAGAGATGATTTCCATTTGTTTAAAAATTTACTATCAACAATACAGCCCGTAGAGTATACTTGACAAAGGTTTTGATTAATTGAAATGAATGCATGCTTGGTGTTGGTTCTTGCCCTGCCACACACCCTAGCATAGGCTTTCAGGGTAATGTTTAGATACAGATTTAATTTGATAGTTTGAGTGCCAATAGAATTACGTTACAACGGCATTAATTATCGTACCATCCAATAGCCTTAGTCGTTCAATATGAATGAGAAACCTAAACACATTGTCTTCTCTTCAAGACCAATTTAGCGGAGCAACTTACCGATATGGCTCTACAAATAAGTGTTAATGAACTATGCGATACATAACATCTCCTCTGGCATTCCGTAAATCACCCCCACTTAAGGTAGGTATACTAGGGATTCCAAAGCTCGTGCTTTACTCTACGTCCGCTCAAATATGCTTGTCTTTCTCTACAACAGGTACCAAAGGTATGACTAAACATTAGTCGAGAAGGTTCACTGTGGTTAACAGCTTATCTGTAAATTTAGTGAATACCGCGTAAACGAGTCCTACCGAATACTTAAGCTGCAATATGATGAATTTCTGAGTTCAAGAGACCACCAACTGAAGATATAACTCATACAACTTAGCGCATTGAAATTGTTGACTAAAAGATTAGTTTTTGTTAGTAGAACCTTTTCTTACAAACGATTACTAATTCAAAAATGATTCTTTGGTTGACTATTGATTTCCATTTATCGAAATGTTTGATAAGATTGCTAATAAATGATATTTGCGAATTTTTTCTTTAGAAGTAGCATAATAATGGCTTCAATTATTAAAACATAAAGAGACCCTTTTGAATGTAATCAGATGCATCGTTACAGGTACTACGAATTAGGCAAAACAAAAATATCACAGTACAAGACTCAGTCTCAAGCAAAACTTTGTGGAAGTTAATCATTATAGGAGTAACGGTATCAACACTTCAGTTTCCACATTGATGTTTATTAGACACGACCATGGTTTCGCAGCAAGGCTACATCATCACGTGAACATTAAAATTTTGCTGCGAAACAAATTGGCCATGCCTAATAAACGTCTTTGTGGGAAGTGCAGTGTTTATTCCTTTCTCACCAGAAATCACTGCGCCAAATTCATCGATTCCCAGGATGTTTACCTTAGGACGAATTTAGAATGGGGTCGTTTACCATATTTTTTATTGCCGAATATGATAGAGTTTGTAAAATAAAAAGACCTGTAGTTTTCCATTTTTTGATCCGTCAATTATTTCTCGAGTTATAGGCGGCGAAACACCGATGTTTTTAACCCTTTTGAAAAAGTGGGTGTGGTGCAACCTCTGACGTATATCAACTTCGTCCAATCGCAAATGAGCCCGCGAAGCTACTTTGCCTTATCGCAAAAGGGACACAGCTGACTCTGCCAATTGGAGCAGTTACGATAGCATCTGTGCGAGCAGACCTCCGAGAACCACCCTCCGCTCCCTCCCCTTCCCATAAGAGCAATCAAGAACGGGAGGAAAATGACGTCAATGTTATCACAGCAGCTTTTTCGGTGGGCGTCACCTTTTGCTCATTTTAATTTTTGATTTATGAGTGAATGGTTGTGGTTAGAAGAATAATTTTTTCACTTAATTTCTTTTTTCGTCTCCATCTAACAATTTCGTGCACAAAATTGCGATTTCGGTTCCGAGGGTTCCGAGT
Organism: Platycnemis pennipes; assembly: GCA_933228895.1. Classification (NCBI taxonomy): domain Eukaryota; kingdom Metazoa; phylum Arthropoda; class Insecta; order Odonata; family Platycnemididae; genus Platycnemis; species Platycnemis pennipes. Next base: position 89,008,213 of record OW121857.1, read on the forward strand.
AAACGCCCCCATTACCGGTAATTCTGTTTACGAGAATGGGGATTTATCCTGGCAAGAAAAGCTTTAAAATTGATATTTATTTTTCATGCTCTGCAAACCAGTAAGCATTCTGAGGGTGGAAAAAAATTGACCCGATTTGCCGAGCCCAACTCTCGGGCTTGTGGCCCCAAGAACATGGTCCGTCATCGACTAATATGTCACCGCAGTCACAGAGGGTCCGACTGCCCCAGACCGCTGGGTTTTGCGACGGACTTTCTCTTCGGCATATCACACGGGGAGCGGGCACGATGGAACTCAGAGGTCGAACACACAAGTCGAGGTCAAACGGCCTACATATTTTCCTCTCAAGAGTTTATGGCCTGGGTTCGAACCTCAATATCACAGTGAGATCAACAAACAGCAGAGTCAGATCATTCTTGCAAAATGCACTTGATGGCTACCGGAATTCATATGACTTTGAACGAAGTTTTAGCTAAATTTTACCAAATTCTAAGGTCTCTACTAATCAAGAAACACGGCAAAAAGTCTCCTCAATGCTCGTTTAAATAAAATACAAGCAATAGATATACAAAAACGGGTCTAATCTGGATGATACTAATGAAAGTAATTTATTTTCCTGCTTGGAAAACCAGAATTCACTGTACCTAATGGCTTACAAAAGTCGTTGTTATTTTAGAGTATTGCGAAGCGAATGAATCTAGCATTGATATTATACCTTCACTATTGCATATACAATGGGCAAAAAAGATTTTATAATCCGTAATAAAATTGCATTATATTCCGTTCATTTTCAATTTCGTTTCAAAGTGCATGCTTCCTAATCGTTGTATTAGCAATATCTGAAATATCAGGGCAAGGAATGAAAAAAAAATCGGTTGTGATTCGAGCGTGAATTCAGAAGACAACCTCAATGAACTTCAACAGAGAAATGGCTTACTTTTTTTTTAATGTTCCCTCGATAACTTCTCATTGATAACATATGACCTTTTCCTGCAATTAAGATTTGAGATAAACATGATTGCATTCTTAATTTCGGTATGTTTGTGTAGAAATACATTTCACTGTAAAAAAACACGAATTGGAATTATCAGTGTAAGAAAAAAAGGTCTTCAATGTTACTGAAATATTCCCGTTTATGAGAATAAGAGGATTATTGTCCTTAAAATATAAACTCGTAGAAATTTTGAGGGCAGGGAAGTGATAAAAATTTCTCTTTTGATCTTACAGATCTTATTTTTTATTTATTTTATTTGAAAGAAGTGAAAAATAAGATTAAACATTCGCCCAGAGGATGCCGAAAAAAAATTGAATTCGGAAAAATATACGGTAAAGAAAAGCACTTTGTGTAAATCTGAAATAGAATTCCTTATCGATCACCTTCCGTTAAGGGAGAGAGCGTCTTCAAGTGGAGGGAGAAGGCATGAGTACGATAAATTAGATCACAACCCATTAATAGTCTCCTTAGTTAGGCTCTTAATGAAAGGTCCAATTCAATTTCCTATGAACAAGTGCAGTCTGAAGGAAATTTATGCAATTGCCGAAAACTATTTCGGAGCACCGAGAATCACAAGGAAAACGGCTGGAAAAGCAACTCTTTCTATAAATACAAAGAAATAATATAATATCAAAATCCCATAATATCTGCTAATCATTCCAGCAGAATTCACCATTTCTTGCGGAATTCATTTCCTAAGGTCAGTCAGTTACATCTCATAGTTTCTCTACCTTGTCATTAATCAATATGGCCTTAAATAGACTTCGATTGATTTTCCGCGCAGCACTTACGATTAAACTAAAAATCCTATGACGGCTAGGTTCACTAACCAATTCCTGGGCTATATCTATATTTCCAACTATTTTCCATTCCAAGAGTTCAAAAATAAGGAAATCGCCGGTCGTACGGTCCGATCCGGCACGATGAAAATCTAAAGATAAAGCTTCCATGCCCAAGAATGTTACGGAAATTGATCCGACCTCATAGCAGCATCTTTAATACACTTATCTTATCATCCTCATGATCTCATAAGTAGAACTGCTGACATCAAAGGCCGATTAATTGTCTTATATTTTATCAAAAGTTAATGACATAGAGGAGTGAGGGGACCACGTAATTAAGAAAGCTACATTAAATGCATTTGCCCAACCTTCCTTCTTAGCACTTCACCATGTTTATGATTTTTTTCAGTTCAGAACAATATTGTCTTCTCAAAGCGTTTTGTCTTAGATATTGAGGAAATATCGTGTAAGGTCACTAGATTTCTAGGAAAGGAAACATTTTTCACATCCCGACATTATAAACCCTCCCATGTGATCCCATTATTTTACGTCATTAGCAAAATTTCAGTCCTAAAATACATGGCAGGAATTAATCCTCCTCTCATTTCTAATTCATATTCCCCAGTTCTTCTCCATACTTCAATCTCCCCATGCCCCTTTGCTCCATTTATTTATCCTTTCGTCTTTCTCATGAGATTGTCCTAGCCATTTTTCATTCTATCATGTTCTCAATAAGAATCTTATGTTCCACCTCAGGGGGGGGGGTTCTAAGAAAATATTTCCACCCCGTTTTAATGCACTCCAAGCTGATTTTCCTTTACGGCCCGTCTCATTTCACCCGTCCATCTTATCTTCAGATTCGGCTTACACATTAGATTAAAGAAAGATTCATTTCTTTCGACATCAGTGCTTCGTAGGTTCAAGGGTGCCTGGTGACCTATGAATTTCTCGCCTCTCGTCTTTAAAAGCTTACCTACACATGAAAACCATAACATAGGTAAAACGTTCTGTACCCATGATGGAAATTCATATTTCGTTGGAAAACAATCCTCTTTATGCCAAATCCATCTCTTTTAATAAATCAAGTAGGTCTAATTGCTGAATTAACAGTTTTCATACAGATGTAGCTCATGTCCTCCAATAAGAGGTTTGGTTCAAGGATTCTTATTCGTGCCGTTACCGTCATTATCAACAACACAAACTCTTTTAGAGATGCAATTCTAACAGTTACCTATCTAGGGACCCATTCCACAAGTTAGTAACTCGAATAATCAGGCAATATTTAAAGAATAGCTACATCATTTCCACTCGCCAACGCGTATTTGACAAATAACTATATTACGAGCACGTACGTTATGACAATTCGTTACCAACCTTCAGAGAACATTATAAATGTATGAGAGGTATCGACGGGGTCACAGGAGACTCAAAAAATTGACCAGTTTCATTAATCATCGTTTCGTTCTTATTAGCAATTTAATAGAACTTAGAAACGGAATAAAATTATCCCAATTGCAACTGCACTGCCGTTAATAGATTTCATCATTAGTCAGCAGTCCTAGGATTGGTTTGACGCAGCTCTCCACTCGGTTCTTCAATCGGCCAACCTCTTGATATTAATGTAATTCTTCTCTTTCACATCCTTCACAACTTGTTCCATACATACATACGAGGCCTACCTTAACATTCTTCCGTTCGCTTTTCCCTCCACGATTGTCTTCATTAGGCCATCGCGATATGGCCGATTAAGTTGTCCCGTCTTCTTCTTAGAGTATTCAGAAGACTTCTCTTGTCTCCCACTCTTCTTAGAACTTCCTCGTTAATTACTCGGTCGATCCATTTAATCTTCAACATTCTTCTGTAGCACCACATTTCAAATGCTTCCACTCTTTTTCCCCTACGCTGCTGTCATCGTTCATGCCTCACTGCCATAAAGGAACATGTTCCAGAAGAACGTTCTGATGAATTCTTTCCTTACTTCTGCGCTTGTATTTCCAGCTGTAAGTAGATTCCTCTTTCGATAGACTGCCCTCTTTGACTGGGTTATTCTCATATTTCTTTCTTGCCCTTCCATTGTTAGTTACTCGTCTTCCAAGGAAACAGAACTCTTTTTACCTCTTCAAGTTTTTGTTTTCCAGGTTTAACGTTGGTTTTGGTATCTTCTCTCTTGCTAAATTCTAAAATCTAACTCTTCTTCTTATTGATCTCCAGCTGATATCTGGCTATTGTCATTTCCACGGTTGTTAGAATCTTATTCAGAACCCTCTCTGTCTCTGCTATGAGTGAGAGTTGATAGATAAGCGATATCAAAATAATGCTCCCATAAAATTCAAATCCATGATGAACGAACGGTAAAACAGTGAGGGGCCTTCCGAGCTTCGTCGAGAAGAGATCGAATCGCGGAGGGAGTCGAAAAGACATGTCACGAGTGCAGGTCATTTTCTGGATGGGAGGATGGAACTAATTGCTCCTTCCGTACAAATTGACGGGCGCGCGTAAATTTAATAACTGGGACGAGAAAAGGAAGGAATACTCGAGAAGAATCTTTCTCGTCCTCTCCCTTGTTTCACGCGTCATGATCAGGCGGCGTATAAAAAAGAGACCCATTCAGAACTCTTCAGCGTCCTTCCCCGGGTCCAATTTCGTTAGCGTCCTCGGGAAGGGTCGGTGCTCTTCCATTTCCTTAACGTCCATTCCCCTCGCCCTCCCCTCCACAGTGCTAGCCAGTCTTCCATCCCCTCTCGAGAGCAAACCCTTGTGCCCTTGGCATCTCCCTCCCCATGATTTTCGGATCAGCTAACCCTGGAAGCCTTTGTCCCCAAAAACCAACCTTTCTTTCACCCCACCCTAATGCCAGGAGATCAAACTCGAAGCATTTTTTTCGTGGAAAGGAGTCGCCCTTCAACGAAAAATGTCTCTCCTATTTCGCGCGAATGAAATGTTGATGGTTGGACATCTACTCGCCCATTTGTCAGGGTAAAAACATCCATAGCTACGTATCAACTTTCCAACAAAATTGGGTACTTGGGTATTTTTATTATTTTCGATTTGTTCCGGTGCCGACGAACTTTTTGCTCAAAAAAGCGTGGAAATATCACTTGTCGGCAGGGATCAACGAAAGAATTAAGAACCTAAGAGGATCTAAGATTTTGCACACAAGAGAGAACCCAGAGTTTCATGGCTGAGATTGGCGATAGTTTATGACAGACAAATGGTCCAGGAGGGTCAGAGACAGCATTTACCAACACGATATGATAGTTTTGAAAACAATGACTCACATACTCGTACTACTGCCTAGAAAACTCTGATTTCATGAGGCCGAATACGGTGATTTTCATCTACAATGATCAAATCGCTCTTTCTTCAAATTAATATCCACTGACCCAATTGCGTTTACACAAACATCCAGGCACGTACTATTTTTTTAATAGATGGAGAAGAAAAAACCTTCGGAACACAATTTTGTATCATGAAATCCCATTGCGACAAAAACAACGTAAATCATTGCGACATGAATAGTTCTTAAGCCAATCAATGTACAAGAGTTATGCATCACAACAGTATCATAAAATTAATTGTGATTATAGCAGGTTTACCTCAAACTTAAATTTAAATGTTCTATTAAGCACTTGTACCTTAATCCATTCACACGGAATCTAAGCCAGAAGAATTCTTGAAAATGTTACGAAGTAATAGAGTAATGTTAATTGTGTAGCTATAAAGTAATTTCAGACTTACCTACTTACGGTGGAAAAGAACCCCCAATAAATCTAATACATACTCATATCTGGCCATTTAAAATAGTATTTTTATAATTTAATTTTCTATAATATTCTAACCATAACACTTTGCGAAGTGGATATTACGAATCTCTGGGGTACTGATGGATACGAGTGAAATCATACAAGAATTGAAGACAAAGATGAGGATATATCAAACAGCCATTTTTCCAGACTATAGGTCACAACCACGACCTCAAGGCTAGGAGGAAAGGATAAAGCGTTAACTTAAAAGCCTTCAGGGCTCTGAATCAGATATAAAATGCCTACTAAAACCTACTAAAGGAAAACTAAATCTGGTTAATCCTGAAATTTCATCAAGGGAATATTTAGAGGGCTTAATGAGAAGATAAAGTTGGAGGCAAGCATGATGAAGGAGAGAGATGGCATTTAAGTAATCATGAAAGGCTATAGAAGGCACCTGGTTTTGTACACATCCGTGGTAATGGGTTAAAAGCCTTGGCATTACTCGAAAAGTCTGCGACAAAATCTTATAGCCGAGAGCTTGAGACACTTATCTTTACGACTGCTTCATGGATATCCGAGCAGAGTACGCGATCACGGAGGTAATTCTGTTCCGCGTTTATTGAAAGTATAATAGGGTACCTATTAAATATAATTTACAGATAAATATCATTTGGAGTAAAAAAATAAACAGTTTTTAATAACGACCCTAGGATGAAATCCATGGCTTGATAAAAAACAGAAAGCATTTTCCTTGAACTAAACTTTAGCAAAACGCAAATCTTGTACTGAAGTATGCCAAATGTTTAATATTTATTCTTTCAAATCAAACTTCGAAGCATACCAAATTTTTGCAACTTATCTTTTCAATTCATAACATATTCAAAACTTTCTCCGTTATGTTAACCCGAACCGTGAAGTGAAAAGTCTTACTTAGTTCTAAAGACTTCTTTCGATGGAAAAATATACTCTGTAAAAAAACATTTGGTCTCCGTAGGAAAAGGGATACCTAAATAAATATGGCATTACCAGAGAATTGTTGTATTGTTTTACTGATTCCGCCGTCAGAGCATGCGGCAAATATGAGAGAGACAACGGAGGAAGAACCATGGAACCAGATAAGTCGAAAAACAACTCGTAAGACTCATAAAAAATAAGTTATGGGAAAAGGTAAAGCGACGAGAGATTGCGTGAGAGAAAGTATTTTAAAGTTAGGAAAATAAACTGGGTAATATAACAGCTCCCTTACTACCCCTGCAGCTTTATAATCTAGATGAATAACGAAAAGGGAGTGATAGGTTTCACAATATTTGTCCACGAATGCGGGCATACTTAAGAGGACCAAGATAATAACCGCAACTCTTGGCAAGACACGATCGCCTTTGAGTGGTACAATAATTTAAAAAACCCTACCACGGCATACTAAAGGAACTCGGATAGAAGTCACAGTGCGGCTGAAGGATAAAATGCAGATGAAGTCTTTCAAACAAACTGGAATCTTGACTTCTCGGCAACAAATATTTTGATAACTCCATAATACTGTCACATAGATAAACTTAGATAAAACTTGCGAATGGAAAAAGGCAGTCGTATGGAGAGACTGAAAAAATCTTTCTTTGAGATAAGAATAGGAATGGTAGAGACCACGAAAATTAAAGTATTTTCAGGTGACCTAGTTTGATGCAACTTCCTAATTAGCTCTTTGATTTATTAATGAATGCTCATTACACCCCTACATGTCTACTTCAATAAATTATGTGGTGGATGCATATTAAATTGTGGTGTGTTTAACATTTTTATTCCTTCGTATTTATTCTCAGTATTTAATAGCATGAACCTGATGTACTTTAATGCAATTTACAAAGTCCTTTTTTCATCGTAAACTATAAGTTTTTTACGTCACTTCTGCATTATTGGTGGTGACTCGCACCTTCTCTAGGCGGCTTGTCACTATAAAACACCACACGTTCACTTACCGGCCCACCGGAGATAACTAGAGCAAGTACGAGAACTAACATGTATCACATGAGGACATCATATTTTGTAGGTACGAGGGGCATTCAAGTTATAACACCTCCAATTTTTTTCTCAGGACTGGAAACAGATAGAAACATGCGGATTGTTTTAAAATACACGCGCACTCTTTATAAATACGTGACATATGCATCAGAATCGTACGGCACACAGAATAGTAGCAGTAGTGAGAGTTAGGGCTGTTTTGGAGACAAAATGGCGACGTTTTCATTGCAATAACAGCGTGTAATCATTCGTTTTCTCCATTTGTGTGGTGTGACACCGATTGAATTTCATCGCCAGTTGAGTGAGACATGAGGTGATGGTGTCATGGATGCGTCCAATGAGCGTTCGTGGGTGCGATAGTTCAAAGAAGGCAAAACGTCGTGTGAAAACCAACCAAGACAATCTCGGCCTCGCACCAGCCGGTCTGACGACAGGAGAAACAGAGACAGTGGAGAAATTTGTTTTGGAGGATCGCCGAATGAGTGTGGAACACATCGCCTCCAAATTTGGCATTTCCGTTGGATCTGTGCACACAATCCTGCATGAAGATGTTTTGAAGAACAAGCTCCTTTCAGCATTGCTTGAAAAATGGCCGAAAAAGGCTGGACGTGACCTCTTTCACCAAGACAACGCACCAGCACATCGGGCGAACAAGACGCTGCAGTTTTTTCGTGACAACAACTTTGAAGTGATCTCTCATAATCATTACTCTTCTATTCTGACCTGGCTCCCAGCGACTTTTGGCTGTTTCCAACGATGAAAGAAACTCCGCGATTGCACATACTAGCCGCACCGCTATGGCAACAGCGATTTTCAAGTGGTCAAAAAAGGCTCCTAAAGAGGGGCTCGTGAGGGCCATGGAAGAATGGTGTCGTCATTGTGAAAAATGTGTGCGACTGCAGAAAGATTACGCCAAGAAGTGACATAAGTTTCACAGTTTTCGTGTGATTAGTTTTCGAGAAAAAAAATCGGAGGTGTTATAACTTGAATGCACCTCGCACAAGCGAGACCATAAGAACCGTATGGAGGGACATTCGACATAGACTAGATCACCAAATCGAACATCAGATAATAGTGCGCAGGAGCAGACCGAGACTCGGGAGAGGGATTCCCATGCTTTTACCATCACGGAGTCATTCAGTCATCCCCCACCATTCATTCCTGCCTGACATCAGAACACTGTCCCTCCCCCTCGCTCGGTCATCTGCAATCAATCTCTTCCACCGACACGCCAAACATCCTCCCCACTCTCTTTCTTCGGGCGACGCCAAACAAGATTGGGGAACCGAGGATGTTGACCGCCCGTGGATTTCCGCATTAGCCACGAGGAACTCGTGACGAGGCACACGAAACACTACCGTGTTCTTGCTGCGATGTTCACAAGTTTATAAAGGCCTCCTGTTCGCTACGGAATCTTGATTAACCTCCTGTACCGCAAACCATCTGTCGGATTCACAAGGACCCGTAACTAGACCCTAACTAGAACGCCAATACCGAAGCGCGCGAGGAATCGTAGGTATATCCCAGTAACGCGGGTCCTAGAGAATCCTTGCAAAGGGGCAACAACGCCGCATTTTTACTATATCAGTGAGAACTCTTAATTTTACATTTGTTTCTTACAAAATGGAGATTTTTCTGTCTCTCCTCCTTATTTAAACGGCAGATTCTCTCCAACGTTCTTGTTTCCTAATAATCCAATCTTCCTACACTTGAGATCCTCATCTACAGTGTTTATGCACAACTTATTCCTATTACCCTCTTTTATACCAGTCAATCATATAAATGTTCGTTTGCTAGTTTGACCCTCATCGTTTCTCTCAACACCATGACACCAACTAAGGTCACATGACAGAATTAAAATAAGCAGAAAAAATTAATAATAATAATTATACGTAGCAGCAACGAGGGGCTCCAACTATGGAGCGCATATCCTACTTCTAAACTCATCATAGGTCTAAAACAAACACGACATATCCGAGGAAGACACTCTAATTCAGAGTAGGGCTTCGAACACGCGACCTTTAGTTCAACAGGTCGGAGCGCTACTGAACTAGGTACCGCAGCAGGATCGAAAACAATCTTCTAAGGAATTAATCCAACACCAGAAAGTTTATTTATCGTCCATGTCTTATTTTCCACATCGATTTGGTGTGTGGTTATCCGGTTGTTGTGGCGGCTAGAGTACTGTCTTTCCATCAAGAGGGAACGGTTCAATATAGGTAGAGATTTTTCATTCATACATCGGTACCCAGTTAAGTTTTGCGCGGAGAGTACTCCTGTCGGATGGGACGTTAAACGGGGATCTATTGAAATTTCCGTTAAACCTTCCGTCAGGAGCAGGCTAACGCCGATGCTGGGTCGCTCTCTACACACATCATCCCAATCCCAGTTCCCAATCAAAATTCTTAGTGGTACCAAATTACTCCAGATATCAGCTGAAGATCAATAAGAAGAAGACTAAGATATTAGTGTGCAGCAAGAGAGAAGAGGCCAAAACCAACGTTAAACTAGGAGAACAGAAACTGGCAGAGGGGAAAGAGTGCTGCTACCTGGGAAGCCTAGTAACCAACGATGGACGAATAATTCTTTGTCAGTAGAATAGCCCAGGCGAAGAGGACATTCTATCAAAAGTAGATTCTACTTACAGCTAGAAATACAAGCTTAGAAGTAAGGAATAAATTCATCAGAACGTAAATCTGGAGCATGTTTCTTTACGGCAGTGAGGCATGGACGATGAAAGACGCGGAGAAGAAAAGGGTGGAAGCATTCGAAATGTGGAGCTACAGGATAATGATGAAGATAAAATAGATCGACCGAGTGACAAATAAAAAAGCCTGCTGAAAATCCTAAAAATAAGACGGGACAACATAATCGGCCATATCCTAAGACACGATGGCCTGATGAAGACAACCGTCGAGGGAAAAGTGATTGGGCAGAATGGAAAAGGCAGGCCTCGTATGAGTTATACAGAACAGGTCGTGAGTGATGTGAAAGAGAGGTATTACGTTGATATGAAGGGGCAGGACTATAGAGGAATCGAGTGGAGGGCTGCGTCAAACCAATCCTAGGATTGTTGACCCATGATGATGATGAATGATGACGAAATTACTCACCCTTCATTAATAGGGCAATTGGTCATATTTTTGGATCGAAATCCAGAATTAGTAACATTATTAGTCGCCACGATAGCCACATATCTCCCTTCCAAGTAATGTAAGCGTCAAATATCCTCCTTACCTATTTTAAACATTCTATCAAAACATTCATACCTTTTCAACGTTAAATTATATTCTGACAAGTTAGCACTCATAAATTCAATCCCAGCTCTCGAGTTCTTTCCGCCAAAGCTCTCTAAGCAGGTTCAACTCTAACCGCAACCCAGTAGATGCACGGCGCTCGTACAGCTGAATACTCTTTTTTTAATTCGGCATCCGTAAAATGTTGAGGCGTCTTCCCAATGGAACGCTTATCCCATTCAGCATTCCACCCCAGGGTGCGCGACGAGGGTCCCCGTTGCCGGAACCACCTGGTATTTCATTAACTTAATTGCAAGGCAACGAGTAAAAAGGATCTCTGGAAAAAAATTACCCCCGCGTTCCCCAAATGCTTTGAGATCTCCCAGCTTCCGCCAGACTCATGCACCAGCTCCGCGATCATCCATTCCCATCCCACCGCTCCATGCAGGGGTATCGCGGAAGAGGGGACCCTGTGGATTCAATTCGGCCAGAAATTTAAAACCCTTCCCCCACGATCCTGGGCGCACCCCTAAGAAAATTGAAACCCTTCTCCGTCGACCCGGGGTCGGATGGCATAGCGAGGGTCTTTCAAAGCCAGCCGACCGTGCCCCACCACGACAGCGAGAACGTTTGAGCCCACAGAATCACGGCCCTCATAAAGTTAATTTACGAAAACACGCCATCGTCGGCATGTGTACATAATCCCTCCCTAAATATCAGAGAATTTATTTATTTTGTGTCCTATCGGTTAGGAGTGGTTTTAACGGAGCACTCCTTCTCTGATTTACTTCTTTCTTGAAAGCTCCCTCTCCTATTTCTCTTCACAGATTAGCATACTTTCCACCCCTTTATATTAAATCTTAAAAGGCAATTTACTTCCTCTTTCTTCCTTGCATTTCTACCATCTACTTCTGATAATCACCTTCAGAATTCCATCCCCCTAAATTCTGCTTTCATCACCTAATATGCTTCCTAATTTCCTCCACTTCCCCTACCTTCCACAAGAGCTTAGACATTCGTCATTTTTCCTGTCTCCATCGCACTTCCTTCATCCCTCCCAAACACATATTCCTATTTCTGCCGATGCTAACCCATCCACCCCCTTTACGAGCCATGTCTTGCAACATGATTTGTTACTGAAGCGGCCCACGGTTTGTTCATGTACCACCACGCTCCTAATCAAGCTCTTGGCTAATCTTTCAAGACATATTTGCTCGGAAATCACAAGTGCATGTGATGATAATTTACGAACAATGGCCGGCCTGTGTAGATAATTTTTATCTACACTCCCGAGGATACATCCAAGATGTTGCTTTCGTGGGCAATGTTTGAAGGGGTTTAATATATTTTATGCAGGCTGCAATTTCGATTTATTGACTACTTTTTGCATGGCTTACATATCTATACCTATTGTACGTGGTCCTCCTTTAAATTAACTGCAATTTAAGATTATTTCCGGTTCAATCGTTTTTACTTTATGAAAAATCTAACAATGAGTACTCCGTATTTTCAGTTGATTGGGTTGGCTACTTAAGAAAATAATAATCTAATTAGGTATCTAAAACTCTAAAAGTTGTTTTAGTTTACAATTGATTGATTTTGTCTTCTTCCCTTTCAATTATTTTTCAAAATAATGCCTACTATTTAAATTATTTATTATAGCAATATCAACTATTTAGTGCATTATACATTAAAATTTTTGTTAACTAAAATACATGCTTACTTACGAACCGTCTTCATTAGACGTACTGACTGGATAACATGTTGAGCGCTTTTCTAGCTAACCAAGTGGAGAGATAATAACTCACCCTTATAAACATCGAACTCATTCCCTTTGCGGTTGAATAAGTATAATTCCTACGATAAAAGCGATGCATTTAACCTCTGAAAAAATATTAGATTATCTAATGAGGTCGTTTTAAGAAATACACAAATCAGGTGCTAAAAGGAGCGTAGAATGTCAATACAAGATTCTATGACAAACATTTTTAGAGCTTTATCCTGTGATAAATAGTTAATTACTATCACCTTTGCCATAAAAACAAACGCGTGAAAATGCACGTTCACCCCGTAATTATTGTGCGCAAACAATTCTACCACTCAGGATCATCGATTGTACTCTTCCTTTCCACGGTAAAATACCCACAGTAAACTTCTGCTAATAATGGGTGTACCACGAGACAGATAGTGAGCATCGTCCTGAGTACTTGAACATTTCCTATGGTGCGAACAGGGATTGAAGGAGAATGAACTCCAGGGTCCCAGTAAGTTATGAGCTCCCATCTAGCTCAGCTGATCTGCCGACATAACGGAGTTAACAAGACTCCGAGCACATAACTCTCCACTGCATCCCGAGTCGTCCATTTTTTCATCGTCCTCCAAGTTCTTCCTCTTCCATAATTTTCTGAATTTTCCGGTTCCATGGCAGATGTGCCTCCATTCCTCACACCTATTCATGTGGATTTTCACCCCGGTCTGTCTGGATGGACTTTGCATTTCCAGGTTAGGTCAAAATTAAACCATTTTTTGAAATTTTACGACCCGTACTTACCCCTCTACGTCTCAATTCTCCTCCCGAAAAACTCTTCTAATTGGAAGCCAATCCTCCACTTAACGTTACCGTCTCTTTAAAGCTACTCGAGGAACTGACAGAGTTTCAGCCAATACAGCAAATGCGATCGAGTACAGTAGTTGTGTATAAATATTATTATGACATAGGAAGGAGGACTTAAGGAGTCAAGATATCTGCATTAGCTTCATCTCAACACAGGGGTCAAAAGCTTTACAACCTACCTGACGGACGGGTGGCTGTAACGCAAGTTTTCTAGGCAAAGGAGTCATAAAGTTATTGTCGATAACCCAATGAGGATAAGCCTTTTTGCCACTGACGGAATTCAATCCAGTAGCTTCAACGACTGAAATCAATCGTAATCCTAACTTCCATAAGAAAAAACCTACTCCGACCTTCTCGTCATATTCTTACCATGCTCTTACTATGTAATAGTAATAATAGGTCGTCATTGGGACGAGATTGAGACAAAACTGTCCCTTCTGCCATCTAACCCCTCAATATAGATGTTTTTTAAAATAGCAAGCATTCAACTAGATGTACGTTTTGTTGGATGAAGACAGAAGGTAGCTGTTCGAGCCACTGAGGATCAATAGATAATCTTTAAGGGAGCTAACGGAGATGAGATGGAGAGACACCCGGCGTCATCATTGGCTTACTCTTTGCGAAAGATGCCAAGGGATCCAGAGCTTTACGTTCCATGCGTTGGACGGAGGACTGAGCCTAGAGTTTTCTACATACAGCACTCGAGTAGGTAGGTATCGGTTTTCAACAGAAAGCTCTTCACCACTGCCGGGATTCGAACCCGGGCTCTCGACAGACACCAATGCGCTAGCCATGACACCTGCCCGATAAGATTGAAATTTGAATATTCTCATTAGGGAAACTGAATACATTTACTTATAGATAAGGAAGGAGATTCTTTGTAGCTGAGGAGCCTTTTCTTATCTATAAAGAATTTTCCTAATAGATAAGTATATTTATAAGCAACGTTATTCCGTACTAAATATCTGAGTTTAGGAACAGTAAATAAACGCTCTGTGGTTCAAATTTGGAATTTTCCTTTCAGATACCAGGAAAGGAACTATCATTAGGAATACTTCACCTTTTGAAGTTCACCTCACGTTGAATCATACCCAACATTTTAACTAGCAGAGCTCAAGAACTTACTCCGACGCAACTAAAGTTCATCCATGATTTAGTTTACCACGTTTCCCCGTGTTCATGCACCTCCAGCAATGGTGAAGACGGAGACATGCATGTACCTTGAATCTCAAAAAATTGTAGCGGAACGCAGACATCATCTCAGCAATGCGCGGTACTCCTAAGCCTCGCGAATTTGAACCGAAGGGCGTAAGTTTTCATTCCAATTCATTATCGTTCCAAAACTCTGATCTTGGGACAGAACATGGTTGCTAAACGTGTAAACACTAGTGTTCTACCTATTTTGGCAGACGAAAACACCTACGCTCATATTAGTAGCGAGCACGGCCGGGCATTCAAGAACTTTGGCAATAACTTTAGAAACAGGATAACGAACGTCAGGCAACAATAAAATACACGCGCTATTGCAACGGAGTCAAAACTTTACCCTTAACACCAGGATATGATGGCACTTGGGGAGTTGGGTCTGTATGAAAGGGTGCCATTTCCAGGTTTAATGGGAGGCCAGAACAACACCCGCGCTTACGCAACGTTAAAGGAAATTCATTAGCGTTCCAGCTAT
This sequence comes from Platycnemis pennipes, assembly GCA_933228895.1. Taxonomy (NCBI): domain Eukaryota; kingdom Metazoa; phylum Arthropoda; class Insecta; order Odonata; family Platycnemididae; genus Platycnemis; species Platycnemis pennipes. Next base: position 89,023,282 of record OW121857.1, read on the forward strand.
AACTCCAATAACAGAGAAACCCTGCGCGTCATTATAAATAGATGGAAGACCAATGAGAGTAACATGAAGTATTTCGAGCCTTGATGATTAATTTTCCACATAACAAACATCCTTCTTATAATATCAGCTAATTAGGACTTTCCTTATGTTTAAAAATATATACTGGTTAGACACCGACTACCGAGTGGGTTGAATATTGTACACTTTATTCACATTACTTACCGTGAAACATCAAAAGTCATCAAAAGGATTAAAATACAAAAAGTTACTTTATAAGGTGTTTCCCTTTTCATATGCTTTTTCATTTTTGATCAAATTTCCTCGACTCTACGTGAAAAACAATTTTTAAGTTCCGAATATAATTTACAAAGCTTCTTCCTGGATGTTTTAGGGACGTGATTTATGCAGTATTACCCTTTGTTTTGGCTGCGACGAAAACCTCTTCCCGATAATCCATTTCCATTTACATTTCCGTTCACTTTGATGTTTTCGTCAATAAGGCCACTTCTTTATTATATTTACCATTATCTACAAACTTTCGCTCTGTTATCTCTCAAAGCACTAAACCAGACGAATTATAATCGCCCCTTTGCTTATGCTTTTTAACCCCCCATCCCACACGCATTAGCGTACAAAGTCCCTTAAAGAGATTTAACGGGAGAAAAAGTTAGTTCCGTGTTCCTCTCACCTTCAGCATCCCCAAAGCGCTCCCTCCGTAATTCAATCTCCACTTCCCTCCATTAACTTTCCACTGGAGCCTACTCATCAGTCTCTCTTGAAAAAAATAAGCAACGAGCAACGACTTCATTGCGTGCACTTAACACAACTGCACAGTTATCAACTGCTCTCACTCAAGCAAAGCCCGCCAGATATGGTCAGGTTGCAGTATCGTGAGATCCAAAGTTAATAGCATTGCGGTTTATGTTATTTGACCAACTCACTGGTTTTAGTAATGTTCCCTACATTCAAGAGCCATGCGAGATGTGCAATATGATCCCCGTATTTTGCTCCGCGATAAGAGATTTTTATTTCTATCAATCGACATTTCCTATTCCTTGATATTTTCATCACATTCCGCTCAAATATCCGTGTCAAATATAAATGATTGACTGCGAAAAATAATATACCATGACAGAATGATAACCTCTTTCTATCACTAAGTAAATATTTCTGTCCCTCCTTATTAAGGACTTTAATGAAATTGCACTAGTTGTAATGTTTACTTATATTTAATTTACACTTAAACAGATCATATTTATCAACTTCTAAGGCGTTGGAACACGTGTTTTATATATGTGTAGATTAAATGTACATAATTGGACAATATAACTTGTTCAGTGAAATTTATCTGGAGCATATTTCTTTACGGCAGTGAGGCATGGACAATGAGAGCAGTAGAGAAGAAAAGGTTAGAAGCCTTCGAAACGTGGTGCTACAGAAGAATGATGAAGATTAAATGGATCGACCAAGTAAGCAACGAGGAAGTGCTTAGAAGAGTGGGCGAAAAGAGAAGTCTTCTGACAACTCTAAAAGGAAGAAGGGACAACTTAATCGGCCATATCTTAAGACATGATGGCCTGATGAAGACTATCGTCGAGGGAAAAGAGAACGGAAGAATGTTAACGCAGGCCTCACATTTATATATGAAACAAGTTGGGAAGGATGTGAAAGAAAAGAATTACGTTAATATCATGAGGTTGGCCGATAGAAGAATCGAGTGGAAAGCTGCGTCAAACCAATCCTAGGATTGTTGACCAATGATGATGAGTGAAATTTAATCCCTGAAATGCTGTTCCATAACGTTAGGCTATATACGGTCGAATTTATTCTCTTTATTTAGGTTCATCACCAGACAAAAATCCTATGAATGGTTCAATCTAGCTCTTCACTTAATTCTCTGAATACTAACCTCTTCAAATTCATAGGATTTTTTTAACCCTCACAACTCCTTCCACGTAAATCATTCAACGCCTTCCTTTCCCATTCTTTCCGTTCACTTTTCCCTCGAAGACTGTCATCATTATACTATGATGTCTCAATTTATGATCCATTAGGTTTTTTTCCGTCTTCTCTGCAAATTTCTCATTTGACTTTTCTTTTTTCTTCCAGCTTTTCATATTCAGGTAATCCTGATAAATTTTGAATGGTTTGCTCTCTAGAGTGAATTGTACGGTCGAAATAATTTTTGTTTTAAACTACAGATAAATGAGTTGAAAATCTGTAAATGAAATAAACTGAGGTTAAACATTTTTTTCAGCAGTTTTGAAACTTCGTGTTAAAACAAATCGTCCTTGAAAGCGTTGTAGTATCGTTTTACTGTGGACACAAAAGTAAGATTCGCAGAGTCAAAGCCTGGATGTGCTATAAAGTCTGGGAATCCATTCTTCACCTATATGAATCAGCACCATGACACTCTATCATCGTTTCATCCCTTTTTTAGATCCTTAATGGACTATTTCAACAGCTTATTCCTCGTACATGATCAAGGACTGGGATATTTCGCGGAATCGTCCGCAAGTGACAGCAATTTTTACGACTAGCTCAAATAATTATTTCCCGCCATTAGCATCATCATGTGCTTAATCCGTTAAATACAAAAAAAACATCAGGCCTTCCAGAATACTCATGTTACTGCAAAAATTAACTGTGTGCATTTGGATAAAGGTAGATTAACCAATTAACCTTTTCCTACACCTTAAAATACACCGCGTAACCTAGCTTCAGAAATCTTGGGGTTATTATTCTTGGATGGAATTAGGAAATCATTAATGTTATCCTACCATTTAAAGATGAGTGTGAAAATGAAAGACTATGGAGATCATTTATAAATATTTTGATTATATGGCACGCTCCCTAAATTTCTCAACCTTTTTTCCTGCTTTTTCCATTATTCATCGCAATAGCATTCCAATCTCCATTCATTACACCGAAAATGTTTATCCAACTCCTTTGGCATCCCGTTTACCATACTCCCTTCCTTCACAGCCACCAGCACCTCCCTGCATCCAATAACATATACGATCCTTAATAATTTATCCACGAGTATCCAACGGAAAAATCTTACCCAACATGTTAAACAGTACTCCCTTTTTTTCTTTATATCGTTTTGTTATCTCTCCATCTCTCTCCAAGCTCAACATTCAAGGTTTTTTAACCTCCTCAGTCCTGCCGCCAATTGACGTCAAAAATATTTGCATAACTTAGTTAAAGGAACCTTTTTGGGCATAAATGAATTGTTTATTGCCACTTTAAAGTTTTTCAACAAGTGGTTTGGGCAGGAAAGCACGTAGCATATATGCTACATTGGGTCTCAAGCTTGCCAATTTGTTCGTGAAAAATGAAAACACTATTGCTACATCCACCGCCATCAATTCTATCAATCTATTCTATGTATCCTGTATTCCTCGGAATACAGGATCACAATTTTTTCATGTAAATAATAATTTCCCCATTAAATAACTATCCGATTTAGTAGCACTCTTCGCCAGTTCTTGATGAAAGAATCAGGGGGTAAATTCGTGTATTAATACAGTGAGCAAAGGGAATAAAATGATAAATGAAGAATAGCTTTAAATGAATTCAATTCTATCAGTTGGGAACGAATTTTCGCAAAGACTAATGATAGACTTAGTGTTTGAAAACAAGAGTTCCGATAGCATTTATTTCCTTCTAGAGCACGGTGAACTTGTCTTCATAAATAATTTAATACCATCCCCCGCATGCCCAGTCATTCTCCATCCATGACAGCGCAAGGAATCTCATTTTCTTGCATCTTACACCACCCAGCTTAATCTACAGCCATCTTCCTCTCACTTAATTGTGAACCTTTCATTTCGAAATGAAATCCCCTTTTCCAAAATTCTTCGTTAACTGTTACCCACTCTCTTGCACCGTTTCTGTCCCGCCCGTTGAATTACTATTATTTTTCAGAACTCTTGATAGGCGTATCTTTTTCCTTCGCCATCTGTCCAATCATCCCATCATCCCTTGAGCAGTGGTCTTATCTCACTGCCTCCTATAGAATGAGCAAAACTATATAGATCATCTCTTTCGCCCAAATGAAATGAAACTACTCAAGCGACATTTCTTATGAAATGTCACCCTTAGTCATATTCCCACGTTCATCTGCGAAGATCGTATTGCCATCATTCAACCCATAACATTCCATCCAGTTCTGAGTCTTCTTCCAAACATCTTTCAACGAACACTAATCAATGCTTTAACATCACCGTGACATTCACCAACTCGACATTTATCCAGCCTCACTTCATCCCCTACAGTATTATACATCTTTCTTTCCCCTTCCATAGATATCTTACACGTTCTCTCGCATTTTTTCCTCGTACAATTAGGGATATGAATAACGGTAAATATATCCAGTACGAGTGTAGCAATGGATAACATTGGTAGCTGCATGTTGGTATAAGGACTTGAAGCTAACCCTACTAATAGCATGTTTTTGCATGTTTGCTTTGCTATTTTTATCTTTCCTTAAATAGTGTAGTTTAGAACAGTTTATAAATACTAATCCTTTTTTATGCATGATATTTAGTGAATGTTTGGTGAGAATTCATCCCATGCCACACACCTTTATGGTGGCTTTCAGGGTATTATATAGATGTAGATTACATTCTCATTCTAGGGTCCCAGAGTAACATCAATTTGGATTACTTCCTCAATTCACCCGCTTTCAATATCACACTTATCTCATTCCTTAGGTAGCATTTCATTCCGTTTCGGACTTTCTTATTCTCGCATATTTCGACTAATATTATACACTTATACATTCCCGAGCACGGCGTTCATCTCTATCTCCCATTGGGAAATAACCACCCTTTTCCTCCCTCTCGCGCCTTTTTCAAGCACTCACCCTCCTATCTCTGCCTCTAACACCCTCTCTCCTTTTATTACCTCTTCCACCCAACTCCGAGAATTATATTTCTCTCATCCCTTGCCCATTCATTCGTCCCCTTCCGGACTCCCCCGGCCCTCCCACGCCCTCCCCTTTGCTTTCACCGCCGCCGCGGCTGAGCTGACACTCAGCCAGCACTAGCGCTACCGCCGCTCGATCGATATTCGGGGAGAGAACGCCGGGGCTTGCGTTGGACGCTGGGGGATGGAGGAGAGCGTGTCGGTGGATGGGGGGGGGGGGGTAAGGGGGTGTGGGAGGAAGAGAGCTGCGTTCGCTTTCCCCCCAAAAAACAGCCCTGCGTGCGGCAGGGTAGGTTGCGGGGGTGAGGACGAGGTGTGGAAGTGGAGGTTAGAGCTGCGCGATACCGCGATGCATCGTATACTTCGATATATATCGCTTCTCGATTTTCACCATGATGGCGATACAATTTTGAGACTAGCCTGCGCGATACATGATTTTCCACGCGGAACCTCCATCTACAATACAACGTGCTGATCAGGGGAAAGAGCAGCTGAATCAATAAACAGTGCTTACACAAATGACGGGAAATTAATAAAAAAAGGGTTTCACACATCAATTTATCAATAATATTGCTTGGTATTTCATCTGGTTTGAGAGCAGGTAACACTGCAGTGGTTAATAAGTTATAGGGGGCGCTGAATGGCCGGAAATCTGTTGTGCAGCCACGTATGCAGCGGGAAGAAGATGACAAAAACTACAAATTTACTATACCCACTAATACCCTGCAAGCTACCGCAAGGGTATGTGGCAGTTGGGAGAACTATCACCATCATTATCAACCTGAGAAAACACTTACTGCCATGCATGCATTAAAAAATACAACCTATAATACTAATAAAAATAAAATTTACTGGAAATAGGGGAGATGAGAACGCTGAGAAAGATTAGTGGGGAAACTGCATGGAATGGAGCGAATATATTAGCGAACGACTTCAGATACAACTAACAAAAGAGTGGACAAGACGATAGGAATGGGACAACCATATCACAAGAATGGATGAAGATTCAATTGCAAGAGCCAACAGGGACAAGATAATATCAGAAAGAGATGAGAATTCCTGCAAGAAGATGGAGAGACTTATTTTAGGTTTGGAAGAATCAGGCTACTGCCTAGATTCAAAAGCAAGTAAATGAATTCAGTAATAGTTACACTTTGCGGTTCAAACAATTTCTAAGGTCATAGTTCGATGTCTAATATCACCCAATTATAAGCTGAATTCTAATACAAACGTAAACACATTATCAGGCGGGATTCGAGCCCGCTATCTTTGGATTGTCAGGCTGGCACATTACCAAATTGGTGAACGCAGCCGGCAGGCATCTATAATTTCCAGATGACACGCAGCTAAGGCAAATGCCGACATTCAGCACGCGCAACCAATCAATTTTCTGTAATGAAGATATATTTGGTTTCTAATTACTTAATAGACCGTTTCCCTACCAGTTTCATACCGTCACAACACTGGAAAATGCCACGTTTTCAAGACACACTGCAAAGTTCTGCACTGGTGGTGAAGGAATGCATTACAGAGTGTAAACTTTCAAATTCTTCATCACTACGGAGCAGTTACACCACCCTTAGCCTGAATCGATTAAGTCCCCGATTCGCTAAAGCAACTTGATACCCATCCAATGGCACACCATTACTCTTAATTGTACATCCGCCCCTCACACCCGTAAACGGATGAAGCGAAGCTTTTACGATCTTGAAGCTGCGTAGCGAGGCGATGCTCAAAATCAAACAAACGTCCCTTCGAGTACAGGGAAAAGTCGAAAACATCGGGATAGAGGCGGGTCTAAACTGTCGTGACATTTGATACTGAACCGGAAACCGCAATGGATCACCTAAATGTTCACATCGTGAATTTAAGCGCCGATTATCTAACGATAATAGCGATTCCTATCGCATCGCGAGTTCTTTAATCGATTGTAAAATATCCTTGTCTTGAGGAAAGACAGAATACGACTGTGACATATCAATTTAATGCCAATGTTGTTGAGGTTGTGGGGGAAAACCCTACCTGGAGCACGGTCGTTGCGTTTGTCTTTTGGATTACTTTCATTTTAGAAGAAGGAAGTAGTTGAAGCACCTAAAATACGAATAAAAATATGTAAGATCATAGAAGTTGTCCATATATATTTACTGGCAGTATACTATCCGTACCTCACAAACGTCTTCGATCTGCGGAGGGAGGATCAAATTCCTCCCTACCTCCATAACCTCTCTTGGCTTGATTTAAAAACAAGCGCAAATTCATGATGCCCTGTTCCATGTACTCCCTCTTTAAACACAACGAACCCCATTATTTAGTTGAATTTTATTCAATTAAGGTGAAGTCCCATAATGTTGTAACTAGGATGGGTCCTGATTATCTTAATGGGCCCCAAAATCCGATCCACGTCTTATCAGAAATCTGTCACAGTTTTAGGATCGTATATACGGAACAACCTGCCCAAAAATATCAAAGACTCTCCATCCTTGAACATATTCAAGAGGAAACTCTTCAAACTTCTAAAATAAAAATCCCTTTGTCTGTAATATTTGAATAAAAGTCTCTTGTTTTGTTCTATCTACTTAGTGAGGCTCTGTATTTTGTGAAATCAATTTTCTTGTCATGTTTATTTCTATTGCTTATGCTGTGTTTGTCCCGCTGTCCCAAATACAAAATTGTACCACTGCAAACAAAATTTCACGCAGTATTCAATGGTTTTTGTAATATTCTATTTACCCTTTAATTTTTTTTGTAATGTCATACTCTGAGCTCTATTATAACATTTCTGTTCATATTTACCACTGTTCATAGGGGATGTAAATCCTTGAACATAATAATCATCATTATTATTACCTCAATTTGTACAATATTACAGGCACCTTGATATAGACAATGATTATCGTATTAGCACGAACTTAAATCGAATTAGAAAATCGATGATGCTCAAATGATCTAAATATTATCGCCACTCTAGCATACAGTCTCACCCTCAATAGCATCCGTACCGAGGTTCAACGTGGTAAGCATCGCATCGCAAGGCTTTAAGACGGGGGTGGTTGGCGTGGGCGCTTAAGACTCCATCAGGGGGAGGAAAAGGGAGGGTGGAGGTGGAGTGGGGGAGGATTCTGAGGGGAGGGATGTTTGGGAAGGACATGGGGTAGGAAGGGGGAATGGGAGGATATAGGGGAACCACGGAGCAGGCGATTGCAACAATGGCGAAGGGCTGGCAAAGGTCGAAAGGGTGGACTGTGGAGGGGAAATATCGAGAAGATGGGGGCGAGGGGATTAGGGGAGGGGTGGAAAGGGGAAGGTGGGTGGGTGGGGGGAACAACGTTTGCTCCGATGGTGACGTCAGAAGGGAAAGAGGAGGGAGATCTGGAGCCAGAGGAGGGAGGGGGGAAAGGACCACTTCTATCCCACCGGGGCGAAATCAAGAGCATAGAGAAGGACCAATTCTTTCCCCAACCCCGACAAAGTTTTCCCCGGAGACTTCTCCATAGAGAATAGTAGTACGTACTCCTTCATGACATAAGACACTGATGGCCGATTAAAACATGAAAATTATAATGCAACCTAGATGATGCTATCTTGGGACCAAAAAGATCGAAACCATCGAAGCGGAATGAGCATCAAGAGAACTGGAGGTAAGAAAGGCAAAGTATTTTTCATTTGCTGCCTCTTTCTACTGAAAACAATGTTAACGCCGGTAGCGGTGGCAAGCTACGGCATGAATGAGAATGGCTCGGCCATTTAAGGGTCACGAGTTCGAATCTAGCTTCAAAAGTGATTGTCATGTTTGTCTTCAGTATTAAATGATTTTCAACGTTAGTAACAAGTTAAATTAGATGGTGGGCAAAAACCTTAGAAGCTGAGAAACTTAAAAAAATAATGACTAAAAACCGGAAACGTATTTAAACCAAGGCATGGTATGCTACTTAGAGAAGACTAAATAACCCGACATTATGTGCAGGAATGTGGACACAATGTGGCCAACAGGCTTAATAAAAATAGTTTTAAATAAAATGACCGAAAAAGAGAAAATCCGTATTTACGAAGGCATTATAGGATGATCTCCAATTGTTCAATTTCGCACGTTCTTACAATCATATTGATGATTATGTTACAACACGGTGACGTGATAAGCAAACGGATTCTCAAGATTCTCAAACCAGTTTAAATTATGAAAGAGAAGGATAAAATACAAGTATGTTGCGTGATTGGTATCGCTAGTAACATGAAATTTCGATTTCAAATAAAAGTTTCCCTGTTTCCTTGGCGTTGGGACTACTAAAGTAAATAAGGAGAAAAGTTAATGAAAGTATAGCTACACTTAACCAAATAATAGTCAGTCTCAAACTTAATTTAAGAAAGCAAAAATGCGATGATCAGTGAAAAAAATCAATAAAGAAGTGTAGGGAAGCTGCACACGAGGAATGAAAGTAAATTATTGTTATTTACGGGTAGTGTTACTGGTAGGTACACTTATCACGTCTATCATTTTCAGGCAAAGCATTTACTAGCATATAATGAATCGTCGTAACGTATTATTTTAATGAAAACCTAAATAAGCATATTAAATACGCTTAATAATTCAACTTTTACTATTTAAGCAGCCAAAAGAGAGATAATGACGCCTGACTTTCTTACTTTTCAGTTCACCAAATAATAACAGTAGTTTCTAAATCCAAAATGCATTTATAAGACTTTTGAGTGCATAATTCTCGAGCTAAGAAATATCCCAGCAAATAATACAAGGCTTCAATAAACTTCGCATTAGGTGACTTGTGTTCTACTTTCAAAAGCTTAAGCATTTGTCTGAGGCATTAATATTTTACGATGCCATGACTCGTAGAATAAAGTCATGCATAAAGTGGCTTTTCGCGCAAGTTTTCCTTCACGTTTATATGAAATAGTCACCACATGATTGCGTAGTACAGAAGGAAAATTCATCGATAAACGAAAGGAATGAAAATATTCCCTCTTAACACTTATTTAAGCAGTAGGATTGGAAAAATGGAGGGTTACAGGCATGTATTCACTAAGGCGCTGTGAAACTGTTACCATATATGTGTCAATTTCAGGATTGAAATTTTCAGGAAAAACCATTAAAATTTATTTTTTTTCACTAAGGAGGAAAAATAATTTCAATAGTGAATTTTATCATTCACCAAGAATGCACACCATCTCACATTTGCAAAACACTTAAAGTAGACATTTTATCACGAATTCATTTTTGAGCGGCAGCTGAAATACGGTTATCTATATATATAAAAATGAATGTATGTGTGTGTGTGTGTGTGTCCTTTATGCATTACTACACCATTCATCGGATCGCCATGAAACATTGGGAAGTTGTTGAGTACATTCCCGAAAAGAGGACTAGGAAATCGATATTTCAATATCGATACTTTATCGATATAATATCGCTAAAGTATCGATAAATCGATACATTATTGATACAAAATTGAGGTGAAATTATTTAGTTTTTTAAAAGGAATGTATCGTTGCAATATCGATACTGTATCGAATGTATATAATGTGTTTGTCCTTTATGCATTACTACACCATTCATCGGATCGCCATGAAACTTTGGAAAGTTATTGAGTACGCTCCGCGAAGGTTTCTACAAAATCGATAATGCAATGTCGATACTGTATCGATACAATATCGATAAAATATGGATACATCGATACATTGTTGATACAAAATTGAGGTGAAATTATTTAGGTGTATTTTTTATCAAAGTTTTATAAAGTATCATTACAATATCGATACTGTATCGATACAATATTGATAACTTCATGCATAACCACAACATTCATCCAATTTCCATGAAGCTTTGGTTAGTTGTTTTGTTCACTCCATGAAAGTTTGTACAATATCGAGAATACAATATCGACACTGGAGACGGGATGTGCATCCCATTGAACTTGCAATTCATTGAAACACTCACGTGCAACATAATCAAATCATCCGGCATGGGAGAAATATTTCAGAAATGCCAACTTATTGCTTGGGATGAATGCACAATGGTGCACAAAGCATCGCTCGAGGCTCTGGATCGATCATTGCAAGATTTCCGTTGAATCCTGAGACCATTTGAGAACGCATTAATATTGCTTGCACGACATTTCAGGCAAACATTACCTGTAATTCCTCGATTGACACTAGCGGATGAAATAAATGCTTGCCTGAAATATTCTACTTTGTGACGACATGTAAAGACGTTAAAATTATATACAAATATGCGTGTCCAGCTGCAAAACACCGATCAGCTGAGATATATTGTATACCCATAAGAATTGTGAAATTAAACATACTATAAACGTGCGCTTTCCATTTGACCAGATTGCGCCACAGCAACGCGTGGCCGGGTCAGCTTGTTATCTATAAAAAGGTTAAGAGGGACAAACTTCTAAATTTCTCATACAAGCACATTTCATAATGGTTGGAGCGCTAAGCCTTCATCTGGTTATGCCATTCACTATCACGAACACTAAATATTGTTTGTACCAATTTCCTGCAGCCATGACAAAAACATAACTTACGTTAGATCACATACTATACCTAACTATACAGCAAAACTTTTCAACTAATATACACGTAAATATAATATTATATTATATCCTCGACAAAATTAGGTAATTATACTTGAAACAGTATTCTCAGAAAGTACTTATAGCAGTGGCGAAACCGTTAGAAACCAAGAACAAATCCATCGAGAGTCTAGGGAGGCTGTGCTTGAAACCGTCGGAATCATCTCGAATAGGTAACCAAAGAGTCACGTGGGCCAAACAAGAAAGGGTTCGCAAATTTAGTGTGTATTTATCGCTCATTGAGATGTCAATAAACGCTTTTTCTTGAGTTTCCCTTTCCCTAAGGCTCTATGTTCGAAGCAGATGAGATGAAACTCGTGTAAAACAATATAGCGATATTGTAATGTGCGATTCATATAGACTAAATTTAGTCTAGCAGTTAGTGCTTGTACCACGTGACTGCTTGTATACCTATTCGAGATAACCCCGGCAGTTTGAAACACAGCCCCCCAAGGCTCCTTTGCTTTTGGAGTAAATGCCTTTAAAAACTGTTAGCTAACAGGATTCCATAGATTAAGTTAGGTCTTTAGATGGTGTATCTCCAGGCGAAGTTATCAACAAAAATCTAAGACTGGTTTGTACGCTTATAGACCTTCATTAAATTCCCTAAGTTAGAATATACCAGTTACAAAGCGTGAATTTAAGGTAGATGCAAAAAAATTCAAAGTTTTGAATTGGGATAAAGTTTGATTCGATTTATATAAAATTTTCCCTGAATTCAAAACAAAAATAATCAACCACGCGAAAGAGAGAAACGCTTTGTGATGGCTCTTGAGGTTTTAATAATACCCATCAATTCCATCAACATCAGAGGACATAATGAAACTCAGTCAAGAATGAGAGCTATAAATATTCCATTTAATTACAAAACAATCTAAAACATCCCCGTGCAAAATTACACAAGGAAGCACTGAATTGTAATGAGGAGTATTCCACGATAAAACCTGGTTCGTCTCTATATAATCCTACCGGATGCGCCAAAAATAATGACATGTGAACGTAATCTTTCATCCATAGCGTGGCTGGTGATTAACAGATATCACGGAAAGTAGAGTGGTAGACGGTAGACTGCAGTGCATGAAGCACGGTTTAGCATTACTTACACTTGTATGCAGGGGAAATACAGATAAATATATTTAGAGAAAGCTTTTCTAACCAGTTATCAATTCGTAACTATTACGATACAAGCCATCTAGTTATACGTCACTCTTGTATCTAACATATTTCCATGCCGAAGTACCATTGTAGTTCTTTGTTGAATGTAATTAGCGCATGTTTGTAAACTTTCACCCCCTGCCACACACCCTCGAGGGGTCTCTCAGAGTATTACGTAGACGTATATGTAGAGTATTTTTCCGGAATATAAATTAGATTGTAAGCATTTTATTTCGACAATAACCTCCAATGTAGTGTTTTTACATGGGAATTTTACTGTAGTACAAACTGCAGAAATACGCTGAAAAATCACCAATTCTAGAAATTTCGGTTCGTTAATAACTCGTATAGACGAAAGAAAAGGTTCACGAGACTAGTTAGTTATTTAGAGGAGGTGACAAATAGCTGAGATTATTGGCGATGTGTAGGGCTGGAGGGAAATATGGCAGGAATAAGAATTTCTCGGGACAAGCAGACTGGTTGTAGAGGGATAGTGACAGCCGAAAAGGAGATAAATTGTAACAGTCGCCATGCGAGCCGAATTCGCGCGTAGCACTTTTAATTTATATTACATTTCCAAATTCCCCGACCACCAAGATCCCCTAACGATAATAGCCATGTAATTGATGCTTTCCCAAAACTCTGATAGCGGTTCATAATTTTTTTCAGTGCTCCACTTACGCTCTAACGTTTACGTTTAGCACTACAGGTCGTAGAAAACAAGAGAGTAAAACATCGACTCCAAAAAAATTAAGACAGAATCAAAAAAAGAAAGATATTTATAACTTTTGCTATAAAAACTGTATATAAAGCAAAAACCTACAAATGAAAGGTAACTTTCGTTCATTTTCTGAAAATTGGTGGACTTGTTACTGTTTTTTCCTCTTATTGCTAATCGTTATATCAAAGAGAAACTCATGTGATTCCCACTTTCATGGAAACTTCCTTTCAGTGGCCACATAATGAATTTGAAGATATTAGTTGGCTTAAATATCACTTTATTGTCATAAAAAAAGGTATTTCACGAAAACTTTTAAGCAATGAGCTTCATTTAGGGAATTCCAAAAGTACAGAGTAAAACGAAGATTATGTCCTCTTTCCAGCTAACTTCATCTCCGAGTTTTTACAACGAAGCGTGTTTCTATCTTCTCGTCCTCAAGAGTTTTCTATGGAATAATTCAGATGCAAGTTTCCCCAATTCGTCTGAATGAGTGAAGACTCGACTCTTTAGCCTCGTAAATGTTCTACTTATTTGAAACGCAACTCGCTACTACAAACGAAAAATTTAATTATCCAGCAATAAACGGCCAACATCAACTATACAAAGCTACTGAGAACCCCTTTGATCTGTAACCCAAAAAAACTTCCCTCCAGCAATCGAGAACTTATTCCATAAAGGTGAGCAGGATAATTTTGACATGAGGAAAAGAGAGGATAGTCCTTCATAAGACCTACTTTCATATTAAAACCAAGCAAAAAATACAAAGGGATGAAGCATCAAATAGAACCTTTCTTTCCACTTAATTTTTAAAACTTACGTTAAAAAACTGGTATGTGTGAAATATAATATACGTACTTTTGTTATTTACCTGTTATATTTATTGCCACGTATTCTCGGCTACGGCGAAGAAATTTTATGACATGGTACTGAACCAGAGATCAAACACAGAAGTGTACCATAGCAAAAACAAAAATTCACATTTACAAGTTCTGACGGACAAAATTTTTTAAATAAACATAGCATCATTTCCTGCTACCTCCATTTAAATTAAGACTATCTGGATACTTATGCCGTTTTGGTTAATGAATAATGAAAACATGAGTTCATCATTTGGCGAGAAACATGGCCTAATTTTTAATATGAATAGATAAGTACATTATTATGAATTTCACACAGCTATACACGAAACCACACATCTAGACAGTGTTTTTTTACTAATTTCTAATGATTTCATCTAATACCTCAAGATACCAACGAAAATAATATGAAAAACGTTTCCATATAAAATTTATGAATAGAAAAACGTAGATTTAAACTATGGCAGACTTGTTTCAACATGACATACCTAAGTATGTACGGAAAGAACAATAGGACCAATGACTCATATACTTAACGAAAAATTCCACTTTAGAGAAATACCCGCCCAGAGGGTGAATGAATAACATGCGAAACCCAACGAGAGGTGACTAATGTTACATGGCAAAAGACAAAGGCACATCAGAATTTATTGAAAACTTCATGCACAGTAATGTAATTTTTGAATCTGCGATTGTCGCATTGTCTGTACACTACATTCTAATAGTGGATATTAAGTTAGGGAGACCATACTCTTTATTTTCTGGGGATATTATTGTTGTATTCCATTGGCAATGCGATATGGAGCAGATAGTCCTATACTTCACCCAATTCTTCTAATCCTCCATTTCGTGTCTTAATGAAAGAATAATTGAAACCATAAAGTGCAAAGGGCATGATTTAGTTTTCATGAAGTTTTTTCAGTTTTTAACTGAAAGAACAATAGAACCATTGATCTTTCAGTAAAATGGAACTAAGTAGTGCTTGTTATGCATGATATTAATAGTAAACATTAATATAGTAATTTTGCTACTTCTAGTGCAAGCAGGTAATGCATGTTCTTCCATTGTTGAACCACTACCAAACGCCTTTCAGAATGTTCAGTAGATGAAGAGGTGAATGATAAGCTTTCTCGTGAGATTTACACTTCCATCCTTGCCTCTGTTGTAGTAAGCCCTTCCCCTTATCCTCTTCCTCCGTATCTATCTTTCGTTTCTCACTCCCTTCCATCTCCCACTCGGGTTGGTTAAGGATTAAATTTTAACGGGTCCCTCGACAAAAGGTTCCCTCCTCACTCCCAGAGGCTAATGGATCCTTGATGGTAACCAGAATCGTGCACCGTTAAAAATTGACTGGAATTTAGCGAGAGAGAGACAGTGAGAGTAGCACACTTTCACTGCCTCCCATGGTCTTGATTTTTACATTAGTCAACATCCCCGAACACATTTAAAGCGCTCGTGTCTAAGGGCGACCGAGGTAACTGAAAACAAACGAGGTAACTGAAAACAAACGGATGGCAACAGAATTAGGAATTCGCTGCCGTAGGGACAACAAAGAAACAGTCTCGGAAAAGCATCAAATGAAATCATTAGTACTTAATCCCACAACTTACAACGAAGTCGTACACACTTTTCTACAGCAATTTCACGCTTATCATCCCCCTTATACATATAATACGATCCTTTTGGGTCGTAATGGTTTCCTTGAATACGAAGCCAGGGCATGGGATCTGAATAAATAAGGTTTGATGAGAGAACTAGACAGTTTCAGCACGGAGTAGCTAGGTTCGTTAAATGGTGTTACGATACGTTTAGTTTTTTTACGATAGGTTTAGTTTATAATTTATGCGAGAATCAGGCTGGGAATCATTATCAAATACTAGGTTTTGGTGCAGATAAAATTTCCTACAGAAATTTAAAACGGATAGCTTTACTGAAGATGTTGAGTGTATATTAAGAGCACCTGCATGTTCTCCTACATTTGACCAGACAAATACGATTAGCGAGGGGGAGAGAGATTTTCACTCCGATAGATTTAAAATATCATTTTTCTACGCACTCTTAGTGACATAAAAAAACTAACAAAAGGGATTTTTAGAAGAGAGGGCACCTTGCAAGAAGGTTGATGTGTACGAATTGAATTGAACTATTGAATTAAATATGGAATGTAGAGAAATAAAAAGTGCAAAGGGATATAAGTAATTCCATTTTAACCGCTCTGGCACGATAACGTAACCCCAATCAAACCACCATAAATAGACAAATGGAACCGTTTAACAAGTTCACAGCGAATTCATATCAATGCTGCCAGTATACGAACTTCGTCTTAGCCTCAGGGGGTTGTGAAGATGCTCGCAATGGGGGAGAGAAGGCACCTTGATTATTTGCGCCGAAAAGGAGTAAAGGCGCGGACTAATCTAATCCCCCAACGCCCTTTTCCGGAGCCCTCGCCTCCCCACATCCTTAACGGTTACCCACATCCCCTGCACCACACCCTAGCTTCAAAATCCCTCTCTTCCTCCCGGCCCGTCGCTAATCCGGCGAAAATGAAACGCGCGACGGAGGGAAAAACGAGCGCATTGATCGCCTTGTTGTCGCAGTCCGAGATCGTACTCGAAGTCACGGACTGGTGGAATGGGGAGAGGAATAAAAGAGAAGGGCGGATGGATGTAAGGATTTGGAGTGGAAGAGGGTGGAAGGGTACGAGACGTGCGAGACAGGGATGCTGTTTTTAAGGGTGTAACGACTTGGGTACGACGGACATTAACCTGTATACCTTATGTAACTGTGTACCGTCTACTGCTCATTCTCATTTCATATTCTTTCGACTTTCAAAGGCACGGTTTTTGTTACGACCCTCAAGGTCATTTCAATTGGCTGTAATTAAAATCCCTGCAACGACCGGTACTAAAATATTCAACAACTATAAAACCCCTTCCCTCGTCAAGCAATACGGAACTTAAACTGCGTCTAACAATTCCTAAGAAAAGGTCCCATGAAGATTTGAGCAAGTAGAAGTCTGCTGAAAACTTCGAAAAGAAGTAAGGGTAACCCAAACGGCCATATTTCTCAAGACACGATGACCTGATGAAGACAATCGTTGCGGGAAAAGTGCACGGGAAGAATGGAAAAGGAAGGCCTCGTATGAGATACATGGAACTTCCTTATACTATCATTTGAATAATTATTAATCATTAAACGATTTAACACAAGACATGAAAAACACGCATACCTCTAAACACACTTCATCACACTTTCCTTAGTGTTATGCATTAACATTAATCAGCACTATTATCTTCTTGCCATTAATTTTATGCGGGACGGAATTCACAATGTATTTCTATGGTAAAATACAAAAGCACGCTCATTTGCGTTGGCCATTTCAGGGACAAATTAGTGATAAGAAAATATTTTATAAATTTTTCGAATACTATAAATATATTCGAAATTTCCAGTCAAAACCAATAATGTATGGCAAAAAGTAATATATTTATTAAATTTCCATCTTAAGGTGTATGTCCCGATTTCATGGGACCATTACTTCTAATTTCATAGTATACAATAAATAACCCATTAAACCTTTGCATGCAGTTCTTATGGACCACTTCGCACGACCTGTAGATGAACCCGGCGCTTCTTGCAGTATAAAAACCGCAGAGTGTCATTTTCCATGTTGCAAATTTCAAATGAGCGAAGTTTGTTTTAAATCGATTGAATGGTATAGGAGGAATAGTGCATACACATATATAATCCGCCTTACACCCCACAACCTTCATCTTCCCCAAATGAAAAGAGACAAGTAGAAAGCGCCCAGGCTACAGCTCTCCTTAAACCTATCTATAAGTAGTTTTACACGAGGCTAACCATAATAATATACAGTGAAAGAAGTCAAATGTAACGCAACATAGGGCACTGAAAACTTCTCAAAAGGATAAACTGTGTGAGACAGCACCAGCTCTATTTCGCCTCATTAATCCGCACCATTCTTACCAATTAATGATTTTTCGAGTATTACAACTCAATGCTTCGTCCAAAACGGCCTTAAATTACGGATAAAGCTAGTCTTTAAATCCATCCACTGAGTCCATCTAGCAAACTAGTTCCAGCTTATCATTTACTTAAGAAGTATGCATCTTAAGGTAGTGTTCAGCGTCACCTAGGTTTAAAGGGGGTTGATTGTCGAGGGTTCGCGGAAGGGAAAGTGCCCGCAAGGGGTGGGATTTTACATATTTTTACCGTACTATTGCAGTGCACCTGGACCCATTGTTGTGGTCTCGACGGCGGTGGCTGTTATTGCTTCCGCCTCAAGGTGAAAGGAATTGTTGAACACGGCGCTTTACACCCCCAGTTAAGAGGGGTGTGGGGGGGGGAGGGTGAGTTCCACCCCTTGGTAGCTTGGAATCACAGGCGCTCTCAGACGAGGTGGGGAGCGGGAGATAATAACGCCCGGGGAACAGATTAAGTCACATTAAGCACGCGGGGGTAGACGAAAAAAGGTAAGCGCCCAAAAAAACAAAACATGCTCGCCGAGCGACGGTTATGTCACCGACCCTGACGAACAAAGCGCTCATTTTTCCTTCGACGACGAAGAAAAATTAATAAAGGGAAACCCTAAGGTAGATGCCGTTGACCCTTATCGAGATGAAATTGAGCTTGAAATATTCAACTCGAATGGGGAAAGAATTAATCTCAGCGTTTTTTTTACGAACGGCTATCAGTTTGACCAAAAAACCTTGCAGGGTTTCATTTGATTTATCGGAAAAACGGACAGTTTTTTTTAATAGATAGTATCCATGAACCGGCAGAAAAAATACGACTCAAAAATATTCGCTAAAAATGATTATTTTGGCCCTAAATGAATACTGAAAACCTAATTTTCTTTTTACTTCCGCTATGGTCCAGCGAAAAATAAGTAAGCATTTAAGACGGTGGGAGAGGAAAGGAAACTGGTCAGAAAAATTCGTAGACAGCAATAAATTTGGATGGATTGCTTCTTGAGAGGTAGTGATATAATGGTGATAGAGGTGAGAATGTGTAAGCGCAGAAGAAGGAGAAGAAAAATATTTATTTGAATGGGATGAAGGCAAGCAAGAGATACGGTGACTGAAAGAGGGATCTCATTGAATAATTTTGGATTGGTTACAAAGTAAGGTATAAGACAGAATAAATGCACAGGGAATTAAGGTAGAGACTAATAACATATAATATAAGAGACACATAACTAATAATGTTGGTATGAATACTTAATGGTCCATGGTTAATGGTCAAGCGAAAGATAAGATTATGTCAGCAAATGGACAGCAAATGATACTAAATTCGATACAAAAACGTGCCAAAAATATGAAGTGAATGTAAAAAAACCCAAAATTAAAATGAGTATATATTGTATAACAAAGATGGCAATTGATAACGTATTAGGTAGTAACAAATTGGAAAAAATTAGTGAGTTAATGCATGAGGAAGTAGCGTTATTGGAAAAGGAGGAATACGAGGAAGATATCCGCGAGATTTGCCTTTGTCCGTAATCTTGACAGCGAGAGGTTATCATTTACTTAAGACCTTGAGAGTGTAGTATTAAGTTTTTAAACCCCCCTCTAACCAAAAAAGGTAAGTCAATAGAATAGTGGGAACCAGTACTAACCAAGAAAAAAGATAATATGATAAGTTTAGCAGTGCTTCCAAATTTTTACGAGAGTCAATATTCACTAGCCGATCGCAAGTTGAAACGCATACAAAATCTATGGCACAAAGGCAAAAACCTTTTATGAATGTGTTAAAGATCTATAAAAACCCTAGCGTTCTATAGTAGGTTGGATTGAAAAGATAATTTTAGTCTGCAAGACAGCAGTGAGGTTTAATTACTGATTTTTCCCACGTGAAATAAAAACAGATTTCAACGAAGTTAGCCGGAAGATAGTTAGGAAATATATTTTAGGCTCGATTCTACGTCTACATGAACCTCAACATGTTTGTACAATAAATGTGAGTAAAGTTAGACATCAGTCGCACGTAGAGAAAAACTTTCACTTTGCCCTGCTTGTTCACACATTGCTAATTCGTTATGTAGAATGAAGTAGCACCGACACTACTTTTTAATGCACTCAGTGCATGTTTATTCGCCCCTGCCACACACCCTCGAGATGACTTGCTCAGTGATTTGTAGATACAGAAATAGCTGTAATGTCCCTTTGATATAACGTGATGCAGGTCTTACTTCATAGAACTATGTCATGATGAAACATGCAATACAATTCAAACTAGTTCATCATCGACCACGGTTTCTGCTAACGGCTGCCATTATCTTGAACCATCACTTTCCGAAAGCAAGGTCGGGTAAATAAATAAGGTGAACAAATTAAAAACTTAATTATTCCATTATGCAAGCTCTTACATTCTACCCGGTCACGTGTAGAGCGTAATCAGGCGGACAAACGCGACGCTGAGGTACGGGAGGTTTGCTGAACGCCGCGCGAGACCAAACACTTGAGAAATGGGAAGGGGTTGTCTGCTGCCTCTAGCGCACGCAACTGCATAGCACCCCTCGCCTCATCCAGGCAACAAATCAGAAGGGTAAACAGAGGAGGGAAAGAGGACGCTGAGCGGTTAGATGAGGAGGACGATAAAAACTCTCTGGAGGGCGGAAGAGCGTCCCCTCGTGGCTGTCCGCGTAGGCGCGCGCGAAACGGTGCGCTACGACGCTCGCAGCGCCGCCTATTGATTCACCACTGCCACCACCCCTCCCCCACTTTGTCCGAATGCACCCTTGCACACAGGCAGACAAGCCCACTACACTCCAACTGTGTGTATTCGGCCACTGACATCGAAAAAAATATGGTTACCTAGAAAAATGTGCTTAGGGAATACATTAGTGTTAGGCACAAAGAGAGAAGTTATTAGTAAAGAAATCGCTCACCAAACTCGTCAGAAAAATATCGCATCGAAGCACGTCGGACAAAGGTAGTAAAAGAGGAATTCTTCCACTCAACTGTCGGGGAAATATCCCACTGCATCGAAATCACGTCGGACGGAGCGCAGAATAGATTGAAGTAAGAAAGCATTCATGATGAAGGGACATGAGGATACACTTAGAAAGATTCTAATAGAGAGATTCTAATAGAAGCAGTATGTGAAAGCCTTCACGTGCCACAGATCGGAGAAACAGGCAATAGGCCAAAAAATATAAGCCACCAAGACCTGTTTTTGGCATTACATGCTGGAGATTAAAGGGACGTTAGAATGAAAAATCATGAAGCATAAAGAGGAGGCAGGTTAATGGGTTCGCCAAGAATATAATTTAGAGAAAAATAGAAGGAATAACCTTTCGAAAGAGATAAAGGGATATTTATATGGACCAAAGAAGATGGATGCATGAAAGATGAAGAACCAGGATGTAACTGCGCTAGCAACGATAGAGAATAATTGAGGAACAGAGAAACGATATTAGGATTGAAAAAACTATGAACAAGGAAATTTATCAAGCAAAAAAACCCATAGAAAATAATTGCTAAGCTTAAAACAGGCCACAATGAGTCGCTAGTAGTTAGGTCAGAGCACCTCAACGCAGCAATCTTGACTCAACGCAATGAGTACCGTTAAGGAGCTACTCCCTCAAGTATCGCGTCAGACGCACGAGTGGAGGGTCCTCACCCTTAACACTACCGCCTCTTTGAGTGATACTCACTTGAGAGTAACTCCGAATAGAGGAAAGTGTTTTATAACGAAGTTCCCGCGTCATATCCGAGGCGTCAGTTAGTGAAGTCAATAGAAACCTATTTTTTACGCAAAATCGTACTAATGGCAATATAAACCAAATTTAAGAAGCAAAGAATAGCCCTGAAAACTTTTATGAAAACATAAATTGAGATTCATTAGCATGTACTGCAAAAATACGATTCCGGATATTTTGAACTATTAATTCGTAGGGGATACTCAAGACATTTCTACGATAGACAATACAATGCATTAACCTTCTCGCAGGTTAGAATAAGTTTCGAGAAATTCCCAATGCGCCTATGCGTGTATGGAAGGTTTTGGGCCAAAGTTCTAGTGGTAATATGAAAAAGAATAGTGTAAAAGAATGGAATGACAGGCATAGGAAACAGTAATTTTGCTACATAGTTCACAAAATACAATGCAGACACCAATAATAATATTCAAATTGATGGCCTAATTTACTAAAAAATCATAAAACGAAAAATCCATAAATTGTATGTGATGGAAGTGGTAGCACTGTGCTCAGTAAAAAAATCTGCATGAGCTTTTAATAGGCTATCGAAAAACTTGATTAGTTCATCGGAGACTATGATATGGTACGCCACATTAAAGTTATTCTAGTACTTCAAGTTGCACGAATACATGTGTGACATAACCGATGACGTTCTACACATACGTGGTATCAGAAGAATAGAACTTGCACTTGAGGAAAAAACAACAGTCGAACCGAAAGGTTCAAGGATTAGTTTTTCTCACAAACAGTCCACGACTGCGATACAAAGCTTAATACTCTCCAAAAAAAATAATGTCTCCATTATTATCTATTTTTTCCCTACATCATTATCTTATTTTCACAGTTCGTTACCCAACAATCCCCTTCCAAACATACCCTCGCGTCGAGTAGGAGGGTAACATAATCTTATGATTATACAACCCCATTCATTAAGATAAGATCATTTTACTACCGTTTACGTTCCGGGAGAAATCGTGCCTGACCTACATCATTCATACTCATCGCTTGCTCCTTAGAGGGGTTGATGGTTGAAGGGACTTTTAGTCTCAATCTTGCCCCTTATGTACCTTACACCGATAATGCCTAATGCTTTATCTCTCTCGAATTCGTCCTTAAATAGATGTAAGGTAAATTTGAAAGGTTTAGTTGAAGTGAAATCGATTTTCATTGCAGCAAACATATTGATTGTCCAAGTGCCTCAAATAGGGAATACGCATGAAATTTGTTTCTTGTATATTAACAATGTACTTGATGCAAAATTTTTTCATAAATTTAAATATACAAGCCTACATGTTCTATGCCAACGACAAATATTATTAAATGCTATTAAGATGTTCCCGAAAATTGACTAAAATCACGTGACCTGAAACGTCTTTAATTTAACGGCCTAATTGCTGCCGAAACATGCCGAATTTAGAGGAAACGAGTTCATTTTTTTAAAGGTTTCTAGCCATTTCTTGATCGAAAGAATGGCAGAAAGGATATTTGAAAAAGCACAATCCGACAATTTCCCTTTAGATGACTCCCTTACGGGGGCACGGTGGGTGGCATCCTTAAAAAAACAGCGATTGGTTTTTCACAGTTGAGATTCTTATGGTGAAAATAAACAGGAAAACACTACAGGTACCATATAATTTATGGACCATTTGATCATAATGATCAATACCACTTAAATAAGTAATCAAAATAAATTCGTTTAATGCATTGAACAAATGAGATGAATACTGAAGTTTTCGCCAAGTATTCATTAAACAACTTATGTCCACGTACAGCAGATAAACAGCGCCCATTGTGATACCTTAACGTGAAATGCGATGACGTCCTGATTTGAAGCTGCCGAAAACGTACGGTTTTTAAAGAGTAATATCTTTGCGGCACAACTTCATTCTTCAGCAAATTTTTCACCATGCGCATTTTAGCCAATAAACTTCATACCCAGAGAGTTATAAAAAATAGCGCATGCTCCCCATTTTAACAGCGAAAACGCTCTTGCTATACGACCGCACCAAGCAAATCCCGAAAAGCCGTCGTTGAGGATATTTCCCCCTCAACCAACGTTCCCGTACCCCAAGCGAAGACGACAACGGCTTGGGGCGGAGGCGCCGGAGACGACACAAGCGCCTTCTCCCCAGACTGCGGCTCAAGGAGGACGGGGGGTGACGTAGTCGGGGGGAGGGTGTGTTTGGGAACGAGGGGGTGGGGCTGGGAGCACCCTCCGGGGGGCATTCGCACGGGGGTGGATTCGATTCACCCCGAAAAGGGGGTGGCCTTTTTTCTCCCTCTCCACCGCCCTCTTCCAACTTGAAGGGGGGAGGTTTCCACTCAATAAAGCGACTCTACCCCCGATGCGCAAGCCGCCTCTCTCCCCCGACCACGCAGAGGGCGTAGAACGTATCGGGGGTACCTACGAGCGATGGAGAAGTCAGTGGGAATTCCCGGCTTTTTCGGGGATGAGTAAGGATCCAATGGACAATAAGGACGAGACGTCGTAAAGGACTGGCGAGTGGGTTTCCGAGACTACGCACGCCTACGTCTACAGATTACCCTGAAAGCTACCGCGAGGGTGTTGCCGGGGGTGAATCTTCACAAAAGTGCTCTAGGTTTATTTAACTAAGAGATTGCGTACCGCCTTCTTTAAAAAAAACCTTGCAACGCATGCTTCTTCATCAGGCCTCATATTTAGAATTTATCTCCCGTACAATACAGTTTTAGGCTTGAGAGGTAGAAATTCTCCAAAATAAATAAAATCTTGCAATATTCCACTGATTTAGAAAAGTAATTTCTGGACGATTGGTTTTGTCGATATTTAATATTTTTCTGGTGCATGTAATCCGGGCGAGGGTTGTCTGAATACATAGTCATACAATGAATAATTTCATCATAATTTCACAGTTGGGCTAGGTTAGTAAAAGGTTGTTTTGATGATTGTGCTATCATTCCAGCGCTACTAAAATAATTCGGCAAATACTGACAGTTAGTTACTACGTAGACTGAATATTTTATGTAAATTTCTGCCATCTTTTAGACAAGCCACTGTATCATTGATTGCAGATTATTGCGTCACTGATAACTAATTCCCACCTACCCACCTCATTATCCCTGATGCATCATTCGCATCTATGAAATCCATGCACTGCTATCCATGTAGGACAAGTAAAAAAATAATCTTGTGGTTCACTTTCATCTCCTTCAAATCCTCCCAATACATTTTTTATTTTTGTTCTGAAGGTGTTTAACACGCCGCCTGCCCACTCACTACCCTACACATTTGGCAAGCCTTTTGGAAACTCAAAAAGTCGAGATCGATTTGTACCGTCGACTCAGTATTAAAAAAATTGATAGAGCAGCAAGTATTACGCACTGGGCTCATAAGGGGAAGAGGTCAACCCAACAGAAAGACCTTGAGTGAGGGAGAGGTTAACACATGGCGACATCACACAGAGACAATATGACTCTTGACTTCTCGCGATCAAGCGCGATCGAAGCGAATTTAATTAGTCATTTTTTTTCACCAGCCCTACGCGTGGGAGGACCAATCAAGTTTAATCGAGAGGTTAATTGATGCTCGAGTTGACGTATCGAATCTGTATTTCCCTTAGCTCGAAATAAAAAAAAGTCCCTTGTACGAATTTACTCTTACCCCTGATTCAAAGCGATAACAACACTGTCAACGACTGGACACGTTAATTCGCCTCGGATGTCCGAGTCTCGGAGCATGTTCGACCAGTGGCCGGCACGACATTGAGCGATTAAGGCCCAGGAATCCACTGTGGCCCTTTCCCGCATTCACTTCTAAGTATAGCATTTCCCGGGCACGTGGATGATGGATTTAATTTCGACTATGGAAAATTATTAAATACCTTCACTTAGCATGTAAAATATTGCGATACCTTTCATATACACTACGACTCCGGATGGTGAAAAAACCCGGCTACTCAGGGTTAAATAACATTCAGTGTATATTTTGATACACTGTGCACTTGAGAGAAACGCCACCGTTCTGAACATAATCGAGTAACCCAGATTATCGCATTAAGCTTTTGTAAGCCCATATTCAAAAATATAGTTTAAAAATGCACAATTAAAAATACATAAAGGAACTAATTACTCTTCCGTCAGCAAAAGCTTAAAACGTTTTTCAATGAACAGACTGAACACAATAGGTATCAAATCCGAAATGTCTCAATTTTATTTCTAATATCTTATAAGTACGTATTAGAGCAAAACGTAAGGATGTTATTTTTTCGCCTTAGGAGGCGTTCAATGAATCAACTGCTTAAGTAATTAACTTAGGACTTATTTACTGACATGACACGTCAAATGACCATTAAGCATCAAATCAAACAACGGATCTGTCTTAATACCATGTCACTACCTGAATAAAGTAATGTATTTTGTACAGACCGGTTAACAAGCATGCCATTTTAGTATGCATGGTAAGTACGGAAAACATTAATTCTTCAGAATAAAGAATAAGAATCTTTTATAATTATACTACTGACCAACCTATATACAAAATTATCCTAATGATCCTATTACGTGAACAGGAAAACAATTACAAACAGACTTTTACTGTTGATGACACTCACTGCAATTCAATACTTAATACGGTTAAAAAGCAAAGTAATTATTAAAATTATCGTCTATTGGTTCATGGAAAGGAGAAATCGTCCAGTTGATGTCCATATTCCGGTACGGAATAAACCCGAACACAATGTATAAACATGCGAGTGAGTCCTTAGTTACGTACCGGGATCAATCCCAAACGATTCAAGCACACTCCCCGGGACTCGGGACGAGCAAGGAAAAGGCGTCCTGAACCTAAGGTCTAATATACGATGATTATAGTTGTGTAAACATTGTAATCGACCTAGATATCAGCTAAGAATGCACATTTCTGGTGCACATATATAGATATTAACGATCAGTTACCAAAAGATTCATTGATAGGACTAGCTCAATCAGAATTCGATGCGGTTAGAATTAAATGCGACATAATGGTATCCTAAAGCTAATCTTATCCCATATTTTCTACTCTTACCTCCCTGAATACTCATGGTTGAAATCTGAAATGAGGAATGATTCAAAGGATACGTATATCTGATCTCTGTCGTAGCGCACTTGCAAGTTCTTGTTTATCCCCATCTCGTCGATGTCGGAAATGACGGTCATATCCGGGACTCCATCTTCTGGGCGACATCCTGAAATGAAAAAGAGAAGGAATGAGAATTATGGTTCACAATAAGCATAAAATACACATCGATTATCATAGAGTCTCCATAACAAATTAGTTCTGAGAGACTAACATTTGAGCTTTATAGAGTATATTTCCAGTAATCATTACGTAAGAGCAACTGGCATAATAGGATATGTTAAAGAGCAGGAAATCTATTGTTCCCCTCATAATTCGAAGGATAACAAGTGTATAATGAATGTTTACCGTCTCTTGGTGGATAGCGAACTGATAATTTGGGTATGATTCACTAATAGATAGCCACCGAGCAGAATCGTATGTATTATGGCCTAAAATACGATAATTATCGGTATTAATACTGTTATTATCTTGCAAAAAGTTTATCGAATGTCATTTTAGTTCATAATGCAGATGTAAAAAGAAGAAGGAACAACTTAATCGGCCATATCTTGAGACACGATGACCTGATGAAGACAATCGTCGAGGGAAAGGTGAACGGGAAGATTGGAAAAGGCAAGCCTCGTATGAGATACATGGAACAGGTAGTGAGGGATGTAAAAGAGAAGAATTACGTCACAATGAAAAGGTTGGCCGATAGAAGAATTAAATGGAAAGCTGCGTCAAACCAATCCTAGGATTCTTGACCAATGATGATGAATGCAGATGTGCGTGAAAATCACGATGTAGGTTGTGCCGGTAGCAAGGTATTGGCTTATTTTTTATTTTCCGCAAAATAAATGCCTTGTGTGACAGGACATTTGGTATTCTATTTGCTGACATTCTCACACCAAACCACAACCAAGATGTTGAAATATTTCAGAGGAATGTCTCCTAAATCGGAAAATTAGCAAATGCACCGGCCAATACGCTAAACAGTATTCGTCAAACCAATCCTCGGATTCTTGACCAATGATGATGAATGTAGATGTACGTGAAAATCACGATGTAGGTTGTGCCGGTAGCAAGGTATTGGCTTATTTTTTATTTTCCGCAAAATAAATGCCTTGTGTGACAGGACATTTGGTATTCTATTTGCTGACATTCTCACACCAAACCACAACCAAGATGTTGAAATATTTCAGAGGAATGTCTCCTAAATCGGAAAATTAGCAAATGCACCGGCCAATACGCTAAACAGTATTCGTCAAACCAATCCTCGGATTCTTGACCAATGATGATGAATGTAGATGTACGTGAAAATCACGATGTAGGTTGTGCCGGTAGCAAGGTATTGGCTTATTTTTTATTTTCCGCAAAATAAATGCCTTGTGTGACAGGACATTTGGTATTCTATTTGCTGACATTCTCACACCAAACCACAACCAAGATGTTGAAATATTCCAGAGGAATGTCTCCTAAACCGGAAAATTAGTAAATGCACCGGCCAATACACTAAACAGTATTCTGTAGAAGACGATTGCAATGCTGTAGGAAATTTATAGGCGCTAGTTCTCATGCAGATCGATTGCCGTTCTAAGCGTTGAGATTAGGATGCTTATCACGGTAATCGAAAGAATAAGTAGCCTATTCTCTAGGACTTCAATGTTTTCAAGAAAGATGACCGCTTCTTTCTTAAAAGTTTCATCCTCTTCCAACTTTTGTTTCATTCCCTGCCAACTTACGGTCTTACCTTTACGGTCGGGAGAGAACAAACCATTGAAAACATTTTTCCGCTCCTCAAGCTGCTCACCGCAAGGCGAGAGAAATGTTGGGTAGCCATGCTTCGGGAGAAACTTATTCGAACACCACCTCATCATCAGATACTTCAAAAGGTTTTACAATACACATGCGAGACGGTTTACCAGAGGTGAAGCCAATGCTTCCAATCTTCGATAAATAATAATGTCGGCAGGCAACCAGAAAGTTATTTCTTCCCGATTACTGCCAAACTATATTGGAATTATTTTTATCTCGCTATTTTTCCCTAATTTCCTGGAATTCAGGCAATTAAGGCAAAGATAGTTTTGCGCAGGAAACATGAGCAGATAATCTGAAACGTAGGCGAAGGTATGGTTATTTCATGAAGGGTAATCACTCGAAATAATAC
The DNA here is from genome assembly GCA_933228895.1 of Platycnemis pennipes. Lineage (NCBI taxonomy): Eukaryota > Metazoa > Arthropoda > Insecta > Odonata > Platycnemididae > Platycnemis > Platycnemis pennipes. Next base: position 89,052,501 of record OW121857.1, read on the forward strand.
CGAGAAGTGAAAGGAAATCAAGAGACATGCATCCAAAAAAGAACCTGAAAAACTGGACTGCTTCAATTTTTTAAAAGAGCCGTCATTCATTCTTCCACTCTAATCACTTAATCCTTGGCGCTGAAATTGGAAGCTACAGGAAGACTTAAAAACGAACATAGCGTCCACCCTTGGAAAGAGGCTGCGATATTGATTCACGGAACGAAGAACGCTAACAATAGCGTTTCCATACACGAGCCAGTGAATTCACGAAGTCCTCGAGAGAAGTCGGGCCTCTCATTCGAGTTTGCTCGGCTCCAGTCTTTTGTTTGAACTCGGGAATCAATTCCCATTGACTAGGAGCAGTGATAAGCTTTAATGCATTCTCAATAGGATGAATTACTCAGCTTTAAGGAGTAAAAAACATATATCCCATATTGCTCTCGGCAATCTTTCTGTACTGTATTGGCAACCAAACAAAACTTTGTCTACATGTCCCACTATTGTTTAAGAGGAATAACTCAACAAAATGGTCACATCCATTTTATTAATTTCATGATTAAAAATATTTATTTACGATTAATAATTTATAATGATAAATGAAGCTCATCTATTAAGTATATCGTAAACGATTTAGCTAACACTCTCAGTCTAATTCCTTCTTTTTACGCGATTCTCGTCATGCTAGCGCAGGGATTGCAAGACATTTGAGACGGAAGAACCAAAACCTATCCCTCCCAAACGTTTAAAAATTCTTAATGAGCTATAAATATATTTTTAAATAAGGAAAATTCATTAACCAGTGGTTCTTAAGTTAAAATACTCTACTAAGTTGCAATTAGCAAGTTATACTATCATAGTTTGATTTGTTGATGGCAATATATGTTCTAAGACATTATACGATGACTACGATAGTTTTATTTTGATTTTCAGTTTTACTTCCCAGCCACATATACACTTCCAAAGAGTTCGTGGCTGTGAGAGAGCCGCGCGCGGCTCACGAGCCATGGTTTGTCACTAGCGTATTACATCTGTAGATATAATATTTTTCAAAACAGTAGCGAAGAGGTGATTTTTAGCTGTTAAGATTTAGTCTCACACAAAAGTTCCCAGTTATTTTAAACACACGGCATTTCCCGCTAACAATAATTAAAGGAGGCTGAAGTTGCACGATTGATTTTGCCTTTCACGTGAATAAACTGAGAGAGTTAGCGAATGAAGCAAGGGTTATGAGCTGTACTAAATATGAAACTAAATATCTGGTCGCCTCCGGAGGCAATCCCTCGGGAAGTTATTTTAAAGGATTCTCAAACCTCCGTTGATTACCGTTGCATTGCCTGAGAACAAACACCCAGGAGTGGTAGAGTAAGGTGTCCAAACTACTAAGATTACATAGCACCGCCCAGAAACTTTCCAGTTAATGGAGTAAGCAGAAACTGGAAACTTGAATTTCCTGATATTAACCTAATTTATCGAGTTTCCGCTCAAAAATATCCTCTGGCGTCGAAATACAATCGCAATTATGTTTTCCCGAGACATCATTTAACCATTCTGCCTAACTTCGGTGTCGGTAAATGAGCCATAAAATAAATTGAGGAATAAAAAACATATCGTGCAAAAGAATACGATGAAGAACATGCTTGCCACAGTAACATACAAAGATGTTTGGCCTATTTCTGATCCGAGGCAAATTTTCCCAAATTTCCCTCAGTTCATCCCCATAAGTTCTGGGTTTTAAACTTCAACAAGTACTCTATCACACTGAGCTCGATCTTCAGCACCGCCTACACAGTACTCCGTCATGGAGGACAGGAGATCATGTAGACAGTGCTGAACTATGTCAGCAACCCCAGTCAATGGCAAGAGCCATATGATTTCCACCGCTAAAGATCTAATATATTCATAAGTTAGGAAGAATTCTCTTTCATGTAACCTCACCATCATTGCTCATCAATCCTCAGATTGGTTTGACGCAGCTCTCCACTGAGTTCTTCTATCGGCTAATCTCTTCATATTTACGTATTTCTTCTCTTTTACATCCATCACTTGTTCCATATATCTCACTCGAGGCCTTCCTTTGCCATTCTTCCCATCAACTTGCCCTTGAACGATTGTCTTCATCAGTCCATCGTGTCTTAAGATATGGCTGATTACGTTACCCCGTCTTCTTCTTAGGGTATTCAGAAGTCCTCTCTTTTCTACCACTCATCTTAATACTTCTACGTTTGTCACTCGGTCTATCGATTTAATCTTCATCATTCTTCTTTAGCGCCATATTTCAAATGCTTCCACCCTTTTCTTCTCTGCATCTGTCATCGTCCATACCTCACTGCCGCAAAGAAACATGCTCCAGATGTACGTCCTGATGAATTGTTTTCCTACTTCTACGCTTGTATTTCCAGATGTAGGTAGGTTCTTCTTTTGGTAGATTGGCCTCTTTGCCTGAGCTATTTTACAGACTATTTCTTTCTTGCTTCGTCCTTCATGTAACCTAGACAACTTAATTCTAGGATTAAATTTTCCTTATCTAGAGCTGGTGGATGTTTCATCATTACATCCATAAATCGTAATTGAGCCGTATCACTTCGGCTGGTTCATAAGAAATCGCAACACACATATACAGAAATGTATTCCTCTTCCAATCGGTGTTGAACTTCAAAGATTCATAACCTACGCATAGTTATTTAGTTCTTTATGCAGAATATATCTGAAGATATCTGGTTCTCGATATTTTGGTTCGCAGGACGACCTAGCCACCACGCTAATTTTGGATTTCCGACAACTTAAGAAGTTCCTGTGCCATCTGATCTCGATAGCGAACGGAAGGAATGCGTTGTAAACAGTCTCCTTACTCGCACGCTCCTTATCTTGTTTCCGCCCTTGTCTCCTCCCCAGCGCCCACACGACATCGCAACAAATGAGGTCGCCCTGTCGCAACTGCAGCGCAATCCTCTTCTATCCCACCGAAACTCCAACGTACACAGTAAATGAGGTCAAAGGAAATAATTAACTCCGATCGACTTGCCGAGCATTCAAGCAATACCCCTTAAAATATCCCTACGGCCTATACATTGCCAATTTACAGTACTACTGTGTCTTATATAGTCAATATCTCGTTGTCCTACGACCTATACATTTATAGTAGTTATATTGTCAACATCTTATTATAATCATTAGCATCAAAACTGTCATACGAAGATTATACCCCAACATTTACTCATCAATGCTCCCGGGCCCTTCACCATGATAATTTTCCTTCTTTGAATCGCAATCGGGGTCGTTTACCATATTTTTTTTATTGCCGAATCTGATAGAGTTAGTAAAATAAAAAGGCCCGTATTTTCCGTTTTTTGATCCGTCAATTATTTCTCGAGTTATAAGCGGCGAAAAACTCATGTTTTTAACCCTTTCGGAAAAATGGGTGTGGTGCAACCTCTGACGTTTAATGACTTCGTCCAATCACAACTGAGCCCGCGAAGCTACTTTGCCTTATCGCAATGGGGGGGACACAGCTGACTCTGCCAATAAGACAGTTGAGACAGCATCTGTGCGAGCAGACCTTCCGAGAACCCCCCTCCACTCCCTTCGCTTCCAAGAAAAGCAGTCAAGGACGGGAGGAAAATAACGTCAATGTTATCACAGCAGCTTTTTCGGTGGGCGTCACCTTTTGTTATTTTAATTTTTGATTTATGAGAGAATGGTTGTGGTTAGAAGATGAATTTTTTCACTAAAATTCTTTTTTTGTTTTCATCTAACGATTTCGTGTACAAAATTACGATTTCAGTTCCGAGTAAACGCCCCCATTAGGCTTTTTGAAGTGATTTACTCCGGAAATCATGTCGTACATCCAGGAATAATTCCCAATACTTACTCCTACAATTAACATGGCATCACACCCTGTAGTTGGATACGAGAAAGTGACCTTCGGGTTGCTAGTTGTCTGTTGTCCTCAAAAACAATCCACAAAACCCGAAAAACAATTAAAAAAGTTCTATACGTTTTATTTTTATCTAGGCTTTTTCTCATATCAATAATTGCAGCATCCTAATATGTGGGCAGAGAGTCAGCAAATAGGGCTGTAGTGGAACTTCGACTATTGGCTTCACTTTACGAAGTCCCGATGTCGAATAAACTCGAAGGAAAGAAATCCGGGAAGCGGAATCCGGGTTTATTCTTAGACGATCATCTTGGTCAATACTCCAACCGTGGAACCGGACGCAAAACAGTGTTACGCTAGGATATTTTCGTTAAGGGCAAGGTAAAGTTTGTCTCTAATGTAAGATTTCTCTCCATTCTTTCTCTACTCTCAAAAAAATCTTATTTATACCTACAACTTGCTTATGATGACGGCACATATGAGCCTAGTTGACGATCGTCATCTTGGAAGGAGTACTGCAAATACAACGAAGAAACTAGTAAACTATAGTAGTATTCAGTATTTTATAGTATAGCTTTAAGCTTCAAAGTCTCAATGTGGTGCAATAAGACTATATTAACTCCGCTAATCCTGAAATAGAAAGCCGATATAAAGAGCTAACGTCACTGTATTGTACTATTTTTTCTTTATTTAGTATACTTCATGAATAAATTCATTCTTTGTATTAGTATTGAAAGTGAATATGTGAGAACTAGCAAACACTAATAATATTGGTAAAACCTACGCAGGCCCTTCGCAAGTACAAAATGGCATCTACTAAATAAAAAGTAGGCTAGCATATCCACAACCTAGACTTCATGAAAGCCAAAATCATTTTCCTAGACATTCATCCCGAGAATCGCAAAGTAAGAACGCTTCCTTCCATCACTATCGACATTTCCTCATCCTCGATTCACGATAAAAAGAACAAGAGGATATCAAATTGCTATTTTTAATCTACGAATCTGCTTTCTCCCCACATCCATTTCAACTCTCTGCCAGGAACTCCCTTCGGGGCCGTTGCTAAAAAAAATAAGACTTGCACGCCTAATGGCCGACGTCTTAAGTCTCGGCCGGAAGTGAGACCCGAGCTTCCGGTTCTTCTAGGACGTCTCCTCTCCTCTATCGCCCTCGAAGGGAAGCTGATTACGCGCCGGCGCCCCTTCGCGGGGTCAACACTGCCCCCGTCCAAACTCCCTCTGTCCTCTGCCCACAGACACAACTCCTCTCCAGAACCTCCCCGCCCTCGTTCTCACCAAGCCCTTGTTCGAGCAGAGCCGTCATTACTTTAGTGCCATCCGGCGCGGAGGCGAGCGAGCCAAATGGAGCGCGGGGTAATTCATCTTGGGAATGATTCGGGCGGTGCCGTCGGATTACTCACTCTGCCCTGACACCACCGCCTCAGGAAAAACCATCTTTCTTTCGAGGATTTCTTTCGAGCCACAATCAAGACACCCGGTGAAACGTAATCTTGGACTATCTCATTATCTTGAACCGAATTTTACCAAAGCGATATCCTTGGTTGATTTTGTGTCACCGCTTTTAGCCTTATTCAGTGATTCCATTCGCAGAGGCTCTGCTCTAGTATCCGAGCCCAGGACATTTTTTTCCATACTCCAAACTTAGAAATGAAATCATCACTATCACAGGCTGAACAAATCGTAAGTTAGTAATAAGATCTCAATCTTTGTCAACCTATTCATGTTCTTGATAGTAATATACCATTTTAGTTTGAATTGATTCACTCCGGAGATTATTAATCTGCAGTATCTTAATCATCACTTTGAATCCGTTTATGGCCATCATGATTAATATGCCAAGCTCACAAGGTGACAGTTGGCCGAGCGATTAATTGGACGGATCAAGTGCCTGGCTAAGTGCTCCGAAGAGAATTCAAGAATCGAACATGATTTCAGAGAAAAATTAATCCCTTGACGTGACTCGAATCCGGGTCCGCAAGATAGTAGGCCCAGGGGTGGATCCAGGGAGCAATCTTGGGGAGGAAGGGGGGAAATTTGTAAATGTTGTATGAATGTAAGAGTGTGTGAGTGCACGCATATGTCACAGATTTTATGCCAAACAGCAAATACTTACAAATCCTAATGCCTGTATATTCTTATTAGGAAAATTGGCGATTTATCATTTAAGACCATTGATCATGGATTTGGATGAAAAGTCACCCACATAGGCCTGCTCAACTGATCTCTTGGGTGGGGGGGGAATTTCCACCATACCCCCCCTCCTACCCCCCCCCCCCCTTGGATCCGGCACATAGTAGGCCTGTTTTCTACCTGCCACACTTCAACCTCAACTACTGGCTCGCAAGCAAGAAATAATAATAAAAAAGGAATTCGGCAAAAGATTGTCAGTAGCAATCGAACTACAGCAGAAGGATCGATATCAAATGCAAATACCCCGGATGTCTCACGCGGCGAAACTTAGCTCATTGGTACATACATATCAAAGTTCCCCAAGCAGAGATCTCGCAGACGAAGCAACTTGGGAAATGAGAAGTGGTTCCCTTGTGGAGAAGGGTAAAGGGGCTCCCGTTGGCAAACGCCGCTTGCCCTCTCGGCTTATGTCATGTCCGGGGAAGCCTTTTAAAAGGCCCACCGACTCCCCAAGCGCGGAAGACTGTCGTCCCTCACAAGAGCACTCACACCAAGTGGCCAAGACGTGCCTTGTGAGTGTAAACCTTTCCGCAGCGATGAAATAATTTGGCAGCAGGCGAGCTCACCAACTGACAGCTGGCCGAGCGATTAATTGGACGGATCAAGTTCCCCTCCGCAGCAGCGAAGACTGCTCCCAAAATTACCGCCCTTAAAAACCGCGAAAGCCTAATCCATTTTGGCTGCCACGACACAAAACATGCAATGCTAGTTATGCTTAGTGGTATTAATGATGATAATATGTTCGCAAAGTTCATCGAAATATTATTTTCACTAGTGATCCGTTTGATCTAATTTAATGAGCAATAAATTACCGCGAGAAAATCAGGTTCGCGAATCACCAGCGGCCCGAGTCTTGTATCTTTCGTCAATCACTGAATAAATGTTGACGTTTTCGTTACCAACGAAAACATCATATTTTGTTATAAACGTGGATCATCAAGGGTCAACAATCCTAGGATTGGTATGACGCAGCCCTCCATTCGATTCTTCTATCGGCCAACCTCTTCATATTAACGCAGTTCCTCTCTTTTACATCCATCACTACTTGTTCCATACATCTCACACAAGGCCTGCCTTTTCCATTTTTCCAGTTCACTTTTCCTTCGACGATTGTCTTCATCAGGCCATCGTGCCTCAATATGTGGCCGATTAATTTGTCCCGTCCTCTTTTTATAGTTTTCAGCAGACTTCTCTTTTCTCCCACTCTTCTTAGGACTTCTTCATTTGTCACTCGGTCGATCCATTTTATCTTCATCATTCTTCGATAGCACCATATTTCGAATGCTTCCACCCTTTTTCTTCTCCGCTGCTGTCATCGTCTATGACTAACTGCCGTAAAGGAACATGCTCCAGATATACGTTTTGATGAATTGCTTCCTTACTTCCAAGATGGTATTTCCAGCTGTAAGTAGACTCCTCTTTTGATAGAATGCCCTCTTTGCCTGGGCTATTCTACTCACTATTTCTTTCTGGCTTCGTCCATCGTTGGTTACCCTGCTTCCCAGGTAACAGAACTCTTTCACCTCTTCCAGTTTCTGTATTCCTAGTTTAACGTTGGTTTTGGCCTCTTCTCTTTTGCTGCACACCAATATCTTAGTTTTCTTCTTATTGATCTTCAGCTGATGTATGGCCATTGTCCTTTCCATGGTTGTTAGCATTTCATTCAGCTACTCCTCTGTCATATTAACGTGGATAACAAAACAAAAAAATAAACGAATAACTTGAAACGAATGACGTTATCATAACGAAAACTTTCACTCGTTATAGCGTTACGAAAGATTCAAGACTTGGACCCCAGGTGCTATTTACCCAATCTTTAAAGGTGCTTCACATAAATTGAATAGAATAAGGCGATACTTCATGAAAAAGTGACATAGTGTAAGAAAAACTTAACTTTGTATTTATCACACTTTTATTGAGAAACCCCACCGGTTTCGACACTTCCGAGTCATTGACAAGGGTGTTCTGATATTTACACAGTGGCAAGCCCTTATATATACTCCAAATGAGGGAGAAACTACAGTAGTAGTTGAGGAAGGTTAGATGGTATGGTAAAGAAGGATAAGTAATGTGTTGAAGGTCAAGATGATAGGGAAATGCTTTTTAAAGGGGGGACAGGAACATGATACAATGGGGATAGACTGAAGGGTACAATTTCATTTAACAATTTTGGTCCCAAAGCATTGGAAGCAGATACAATCTCTAAAATTTTCTAATTTTGACAATGACACGGGAGTATCATTGGGAAACCGGTGGGGTTTCTCAATAAAAGTGTGAAAAATACAAAGTTAAGTTTTTCTTACACTGTGCTTCATATATTTTTTTAACTAGCTGAAGATTCAGTGCGATAGACTTGGCACTAATATTAATTCCAACCTGACGTAGGTATTGAGATTTCCCGAGAAAAGAAAGCCTTAGCTAAACACAAAGTAGGGAAGGGATTAGTGCACAACAGAACATATGGAAGAATTTTTGTGTATAACTTCAGCTGCACGTTAGAAGAAGGCGGACGAATTACCTAAGACAGGAAGACATTTGCGTTCGCGACACAGGTTTTTACTCTAAGGAGTGAACTTTTAGATGGAATCTTGAGCAAATATGTTAGAAAAGATAATTGAAGAGTTATATTACAAGCATGGAGTTATATGCCTCCAAGCACTCAAACTCGAAGCTAGAATATGAAAATAGAGACTTTTGAGACGTTGGTCTGTAGAAGGATGGAAACAGAAAGATGGGCAGAAAAGTCGACGACGGAGGAAGTATGCGGGATGAAGAAGAAAGAACGTTCTTCGATGAAAAAAGGAGGAGTTGCTTGATGGAACAAGTAATTAGGCGCAAAGGCATAATGAAAGTAGCTATACATGAAAGAATACTGGGAAAGCGTGGAAGGAAGTACGGAGATTTTAGATGGAATGGAGAAGTTAGAAAGAATACCCTCTTGGCAGCTCTTGGTCTTGGGTTCAATTTCCGTCTCGGGTATGGAATGATTTGTCTCAGGAATAAGCTTGCAAAGCTATATATCCTTAGCAGTGGGAAAATCACAAAATCTAGTTACACCTTAAATTTAACAAGTAAGCCAACCGAAAATGATGTGTTCAGAGGCCGAGGGGTAGCAAAAGATGTAGGGTAGACTATATTAAATACGAATAAGCCATCAAAGCCACACTGAACCGAGGAGATATCGCTCCCAAAAAAAGAACGTATAGGTTCTAGTATAAAAATACCCCATTCGTGCGCTAAGTTTAATTATATTTAAGCACTCAAATTCCTTGGTTAAAATTTTCAATCGAAACCCTGACTCCAAAATGTCCAAATAGGCTGGAATACGATTCGGTCAAATTACAGCAGACAAAGATCTTATGTCATCGTATTTGAAGATCAAATAATCCAAATAATTAGCACGTAAGGACAGATAAAATATCAGAATCACGCACTAGTGCCAGCCTCAAAAGATCATTTAGCTTGCCACGCCTGGGCGTTGTCGACTTGGCTACCGTGGTCGGCTCACTAAACGAAATTCATGGCATAAAAATACCGTAAATGTCCCTCGCGAGCCTGCGATATTCCGAATACATCAAAATGGCGATGGAACGGTTCCGATAAGAGACAATCGTCCCAAGGTTTTAAAAATATACGCGGGGAACACTCTCTGAATACGAAAAGTGCGGAGCCAAGGCCACGCGAAGAAGATCGTCAAAATGGATAGAAAATATTCTGTCACGTAAAGGAATAAGAGATGACTATTAAAGTATAATTTAAGACGTAAGATTCGACGCTAATACGCACTGATAGTTAATGACTTAAGTTCGTTTCCATTTCACTGTATGGTGCCTCTTAAGTCGCAATCCCAATGAGCCAAGAAAAAAATACAGCAGAAAAAAAATTAAAGTCAAAAAAGGAACCATCATTGATTTCCACCCATCATTTTGGGTAAATGCAGCCTTCAACTCTTTCTTACCCATCGGTAGATCAGTCACACCATGATACATCTTCTTGGCTAATGATATTTCGTATCAATACGGGAATATAGCACCAGCTATTCGCAAAATAGAACTAACACCCAGGAAATTGCAGCCTCAAAAATCAGGAATATTTTATTCCCTTTAACAATCACTGAAGCTTTCACTTTCAAAAATAATGAACCATTTCTACCTAAATAATGATTAATATCTCATAGCATAAACGATTAAATGTCAAGGACAGACATTGAACACGTTTGTGTGGTGTTCATAATTCTCGCCATCCAGTATTTTTTCGACACGTGCTTGAAAAATTATTGTAATGTACACTCAATGGCCCATGATTACCACTCGAGTCTACTCATATCTACGTCTGCATCTACGCAATACCCTGCCAGCCACCACGAGGGTGGTTGGCAGGGGGACACTATGGACATGCAACTTGGCTACTCCACTTTATGGCTAACTTAAGAGTGAATCATTAACGATAACAGCCACTAATTCTTTAACGAACTGATACGATCCGCGAGATAAAATATAGCCTTCAACTTAACAAATCAAGCCCGGAGAAAGTTATGAACTCCCTGGGTCGAGTTCATAACAGATACACGAATATTCAAATAGTTGACAACGATTGAAAATAATGCATTGAGGAACAGTCATGTTTATTATGCAAGCTATCCGTATAAACGGTACGATTGTGATTCGTGGATAAAAGGAAACATGGACTCACTTCAATTAACGCGAGCGCAAATTTCCGATTCGCTTTGAACGGTTATACTGCGGGAAAGAAAAAAGGAAAAAAGAAACTCCGTTTTTCACAAAGGATAAGAAAAAATCGCATGGATCATTGTGACGACAAAGCAAATGGCGTCGGTCGATGCCGATTGTCTGGAGAGATCTCTGGTAGTCGTCGAGTGAGCGCGCTCAATGTTTTTCCCCCGTATTTATTTCAATGGATCCCGGGATTGAATTTCACAGAATGCACCGCGTCCCTTCAAACGACTCAACTTGAGCTTCTCAACAAGTTGGATGCATCCTACTGGCGAGACTCAAATATCGTTGGATTACAGAGCACGGAGAGATAAATCCCTTCTTCTTTTTCGGAATCAAGTGCACGAAATTCATGCATGCACGTCTATACTGTACACGCATTTTCATGGGTTTACAAAACCGCTGTTTTTTTTACGCTTGGGCGTAAAATAGTAAATGTGACTGGCAACCTGTGGTGGAGGTCACGTAAGGTAGATGATGAGTCGTCGTTATTGGAAAATTTTAATTTGCCAAATGCACCTCGAGAAGGATGTACTAGTTAAAAACCCACGAGAGGATGCGCTCTTCGGAAGAAATCTATGAGAAGTAATTAAAAACTTAAAAAAAAGGAATTTTATTCAGAGCAAAAAAAGATTACGGGAACATAGACTATGGCAATTAAAATGCGTGCGACCGGATACTAAAATACCCAAATGTAACTGAACTTACCAAGCGAATTCAATTCATAAAGACTGAAAGTTCATAAAAGACTGGAAGCTTTACGATATGTTACTACAAAGGAATGGTGAAGACTAAATGGCAAAACCGAAGGTGTATAACGTCGGCGTACTATTAATATGAGTACGGCAAGTAATTAATGTGGTAAAAATCTAAAAGAGTATACATTACTTAAATGTATTAACGTGAAGAGAATAGACGAAAGAAGAACTAGAATCTTTCACTCAAAGAGACCATCAATGTATGTTTATTTTACGTATATTCGTAACATCACGTATGCTTATTTACACGAGCGGTCTACGGCAGAGGTGACCTTGTGATTGAAGTCAGATTGCGAACTGAGGAAACCCTTCAGAGGGGATATGACTTGACAACATGCGTTCATCATCATTACAAATATTTTCCGTACCCTACAATCGGTACGTAAACTACTATATACCTACTTCGTATTTAGACGAGCCTCTCTTTCAAAAGCATCCTTAATCTTTAAATTGCAAAAAGAAAATTACCAACTTCTCGCTCCCCGAATTTTCCTCTATACTCCTTTTGTATTCCATTCATTTAATTGACGAAGCACCTAATTTAGCGATGAGCAGCAATTGGGCAGCAATACATTGTAGCACCAAACAATGGTGCACCATGGTATTATATTATTTTTATTATATGGCATGCATTAAATCATTACGGTTCCAATGGTATGCGATAAAGAGAGACCACAGGATATAATTATAATGAGAGACCAAATGGTTTCGTAATTACTAAGAAGTGACTTTTTGGAAGGATAATCCAACAGTTTCACTCGTAATTTACAGCTTTAAAAGCCCACCGGGAAGAGGCATAAAAAAAAGACAATTGGATGCCTAAATTGAATAGTCGCGGACAATACAGCTTTGGAACAAATCAGAAATATATTTACCTTATTGACTGCTGCATTGCTCAACACTAACGCGAACCGTGGGCCATAAAAAAGCTTTCTTTTGAAGATTTGGTTTGAATGAATAGAAGAGATTGTCAGTGCATGTTTATACCAACGAATTCACTGGAAAAATGTCATTTGCTAAGAACGTAAATTTAAATTCCCAGTTTTCATATCAAAAAAGTAACCAGAACCATTTCCGTCTTGGTGGTTTGTCCCAATTATAATCCCCCAGTGTCACCGTCTCACGAAACCACACGTCACTTCCGGCATGCACATATTCCCTTCGAAGTAGTAAGGAATGCATCTCGTGAAATGTCGTGCGAGAAAGCTCAGCCCGAAGGTGACTTTAATAGTTCATGCATGGAAAGTGATTAATAGAAAGAGGTGGACTAATCTCTCAATAAATTACTGGGGTAAGTAAGGCAAAATAACGCTCAATCAGTCTTTAAAGCCATTAAAAAATACTTTACAATATAAGAAATAATAATAAAATAATAAGCTGGAAAACATAAGAGAAACACGTTATCAGTTACAGGCAGCTGTGCGCCCTGGTCGAAATACCAAACGAGATTATTTCATAGCATATTTCGTCATACCAGTCTCAATAAATCGTTTCTTTTTAACCTATGGGAGAGAGGAGTCAACTATTTTCAAGGCATATGTCGAATTTTGAAGTAAAAACATTAGAAATGACACGTAAATAATTCTATATCCGCACAAAATGGGAGCGAGACTAGAACGGGACCAAACTCCCAAATCTAAAATTTCCTCGCTCTTATATTTGCAAGAGAAAATGTTAGAAATTTAAAAATTTTACTGCACGAAAGATTGTACTAATATTATTTGCGATAACTGCATACTTCGCTGCCCATCTTTCCTTCACAGGAATTCGAAACAAGAGAGAAATAATTCTGCTACATCCCTGCAGGAGGAGGTGAGCAGAAGATATGAAGATACAAGAGTTCAGGATATCCTCCAACTAAAAACCAAAAAACTAGGTCACATCGGGCACCTAGGGTAAACTAGGTCGCTGGGACGCTCTGCCCTTACTCCAGCAACACATATAGGAGTGGGGCTTTAATAAATAATTTTCAGTGGTTAAGACTTTTCTCATTAGTTAGATGGATCATCATAAGCCACCACCAGTTAAAAAAATAGACTGTTAATCACCATAGTGCATGAAATTTTCGTGCACTGTGATACGTAGGTGACTGGAATTTACGTCAACTGGAATACGATGCTAAGTATAAATTATTCTCTCTAACAGGAGAGTAATTCCCTACCCGCGAGACCCCACCACATCATCATTAAAATTTAATCACTAGAGCATTATAACGGTCGTTTTTGGGAAGATCATAACACACATATCCCATTCTTTAAATGGATTTTTTTAAGGTGGATGCTAAATGCTGAAGCCTCTATCCACCCGGTGATGGCTATTTTTCTCGCGCACCGCTCATTTTTCTTAGTAAACAAAAAGTTTCATGCAGACATTTTCATCCTTATTTTTCATTTTTAAAAGAAAAATTTATGCAACAGGTTGGCCACAGGAACTGAGTTTGCATTGTCGCAACATCGCTATCAAAGGGTCGCAGCCTTCGGGTACGGATGTCGCCATTGTCTTATGAAAAAGCTAAGGGTAAATGGCGGGGTAAAACCTCAACAGCTAGAGCACCCCCAAAACAGAATTTTAAAACGCCCTACGATTCAACACTTCCTCAGATATTTTTACCCTCGTCAAAGACAAGGGAGTGATAAGAGCACATAGAAGCAATGGCTTCCAAAAGGCGTCTAATTTTCTCTTCACACGAGAAATGGCACCAGTTATACGTTGGAAAAAATAATGGAAGAACAACAGGAAGTTATTGGAACCGATTACTGAATCTGGTTCCATGATGGGATACATCTATATCTTATGTCGTATCCTGAGATCTCTACCGGATACGAAGTCTGGACTTTCGGTGAATATCTCAACACTCTACCAACTACGTTACTCACGCCGTCAAAAAAAAACGATACTTAATCTATATTTTGAGCATGACATAAGGGTGGCATTTTTTACATGATAGGAATAAATTGAATCATTACGACCTTTCCCCGTCTTCCGGGAAAATCTCGGCTCCGACGACCCTTTTGATTTCGACGCAAGTTCCATCGTATCTCCTCCACCGTTGAATTCAAGTCTGCATCACACTCTTCGGGCACAAATTGCCAAAGCACAAGAACGACGTCCTTCGCACTCAAACAGCGGAGACTACCGACAGAGTGCGAGCATCGTCCTATCCAGGTGTTATAAGGCACCAGTGGGATCCAGAATCGGCGATCATGTATCACTTCGCAAACTGGATTAGGGATCGAAAATAGCAAAGATCCGTGAAGTAGCTGTTCACAATACACTTTCCGATAGGGACTCCTCGTTCCAATTTCCTTTTCTGGGGTAGGTACAAGAGTCTTAAAATTCACAACACTAACTAAGGACGTTCAACAATAGCACTTTCCTGCTACGTTATCCTTCCCGTCACCGTACACTAGGAAAGATAAAGAAAATTCGTGAGCCAGTTCCCGAAACACTAAGCGAATAGCACAGTATCCACAGGATCCGATATCACCTCGACGACGTCGGATTCGGGAACTCGGAATCCGACCGATCGTGGAATACTCTCCCGGCCAGCCACCGTGACCTCAGGCGGGCGGGACGTGGGCGGGCCCGTGCAGAGGTCAAATGCACGCGTTGTTCAGCTGCTCCTATCCGGGCTCGGTCTAGGCGAATACTCCCGGGTAGCGTGTCGAGGCGGATAAGTGGGACGGAGCCCTCTCCTCCTTCCTCCCGACGGGAAGAGGAAGGAGCGAGTTCCCGGCGACCGCGGCGCGCTGGGCTGAGATAAAGGCAACGGGTTTCATAAGACACGGGAGAAAAGACGGGTGATGGGGTCACGGAGCTTCCTGACACTCGCAAAACCCTCCGTTTCCTCCAAGATTCGCACGACAGTAGTCCTGGATCCGGGGAGAAGACAATCTTCTCAGGTTTTCCACCTGGTTAGGTTGTCCATACTAGCCAACGTTTCGACGTTCGCCTCGAGCATCATCCTCATCATGGACATCAGCCGGACTAAGGCCTAGCCACGTCCACACACCGGTTCCCGTGAGATCACCGAAGTTAAGCCCGGACAGAGGTTGGAATGATGACCCTCCTTCATACCTCTATCGCGGTGCTCTTGTCCCGTCTGCGAGTGGCGGGCAGGTTAAGTGTGGGTTGGTGCAATGGATCTAAAGAGGTCTAAAGCCTGGTTCACACGGTGCGTTTTTCCGGGATGGATTTCTTGCGTGCAGTGCTGGTGGGTGCTGTGCGTGGTCGCTTGCTGGAAACGCTGACTGCTACGGGCTGTCCTGAAGGCTAGCTTGCTTGATTTCGAGGTTAGGTCCGTTGCTATTTTTCTTGCGTGTTTTGCTGATGGCTATTGTTGCCGGTAAATCATCGTTCAGCTTTGCATCACGTGATCAAAATAAAGGTTCTGCCTTTGATATCATTGTATGGTCGATATGGTGTTTAAAAATGTTTCAAATCTATAGACTAGGGATCAAGGTGTGGTGCTTACCGAAGCATATAAGGCGAAACCTACGTATCAATCAAAACTATTGTTTATATGCCGTTCGTAATCGGAGCTATCACAGTAATCATCTTCGTGCTGAGGCTCTAAAAAGAGTAAGCAAGGAGAATAGCTCGCTACGTGTGAACCGACAACCATCAGCGAAGCCAGTTTAGCGGCCACCTTCGTGGCCCTCTGAGTAGCACGCACGAAATCCAGCAAGCTAGAGGACTCAAGGAAAAACGCACCGTGTGAACTGGGTATAAGTGCCGGGGCGGGGGGGCTCCAGAAGGCCCCCGCCCCCCTCTCCCATTTATTTTATTTTATGGGCATCAGCCTCAGCGCCGTTGTCAACTACCCCGAGGATGACACTCGAGTCGAGCATCAAAACGTCGACCAGCATGGGCGCCGCACAGTGGTCCAGGTAGCCCGAAAATCATGGCATGGATAGAAAAATCAAGTTGCTTTCTAAATGATCTAGACAGGTGGGGGCAGTAGATAATTGACCCCCACGTTCAAAAACGTTTGTAGCGGGTAAGTAGGAGTGCACCAGTCGCAACAGGCCAGTGTCAAAGTGAGCGCATCTGAAGTTACGAGTGCATTAGACAATTGCACTTTGAGTAGCGTTAACTTCAAGAACGCATAAAATTATATCTGCGCGACCGATTTTCGTTTTGCAAAATGGAATTTAGAGAAAAAAGTACTTACTTTCAAAATATACATTGCAATAATCCTTAAGTATCGTGAGCGAATTTATTTTTGCGATACTGTGGGCTCCGTCTAAAGGTCGAGTTTCCGCGTAAATAGTGCCTTACATTTTACATTTTTTCATAATTTTTGACTGTTTTCGGTCCAGATTGAAGAGAAAAGTTTCCTTTACACTATGCATTCTGAAACATACACTGAAGTGCACCGAAGCGAACAATATTAGCAAAAATCGGCGCGCCGCGCCGGCAGAAAAATTGTCAGGGGGTGAACTCACTACCTGTCCCTGGGCCGCTAGGTTGCCAGGCGTTGCAATTTATCTCCAATTTGATTATTCTCAATCACTGCTTTGGTGATTAACTGGCCATTAACGTTTCCAACTTGTTGCGTTTTGGTGGCTTGTGTTTTTTCCATTAATACAACAGTAGTTTTTCTAATTGTTCTTATTTGTAATGCATTCCTTTTCTAAATACACTGTTCCTATTTTAAATTGCAATAATATGAGATGCATACAATCATTGCCTAAAATTTTTCATGAGTCAGGAGGGTGCAAGTGCACCCCCTTCCCAGAGCCCATGTCGACCAGTATGGACAACCTAACAATCTACATCTACATAATACCCTGCAAGCCACCACAAGGGTGTGTGGCAGGGGGTGATTGCTCATCAAACATGCACTACATATCATGCATAAAAAAGGAATAGTATTAATATAGTAGTCAGAACTAACACTATTTAAAAAAGATAGAAATTGCAAAGAAAACATGCAAAAACATTCTGTTAGTAGGGTTAGCTTTAAGTACTCAACCCAACATGCAGCTACCAATGCTATTCATTGCTACTCTCCGATAGGACATATTTACCGTTATTCGTATCTCTTATTGTGCGAGGGAAAAAGGCCATTTTGAATCGGTCAGTTCGGCAATCAATTTCTCTAACCTTAGCGCAGCACCAATGTGAAAAACCAGGAAGATTTTCTTCGGCAAGTTTGCCATGAGGAATGCACGCATTCTTGGTAAATTCTTAGAGTTATCAGAGCTTTAACACCTTATACCGTCTCATTAATAGTAGACCAATGAGTATAAATACTTTGAATATTTCACATTTCAATACAAACACGACAGATTTCATCCACCAAAGGACATCTTCAGGTGGATTAAAACTTTGAATATTTCACATTTCAATACAAGGGACATAGGGGACATATAGGACACATAAGGGAAATATGCGGCCGAGCGAAGAGAAAGCTAGGATTTATAAAAAGAGTACTTGGGAAATGTGATGAGAAGACAAAAGAGCGATGCTACTTTTCACTAGTTAGGCCCCACCTTGAGTATGCAGCCAGTGTATGGGATCCTAATGAATTAGGTTTGATGAGAGAACTAGACAGTGTGCAGCGTAGAGCAGCTAGGTTCGTCAAAACGTGTTACGATAGGTTGAGTAGTGTATCAGAATTAATACAAGAATTAGGGTGGGAATCATTATCAGAGCGTAGATTAAAGTTCAGATTTAATCTATTGCAGAAATTTCAATCGGATAGCTTTACTGAAGATGTTAGGCACATATTGAAAACACCAGCGTATTATGCTAGATTCGACCAGATAAATAAGATTAGAGAGATAGATTGTCGTACAGATAGATTCAAAATGGCATTTTTCCCCCGTACTATAAGAGAACAGAATAGGCAGCATAGGAAAGGGATAGGTAGGGGAAATATTTTAGAGTATTCTGTAGTGCATGATGCATGTATTAACCCCTCAAATACTATAGATACTAACAATCTAGTTGCATGAGACCCTTTAGTTGCTTGCTTGCATGCTAGTAGTGAATGCTTGGTGACCTTCACCCCCTGCCACACACCCTCGCGGTGGCTTGCAGGGTATCGTGTAGATGTAGATGTAGATGTACAAACACGACAGATTTCATCCACCAAAGGACATCTTCAGGTGGATAAAACTGGTCGTATGTTTTATCAAGTGCGGAATACATGCAATTTTTATATTCTTTGGCAATGAATTTACACAAAGTTGAGCCTTACACCGTAAAGAAGCGGTAGAATTGGATTTTAATGCATGAATCTCAACTGCTGACGTTATTTCGTAATATCTAGCCCAGTGTTTCCCAACCATTGTGACCCGTCACACTTTTAGGACTTCCAAGACCTTCTCGGCGAGACACAAGCAACCATAAGGATGCTTCCCACTCTTAACTCCAGCGATGACTTCGATTGCAACAAACGCATTTAACGACATAACGAGCAAAAAGCTGCAAAAAAACTGCACTTCCCTTAGTACTTTGGTGGGATTTGGCTTACCTGTAAGTGGATAAAATATTGGGACTTACTGTTCTAACCTTCAGCAAACATGAAATCCATAGTGGGATTAAAACGACCGAAATAAGGGCTGAATGTCCTGTATTATAGTAATCTGGTTACCGCGATCAGAGTACTACGCGTTTAATTCTTCTGCGCCTTCCTGGGATAACCTTCGAAACTGAGGAGTAAGCAAAATGGTCCGGATGCATTGAGTCAAGTAATAACGTCAATAGTGAACATTACAAAGTGTTTTTTCCAGCATGTTGCTCCCCAAATCTCTTCTGACAAACTTTATTCAATCCGTGGGTTTTAAAGAAATGGCTGCCGTCTTGTGTACTTACATGCATTATTGGAATATGCACAGACCTCATTATCGAATCAATACAATCGACATCGAACAATGATGACGGATAAACCATCACAAAGTTAACTTTCTGGGTAGGTACAGTCAATTAAATCCTTAAATTTATGGCCGAAGACTTAGGAAAATGGGTTACTCATTCAATATAGAGTAACTTTCAATAGAGAGCAACATCAAAATTTTTTTCCAAACTCCACTATTGTTGCATATCCCATCCTCTTCTACCGCAAATTACTTTGCTGATAGACATATTATAAGGTCTCACATTGCGTGAATAGTTCATATTTCTGATGACGGCAATGAAAACGAAGCATAATTTTTCTTCATCTCTTAACATAATCTCTCTTCATCTCTAATTAATCTCTTAGCGTAAAACATTATCTTCCTCATCATATGGCACATTATTACCCATTTTAACCTATTATATGGAATAATAATGGGTCAGTATAGTGCAAAATGGATTATTAGGATTCCCCAATAAAATGAAATAGAGTAGGCCCTAGAGCGGACATAAAGGTAAAAATACCAGCCATAGATTTTTTAAATAACCTATACGATTTGAGAGAGAAGAGGATATTTATACAATGCTCTCAAGGTAAAAGTTACCATTCTACAATTATTAGAGCTATATATCACCGTCAGAAATTTAATATCGAGCACGCTTAAATAGAATCTTAAATGATGTGCTTCTTACAGTGTGGTAGGAAGATTGTTCGACTAGCCAATAAGGCATTCTGGGTTTTTACTTACGATGAATGACTCGACGCAGCTTTCCAATGAGTTTCTCTAAACGTTTGACAATATTTGCCTTCTTCCACTGACCGTTCTGTTTTTCGCCCATTATCACTGTCAGCAAACTTTTAACTCGTCAAAATGACCTATTTATAGGTTTATCTCAACGTCGTCACCCTCTTCCAACTCATCACGGAGATCTCTTCGATAGCATTCCATCTGGCTAGTTATTTGGCAACTGGCTATCATTTGGCGTAAAGCGTTCAACTCCATCAAGAGCATATACATTACTGATACTTAAATGGCTGAAACACACCTAAACACAAGTTTAAAATACTGAATAAGCACAACTAAATCCTCTAAAGCATTAATCTAAATTGAGATTAAATGAAAACTCAATAAAATGCAAATTTATAAACTTTTCAAAAACTTTTCTTACGACCACCCATATTAAATATAAGCTCTAAATATCATAACTATAAAAACTTCAGCTTCTCAAAGAGAAAAATTGTCGGCAAAAATCACTATCCCATCGTTAAAACGATTCAGTAACGCTAGTAGCCTGCCATAGCCTACTAGCAATCTTCTGATATATCAACACAAAAATATTAATGATTTTGATTAGATTTCCCATTTCTGCACTTATGTTGTGATCGTTTTGAAAATATTCCGTATCCCGCGGCTTCAGTTAAACTGGAGTTCCTAAACGAGATATCGTGATGCATTTTCTGGCAAGATTAATAAAATGTCCTTGAGGAAAATTATGATTCACAACACCGCCTCTCTTCACTGAATTATCAAAAGGAAGCAACAGAATAACTCCGCATGATTCACAAATTACCGTTGACTGAACATCCTATTCAGAACATCCTGGTTCCAATTATTTTGTAGTCGCTAGCGCTTTTTAGAACTCGTTTATATGAGCATAAAATAAAATATCTCAAGAAAAAGTAATATATTTTGCTTTGGATATACATTTTCACTAATCTTTCCTTCTTCAAGAGAAAAGTCAACTCACCACGAGCAAAATACTTGCCAAACTCTTTAGTCACGTTTCACGTCTGCGCCATTAAAATCAGACACTAACTAGCAAATGGCGGTAAATACCATAAAAACATTCCAACGCACATACATACCTGCTAGCAGCCATCCAATCATTCTTTTACTTTTTTCGTGATAGAGAAGAGAATGGAGAAGAACAAGCCTACGTTCATTACATTTGTGGATTTAGAGAAGGCTTTTGAAAACGTGGATTGGAATTCAATGCCTAGAATACTGAAGGGAATTGGAGTGTCCTTCAATGATCGAAGAATTATTCACAGTTTGTATAAAAACCAAGTAGCAGTGATTAAATCTGGACCCAGCTGTGAAGAAGCAAAAATAAGGAAAGGAGTGAAACAAGGCTGTGCACTGTCTCCCGTAATTTTTAATGTTTACATCGAGAGAGCCATCAATGAAATCAAAGAGAAATCTTCTGGAGTGACTATCCACGGAGAAAAAATAAGTATGCTGTGATTCGCTGATGACATAGCAGTCATAGCAGAAACAGAGAGATCTGAATAATATTCTAGTAACCGTGGAAGGGACAATGGCCAGATATCAGCTGAAAATAAATAAGAACAAGACTAAGATATTGGTGTGCAGCAAGAGAGAAGACGCCAACACCAACGTCAAACTAGGAAAACAAAAACTGGAAGAGGTGAAAGAGTTCGGTTAACTAGGAAGCCGAATAACCAACGATGGACGAAGCAAGAAAGAAATAGTCATAAGAATAGCCCAGGAAAAAAGGTCATTCTGTCAAAAGAAGAATCTACTTATATCTGGAACTACAAGCGTAGAAGTAAGGAAAGAGTTCATCAGAACGTACATCTGGAGCGTGTTTCTTTACGGCAGTGAGGCATGGATGATGACAGCAGCGGAGAATAAAAGGGTGGAAGCATTCGAAATGTGGTGCTACAGGAGAATGTTGAATGGATCGACCGAGTAAGTAACGAGGAAGTTTTAAGAAGAGTGGGAGAAAAGAGAAGTCTTCTGAATACCCTAAGAAGAATACGGGACAACTTTTAATCGGCCACATATTGAGACACGATGGCCTGATGAAGACAATCGTCGAGGGAAAAGTGAAAAGGAAGATTGGAAAAGGCAGGCCTCGTATGAGAAACATGGAACAGGTTGTGAGGGATGTAAAAGAGAAGAAGACGGTCAAAGAAGAGAAGAAGTTACGTCAGTATGAATAGGCTGGCGGATAGAAGAATCGAGTGGAGGGCTGCGTCAAACCAATCCTAGGATTGTTCGCCGACGATGATGATATCCTGTTAAACAATAAGAGTTGCGGTTAGCTCAATTCTATGCCACTACGGTGTAATGATCAAAATATAGAAAAATTGAGGGTATAATATTGACCGCATGGTAAAACAAAATGATATTTTTTTCGTCACAAATACCATAAATGGTCGTCAACCAACTCCGCTGACTGTCAATCCATTAGATTGGTTTGTCGCAGCTCTCCACTTTATTCTCCCATCGATTACCCCATTCATCTTGGCACGATTCCTCTCTTTCATGTCCTTCAAATCACTAAAACACCATTTATCTCATGCGAAGCGTGCCTTTTCTATTCTTTCCATTCTCTTTACACGACAGTTGTCTTTATCAGGTCGTCATGGCTCAAGAAATGACCGATCAGGTTGCATCAATTACTTTTAAAAGTCCTCTTTATTCCACTTCACTTTGACTTTATCCGTTTGCTACACTGTCCGCCCGGTTATGTTCATCATTCTTAAACAAACCAGATTCAGGCCCAATGAGGTGGAAACGTTCCATGTTAATAGAAAGATATTGCAATTTTCCACAAGTAAAAATTTATTTGGACTAGTTTCGATGCTACTACATCATTGTCAGGTGAAGCTTTCTACTCTTTAATACCACGTTTCGACTGCCTCCAGTCCTGAATTCTTATTGCCCATGCTTCATTGCTATTAAGAAGCAAATTCTAGACGCACGTCAAAATGAAGTTTTTTTACTTCCAAGCATGTATTTCCAGCTGTCAGATGATTCTTGTTACTATTTCATGCCCTACTGGGCTGTTATACTGGTTTTTTCTTCTTGCTTTGACCAAGACTCGAAAAATAGCAAATCTCTTTCACCTCTTCTAGCTTTATTTCGCTTGTTTCATACGAGCGTACCCAATCCAAAATTCAGGAAGGGAAAATGCAGGTATAATAAGAATGGAAAAACTAGATATAATTATTCTTGAAGTACCGCAGCCTCAAAGATAGCTAAAAATGCATTCAAGCGAGTAGAAAGGCAGGCTTGAAATCTTCTAAGGAAAACTTCAAAGTTTCCAACGTAGTTATAGGTGATAACCTCTTCAAATACCACGAACAACTAAAAAAAAAGAGCCCTGTCATGTGTGCATAACCCGAGATTCCAACCTGGCTGACATCTTCCCGGCATGGAATGCACAATTTCGCAAAAGACCGCAGAAAAGGCCAAGAGGTCGAAAGAGTTCATTTTTTTGAGTGCGAACCATTGGACCCAGTCCTGGAGCACGTTTCTCCTTTGCGGCGAATGTGTGGCACCAGGTCAATCCAGGGGCAGGGGCGATTATTTTTTTCCTCGGGGCTCGTCATGAGGCTTTAGCCACGCTGTCAAATCGATGCTCCTCTTCGCGAAGCGGAATAATGCTCACCGACTCGAGAAAAGGCGGTCACGAACCAGAGTCCTCTGCAGATGAGTATGAGCGAACGCCAGCCGGTGCCAATTTTTGCCGTTGCTCCGTAGTAAGAGTGGTGAATTAATTAGTGCACCAACTCGAAGTTGATGTACATCTCCTCAATTAAGTAGATGAATACTTTCCAAGACAGAGGAAATCATCATTAAGGAGGTTCCATCGTGACTCGGCGATTCAAAATCCCGTAAAAGAGCTATGTTATTTAATGAATAAATACCGATCCAGAAAAACACCTATATGGAAAATCATCTACAGGGTGATAACGTATACACAATAATTGTATGAGTATGCTATTATATACCTCGTTGTAGTTACATTCTATTTTTCACACGCTCTTTTAACTCATTTTGACTTCGGAACATGACTGACGTGTTGTTGCCACATTTAATTCACAAAATGAGAATACATGCTCAATCACGATAATACGTATTCAAAAATAGGTCAAATATTTTCTTACTTAGTCTTAAACTATTCCCTTGCAAAAAGAACTCTTTGTTTTGAATTTATTGATATTCATAATTTTGAAAATGTTTTGGCAACAATGACGCTGCTACCATTTGGAGGCATTGGTATTAATTATACCATGTCAGTAACCAATGAAATATTTAAATTACATAAATAATATAAGAAAAACCTTGGTACGGTATATTCCTAAATTAAGTTAGTAAATAGGCTTGTAAGCACGTTCCGTCACAAGTACGGTTGCCAATGATAACAACATACTGTAGCGCCACTTTCATGTAACTAAGGCTTTTCTGCTTTTTTTCGAGAAAACATTTATTAATATCAATTAAACAAATGTGGTAAAGCGAGCACTTTTTTACAATGCTAAATTCTACATAAAATTGCGCATCTTATATTAGTTTTTTGTCAAAACGGCATTTCTCTTTCCATTATTAATCTGCAAATTTTACTGCAACAGCCATGCTCTTCCGTATTATCACGTATAAAATAGCTGATTTTCGACGACTTTTTTCTTCAAATATATGATGGAAAGGCCTCATTATTTTATTTCCAACCGATAGAAGGGCCAAAAAATGATGTGTCCTGACATTTTCACAAAAATAACATCTACTTCAT
Organism: Platycnemis pennipes; assembly: GCA_933228895.1. Classification (NCBI taxonomy): domain Eukaryota; kingdom Metazoa; phylum Arthropoda; class Insecta; order Odonata; family Platycnemididae; genus Platycnemis; species Platycnemis pennipes. The sequence goes on from OW121857.1 coordinate 89,077,447, forward strand.
AATTCTGTGGAGCCTCCTTAAGGTGATTGGTAGAAGTTACACAAAAACTTAAGAAAGAAAATCTCCGAAGCTACTAAAATTTTTAGAATTATTCATAACGACTTTATGGTGTGGGCAAGGACTACTTTTTGCCATTCATTAAAAAACTGTAAAGTTAATGCAGCCTAAAGGAGACCGATGAAGGTTACTTTCCCAAAATTAGTTCTGTAAAGCATTGGGTTATACGTATGAACAAAAGGCATTTGTTTATCAAAAGATTTTGTGCTCAACTTGATCACGGAGCATGAGCACTCATGAGTAAAAGTGTTGTTCGGGCGAGCCCCGGTGAAGAGGTCTCTCCTTCCCCCAGAAGGTACGTGCATAAAAGAAGCAAAGGACGCGTCTGGAAACTTTTTTATAAATTTCTCTTCGAGTGGATTGCTTTGGAATACCGTGAGAGGGGGACAAAAGCGGCAGGAAAGAGAAAAAATGGGAAGCGCTGGAAATGTGGGGCTGGAAGAGAATGAGGAAAACAAAATATACATATTGAGTGCTTACGGAAAATGCAAGGAAGGAGGAAATTGAAGGGACTGGAAGACGAGGGTAACTAACTGACAACATTCTGAGACTTGATACCGTATGCGTAACGGAGAAAAACATGAATGGCAATTATCACAGAAGAATACCGACGAAAGTATAAACCAGGAGACTAAAGGTGCAACCTAAATTTCCTAAGAATGGGCAAAGAAAATTGCAGATAAATGGAGGAATAGTGGTTTGACATAATAGAAAAATTAATCCGACATTATAAAATTTTAGTGGTTGTAATGAACCCATTCCACTTAGGAAAGAATTTTTCTTATTTCAATTTTTAAATTTACGACTGATCTAGAATAGAATAGGTTTATTTCTAGATCTTAGTCCTTCGAACTCTAGGTTCAAATGGTTTACAATTAATGTAATAAATGCGTCTGATCTAGCGTCATCGAGAACGTAAAATCTCAGAGGATAATGATAACTAAATGTAGGTATATGATAGAAGTGAATGTCAGTTTTCCCGAGAGTATAAGCGCTTTGCAATAACTAAGTGCTTCTCAACATCTGTACCAGTGTAACACTTCGTTTACTCACCCGATATATCAACACAAGCGAATCTTCTGTTTGCTATGGACACCAATACCAAACAAACCACTCGCGTTAACGTAATCAAGGCCTTACCCTCGTAACTGATTCACATATCCCCTATGAACATCAAACTTTGGAATAAACACGCATGAACTAAAAGACTGTCCTACATCAAGGAGAGATTATTCAGTTTGCAGAGAGTTCAGGGGGCTCACGGTTTAACGTTCTATCTGACGGACGTAGTACTGAACTTAAAATGTGCCTCATTAAGAACTCAAGTAGAGGTCGATATGCCGATAAAAATATTTCCACTGCCAGGAGTTGAACCCAGGCTCTGCAGAGGATTAATAAAATAATATAAATGAAGAATAATTAAACACAGAACATAGATATGGGAGAGTACATGTAATACGGCTACCCACGAACATTACGAGATTATAATAGGAACATTACCAGGATCGGGTTGGTGTGGTGGCTAGAGTATTGGCCTCCCATCCCGAGGGCCCGGGTCCGATTCCCCGGCAGTGGCGGATTTTTTCAGTGGAAAACCGGTTCCCACTTGAGTGCCTAGTGGAGGACATTTCCAGTTCAATACTCCGTCCGTCGGATGGGACGTTAAGCAGTGATCCCCTTGGCGCCTTTTGCTAAGAGTAGGCTAATGCCAACGCCGGGTTTCTCTCCACCCTTCCTCCGTTCCTTGAAAACTCCTACCATTACCCAATTACCCACCTATCCTAAATGGCGCAAATGGCCTCAGCTGTCGCTCACCTCCCCTGAATAACCAACCAGGAACATTTCGGCAGGTTAATGTCATGTAGATAATTCAGTTTTTTGGCATTTTAATCCTAACTACCCCATTGCACACCTACTGCAAAAATACGGCAGTGAATTTAACCTAATGCTAATGCAAAACTTTAATATTATTCTTCAAAAGATTGCAGGTAAAACGTTATTTTTCTAGTAATTCCAATATGGCGTCACAAAAGGATACACTATTTGCAAAGTATAAAGCGTGCATAAAGAGAATCGGTATCGATTGCAACAGCAATAGCTGAACGATACTCGGCGATCATTCACAAATACCTCACTAATTCGGACACCCTTTGTGATGGCCCCCTTCACGAGAATGGTTCATTTAGGTATCTCATCGGCTAATTCGCATACGGCTTCAGACTGCTGTGAAATCACGATATGGCTGTACACATGGATGTTTCAGTGCTCCAATCTGTTAACTGTGAGGGAGGACTTCATAGTCCTATAATAGCAAATTAAATGAAGATAGCATTAATATTACATAACGAGCCCCTTAAATCCACTAAAAGCAGTGATATACTGAAATTAACAGAAAATACATCAACACAATGGAGATTTATCGGTAATCATTTATCGGATAAATTCAGAACTGAAAAACTGGTTTATAATCGAATATTTATTTAGCTATGAAAAACTGCACAAAAACACGGAATTACGCCCAAAAAGGGGAAAAAATGTCAATTTTTGGTGAAAAGCAGCTAAAATCAAAAAATTTAGAAGGATAGTTTCAGAAGAGTGTTTTAGAATCGTATTTTTATTTTGCTACAAAAAACTGCACAAATTACACGTTAGTTCACTAAAAAGAGGCTGAAGTTCAATTTTAGATGAAAAAGAAAACCAAGAAAGTTAGCTGGATAAATTCAGAATATAAAATGTGTTTTAGAGTCGTATTTTTATTTTGTATGAAAAAATGCACAAAATACACGGAATTACACCAAAAAGAGGTAAAAATTACAAATTTAGATGAAAAACAACGAAAATGAAATAGGTTAGCCGGATAAATTCAGAAGTGTATTTAGAATCGAATTTTTATTTGCTATGAAAAACTTCACAAAATACACGGAATAGCACCGTAAATAGGCAAAATTGTCAATTTAAGATGATAAGCAGCGAAAATCAAAAAAAGATGCAGGATAAATTCAGAATTAAAATAGATATTTAGAACCGCATTCTTATTTTTTAATGAAACACTGCACAAATTATAAGCAATTTGAACTAGAAGAGGCAAAAATGTCAATTTATCAACATAGGTAATCGGTAAACATAAGTTAGCTGAAATGAATTAGGGCGTAAAAATAAGGCTGAAGGAGAATGAATAATATTTTATCACGACTGAGGAAAGTACCGAAGCAAAGAACCAAGATCTCCAACTCCACCCACTGTCCGTGAACATTTTTGCGAGCTCAGGGAGCAAGCATTTCACGGTAGGCAGAGCGTGAATGGCCTGCGGTCACGAAACAGCGATTCGCCTGCAATCGCGGCCAACAAAGGGATGAGCAAACACGAGCATCGGACCGAGGAGCATGGACAGCCCCTCATGAGCCACTCAAACTCCAACGGTGTGCCTACTCTTCGTCCAAGCGGACAACAAAAGGCTCGATATAGCGAGACTGCTTGATGTTCCCGAGCACCAATGGTGCCTCTGCAATCCCAAAAGGCGCTAAGTATGTCATCGGCCACCGCCTCTCCCACTGAAGGCAACAAAGCCTCGGCAGGTATGACCAATCCAACACGTTTACGCGTGAATCGATTATCCAGGCACCTTGGCGTACGATTTATACGCCAACGGCTACCACCTACACTAATTTGCCGAGGAATTAGCGAACAAATATTCCTAAACCTGAGTCGTAAACTACACCATGGTACATACGAGAAGTAGTTAATTCTTTGGACGTCCAATACTTGCCAAGAAATTAGTGAAAAAATACATATTCCTATACCTGAACCGTGAAATACGCCATGGCATGATACGTATTTAAATGCTCCGAAGTCCAATATTTTGAATTGACCTCGGACAATTATTTTGAGCGATCAACTTTTAATCTCACCAGCATCGGATGGATTTATAGTTAAGAACTTGTCGTACATTCTTCCAAATAAAAGCTTTCTTGAACTTTTTTGGAGAAATTCACGGTACCCCCATAAATAGGATCCATAAATAACGCATAGGAGATATATTTGAGGACTGCGAGAGAATACTAGTTGGGAAGCAAAGAATGAAGCTACAGTGGTCAGAAGAGATATTTCAGGCCATGGGCGACAACTCAATTCCCATGCGGCATTGTGGTCGCTGGAGGAGAGTTTTAGGTTCCCCTTTCTTGAAAGCAGTTGAACCTACCGCACTGAGTTGAGTAAACTGGATACTGCATAGATACACTTGGAATGTAGACGATTTTCCAACTCGTTCCCAAACCCTACTACCCATGTTCACTTCCCTCTTTACATCAAAAACCTAAATATATTCTCGTACTAGAAAAATATTTACTCAGGCCCTCGAAAATACGCATATCACACGTCAGTAATTGAAGAGTTATGGAGATGAACAAAAAGAAACGAAATTAATGAGATATTGACGAATAAAAAAGGCCTTGGTAGATTTAAATGTAGGAGGACAAAAGTAGGAGCAGATTGAGCAAATGATCTACTTGATTAGTTTATTGGACGAAAACGAGTGATGTTTTAGCGCCTGTGAAGTTAAAGGAACTCGCAGGAGGAATAAATGACTTGAGCATTGAAGTTTAGAAAAAGTAGTCAAACACCTGATTTGGAGCGCAGAATCCTACTGCGCCGAATTGTTGACTTAATCAAGAAAATGAAAAGAGATTTATGCCTTCCAATACCATCCTAACATCTCGATCTTAGGACTTAAGACACCTTTATATCCGGTACAGGCCTGAAGCTCCCCAAATTGTGAGCCCCGAGGCATCTTTACCAAAAAAACAATCATCGTTCAGCGTACTGTGATAGTCGCAATAGTGTAAGAACGGTGACTTGACACGTACCCATATTTGCACACGTTCAAAAGGCAGGAATGTCTATCCTTGACCCCTGCGCGGCTTTAAGTAGTAGACTGTTATCTGAAGAATCACAATAGGAGTCACCAACGATTCTTCATCTACACCTACAATTTTTTTCTTTTCAGGCAAGTGCTAAGGCGTATGCTAGGTGGTGGTAAGCTAGCAGCATCAAAATTGAATTTGAAATTAAAGGTTAAACCCTGTTGTGTGATGTCTGCTTCGTCATCAGTTGATGACGATTTAATGTGGAAACTGTCGAAACTTCAGGCAGTAAAAAGATCTGGCGAAAGGCAGAAAGTAGAAATGGAACAAATTTTGCCGATGACAAGAGCAGAGGATTTAATCGACAGTAATTTTCAAGCCTTAAAAATGCATACGTAACCTTAACAGTTTATTTGAAATAACCTAAAAAAAATCCGAATTTTGAAACCGGGACTAGTAAAAAGTGCACGACAAACTTTTTTGAAGCACATAATGACCTCTTTCTGCGTCGTGGTAAAGGATATTGGTAGGAAAAATGAATTTTTGAATATTTTGTTCCCATGTGAGATATCTCTTAATGTATCGCTTTCGTTCTGCTGATATAGTGTGAGGGTAGAAATAAATCATAAATTTCAGCCACCACACACTTGCGCATTTAGGATTTATCACCTAACTTTAATCTAGCGTGCCACCTCATATTGAACTCAATTAAAATAGGAGATAGTCCTTTAATTTTAATCAGCAGATTTTTAAAAGATTTTAAGTGAATATCATGCCTAATCGGAAGTTGTATTTTTGTCATGAGAGAAAAGATATGAAGAGTAGGGTTAGGGATACAGCTCTGCATTGAACCACGTCCTATTGGGGTTAGACCACCACCATTTTTTTCCCAACTGATAGTAATCTGATGCAGCAGGCCAATTAAGGTACACCACGAAACGTGAAAACAGCAAACGCGATGAACGGTAAGATAATAATAAACGATTAACGATTATGATATGAACGAGTGAGTGGGCTTGGACCGCGCACTCAAGCAACATCGAATTTAATTCATCCAAGGTAATTTTAGCACGAATAACGCAGATTCCAGACTAACCATAAAAAGGGACCTAGAATGCACAATGCCTTGATCTGCCCCTTTCTGAAGGTAATCTTCATGCATGGTTGGCCCACAAGGGAAAGAGATAGAAAGGCTCCTTGGCACATAGAATCCATGTTTCACACATGGGAATCCCTGAAGATACAGATATAAATACATTCTGTATTTATTTCACTCTGAGTTGGAAACCGAGCATATATTTCAGCCACCGAGATGCTATTATTAAAAACTTAAGAAGAATACAAATCCACAATGGTCTGCTCACATTTATATACACCTCAACATTAATTGGAAAGAAGAAAAACTATACGCAGCCAGGAAAAGCATAAAGGTCTTGACAAGAATACACTGCTCAATAATATGCCTATTATTTAATAAAATAGCTATATTTAATATTTCCGCATTCTTTCTTCGAATTATTATTAGTTTCCTACCAGTGAAAGTAGTTCTAAATGGACATTATATTCTTTCCACAACCCCTGTATTTCACACGTTGTACCTCTTCAGCCCAGCATACTTCCTACCAACCTTTTATCAATTTAAACTGCCAGTTATTCTTTTCCTCCTAATACCCCGCCCATCCGAACATTCTCCCTTTATCAAGTCCATTAAAAAAAACACCCTCAGCCTGTTACCACCTGTTCCAGCTTGGCCTTCTGCCTTCTCCTAATTTCCTTAATTAACTTGCTTTCCTCTCCTACATTCTCTAGCTTTTCCTCGTCCGTCTCCCTTTCCTCCCACCTTATTTTCTCCATACCCATGTCTCAAAAGCTCTAAGTTCACTTTCATATTTTCCTTCCATTAATTCTATTTCTAAAAATAGAGCAGTGCCATGAGTTGGGTATTAGAACGCAAAGATTTCCTTTGAAAAACGATCAGTTATTGAGATTACGGTCGAGCAGAAGACTTTCTAGACACCCCCACCTAGAATTCTCGCGATTCGATTTTGTGTGTATCAGAACTTCGCAGAAAACCGCACGTGGCTCAGGGAAAGGAACTGGACCCCCTACCCTGAATATGTGAATTTCACCCACCAATGGCTTTGTAAGAGGCGAGCTCTACCCACGCCTGTCAAAAAAAAACAACCTTCGGGTTGAACACTAATTTATCCAGAGCTTGGGACGTACATGATTCTCAAAACATTTGGAAGTACAGTACACTTCAGGGCGTTACCCAAGTTCACAAGCAACTCAAACTCTTAAATATCAACTGGTAAACATTTAGTCCCTCAAGGGATATTAATATTGCCACTGGGTCCAAAAAAATACATAAATCTCGTAGTTTTTTCAGCTCAGTACGAAATTGATCATGTTTTGTGGAACAGCTATTGGGTCGGCACCGCGGATACCCTGTTACCAAGGGCCCTAGCAAGACTCGATGCGTGCACAAAGAGGAAGCATTGGCCGCAACAATGGGTGACCCCAACTGTTCCCCCTTCGCATCAACCTCCTTCCACTGTTTTAATGGCCGCAATGATTCGTCCCCGTCATCCACGGTCCGAGTGCGTGCAACGGACAACCTATCTTCCCCCTACAGCTTATCCGCCTCCCCTCGCAAATAGGGTGAAGGAGCAAAACAGGGGTGGCGGAGTAGCGTTTGGAGAAAAGACAGTAGGTACATCGATTTCCGTATCGATATTTTCATGATAGTACCGATATATGAGCGATATGGATTAGTCTAATGAAACCATATATTAAGGGTCAATAAGAAACGCCGTTATGAAGGGAAAGGAAACATTATCAGTGGTATTCCACCAATTACTGGTAAATTGTGGAAATACCTGTGCCGAATTTTCGTGAAAATTAATATACTCTATTTTATTAAGCTGGAGATAATTCCTATGGTCTTTCATTCTGGACCCGTATCCCTTATTTTTCACTTTTACAACACGTTCTCCCTTCAAAATAATCTTCGAAATTATATTTCCTCCAAATCTCCCGCATTCTCTAACCCTGCCTAATTAAAATTTCCACGAGAAACGTCCTTTGCACTTTAAAATGCCTAGTAATTCACGTTCTTCTTTCTAGTCGTACGCATTAATTGTTTCAATCCTTTCACCATCATAAGTCTCCAACAAATTCGATAGCTGGGGGAAAAATTGAAATCCATCGATTTAGTCCAGCTAATATTCCCCGATTATGTATATATCCCGATTCCCCGAGATTGGATTCCCCGGCATCAAGTCACCAGTTAATTTTTACGCTAATATTGGGTGTAAGGGTCTTTTCCTAGCTTAGATCCCAACCTATCCTTTTTGTACCTTACCGACTAAGCCACATTAGCCTCATAGGTACATAGCGGCACAGGGACGTAAAAATGAATAATTAACTCAATCTGTTTAGAAGAGATTTAGCGAAAGTTTCATCAAGATCATTGGTATTGAAATCATTTTTACTTCTGGCCACCCCAATTTGTATGAAACATCCGAGTTCCGATGTCGTGTCCAATGTGAAGCTCACAGGCAGAAATATTATCTACGCCCACTCCAAAACGTTGCAATAAAGACGATATAATAAAAATGGTAAGCAATATTCGATTCCGGTATGCATTACATATAGATTTTCAATTCTGAATTCCAACCGAAACACGAAACTACGAGGCATAAACATCATCTAAACCTATACCAAGACGAAGATGATATTGGTGTTTTGTCAAGCGACACTCAACCCACCCTGATACATATCGAATATCGATTATCAATAACGAGTGTAGGAAGAAATCTGGCGTCCATACGCATTATTTACGGCTACATGAAAAACCGGAGACAAAGAAATTGATGAAGGTAAGCTATAATTACAGCCACCCCAAAACGCATCAAATATCTATGCTGATCACTGCAACATCGTATGGAGAATTTGGTGAGCGTAAGCGCATGCTGCGACTATTCCATAAAAACTTCAACACGAAAAATATGGTAATCCTCACCTTTGAAATTCAAAATAACCCTGATATGTATGAAATATCCATACACAAACGTAAGTACGTTCACTCGAACGGGAAACAAGTATGAAATTGATGTACGAATATCACAAGATACTGGCTAGAAGGATCCATCTATCAGTGTTCTTCAAGACTGTATCCAACATGTAGGAGATTCAGACCGGGAGAAGGGAAAGATGGGAAAGGATGGATGGGAAAGATGAATGGGAATGGATTAATAAGGAAGATGGGTAGAGAGAAACCCTGTGAAGAGATTTGTCTGCTCTTAGCGAAAGGCGACAAGGGAGCCTCGGCTCTACGTTCCATCCGACAGACGAAATACTGTACTCGAATACTTTCCACAAAAATTTTAAGTAGGGGCTGGTTTACCAATGAAAAATATCTTCTATCTATGGTTTTCAAGTCTGTTTCCGCACTTAATGGAGCTTAAAGGAAGATAATACGGATGGGATTGGTCGGGATAGAAGCGAAAAACATCTTGTTCATGAAGGATAATTAGAACCACCCCAATACGCATTGATGCTGTGAATCGCAATCTTGTAAGCATAAATACTTATGCTAGCTGCGGCTTTTCCAAGATACTAACAGCACAATAATGGGTGCTTTTCATTTAGGTACGGCGGTAGCCGATTATCGAGCGCAGGAGCAGTCGATCGCCAGGATGCAAATGAAATGAAACACAGCTTGCACCGGCTTTTCGCGCTTGCGCAGTCAGTTTAGTGAATTCGAGGGTAAATAAGAAAGTAGCAACGAAGGAAATCGTCCGATAAAGTTCGAATCAGCCAACCAATTCACCAATTTTGCCCGGCAAAAGGTACTGTGATTAATTTAAGTAATGATTTTCGTATGTTAGTCAAATGCCATAACAGTATTTTTGGGGTTCTGATTGATAAATGCCGTAGAATAACTTTCCTGTGTCTGCGTGTTTAAACAAAATATTGTTGATACCTTGTTGTTACATTAGTTGACGTGACGTCATATTACGCCAATAGCTTTTCATCTGTTCGGCTCTCCTCAGAGCAGAGAGTATCGGGGTATCGGCGTGACGGCGCGTTTACACGTAGCAGTTGACTGCTATGATAGTCAACTGCTAACAACTATTAAGCCCCACTCGCATGTGTAAATAGCAACTGCGATGCGAGTTCAGGTCGATACTGGACACATGTCGAACACTATCGATCCACGTTCGAGCTATTAGCAAAGTTGAAGCCCGTCTACTTTCCAGCGGAATTGTATCCAACACAATCGCAACAATCGTCAACGTAAAGCAATACACGACGGAATTTGAATATAGTAACAAGGATATCCCTCCCCAAAAGGGGAGATTCTACTCTTTAAAGAATGGGAACAAAAGATAATCGTCAATGGACTTAAATCCTGATGAATTTAACGAAAATTTAAGCGAAATTCACTATTGAAACATCACGCTTTTTATTTGTTGTGGCAACGCCTAAAATAGCGGCTTTAAGCTGCAGAGAAGTTAACGCAGACGCATCATAGCAGTAGCGATATAGATACATCGCGCATCTCGCGACTGTCATAGCAGTCAACTGCTACGCGTAAACACTGCTTTATGGACATGCGATATGGGAATATCGCACATCAAAGTGGAGGAGCCCTCTGGCAGCAAAAGCATACGCTACGACTATCGAGGGGCTGATGGGCGAGCCTTCCGCACGCGTTTAAAGGGGGTGAGGGAGGGAATGAATCCTCGAGATGGGGTGGACTTTAATGCGCGGTGGTCCTCGGCAGGGGCCACCTGGCGTCCGTCCGGGAAGCGGTCGCGTGCCCCCGACTGAGAAAGGCGGCGGCACGGCGGTGGGGGCAGGCAGCTGTCTCTGCCCCCCCACCCCCCTTCAACCGGCCTCCTGCGTCTCCCCCGCGCTACATGCGGACGCTCCGAATTTATACCCCTTTCTCACTCCCCGACACCACCCCGCTACCCGAATTATAAATACCGTAAACGGGAGTCCACGACCTCCACTCGGCCGAAGCGAAAGAACAAGGGTGCGGGTCTCGAAGGGGTAGCGGCCCGAGTACGGCAGAACCAGGGACCGTGTATAACTGTATTAATATACTTATTACTATTTACTATACTTACTAAATTATCATATTAATACATATTATTAATGCTAATAATACCTATATATTAATATTGTATCCCTGGGCAGAACATTGGACTGCCAACCACGTATTCAGTCAAAATCTGATTAGTTAGTTCGTTACTTATTCCAGAGAGGCATTCGAGAGCTTATAGAACGTCATTTGCGCCATTCAGGATAGGTGGATAATTGGGAAGTGGTAGGAATGTTTCATTAGGAGCGAAAGGAAGTTATAACGACATTATTTTCCATAAACAAGCCATCGTCTTCAGCATCTAACATTGCAACCTACTAATCCATGTGTTTTTAACTCTGTATCAGCAAAATAGACGCTTCAAAAAAGTACCAGGATGGGAATGAAAGGTTGGGAGGGAAGGGTAAAGATAAACCAGGCATCGGAATCAGCCTGCTCTTAAAGAAATGCGCCAAGGGGACCAAGGTTTAACGTCCCATCCGACAGGCGGAGTGCTGAACCTGAGGTTCCCTCCATTAAGCACTCAAGTAGGGTATCAGTATGCCACAGAAAAATCCTTCACGGCCGGGAATGGAACTCTGGCCACCACCTCAACACGATCCCCTTCAATTACAAGGCATCAAGCTCGTGATAAATCTTCTCCATCGACCAAGACCTAGATGTGATGGGAATGGCTTTAGAGTTTCTATTACTGGAATAGTTCAAGCAATGAATATTACTTCCGGGGACACGCTAATCAAAAAGTTCAAAAATTCTCCTTTGTAAGTCAGCTGAATAATAGAATCAGACCTATTTGGGGCAGCCATTTAAGTGATGATGTCGGACTAAGAACATTATTCATGCACACAATTTCCTAATTCGGACACGAAACCGCCGGCTAGTAGCCAAAAACCTCACCCATTGGACAGGTCCAGTTGAACCCAAACACACAATTATTTCTAATAATACACATTCCTCTAGTGTTCGTGATAACGACTTAGACGAACACTTTGACGCAGAAAATGCGAGTAAGGAGTTTCATCATGGTTGTGTACCGTCGAACGGTCATCTTATTTATTTCTTTCAATTTAACACAGTTCTTTCACGGGAATCAAAATATTACAAAAGTTAATAGATTTCCAAATTCAAAACGTCTAAGTTTAGAGTTGAAATAAAAACGCTTCACTAGATAGATTTTCTTTTTGAAATTAGAGGGTGAGAGAACGTCAGAAATGATGAATTTAGGCCCCCTTCACTGGAGAAACGGAAAATGTGATTGCCAGCATCTGATTGCATCGAAATCTCAAAAGGTGCGAGTTCTGCACTGCCGTTATCTCCGCAGCCGGGGACGGTGACAGTGCACGATCGCGTGACACTAATCATTCCCAACGTTCGCCTCACGCGCGTGATCAAGCCTCCTTTCGATTTCTACCCCTTCCGTGACAAATGACGAAGGCACGAGATTTTCGTAATCTCGGAATTTCGTCAATAAGCAACAGAGCCGCCCGCAAAGGGGTTGGTAGAGCGGAAAACCCTAATGGAAACAACCGGTTACATTAAGTTATCCTCCTTTAAGCTGGCATCACACGGAGCGATTTCTCATGCGAGATTACGTGCATGTCACCCCGCATTTTTATATGTTATGCGTTTCACTAACTTTAAAACCGTCAGAAGAAATATCTGTTCTTCCCTCACGCAGGAGCAGGTATTTCATTACATCGACGACACAACCCTCGACTAAAAGGATTAGAGAGGTGTTTGCAAGTATTTTACTTGAAAAATTCTAATCGCACGAGTTCGAGGCTGCCACCGCAGGAATGTTTTTACCCCACACTACATGAGTAGAACAGACAGAAGAAGAAATTATGAGTTAATCTAATTGCCAAACCGAAAAGAACATATATTAGTTTTCCCCACGAACAATACTCGGCAACGTAAAACAAGCCTAATTCTTTTATAAAATCACAAATCACACTTCATAATTACTTCCCAAAGTTGGTATTCTTCAATTATTTTTCAGCAGTATAATATTCCACCATTTTTGACAGAGCTTTAAGCAAAATCAGCCTCCCCATATACCTACTTCCCGTTTCAGCTTACTATCCCGTTTCCCGTTTACTATCAATATTCAGCTATCATCTAGCACAAATAATTCCACTGAATAGCCTTACTTCCTTCCTATCTCTACCGTTTTGGCTCAGTATACATCCATTTCTTCATACTTTTTGGAAATTCCTTTGGTTCGCACTATATTATCCAACCATTTTTTCAGTTTCCACTCAACTTCTCGGGCTTACTTTCATCCCATTCCCACTACATTAAAAATTATTTCTTGGGTCCCTCTTCAACCAGGTAGCCTCTTTATTTACTATATGTATCTACATCTTAAAATCCATCGAACTGTACTCATATTTCTCTATAATATAAAATACAAAATTATAATAAAAAAATAAATATTTTAAAAAGTACATTATTAAAAAACGTATATTCAAACGTCTGTGTTTGGAGTTTTAACTAATTTTTTTAGCAATATACCAACCATTATTTTCTGAAAACAGGACACAATAGTAAAACTGAATTTCAAACACCGAACGTAAATTTTTGTCATTCATTTCTGGAAAGCTTGCTTTTAGAAGGCATCAATTTTAGTGCTTATTACTGTAGCCAACAGAAAGACTGGAGGAAAGTTGGTCACTTCCTAGAGAATGGCTCCACTTCAAAGTATTACCTCTGTGAAGGTGCTCAAGGAATACATTTTAGTATCAGAGAAAAATATGTATTAAAATACAACGCTACCAATTCTCAAACCAAGATTCCAAAGTGAGAAAGTAGATACTTGCGCAGTGCTGCCAATTTCAATCTAATAGCTTCCAATTCAATGTAGCTTTTCCGTAAAAATTATTCTTAGCCTGATGTACTGAATTCATCCCTATGTCCATCACTGATTATACTGCTTGCCATGAAGCAAATATCTTCCGGTGTATTTAATTTCTAGTTGATAGAGGAATTGAAAATGATTTATATAGGTGAGAAGAAGTTCGCATGTGCAAGGCACATCTATGAAAAGGGAAGAAGAGATTCGGGTGATGTCATCACAGGTGCTTGAAGGAGGAGGCGGTTCCTCTCCGGCCTTCTGGCGAGACGGATGATCCTCGTCTTCGTCACCGACACCTGCTCCCTTCCCGCCACCGTCGAAGGGGGAGCCGACATCAAGCTCAAGGCCTCACACATCCCCACAAACCCAATAACATCCCCTTCTCCACTCGCTCACGGCGCAAGAGCCAACGGCAAGGCCTTGGCGATGAAGCGATATATCGGCTGCGATATGCGATATATCAGCTGCGATATGCGATATATCGGTTGCGGTATGCTACACATCGGATGCGATATGTGATGCAAATGTGGCATCACACCGCCATGTACTATAGGCAACCAACGCAATATATCGTGAAATAATACACCGGTGGGTGGTATTAAAATATCATACCTCATAATTAAACACACGGTATGATGCCATGTCGGAAATCTACCACGAGAAGTCGATATTTCGACAATTTTGCGATTGCTAAATACCGGACAGGATAGGTTCGGATGGAATACCCGTTGTCCGCACGGAAATGTCGTAGCGACTCTCCAAATCATATCAAAAATGCTTTTTTTCGCCCTTTTCCTATCTAAACCTTCTTTTAATAGCGTAACCAGTCTTTTAAAGGAATTAAATTGGGAATCATTGTCAGATCGCAGGTTGAAATTTAGACTTAATCTCTTAAACAAATTCCAAGACCATCTTTTCAGTGATGATGTTAAAAATATTTTGCGAACCCCAACTTTATGGTAGACTGGACCATAATCACAAAATTAAAGAGATTGAATTCCGAACTGACAGTTTCAAAATGTCCTTTTTTCCTCGTACAATTAGGGATATGAGTAAAGGTAAATATATTCAATACGAGTGTAGCAATGGATAACATTGGTAACTGCATGTTGGTATGAGCACTTAAAGCTAACCCAACTAACAACATGTCTTTGCATGTTTGCTTTGCTTTTTTTATCTTTTTTTAAACAGTGGAAGTTTAGAACAGTATATAAATACTAATCATTTTTTATGCATGATATGTAGTGCATGTTTGGTGAGAATTCACACCCTGCCACACACCTTTATGGTGGCTTGCTGGGTATTATGTAGATGTATAGTTCCTTTATAACGGTCTTAGGTGTCCCATTACCCCTAATTAGTGCCCAAAACAACTTTCCTTCCCCTTCATGCTCACTTCTTCAACGTATGTCCTCTTTTCCGCCCATCGCACTACCTCCTCCACGCCCATATCACCCATTGCAATCTTTTACCATCCACTCTCTCCAAGTTTCAGACACGAGTAACTCCGCGCTCCATGTGAAATGGGGATTGGGTTAGTGAGGTAGCTAGAGTAGGTACTGTTCTCTAATTTCGGGTTCAAACACCGGCAGTGACTGTAATGTTTCATTGGAACAGTGATCCCCATTTAATGAGTGCATTTTAGTTCAGTACTCAGTCTGTCCGATGGATCGTTTAACTGTGGACGCCTTGGCGTCTTCCATTAAGAGCAGACTAATTCCAACACCAGGATTCGCTCCTCTCGCCTTAGGTTGTGCGCCTATCCCTACCCAATTACCCACCTATCTTAAAATGCGTAAACGACCGTAAGCTGTCGGTTAACTCCCTCGAATATTAACAACTACTCCATCTAACATTTTTTACCTAAGCTTTCCGGACATCTCTACGCAAGAATCTGGTTACTGGCTCTCTTCTGTTGATAAAATCCACTTTTTCATCATGTCAATGGTGCTTACATGTTAACACCAATCGCCATAAACCATACAATACTTATTTAAGTATCGGACAGCACTACCCTACGGAGGCTGCTCAACACCTACTTCTCACACAGCCATTTTTAAATTTCCCCTCGTAAATCCAACCTCGCCCAACAATCGGGAGTCTTTTCAAGCGGTGGGAAAATTCGCCGTAATTTGGCAATCCATTACACGAAACAAAAGAACAGCAAATCCGAAGCCCACTTCCGCCGGAGTTGATGAGGGAGAGGCTTCTTGGGATACTATTTCTTCGGAGAAGAGTCTTCTTCCCACTGCTGCCGGCAAGAAAAGGTTTCAAGTCGTAACATTCGATAGGTGCTTTGCACCGATACGCCACTAGGAAGAATGATTATATGGATTAAACAGGTGCTCAGTTATAACGGTTATAACTCTCTCATATAAAAACAACATATCAAAGAAGCAACAGATCAAATGGAATAAATGAAAGGGTATGATAAAATGTAAAATGAAGGGCTTATGTAACACAGGCGACCAAAAGAAAGATAAATATAATGAGTGGGAGACGAAGAAATGAAGTTGATAGGTGACATTTAAATAAATCAGGAGAATTAAGAGAATCTCGACTATAACGACAGAAAATTCTATATATTATTTGGATAGAGGGAAAAAAATTAGGTAATTATTGAAAAATACTGGGAAACGTCAGGTCAGTAGATTAGTAGGTTCAAAGAAAGATAGCAGGTTTAGCTGATAACTTCAGGCTTAACTATGTGATACCTTTCCATAAGGGAAAATAAAAGTATGAAACTTTGTTAGGTTCACTTTATATTTAAAAAGGCACGACCCGGGTTTCATAACGTAGTTACATCTTCAGGTGACCCCGAACCTGAAGATGTAACTACGTTATGAAACCCAGGTCGTGACTATTTAAATATAAAGTGAACCTAACAAAGATAGCAAGTTTACCTAAATAAAAGAAGAATTGTGCTATATTTAGGTCATATGCTATGAAGTATGTTATGAAGTTGCTCAACATCGTTTCCAATATCATCAATTTCATTTTCTACCATTTATCGAAAACTTCTTGTCGGCCATTTATCAACAAGCCCACCATAATTAATACCTAAGTATTAAAGAGGAAAAGGCTGTGTACTTCCCAGACACCCTATCGTCGTTTCCTAATATAGTCACGTATTTATCAACATTTCCCTTTGACATCCAACGACTATTGAAGTGAAAAGATCACAGATCTTGACTCATACGGGTACCAGAGTGGCACACAGTAATCGCATCAAGATACAGAGATTATTCTTAGAGTAGAGCGTTCATGTCCTTTGAAATGACACTCTCACCTTGGGTTAGAAATATACTGGGTTCGTGTCGTCATGAATTGTATAACTCTCACTATACAACTAGGTCATGTTTTACTGTGCGGTGCAACTATTGAACATTTAAAGTAAACAAAACTTTAGCAGCGGTAAGGGGAAATGGTGCTGAAGTCATGAGAATGCAGTATATGTGTTGAGTATACCATACTACATGTGGACTAGGGAGTGCGATCTTCATAAAGCGAACGCATAAACATATTGTTGCCCTTTGATTGCACTTAGAAGGGTTAAAGCGTATTGGCAAATATCCATATTCAGTCTAACAATAAGGCTTCAAATACCTATTTTCAAATAGTCTAGAGGGTCACAAGAGTGTTGACTGTGAAATTCACTTCTCAACCAGATGGCATTTTGTATCAAACCAAACCGAAGAAAGATACCTACAGGAATCCATTCATCATAACATTTTGAATAAAATAACAAGTCATCTAGCCCTCTGCTAGTGGGAACAGAAAATTAACATTTATCATGACGAACATAATATGACAACAATTTTTCACACTCGATCGGTGCCTTCATCAAAGTCACGTGATGATGATAATGAAACCGACGAATGGAAACAATGATCGGTTATTTTTGCCAACTGTAGACCGTAAATTGCATTCATTATTATAATTTTCCCCGGAAGAAGCTTTCTGGGCAGCCCCATCTAAAAAAATCCTCGCGATACTATTCGTGTGTGTCAGAACTTCGTTGGAAATCGCAGGTGGCCTAAGGAATCGGCTCCCCTACGCTGAATGTGTGAATATCACACGCCAATGACTTAGTGTGGGGTGAGCTCTACCTCACCTATCAAAAACCAATCTTCAGGTTTAACACAGATTTTTTTTATTTTTATTTCCTTCATCGTGAACGTGATAACTTTTCACAAGTTGACACCTAATGCTTTTTCTTTGAAAAATTAAGCATTGGAATGACTCTTGTTCGCTTTTCCAACTAGTCACCATAGTTATAACGTAACGCCAACCTCTTCAGAAGCACACAGAAGTCACTTCCCTTGCGACACGCTCCACCAATAGAAATTAGGGTTTGGAACCACTGCCACAAATCTGAAGAACGGCTATCATACCGCTCTCGCGAAAAAGAAATTTAAAAGAATTTCATGAGCGGGGTGTTTTCGGGAGTATTTCGAATAGGTCACCTTATCACACCTTTCGTTTCACAGTAATCGCCCGATTACTGTGAAACAAAATCGCTATTAACACGAATTCATTAGATGGAAACGAAAAATGAACTTTAAAGGAAAAATTAATCTCCGAACCAGAGCCATTCACTCAGAAATCAAAATTTAAAATAAGCAAAAGGTGACGCCCACCGAACGAGCTGCGTTAAGGATTACTACGTCATCCACCTCCCGTCCTTGACTGTGTTGAGGAAGTTCGGGAAGGGAGTGGAGGTGGGGAGGTGAGGTCTGCTCGCACAGACCCTGTCGCAACCATTTCCATTGGCAGAGTCAGCTGTGTGTACCCCATTGTGAATAGGCAAAGGAGCTTCGCGGTCTCAGTTATGATAGGAGGAATTGGATGACGTACTAGTCCTTTGCATTTCTACTTTTCCGAAAGGGTGAAGAGATTTCTGCCTGAAGATATCCTGTCGCAACCACTTCCATTGGCACAGCCAGCTCTGTGTCCCCTATTGTGATAAGCAAAGGAGCTTTGCGGTCATTGGACGAAGTGGATGACGTACCTTTGCACGCCCACTTTTCCGAAAGGGTTAAAAACATCAGTTTTTCGCCGCTTATAATTCGAGAAGTTATTGACCGATAGAAGACGGGAAAAAATATGTTTTACTATTTTACAAACTATCGGATTCGGCAATAAAAAATATGGCAAACGACCCAATAGCTTTCCATGAGTTATTCTCATCCGTGGGGCTCTATGCTGTAGACGGATGAGAAAAACTCGCATGAAAACAATGAGTGAGATTGTAACGACCTATTCAAACGCAAATCAAATTTGCCAACCATTCGTGTTTGCGCCACGTGACTCCTTGGTTACATATTCGACATAATCCTGGCGGTTTCAAACACACGCCCCTAAGGTCTCCGAAGCATAATTTAAAAAAGTAATGAATTGGAGTGGAGGGCTCACACAGGTAGCAGAGGCTGAATTTCTCTCAACTTCTCTCGTCAACGCCGCGGGATACGCGTCAGATTCGCAAAATTCTCTCTCTCGTCGGGAAGCCATTCAGAGACGTTGGACAAGCAACCGCAGGAAATGTTTTGGAAAATAAAACGCTTTTTCCCATTGGGCGATTAACGCCGACCACATAACCTCCGGACCCTTGATGAGGATAATTTGCGGGCGGAACATACTTTGGGAAGCGGAGGGTTTGTTTGTGGGGAACAAGTCTGGAAGGGGTGAGGTGGAGAGGGCTAAGGGATCCTACGGAGGTTGAAAGGAAAAGAGAGTAAAAAGGGAAACCCTACAGATTAACCCCGAAGAAAGGGGCAGTGCGATACGACGATACATAATGATACATCATATCGATATTATTTTTACATCGGCTGGATCATTAAGGCGTATCTACACGCATGAGTTGATTGCCACAATCGAGACACGAATGTGCGAACGCGAACTGCGATACGGGTGAGGGTCGATTCAGGACATAGAACGAGCAAAATTAATCGCAATCCTACTATCAAAATCGAAGCTGCTTCACTCTGAAGAAATAAGAAAAAACTTTTATCAGAGTAATATCCTACTTTTTGACAACAATAGCATAGGGAAGCGGTAAATATGTTTGAAGCCCGGTATTTGTAGAATATAGCAAATATTGCGCCCCACGAAAGAAGCAATCATAATTTAATTAACTAATAGAAGCAACACAGGTTGGTAGAATGCCAGATTGGCATTGTAAAAAATTCAGACGAGAAGAACACTAGGATACATTTGATTATGCATGAATGGCATTGAATCACCCCCTGCTACACACCCTTGTGGTGGCTATAAGGGCACAACGTACTTGTAGGTATGCTGAGGGAGTTCTATCTCACGCCAAAGATAGATAGATATCAAAATGCATGCTAATAACATAGATGCTCAACATCTTTCTAAAGCCGAAAGTTATCGTCGAGTCAGCATATCGACGAATGATCGATAATTTCAGATCGACAAGTCGATTCTGAAAATCGAGTATCGCACAGCCCTACCCGAAGGTCGTAAGTTTTATCCCCCTGGCGACCGTGGGGTTTCCCAGTCACCGGATCCCGATCCCAGCAGACTGAAAGAGAGAGCCTTGGGGTCGTACGGTTCGTGGCTCACGACCGCGGACAAAGGTTTGTTCTTTCCGAAATTGCGGCTTTGTAAAAGCCTCATCAACGCTAGGTGCTCGAGTGGAGAGGTTGGAGGGGGAAGGGGAGTATCGTGAGATTGGGGGGGAGGGTCTGTATGTCACATAACCCCTCTTCCCTTGCGAAGAGTTGAGTGCTCCTGAGTACCACTTGATTCTGTGGAAACCGCATTATTAGGGAAGGCAGAAGAACCCAAGGGGGAAGGGAGGTGAACTGCGATGCGGTTTCTCCCCTGTGTTTTGGAGTTCCTTCTTCACTTTCCTGCTCAAAGTTTTTGGTGTAGCTCCACCCAAAACATATCCCCCAAAGATGACGGACAATTGACATAGCTTGGGCGACTATTGATAGCGAAATACCCACCGGCAGAGAGTGAGTTCGGCCTCTTCAACTAGATAAACACCAGAAAAAGTAAGAAACAACGCAGTGCGACAAGACATAATAGCAAACCGTACGAAATCAATGATGTGTCCAGATACACAAACGATTAGTAGCGACACTAACTACAGGACAGATAAACCAGGTTCTGAACAAGGACTTCTTCTTTGCAAATGAAAATGTCGGAGATGTCATATGATAAAATAGCATTCATGAGAAAATCTAACAACTAGAAGGTTTTCCAGATGATTAAAGTAACCAGGCAAATTCAAAGCACACGAGTTCAACTTACTGTAGATGTACTTCTACTTCAACTATATCAGCGTGACAGGAGTGACAAACTGAAAAACTACGTAGTCGAAAAATTCAAGGATTCGCTTCAAAATTCAGGACCACAGCATAAACATAGTTTAATGTTTTTCAAATCATGTTTTCCTAAGTATTGTCCATTCAAACACTAACACCAGTGAATAAGGACACATTTACGTTAAAAGATATCAGAAGAAAAACAAAAGAACTTCGGAAATCCACAAATAAGTTCACCTATCTCCGAGTGAGTTTGATTATCTTTGCAACTCGCCAGTAATAAAAAAACGGTTCACCTTTCTACTATTAGAACGTGTGAACATGCATCGTCCCTTAACCAGTCAAAAAGCAATAACTATATGACTGAAACATAGGATCATCGGGTCATAGACAAGTGGACGCGTATTTAAAAGAGTTGGCACCAATATGCTGGACATGAAAATTGAGGAAAAAATTAGTAGTTCTGATTATAGCCGACAAAATTTCAACGAAATCATTTTACGTTACAGGAATATATTACTCTAAAATCCGATCTATTTACTGGAATTTACTATTAATTTCAATGATAAACTTGGTATATGTTCATAGTTATCAGTTTCTGGGAAAAGGCACGATGTTCGTAAAAGACGATTTGTAAGCTGAAGCCAGTGTTAACGCTATGGCTTGATTCTCATTTAGCATCATCGAACTAAGCACCGGATATTGGTGCCCTTAAAATCATAGAAGTAAACTAATTCTCTGTTCGCTCCACTGTGCGTGATATACGGACAATATAACAATATTACTACTAAGGTAACAAATTATGATATCACCTAGAAGTTAGTTACAATCGTTAATCTCTAAATGAATTCGAATTTAATAGGGCACCGAATGGAGTTGCACTTGCAAAGCACAAGAGACTTCTCTCTATTAATAGCTGTCACTCCAATTTCATTTTTATGGTCTGACCTAATATAGAAAACAATAGAGAGATAGATAGTTAGTAAAATAGGCTTCAAATTTCATTTTTTGCCGCGTACAATAAAGAACTAAAATAGATTATATCGAAGCTTACAGGGGGTTACAAAAGATATGCATTGTAAATATTAGCATTATTTCCCATGCTTACATAAAACTTCGTAAAACATTTCATTTTTTGCATGATTGTCAATACATGTAAAATATTTGTACACGCACGGTGGTCATCCCACAGGGTAGTGGCGTATTCATGAAAAGCGCGATTGCACGTTAAGATAATTTGTTTCTTAGGCGAACTCAACTTGCAATAGAGTTTATATTAACAGAACAACATGCAGTGTTTTTACTAATTTAGCTTTTTTGTTGAAACTGACGCATGCCTGGTGATTTTTCACTCCTACAGAGGCTTGCAGAATATTATGGAGATGCAGATAGTACGTTGGAAAAGTAGCTACACTACACATTTATTTTACGACCCTACCTTATTCAGGACATCATTAGTCCGAACCCTTTAGTAGTACGTTGAGCTATCACCCCTTGCCATACTTCCAGTCATGGAGGCAAGCAGGTTAACCTGTAGATATGGAAGGACAGGAAGCAGCGCAATGAGCCGCGCTCTGAAGCCCCAGTTAATGGCTACGCAAACGCACGCACGGACATGAACACGCCGTAGATCAAACTTGGCGGCCAAGGTCGTGAGGTTAATGGTAGTGGCCAGTCCCTAGCGTCACTCACTCAAGTCTTGCCCGGCAATCACCAAATTCACGGATAGTGAATGCCGTAGGGCCGCAAGGAGTGAGTTCACTCCCTAACTCCCCCGCCCCTCGCCTTTCCTTTTCATATGCGGTCACGGATTCGTGATTTTTTCCCACGGCTTTTTAATTGCGGTCTCCGGACGCGTTCCGTCGGGGATTCGCATTCAGATACGCTCATCGTTCTCCGTGACATGAGAAAAGGGAATGCTGGGACTCCGGTCACGGCAGGGGGAGCAGAGAGAGCTCCTCAAAAATAAAATCGAGCCGAGAGGCACTGCCGGACGGCGGCGTTGGTTCGTCGCTCTCGCTGAAGTATATACGAATGTGTACACGCAAACTCCATTCATCCCACGCATCCTCTCCTGGCTTCCATTATACATAACATCCCCGGCAGTGTGAGCATACAGGATGGCACAGACAACGGAATAAATGATGTCCCCCTCATTACTACTGCTCCCGTATCAACCACCTCTTTTCTATTACCTTGGACACTCAACACTTTAACACTACCAGAGAACATGGTAGAGGACATTATTAATGTGTGCGATTCAGAGTTCTCTAGATGCCATTCTCAACACTACTCCTTAGTTATCATTTGGCAATCTAGAGGACGCCGTGCGCATTTGATTCATATTCGTAATTTTCATTAATATCTTTTCGTAATGCAAAGAGATATTTATGAATTACATACATATATTTTTTATATATTGAATAGTTTCTTAATAACAATCCTTTGAAGAAGGTGAAGACAACATTTGCTGAAAATTACTCGATCAAAACGGACTCGAGGCAGGGAGCCGAACCACGGATCTCATGCTACACAGACCAATTCAATGCTCAAAATACAAGCAGTATAGAATTGGGGTTTAAAGGATGCGTTGACTATTATAGTTCATTTCGCACCGCACACAGTGTACTACTTAAAAAGTTCAATTATATATAATAAAATGGATTATAATACGATTTTTTCAAAATACAATACGCGAGGAACTTTAACATTATTGCTTTATCAATTTCATGAAACGCATTTGTTTTAGCAGATTTATTACTGTTGATTGGCGACCAAGATCATAGCCTACTGTCGGCGCAGAAATTATGTGCACTGGAGTTTGAATACAAATTACGAGTTATAACCGAACTATAGTTCGATTGCCTGCGAATTAATTCCAAAGACATCACCACTTCAATTGTCCTTCCTTAAAAAGATTTTGTTCGAATTATTTGAAGGGAACACGGGACTATCCTGGAAGCCTGATCTACAAGTACTACATTTTCATGAGGAAGCTTACCTTGGATTACCTACAGCCTCACCGCATCGGCCTCAATTTACGTGAATTTAACGCTGTGTGCATAAGCGAGTGAGAGAGAGGGAGAGAAGAGCGTCTATGCATGAGTTCAGGGGAGTGACAAGAGGTGAATAATGTAAGTTCAAAACCTTTCTGGGCGCCGCGTCGAAATGAGACACTTCCACATCTCCTCGTTAATCACTCCACAAGGTCATGGTGCGTGGAATTTCACCGTGGAGACGTGGAAAGACACGGCCCTTAATAATGACCCTTGAAACTTCCAGAGCATGGATTAACGAGAGCGCATTTATCTCGCGGGACGCACGGCCCAATTTGTCGGCGACGCTACTAATTGCTGCTCACGGCAATTGTTTCTTTGGAGAGAAATCAACTCACAAGCATGCCGGTGTCGATGGCGCCACCGACCTGCGATCTCTTTTCCGTTCTTCAGTTGTCCTCCAACCCCAAGACCAGGGATTGTGTAAATGTAATATTGTGAGAGTGTAAATATTAATATAGTACCCCTGCCCAAGACTCACATCAAGCCCGAGGTGTAGGAAAGAACCTTTGGAACGAGTTCACCCTTTCAAGGTAGTTTTACCTGAGTCTGAGGGTTTCCAATTACAACATACCTTAGTTACCGTATTATACAAGTACCACCCCTAATGCGTTCTCTTATCATTACTGTGCATCACTCCTAATAATGGTCATCCTCTGCATACAACCATGATTATTCTCTTTCTCCTATTTTGCTACTAAATCCATGCATCACACCAAGGGATTACCTTGTCTTTGTTCCAAATTTTTCAAAAAATGTCTTTCCCAACTACTTTCCTTGGAGCCTCTTCGTTAGTTGATCTGTCTATTTTATCCCTGGCATTCGTCTGTAGCTCCATATTTCCAATGCTTCCAGTTTTATCTTTTCCGTGGCTGAGATTCTCCTTACTGCCATTAAGGCCCCGTTTCCACTACTGACATTTCTACGACGGTAACACTCTACCCGCGCAATGCTAGTAATGGAAACGCTCGAAAACGCCTACCATGGTAGATAGTCCTACTAGCATTGAGATACCCTAGTTAAATCAGGGAATAGTGGTTACCGTCATGTCTTTTTTGTAATTGGAACGCAAGTTAGTCAAAATCCTGGTAAGAATTATGGGAAAACAGTTGAATCACGAATAGCGGTGAAGGATCGCGGGATCGCGGCGTGTGCATCTAGGAAAGTGTGGTGTGGTGTCTTTGTTTGGCTTAATACTTGATTTTTTTCTATGCTCAATGATGCTCCAGAGTTGTTATTACCTATGGTTTACATAATTTAATTATATTTTCCCAGCAATGACCGAACAAAAGAATTGCGAAAACTGCTCACGAGGAGACGGACTTGCTCCTTAGGCGTACGCGATAAGCCCGACGACATTTGATTGTAACAATCAATATAGATTCTTGAATAAAACTTCAAGTGCTTACACACTTCAATGTGCTACCATCTTTGCGCATTTCTATAACGATCGTCGATTTTCTTTTGAACTGGAATACTGGTAACCGCTATGTGACGAAAGCAGTGATTACAAGGGTAACATTGTAGCTAACTGGAACGCAGGTAGGTTATGAGGGCTGAAATAACCGTGGTAGAATGTCAGTAGTGGAAACGGGGCCTAAGGAGCATGGCCCCGATTAACGGTGTAATAAAATGCTAGGATCCAAGGAAAAAAGGAATTTATCGCTGAATTTAACGCTGTTATGTTAGGATAATAATGTAAAATTTAGGTAAGGAAGTGATAATGTTGACTTTCCGAAAAAGTGACTTACTAACCGCAGTTAACATCTAAATAGGCCCTGAATAACTAACAACACGAAATGGGTAATGGTAACAGTATATTTAAAATTAACATGATTCCAAAGATAAAGGAGTAGCCATCACTACTGAACCATTACCATGTATTTACACACCCCTCTCTCAATACGCCATTATGTATTTCTCCTTCTAACTTTAAACATTTCCACAATTCGTGTTTTATCGTTCTCGAAATTTCATATCAAATTTTTTCTAAGAGGCAGAATCAAATTCCTCAGGAAATTTTCAACACGTTAAATCATTTTTCTTTCCCTAAAATTCAAACAAATACGATTTCTGAGGCGTCAGATATTTTTTGCCTCATTTTCCCCACCCATTCATTCATTACAGTTCCGCTGATGTGATAACAAAGACACACCTGTGAATTTGGTACGGTGTATACATCGCATTCCGCGCGCCTCTGGGGAGTCGAGTAATTAACGGTGTTATTGGCAGATCATAAACCACGGAGTGCTATATTATTCGAGAGAACACCGTACCTCTAGAGAGAGGTCCCGGGTGCTGCTACTCATTGCGCATGCAAATCCACGAACTGGAAGCGAAATTTGAGATACGAGACTCCTCTACAACTCTTGATTAATTCTACACCTCCGCGGGGCAGTGTAGAATTCCGCCGGCACTCAGGGCATTGACCCCTGGAATGAAGAGAGTTCGGTACCTCGATACGGTACGAGACCGACACTCAAAAAAACAAAAGAGAGGGAAACTACGCCTCATTCGACAACCGTACGGACGCCTAAAAGCCCGAGGTGTATGTTACTTCGTACACCGGCCCTCGCACAGCATGGAGAGAAGAGTGAAGCACTAGGGAGCCATTTCTGATCACCCAAGAGAGAGAGAAAGAAGGAGATGAACCAGGCGGCAAGGATCTAGGAGCACGAAAAGTTCATTGTCGAGCAACGCCTCTCGGGAGGCGAGGGAAATGCATTAAGAGATGCGGGCGTGCATTACTCCCGTCGGATGTGAAGTCCTTCGTTGCAGCGGCAGGAAAATTACGAACCGGCTTCAAAGTGGACGCTTACCGCACACAGCAACTTTTCCAGTATGAGGAAGAAGGGTGGGTTTAGCGTGTGCAAGCGACTTTTGATGAACCCGTACAAAGAAGGTTGTCGGTGAATATGAGACCGAATGGGGCAGGAAAACGAAAAAAAATATATAATCCGTGGCCAGAGAAGAAAGAAGGGAAATTTGGAGCCAGAGGATGTGGGTGAAGTAGATATTAAAAATATCTCTAAATTTATCTCGAAACTTTTTATCAAGGGCTGGCTCCCTTTACCATACGGGCGGCTGGCTCCCTTTACCCTTCCCCATGACGTTTTCAAAATTAATTACTTTACTTCTTGCTAGATGAGACTTAAAACGTAAATTGCACAGGAGAAGCTTTTACGTAACTCGACACATTTGCAACAGCCAGCACGATAAAAAATACCCGAGAAAACTATTTCTCTTAGCTCACAGTCATGATGCAATCGACTTTTAGCCGGACAAGCCATATTAAACGAGAACGAATACACATTCTTTTTCTATACCTCATTACAAAAATGCTAAAAATTAAATTTGACATGATGGATGTGCGTGTAGTTGTTCGAAAATGTGACAATCCCAACGGAGGAATGAAAAA
The DNA here is from genome assembly GCA_933228895.1 of Platycnemis pennipes. Taxonomy (NCBI): domain Eukaryota; kingdom Metazoa; phylum Arthropoda; class Insecta; order Odonata; family Platycnemididae; genus Platycnemis; species Platycnemis pennipes. Next base: position 89,105,104 of record OW121857.1, read on the forward strand.
AACTTTGAATTCAGGCAAAAATAAATACAGATTATAAGCTCGAAGAATACGGCACACTTCATTGTAAGGAATACATTTGAGACTCTGATTAAATCATCAACTAAACGATATATCTTCCACGAAGAAATGTACCTACTTTCGGCAAGTCTATTACGGAAACTCTCAAAAATTGTTCGGCTGTTTATCTTCCAGTTTTCGCAAAGTTACAATTGGATATACGAGATTGCTTATCTCGTCTTAAGAAAACAGCAATAGTAGAAGATAGCTCAATCTTCTCCATTCGCTTAAGCTTTACGAAACTATAGCAGTCCATTAAATTAAGGGTGGATTGATATAACTTCGCCGTGTACCTTACGTAAAGACAAATCTTGTAAATGTCATAAGAAACCAACAAGACTGCTCAAATGGGCTCGGAACCACGGTCTTAACACATCTAGTTGAAGAACTTCTAAGTTTAATGGACAGGAGTTGATTGTGGGAAGGATTTGAACGAGGGAAAATTAGGTTACGTTTCCATAAGGTCACAAGGTATCCACGAGGTGAAATTGAGTTATTAACTAAACAAACTATAATTCAATCAATGCCTCTTAACTACCATAATATTAACTAGTTCTCCCTCATGAATATTCTGACGAAGTTTCCAACAAAGCCAACTTCGTACTTGCCTTCGATTTTTTAATCATAATGCAATGTCACCAAATTACTCATAAGTTGTAAAGGTAATTCAACGACAACCTTTAGGTTCGTTACCGTAACGGCCATTTTTATAATATATATCTGTAAACGGAGGAAGCTATTGACTACTGACTATTGCATTGTAAGTAACGCGGCAACACCGATGAAATATTTTTCCAATAAAATGTATTAAACTCTGGCCAATAGCTTTATCTCCCAGAAAAAATTATTAATTTTATCTACTCGTCTATTAAATCGCCCGCCGCGGCGGTCTTTTTGTCTGACTTCCATCCACTCCCATAAATTCGACGTTAGTTATCTGGTGTGTGGGATTGATTCGACGTAAATGCATTGGATCCCAGGGTCTGTGGACGAAGGGTAACTCCGAAGATTTATCGAACGAGTTAAGATGCCCTTGAGTCTAACTGCGAGACTAATGTATTTAATCAGCTAGCCAAGGGAGTTAGTTGTGCGAGCTAATTGTATTAGGCGTAAAGAGAACGAGGATGGTTAATCTGGAAGGAGAATTATTTTACACCCATCCCTTGGAAATGAACTGATATGGTAAGATGTTTTAATTTGAGAAATTTCTCTTAGTTCGTAGTACGGTCAAGGGAGCTAGCGCAGCGAAAATGTCCCATACAAAATTACCACATTCCTTCTCGTTAAGTTCTTTCTTTGATCCTTAAAATCCTCCCACACTTCAAGTCTCTCCGCTTATTCCAAGGAACGGAGCGTGAGGGAGGATAAGGGAACGGAGCACTTATAACTCTTGAAAGATCTATCAAAAGGAAAAAAATCTCTTCCCATACCCATTACTGACCTATGAAAAAAGACTAACATGAGTTGAATCGATCGCCCATATGACGCCGTGCTGAAAAGACACCAGTATGTTTGGGGCGAGCCATATACGAAAATTGAATTCAACACACTGGACTGCTTAGTCTATTGGATTTTAGTGCCAAATGGCGCAATTAGATGATCAATTAAAATGTGACACAAGAGCAAAAGATCTACATAAAACAGACAGAGCTTTATTTTGCGTATAATACGTCTTCCCTTTCAGGTAAATAGGCACCTAGACAAGAAAATCAAGCGTTTCGATGTCACATAGCGTTTAAAACCACAATAACTTCTCATCCATGAAAGATACACCAGCCGGCCCAGGTGGCGGCGACGCGTATAGTCCTAGCTTGCTAATCCTGGGGTCGCGGGTTCGAGTCCCGCCTGGGTGGGTTTTTCTCCACCCAGGGGGCCTGTGTTTGAAACCGTCGGGATTATCTCTAATAGATAATGAGAAGTCAGCAGATAATTAGAGTCACGGCGTATAAACACGAATGCTTCGCAAATTTGGTGAGTTAAAACCTCTGATTGCAACCTCATTCTTTGTTTACACTTATGTTATATCACAACTGGGGGCTCTTTAGTTGGAATTAGAGTTAATCCCGACGGTTTCAAGCACAACCCCCCTGGGCATGAATGTTAGTGAAGCTCTGTTGGTTCAGACCCTGGGAAACCTGATGACAGGCAAATGCCTATTGGGATCTCAGGGGTATATGGATCAACAGAATAGTCCGGATGCAAAAAAGATAAAAAAATTACCTATAAAACTACAATAACTTCTCATCCATAAAAGATACATGGTTACAAAATATATCATTTGACACATGGAGGGACAAAGGCTATAAACATACTACTGCATTAGCCATTAGGGGCCCATGAGGATAGAATTAAGCGCTAAAAGTGAATACATTATGTATTGCAGGACTTCAATTCTTCAAAGGAAGAAGAGAATACTGAAAGAACAGTCGTTGAAATTATCTCATAGTGTCATCTATATAGAGAACGATAATAGCAATAATATTGCTCTGAAGACAGGATAATCTCATGTAATATGTAAAAGTTGTCTTTATACGAAATTTCGCGATATGGGAGTGCTAAACGTGTTCAAAAGTATCGCAAACGCATATAGGATAGAGAAACAGATCATGGCAAATCCAAGAACTCATTTTATACTCAATCATTTTCTTTCATAGCACATTAGCACCCTTACAGCAAGTGTGACGTGTATTCTACGCCATAAATGTTTACGGCCAAGGCTTTAACACAGCACCTGCCAATTTCTTTTGACACTTTCTGGCACTCAGAAAAAATTTTCTCACTCCGAGCATGAATAGTAACAGAATTCCAGGTATGTTGGTAGTAAATAGGCTATCTTTCTATCAGTCACACATTGCAAGATGTTTCATGGAATAGGGGTATTTTCGCCTGTTTATACAAACTGACAGCGAAGTCTGAGACAGTAGGACATGAACGAATCATGCTGGGGAAGTCAGTTCGAAAAAATTACTCGTAAAGAATTTCTTTCTGGCAGTAATTCTGTAACCTCGATTAAAAAAATTACACAAACGATTTAATAATCTTCCAACATGACCATCTAAAGTTTTCTCTCGATAAGTGGAGAACATCCTATTCATTCCAATACAACTTTGTGCAATGTTATCTTTAGAACGGATTTTACGCACTGAAGTATAGTAATTTTAAGAATCATTTTCTATCCACATTTTTTCGACTAACTTTTTCTTTCACAATCAAGGTTTTATTAAATTATAAAATCTAATTAAAGTCCAAAATGAATCAATGTTGACGATGGTTAATTATTTTTTCATCTGAGTCTACCGGCTTCATTTTATACCAAAGAAATCCTCCACCTTGAAGTAAAATGCGCAAATTACCCATACAGGAAGCTGAGCAAGGATAATTATTCAAATATCTCTTTTAAAGCATATCCTCACCTTTTTTCGCATCCATACCAACACCTTTAAGGAAACAAATTACCGTTACAAAAGCAATCTACAAGTTCAAGGATTTTGTCTATCCTAAGTGGTTTCGACAGAACTTTTTAAAATCGGTCGTTAATGGCAAGGGTAACTACTGCAGAAGACTCGCTTAAAAGCAGCCCGCACAACTCGCTTTAATATACATTAAATCTCTGGGAGCCTTTGGGGATTATAACATGTTTAAAATACGAGACAGACAGTAGTTGATAAAAAAGGCAATAAATTATACCAATCAGTGAATAAATTAGTGCGGAAAATACGATTCTACTTCGCAAACAACATGCTAATTGCGTCGTTATAACCAATTCATGGTGACGAAAAATAACAGATGGAAATCATGCGGGAAAATAGAAGCCCTCAAGTGAGTTCTCGAAATCGTCCAGCAACACAATCATTCCATGTAAATTAGCCATCCCTAAGACATACATTGATTTTTCATGTTCCCCAGATGGATTTTTCATATTATTCATCTTTGCAAATGCCTCGCACGGGTTGTATTTTCCCGACAAATGGACGGTTCACTCACGGATAGGATATCGAAAGCGTTCCATATTCATACATTCAAAGAAGATTCACATCAACTGGTGCGGATACGGTTTTTTTGGGATCCAGGTTGAGTTATGCAAAGCTAACAACTGTTCTCACCCACATTAAAATAACGAACGTATTCTCCTGGAGACGCGGGATGTAGCTGAGCAGTGACAGGCCAAAAAATTTGGTGAAACATCTCAGGGATTGATCCTTTCTGATCAGAACATCTTGTTCGCGCAAAAACACGATGACACTAGTACTTCCATGAAAAAACCATGGCATTTCCATTGTTAGGGTACATACCAAGCTATACATTTTTTACTTTTTTCATACTTATATTTAATTGGGGAAAAAACTAAGTTAAGAATTAATTATTTCTTCCAGCTATTCCAACATGTATGTCGTCTTGTAGCTCGTTAAATCACCTATCATTAGTGACTGCGAAGCAATACACTCGGAGGCTTAATCTATGCTTAATAAATTGATACACTTCAAGATGGCTTCACTCGGTCAAAGGAACCATTTAGCTACTTTATTGCAGAATTTGGAAACTACTAAAAGCAGCTTCGTAATGGACCGGGCAGGCAATCCAAAGGTCGTGACTTCGAATCCTGATTGGGGCACGGATGTTGTGTTTGCCCTCAGGTTTTAAGTTTAGGTTAAGCAATGCATTAAACACCTGAGCAATTTGAGCCCCAAAATCCCGAACTCAACCACTTACATTGATGTTACTCTCACTTTATAGTGAAACACCTCAACGGCATTGCATCTGCATCTAGATTATTCCCCGGCAAAGCACAGAAATGGTGTGCGGCAGGGGTTTAACTATCATCAGGTATGTATTATAAACCAGAGAGAATAAGTTTACACTTACTACCATGCTGGCATTCAAATAATACTACTCCGTGCACAGACTACTTACATGCAACTGAGGGGCACAATGTTACCACCCCGAGGAAAATATAAGGTATGCTCTTAAGAGACAGGTAAATTTGAGCTATAAATGACACTAATTTGTTGGCTTGAACATTACCAAATCTCCATACGTTTCTCATTCAGATCTCGGCCTCACGAAGCAGAACTGGCATCTTTTTCTTTCACTCTCGTTCAACTACAACGGCATTTCAGATGGAAATCAGTCCCAACTCTTTGTTCGTGTGCTTTTATAAAAATGATCCCGAACCATAAAGCGTGATTCACCGCTCGTCCGAACGTCTCTTCGAAAACAGATGAGCGTGGCTCCGCGCACGCTTGAACAGAGTCCGTTTCTCACGAGGCAATCTGGGCATCGAAATCCCCCTCGCGAACCCATTACACGCCATTAGGCGAGCAAGTTTCCGCCGATTCATCCCTTAATGAAGCGTGTAAACGAATTTTCCTCTCGATCCAGACCCTTTAGACTTCGTCTTTACGCAAGATATACGTGGAGCGCAGAGAGAGTAGCTCTAAATTCCCGGACCGACGTCGTAACGGATCTCGAGAGAAGGACAAAAAAAAGAAGTGCTGAGGCGTCGAATGAAAGCCTCGTTCCCTCAGAGAGTTCGGATAAACAAAAAATTGAACTAGTGACCGCAAAGCATGCGGTGAATCACTTCCGTTCATGTCCGACCATCCAGCGCCCTTCATCTCCTTTCCGACTAGCCTCCATCGGCGTGACAGGACATATGGCCCTTGAAATTTGAAATCGGGTATGAGGAAGTCTATGGCATCGGTGGAGAAATAGTGTTCAAAATTCCGTACACCAAGATCAGTATCCCGTTCCAAAATAGCAATGGGGGTGTTTATTCGGAACCGAAATCGCAATTTTGTGCACGAAAAGAATTTTAGTGAAATAATTAATCTTCTAACCACAACCATTCATTCATAAATCAAAAATTAAAATAAGCAAAAGGTGAAGCCCACCGAAAAAGCTGCTGTGATAACATTGGCGTCATTTTCCTCATGTCCTTGACTGCTATTAGGGTAAGGGAAGGGAGTGGAGGGGGGTTCTCGGAAGGTCTGCTCGCACAGATGCCGTCGCAACTGCTCCTATTGGCAGAGTCAGCTGTGTCTCCGTTATTGCGATAAGGCGAAATAGCTTCGCGGGCTCAGTTGTGATTGGGCGAAGTCAATGACGTCAGAGATAACACCAATCCCACTTTTCCGAAAGGGTTAAAAACATCAGTTTTTTGCCACTTATAACTCGAGAAATAATTGACGGATCAAAAAACGGAAAAATACGGGTCCTTTTATTTTACAAACTCTATCATATTCGTCAATTAAAAAAATATGGTAAACGACCCCATTGAAGGCACTAACAACTTTTCGACACTCGGAAACGATAAATATATTCCTTTTATAAGCGAGAAACGTTCTCGGTGCTGAGCTTAAAGCCACCGAGTGCGTCCACTGAGTTACGGATGGTGGGTGAACCTCTAGATGTAGAAGTTTGCTGCGAAATAAGCGTGTTTATTCGTCGAATAAGCAGTCGTGGACAAAAAGTGACGGCACTCCGAGGTGGTATTGGTCTATCATTGGGTAAGATAGGCCTTTAAATGATACAGAAAAAAGTTAATAAAGATGCCGTGACTTGGCGACGGGAGGCCGCCAACAATTATGCATTTCATCACCCGGAAGTGAGGGCAGTAGCGCTTCTTCATATGAGTGAAGGTGGAGACCACAGTGGTACAGCGACATTATTTCACTACAGACGTGGTAACATTTACTTTGACGGCTGTAATACTGCGGTGTGGAAGGCAAGGGGAAACCACCACATTATTATCCCGAAGAGTTGCAGCTGCTCCACTCTTTTTATCAACACGTGATGGGACTACCTCTTTGACCGATAGAAGAATCGAGTGGAGGGCTGCGGCGCACCAATCCCAGGATTGTTGACCGATGATGATGAAGAGAAAAACAACAATTATTGAAATTAACAAGAGCATCAACTCAATAAATCCCATGGATTATCGTCCATTTAGGCGCAGTAATCATCATCAGTATATCGATCCTAATCCTCGTGGGGCTTTTCCTTCAATTTTCTCCTCCAGTATCTCATTTACAAATCCATTGGATCTCAAGGTGCACCCACCAATCTATCGTGTTTTTCTTTTCTGTATGGTGCTCCGTAGAATCCTTTCTTCTTTATATCTTCCGTATACTTCCTCATTGTAAGCGCAGCAACGGAACACTGAATATATATGATTTCACACAAAATTGGAAAGAAATAGAACCATTTCCAAGAAATTATTAAACAAAAGAGGTCTAAATCAGCACACCTCTCTTCACGGTGTTTAATTATTCCGGGCCGGTATGTTACGTAATTCAAATATTTGAATACTAATCATAATGACGATACTCAAGCTTATGATTTGAATAAAACGAAAGGTAATCGTAATTTATCAATTTTTAATACTACTCCTATCGTGTACTCCTTATTTGAATTCCTGCCCGAAGAATAATATCCCCCGTGCGCGATCGAATTTTTAATCATTTTGATTATTAATATCAACAAACCATGCCGTCTTAAACTGAGTGACAGAAAGAAAACTCGCGTCAATATAATTGCTGATTTAATAATAGGTTCCCATCATGTTTTCCTAGAACCTCAATGGCATTTTAATTTATGGCGGGCGTGTGACGACAGGGAATCGAGATGAAAGGGCCTTCAGTACGCCCGAAATAGCGCTCGATATGCCATCCACGGCTGCTGCGTACCCCTGAACCACTCTCCCGCGACCAAAAAAAAGGTCTGGAAAGGCCCGAAGGATGTCGAAAATTACGTCCTGGAGAACTGTTCTCCCCATGGAGAACCGATGCTCAACTGTGCGAGAAAGAGGCGAAGCAATTTGGGACGTTAAGTTAACATTATTGCCTCCGTCTTTCCTCCTTCCGCTCAAAAAAAGCCTGAAATCATATTCCTCCGCTGAAGGCTCGCAAAATTGCGTATTTTGGAGACAAAGATCACCAGAGGTTCATTTTCGTCGTGAAAGAGGGCTCGGGAACGGGGAGGACTGTATCCATCTCCATCCTTTGCAAATTTTATCACCAGTTTCGCCTCTTTGTTCTTTAAACGAAATTACAAATAACTACGAGTCAGAAGTAATCAAAATCGTGTTCGTGAACAATTAAAAAGGAATGGTGTAGGTCGCTCAGCGTTTTCTAGGAGGAAAGGCTACAAATATACCGGTGGTTTTCGCATGCATTTCTCGACGACGCCTAGTTTGAATTCGACTAGAAAATTGGAACAAATTTCCTTTTTAGTCGATTTGGGAGGACACGGGTTGTCGCTGACAAATTCTAGAGAAATGACGAAGAAAAGATGGAAGACGGAAAATATATTCTGTGGAACAATTCTTGTGAGCCTATTTATTTTTTGGAAGTGAACCTCCATCGCTCTAGTAGTAGCCACTAGTCTAATTTTTAATCTTATAGAATTTTAGATACCTTAGTTGGCTAGTGAAAATGGAAAATTTCTACTGCCTGATGAATTCATAATTACTTGCAGTCATAAACTCACTTGAATCATTATCATTATTCTAATCGTGCTCTACCAATTAAGGTAGGTTTACATGGACATTGAAAAAATGTAAATACTTCTAAACGTTCTATCCTGCAGAAGGGCGATCACGATAAGAGAACTCTTCCCTTTGTTTAAACCAGGCACCTTTATATTTACTGTACCCATCCTTAAAACATGCTGAGAATCTCATACTTTCTTCTTCCGGGAAAGTAATTTAAGTATATAGAAACCTTAAGCTGAACCTGCACATTATTGGACACCCCAGCTTCATGGATAATATAGCAAACATAACGTAAAGCATATTAGGTACTTGTTGCAGTGTTTTGTTCCTTTTTTCACATAACTCGAAATGTGTTACATGGTCTGGGCTTTTTTTGGAGGACATATTTCTTATATGTAGTCGGTACATACATGCCCTCTGCCTCAAAATAAAAAAACCCTCATTGCACATTCAAAATTCGTGACTATTATTTTTTTTTTTTAATTCTCCACTACCACCGAAAACAGCACCTATGGCCTTTTACATCGGGGTATTTAACAATCGACAACGGACAATCACACACATCCATGTCCTGAGTGGTGAAAAAACCCACTCAGGCGGCATTCGAACCCGCTACCCTCAGGTTAGCAGGCGAGGACTTAACCACGCCGCCACCGAGGCCGACAATTTTTTTTTCCGGGCCGATCCGGACAGGCCGATTTTCCCTCGGATAGGCCAATGTATCGTGGAATCTACCATCTTAATGTTCCATAATATTACCTCATAAATATCAATTAAATGAATTAGATTACAACAGTGATGAACGCATGTAATTCTACAATATCACGCGTCAATTATATCACACCGTATCACCAAAATAAATGAGAGCGTAAGAGCAGGAATATCTTCCTCAAACTAAGAATATCCTGTTAACGTTATAGAGTAAACATGTCAGCCCTTCCGTTTGGTGAGGGCCTTCCCCTTTTCCACAAAAATGTTTCCTCTCTTCGAAACGATATTCGGCTATATATGGATTAATTGCGCTTATTTTCGCCTTACTATCAATAGCCACTTTTCAGAAACAGTAAACACCGATCCACTTCCGCTCCCTAAATACAACGATCATTTGCCAGCTGCTACAGTGGGCATGATAACTAATTTTTGAAAAAAATAAACAATTTGGGATTCGGTTGTAGTTAAAAATAATGAGCACTTTCGCTTTCCATTTCATTAATTGGTAAGCCCATCTGATGGAGCATTTTTAATATAAAGCCACTAAAATACTCCTCTTGTTACACATCGGTTCCTTGAAAATTTTCTAAGCGAATATCATAAAAATGTGCCAGATTTACTGATAACTGTCGTCCGAAAGCATTATCAAAGCAAATATTCAGATCAACACCTCGGCAAAAAAATTATTTTTCCCAAAATCCTTACTTAACTAAAGCATTTGTCATCAAAATTATGAATAAACGTGAGCTGTTTAATGCCGACTACACTTGGTTACCAACCAAGGTAATTATTTCGATTCTGTTAACTTTAGTGATTTTTATTAGAATCAGAGTTCTTACTTTGATTCCGCAGTTATAACAATCTAAGTTCAGAACTCTGTTCGTCGAACAGGGCGCTAATCCGTGGGCTCACTTTGCGCTTATCGTATAGAGTACATTATTGTTACACAGTGTTTTTAATCCAACTTGCTTCTCTGACAATCCAGTCCCAACCCCACACTGTTTTTAAGTCGACGTGTCTATAATGCGGCAATGACATTAAAATACCACTGAAGAAAAAGGCGAGACTAATATACTATCACATATTATTATCCAATTCAGAATACTGGGCCGAAACAATTGAAAAGTTCATTTACACTACCTGATCAATATTATTATTTCTTGAAGTGGAAGTCCTCTAGGAATCTGCAAACTATTATCATCAAGGATATTAAAACGCTGTGAAGAATGAATGTCAATAGGAAATGTCCTAAACGTGTAATCGGATCACAAAATTTACCAATCAAACACAGGAGGATAATTTAGCCCCACCGAGGATAATTTAACAAATGAGGGGAAGGTCCCGCGAGGAAGAACAAGGGAAAAATATTTCGGACAAATAAAAAAGGACGTGAAAGAGAAAACATACTAGGGCGTGAGGAAATTAACACTGAATAGGGCAGAATGGAGGGCTGCAGTAAACCAATCCTAGGATTGAAATACTGATGATGATGAATTTAGCCCCAGCAGAAAACTAACTTGCTAATATTGATAAAGTACACGGGAAGGAAAATAAACTTGATGCTAGTAAGTTGACGGGGAGGATTCGGGAAAAAGGATCTCTGGAGCAGTAATAATTTATGAGCGCACGAATTTAAATACCACCTGTGGTATGAATATAGGTAAAAATTATAAATCCATTTTGTACCAGCATAACTACCTACGCACCATCGTTTGTAATGAGTGCACTTCCTTGAGAATGAAGCAAAAGAGTTGGAACCGGCCAGGATTATTAAAATTGCATGGAATACAAAATACTTGAATCTTTACTAAATGTCTTTGAACGTCTGTACATATGTACCAAATTCCACACTAAATACTGGCAATCCATTCATGCTATACGGACCATCACACAAGGGAGGATTACAGGAAACTGTAAACTTTCGAAAAATATCTGCAAAACGAAATGATTACGGAACGACTCGATCACTTCCACTCGAATTGACTCTTTTGAGCTCGAGGATGTTGAACGAAAGAACCTTAAGTTGGTCTGTTTTGTTAGGGATACGATTGCCGAGGATTAATCGCAGACGTCCAGCCGACCAACATTCCGAATGGATTGCATTTTTTAACTTGGGATATGGCCAGAATTTTCTCTCTTTGTTTTCATCGCCAACTTGAAGCATTGAGTATCTACCACCCAAAGATTCCTATTGATCTTCGGATATTTTAGTTCCACCAAACGAGGCAAATGAGGCAGCTTTCCAATGAATCCATTCATTTAACTGGGGAACTGAGCGAGTTCACTGGATTGGTTCCACTCGCTGAGTCGTTTTCAATACGTATCCCTACTCATTTGATACATTTTACCAATTTTTAACTCTTCCAATGAAAACATTGATTGCATGGGATGAAAAAATGAGGAAATCGTACATCATTACGATGCTATTCACCCCGTGGACTCGGTATCTTGCCGCATTTCCGATCCCAATTTTTAATTGCATTCATTTCACTTGACGAGCGGACTGAGGAAAAAATGTGAAATACTTGAAATCTGATCGCTAATTAAACCTTCAACCTAAAATATTGCACGATAAAAATAGTTTCTATAACATCAAAAAAAACAAATTAATAGCAAACAAAAAAATGTGAATATAATTTCCAAGAATATAGATAAATATGAATTGATAAAACATAAGTCTAAAGGTAGAAGTTTAACATTTTTTATCTTTGACCCTATACCTTTAGAACGTCACTGCGGTTTATTATTTCAATCAACAATATATAAATCATCATTAAACAAACAAAAAGGGATTAAAACCCATTGGCCCCATTGTTTTCACACAATCCTTCTAAGTATGTGAAAATTTCAAGCTAGAATACTAGTATCGCATATCGATACCACGGTTCCCAGACGTTATTCAGGAACAACTTATCACCGTAAAGCCTCCGAAATGTCGAGACTCTGAAATCATAGCGTCCCAAAAGCTCATTATAGCAGAAACGGCGGGATTTTTCTACGATGTAACGTAAAAAATTCCATAGCTGTCGATGACTATTTATACCGAGATATTCCTGGATAAGGACTATAGAAATCGATTTTGAAACTTTTGGAATGATAGGTCCCGTTAATAAGTGGCTGAAAGAAAAGAGGCTGAAATTACGTCAAACATGATGTTAAGATCGTTTTTACATCAAAAGCAAGAAATGCAAGGATTAGGAAACGGAGAAAATTAGCAAAATAAAATTCTCGATTCAAGTTTTTAACTTAATAAAAAATTCATTACACATGAATGTAAGCAAAGCTATTACCATGAGTGTTCCAAAAAGGCACTTGAAAAATATTGTTCAATACTCCAATATTGCTATAAATGAGAGTAAATATGGATAGATACATAAACGTCTTCATTAAGGCAACATAGAGACTGGATTTCTTCCTTCATCTGAACCCTCAACAATACATAAACGTAACAAACATGATACACATTGATATATTGATATTGAGTTTATTTAACCTGGGGTGGGTAAAGCCATCTGGCCCCCTCTCCCCCCGCCCTGGGGCGGCCAGATTTGAAGTATATACTTGAGAAGTTACTATATGAAAATTGAATATAAACAATGCACAATGAGAATTACAAAAATACGAGTAAAAATTTGCACAATTGTGAGAAAACGTGAGGATTTGGGCTGATGTCCATCTCAAAAAAACCAACCAGGGAAATACCAACACATGAAGGGGGCGTGGAAAACCTGCGAAAACCCTCTGAGGGAAGTCTTATGTGATCCATGATAAAAATAATATAAATGTATAATAAAGACCAAAAATCAAATTTGTAAGCGTTTCGTTTAGACACAAAGATTATTTAATTGTATTTGACATAATATGGAGTGTCTAACTTGCCACCCTGCAAGCATGTTATGGTGTTACTTGTCACTCTACTGTGTTTAGAGAAGTATCTTATGCAGTGACACATTAAAGTTGGTTAATGGTGGAGACATCCGAGAAGTATTGTCAAGACTGTTCCACTCGCGGCAAGTGGTTTCAGTAAAATATGTACTGAATTGAGGCGCTCGGGGCTAGATAATGGTAAGCCACACACTGAAAAATTTTGAGATCTGTACGCCTTTCTTATATGCTAGACGATGGGAAGCCACTGGCGGAGTATTATTTGAAGAAACCAAGAGATGGCAGCACACACCTTGGTTTCATGTATTGAACCAAGACACAACACCTAATTTAGGGAATTTTTCGAGCCTTCAGATGTCACTCCTGTTAAATTTCCTAAATGTGGCTTACCATTATCTAGCCCCGAGCGCCTCAACTAGTTGTCATAAATGTATTCCCTAGAGAAAACACTCATTTAAATTAAACAAACGCTCTTTAAATTACGAAGTAACTAGTTAATCTCTTTCAGATAATACTGCATAATTCTTACAGAGTAGAACAATAACACGTGCTTATATTATCAAACGAGCTCTCTCAGAACAATATCATCACGACATAGGTAGATTGGGAACCTTGTTACAGCAGCATGTTTATCCCGCGAATGAAATAACTTCTTAAGTTGAAGAAAGAGACTTTATAGTTATCCATTAATACATATCATTAACATCTGCGCAAATTAACTATCCGCTCAAATTGTCGAGTTACATGATGCAGAGATTTTCTAAGGTAGCTTTCCGTTAAACTAAAACCGGAGAAAATGTTTAGGTCATATTTTGCTCATGATTAAATGGGTCATTGCATAATGGATGCCTTGGAAACTTTTTCAATCCCGCAGCAATTTACAATTGGAGCATGCTCATTTATGACAAGGTTGAAAGCACTCGAAATGCAGTGTGACAGAAAAATAACTGAGCGAAGCGAATGAATACGCAAAGAATTCAAAGCAGAGTGGGAGAAAAGAGAAGTTTGAAGAAAACATTAACTAGAAGATGGGACAACCTATCGGTCAAATCTTGAGACAAGATGATATGACGAAGACAATCGTGAAGCGAAAACTGAACGAAGTAATGGCAAAGAAAGGCCATATATGAGGTAAATAGAGGATGTAGTGAAGAATATAAAATAGTATAATTACGTGAATATGAATAGGTTAGCTGATACAAGAATGGGGGCGTTAACTCGGAACCGAAATCGCAATTTCGTACACGAAATCGTTAGATGGAAACGAGAAAAGAATTTTAACCACATCTTCTAACCACAACCATTCACTAATAAATCAAAAATTAAAATAAGCAAAAGGTGACGCCCACCGAAAAAGCTGCTGTGATAACATTGACGTCATTTTCCTCCCGTCCTTGACTGCTTTTCGAGGAAGGGAAGGGAGTGGAGGGTTTCTCGGAAGGTCTTCTCGCACAGTTCCTGTCGCAATCACTCCTATTGGCAGAGTCAGCTGTGTCCCACCCTTTGCGATAAAGCGAAGTAGCTTCGCGGGCTCAGTTTAGATTGGACGAAGTCAATGACGTCAGAGGTTGCACCACGCCCACTTTTCCGAAAGGGTTAAAAACATCGGTTTTTCGCTGCTAGTTACTCGAGAAATATTTGACGGATCAAAAAACGGAAAAATACGGGTCTTTTTATTTTACAAACTCCATCAGATTCGTCAATAAAAAAATATGGTAAACGGCCCCATAGAGTGGAGAGACTGCATCAAATCAATTTTAGGTTTGACGGCTAGTGATGATGATATCTGAATGACAACTGTGAATATATTTCTCTTATTCTCTTTTTTATAAGGACTAGCTTCAACTGGTGGAATCAATAAGCTGTACATACAGTAGGCACATACAATCGGTTTCTCTGCCGACACAAAGCTCCAGAAGCAAATATACCCACAAACAATCGGGCTCGGTGGTCCCTCCCGGGCCGCGTTTGCGCGAACCTGGGATGAGCCGAGGTCCCTCCCCGCCCTGCGGGGGAGCGGAGAGAAGAGAGTATGGGCGCGGCGACCGCCCCCGCCAGCCGCACCTAAACCCCTCCCCGGAGCGAATGAATTCTCACTGATGTGGGTTCCAGGGAACCGCGACTTGGGGCGAAGCCTTCTCCCTTTTAGTGGCGCTCGAAAAGCGGTGAGGCCACTACTAATCCCTCTCAAATGTAGATGAACTGTAAATCTAAAGCCACATAGCGATTAATCGAATGCGGTACGCGATACCGACGAGATAACGCGATGCGATGCGGAGAAGGCAGTCAATCTGATATTTCGTTATTCGATGTTACGAAAATGCAGTCGAAATCACGCCATAGTTAACTAACCTTTGTGAACCGAAAATAATGGATGATTTTAGGGCTAGCATTATTAGTATTATACCAAACAGAGACAGCTTGAATATTATATAAAAACACTCAATACTGCCAAGTTTCCTCCATAAACACCTGTTTTCACGAAACATTTCAAAATTAATAACGGAATACATCCTTACGACATGCTGCCTAGTATCTACATTTTCCACCACATACTTCCCCCATCACTTGTCCTATTTTTCGCAATTATAGACTTATGATCGCGGAACTTAACAAAATATTGCATACATTTGAAAAACTGAGTATGCCCAACTACGGAAGCTAATCCTGTTGACTTGATTATGACACAAATAATAGTGACTGGCCTCCAGAAATTAGCGAAGAAAACATTCCAGCTACAAGTTTTCTATTTTTTGGCAGTTCATTAAATACTATCGGTTAAAAGTAGTGAGCTACCTTTAGCGTTACCTTGAGCGCTACATTAGAGCGATACAATAGCTGGCAATGATCAGCACATTGCCATACCGATACTTTCCTTAAGTAAACATGAATACTGTGCAGAAACGGAGTATCAATATTCTTCGCCGTTGTGCAGAGGTGCACGATATTATACATCTTGATTCGGGTGATAGATGTCGGCATCCGAATCCGACGATTATCATCGATACCTTGATACTGGGAATAATTATCTTTGGGACGATATTTTCAATAAGTACACTTCAAATATTGTACATTTCAATATCTCTAATGTGACCTACATTGCTCAAAATACCCGAAAAAGCTCGAAATATTGATGTATAGTGACCTCTTCAATTGCATACATAAGGGGGTCAGGTTGATGCAGTGGGTACTGGTCTCCCACAGAGACGGGTACGACTACCGGCAGTGGAAAATAAGTTTCATTGGTAAACCGACCCCAACTTGAGCATTTTGTTGAGAGTATTCGAGTACATTACTCCGTCCGTCGGATGGGACGTTAAACCGTGTTCCCCTTGGCGCCTTCCGTTAAGAGCAGGCTAATACCGACGCCGAGTTTCTCTCCACCGTTCCTCCTTGCCATTTAATTCCCATTCTTATACGTTTCTACATCTACAACTTCATCTACATAACACCCTGCAAACACCCCATGCCACACCCCCTTATGGTGATAAGGGAGTGTGGAATGGGGTGGGGAATTTTGCGATCATGGTCTAGTATTCCATAATAAGTTGGGGTTCGCAAAATTTTGTTTAACGTCATCAGTGAAAATATTAGCTTGGAATTTCTTTAAGAGATTAAGTCTAGATTTCAACCTTCGATCTGACAATGATGGCCATTTCAATTCATTTAATATACTGGTTACGCTAATATAGTTGCCGTACCGTATAGTTTCCTCCCAGTCTGAAGCGCCTATTAGAGCGGGTACAGACTTGAAAACACACGAGATGAGATTCTGTATCGAGGGCCGCCGGTATTGAAAACTATATCGCTCCACCCCCACAGGCCAGCAAATCCCGAAACGACACTTCGCCCCATTGACGCGGCTCCTGCTGCCTCCGGGGCTGCCCCCTCGCCCCGTTCCACCGCCCAGGCGGTGAGGACAGTAAGAGTAAGTGACTTAATTGAAAGCAAAAAATCGATCCGACCTCGTTATACATTTTTTCTATGCTAAGCAATAATCAGTCAAGTTATAAAATCCGTAACAAATTTAACACAAGACCGCAATTGAGCTTTTTTAGAAGTACTGGACAGTGGTGCCAGATTTTTCGACCCTCAACCCGCCACCAGATCGCCCTAAACCCGCCCGACCCGCCCAATCCCTCTCTTTCTTCGCCGCACGCCAAGATTCAAACAAAATTCAATATATAACGACCAGGTGGTTTAATTTCGATATAAAAATGAATATATAATATGCTAAAAATTTCAATTCCTATTTATTTTGTCGCATCAAAGGAACAAATAGTAATAAGGTAACATTTAAGAAATATTACGAGCAAAATTACTATTGTTCCTACTATTGTTAACGGTTGAAACTATTTTTTATTCTAATGTTTTCGTGATTTCTACGGTATCTTTCGGTAAAAAATAGGGAAAATAGGGATATTTTTACGTTACGCCCGATTTCCGGGGAGAATGGCCCAACCAGCCTAAGTTGGCGGGAACTCGCCAAATTAAATTTTTACCCGCCAGCAGAGCCCCTCAACCCGCCCAATCTGGCATCACTGGTACTGGAGCGTGATATTTTACCATAATAGCCTTCAAATACCACTATACCTGGAAATGAAATCATCTTCCTCTTTGATGTTTCATTAGCGGCGAAGAAGCTCCGAAATAAATGCTTGATTCGCGCGCGCTAGAAGTGCACGTCAAAATAGACCATGTTTGCGGGTTTGCTGTTGCTGTATGTATGATAGGAATTAATATATATCTCCAGATTTTATTGCTCCTGACATTATACTAGTAGTTAAAAAAATGTTAACTCTTTCCGGCTATATTGAAATTTGGAGTTTTGGCGAGCCAAAACGGATTTTGCTCCACTGTGCGCCTCCAAGGTAAAGGGCAGTCGGGAGCCCAGTCGGTGGTGGCTCAGAGAGGCGCGCTTTGCCGAGCGCGGGCGAAGTCGACCGCTGCGGCGTCAGGGCCAACCAGTTATTGAGTGAGCAGGCCCCCCCCCTTCGCGACCCCAGGACCCTCGGGGCACCAAAGCGGGCACCACGGCACCAACTGATGGAGGCAATTAACGCACTCTTCCTGGGACAATGTACTCAAAACGGCTCACATCGAGGTTGTTCCAACAATAAATGAAAGTTGTTCTGTTATATTTATAAATTTCTTGCTCAAACAAGGAAAATATGGTCAACCTTTCTCCATCAATAAAATCAGAACCGAATTCTGATTTTGCCGCGGCCATCCTGAAGGCAATTTTACCTATTTATATACAAACAATAACTATGCCCATTATAAAAAAAACTCGAAGAAAAAATTTTCTAAGCATTTAATCACTTGGAAATTTTATTTTACTTACAACCAAAAACTTTGTGTATAGAGACCGCTATATCACACGCGCCTACAATATAATGAACGATACCTAAGATATACCTAAGTACCCAAGGCTATTTCTTTACACGCTTAGCCATTAGCATGATTTTTTTAAAGCGAACCTTTTTCCTGGCCTCTTAATATACACGTTAATTAAGAATTATAATAAAGCGAAGAAATCGGGGGGGTTTCAAACAGGATTAAGCAGTATTTTCACGATCGCGCGAGACGGCATATATTCCATCATCGATTCACGGCTCATTACCGTAGATAATTACTTCACCACAGCCGCGAAAGAAATCGTTTACCTTGGTGATCAAATGAAACATCACTGTCTACCGTTCACTGGCTAGGCACAGAGGTAATTATAATCACATCGCTTACTCACGGTCATCATAATCCTTCCATAACATCCTTGTTTCCAGTAATCCCATGTGGCCTCAACAAACATTACTTCGGTTGAGTGAATCATTACGTCATCGCATATGGATTTTAACTTCCCCATCCCCAGTGATTAGCCCGGCCAGCCTTTCATCTCCATTCCCCAGAGGACTTTTCGTTTAACTCGTAAACACAAAACAAAGCACACCCAAAGACGCGGGCAATAGAAAGTCAACAGACAATCCACCTCACAAATCTGCGTCATATAAGCACATCCGCACTGTTGATTGGCCACGAATATCTTCGATATGCATACTTTTTTATCAAACACCCAAATTGGTTCCCACGGCAACTTTGTGATTATTGACCTTAGGGCTAGAGGTAAGAAAGTAGCCTGTTCGGTGGATGAATGGCGCCTTTAAAAGAATCCCTGCGTTCCAAACTCGTGAAAGCCTGAGTCAATCAAGCTTGATTTTTCGGGGTACGACTTATTCCTGTGGCAGTGGAAAAAGAAACGCCATCAACACAACCTGCACATGCTACAGTTTTTCTTCTAATTTACAAGTAGTTTTCCGGTTCGGTTTGAATATACTGAATCGTTGAGGGCTAATTTTAATTAATAACAATAAAAATTCTTTTGCATAACATACTTTAAAAATATTTTTCAGAAATTTAGACCGAGTTATGATTACCTCCGGTGTCTCTCAGAGTAGCGTTCCTCTTCCCCAAAATTATTCCTTGCTCACTGATATGAACGATAACAGGTGTAGATTGACAAGCAGAATTTCGCTATTTTCAGGCTAAAAAACCAAGATATGGCAACGAAAACAGTTTGCTTAAGTCACCGTTAATAAACATAATTCTTGGTGTGAATTATCTAATTAAACGGAACTTCCTCAAATTAAATCTAAAATTATGTTGATAATACAATTCGGGGAAAGATTTCATCGTATCACAATTTTAAAATTGGTAAAAAAGAAATACTAAGCGAAACAAGTGAACTAATATGTCTGCGCTGACGGGAAGCTGTTCCAAGGAAAATTAAATGAGATTAGCTTTAACGAGGCCTCAGATCCAAATAATATTCGGAAACTAAATGAAATACCACGGAAAGCAGTATATTTTCCCGAAGGCTTGAAGTTTGTACGCTAGATCAAAGTTTTTAAATGAATTCCACTCGTACGTAGCCGAGACTCGGACAGATAATAATGCTGCGTGTGAAGAATAGGGTAGTTTCCTTCATCAAAGAAAACAGACTTCATTAATTGCGATTTGTGCCCTGCCATAAATGTATCTAATTTACGCAAAAAGTTTGTATTGAGAAATCCCAGTTTACTAGAGAATTAAATGTTAATTTTAAGGCCATTTGAAAAGGCTCTGAAATGGCGGGGTGCGCTGCCTTCATGCTGACGTAACAGGTAGGTAGTTTACGTTGCGAAGCATAGGAAAATTCGTCTCCTGAACTTACCGTTGTATTTCAGGGCCCCTCAGCTCTAGTGAATATTTATTAGTATTAACCTGTAAAAACTATCAATGTTGGAAAAGAATTCTCAGTTAAGCATGGTATTATTAGTCATTTTATAGGCTCAAGGACGTCCTGCTCGCTGTGTCTTCTGCTACGACGAAGCATGGCGTGAAGGTCGTGCGGCGATAGGCGAACTACATGATATGCTTGTGAAAGGAATACAAACTGATTTTAAATGAATCAACTGCATAAGTAATGTTAAATAAATAAATAAAAGTTAATTATAATTAATTAACGGAATAAATATGCCTCCAATACTTGTTCATAAGCTTTAACGGAGTGCGGCGTCTATTTGGAAGCGCCCGCAGCACTACCTGGTGGCAGGTAGAGGAAATAGTTTGACGTCACACGTAGGATTAACCGGCATGCAATAGTTTGCCGTCGCGTTTTCGCGCCATTGATTTTTTTCACTTTTTAATTAATGAGGAAAAATACTTAACGTCATTTAAAAATCGAACGGCTTAAAACACGTACTCCAGAGGTTATAAACTTTCGATCGAGACAATAAAAAAATAATAGGAAACTACCCTATTCATGAACGTGAGCAATAAAATACCTCGTGAATATTGCAGGGTTGTAAGGTCCCATTTCATAAATTGAACGACCGCGAACTAGCCGCGAGAACCTTAACGGCGTTACCCGCTGAAATTGCACAATATCAAAATTCCACAGAGAAATAATCATTCGCCTTGACCGGGATTCGAACCGAAACGGTACGTACGGTACGGAACTCGAATGGTAGCTTAACTGGTTAAATCACCTGGCCGGAAATCAACGAATCCGGGTTCGAATCCCGGTCAAGGCGAATGATTTTTTCTCTGTGGAATTTCACTATTGTCACATTCCATTCCTACGATGAAAAATTTTCCATACAGTGACGCCAGAGAATGTCAACTGCTTACATGTCAGAAATGAGGTTCAAAGTGAGAGAGAGGTTGACGAAGAGAAAGATTCAAGATTGCATTTTTCCCACCCACATTTACCTACAGCATTAAAAAAGCGCACCTACTAAATTAAATTTATGTCTTTTATCCGACTGCTTCCAAACAATTTTATTCCCCGAGGAACTTGCTTAACGGACGTTGACTTCACACCACCTACCATAACCCTTTACGGATGGTTAACGTAGATGTAGATGAAAACTTCCGGAAGAGTTCATGCGCTTAAAAAATTGCATTGGATGAGGAAGAAAGTCACGCGTACAAGAGTAGCGATGTGATGTCATTCGTGGGCGTGAGCCTACGTCAATATGACCCATGAGAGAATAAATGTCACAGCGAGTATCAGAGGGAGGAGTTGAGTGTCGATGGACCTCGCTCTGCCACCGCTAATGTGAGACTTACCCCGAGAAAAAAATCATAACCTTTGCAACTGCGTGAGCTAAGCTCC
The DNA here is from genome assembly GCA_933228895.1 of Platycnemis pennipes. NCBI lineage: Eukaryota > Metazoa > Arthropoda > Insecta > Odonata > Platycnemididae > Platycnemis > Platycnemis pennipes. Next base: position 89,126,901 of record OW121857.1, read on the forward strand.
AGCGATACAATAAACACCACTGACTGTCGAAACACTTAAAAATGCGCGGCCGGCAGTTAAACGTTCTAACGGTTTTATTTTCTGACTCGGTATGCGCCAGATTTCACTGGGCATGAGTAAAAAAAAATTCTTTATCCTGCAAACATATGGAAATACTCTTCTGTTACTGGATGCATGGACATTTTTCCAGAATAGCAATGTCCAAACGTAAATTAAATGATAATAAAAAAAACTAAGAAATAAAGCGGATGTGACTCAACCCTTTCAATGCTATGAACGTATTAGTTCTCCCAGAAAACGAAAATTTACGGAGATTGTTCCGACCAATTACATTGACAGTATTTTAGAGGTTATATTTTTACAGTTCACGATTAAGTTACACGGCAAAGAAAAAATGTGTTTTATAGTATGTACCTATCTATTTATCAAAATATGCGATTCATGCGGAACCTCAGTTTGTCTATAGAAAGAACCTTTCCCAACCTGAACAACGCACGTCATTTACTTTATATATAATTTTTGCAGAGGCCAGAATACTGCTACCCATTCTGAGGGACAGGGTTCTAGTCTCTACGGTATAAGAGATTTTGCATTGGAAGGAATACTAACTAGGCAATTTTAAAGTACTTCGTGAGGAGCACTTCATGTTAAGAACTCCGCCCGTCAGATTGGACGTATAACTGTGGACTTCTTGGTATGTACGAAATGTGTGTGCATACCAAAATATGTATACCTTAAGGTATGGTATACCAAAGTATGTATACCATACCATGTTGATACAAGCAATGCTGACAGAGTTTTCATCTTTTCTTTCTTTAACCCCTTAAATATTACTGCTCCTATCAATTACAGGCACAGGTACCCAAAACTTTTGATGTACCTCACGACCAATAACAAATATGTCCGTGTAGCTACGCAGAGTAAAAAAAACGTATTTACACGCGAGAAAAATCAGGTTATTTATGAATGAGTCACAGTTTTCAGTATTTCACTTCAAGAGAATACACTCCAAAGACCCACAACTAAATCCCAAGCTTCACCAACATGAATTTCCCTTTTAAATCCTGAAGGGAAGCGGCCCTTGACCTGGCCAGGAGGGAGAGAACATTCAATGAAAAGGTTTTGGAAATTCCCGTGCCATGCTTTGGAGTGGCCATCCAGATGTGTCCAACAATGCGCCCGCGTCTCTGAATGCCCAAGCTCCTTATCTCGTCCTCCTTCGCGGATTTCTACGAAGAAGGAAAGTGGAGAGCGGGGCTTTTTTTAATGCTTGCGTACGGGGGACACCAGAGTTATGGTAGGTAAGCCTGTTAACAGCGTAACCTAGCCGGGGTATGAATTTTTACGTTTGTCAGCATCAACTGCCGATCACCTTACCACATCTTAACGAGCGTAACGTATTACACGCCTGAGAAGCAAGCATTTTCTCCGTCTCCACGCTCAGGTGATTCGTTACGTAGATACCTTGCATGAATTATAAATTATGTCACTCAACTGTTCAGCATAAAAAGGCTCCCAGGCCTCTTCAAAGATCTGGATCTATAAAAAGGCTTGAACGCCTAAAGCTTAGAACTAATGTAATACTGCTAGTAATAGGGTAGTTTTATTCATCAAAGAAAACAATGCATTAATTGCGATTCGTACCCTGTCATAAATTAATTCATTTTACGCAAAAAGTTTGGATTGAGAAATTTCAGTTTACCAGATAAATGTTAATTTTAATACCATTTGAAAAACCAGCACTACCTAGTGGCAGGTAGAGGAAGGAGTGTCACATCACACGTATGATCTACCGGCATGCAATACTTTGCCGTCCCGTTTTCGCGCCGTTGATTTTTTTTAACTTTTCAATTAATGAGGAAAAATACCTAACGTCATTTTAAAATAGAACGGCTTAAAATACGAATTCCAGAGGTTATAAAGTTTCTATCGAGAGAATAAAAAAATAAAAGGTGGCCACCCTACTGCCTGTGAAAAAATGAATTTTGAACCTCTCTGCCCTACAATCATTGTCTTTTATTTCATTGTTATGGTGTAACCTATAACCAGATCGGCTTCAAATTCTCTCACAATATTAAGCCTTAAGCAGCGTTTGCACGTAGCAGTTAACTGCTACGACAGTCGCGAGATGCGCGATGTATCTATATCGCTACTGCTATGATGCGTCTGCACCAACTTCTATGCAGCTTAAAGCCGCTATTTAGGCGTTGCCACAACAAATAAAAAGTTTCATTTCAAAAGTGAATTTCGCTTACATTTTCATTAAAATCATCAAGCAATAAATTCCATTGACGATTATCTTTTGTACCCATTCTTTAAAGAGTAGAATCTCCCTATTTGGGGAGGGATATCCTTGTTATTATATCCAAATTCCGTTGTGAATTGCTTTACGTTGGCGATTGTGTTTGATACATTTCTGCTGGAAAGTAGGCTGGTTTCAACTTTGTTAATAGCTCGAACGTGGATCGATAGTGTTCGACGTGTGTCCAGTATCGACCTGAACTCATATCGCAGTTGCTATTTACACATGCGAGTAGGGCTTAACAGTTGTTAGCAGTTGACTATCATAGCAGTCAACTGCTACGTGTAAACGCGCCTTTACGTTGTAACCTGCGATCGCATGGAGATCCGAAACCCTATATCGACGGGGTACGCAACTATTGTATGCCGACGGGGCGGTAACGAACAATGCTGGACTGTGTACTCTCCACACAGAGCGATCAACTTCAAGTTTTTGAGAGGAAAGGCCTCCTTCCGCCAAACTCTGCAAATTTCGAGGAGCGTATTATTGACCCGACCGTGGAGGCAAACCAGGGGCGCCTAATCTCCTTAGGCGCGCCTGGAGTACAGCATGGTTGTGACGAACACAATGGTCACTACCTCTCCCCACCGACATTCCCCGCCCGCCTCCGCCCGCTACAGCCTCGGCTATTCCGGGAGGCAGTTAAGGCGACAGTTTGCATACCTTTCGGGCCTAGTCACGCGGTTCGCTCTCGAAAACCCCCCTCCTCCCAGTCAAAAATCAGAACCTTGAAAATTGAAACCTATTATGCCTTTCGGGCGCCCAGACTTACTTAGCAAGGAATTCGGGTGTCGCCAGCTACTCCGGCTTTCTTGAGGAATCTTTTCGTCCCCGAAGTAGTCGTGCGGAGCAAAACACTTCTATTTTCCACCCTCAAATCGCGTGGGCAACATAAGCGGATATTTCGAACATATATTATGCCGAGTAGGTAAGCCTTATGTGGATAGAGTAGTCTGCGGTACACCTCAAGTACCTTCTAAACACTACTAACTCAGGCTTGGTTTAAGGCGTAACTTTGTGGAATCTATTAATGGTTAGAATGAAAAAAATTAACCTAATATTTCTGTCGATTTACACAGATACAGTTTTTCGTTCTAACCACTAACTCAAGTTAACTGAATCCTAGAATATCTAAGAGAGCATTAACTCAATCCAAACAAATGACTAAACTACAAATAAAAATTACATTCCTACAAGAATATCCACTTTCCACATAATTTCCACTCTTTTTTAATTAATGCTCTCATAGGCAGTGATTCAGTTAACTTGAGTTAGTGGTTGGAATAAAAAATCTATTAGAGAAATTTCTATCGGATAGCTTTACTGAAGATATTAGGCACATATTAAAAACACCAGCGTATTATGCTAGATTCGAACAGATAAATAAGATTAGAGAGATAGATTGTCGTGCTGATAGATTCAAAATGGCATTTTTCCCCCGTACTACAAGAGAACAGAATAGGCAGCATAGGAAAGGGATAGGTAGGGGAAATATTTTAGAGTAGTCTGTAGTGCATGATGTACGTATTAATCCCTTAAATACTATAGATACTAACAATCTAGTTGCATGAGACCCTTTAGTTGCTTGCTTGCATGTTAGTAGTGCATGCTTGGTGATCTTCACCCCCTGCCACACACCCTCGCGGTGGCTTGCAGGGTATCGTGTAGATGTAGATGTGCAGACGCAGTAAGTTTTTTTAAATATATCTCAGTCGCTTCCAGAACAAATCTCCGACAAAGTAAACCTTTCCAAGTCTCTTGGTCTCATTGTAGAGCGAACATCGCCTCGCCGAATCAGGCTCCATCCTCTCCCTCCCTTAATTCGTACTTCTCCTCGAGACAAAGCTTTCTTGTTGTTTTAGCGATGGGAACATTCCGGAAACAAAAAAATACAGAAAGTAGCTCGGGAACGATAAAATTGGTATTCCAGAGTCCGTGAATATTTCATTGCTCGAGAAGGGACGGTGGGAGCGCATACAGTTTTCCGATCCGAGGTTCTCTCTCCCTTGCTCTTGATTGCAAACGTCTATCCGTCGGGCAGGAAGGATGAATGATGTTTGCCCAGAGACGCACCCATTCGTCATCAGCAATAAAACGGAATAAAACATGAAATGGTAAACGGATTCCGATTGCGCTAGAGCAAGGGAAACGCTTGGGATTTTGCGTGGCTTTCCAATCACCTACCCCGCCTCCGATTTAGTCCTACGGAACTTAAATTTTGAAGGGAGACGAATTGGTATCCAATACTGAGGACTTTGCTACGGATAAAACTTTTTACGGCAAATACAAATCTATCTGCATACAATAACGATACACGTGCGTAATAGCTAATAACAATGGAATCCCTAAGAATGATATGATATCCATAATGCCGTACACTTAAGTAACGATAAAATGGCGCCATTGCAAGATAAAAATAAGTTAGGTGGGTTATTGAGTAATAGTAGGAGTTTTCAGGGAACGGAGGAAGGGTGGAGAGAAACCCGGCGTCAGCATTAGCCCACTCTTAACGACAGGCGCCAAGTGGACCACAGCTTAACGTCCAATCCGAAGGGCGGAGTGCTGAACCTGATATGCCACTCGAGTAGGGACCAGTTTGCCACTGAAAAAAATACGTCGAATCCGAGCCCTCGGGATGGGAGGCCAGTACTCTAGCCACCATACCAACCCAGTCCCCGAAAAACAATTACAGTACCTACGAAATTTATGGCGAGCTAGTCATGTTTTTATTAACGAAATTAAGATAAGAATGATTGCATTTGCCACACGGTAACATTAGCGCTATCATTTTAGTGCGCAACCTCACCTTTATGTCCCCTAGGAGTTAATTTAGTACTGAAACTGGTTCGAATTTAATTTATTTTAACTAGATATTTGGCTTTGTGATTTGAGTGTTTCCTCGCACTTTAATTTGTTTATTACTTGATGAAATATATTTCAAAATATATTCCATAGTTCATCTTATTATTATTATTATAAGTTTTACCTCATGCTAAAGCAACTTCATCCGTACGACTATCTCGAGTAGTAAGCACGTATCTCTGTACTGAACAAGATGGCTACATCTACGTAATACCCTGCGAACCACCACGAGGGGATGTGGAAGGGGTTGAAGATCACCAAACATGCACTATTGACATCCAACTAGGCTACTGGCTTCTCGAATCAGCACTGATTCCTCCTCCAGTACATACTAACCTCCTTGGTCTCTCCGCATCGCACTGAATTATCTCAAGAAAAACACGAACACGGACGATTTTTTTGGTCGAGCATGAATAATATACAAAATTATCGTGAAGCGAGGCCTGAAATAGTCGACTTTACACCCTGTATCCCTTATCGTTTCATCCAGGCACCCTTTCTCCATCCGCCACCCCACGGAGCATTTTTCTCGCACCCACTCCCGCACTCCACACAGTTATCTCGTGAGGGTGCCGTGGATGCAGCTGTTCACGAGCCTGCTACTGTAATTTCCCAGAATTCTCCAGGGGTCTATGCATAGCTCCTCCCTCCCTCCAGTACATGCGGCCGCCCCGAGGGGAACCGTCTCCAGTCACCATCTCGCCCGAAATAGAGGCAATTATCTATCTATACACGCGATCACCCTTCAACGTGCATCCCCTGGGGCCGGAGTGGTACCGGGATGGCGGGATATTGTATTTTCCAATAGCGCGTCTCTCGAAATGGGAAAATGTGTGGTGACACGATGTTTAATGAATGCTTAGATTAGATAGATAGATTTTATTATTGTTCAGGGCACGCCCTATGAGAACAAGTTTATATAAGTGGGGAAAAGCTCGGACTTTTAATCATTACTACACATATTCAAAATTGTAATTTTAAATACAATAAACTTATCGATTTTCAGTCATCATAGGGTACAACAATCAAACTACCAGCATGCTTTTCCTATTTGGTACCAGTAAGCAATTATTTGAAATTATATTTACTAGCATTCATTCCAAGTACAATAACAGAAAAAAATTTACGTCAATATCAGACAATGTAACAGAGTAATATAGTTCCTGCTTCCATGTAATTCACACTTATTATTACATAGTTTTTACATTGATGACTAATATTTATGTACGCAGACTAAATTTCTAACTTTAATTATTCTGTAATTCCCATAAAAACATGTACATTTTTGTTTTAAAGCATTCAACAGACGAACTTTGTTTTAGATGCATGGGGAGGGAATTCCAAAATTTTATTGAGGTTATTTGAAAAGAGTGTTGGTAGGTGGTGGTATTATAGCTAAGGCAATTAAATAGATCAGGAATTGATCGAGTATAATGAATCCGGTCCAGGGTTTTTTTTAATAAAACCTTTCCACAAGATATTGTGGGCTTCCGCTATCAAATATTATGTATAGGAACACTCCCAAGAAGTATTTTCCACCTTTAACCACCTTAGTTGTCACCATCACATGTAACAAGTAGTGGGGAAAGAGACCAGGAAAATAAAAAATCTAGCAACCGTCGATTAGGATTCTTAATAAGGGTAATCGATGATTAGGAGATCGAATCTCGGAGAAGACAGTAAGGTGAAGGCCTGGGTTGCAATCTCGGCATTGGTAGATTTTTCTCTGAAAACAGAACCCTACTTGAATGTAGCAAGACTATATCAGCTCAGTTCTACGTACAGTGCTTGATGGGATGTAAAGCTGTGGTCCCTTTGGTGCCGTTCATGTGGCTACGGTGACGCCGGGTTTCTCTCAACCCTTCCTCCTTTCCATATAAATCCTACCTACACGTAAAGACACAAATGATCTCAACTTCTGGTCGCCTTTCTCTATTAACAACGGCTTTGATAGATGGTATGTGTGGATTTAGATAACGGTAAATATATCCAATACGAGTGTAGCAATCGATAACATTGGTAGCTGCATGTTGGTATAAGGACTTGAAGCTAACCCAACTAACAGCATGTTTTTGCATGCTTGCTTTGCTATTTTTATCTTTTTTTAAATAGTGAAGTTTAGGACAGTATAATAAATACTAATCCTTTTTTATGATCATTATCCATGATATGGAGTGCATGTTTGGTGAGAATTCACCCCCTGCCATACACCTGGCTTGCAGGGTATTATGTAGATGTAGATGGCATCATCACGCATACCCCGCTCCCTTTCTAAAAGCAGATGATTGAAATTTACAACACCCAAAATTTGACGTGCGTCATACTGAATATAGAGTAGCAGGAACACAATGAGACTAGGGTGTATTCCCATCAAATGATTTCTTTGATATGCGTGAAGCAAAGCGAGCATTTCACCCCAACCTTTCGTGCCAGGGGAATCACGAGATTACGAGGCTTTGTGTACGCAGCAAACAGTGGACATTCTCCCGGCCCTCCAGCCTGTTTTGATAGGTCGACAGCCCAAACGCACGCTTGCGAGGAATGGATTCCGGACTCAAGTAAATCATGGGACCCAATTTGCGGGGAACAGTGAGCACCAAATGCCGCAACCTAATCTAAAATCAAAACACCAGAAAAATATATCGCATGGGTGAATAACGCAAGTTTGTATATACATCTACATCTAAACGATACACTGCAAGCCACCGCGAGGGTGTGTGGCAGGGGGTGAAGATCACCAAGCATGCACTACTAGCATGCAAACAAGCAACTATACACTGTAAAAAGTTGATCTGATTTTCAGTGCGATCTGAATTTAAGCGCTGTCTGGTTTAAGGCAGGAGCACGGATGCAAGGTGCGGAAGAGGCAGGAACATGGATGGTTGGTACAGGAGCAGTTAAGCAGGAAGCAGAGGGAGCAGAATTCTGGGTGGTCTGATTTTCAGCCGTTCACCTGCCTTATTTTTAGACAAGATATTACTGCTGAAATTCAACATACCCTGTCTTAAAATTGTTGCATCTGAAATTCAGATCGCTTTTGTACCTTAAAATCAGATCTACTTTTTACAGTGTAGGTTCTCATGCACCTCCATTGTTAGTATCAATAGTACTTAGGGGATTAATACATGCATCATGCACCACAGACTACTCTAAAATATTTCACCTACCTATCCCTTTGCTATGGTGCCTATTCTGTTCTCTTATAGTACGGGGGAAAATTGCCATTTTGAATCTATCAGTACGACAATCTATCTCTCTAATCCTATTTATCTGGTCGAATCTAGCATAATACGCTGGTGTTTTTAATATGTGCCTAACATCTTCAGTGAAGCTATCCGATTGAAATTTCTCTAAAAGATTTAATCTGTACCTTAACTTACGCTCTGATAATGATTCCCACCCTAATGCTTGTATTAATTCTGAAACACCAGTCAACCTATCGTAACACCTTTTAACGAACCTAGCTACTCTACGCTCTGCACACTGTCTAGATCTCTGATCAAACCTAATTCATCCGGATCCCATACACTGGCTGCATACTCAAGGTGGGGCCTAACTAGTGAAAAGTAACATCGCTATTTTGTCTTCTCATCACATGTCCCAAGTACTCTTTTTTATAAATCTTAGCTTTCTCTTCGCTCGGCCACATATTTCCCGGATGTGTCTTCCCCACGATAAATCTTTAGTGATTGTTACACCTAAATACCATATGGTTTCAAGGCTTTCGATCTTTGTGTTATTAATTTTATAGGATCGCTCTACGTAATTATTCCTCCTCCAAAAATTGATGGCTATACACTTTTTAAGGTTAAGTTCTAAGTGCCATTTGTCGCACCACTCTTGCATTGCATCTAAATCCTTGCTAAGCGATTTCCTGTCTTCTTCTTTTGACATACCCCTATACACTACAGCATCGTCCACAAAAAGTCTAAGCTAACTACTAACTACGGTACCCAAATCGTTTATGCATTAAAGAAGACCAAATTCTAGAATGTATTTCTTTTAGGAGAAATACTCCATTGTATTATTATTAATGTAACCACCGCAAATTAGAGAGTTAAATTTGATATAATTTCGCAAAAAATCGTTAATTTTCATCATCTAACCCACACTTTAATTAATCTGAGTCTAGATGAGACCTATTTAAATTTAAAGAGAGAAATAGCGTACGGATGGAGCCAATACACGTACGAAATTCACAGAGAGGTAGGAGATGCCCATCAAAACCTAACCTAGCCGGTAGAAAACTATCAATGGATTTATATTTCAAAAAATTGGATTTTGTCAAGAAAGAAACAAAGTAAAATAAACAAGGCATGGGTATTTTAACTAATGTTGCCTCGTTATCTAATAATCGCTACAAATATAATCGTCAGTGGCAATATTGACTATATTAGCGCTTAGAACACTAAAGTTTAACCAATAATTACCCAATATTACAATCTAATATTGACTTATTATTCACATGATCAGTGCAATTTAATAACATAGCTTTTAGCGCATGATTTCGAAGTAGCTGAGAATCTTTATTACCTCCATCTATAATTTATAGAATTTCCGGCCAAAATTAATTAAATATAATGAATCTAAAATTATTTTCTAGCTCAAACAAAACATCAATTAGAAAACAACTTTCTTCACAGACGAGACCTATACTCTGTTTTCAATCGTTACATATCGGTCGGCAGTGAAAAATATTTTCACCGGAGTCTTTATCTTGGTAACTATTCTTCACCAAGTTTACTTCTCCGAAAATTATATGGTGAAATTTCGGGCAAAATAATGCGATGGCAAAGAAACCTTTAGGTACACATGACCCACTGACTTCCCCTTACAGTGGGATACATGCCCTTCACGATGACAAAGCAAGTGTAATCTTCCGGCAGTAAAAAGTAAGCTGTGCCGTACATGTGAAATACCTCTCCGAACGGAACGATAGCCGCAGTTAGTGGGGAACATCTTTGTTTGCGGTCTTATCTTGAGAAGGAATAAACAGGAACATGAGTTAGGCATTAATTAAGCACACGTTTACCACAGTTAACACATGAGATAAGAGCACTTCGAAGTGGGAAAAGAAGAACTCAAGATGAACAGCTGTTTCATCACTATCGAGCATCATTAAACGCACTTGCGTCCTCGAAAACCAGACATACATTATAAAGGACGAACATTTTTTATTTTACATAGTTTCACTCCAAATATTATGAAAAAAACAAAAAAAGCCTTGTGTGGATTTAAAGTGATTTCCGAAACTTGTCAGAAGTTACAGCGATTTCCAGGTTTGGAATTAGATTGGGATTGATTCAATTTTTTCTCACAAACAAGCAAATACCACCGTACTGTGAAAGGAACAACTGTAACTTTGTACCTTGGGTTGATCAATAATTGAGTAATTACGCTGCATAAAATATAAAGTTCTTAGAAACAATTACATGAATTGGTTCACGAAACTCACTTTAGGCTCCCAGAACTATCATACCCTTTCTTATGGGCTTATTGAGATTCGCATACTTTTGATATTATCAAAGGAATTAGAGTCACAAGTTCACAACTTTGCAATCAATCATCAAGCCGTATATTTTTACGAAGTAGCGACAGACCTCACTTCGAGCCAAGGACCTTAGGCCAGTTAATTTCTCCATATCAACGTTAGCAGGCCAGAAACTTTATTCTTGGTCAATTACGCTCAAGGTATATAGATTACACCCTCAATAACGCTAGCCTCAAAGTATGTACACTATACAGCATATGCTTATTAAAATTGACTTTAATTAATTCATTTTTGTTTTCAGTCCATGGCTAAAAATTTGCTAAACAAACAATACAACTGGAGGATATCCCTTCTTGAGGAGAAGGAAAAATTACTCTACGCCCAACTTCTTTCTCACCGTCTAAATCCTTCCAGAATAGAAAACGGGAATGACTAAGATCATTATATTTCAAAAGTATAAGCTCACATAATTCGCGCTAAGCGAAGAACAGAAGTGGCACGAAGTGGTGTTACTAATTTAAGATAATAAACAAAAGAATAGAGAAGAAAGTATACCGGGCTTGTCATAATAGCACTTTATCCACATCAACTTTTTTTTGATAATTCTCTAATTGTAATTATGACACACTCTATGTCGCAAAATAACTTTTCCTAAGAATAATGTTAAGAGAAATTGCTTTTGTCTTCTGCAAACATAAACCTGTAATAGCCAATGATATATTCTATACGACACAATGAGCAAATTCGACGACGAAATAAAAGGCAAGAGTGTATAAATGCAAAATATGTAATGCATTGCATGCAACATGTGTAACAAGGGGAGGAAAAACAGAACCTGAATTGAACAGCATGAAAAAGAACTTTGAGCCAAAAACCCGTCCACGCCCATGGAAAGAAAATTGCAGGAGTCATCAATCAGCATGAATCCTGTTTTCCGACCACCTTCACCTTGAAGGTTAAGGTTGGAAATGAAATAACGCCCTATAAAAGACTCCACAATGGGGAATATGCATGAAGTTTGTTTCTCGAAGATTAATGATGTACTTGATGCGAATTTTTTTCACCAATTTAAATATATAAGCCAAATTTTTCTACGCCCACCACAAAGATTATTAAATGATATTTAAATGTTCCCGAAAATCAACGAAAGTCACGTGACCTGAAACGCCTTCTGACGTCACTGCACGGTATAGGTTCCATATTGCTACGGAGATAGACACTTATATTTGAAAGAAAGCGAAGTGAATAAATTGTTTTGAGGTTTTTAGCCGTTTCTCGAAAGAAACGATGACTGAAAAAACACTTAATAAAGCGCATTCCGACAATTTCCTCTGGTAGACTCCCTTATGGTGGCGTTCTTCTAAAAAAAACCAGCTATTGCATAGACGTAGGTAGTAGAAACTCTCGGGCACTAAACAGGCATTATATAATTAATGGACGATTTGCTCGTTACCATCCTTTCTACGTAAATAAAAATCGAAATACAATGGTTTATTGCAATAAATAAATGAGATAAATAAAGACGTTATCATCAAGTATTCATTTAACGACTTACCTCCACGCATAAACAGATAAACAACGCCCATAGTGATACCGTGCCGTGACGTCATGCGATTACGTCGTGTTTTTAAGCTGCCGAAAAAGTACAATTTTCAAAGAGCAATATCTTTGTAACGCAACTTAATTCTTCAGCAAAATTTTCGCCGTGCACATTTTAGCTAATAAACGTCACATTCAAAGAGTTATAAAAAATAGTGCATGTTCCCCATTGTGCGGATAAGTGAATGGGAGGGAATGGATTGGCCGTCCTGGAAACTGGGGCTACTATTCGAATCCATTCACTGACCTACACAAGAGCGAAACCTTGCCGAAGGACACACATATCCGAAGGAATAAAATACAGACCGTCACATAAAAGAGAAGTGGGTCTAAGCGGGTACGTATGGCTCCATACTTGGCAGTCATAAGTAGATTTTCCACACACAGTCCCATTAATTTAATACTGCAATAACATTTGAGAATATTCCGACCATCTAATACACGGTGGACATAGTTGATACTCCAGCTAAGGGAAAGAGTATGAGAGCAGTAATTCACTCTTTAAAAAAAATCCTAGTTTTTGCCGTCAATAGCCGCTGGTGTCCACGCAAGAGCGAATCTTCTCTAATAAAGTAAATAATCATATTTATTATAATTATTTCACATAAAAATAAGGATCATAATTACTACTTTAAAAGCCGTTTAGGTGTCACTATTCACTTAATAATTTATCACAAACCTAGTTGGCATTGTTTAGTTTTCAACCTGATTGAGGGAGAGGCCAACACTCAAAATGTATCTTTATTTTATGCTAAACAAATACAACATTCTTAATAAAATGCCAATATAATGTTTCACATTTTGTATCTAAAATATGTAAACCATTATGTGGGGTTCGCTGGCAAAAAGGGATGATTTTGTTGAGCATATTAACTTGAAGCCATGCCGGTAGTGATGTATTCAATAATTAAGGTTGCTTCTGATAACTCCAACTCAAAACATTGCCTCGTTACTCCTCGTGATTGCTGTCCCTTGGCATGGTGCGGAAACAAAGGCACATCAAAACCCGCAAATGAACTCTTACAGCCTGATTGGCTTAACCACCCAATCGCAAGCGCGCAATCACGCACGTAAATTGTAAATTTCCGCGTCCGTCATTCGCAAGCCGTGCAATTCTCAAACCATAGTCCCCTTTGTTCCAGGTTCTCTTCACCCAACGGGACTGTATTCGTAGTAGAGTATATTGAAAGAGGATACTGATCACATTTGCGAAAACTGGAATAGGTTGCGGACATTGGATTTTCACAGAATTCAAGGGTAACGTTTCGAATGACAAAAATCAGTCGACCGCACTAACCGAAAGGCATGGAGGGAGGAGGCACTTTTCCGTCTGGTCCGACGGATGGCGCACACCACAAGATCCCGCCATACAACGCTGAACTCAAGATAGGAACTTTACAGTAAAATCTCCACAACCGCTGGGATCCATAGCAGGAGCCCCGAAACCAAAAGCTTGAACAGAAACTCTCACTAAACCAACCAGATTCCCAAGAGAGTTGCGACAGTAGGGATTCCAAACTCTGAAGTTGAGACTACTTGAGTAGACCCTTGGTGTCTTATTTTGGCCACTCAATTAGCGCACGACAGGGTTCGTAAGATGACAGAAAAAGGGAGACCAAAGAAAGACAAACTGACGGGCTTCGAGGGAGGAAAGGGAATAGCTAGAGGTAATTAAGGGACAGCCGGAGGTGTGGCCGAAGAAGGATAAAAAGACCAACAGTATTTTGAAAAGGGAGAACGTTGTGTAAGCGGAGGAAAGAGAGAGACAATAAGAAGGCGTTTTGGGTGAGATGACTGAACGTAGGAATCACGATCTTAGAAAACCATATGAATGCGAATATATTATAGCATCGTGGTAGGAACTATTTCGCATTAAATAAGGAAATTTTATAGAAGGCTTACGGTTGAAGCAGAGAACCTGGCTCTTTTTAGCCATTCGGAATTTCCATCCTCGATCGGAGAGAAACCTTTTTAATACGCGCATGAAATATTCTCCCTATAAAGAATGGCCGGGTTAATCATAAAAAGTTGGATGGCAAACTGTGGAACGGATATGACAATCAAGCAAACTTGAAGAGCAGTTTGGGCGAAAGTTGCCTTAAAACTAAAGACATTACGAAGAGAAATGGGTTGGCCAAATAGGAGTAGTCTGAAAAACAGGAGAGAACTCATGACTGAAACCCTCATCTGCATCCACATTTTGCTGTGCGATCCGCCACAAGGGCGTGTGGCAGGAGGTGATAGCCGTAAAGTTGAGTTTTAGTTGAAATAAGTTTGTTAATTTACAGTGTAGTATTGTGTATAATGTGTTTGAAATAATTACATTAGCATTTACTAACCTAGCCCTATCTCATCTCTCTCAAAAATTACTGGTAGATACCTTCCTTCCTGTCATTATTTTGCTACTCTCTTTTGTTACTTTCCTTTGTACTTTATTTGTTGATATTATTCTTGCCTTGCTCTTGTGGATATTTACATGTATACGTCTCTCATTGTGTCTTGTTATATGCGTCACTGTAAAATGGCAACACTTCTGTGTGTGAACAATTTTCTTTAAAATGAAAAAAAATGAAAAAAATAAAAATTATACCTTGTTTGCTCTGTAGTCGTATATTGCGCGTAGGAAAAAAGAATTCTTGTATCAGACTCTCTGACCTGGCAATTTAGTCTGAGGGTAGTTGCCTGAAGTGTAAGATTCGAAATCGAGTGAATTGAATTTTTAAGGAAATTCAATGTTGACAACAGGCGCTGAGGGTTTCCCAACCAAGCTCTTCCAGTAGCCGAGTGACACTTTCTGTGAGTCAATAGGAATTCGTTAAAAAGCGAGGATTTCCTCTGCATCTTGTTCAGTTCCCGAGTTAACGCTGTAGTTATTGGATTCCAAATGCAAGATGCACACTCAAAGTGAAACTTTCAAGGGCGAAATAACATCTTTTTTACTTTCCCACAGTTTGATAAATTTCAATTTCTTCAGCTGTGTGCCACAAGCATTTTGAATATGCTTTTCCCATGATTATTATGAAGTAAGGGTGATGTCCAGATACTTAACTTCTCTTGCTTCAGTTATATGTGCTCCGCCAAAATTATAATTGTGAGGTTATTTTTTACACTTGCAGTTTGTTATGATTCACTGATAGTCTTTTTTCTACTAATTTCTCGAACTAAACTCTTAGGTTACTGGAAATTTTGTCAGTGATAACCTTGATAAAAATGAGGAATAATATGGGACCGAATTCATTTCCTTGTGGAACATCGGAGTAACTCTAAACACATCATAGTTGTTCCGTCAATCACTACTTTCTGCTCGCAATCACTGAGGAATTCGCTAATACAATTCAATACCTTTTAATTAACTCCATCTGCCCGGGGCCGGAATATTAGCCTGTTGCACAAAACCTCGTCCAATGCTTTCTTGAAATCCAAAAAAAATCGCATACACTTTTTTTCATTTCAGCTGATTTATATAAGTCTTGAATAAGTTACCCTAACTAAGCTCCACAAGATTTGCCTTTGCGGGAACCGTGTTGATTATTATGGAAGAAATTTTACGATCTAGATCTGCCTTTGCGGAAACCATGTTGATTATTATGGAAGAAATTTTACGATCTAGATATTGCATTGCCGTTATTACTATTATGAGCTCAAGACGTTAATACCTTGAGTAAAAAAGTTAAGAAAAGTCCTTGGGGATGTGGAGCAAGACTGTTACACGAAAGGTTCCGAGATGCGAACCCAAAGGAGAGAGGACGAGAAGAGATTGTTGCCGTTTCCAAAGTGGGTCTAGATAAGGATGGAGAAAAAATGGTGAACGGAATGAAGACAAATGGAGAAGTACTTGTCGTAGTAGGCAACGAGAATGAGCTGCTGAAGGAAATCAGTTGGCATAGTAAGAGGCTGTAATATGTTATACGGCGGAGTTGGGACTTGGAAGAGATATGTTACGCAAACTGATAAAAGGAAAGGAATGAACCTCTCAATCTCAGTCATGATAATACTCTAGATTATGCTCCCTGCCAAGAATATAAATTAAAGTTGCACGTTATACATGAAAAAGAACATGCTCGTACGCAAGTTTCATCAGACTTCTCCCCCACTTCTCCACGAACTTCTTCACTACCACTCGGTAAATCCATTTAATCTTCCCCACCCTTCTTCAACACGGCATTTTGAATGCTTTCAGCCTTTTCCAATTACCTACCAATCCTAAATGGCGCATATGACTTAATCCGTCGCCCGCTTCCACTCCACAGAATGACTCGTACAACAGAATACGGATCCGGAGTTAGAATGGAGTATATCGGGCTGGAAACTGGGAAGTAACCAAGAGCTCTATTTCATTCACCTGCTCGCCAATTTTTGCAGAGAATAAGTTGCTGAAATCTTAAAGTAATTGAGGGTTTTCGGGGATGTGGGGGGGAGAAAATTTGATCCTCGCAGTAGTTGTTCAGAGGAGATGATCTATAGACAAGGTCCAAGGCGCCTTTTAGGATAGATGGGTAATTCGGTACAGTTAGGACTTTTTCAGGGAACGGTGGAAGGGTGGAGAGATACCTGGTGTCAGGATCGGGTCTGCTCTTAACGACATGCGCCAAGTGGTCAGCGATTTAACGTCCCATGCGACGGACGGAGTATTGCACTCAAAGTACCCTGGGGACCGGTGCACCAATGAAAAATCTCTGCCACTGCCGAGATTCGAGCCCGTGCCCACGGAATGAGAGGTCAGTTGTCCAGCCACCACACCAACCCGATCCCATAAGATCCTCGTTCACGCAGCGACCTTATCCGAAGGCGCAAGAGGATAAACGCACACGAGCACTGTCACGAATGCTCGTCGGAATCGATTCACGAGACCGCGGTCACGAGCCGTTTCCTGCCTCCGCGAATTAATCGATAGCGGACGTCATCGCAGCCCCCCTCCCTTTCACAGGGCGTCTCCCCCCACCGGGAGACCCTTTATTCATGCACCAAGCTCCCATCCCTTCCGCTAAACCCTTCCCCCACCTCTACACACCACTCGTCGATTCATACACTTTCCCTCCACAAATGCGAAGGAAGCTGTCATGAGCTGCGTCATTAGGGGTATAATACGGGAGATCCCGTAAGTGGGCTAGATCGGAAATATAGCATTAGATATTCAAATAGGAGTAAGAAGTAGAGGTGTTAAGCGTCATTCTTACCGCACACAACGACTTGTGTGCGGAAGTGTGATTTAACTTGCGGCTTTTGACTCCGATTGACTTGCGGCTCCGATGACACACGGTCATAACTAGACCGTGTCATAGGTCATCGAAACTTATTCCTTTCTAATTTCTCAAGAAAATGTTATGTATATTTCCCAGTCACATTTTATGGTACAATATTGACGAGCCAATGAAATATGATGAAATGGTAAGCAATGGAAATGTCTCCCACAAAGGAATGTTAAGGACGCGTGATAATTGCAATTCTAATTATGAGAATTGTACATGCAATTACATAAATTTAAGATAACAAAACGTAACTTTCGTATCGTACATAAATTCATTTTTTCTTACAATAAGTACAGTAACAATTTATGGCCCCATATTTCAATAATTTATTTCATTTTATTTTTACGAACCTTTTCACTTTCACCTCTGAGTTGTATTCAATTAATGAAATCGTCACAATAAATATCTTATTCACGTCTGTACCGTTATCGTAACAATTGAACCCAAAGAACTCCAACCCAATCATTCTCTCACAGCGAAGAGCAAAGTTAACTTTTTAAAAGTCTATACTTGGTTGGTTTCATATTCCTGCATGAAATTTCAGAGCAGTTCTATCTATTTGGTCCAAATGTTTTTGCATAAAAAATTGTGGACCAAAAGGACACAATTCCATTTGATACAATGCCATCTTGTCCAGCACACGGTCCACATATGCTGTTTTACCCAATTTGTACCAAAATTCTGTACCCAAAATTGACCGTGGGGCATCAGCCTTCGTTACACGCCTGTATGAGACTCAACAGTCACATATCTCATTAAACTTATACGTTGTACATATACGAGTAACGACAGTTGTGAATAGTGAGATGGGGATGTTTGAAATGTTTTGACGGTTTCTTGCTCAAACCAAGGGGCTAAAGTAGGGAACATAACATGTCCTGAGATAATATATTTTTTCTGCTCTCTTTGCATGTTTGCTGCACTTTTTATGAACAGTATTTGCGCTCATCTTTTTGGCATTTGTTGGATGATCGTTTCAAATTAAGAGCTCTACTGCATATGAATCTTCTTTCTTCCCTACGTTAGTTTTTTTAACTTAAAATTAAAACCGATAGTATAGTTACCCACGGAATGTTTGTGTGCGTAACGGCGGTGCATGCTTAATTTGGCGTCGCACCTAGTCACATACTCGCACAATGGCTTTTAAGGCACTCTGATAATGTAGATGGCGTGGTTGGATGAGTGAGCATCAGAGTCCTCTGGATTGCCAATAATAAACTATATATGCTCTCCAATGCCTGTTGCCTGATTGCTACGTTGCGAAAGTAATTAAGGCACTAGACGTAAGTAATTTTAAATGCTCATAAAAAAGGATCAGGTCAGATTGTTTATTTTCTCGCTGAAGATTTTTTTTCTTTTGGGCGTCACCAAAATTTGAAAGGAGGGAAGGTTCAAAATTTCAATTTGACTTTCTTTTTTTCTCCGTTTAAATTGTATTGCTTACGAAAATCTAATTTAATACCTCTTCCATAATGATGTGTTGAAGACATCATTAAATTCTTCCCCTGAGTATTTATTGAGCTCACATGGGGCTTTTTTTAAGCATTTAACTTGCACCTTTTAAAGACACTTCTATAAACTTCGTGTTAAGATTGGTGAACTGTCAACATTTTTAAGGAATCGCTAAAGCTCTTTAAAAGTATCCCACAAACATTCAGCAACCCAAACAGGAAATTTTTTTCAATATGAGTCTCCACAATGTAGCACAATATTTGACGTTATTCCATCTTCAATTTCAGCTTTTGGTATCCCATCATCTGTATTTATAATTGCTACGTCAACTACTTTATTATTCTTCTAACTACCTCCAATAATTGTCACTCCCCACCTAGCTTATGCCTCGCGCTTCATTTATCCCCTCCTCCATCAATCGTACCTCCTCCATCTCCAAACTCATATTTCAAACACCTTCACAGTTACATTTCTCATAATTTCTCCCAAGATTCAGTTTCTACCACCTCACAACCACAAGCTCCATATTGAAATTCTAAAGAACTACTCCCTGCTTTAAATCTAACATTTTAAAGTCATTCAATACGGATGCAATACACCGACGAACTTATGACTAGCGCAATAAAATTCTTAAACGATACATACGAGGTTGTCTCGCAAAGGTGTGAGTTAAAATTGAGGTATCCATATTTCTACTCATTTATTTTAAAATTATAACCTTTCGTGATGAAATAGTAGGTGGAACGTCATAACGGACCGCTAACCACACAGGCTGGCCAAAGAACCTACTTCTAAGCGATGACTTTCTCTCAAAAACACATTCAACGAACACAGATCCGTGGCGATAAATTTCTTCGAAAATAGTTGTCGAGTATTCAAATGCGTCAAAACTCGTAAAATATCTATTCCGAAGTCCCAGCGTGTATTTTATATCTTCTCTCGTTGAGTATGGAGAAGTAAAAATGTTTATCTTTAAATAAAACAGCCGGATGTAGGTCACAGCTTAGTCTATGCGAGACAATGTAAAATGAGAGTTTTAGTGCAAGCTAAATATGTAGAAAAGTCCCATCCTATCTCAACTAAGACTCTACGAATACAAGAAGAGGACTTTAGCTGGAGACATTCCACGCATCATCATAGCAGAAGTATTAAATTGGATTTTCGAAAGCAATAAAATTCAAATGGAGAAAAAAAGGAAACTAAAAATTAAAATCTAAAACCTTCCCTCTTCTCGTTCCATCCAAAAAAAAATACTATGCCAAGTTTTCAATTAAGACACCCACGACAGTTGACTGCATTTCACAATAAATGAAAAAACTAAATTCCAATAGTAGTCATATCTCCAGCACCTGCCATTTACTTCCATCCCTTCCGTAACTTTAACATAGTGACTCATTCCTTGACTTATCTATTCTACGTCTTGATAATGATAATAATTATTGATGTTTACGTGTCTAACCCAGCTGGCTAATAATTAAATTCGTCCCAGACAGAAATTCCTAAAAAAGTGTGTGCCAAAAATAAACTAAAAGGAATCGTATGATAGGATTTTATTGTTCCAAAATCACTTAAAGTTATTTTACTGGAAAATAACGTCACCGAATATATTTTTCGTGTTCGTTGAGAAAAGATTCTGACACATTCAAAAAAATTAAATTTGTAGCTACTAAATTTGACTTCCTACTTTACACCAGTTTGTAAAATTATAAATGGAGGCGGCAGAATTGATTCCATGTTAAGAAATGTATGAATTGTCTAATACTTTTTTATTTAATTACAGTTTGTTTTGTCCCACTGCCACCTTTTAAAGAAAATACAATATATTTCAAGACTTTTTGGATGTAAGACAAAGGAATGAATCTTCTATGAAGTTATTTCATTTTCTTGTCCAAAATTGTATTTATTCGCCTTGGTCGAGATTATTTCCGCATTAATTTCACCCGTCAAACATTTTCATTCCGTCGCTAGATCCGTTGTTCTACTTCATATCGGAAAAATAAGTAGCTCAAAAAAGGCAGGCAGAAATAAGAAATTCAAAGAGAGTGGAAAGAAAGGCGTTGGGTGACGGGAATATAAGAGGCAGGGCAAACAGTCGCGAGAAGCTGTGGACCGCCAAGGCCGATTGAAGAGTTCTCGTGAATTACAGCCCGAAGACAGGAGAGCGAACCGTTGGGAGAGGAGGACGGGTCTCATTCATGTCGAGACGCTCTGGATCGATTCATCGCGGTCCGGCGATTCCAAGTCTTCGATTAGTTCGACGACGGCGAAAACAACGCCAGACGTCTGCTGATAAAGAAGTCGACGTAACGCATTGTTGCAGCTACACGAACATGGGAAGCGTCCTTGCATTCAGATGAGCCGATCGATATTCTGCGACCGTAAATTACGAAAATACGATCGTTTCGACAGATCCAACTAATTTTGAACCGTCTCCGCACCGACATTGAGAGAAAATTCTTGAGCACCCACACACAATCGTCTCAAATTCATCTATATAACTCACTAGGTAAGAGCATATAGCAGTAGGTACAAGGACCCCAGATACAAAGACTAGTTGAACTTAAAACACTACGTTCAAGATGAATGCGACTTAATCCTGGTTCATGCATGCTTTCTGGGTCCTTAGCATTAGTCTGGTTACGGTCTCAATCATCTCAAAGAGGGAAATGTGAGGGCTTTACATCTGATAATACAAGTGAACATTCTCCTAATTCAATAAGAGGATCAAATACAATGCAGTGATTTGACTGTTGGCCGTTTACCATTTTTGGAAGAACGAGTTTCTGGATGGCCAAATTTGATGGGATATATTCGTAAAACTATTTTTAATACACTACCATAACGAGAATTATACGAGAAACAAGATGAAACGAGAATGCCTAAGACGACGAAAGCAAATGAGAAAAAAATATCAACATTTCACATCGAAGAGCAGAGGAAAAGGAAGGAAAGCAGCAGCAAAGGAAAATATGTACAATGGTTGGGTGAAGACAATTACGGAAGTAACAAATGAACAACTCACGTATGGGATAACTGAAATTGGGGAGTCGTGAATAACTACGGAGATAATACGCTTCAGAGAAGAGGGGAGAACACAGAAAGAAGAACAAAACAAGAATAAAAGAGGGGAAGAACAGGAAACTTTCTATGAGAAGTTGATGGCCCAAGTCACTCAAGAACCAAAGAAGGAGAAGGTAGTTGACGCGAAGAGAAAAAATATGAGAATGTAAGAGAAAAAAGGAAACAACACTTAAGTTAATGAAGTCTTTTTGCAGAAATAGAGACGAAATTAAATAACATCAGAAATAAAAATGCCGGAAATCACCAGAGACGGCTAGGGCCTCGACAGAGAGAGAGAGAGAGAGTATTGAAAAGTTATAAAAAAAGGCAAAAACCTCTCTAAATTTCAATTCTCCTCGAGCAGAATTTCAATGAATGCATTTGCATGTGCCTGCTTTCTCCAGCGCCATTTATTACGATACAGAAATATCTCTGACGCGTTTGTCGAGAGAGAAAGTCGTCGCAAATTTTTAAAGCGAGACAGCTAAAAATTTCATTGGGTATCGTTATCAAGAGGGAAATAAGTTACCGGGTCGAGAGACAATGGTAGGGTTGGCATTCCGGCAAAATGTATCGTTTTCCAGATCGAATAAATAATCTCGCTCTCGCACGTGAACAAAGAAGCGAATGGAAGTGAAGAGCGAAAGATACAACGATGCCTCATTTGGCCTTCGTGGTTGACACATGCGTGCAGACGTGCGAAGGGAAAACCTAACTGTATTCATCGTCACGCTGATTCACCAAGCAGTGTAAACACTCAAAAAAACATTCACGCATTGAAATCGTCACGAAACCGAAAAAATAATCGCCACTAAATGTCTATTTCTGTACTTAAAAATATGACTCTCGGCAGAATCATCCCAGTTATTCAGCATCTTGGTTCACACAAACCTGAACGATAAAGATTCAACTGCATTAATGAATATTTACAACATATTTATTACCTAGATACCAGACACCTTTCTGTTTCCCTGGATACACTTTTACTTACTTGCTAATACGTAATTTTATTAACACCAAAACCTCAGCGATTGTTACAAAATGAATATCAGATCTTATCGAGGATCTCATTGCCTTATTTTTCCAGTCGTCGTAGAATCTTCGGACAAGTAAACTAATTTAAGTAAATATTTTCAAAGATATAAACAGCATCCTGTTATACTACGTGAACTAACCTATGTCCATCAATTTATCCAGATCGTGCCAGTACGCAAATTCCCGATCCAATGGGTTACCACAACACAAATAATTTCCTAGTGACAAAATTTTTTCTACATCAAAACAAAACTCCGCACGCCAAACCTGCTAGCTGTTTCCGAAATATGGGGATAAAGTTTTGCTATTCGCTTCACACTCACTGCTCGTCTCTTTATTCAGACAACGTATATTTTAAAACTATAAATAGGAATTAAATGTATCGATTTCTAACAAAAAGCGATCGAATTTCGCGTTAAACACTATCACCGCACAAAGTAGAAGCAGTTGTAGCGCAATGTCTGGAATACTCTCCTTGTGAATTCATCTTTCGAGACAACAGTTTCGCCAGCGCTCTCAGGTGTCTTCGGTCTAAAGTGCTAGAGTCGAGTTTTCCCCCACATTATATAGGCGTATGACTTGTCATATCATTATTGGTCAATATTCATCAACATTTATCATCACAAATACGTTAACATAAAAAATTGAGTGAAAACCACTAATTACTTCTAGATGGATTACATTGCGAAAAATTATAAGCTCTAAATTCATTAGTTCGAGAAGCTGCTATATTTCCGTTACGGTCTCAAATAAATCAGAAAAAAATAAAAAAACACTTCATAAATAATGCCTAAGTAATATCCTACCTCAAAAAAGAATAGTATGAAATGACACTGGTTGTGGAGTTTTTTTTTACGAGCTAACATTCTGGATGAAATGGTTTTCATAACATTATAGGAAGTAATTGGGATAAATATGAGGAGTAAATAATATAGGAGGCGGAATTTTTAGCTTTGGATTGGGAACGACGTTTTATTACTGATGAATTCAAAACATCTTTCTTCCCGCGAGGATAGAGAGATAAGTGTCATATAGGTCGTGTAGTCTGGAGTGTATCTGAAAAATGGTCTTTACTAAACCATCTAAACTACACCCTTACATGCCTTCAAGAATTAGCTGCGATACCTTTTTTATTACCTTTCAATATCTTCACGAAAAGAACAATGCTATTTACGGAATCGCTTTTGCACGAACCTTTTCAGCATCATTGCAATGCCATCAATGAACACCCCACGGATACATAATGAAACATTATGCTCATATTTTTGTGCGGAAAAATATGGCTGACCTTGCTTCACGATATGCCTACAATGCCTTCAGTGCCTTCCTATATCCTCGCCTAATGCACAATTCCGTTTACGCTATCCCTCTGTGACGAACTGTTTAAGCATCAACGATGTTTTCATTTCGGAGATAAAATGGCAAAGGCCAAAGCAACGCTCGCAGAAGAACCGAAAAAACAGTAAATTTCGAAGTAAATTACACATTACCCAGAAACGTCGACGACAAAGTGTAAATCGATTAAGAGAATAAGAAAGTTTAAACATATTCCCATTAAATACAGAAAAAATGAAAGAAATCAATTAATAATTAGTTACTTTACTGTGTTACTTTACTGCAACGTGAGAACTCTTGCGCTACCACAAAATCAAAAAGTCAATTTAATCCTATGTAAATACATAATTGGCACCAGGAATCGAACCCGGACCCTCAGCCTTTTTTTATATAGTATATAGCACCTTCTAGGGTATACGCTATAGTGTATCCTACAAAATTTCAGCTCAATCGGTTCAGTGTTGATGGAGGCTTCCGCGGAGTGGTGCAGCATGCGTGTGTACAAACACACAATGTGGACTTGGAAAATGCAAAAATCATCGCTAGAGAGAAGCATTACTTTCCCCGTCTCATACGAGAGGCTATCGAAATAGCGAAAACATCCACATTCAACAGGGAGGACGGCTATTCGCTCTCTAACGGAAGAGACTCTTACCCAAACGGACCAATCAGAACGCACCTAGCCAAAACCAAGGCCTATATAAGACGGGCAAAAACCTGCATCAAACACTTCGAACCTGAAGACGCCAGCTGCAACGCCGGCGAAACTGTCGTCATGAAGATGAATCGACGCGGATGTCAACCCGAAAACCTTGCTACGCATGCAATCGGTTCAGTAGTTTTTGAGGAGATGCGTAACGAACATAGAACCGGCAGACAGACAGACAACACTTCATTGTTATACCTGTATATTAGTATGATTAGTGTATCTATCAAGTTTCTCGGGTGTGGGTTAATCCAGTGGGTAGAGCTTTGGACTACTACCCGAAAGTCCCACGTTCGAATCCAGGGGGAGGCTGAGGACAACTTCAGGATACCAGGATTTCAGGGTTATTTTTTTTTTGCTCCTCTTGCGCTGATGTGTGAATTTCACTCGCCGTTGGTCAATAGTTGGTGATCTCTATCCTCACCAATCAACCTTCGGCTTGCACGCAAAAATTTGGCAAGAACGTACATAATGCATATTTGGTGACAACTCATTTCCTCGAGCAAACCAATGAGGTGACTGCGGAAACTTTTTGGAATTATTTTATAGCCTAAAGAAGAAAAGATTGAAAAGTTGAATGTAAAATTTTAATGAGAATTTAATTTAGAGGAAGTTTTCAGACGAATGCAATAGTGTTAAACAAGGTAGGGAAAATGGAGCAATGCAGGCAAATAATAGGGTAAAGAATAAGGGATGGAACAGTTACTTTGGGGCAAAGGGATGCTGAAGCCTATCATTAAAGGTGGATCAGCGAAATCAAGGATGAAAAAGAAAAGTTAATTTGGAGAGTGTGAAGAGGTGTAAGGATACACATCGATATGAAGAGGAAAATAGCGTGGGGAAGATGATGAATGAATTATAAGGAGAGTAGGAACACTTCGCCAAAGCCTGCCCTAAGCGGTAGAACACTATAGATCAATCAAATATAAGCAGATGTAGATGATATAATTATCTCGCAGGCTTCAAATTCACACCACACATTATCGCAGCATCGCACAGCCTAACACGTGACCAGCCGGGTGTCTGGGCTGTCATTTCGCGGCGGGGATGGGCCCGATATTGGGGAGGGGAGAAGGAGGGGAAAGCCTCCCTCCCCCTCTCACGGATGTCGTACCGCATTCCTCCTCCGAAGGTAGCGCCGCTAACTGAGTGGGAGGCGGGGGAGAGGGAGCATGAGGGAGATTTTCAAGGAATTCCCGGCGTTTCCTTACCACCGAAAGACTCGGAATCCGTGACGTCACCGCCAGTGACTTACTCACGAGAGCACCAAAGGATGCCGGAGGAAAGCCCACCAGACGAGGAAGGCGAGGAAACACGTGCATCAATGGACCCCTCCCCGCATCTCACAAAGATGGAATTCGTTTCCGCTCATCTCCCTAAGGGACCCTAAGCACAGGCTCAAAGGAAAAGCAATAGATGTTGAGGGAAGCATTAGATAGTCGCCGAACGAAACGAGGCTGTAGATATATTCTATGAATTTGATTCTAAGAAAATAAGGTGAGAGGAGAGGTAGACACTGGGAACATGACAAACACGAAATCCATGCCTTGAGCGGGAGTCGGTCGGGTCGGCGGGAGCGGGTCGACCGCAAATAAGTTTGATCATCAACGAAAGAATCAAACTGTCTAGTGGACAGGTTGTTACATCTTTCCATATACAATGAGAGATCAGGAAATATATCATAAACGGCTGATATGAAGGAACTAAAAGCAGTAACCCTGTTCGATGAGATTTTTTATCAATTTCATTTGTAGTAAAGTTAAAACTGAAAATTGACCTTTAGACGGTGTGATATGACCTCAAGCTTAAGTACCAAGCTTAAGTAAGATACTAACAATCAAGTTGCATGAGGCAATATAGTTGCTAGTTTGCATGTTAGTAGTGCATGCTTAGTGATCTTCACCCCCTGCCACACACCCTCGCGGTGGCTTGCAGGGTATCGTGTAGATGTAGATGTACCGTAAGACCTATGACTAATTTCCCAAGCATGTTAACTTATTTTAATTGTATAGTGTTTGCGTAAACTAATTCGTAATCCATTAATAAAACATGATAAACATTGAAAACACAAGATCCATTAATAACTGTTTCTGCGCCTGTTAAGGCTAAGGACTCGCTAGTCAACATAAAAAATGTAACATTTAAGATCGTGCACTGTATTGACATTTTATGTAAAATGTATGATTTTGTAACACAAATTTTAAATGATCTCTCAAAATAATCTTCATATTTTTAATGTATACAATTATGTTGTAAATAAATGTGCAATATCTTAAAAAAACACTAGTTCCCAAACGTAGCACGTGACGCAGTGGCCTACCATGGTGGCTAGGTCAATACTGTGCCGGTCTTGCAACCCAAAGGTCACGGATTGGAATCCAATCTCGGACATGTACGTCGTGTTTGTTTATCATTAATGAACATTAGATGGAGCGGAATTGAGACACCTTAAAATCGAATTTCACCACCACAGGACAGTGTATTTCCGGGACTGATTCAAGCAAATACATTCTTTATCAACGTGTCTTACAAGGTAATATGCACGCGAGGATGTTGATATATCACCATTGATGATTACACCACGAGAGGAGAATATAGTCGATTCCATCATCGCTTCCGCGTATAGAAGAGCGAGAGAAGAGGGAAGGGCTGCAGGTGACAAAGACCCGTTCATTCCCACCGGAGTCGAATCATTTATGCAGACACCCCGAGCAGATGCTTGTTGTCGACGCCTGCCAGTTCAATGCGCCCCTCCCACCTTCCTCTCACCTGTTCGGACGGCGAGGGAATCTCACGGCGAGGATGCCCCCAGGATGAAAAAGGAAAGCTGAAGTCTCCTCCCAACAGAACGGCTCGAATAAACACGAATAAATCTCATCGACTGCCCTACATTCGCTGCGCGATCGCTTGCGGAGCGTTTTCCCAACGCTGGATGTGATGACCTTTTTTTGTCCCGGCTCGAATAATGAGAGTAATATCAATTTATGGCAAGCCCAGAGAAATCCGTGTCGTTTTTGGAGGAATTTATGGCGGAGGTACATTGCGCTGATGCAACATTGATCATAACTGTTTCCTGCGAATTCTAGCGAATGCGCCCCACCTGTCGGTATGATTTTTTTTTAATATCGCAGGAGTGGTTCACTCAGCTGCTCGTGGTGTTGGGGCTCAAGACGCCGGATATTTCGAGAGCGAAGTATGTTTTAAACGGACTAATACAACTGAACCGGATTCGAGCCACGACTTCACCAGTGACTGCTGTCATTTCAAACATTTCCCCGGCCAGAACCGAAAAAGGTATAAGCAATTAAGGCTTCACTGTCACCACTACTTCGTGCCTACAATAGAGTTCCCCAAGAGCAGTTATTGGTGATTTCAACGAAAACTTTCTCAGCGGCTAGGAGACAATCACTTTTGAGTAATTTAGCTTAAATAAATGTATTTTTCTCCACCGAAAATCGAAAAAAAATTATGAACATATAAAGGAGGCAAAGTCAAAGGTACTAGCAGTTTCTCACAAAAATCTTCGTTTATTTCCAATAATAAACTACTTCTTAATGAGCCTTGAATCACTAATGCAAAAACGTATGTTTAGAGCAGAATGCTGACCTAGGAGAAAAGTAAATATGTATTAACTAGAGACTGAAAATCTATTGTAGGTATTTCAATTCTCCTGCCATCATAACCGTCTCGTTTCACCACTCCTGCACATAGACGGAGATTTCATCAGCCTCGTAATTTCCGCGCTATCCCGTTGCACCCAATTTTCACATCGACATGACATCTTCAAAGTTCAATCGCGGATGTTTGTGTGCATCAGTCAAGTTGTATTCCCGCGTTGTATTCCTCAGTCAATCATGATTACCGAGCTTCGAAGTCTATAGTAATTCAACTTTGAAGGCTTCACTAACGATGCTCGACCTGCATTTGATATGGTTCTTACGAATAGGATCGCTGTCCTCCCGTACGAATGGCAGCACCATGCGATGAAATGAAGAAGCCTCGACTGTGTTCCACAAACAAATGACAATCGAGTGTTGATGATTGTAAACAATTATTACATTGCTTCAAGCAATTCCGATAGCTTATTTTTTTTTGGCCCAGCGGTTCTACGTAAAACTAATATTGGGCAAAAAAAAAGCTGGCAACTATATTGCAAGACATTAATATGTCCGTATTCTAGAATATTTCTAGAATCCGCGTATTTAGGACATCAACGCAAAAATTTCAATCCAGAAAGTGTTCCGAGATGAAAAGCAATTGATTTCCAAGGCCAATAAATTTAATTTTAATTTTACAGCACCCAATCATCAGGTAAGTAGAACAAAAAGGTAACATCGGAAGACGTTAGCGAATAAAATATATCGTAATATAAGGACGGGCACTGATTTCGAGCAAGAAATTCTCCGACGAGATTCCCAGATTGTTATGGCGGCACTTTCTATGGTGACATTTTTTTTTTCAAAGCCGGAAACAGATTCATATCCGACGCGGTCCGATTCCGACCCCACAAAAAAGGTCTCAGAAAAATGGTCATCCTCACTCAGTGACGAGACTCCGGCTGTAGAGTCAATGCTTTCGTCAAAAAAAAACAATTGCATGACTGAACGCTTCCTCATTTCCAGTCATTCCGATCTCCCTATTCCTTGAAACAAGGAGAAGGATTTGATTCGACAGACTTCCTTGAGGCATCAAGAAAAAACTTCAATGTAAACATATGATTAGTGAGAGATTTCCGGAAGCTGATTTACAATAAATACCTTCATTTCCATGCAAAACTGGAGACCGGAATAGACGCTTGGAAACTAAATAAATTGATGTATCTACGACTAGCCGCTTATGAATAACTTACGATAACAACTTGTGTATTAATAACAATCTCTTTATTCCGTAAACACACACTAACAACATCCTTCAAGGTTATAATTTCAAAGTTTAACTGCCTATGTGAATGCAAAGCAAAGCGTGTATCCTTGGTAAAACTTTATTACACAATGTTCCTAATAATTCATCGGTATTTCACATAGGGAATGAAGATTCACCTCTTGCCACCCGCTCTCCGGCTAATTCTAGGGTGCTAACATGACGCATAGCATTTTCCGAAGCAATTAAGCGGTATACTATGGTTTAACGGAACTGCTCTCATAACATATAATTTTCGCAGCAAAAGGACCATGAAAATTGAGGCGACAGGAATAAGCGCCCCATTAAAAAAAATTCGACAAGTTCGCCAGCAATTAGGGAGTGGTATCCTATGAAACTCGAAAGAACAGCTCAGCACAGCACGTGGCATCACCAAAGCCTCTTCTCCTTTTCGCTCGCATACAAATGCACTCCATGGCAAACTGCAGGCGACTGAAATTAAGAATTAGCATACGGGCTCATTGAATTCAGTGAAACAGGAGTCTGGAAGCAAGTGAAGGATGGGGGCGGGGAAAGAAATGGAATGGTCTTGACGCTCCCGTTTTCGTAATAATTTTCAGCGCTGAGATTCACTTTCTAAACCCCTTTTGGAGCATTATACCGGCCCACAATCAGTTACAAACGTCAGCTCTATAAATTGGCAAGCTCACCAGACGTACTTAATGGTCTCAAACATTACCCACAGAATGATAACCATAGTATTGTTACCGCTACACCCTCCCAAAACATTATCCATAAAATACGCACCAAAAACTTTCACTTCGGAGTAGACATGAGCGAAATATCTAAATAAACTAGCCAATTGGCTGTTCAATATTGGCAACTATTTCTAGTTTAGCTTGGTGGCATTTCTCTAACTTGGGGAAAAAGAATAATAAAAAAACACTAGATGACATTTCATAGAAGTGAAACCTAGGTCGTGTTCATGAAGTAGAGAGATAGATAATTTATCCATACCACGGGTGCAACCCTGCAAATCACTATTTAGGTCAATATACCCATATAGTGACTTGCTGGTATTATTTAATAAAAATAATTTCAGCAAATAAGAAATACATTGGTGGTAATACATTACAGTACAAAATAGTGGTAAATACGTTGACGCATTGATGGGGTTCAGGACCCCAATCACAGATCATAAATCAACAGAAGTGTACAGTAGGTCAACAGTCCTTTAACTCTAAATTATCAAGTGTTATAAACATAGCAGCAAATAGGGTTAAATCAAGATTTCTATCAAGTAGTAGAATAAGGTTTTTTACAGTGCTACAAACTGTTTGAGGTTGCATCACACCTACCCTAATTCTAGGCCTAATCCTGAGACGAATACAGTATCCATGCCCGAGGTGGGATTCTAACCCATTGCCGTTGGGCTATCAGGCCACCAGTGACTTGACTACCGCCATCATCATCATATTAATGAAGTTTTAACATGTAGAAGGGAGGTGTTTTTTATTTTCGTTCCTTTCTGGTTGAATGACTTCATTCTCCCATACTGCCCTGCGTACACCATTCCCTTTTGATGATACAATACTTTTTGTCCAAGTTTTACTCCGAGGAAAATTTCCGACTTTGACATTTTGAAAATCGAATCGACTTCAACCCAATTCAGGGAGGAGCACGCCCTGCTAAGCCATCGAATCCGGTCCGCAGAGCTGCTGCACCCCGTTAAAGGACACGCGGCCGACTAATGACACGAGCCATTCTCAGAAGGCACACCATTTCCAGCCGAAGACATCAATCAGGAAGTCGGCACGTCGTCGGAGTCTCCGAAAGAATGTGGCCGAAATGCAGCATAGTACGTCGATACCTACGAATCAAGAACCTTCCACTTAACACCCCGATAGCACCGCCTGCGGTAAAATTGGAATGGTTACATAGCGTGGGGAAAGAATGGGTCATTAATGCGTGTGGATTTGAAATTCCGGTAATGAGCAGATACAGCAGAACTTCCGTGTCCTTGGTCACGCCGACCGGCCGGAGAAGAGTCAAATCACCGATCAGATGAATGAATGGTTCGAACTGAACGAATGGACCAGGACAATAGTTGTGCATGCGGTACAGGCATACGACCCTCTCTTTGTGTTTAGAATTTAATCGGTTTTCAGTCAGTTTAATCAGGGAGGGGGGTATGTTATCCGGTGGTAATGAAATTACCAAAATTGGGAGAGTATTTTGAGTATGTCGGAAAGAAATGCACATTTTTTGACTGATCAATTTGAACGGGGACGGCATTTATCGATCATAATGGGCGTAAATGCATCATAAGAATGGCCACATTACACCATAGGCAACGACCAAATTAAGGAAACTTCGACGGCGATCAATACCCCACACGACGTTCATAGCTAGCACACACCACCAAAGGAGGAATTCGAAGCGCACGTGACCACCAGCCAGCTTGCCGCTTTGAAATATTTAAGCCGCCCTCCGGCGAAAAAGACAGTAGTGTTAATCACAACATTGCTTCCATGATGTCGAATTCATCCGCGTGGACCCACAGCCTCGCACTGGACACAGACTGACAGATACACTGACGCTCCATTGACCCGAACCAGTCACTCTCCCCTTGTTTACAATCGGAGGCTGGCCCCCGGTGGCGGAAATCACGAATAGGGCCTGTTTACAACCCGCAAGATCTCCCGAAAGGGATGTGAGTTGACGGACGAGAGGAAAGCCAGTGCTTTTGTCAAGAAGCGCCAAACACGAACACAAGAATGAATAACATACAAGCGGAAGAAAATGTCAAAAGCAGTCATTACTCACCCGAGGAGAAAAAGCCGGCCATGGCTGTCCACGACGCGGATCAAATCTTCCCAAGGCTTCGTATACCGGTGTGTGTATATCCACAGTAATATGGGAAGGCTGGGAGGAGAGGTTTAAAAACGGTGACTGAGTGGGATTTGAAAGCGTGGTAGCAGTTGGAATAAAAATGTATTGATGTAACGTGTGTATTGGGGGGGAGGAAGAAACTAAGGGGGCTCAAGGGAGGGAGGGGATTTCGTAATATAACTTCGGGACGGGGTCGAGGGGGGTTGCACCACCAGATGGTTACAGGGGGGAAGGGATTTGCTTGCGGGGGCCAAGCACACTGCTCACTACCGGCGACACAATCGGGGGACCACACTTGCGGAACAAACGTGCTCTTCTTCTCGGGGAGTCACGCTTCACGATTGCCGGCATCACCCGGGCGACGGCGTGCGTGAGAACGCCCGACGCAGACGTTCATCGGTGAACGGAGGAGGGACACTGCAGCTGGCTCGCTAGCGGCCCCAGGGAGGGGAGCGGAGAAGTGACCCGGTCGCCGTCCTCCCCCTCTACCCGAGAACGGCTCTTAGGACGGCTCGACGACCGGATCCCTTTCCGACACGAGAACGAATCGATGACGCTCCGTCTCCGCTTGAGTCAGCATCGGTAGTCATCGCTCTCTCTCTCCCTCTTCACTCTCTTCCTTCTCCCTTCCGTTTCTCCACTTATTCCCCTTTCCCTGCCGGCTGAATGAGATCTCACACATACGAAGTCGTAAAAGAGCCGCTGCCTGATGGCGACACTTCACATCACAGTCGGCGAGCTATTCGTCCGCAGAATTAAATACCTAACATCTTTCTCCCTCAGAATGGTGCCAGGAACTCATCAGAAATCGTTCTATTACATCGTAACATTATGGCACATTGTAGGAGACGCATTTCTTTCCCCTAAGATCACTGTGGCTCAAAAGGTCGACTGAATAAATCGAACCCATAAAGTTGATTATTAAAGAAGGCAGGAAGAAGAAATTACGGGGAGAGAAAGATCTAGGCAACAGAATGTCAAAGGTTGTACGAGACGGGAGAGCGAAAGGCGATTGGGGAAGAAGGAAAAAAATAAATTATATCTACATCTTCACAATACCCTGCAAGTCACCATAAAGGTGTGTGGCAGAAGTTGAATTCACACCAAACATGCATAATATATCATGTAAAAAAGAATTAGTAATTATATTCTAGTCTAAACTTCAAAATTCACATAAAGATTAAAATGGCAAAGCAAGCATGCAAAAACATGCTGTCATTTGGGTTAGCGTAAAGTCCTTAAACCAACATGCAACTACCCATGATATCCACTGTTACACTTATATTTTTATTACTCCACTCTATAAGGATGAATAGAGTTAAAAAATAGTTTATCAATAACTTAGAGAGAGGCATTATAATGAAAGTAAGTAACAAACTTACTTACCATCGTTGGTCACTCGGCTTCCCATGCAACAGAACTCTTTCACCTCTTCCAGTCCATCGTTAGTTACTCTGCTTCCCATGTAACAGAACTCTTTCACCTCTTCCAGTTTATGTTTTCGTAGTTTGATGTTGGTTTTGGCCTCTTTTCCCTTACTGCACACCATTATCTTAGTCTTCTTCTTATTGATCTTCAGTTTTTTATTGCAAGTGGCGAAAAATGAAAAAGAGAATAATTACTATAATATGAAGAGGGTGGTCGACAGATGAATCTCTTGTAAAGCTGCGTGAAACTATTCTTAAGAGGGTTGGAAGTATTTGCGGTAATGATTAAGCGATTACATGAAGAGCAGCACTCTTCACTACATGCAGGTATTTATGACGATAATCTAGGGAAAATTTAGTCGGTAGCCAACCGACGAAGGCACACGAAGGTAACCAAATTAAAAATATTACAACCAACATGAAAAGATAGCTTATAATATTTTAAAATCACCAATTTACCACTGATAGCACAATTAATGTTACTGCATTTTCTATTAATGTTGAGTTGATATGTTGACTAAGCGCTTGAAGGATATAACTACGCATAAAAGGTAGTATTACGTATTCGATTAAGTTTTTTTGTTCTCCAACCGCAAAGGTTATATCGCACCATCTGACACAAATGGTGCAGAGAAAGAGCCGTTTGTTAAAACCACTGTAAAGAAGAGAGGCTCCAAAGAATAACCATGACCAAGGCAGGATTCGAACCCACAACCTTTGGGTTTCCAAGTCCTACCTGGCTACCCAGGCCAGCGACTAGATCCAGGACCGTTTGACTGGACGAAATCCAGAAAAAGTTCCAGCACTGATAAAGAAAATTACCAAAGACATTTACAATTCATTTTATTGGACACCCACCAATGCATTACCTTTCCCGTTTTTTACATTTCTCCCGCTGTGTTTTCTACTTTTGGAAACAGTCTTTAGAGGGAGTTTCCGGAATTGGAAAATACCGCTTCAGTTGTGTTCTGTTTTGCCGAAGGCATAAAAACGCCTCCCTCTCAAAATTGATTTAATCTTTATAACAGGAAATAGTCGAAGTCGGTCAAGTCAGGTGAGAAAGATGGCTGGGGGAAAATAGATGTTGACTCTTTTGCAAAAAACGGATGGCTAAATTATCGGGCGAACTACAGTGCTGAAGAACCGAGGACTGCTCCCTCAAATGTTCCGAACTTTTCCTTCTGATTTTTCATCGAGACCTTTCGGTAGTTTTGATTTACAGTTCGACAGATATGTGACACTCCACCGCTAGTTCTCTGGCTATTAATGGTCAATTAAGACGCTGATGAGTCTTCCCCTGATCCACTTGATCATCATCAGTAGATTTTGAAGATTTTCCACTTCGTGAATCATCTGCAAATTGTCCAGGCCGCTTTTGAAACGCGAACACCACCCCAAACACCTTCCATGAGTCATTACGCTATCCCAGAAAGCCATTATCAGCATTATGGAAGTTACTCTAGCCATTTCACCAAGATTAAAACATGAATCGCAGAAATACTGTTCCATACGACTGTTTATGGCGGCAATTCGCCACATATGAAAACAAACTTATACAATAGCTGCTGTAGCTTGGAAACAAAACCAGATATCCGCATACAAAGATGTGGCTTAACTTCTGATGTTTCAAGCTGTTTAATACCATAACGAGAGTCTCAAAGGAATAAGTAATCGCCGCTAAATTCAAACTGTCCTGGAGATTTTTGTTCTGACTTCACACTTAAAAAATGTAAAACATTACTAGGAAATGAGTAAACGGGCATATTTTCCGCAATTTTGATAAGGAGTGCAGAAAATAAAATGCACGTCCAACCTACACCGCCTCGTGCTTGGGAGCGTCACTAAATTAAAAGATATACTACTCAAGGGCTTCAAATATGCAATGTAATGGAAGACGATAAGCTCACCTGCGGGAGTACTGGAAGGACGCGAGGCTTGGAGGGAATAGGAAAGAGAAGAGGAAGAATATGGGGCCACTTCGAGCCGGATGAGGCCTTGACCCATATTTAACAATCCTAGAATTCATCCGGGAGCTGATTCAAGGTCATGAAATCGGCGACCGTCTGAAATGGCGAATTCGTAATTTCACAGCCTACACAATCCACGATTTCGGTCAAAAACTATCGTGAATTTCGAAAAATACAAATGATTAATTAGCTAATAATTCAGTTTAATTATTACTAAGTTATTCATAACCTTTTATCACCTCCCCCTGCCACACACCTTTATGCAGGGTATAATGTAGATGGCAGATATTATGTAGATGTAGATATTGATTGCCTAATGTTAGAAATATTTTTAAACATGATTGTTATAGCAAAGGTTTGACCAATTTTGAGTCATTCCTGAATGAAATATTTATTGAGCATATCAAAAATAAACTAGCGCTGAGCGGTGACATAGAAATCTTAATCCTTTCTCTTCTCTCTGGAGCAGAAAATATTTTGTCCTCAGTAGGAATTTATTCAATGCATTAAGTACATTACTTTTCAATGCGATTGACGGTTTGTGGGACAAGAACAGTATTTTAATCAATGGCTGTAAAGTACGCGATCTATCTGCCTTTGCACGCCATTCTCGAAAGAGTACAAGGAAATAGAACAGCAAATTTCATGGTGAAGCTAGAAGACACAAACTTTGACAAGTGAAAATAACTTAAAATTATCTAGGTCCAAAGTTATCAATTTTATGTCGTTTGAGTCAGGTAAAGAAGATATCTACTTGAAATTCAGTTTTTTCAAGTCGTTCCGTGGATTGTCATCGTTCTTTTAAAGAATATTCTGAAGTATTTCAGCTTCTGTCTACATGCCAGAAGAGAGTGCAAAGTTGAAATTGAACAGATACAATGCTTTCAAAGCGCTGTAGAGAGGATGAAGATTCAACGGGGTGAATTCACCAGTAAAGCCCTGAACTTCACGAACTATGCTGCGACATGAAGATGCCAAAATTATATTTCTCTGCACTCTTCTCCAACCCATAAAAATTCCTTCCAGTTACCAACCTAATGGCGTAAATGACGTAATCATTCGACCATCTCTCCTGAAAAACTAGTACTACTACAAAAAAGGTACAAAGTAATATGTAAAAATCAGAACAAAAAATTTAATGGCCGGGGATCATTCAAGAGAGCTAAGTTCTTATGCACAACTAGAACGAAAATCATTAATACAGGCATGAATTGTAAACAGATTTTTACACCATTCATGGTAGCTCAAGTATATAATGAGTCGTGCTATTGTGATAATAATATCGGAAGTGTATATTCCATCATACAGTCTTGAAGTAACTGACAAATGTAGCTGTTATACGTGAATTCCATTCGTTATTGGGGCTGACAATCACAATCTACCTTCATGAATAAAATCAAACCACCCTTCAACTTGATATTGAAGTGAGTGATACATGATATATTTATGAGCAACCAACAAATGTGAATTATCATCGCATAATCCATGTCAAAGCTAAAGAAGGCTTTCGGAAAGACGAACGTAAAGAACACGTAAAAATGACGTTTTCGATAATAATCAGTAGCATACTGATGGATAACATACGGTTTTAGGGTTTAAACCCCACAAAAACATTCCCGTAATTTACTACATTTTTTATATTTTGCACTAGCGTACAAAATTTTGCTTATTGGGCTGAAAAATATAGTTGAATTGTCTTCACGAAAAGAGAATGTTAATATAATTATTGTTTTAGTGAATAATAATCTAGATATCATTTTGCGATGATGCACATAAATATTAATGAAACCCCCACAGAAGGAAATCTTGCGTACGCTACTGATAAATTATATGTACCGGCCGTCAATATTGCGAAAACCTCTTGACAGAAACACCTAATTTGACGTTATTCAAGTTAATTTTTCGTCACCACATACAACATGAAATAAGTATCTCGAACATTACGAAAAATAACGCGGCCACCATCTAAGGCCACCGCTGTTAGATCCGGCTCAACGGTGAGGCAAAGACGTTTCGCTTCGGACTCTCGATAGATGAATCGCAAGTGCGCGCGCAAGGTGTTGAGACCGACCACCTCCCCTCCACCCCATGCGCGCGCAGCCCGCTCACGCCAACGGTTCGCAACCGAGCGGCTCGCGCGAGAGCGGTTCGCCAGATCGCGCCGGCCGGAGTAGCCCACACCGCCCCCGAGACTGCAGCTGGTCGAGGGGAGGGTGGGGGCCATCCTCCCCTATTTCGCCACCCCCTTCCCAATGCTCCTCCGCACACCCCTGGCACGCTCCGGGGTAGGGCGGGCCGCCGACATAGGGAGGAGAAAGTAGCGCGAAGGGATGGGTGCGGGAGAGGTGCGGAATACCACTTGCTCGCCCCTTGCCCGCACAGGTCAGACCGCGCCTGCGCGACGAAGGTGCTTTAAAACCCTGGCCCCTCCTGAGACTCCCCAAAAAAATTGGCGCGATGTTATCGTCTCATAAGCCGATGACGCAACAATACTACCAATCAGCATGAACAGAAATAATTATAAAACGTCTTTATCAAAGCGGGATTGAGGAAAAACTGTCGCTTCTGCCATCTAACCCCTCATCAAAATATTTACATAAACATATGATTGTTGTGATATGCACAGTACAAATCTGAATATATTAAAAAAACAAAAAGAAATTAAAGAATAATAAAAGAACAAAAACTATATACTTATACAATATATCAATATTAAACATCAAAGAAATCGTAGTGTGAGAAAATAGTTTTCAACTGTCGAGAAATTGTGAGTAAATATTATACCTACATCCTTTATGAAAAGACCCACGGCAGGAAAACACCCACACAAGAAGGGGGGTGTGAAAAACATTCAGAATCCTACTGATGGCGTAGCTACTGTTTTAAAAGGAATTAATATTAGAGTACACACGAAAATGAATAGAAAAAATATAAAAGTAATGCAAAAAAGAAACATGACACAAAAATGATGTGACTATCATCATCATCATCGGTCAACAATCCTAGGATTGGTTTGACGCAGCCCTCCACTCAATTCTTCTATCAGCCAACCTCTTCAATTATATGCACATAGTCACATATTCAATAATGCAATCATGGAATCATTTGTGAAGGAAATCCACAGAATATTTCTAAAATACCCACATTATTTTCCACACTGTTGTAAGCAGAATAACCAGATGGAGTACATAATTAAGGTATAATCAGTAGAATTGCAAATACATCTAATCAGAACAAGAATATACATATATAGGTACAGCTGGATATTAAAGCTTTCACGTTACGATTCGATTCACTAGAAAGTACTTTTGGAGCATCCTCCTCTACGCAGCGGCAAATCGAGGGGGAGGGTAGGAGGTAGTAGTGGTCACCCCACCAACAATGACTTCAATAATACATATCGCTAGACTGTCTTTTCATTGGAGAGGTGGGGATGAGGAGGACATGATTGGTTAAAATGATAAATTAAAGCAAAGTATACCCAATAAGGCTCAAAAAGTTTTAGATAATGTGTAATGCTAGTAAATTTGTATCTAGGTTAAACTAAACTGGAAAAAAACTCAGGTGGTTACATTAGATCAGTCACTAGAGGAGGTAAACGCTTAAACAACAATACAATTATCAACTTTGCACCAAGTTTCAAATTCTTAGGGTTATACGTACAGCTAACAGGAGGCTAGTTAAGCAAAAGGTTGAAAGATTATGCATGTAACTGTGTGCTGTATTGTATACACAATCGTGTTCCATCACAATAATGTATCCTTAGATATGTGTACTAACCTGTCTTGTTTTCTAGTTTAGTCTCTTGAGAGTTCTATGAGATGTTTTGGGCTCATCTGTTTTCCAGTTGCATTAGGTTTTCCTAATTCAGAAAAAATTTATTGGGTCCATTCATTGGTTGGTTGGTTATTTAGGGGAGGCGACTGACAGCTGAGGTCATTTGCGCCATATAGGATAGGTGGGTAATTGGGTAATGGTAGGAATTTTTAGGGAACGGAGGAAGGGTGGAGAGAAACCCGGCGTCGGCATTAGCCTACTCTTAACGAAAGGTGCCAAGGGGACCACGGCTTAACGTCCAATCCGACGGACGGAGTACTGTACTTGAAATGCCCTCCACTAGGCACTCAAGTGGGGACCGGTTTTCCACTGAAAAATCCGCCACTGCTGGGAATCGAACCCGGGCCCTCGGGATGGGAGGCCAGTACTCTAGCCACCACACCAACCCGATCCCCGTCCATTCATAGTGTTTCATAAATGGCTCCATGTAAGTCTTTATGTAAAACACAAAATATTGATTGTAATTCTAAAAAAATAAAACATGAGCCATACTGCCAAGTGTAAAACCTTAGGGTTACACCTTTACAACAGATTATCACCTAGATTGAGGAATTGTACAAGTATATATACATATATATATTGATTTCAAAGAAATATTTAAAATTTTCCTGCTAGAAAAATGTATTATTCTTCAAATAAATATTTTACTAGCAGACCTGCAGCCCGCTTTGCAGGCAGTCTCTGACTGGTGTGCTCTTGAGGTGATCTTTGTGTTCTAGTGTCAAATGAGGTTATACAAAGTGTTTGGAAACTACTGATGACACATTACCAATAGGTGGC
Source organism: Platycnemis pennipes (assembly GCA_933228895.1). Taxonomy (NCBI): domain Eukaryota; kingdom Metazoa; phylum Arthropoda; class Insecta; order Odonata; family Platycnemididae; genus Platycnemis; species Platycnemis pennipes. Next base: position 89,167,755 of record OW121857.1, read on the forward strand.
AGTCATGCTTGTGCTTCATGCAGGAAGTTACTGCTTCACTACTCAAAAGTAGTCTTTGCATTTTTTTACACTCTTGTGCACCAACTTTTCATAAGCATTGCATATGCATGGAGAAGGAAATGGCTATTTTATAAATAGAGAAGTGTGTCCCACTCTAATTATCCTATACGTTTTATCTACGCCATATTTTCATTATAAGTTGTCTCCCACGCTCAAAAACCATGTTTTTTGCATGTTTTTCTGCACCACAAACTCCTAAAAATTCAAACCTACTACCAAATAATACAGACAGAGAATCCACATTTAACACACCAAACCTTAATCTTTTAGCTCAAAACTTGGAAGAGAACAAAACAAAACAGATACAGAATGACTGAGTGACATGCTAAAAAATTAATATACATAGATAGAAAGCTTCACATTGTACCAACCAAATTTTATTTTTTATTTTACTTTACTGACAATTCCTATGCCTTTTCAAATGGTCTCTGATGAATAAAACATGTTACTGTTTTAATAAAAACATGCATCTTGTTCTGGAAATTTCATGCAGCAATGGTCACAAGCATAAAGCCAGGAGGAGGCCATTTAATTGATTCAAATTTTACAGATAAAAAGTTCTTCACTATTTAATATTTTCCTAGGAAAAGTTAATATGAAGTACTTAAATATCAATGCCATTAACACCAGTACATACCATTTCAGAGCAAATGATGGTTGGTACCTGCATAACTAGGGTTGCCATATGTTCTCATTTTTGTGGACATGTCCTTAATTTTAGTCCACAAATGACTGTCTGAAAACAATTTTGAAAGAGTATAAATTTGTTCATAATTTCTTTTTTCAAAACAAGTTCAATTCGAGACCAGCGAGTGAATCGATAATGATCAGTACACACTACAAAAATCAAAAACATTCCTTTTCCATGTACCATCTACCACTGAGATCACTGGTGTAGAAGATCAAATCGATCTCATCATGGAGTCATTTAAAAATATTTATCACAGCAACTTCCACAACAGAGAGTTATCAAATGCCCTAAGAACATGTGATGTAACTCATTATTCAGTAGAAATTTATAGCTGTACTATATGTTGCTCATGCAACACAGGCACCTCTATGGTAAACTTAGTCACTATTACTTGGGCAACATGGGGCTCATTGGGGTACTGCGTAAATTTCTTGTTTTGATAGCAAGATCTTGTATAAAAAGATCCTTATGCATAAGGCAGGTTGCATAAAGAGATTTGGTGCGAACTCAGTCCCCTGAAATGCTGGAAATGGAACTGAGTCCTCAAAAGTCCTCATTTTTTCCCCGATAGATCTCATTTCCAGAGAAGCAGACATGGTAACCCTATGCATAACAGCATAAGGTTTGAAATCCACAGCAAATCCAATGAGGTCAGGAGCCAAGGGCTGAATTTGCTGCCAACGAAAATTGACACATTTTTCTCAGATTAACCCTTTTATTGCAGTGGGCTTTTGCACCTCAGACAAAAAATGCAGCAGGCTGATATATCAGCCCAATATAAAAATATTGCTCACTTTATGACACGGAAACAATAACATTTATTTTTCAGTCAAAGTAAAAAAATTGTATCATGATTGTTAAGTAGTTCAACTTAATAATATTTTAAAAAAACCAAATATGTATATGTAAAACAATAGCTTCATAATTAGTGATGGGATAAAAAATTTGATCAAATCCGAATCCTGCTTTTTTATCGAATCTGAATCTCAGATCCTAATCCCCAATCCTAATCCTTCTTCAATTTCATTAAATTCAAATCTTCCTTTTATCCGTAAATTTTTAAATAATGCTTCCATTCCCGTGAATTCTCTAATTAAATCCAATTGAAGCAGAATTTTATTTCTTAAAGTAAATAATAAATGAATAATTATCATATATAGTCCCCACTCACTGAAATCAAGGACATGTTCGAAGGAAAATATAAAGAATGGGTAGTTTCAAAAGTAAATCAAAGTTTAATTTTTCTTAATTAAAATTCAAACTTCAATGAAAACAGATTGCAAGTTTTTGTTTAGAAAATGCAGCATTTTCACTCTGTCAGGATCTAATTGATTTCTTATTTTATCAACCAGATGTCCAGCAGTACTGAAGGCTCTTTCTGAAAATACTGTTGCTGGAAGAATGCAGAGGAACTTTTTTGTTACAATTTCCAAACTGGCGAATTTCAAAGAATTCATGTGTGGACATGAATTATTAGTTCACAATATGTTGCTTAAACATTTCCTAACATGGTATTTACGATTTAAATGCTAAAAACGAGCAATTATACATATCTTTTCAAACAAAAAAATTGTTAGTATTCGCGATAATCTCTGCTATGGATACCTCTAGTTTCTAACAATAATCTAATCTTTGCCCACACTGTCATCTAAATTGCAACATCAAAAATTATCAATATTTTGACCACTGTGCATCGTTACCTGTCAACGAGCCTCATTATTGGTAGTTCTTCGCCAGTGGTATATAGAATCCTCACGACTCGTATTCACCTCTTTAATCCATTGATTCAATAAGATTCGCCCGAATCTTCGAATCCCTGCCACAACCCTAATTATTAGCGCTGTAACAACACCCCAAATCGTGGGGGGGGGGGGGAGGAGAGGGGGCAAACTTCTTGAAAAATCTGTAATAGTAATGGAGAGGTAGGGAGGAGATTAGAACTTCCCGGGTAACTTGAAGAAATATGTGTGTGTTGCATAACTTCCAGGGAACACTATGCTGGCAGTTGTGGCTTTATATCTCATAAACGGAAGAAGCAATATTCATACAAAGCATATCGGTGTGTAGATAATTCAGTCATTCCTTTAATGCAGGTAACAGACTGCAGTGAAGATGAAAATGGCACACCTTGGTCTTCAATTTAAAATTTCTAATGAGAATCCATTAACATCATAACACTAGACCTTGCTGCAATGCTTTATTTGAATTCTATATTTTATTAATTGAGTTCAGAGCCAAGGTGGAAACACCAAACAACATATGCTTTGGGTAGAACGATCTCAAGTTCAGTATTGATGGCAGAACTTTAATTTTTGCCACTATGTATTTCATTATGCTTCATACGTGGATTTTTGTCTACTTTTCGAAGAAGCTTGAGCTTTTCAATTAATAATCACTTGAATTAATAATCATTTTCACCTTAGGCCTTCCCATGGCTAATGCTAAGCAGTTGTCTCAAATTTAATGTTGGGAAGTATTGGTACTCATGTAGTTTTGATATCTAATAGGCACTTCTACATCCACGCGATACCCTGCAATCCACTGTGAGGGTGTGTGGCAGGGGGTGAAGATCACCAAACATGCTCTATTGACCTGCAACTAGGGTACTACATTGAAACATGCTAATAATAGGGTCACATGCAGCTATATGGTTATTATGTAGGTACATAGTAATAAAGGGATTGGTTGTTAATACATGCATCATGCACTATAGACTATTCTACAATATTTCACTGACCTATCCCATTGCCAAGCTGCCTATTGTGTTCTCTAATGGCACGGGGAAAAAATTACATTTTAAATCTATTGTAAAACAAATGAACATCACGATAAAATGTGGGGCTTTTGGGTACCCTTTTAATTCTTCATAAATATTTTTCACCATACTATCCCTATTTAAATATTTTTGTAAGCAATGACAATCTTTTTAATGCAAGATTTAAACCTTTTGCGAATCATCCATTGTTAAATCAACCTATACAGCAATTATTTTCCTAGTACTAATTTGGTTGGGTCCACCTTTGAACGTGCTAGAGAGGTAACCAAAACGTGGTAACCAGTATTATTTACATGCACTACATAAGAAGTCGGACTTGAGGAAGCGAACATGCTATCAAGGAATGTCCTAACGAGAGTTCACTGCAGACAATACCAATTTTGCATAGCGTTCAAAATCAGAGCGGAGTTGCTAGGTGTGGAGGTGCAAATAATTGTTTAAATCAGGCAGTGTCCATTAAAAAGTGAACCACAACCTCTGATTTCTGGGGTGGCTAGCCCCCCCCCGCCCCCATAATCATACTTGGGGGGGAGAGGGGGAGGGGGGAGAAGGGTCAATGCCCCCGTGCCCCTGCCTGTTGTTGTGCCCCTGACTATGACTAAATTCGCTGGCTTTGCTTTGATATCGATAACCAATGTTCTATCGCTTACCTGTTCCACATTCAATGCCACTTTTTGTAATGCTGTATTCAATACAACTGCGACTCCTGGATGGCTCTCTTCCCCTCCATTGTATATAACCTTGTAATTTTCACTCCAGAAGTCCCCCCCTGGTCTCTCCATCTCACTTCACTTAATCCCAACGAATTGATATTTTGCCTCTCCATTTCATGCATAATGTTTTCTAGTTTTCCTGCCCTTAACATTGTCCTACCATTCAATGTCCCAATCCTTAGCATTGTTGCTCTTTTCTCTGGTTTCCTCTTTGCTGCTACTGCTGCCGTTGCTTGCCGTCTTTCTTTTCATGCAAGGATTTCATGAGATGATGACTGCAGAGTCCTTGCTTACCCTGCTGCTGGACCCAACACCCACCCCAGTCCTTCTGACCCGGGCCCCATAGTTCCAGGATTAAATTCTCAATTTTTCAAGTCCATTAAGTTCTTGGGAGAGTTTAATTGAGGTGATTTCTCGTTGCCTTCCTAAATAGTGATTTTAACATGACACCACCACTTGTTAGGCTGCCCCACTGGGGTCAGATGCCTTCTCACAGCCAACTCACTGAGGGACAGATGCTGTGAGTAAGGTAAGTGGATTATCTTTCGTCAGGCTCTGACCCTTCGACCAATCTGGCATGGGTAACCCTACCACAAGGAATACTAGTTGCTCCTTCCAGTGCAGCTCTAGGGGTCATGGGAACACGCAAGCTCCAATTCCACCACGACATAGTTGGGAAAGTTAGAGTTAATCTCAGTAAAAAGTAACTAGTTAAAGTTAAAAGTTACTTTTCTGAAAAATTAAATGATTAAAGTTAAAGTAAAAAAAGTAACTTTTATGTTAAAAGTTACTTTTTCAGTCCATCCATGGATGCTGTGGTAATAGAGGACTTGATGGTGCTTTGTTTTGACAAACAAAGCAAACACTGAAAACTGTCATTGTGGTTTCTTCCATCTGTATCCATTTGTTTAAAAATATTTGAATTGGGGATTTTCGTTGCAATTCCATTTAGTGTTCAGTGTGTTGTTGGTCAGGCTTCCTATTGTGTCTGCCGAAAGGATTCTGTGATTTTTCTGAGGTGGAGCTCCAACTCCGGGATTTTTAAGTTGTTGTAAATGCAAGACTTTCGGACGAGCCATCTGTCATTTGCCGCAAAAGACTGTTATGAGCAGTAGAAAGTGATTTAAGGTTAGTTTACTGAAATCGATCCCCACATTGTGATGTGAAGTATCTATTCACAATTGTAAAATTGCAGCGGAAATGGCTTGGTTCTATAGAGCTACAGTACATGCTGGGGGTGTGCCTGCACACCTTTTCTCATGATTCACTGGGGGCTAATGTATTGATGACGCAATGTCGCCGAGCAAGGCATACGTAGACTGGCACATTGCAACAGATATGTTAGTTTGAATGAACCCCTCCCCCTCGTTATCCGTCATAGGTTTTTAGGCGACCCTTCTTTCTCGGCTTCAACTATATAGTATTGACGACATGATGTCACCGAGTAAGGAATACGAGCCCTCCAGGACTTCGCGTGGTTTCATGTTTTCTCATCTGAGGTTGCATTCCTAAACTTAGGTGGTTACTCCCCTCAGCTTCACTTTTGTTCGGATGTATTCATCTGGGCCTATTCATTGCATTCTTGCACAGCTACCCTTGCTTTCTTAGATACCATTTTATTTCCCCATTTGTCTGCAGGGCAACCTTTGAGCCCAAATTTGGACAGGTCAACATTCGCCAAAAATTAACGAAAAAAATTAACTGAAGTTAGTTTTGTATCAGTTAATACATAATTTTAACCATTACAAGTAAAAAGTAAACTCTACTAAAAACTAACAATTAAATTAAATAATTAACCACATTTTTAATGATTAATTTTAATCTTTAATTTTTTTAAATTGTTAATCCCAACTATGCACCACGACAAGGCGAAGTCCATGAGGAAGGGGATGACACTGTTACCATATTAATGTAATACTTTGATGTCATATAGTAGTTATTATTACATGGTGCTTGTTGTTGTCATGTCTCATGGTATCGTCCAATCTGATGCTCACTGTTGAGAATAATCTACAGAATTCACTTGCAGGGCAGAGTAGTCATTTTCATGTACCTACTTCCATCATAATAAATTGTCATAACGGGAGCTAGTTTCATATACGCATGATTAATGTCATAATTATAATTTCTGAATTCACATCATTTTATTAAATTTGGTATCATTAACAAAGTAATTAACTCCTCATTGAACTATACTTTTTTATTCCTTTTGAATGTGATGCATGTGTTACCTGTATTTTGTGCATTAGAAGAGCATTGTTGAAAATGTGATGATTCAAGGGCATTGAAAAAGTTGAGGGCATGGAACTTATTTGAAATATGAATAAAAGTCTTAGCTACCACGAAACACGTGGAATTTCCTAAATTATGGCATTGAAGGCCATATGGATAAATTAGATCATGAAATATGTGTTCCTAGCAGGTTATGCCCAAAAAAGAAGTTGAAAATTTTTCTTTTCAGAGTTTCTATGATGTTAATGTTATCTCAAAGCAAGAAAACAATCAGATTAAAAATCCCGTCATGCTGCTAAAATTAAGTAAATGGTTATATACTATCAGGTAACTTATATAAATTACACTACTATTGAAAGATATTTTGAGGTGATTTATGGATTCATACTTAAGATAGTATTACTGAGACCATATATGTATACAGTGCTATAGTTCAGTTATAATTGAGCTTATTTGCAAGGACTTATTTGAACATTGCATTTTGTTTGCATGGCGTTTGGGGAGAATTCAAATGTGAACCACCATGAATAATTTACAAGATTTCTTTCATATTGTGAGGCATACACATTCCTAAACAGCATTAAAACCTTTTATTGTATCTTTTTCAGGAGAAGATTGTTTTAGTTTTTGGAAAGTTGTTATATTTCAGAACCAGTAGGGAATGGTTTCATATACAAATATATCCAAACTCAACTAAAAAAGAATAGATTAATTTTCATTATATTTTGGCAAACTCATCTGCAACAAGAAAGTGCTTTAAAAATCAAATTTGATTAATTGAAGCTTCAATGTTGAAAATGCTTCAATTAATTGAAGCATTTTCAACAGGGTGTTATTTTATCTTTGAAACTATTTAAAAGAATTTTATGTGGGTTTATTGGCTGTTCAGGCATGTTTGAATCACTTCTTTAAAAAATTCTGGAAATTATAAAAAATATTTCAAAATTCTATTTGGGAATCTGGAATTACATATGCAGTGGGTACAGGACTCCAAAGATATTTATTGGTGCCACGTTAGCAATGCCATATTTGTAAAATATCATTATAGATATTTGGTTGGCTCGCACTACAAAATTTCATTACATGAATCATTTTTGAATGGTGTATAAATAATTTCACTTCCTTGGTGCATTTAACATCATTTTTATAGTTCAGTTTGCTAACTGATGCTCATTTTATGTTAAATGATACATTTTTTTCATAAAAATGTAACCTAATTGTAAAGGAGTCACTTGTCATGTCTTGTTTTCAGTTATCTTTTCATGCAGGTTCTCCACCATTTCTGTTGGTAACCTTTTCATCAGTGTTTTTTCTTTGTGTGGGCTCCCTCCTTTACTTTATTATGTGGGCAATGCATCATTAAAGCACCACTGTTGAGTTAGCAAGTTTGGTGTCTGTTATTCAAAGTCAAGTCCACATGTCTATCCCTCTGCATACCGATGATCCCCGGTCATATAATCCATTTCGGAAACGAGGATGGGATCTTTGGTGATGCCACAACAGGCAAACCCTTGTGGGGAGAAATGAGATTAAGCACCCACCAATAAGTCTGAAGTGTTAAGCTTTTTGGGCTGGTAACATATCTAGCCAAATACGTCCCTGATTTAAGTTCTCTAAATGAACCTCTTCAGTGAATAATCAAGAAGAATTCTCTGTTTAAACAAGTTGCTTTTGACCAAATGAAACAGCATCTTATCTCCCCTCATGTGCTTGGTTTTTTTCAAAGGGGAAAATCAGTCATATTAATGTCTGATGCGTCCCCAGTAGCATTGGGCACTGTATTACAGGTCCAGAAAGTGAAACCCGAATTATTCGTTATGCGAGCCAGGCTTTGGGTGATGTCCAGCTCAGATATGCTCAGACTGAGGAGACTTTAGCCCTTGTTTGGGCCTGCGAAAAGTTTGAATGGTATCTGCTTGGAACTCGCTTTACTCTTGTGACAGATCATCAGCCCCTTACTACTATTTTTGGGCCTTACTCCGCTCCACCAAATTTGAGAATTAACTGGTGGGTGCTGTGCATGCAAAAGTTCTCTTATGACATTGTCTACAGGTCTGGAAAATCTAACGTGGCCGACACCCTTTCTCGCCTCACCCGCCTGTCTGGACCAAAATATATGGAGTCTGAAGAAGATTTAATCCAATATATTGTTGATGTCACTGTTCCTTCTGCTATCACCTTAGCTGAAGTCCCCAAAGCCACCATAGAAGATCCTGAGCTTCAAGGACTTGCAGAGAGCATTCGATCCAACAGATGGAGTAAACATCAGAGGTTCTACCAACTATATATCCTGAGTTGTCCATTGTGGGAGAAATCATTGTTCGTGGCAGTCGCATTATCCTCCCTAAGGCACTACACCTACGTGCCCTGGAACTCGCACATGAGGGACACCTTGGCACCCCGGCCATGAAGCAGTGCCTTCGTGCTAAGGTATGGTGGTGCACTATGAGAGAAGATATTCAGTCATATACTAAAGCATGTTTTGGGTGTCAGCTAGAATCTCAAACCAGCCCTCCTGAACCAATGGTGCAAACACTTCTTCCTGAAAAACCTTGGGATGCCATCGGGTCGATCATTTAGGACCCTTACCAACTGGCTACCACATAGTGTGTGTTACTGACTATTACACCTGTTTTCTGATTGTCAAGGTCACGAAATCAACAGCTGCTGCAACTACTGTTAAGTTAGTTTTTTTAAATCTTTCATCTAATGGGGTATCCCGAGATCCTATTTTCTGACAATGGTCCTGCATTCAGAGATGAATTTTCAAACTTTTTGTTCAAGCTTGATATCCACCACAGAAATGTAAGAGCGCTTTGGCCTCAGGCAAATGGTCAGGTAGAGCGTGTCAACCAGAACATTGTAAAACATCTACGCATTGCCTCAGCAGAAGGTGAGGATTGGCAGAAATGCTCTCAATTTATGCGGAAGCTTACAATACCTCCCCTCACTCAGTATCTGCAGTTGCCCCAGCAGAGCTAATGTTCAACCGCCCGATAAAGACTAGGATCCCTGATATTTCACAACGCCGCCCTGGATGGCCATATGAAGAGCTTTGTGACTGAGATTTGTGTTTGAAGGACAAGGGAAAACAGTATGCTGATCAACACCTTCATGCTCAGGCCTCAACAATCAGCACTGGAGACGCTGGAGACCTTGTTCTTGTTCAAGAAAGAAGAAAAGACTAATTATCTACCCGATAGAATCCAGTTTCAGTGCCAGTGGTTGGGCGTCACGGCCCTACTGCTCAAATATTAATGACTACTGGGAATGCTCTTGAAAGGAATGTTTCCTTGCTGCATCCTGTGAACAACCTGAATCCTGTCACTATTCCAGAACCCATCACCCGGTTCTCAGTTACAGGCACCTACACACAAAGGCCCTGGGTCCCTCTCAGCTGTCAACCCATCTCCTGGTCCTTCCAGAGTCCACCCTCCTATGTCAAACAATGGAGACACGGGTCAACCCTCAGGGCAGTTACAGAATGACCCCCGGATAAGTCAGTGTTCAGTTTGACAGTGTATGATCAGAGCACGTTTGACAATAAAGTATTGTTAACTTTCGTTTCCGCCTTACTTTAGAGAGTGGCAAATTAGAGCAACTTACAGATGCTAACAGTTCAGTTAAAAACGAATAAGTCACATCCAAACCAAGAAATTGACAGATTGATTTATCTTAAAGAGCACGATAACAGTCACACCTATAGCAGAGTGAAGATCGCGTACACCACTTACTTTAAGTAAAACAAAGGATCCGCCTCGCTGGTAACTTTGTCATTTGCCTTTACAATGTTTTTTATTTATACATTGACAAAGTAATTAAAGGAATCTATATGTGTTTTCACGAGGTCTTTCACCTGGAGGAATGCAGGAACCAGCTTCCATTTTTCCTGTAGCGAAATTTTATCGCTTACACTTAGTAAATGAGATGGAAAAAGCATTTCACGTGGAGTCGTCTCCTACCTCAATTGACTTGATGGGCTCCTTATCCAGGGCGTTACCAAAACATTTATATGTTTCACCATTCTTTAAACAGTGTTCTTGCTATTAACGCTAGCTTAACAAAATGAGAACAACTGTCTGCGCCATTTTCCCTTTAATCCGAGACATTTACATTATTATTCAACATTTAAACATTCGTTCCGCATGGCTGGAGAATGCGCTCATCAGGACGCTATTGTTTATTTTTATTTCAGAAGAGAAGTCTAACTTGGCTGGCGGGAAGAGGTATTTCGTTCTAAAACTCTAAATACAGAGCTTTATTTCGCTCAATGTTAAATCATGGTCCACAAAGCTTATTGTATTCTTTTATCGAAATTTTGCAGGTTTCATCAGCAAGAATGGCCTCTATCGCTACCTATCAGATATTCGCTCAAATTACAGGCTAGAAACTTCGGTACCTGATGTGTCTAATGTGGTTTTCGACTGTTGTCTTGATGACTTATTTGTATGCTACGGCACAGAGCATATCATGAATACACAGGTAAGTACTGATTATTGACAAGGAATCAAAATTCAAATATTTTTTAACTTGTCTGAAGGTCCTTGCATCATGTGTCGTAAATGCATTTTTGCCCATCAATTAATCCACTTATGGTTTGTAGTTTTAACCAGTTCTAAATGCTACTAGAAAGTTTCACTCTTTTTTACGGTACTACATACTGTCATAAAATAGGTAATCGGATCGAAAGATGTTTTCTTACTCTGCTACCCACACAGCACATCTCCCCAAGTGCCTGGCCCATCCACCTCCTCGCCTTCTCCTATATAAATTATATTTTCCGACACTAATCGTCTTTCATCCCCAAGTATATACAACACTATGATTTATCCTACCATTTTCCCTCTCCATTCTCCTCCACAACCACAGTTATTATGCCATCATCAATCCTCAAGAGTACTTTGACCCAACTCTCCACTGAGTTCTTCTATTGGCTAAACTTTTCATATTTACGTATTTCTTCTCTTCCACATCCTTCATCACTTGTTCCATATATCTCACATGAGGCCTTCCTTTGCCATTCTTCCCATCCACTTGTCCTTCAACGATTGTCTTCATCAGACCATCGTGTCTCAAGATATGGCCGATTAATTTGCCCTGCCTTCTACTTAAAAGAGTCTTCAGCAGACTTCTCTCTTCTTAAGACTTTTTCATTTGTCACTCGGTTGATCCCTTTTATCTTCACCATTCTTCTGTGGCACCACATGTTGAATATTTCCACCCTTTTCTTTACCACTGCTGTCATCGTCCATGCCTAACCATGATAAAGAAATATGCTCCAGATGTACATCCTGATGAATTGTTTCCTTACTTCTACACTTGTATTTCCAGCTGTAAGTAGTTCTTCTTTTGATGGAATGCCCTCTTTGCCTGTTGAGCTAATCTAGTCACTATTTCTTTCTTGCTTCGTCCATTGTTATTTACTCGGCTTCCCAGGTAACTGAACTCTTTCACCTCTTCCAGTTTTTGCTTCCCTAGTTTAAAGTTTTTGGCCTCTTCTCTTTTGATGCACACCATTATCTTAGTCTTCTTCTTATTGATCTTCAGCTGATGTCTGGCCATTGTCCTTTTCATGGTTATTAGAGTCTTAATCTGGTCCTTCTGTCTCTGCTACGAGTGCTATGTCATCAGCGAATCGGAGCATGCTAATTTTTTCCCTGTGGATGTGCACTCCAGGAGACTTCCCTTTGATTTCATTGATGACTCTCTCGATGTAAACATTAAAAATTATGGGAGATGGTGCACAGCCTTGTCTCACTCCTTTCTTTATTCTTGCTTCTTCACAGCTGGGTCTAGATTTAATCACAGCTACTTGGTTTTTATACAAACTGTGGATAATTCTTTGATCACTGTAGGACACACCAATTCCTTTCATAAGTCCAAGCATTGAATTCCAATCCAAGGTCAAAAGCCTTCTCTAAATCCACAAATTCAATGAACATCGATTTGTACTTCTCCATTCTCTTCTCTATGAGCATCTTAAGGGCCAGTATTGCTTCTCTTGTACCCTTGCATGGAACAAACAAAAAATTCAATGTTTTTGTCCTGGGTGACGAATCTATGCATGGGCCACCAACTAGTTTACTTCATATCTCAGGTCCATATGTAGCAATGCTCAGTTTTTCATCTTCAGTGAACCATCTTCAGGGACATTTTTCCCCCTTGTAATTTCCTGCAGGAAAATTCTTTGTGGGTAGTTTTTTAAGTATTCACTTAATAATTTGTAATTTGGGGATTCACGTAAGTGAAAGTTTCAGTTGAAATGAGGCGATTTCATAATTTCAACCTTGAGAATCTCATAATTTTAATTTCATGGTGATTTCTTTACATACCATAACCATGAAACTGGATTTGTGGATCCCCACTTATATGCCTGCACGCAAATTCCTCCCATACATCTTCAACTGTTTCCTCTTTATGAATATTGGAGAGTATAAAGGACATGGGTATCCCTACCTAATACACCATAATGTTGTTGCCCATCCAAATTTCCCAATTGCCATCCCATTCCCCAATTTATACACCCTCTGCTCCGTAAGTTTAGGTTCCCAATTAGACTATTCCTCCAATCTACTCTTAGATTTATGTGAGCATTCACTATCTTATCCCAATCCACTCTGTCAAATGCCTTTTCAAAATAAAAAAATCATCTGATCGTACTTAATAATCCTCTCCATTAACATGGTCAGTAATGTTTTTGCATCAATTGCTCTACATTTTCTAAAACCAATTTGATCTATATGCGAGAAATCATTTTTCCTCTTCTCCAGCCTCCTGTTTAGCATTCTAAAAATTACTTTTGGCACATGATTTGGCACATGGCACAAAGATTAAAATAATCATCCCATAGTCCTTAGAAACCTCCATTTTCTTTTTTTTGAATAGGGATCATCGTAGTTTATATGAAGTTCTCCAGCCAGACTTCCACTTCATATACATACAAGTATCCTGCATAATTCATATTCATGTATCTATACATTTATTTTAATTTAATACCGAAGTTCACCTTCACAGATTTGTGATTGGAATCTGTACAAGCACCTATAAAACTATGTGAATGGGAGAGTTTACTCAGAACCTAAATTGCAATTTTGTGCACAAAATCATTATGTGGAAACTAAAAAAGAATTTTAGTGAAAAATTTAATATTCTAACCACAACCATTCACTAATAAATCAAAAATTAAAATAAGCAAAAGGTGACGCCCACCAGAAAAGCTGCTTTGATATCATTGATGTCATTTTCCTCCCTTGACTGCTTTTAGGGGAAGGGAAGGGAGTGGAGGGGGGTTCTCAGGAAGTCTGCTTGCATAGATGCTGTCGCAACTGCTCCCATTGGCAGAGTCAGCTGTGTCCCCCCATCGCGATATGGCAAAGTAGCTTCGCGGGCTCAGTTGTGATTGGACAAAGTTGATATATGTTAGAGGTTGCACCACGCCCACTTTTCCAAAAAGGTTAAAACCATCAGTTTTTCACTGCTTATAACTCTAGAAATAATTGACGGATCGAAAAATGGAAAAATACCGCTTATTTTACAAACTATAAGATTTGGCAATAAAAAAATATGGTAAACTATGGTACTAAAATATGGTATTGATGCTGTTTCTTAATCTGTCTAACCATTATACTCCTCTAATTGTTATCTATCAGTGTACCCCAGCATTTTCTATTTGTGACTAGGTACATCTCTTGAGGTGGTAACCACCTGCAGGTGACTGACTAAATCCATTCCTCCTGCAAAACTCCAGTTTTTACCAGTCTCATCTCCCTCACAGATAAATGTCCCCACCTCAACCTTCACTAATCACCCCATTTTAATCCTCAATTATTATTCAGTGTTTTCTTCTTGGGCTCTTGCTTATTATTCCATCTAGTTGTTCATGCATGCCACTTCTTCCATGTGGCCACTTGGTGGCATGAAACCTTGCATCATCTGTATGCTATTGAGGTCTGCCTTGACCAACACTAACAGTACCTATGCTATCGTTCACCTACAGGTAGGTAACACCAGGTGGGCACCACAAGAATGTTAACTTTGAACATGGTTAATCTTAACTATCCTTCAGCCCAACTTATTCATCACATTATCTACTACTCTACATCTCTCATTCCCATCATTCTGTATTCCTCTACATTTCTCCACTTTCCTTACGTCTCACTTTACATGCTCAGAGTTCAGCTACTTAGATCATGCTACATAGCAGTTCCCAAACTAACAGTTACTGGTATGATACCAGTCATTAACATCTCACCAGCCTACTTCACCTCGACTACCTTCAGCGTGGAGCTTAAGGCATTGGGGGAGGATGAATCACATTATAATCATATGCCAATAACAGTTGGGAAACTACATATGTAGCGTGATCCAAGTAGGTGAACTCCCTGTAGACAGGCTTTAAAAAGGAAATGACAGATTATTTCTTAATTCAAACAATTTTTAAAATATTAACGTCATTAATTTTACTGTTAATATAGGGAAGGAATTTTGTCATACCTATTTCCTAGCAGTTGTGGGACACTGTCCATTCCAGCATGAGGAATTAGAATAGATTACATATGTTAGAAATAATTTGGTTATATATTGAAATAATTCATACTTATATAATGTAGTTAGGAAGTTTACCAGAAAGAGATGAGTTATTAAAAACAGTTTTGCTTAATGATTGCTTACCCAAACCAATCTGTTTATATGCAAATAATCAGGTGAAAATGTTACCAGTCATTAACATCTCACCAGCCTAATGCACCTCTACTACCTTCAGCATGGAGCTTAAGGCATAGGGGGAGGATGAATCTCAATCATATGCCAACAACCCTTAACATAGTTTTGATGCAGCCACTAGATTCTCTTATTAATGGAAATGTGGATTTATCCTTTTTTTTCATTTAATCTCATCTTGGATTTAATGTTGTATAGTTTGCATATTTTGGATCCTTAGCATCAACGAAAATACCAGTTCGACA
This sequence comes from Platycnemis pennipes, assembly GCA_933228895.1. Taxonomy (NCBI): domain Eukaryota; kingdom Metazoa; phylum Arthropoda; class Insecta; order Odonata; family Platycnemididae; genus Platycnemis; species Platycnemis pennipes. Next base: position 89,183,190 of record OW121857.1, read on the forward strand.
TTTATATTTAAAATGATAGTGAAAGAATGTTAGATTTTCATTAAAATTGAATAGACAGCATTAACTGCTGGCCTAACAAATTCCTTTGATAACGGTGGCAAAGAGGTTGGCCAAAATAAATATTTTTGAAGATCATGAATTGTGACGCTCCGATTGATATTAGGGCATGGTTATTCAATCGAGTGCCTTCTTTAGATCATTTTAATGCAGCTGTCCACTAGACCTTAAATCAATAAGTAATTACATGAACATGCAACATTACTTACCACAGGTCATTCAAGATTAAGAAGTCCCCAAAGAACAATCAATGAGTATGGAATTCTAATTGATGACACATTTAGGACAAGGTAACAAAATTAACTAAAAATATTTATCAATTAATTCTTTTATTATACAAAGACAGGATTGGAAAATTTGCAAGATTACAATTCAAGTTAATTATAGAAGCTGCAATAAATACCAACAACATTCTTAATTTTCTTATATGATAAGAACTGCATTTTAAAAAATTGCAATATTATACTTTAAATGTATTACAGAAGGCAACAAAAGTTTGAACAACAATCTTTCATTTTTTTATTTGACTGGAACAGAATTGACATGTAGAAATATACTCTAAAGTTAATGCAGAAGGCACCACAAATATGAACAACAGCAGTCCCTTTTTATTTTTCTTATTTGACAAGAACAAGGGAAAAACATTAAGGTTATATGTATTACAAATTTATTGTTCTGCGATGTTTAAGGGCGCAAATTTCAACAATCTTGAAGTCAATCATGGCTTAAATTCAGAAGAGTGATACAAAAATTGAGATGATCCCAATAATACAATGGGATAGTGAGAAAAAGTCTTTGAATAGGTAACAAATGCATCAGGAAATGTAGGAAGTTGCCACATGGAAGAGTTATTGCCACAAAGCACTTATCCACTTTTTTCACAGTATTCCTTTGGTAAATGGTGCTCATGTTAAAGCATGAAAATCAAGAAAAATTGTGATTAGAAAATTATCATCACTAAATATGACACTTGGTGGATCAGTGAAAAATGTTCAAAGATTTATGTGCAAAATGATGTGACAATGAAAAGCAATTGCAGTTAGTTGGCCCCATAACAATGCTAGTTCTAAAAAAACTGATTCCATCATGCATTATTTTTTAACCAAAAAATCAGTAATAATTGATATTGACATAGTATAATTTAAAAGTTGCTGGCATTTAAAATATCCAGTTGATTTATTGAACTCTATAAATTGAGTGAGGCCACTCAAAAACAAAAAGAAATTAATTAATTAATTAATTATATGTTTGAGAATTGCAGTAATGAAAGCACAAAAATTAATATGAAACTCTTTTTGGAAAGCAAAATTTTGACCACCAAGTATTCTTCAGAATTAAGGCTGCAAGGGAATATAATATTAGGTCACAATTGTTGAGAATTCAAGTTTGAATTAATTTTTTTTAAGTTCATAATTACGAAATAGAATAACAAAACACCAGATCTTATAAAGCATGTGTGTATGCAATCACTTTTCCCTAAGTCCAAATACATTAACACTATCGTAGTTCGTATCATAGCCAACAAAACTTTCCCATCAACACCTTTAATGTCACCTAAAATAAAGTGACCATATAGCTGTATCTTTTGAGGTGCCGGAGGATCATACATGGTAATGATTATTTGACCAGGATGATAAACAGGTGCAGGGAAGTAAATGCCATGAGGAGTCAAAAAATAATACTTCATAAAAATAATATTTTCATATGCACAGTAAGGCACAAGTAATGAAAATACCAATGAAATGTCAAATACCATTGCTGGAGAGAAAATATAGCCCATGAATGATGCAGACTTGATGCTTAGGCTTCTGACAATGCATCAAAATGAGCTAAAGACTAACCACATTAACCTTAAATGAATAACTTACAATGGCCTGCCTATTTTAAGCTGACTACCAATATTTAAAATCACCTATATAATCACCTCTCAGGTAAGGGTGAATTTATATATTGGTAATCTGTTCACATAAGGCTTGAGCATCAGATGTAGTACGTGTTAGAATGATAATGGAGTTAAATTCATTTAAATCAGTCGTGGGGTATTTGTGTAGGGTGCATCATGTAGTCGAGTGATAGTGAATTTGTGTGAAGTCAGGAATGTTTTGAAAATTAGTGATTTAGGCATTTCAACAAAAATGGTGTTCTGATCTAACTGTTAAAGAGAGTTGTTGATTTTCACTGCTTAGTAGTGACAATATGGCCCTACAATTGCAGGCCTTTGACTATTCTTCAATGTCCTCATTGGTCTTAGACCAGGTTTCCCTTAGTGTTAACTATCTGCACGTGAAAATTTCTCTAAAGCCCCATCACAGGGCCCTAAAATGCAGAGACCTTGGAGGGTACCAAGATTACCCATGATACTCCAGATAATGGTTTGCACTAAATCCCCTCTTGGGGCCCTATCATTCAGGGTGCCAAGGAATAAACCAAGGCTTCCCCTTTCTCTATTTGGAAAATTGCTCTTTAAAGCCCCTTAAGGGCCCTACCATGTGATGCACCAAGGAGTAAACCAAGGCAACCACTTTTTAAGAGTTGTTTCTTTAAAGCCCCACGAGGCCCTATAATGCATTCTATTAAAAGAAGGCAATTTCTTTTAATAGAATGCATTATACTTCAAAAGTTGATGATTATGATTCTTCAATGAAACCCTTTTACGAAAGATTGAAGCAATGAATTGGGTTTTTCCATTGCATGAAGCTTTAAGTTTCCTCTTAAGCCCCAGTTGGGTTTATTGGACAGGGGTTAAAGATTATACTGATGTCAGCCATCTTTAAAGGGGATTTTTTTCTATCTACAGCCATTAAAAAGCTATGGCAATAAGAGGAACTAGGAAGTAATAGTTGCAGCTATATATGTTAGACCTGTATGACATGCAAGGAGAGGAGACGAATCCCTACTGTACACAAACTGCAAGGTCCATCGGCGGCCGAATCTCTGCTTTCCATCGACGATCCCTCGTTGCACACACTATTATAACACTATTACATGCACACACACAGGCACACTAAAATGACCATGCACAGAACCACTGGGATAGCTTTCCCCACCACAAAAACACTATTCGTTAAGATGCTGAAGTAAAGGCTTCCAACTGCCCAGAGTGGCTGATGCTGCAGTACTCATCCATCACCAGTTGCTCCATATCTTAGTATTCAGTTGTATTTGTTTTCATGTGCATGAACAATGTGTGAGTGTGAAATGATTAAATGCTGACTAAGCTAGTCTTAGAGGCAAAAAATATATTACACGCAACCTATAAATTATATTTAAAGCCGGCCACTAACCACTGCATCTACGGTAAATCAAATCTCTGAATAATTTAGCACCCCTAATCGACTGTTCATCACATTTCCATTCAAGTGAAAAACCAAATCAAACCAGATTTAGTCAAGCCAAGCCATTAACAGAGCACATGAAAGAAACTTAACCAACTATTTGGTACATTTACTTCTGAGTGAAAGACCACCACATCAGTATTTTGGTCAAGCCAATTACAAAATACATGAATGACATTAACAACACCTTAAAGCTTTTTTATTATATACACTTCTCCTTCGAAGACTACAAAACACTGGGTTTTTTACCAGTCAATTTCATGAGTACATCAAGTAACCTTACAACCCATTAATTTTGTTTCGTTAAAAGTGAAAGACGACACCAAACCAGCCTTTTAGTTAATCATATTACAATGTAATTTACTACACGTAAAAGCTTATTTCATAAATTTACTTCCATTAACTAAATTTAAATGTCTTTACAAACAAATATAAGAGCAAAAAACACCTTGGTAATGGTCAATCAAAGTAAAATGAACAGTAAATAAAGCTTTTACTTAATTATTACATTTATTTCCTAGTAAGAGACAACACCAAGTATATGTTTCCGTAAATCCAATCATAATATTCAGTTACTACTCCAAATAGCTTATTTCATTTCCTTCATATTGAAATACCACACTAAAACAATGCTTTGGTAAATCCAATTACATTATTCAGTTACTGCACATAAGACCACACCAAATCGGTTTTTAGGTCAATCCATTTACAATGTTTAGTCACTACATCTAATAGCTTCTTTTTTATATATTCTTCCTATTGAGAGACCACACCAAAACGGTCTTTAGGTCAATCCATCTACAATGTCCAGTCACTACATCTAATAGCTTATTTTTATATATTCTTCCTATTGAGAGACCACACCAAAACAGTGTTTAGGTCAATCCATTTACAATGTTCAGTAACTACAACTAATAGCTTATTTTTATATTTTCTTCCTATTGAGAGACCACACCAAAACGGTGTTTAGGTCAATCCATTTACAATGTTCAGTCATTACATCTAACAGCTTATTTTTATATTTTCTTCCTATTGACAGACCACACCAAAACGGTGTTTAGGTCAATTCATTTACAATGTTAAGTTACTATATCTAATAGCTTTTAATTATATTTTCTTCCTATTGAGAGACCACACCAAAACGGTGTTTAGGTCAATCCATTTACAATGTTCAGCCACCACATCTAAGAGCTTATTCTTATATATTCTTCCTATTGAGAGACCACACCAAAACAGTGTTTAGGTCAATCCATTTACAATGTTCAGTAACAGCAACTAATAGCTTATTTACATATTTTCTTCCTATTGAGAGACCACACCAAAACGGTGTTTAGGTCAATCCATTTACAATGTTCAGTCATTACATCTAAGAGCTTATTTTTATATTTTCTTCCTATTGACAGACCACACCAAAACGGTGTTTAGGTCAATTCATTTACAATGTTAAGTTACTATATCTAAGAGCTTATTTTTATATTTTCTTCCTATTGAGAGACCACACCAAAACGGTGTTTAGGTCAATCCATTTACAATGTTCAGCCACCACATCTAAGAGCTTATTCTTATATATTCTTCCTATTGAGAGACCACACCAAAACAGTGTTTAGGTCAATCCATTTACAATGTTCAGTAACAGCAACTAATAGCTTATTTACATATTTTCTTCCTATTGAGAGACCACACCAAAACGGTGTTTAGGTCAATCCATTTACAATGTTCAGTCATTACATCTAACAGCTTATTTTTATATTTTCTTCCTATTGAGAGACCACACCAAAACGGTATTTAGGTCAATCCATTTACAATGTTCAGTCACTACATCTAAGAGATTATTTATATATATTCTTCCTATTAAGAGACCACACCAAATCGGTGTTTAGGTCAATCCATTTACAATGTTCAGTCACTACATCTAAAAGCTTATTTTTATATTTTCTTCCTATTGAGAGACCATACCAAATCGGTGTTTAGGTCAATCCATTTACAATGTTCAGTCATTACATCTAAGAGCTTATTTTTATATTTTCTTACTATTGAGAGACCACACCAAAACGGTGTTTAGGTCAATCCATTTACAATGTTCAGTCATTACATCTAAGAGCTTATTTTTATATTTTCTTCCTATTGAGAGACCACACCAAATCGGTGTTTAGGTCAATCCATTTACAATGTTCAGTCATTACATCTAAGAGCTTATTTTTATATTTTCTTCCTATTGAGAGACCACACCAAATCGGTGTTTAGGTCAATCCATTTACAATGTTCAGTCATTACATATAAGAGCTTATTTATATATTTTCTTCCTATTGAGAGACCACACCAAAACGGTGTTTAGGTCAATCCATTTACAATGTTTAGTCACTACATCTAATAGCTTATTTTTATATATTGTTCCTATTGAGAGACCACACCAAAACGGTGTTTAGGTCAATCCATTTACAATGTTCAGTCACTACATCTAATAGCTTATTTTTATATTTTCTTCCTATTGAGAGACCACACCAAAACGGTGTTTAGGTCAATCCATTTACAATGTTTAATCACTACATCTAATAGCTTATTTTTATATATTGTTCCTATTGAGAGACCACACCAAATCGGTGTTTAGGTCAATCCATTTACAATGTTTAGTCACTACATCTAATAGCTTTTTTTTATATTTTCTTCCTATTGAGAGACCACACCAAAACGGTGTTTAGGTCAATCCATTTACAATGTTCAGCCACCACATCTAAGAGCTTATTCTTATATATTCTTCCTATTGAGAGACCACACCAAAACAGTGTTTAGGTCAATCCATTTACAATGTTCAGTAACAGCAACTAATAGCTTATTTACATATTTTCTTCCTATTGAGAGACCACACCAAAACGGTGTTTAGGTCAATCCATTTACAATGTTCAGTCATTACATCTAACAGCTTATTTTTATATTTTCTTCCTATTGACAGACCACACCAAAACTGTGTTTAGGTCAATCCATTTACAATGTTAAGTTACTATATCTAACAGCTTATTTTTATATTTTCTTTCTATTGAGAGACCACACCAAATCGGTTTTTAGGTCAATCCATTTACAATGTTTAGTCACTACATCTAATAGCTTCTTTTTTATATATTCTTCCTATTGAGAGACCACACCAAAACGGTCTTTAGGTCAATCCATCTACAATGTCCAGTCACTACATCTAATAGCTTATTTTTATATATTCTTCCTATTGAGAGACCACACCAAAACAGTGTTTAGGTCAATCCATTTACAATGTTCAGTAACTACAACTAATAGCTTATTTTTATATTTTCTTCCTATTGAGAGACCACACCAAAACGGTGTTTAGGTCAATCCATTTACAATGTTCAGTCATTACATCTAACAGCTTATTTTTATATTTTCTTCCTATTGAGAGACCACACCAAAACGGTGTTTAGGTCAATCCATTTACAATGTTCAGCCACCACATCTAAGAGCTTATTCTTATATATTCTTCCTATTGAGAGACCACACCAAAACAGTGTTTAGGTCAATCCATTTACAATGTTCAGTAACAGCAACTAATAGCTTATTTACATATTTTCTTCCTATTGAGAGACCACACCAAAACGGTGTTTAGGTCAATCCATTTACAATGTTCAGTCATTACATCTAACAGCTTATTTTTATATTTTCTTCCTATTGAGAGACCACACCAAAACGGTATTTAGGTCAATCCATTTACAATGTTCAGTCACTACATCTAAGAGATTATTTATATATATTCTTCCTATTAAGAGACCACACCAAATCGGTGTTTAGGTCAATCCATTTACAATGTTCAGTCATTACATCTAACAGCTTATTTTTATATTTTCTTCCTATTGAGAGACCACACCAAAACGGTATTAAGGTCAATGCATTTACAATGTTCAGTCACTACATCTAAGAGATTATTTATATATATTCTTCCTATTAAGAGACCACACCAAATCGGTGTTTAGGTCAATCCATTTACAATGTTCAGTCACTACATCTAAAAGCTTATTTTTATATTTTCTTCCTATTGAGAGACCATACCAAATCGGTGTTTAGGTCAATCCATTTACAATGTTCAGTCATTACATCTAAGAGCTTATTTTTATATTTTCTTCCTATTGAGAGACCACACCAAATCGGTGTTTAGGTCAATCCATTTACAATGTTCAGTCATTACATATAAGAGCTTATTTTTATATTTTCTTACTATTGAGAGACCACACCAAAACGGTGTTTAGGTCAATCCATTTACAATGTTCAGTCATTACATCTAAGAGCTTATTTTTATATTTTCTTCCTATTGAGAGACCACACCAAATCGGTGTTTAGGTCAATCCATTTACAATGTTCAGTCATTACATATAAGAGCTTATTTATATATTTTCTTCCTATTGAGAGACCACACCAAAACGGTGTTTAGGTCAATCCATTTACAATGTTTAGTCACTACATCTAATAGCTTATTTTTATATATTGTTCCTATTGAGAGACCACACCAAAACGGTGTTTAGGTCAATCCATTTACAATGTTCAGTCACTACATCTAATAGCTTATTTTTATATTTTCTTCCTATTGAGAGACCACACCAAAACGGTGTTTAGGTCAATCCATTTACAATGTTTAATCACTACATCTAATAGCTTATTTTTATATATTGTTCCTATTGAGAGACCACACCAAATCGGTGTTTAGGTCAATCCATTTACAATGTTCAGTTACTATATCTAATAGCTTATTTTTATACTTTCTTCCTATTGAGAGACCACACCAAATCGGTGTTTAGGTGAATCCATTTACAATGTTTAGTCACTACATCTAATAGCTTTTTTTTATATATTCTTCCTATTGAGAGACCACACCAAAACGGTGTTTAGGTCAATCCATTTACAATGTTCAGTCACTACATCTAAGAGATTATTTATATATATTCTTCCTATTGAGAGACCACACCAAATCGGTGTTTAGGTCAATCCATTTACAATGTTCAGTCATTACATCTAAGAGATTATTTATATATATTCTTCCTATTGAGAGACCACACCAAAACGGTGTTTAGGTCAATCCATTTACAATGTTCAGCCACTGTATCTAATAGCTTATTTTTATATTTTTTCCTATTGAGAGACCACACCAAATCGGTGTTTAGGTCAATCCATTTACAATGTTCAGTCATTACATATAAGAGCTTATTTTTATATTTTCTTCCTATTGAGAGACCACACCAAAACGGTGTGGTCTCTCAATAGGAAGAAAACAGCCTATTTCTTATTATATTTCCTTCCTATATAAAGTGTGCACCACACCTTGTTTGTATCCTATGTATTAACAGATTACATAAACACAAACCTAACTGGCTATTTATACACATCTTCCAACTGAAAAACCACACCACAGTAGTGTCCTGGTTAATCCAGCACTAAGTACATTAATTAAATCTAATGACCTAATTATTGCATTTACTTGTGCAAGAATGATCACACCTCATTGTTGGTTTACTCTGGCCGATTATCTGGTTTATTAGGTACACGTAATAGCCTATTATATCTATATTTTATAAATCTTTACTTCCACAAGTAGAAGAGAGAGTGAAAATTTATTATTATTGCTACGCTGAAGATTGTACGAAATGCTGTATTTTGTCATTCTCTGGGAATGTGCAAATTTATCAACATCAAATGATTAATTATTATGCTAATTATTATGAATCTCCTCCAGTTATGATTTTTTATAGTTGTTTTTTATAACGATATTTAATGCCTCATGGAATTTAATTAGCGTTAGACTAGCTGGGCTGTAAATCCTAAAAGTCTATGTTTTGATAAGTACCCTTAGGATGGCCTACATTATAATTTTCAATAATTTCTTAGTGAAGTTTACTCTTGCAAAAAAATCTTTTGATTCTGTTTCATGTCATGTTTTGTTTAGAATATGTTTAGTTGTGCGATAGATGATACACACTGGAAAGAAAAAGATAACACGTCAGTTACTTGTGCATACATATTTGACAATTTCAGGATGTAAGATCGTATTTACATTGAGTGACAGTCAACTGAGGTCACATTGAGGATCTGAAAGTTTGAGGCAAAGTTATTTTTGGGACTAAAGTAGTGATATTTTTTGTGAAAAGTTAATTAAAGTTTTATTAAAGTTTCTTGCGTTTTGGTATGTCACACTCAACATGGTTATATTGAATAGGGGCTACCAGAGGTACTCTTCAGATAATAGTCAAGTAGTGACTTTCATACAGTATAAAATATGCACCACTCCCTGAATTCTCAAAAGAGCTTTTAAAAGTTGGGTAATACCTTATCCTTCACACTTAACCTAGTAATAACTAATATTATAAGTATTAAGGTGGTCCAAAATCGCAAGAAAAAAAATAAAAGTTAAAAATGTTCATCTCCACATTGCTGCCCTTGTTCCACTAGGTAAACTGAAATACCATGCCAAAATTTGGATCAATAAGATGTTTAGGGATCCCTATGATTTGAACGTTTTGAAGAAATAAGCATTTTTTTAGTAATCCCTTCTAAAAGTTTGCCATCTACAGGTTCCTGTTAGAAAATTACTGGAGTATTCCAATGTGCTGTAAATAGACAAGAATTTTTACTTAGTTATATCATTTCTCAATAGATAAGAGCACGTTCCAGCATTTACTGAGAAAATATTTGCATAGAACAACACTAGAAAGCAGTAGCAGTAGAGAACCTATAGTATTACCTAGGTATTCTCATCAAACTGACAGGTGGCCATTCTGTGCCAGCTATCAGTGTCATTGTCATACTTAGTAAATCTCTATTCTATGGTCAGTCTATTTTCTCAGGCAAAAAATGGCGGCGGTCACGTGATCGCTGAGAATGCTCCCCTCCTATGGAGAGCCTTAGTAGCAGGAACAGTGCTATGTTGATTTCAGCAAAAGCTGTGTCTTGTTTATTTTCCTTCTGAATATTGAATTGTTATTAATTGCATTTCAACTTGTAACACTTGTTAAGTAAATATTTAAGTACATCTAGATAGTTCACAACTGAATAATACTAGATTTAGGTTAATTTTGTGTTGCATGTTGTATGTTGTTACTTAATGTACTCCTTGGCAACATAGCCTAAAAATTTGTTCTAACTAATCTGAAATTCATTGCATATAGAAAACACAAGGGGTATATAATTAATAATACCTAGATTATGTATGACAAGAATTGACCTAGTATGGCAAGAATTCCTACTCAAAGAATTAATTCGATTGAAAGAAAACTTAATAAATTGTACTCAGACAAAATGTGCGGGCTCTAGCATTTGCCACAACAGCAGCCAATACAGGCCTGAAGAGTGGAGCATGTACTATTCTCGAGTAGAGTTTAGGAAGTAGTCTTGTGTGGATTCCATGCAAGCACCATGTATGTACTTTAAATCATGTTGTCTTCTTTTTTACTACAGCATTTGGAGCTAGTGGGGGTCCAGATGTCGCAATATTTAAGTGGTTCCAGAAACAATGGCCTCGTATCGACAAGCTAATATATTCTCAAGGCAGTGATGATCTGTATGATTCCAATGAAATTAAATTGTTAAGAGGAGAAATGATGGGATATTATGCTGCGATTTTATAAGACCCAATTAAGTCAAAGCAGCCTCGAGATGATTACCTCGAGCTTTTAAAGTTGTGTGTATACCTTTCTTAGTGGTCAAAGTCCTATTGGATCAAAAGAGAAATTCCGAGCACCAGGTGGTTTGAACAGTGCATGTTGGATGGCAAAGGCTATTTATTCACTTAAAATTTACTTATTTTGAGATCAGTTCACCCTTACAGCTGGAGAAAAAAAAGGAATCACTGAAGTAAGCTTATATGTAGCTCTCATCTATGGTTGACATTGGAATGAGGCCCCCAAAAGCTGAGAAACCTGTCATGAATGACACGATTATTTAAAAAAAAAATGAAGCTTATCCCAACTGCAATGTTAAGAAGGCTGCTTTGGTAGCTTTTCACCGCCATCTGTGGTTCTTTTCAGAGCATTTGGTTGGACTTCCCCTCTTTGATTCCTGTGTCTGTGACTCTACCAAAGTTAAAATGGTTACTAACCTACAGCGCCCACCAAAATATAAGGCTCTTAAGAGAGTTGAGAGTAAAACATTTAAACATGACACTCCTCTGGAAACACATGTGACACAGCAAACTACAGAACTGTTTGACATTCTCCATAAAGATTAGAATGAAAAGTCTGCTTCTTTTCTTTGCAAAGAACCTAAGTTGTGGGATTCGGATCCCGATTACATAACTCTAACAGGCTGTTCACAAGATGAAAGCAGTTAATGACTGTGCTGAAAGGGGCATTGCCCTGATACAAACATTCAATATATGTATAACCAAGAATGAAGTATCTTCTTCGGATTATTAAATCACACCGAACCTAGTAATCAACTTGTAAGAAGGCATTACTCATGGCTGCCGATGATGATAGTAAAGGCGCTTAATGAAAAAACATTATAATCTTGTATTTAACATACCTTTTACCTTTTCAGACTTATTTATGGTCACAGTATATGCATCATGATCATTTAGCATTATTTATGCATTCAATTAATACACCATTAAAATTTTTTTCATTAAAATACTTTTGTTTTAGTTAAAAATCCACTTTCACACAAAAAGTGCTCAATCATAGGGACCTCTAAATATTAACCAATTTGCCTGAATTTTTTTTTTCATAGCTTTCTAACACCAATTGGAACAGGGGCAAACCTGTGGAGCGGGTGTTTAAAAAAAAATTTTTTTTTGGACCACCCTAATAAGTATATGTAATACAAAGTTTTTCATAAACTTCATGAAGGTTACCAATAAAACAATATACCCTTTTAATTATTGGCAGCGATAAAACTCTTATCCATTGATGACAATTTCACCTCATCTATAAGAAAGGGACCACCAGTTACTGATGATTAGTCAATCCTCACGGCTAAGCTTAAACCCACGGAGTGCATCTACTGGGTTGCGGATTGTGGGTCGACCTCTAGATATAGAGGCTAGCTGCGAGATAAGAAAGTTTACTTGTCGAATAAGCAGTTGTGGACAAAAAGTGATGGCATGCTGAGGGGGATTGGTCTATCCCTGGGTAAGATAAAAGGTGTTCAAACCAAAGGTTGTTTTTGATAGGTGAGAGTAGAGCTCACCCCATACTAAGCCATTGGCGTGTGAAATTCACACATTCAGTGTAGGGGGGCCAGTTCCTTTCCCTGGGCCACCTGCGATTCCCTACAAAGTTCCAATGCACATAAAATTGAAGGGTAAGCATTAAATAATACAGAACCTATGAAGATGCCGTGACTTGGCGATGGGAGGTTGCCAACAACTATGCATTCCATCAGCCGGAGGAGAAGGCAGCAGCTCTTCTTTATACAAGTGAAGGTGGAAACCACAGGTTGGTACCTAGACACTCATTTCACTACAGGTGTGGTAACATTTACTTTAACAGCTGTAGTACTGCGATGTGGAAGGTAACCACCACATTATTATCCCAAGGAGTCGCAGCTGCTCCACTTATCTTTATATCAAGATGTGATGGAACCCTCTCGAGTAAAATATTCCGGAGGTAAAATAGTCCCCCATTCGGATCTCCGAGCGGGGCTACTGGAGAGAGTACATCAGTCAAGTATTACAAATATTTTAGGCTAGGAACATGGAAAGTGAGATTGCTGACCTGCAGAAAACTGGAAAACCTACAGGAGCGAAGAATGCGCCTTGACGTATTAGGAAATAGGGAAAAGAAGTGGCCCACAGGAGGAGACTTCTGGAGTGGAAGCTACAGGGTTATACACACGGGATCTCTTAATGGTAATGCTGGAGTAGGCATAATGCTAAGGAAGAATGCCGGAATGCGTGTGAAGAGCTTCCTGCAGTACAATGAAAAGATAATAATGGTTAAGATTGAGACCAAACCAGTAGATACCATAGTGGTGGTGGTACATGCCTACGAAAGACTATGAAGATGAAGAAGTGGAAGATGTCTATGAAGATATTACGGAAGTTAAGAGGAGAAGAAAACCTAATTATTTCAGGAGATTGGAACACGGTCGTCGGCGAAGGTCAAGGTGGAAGAATGACTGGGAAATATGGATTGGGTAACCAAAATGAATGAGGAGAAAGACTGCTGGATTTCTGCACACAGCATAAATTAGTCATTGCTAACACATTGTTTAAAAACCACAACGGAAGAAGATACGTGGAAAATGCCAGGAGACCAGAATATTTCAAATAGACAACATTTTAGTGAAGCAGAGATTTAGGAACCAGGTGAAGGACTGCAAAAGCTACCTTGGGGCAGACTGACAGTGAACATAATTTAGTGACGTTGAAATGCCATTTAAAATTCAAGAAATTGTAGACCGTGAAGAACACATGGCAAGTAGAAAAAATGAAGGAGGCTCAGCATCAGCAGGCATTTCAAAAAGCAGTGGAAAACAACATAGGAGAAGATCTGACTGAGAAATCAGTGGAAGAGCATTTGGAAAACATTAAATGTAGACTACAGGAAGATGCAAACGAATCTCTTGGAAGAAGAAAAGTTACCAAGAAAAAGCCATGAATCACGGAAGGTCTTAGACCTGATTGAAGAAAGAAGAATGTACAATAATACGAAAACTGAAGAAGGGCAGCATTGGCACAAAAAAATAAACAAAATAAATTGCAAAGCCAGGAAAGCTAGAGAAATCTGGATGAAGAACCTATGCAAAGATGTACTAAACAACCTTGCACTTGGAAAGGTGGAGGCTGCCCATAGGATAGTGAGGAACCACTTCAAAATCTTGAGCATGAGAAGCGATGCCATAAGGGACAAGAATGGAGAAATTTTGATTGAGAATGAAAACAAAGTGAAGAGATGGAAAGAATAACTGGAAGAGTTGTACAACGGAAACAAATTCAGCTCAAAAGTGATCAAAGAGGAAAGAAGTCTAAGTTGATGATATGGGAGGATCAATATTAAGATCTGAATTTGATGCAGCAGTAAGGGACCTATCGATGAATAAGGCTTCTGGAATTGATACTCCTGCAGAACTAATTAACAATGCAGGAGAGAAGACATTAACTCATCTGTATAAAACCATCTGCAATATGTACTCAACAGGAGAAATACCCAGGGACTTTGAGAAAAAAATCAATTCCCGTTTCCAAAAAGAAGAGAGCTGAGAAATGCGAAAATTTTAGGACTACAAGGCTGACGTCACATGCATTGAAGATAATGACAAGGATCATCTGAAGAATAGAATGAAAAGCTGAGGTGTTCCTGGATGAAGATCAATTCGAATTCAGGGAAAGTAAGGGAACCATAGACGCAGTATTGGCCCTTAGGCTGCTCATAGAGAAGAAAATGGAGAAGGAAAAACCAAAGTTGACTGCATTTGTGGATTTAGAGAAGGCTATTGACCTTGGATTGGAATTCAATGCTTTTAATTCTGAAAGGAATTTGAGTGTCCTACAATGACCAGTTTTTTTTATCCAGAGTTGGTATAAAAACAAAGTAGCTGTGAATAACTCTGGACCCAACTGTGAAGAAGCAAGAATAAAGAAAGGAGTTAGACAAGGCTGTGTACTGTCTCCCATAATTTTTTATGTTTACATCGAGAGAGCCATCAATGAAATCAAAGAAAAGTCTTCTGGAGTGATTATCCACATTGAAAAAATTAGCATGTTGTGATTCGCTGATGACATAGCACTCATAGCAGAGACAGAAGGAAGTGAATAAGACAAATAACCATGGAAAGAACAATGGCCAGACATCAGCTGAAGATCAATAAGAAGAAGACTAAGATAATGGTGTGCAGCAAAAGAGAAGAGGCCAAAACCAATGTCAAACAGGGAAAACTAAAACTGGAAGAGGTGAAAGAGTTGTTACCTTGGAAGCCAAGTGGCCAACGATGGACAAAGCAAGAACGAAATCATCAGTAGAATAGCCCTGGCAGAGAGGGCATTCTATAAAAAGAAGATTCTACTTACAGCTAGAAATACAAGTGTAGAAGTAAGGAAACAATTCATCAGTGTGTTCATTTGGAGCATGTTTCTTAATGGCAGTGAGGCATGGACAATGACAGCAGTGGAAAAGAAAAGGGTGGAAGCATTCTAAATGTGAAGCTACAGAAGAATGATGAAGATTAAATGGATCGACCGTGTAAGTACCAAGGAAGTCCTAAGAAGAGTGGGAGAGAGGAGAAGTCTTCTGAATACCCTAAGAAGAAGACAACTTAATCAGCCACATCATGAGACATGATGGCCTAATGAAGACAATCGTTGAGGGAAAAGTGGACGGGAAGAATTGCAAAGGAAGGCCTCGAGGGAGATATTTGGAACAAGTGATGAAGGATATGTAAGAGAAGAAATACATAAGTATGAAGAGATTAGCGGATGGAAAAACTCAGTGGAGAGCTGTGTCAAACCAATCTAAGGATTGATGACGATTGGTCAATAAATCTAATTCACTGTCTAGCAATGTCAACGATATGTCATTGATTTTAATGGTGAAAATGCTTGAGAAGCCACTAACTACTAGAAATGCTACGGAAAAATGTTCCCACATGCTCCACTTGTTACCGCTATGATATTGACTGTTCAACAGGCTAAAGAATTTCATTAATATAATAATAATATTTACTAATTTCGACTTGATCCAAATAGACCAAGCTCATCATAAGTGAGTCATCATGTACTCAAAAATTAAGAATAGTTGATCAAAGCTTATCCTCCTAGATATCCTGCTGACTATTACCTGTGCTTTTTGTTGAAACAAAATGTTGCTCCAAATCACGAGAGGAATTCTATTTTGGACATGTACTTCAGGGGATCACGTATATAAAATCTTTGGGTGTTCACACAGCTGACAAAACATTGAAACAAAACCATTGCTTAAGTTGCTCCTCAGTCAGTCAGTACGTTAATCGAAGTCCAGATAGCCTGCAATGTCATGGCTACGGACTACGTGAGACATGCAGCTATCGCAGATTTGAGAACTATTTAGAGACGGCATAGAAGAGAGCCAGTGGTATCGTGATCCCACTCCAGTTGTGCTCATATTCACCCTATGAACACTAGAAGTGGCTGATCGATCATTTTAACAGTTTTTGAATTTCAAATGGCCACAGTTTTTTCACAATGGATAAAAATTGTTGCTACTTATTTTGTGTCTTTTGATAAATTTTAATCTAACATTCACTCTTAAAAATTAATTATTTTTGGGTTTTAATTTATAAGTTGATATACCTAAAAGCACCAGAGCGATTATTTTGACCAGTTTCATACATTTTCATCTTATAATGGTTTTTCTTTAAAATATGATTTTTTCTGGCAAGACCGACAGTAATCAGAACAAATTGAATTTACATCTGTTTATTTCCATAATTCCTATGAATTTTGTTTACTGCTATGCGATTATATCACAGAAATATTTCATAAGACTCTTAGAATTGTCTCAAGAGAGATATTAAAATCCTTTAGGATATGCGTACACAGTTTGATTTACTCCAAGGGATGTGAGATGTGCTGTCCTTTTTTCATCCCTAACATTCAGTGTGCCCTTATGCTTCTAAGCCGAAAGACATGTCCCGGCAAAGCGGTCTTACTTCAGAACTTCAAAATATTTTTAAAGTATATCCAGGACCATGACCAAAAGCCAAAAACAGCATGTCTATATATTACCTATCTAGCGCATGGAGTTTGTCGACAAGCATATGCTCCGGCATATCAAAATATTCACTGAAGAGGCAGCAGTGCGCTTGGGTGAGGGAAAATGGACAACTGTTGAAGGAATTGAAGCTATTAATGCACTAATGTACGCACAAGGAGCATACGGTTGTGGTTCACTAGATTATGATATGCTATGGTCTAGTGATTTGGGTCCAGAGTTTTTACCTTAGACGATGCAACAAAACATTTCGCAAGCTCATGCAGTACCTACACTTTGATGTTAGGAGGACAAGATATCAGCATCTCAATACAGGTAACTTTGCATTGATGTCCGAAATATGGAACAGTTTTGTGGACAACTGTATAGCCTGCTATAGTCTTAGTGATTATCTATCCCTGGATAAGCAGCTTTTTCCCACTAAATCTTGGTGTAGATTTACTCAGTAAATAATTTGGAATAAGGTTCTGGGTGTTAGCAGATGTAAATTCAAAATATTTCTGCAATGGGTTTCCATATCTAGAGAAAGATGAGTTGGGCCCACCCAACGAAAGTCTCCCCATAAATGTTGTTTTATGCTTATACATCCTTACCCAAAATCAGAACGAAATGACACTACAATTTTTTCACATCACTGAATTTGGCGAAAAAAACTAACTGAAATTAGAATTATCTACAATGACTAGAACCAGACGGAGTCCCTGAAGAAGTTTGGATGTCAAATGTTAAGTTGTACGATACTACAGAAAATATGAAGGCCATGCGATTAACGCATGGGTTACATAGATAGAGGTTACTCCACAAAACATCAGCGGCCATGAATTCATTTTGAAGTTAGCTGAAGAACTACTTGGTGAGCATATTAAGTCACAGCCAGGGCCAGCACATTGCATTTCAGGCACAAAAATTAGAAAAATTCATCAGAGTAACGTAGAACAATGCAAAGGTAAAAACTTCGGAAAAATGTTCAAAATGCCAAAAATATACGTGCGGAATATGCATTGCAAGAAGTGAAAAACTTATTACTCATGTCCTGTGTCATGAAGAAAATAGTTTAGCGCGATAGAACTGGTATTCCATTACCATATAAATGGTTTAATGCTGTTCATTATAAACAACTGATAGTAAATACAGGATCGGTATAAATTACTCAACATTGTATTTATGCACTAGACTACCACTATCTATCTTGTATATTGCGCAATTGGTGATACCTATATCAATGAATTCCTAAGTTTGTGTATAAGCGAAAAAAATAATTGTTTATTAATCTTATTCGTTGCTTCAAAAAATGTAAATGTTACCTGATAACAAAACAACATATCACTTCACAATTGAACATAAGATACATTTATTCATATACACCACGAAAATGACCACCGCCGGCGCTTTTAGGTAGGTATGGGGAAAATGCGGCATTTCTAGTTTTAACCGCATTGACCCTTGCAGCACTATGTATGCGATACGCCCGACTTCTAGTTCTCTACAAGATTGTGATCAGCGGAAGTGGCGCGTGATTCACATGGAAACAAGGTGAATCTGCAATCACAAATACGCTCTCAACGTACAAAAATAATGTTTTCATCTCACATTATGGTGTAGTATTTCAATTGCTAGGTATTACCGGGTGGTAACCGTGCTCCTGTGATCACTGGTGCACTTATTTAACTTCAAACAACTATTGTATGTGCAGAAGAGGGATCCAACATCAGTCATAATTGATGGAATTGATCGATTGAGTGAAGCGTCTAAATGTTAACAACGCTTTCGATTCTAATGTCTCAAGCTTAGATTCAAGTGTCCCGCTTATCCGTGCGTTCATGTCTCCAACGCAGAAACGATCAGGACCTCCTTGAAGGCCATGACATGTGCTATTCATATTTCCGTTGCCGTATTAGGATGATGTATCACCTATACTGCATCGCTTAAGTCAGTGCAAAGGCTTCTATCCCAATCCCGAATTAGAAAGCGAGGGAAAAAGCCTAAAATCTGCACGACTTCTTATCCCTTGGTAACCTCCGTCCAATCTATCAATGCCCTTTGTACGAGGAAAAAAAATTCAATCTAACTTAAGATCCCTCTAATTTTATTTCAGTTGCAGTTTTTGCGTTTGCAAAAACGTTGCTTGCATTCTACCGTTAAAGTTTATGTCATATTCAATAGTATTACCATTCAATTACTCAATTCTATTGCCAGCCGAATACCTACACCTTTGCAGAGAACGAAAATATTTCCGAGTGACGCCTTACATCTGCGCAGAGCTTCGCATCGCCTTGTATTCATTTTTCCTTGAAAGGGACAAAGGAAGTATTAAGAGCGTGGAATGAAAGGTAGATTGAGAGTGAGAATCTAACCGGAAAATGGATTATATTAGTCTTCGTGACTGAACGCCTATGCAAGCCTTGTGCAGCAAAATCCGAAGCTCAAAGAGGAGAGTTCATTTTAAAAAAAATCTCGTTAAAGTTTATTAAAAACGAAATATAATTCAATTAATACAGTAATCTTTTCTATTTCTTATTGATTCAATTAGAGCTTAATAAGTTTCCGATCAATCCAGGGTCAATTAACTGCTTATAATAGGATGCCACTAAGTATTCGAAACTTTGCATACATTTGCATAGGTTGTACCTATATGCTGGCCGCTAGCCCTTCACTTCCCCTCATCTCCTTTCGGTTCCCCTTCCACACACCCTTCCCCTACTTTCACAGTTCTATTGCGCAGGTCAGTGCCACAAGACACCCCGTGTACGATCAGCTGGAGCTGAGTAGAACCAAGGTCAAGGTTCGCACCTGGAAACAAGGATTCATAAAGAAAAGAATGGCTGAAAAATACGCGGCCGGAATGTTCTTTCGGAGAGCAAATGGTACCATCTCCACGACATGGAAGTTCATCCTTGTCGAAAGTGGAAGGATGCATGTGTAAAAGTAGCTCGAGTAATTTACTGAATTTCCTAGCATGTTCATTGATGTCTTGATCCATTTCGATGGCCGTCGTTCTATCATTCAAAGAAGAATTTTGCAGTTCCATAAATAGCCAGAGGACGGTCGAAATGTAGTGTTCACGTTGTACTCATTATGCCGGTTAACATTTCCATCAACGAAAGAATGTCACAGCGTTAACGAATGAAATCGATCTTTCACGTGACATTTATGGAGTGCATTACTCGCTAGATCTAAATGATTTAAGATACAGGGTTAACGCTTGAGCAGTGGGATTTTTATAACAATGACTCCATACAAATCTTAAAACAAGAAAATAGTGGAAATACTGAAGGACTGAATTCAGAATTAATTTCACTGCTTTTTGGATTTTTCCGGATTTCTCGGTCTTGTTGAGTCGTTGACGGCCAAAGAATGACGAATTCAGTGCGGAATTTTTACACAAATACGTAGCATCCCGACTGACATCGCATGGAAGAGCTGCATCTTTAAATTCATCGTACAGCGTAAGCATTCTCAAGGATCGCCGAGGTATACTGCCTATTAATGACTCGCCTATCGTTATCAGAACATTTTCAATCATCCCGACGGTTTACTCGAATCAGGATTTCCTTATCGCAGCGAGTTCAATACGCGAGTTTCTCAGGGTGTTCTTTGGGGATACGAACTGCACGAAAATGAAAATTTAATTTCAACGACACCTCTACATTGATCACAAGTTGGCACGCGCTGGCACGAGGTGATGAAATTAGTAGGTAACAGAGAAATTAAATAACTGAAGCACACGAAAATAGACGATCTTACTCGAATAGGTACTGCAGAAAAAGTATCGAAATATCTCACTATTCTTATCAATTCACCAGCTAAACGCTATTAATTATCGAATATCGATATCCCTGACCAAGACTTATTCGTACGAAAAAAGCGGATCTGGATGATGGCCGGGCTACAGCACTGGCCTTCCATAGTGGGTACCGGCGTTCGAATCCAGTCAACTACATTTTCGAAAGCATACTGGCCCCCACTCGCGTTCTTAACGGAAAACATTATGAGTACTGTATTACTTCCGGGCGTTTAGCCCCAAACTCTCTTCGTGGCATTCGTTAACAAATGAGCCGATGCTGACGCCGAGTTTCTCTCCACCCTTTATTCGTTCCCAGAAAAAACTATCGATCAAAATGCCCTTATCCTAAATGACGCAAGGTACACAAGTTATCGGCCGTCTAACTGGCTTAACTGCAATTAATAAAAAATAGAAGGCACTCACGGTCTAGATGGTGGGCGAAGACAGCCACTCCTCCTGCCCCAACGTCAGTCAAGTCGGGCGCACAGTTGCGGGTCGAATCGGGTGCTTCGAGACTTCGTTCCCTCATTCTGAGCGAGAATCTTTCACATCAGCGATCACCTGATTAGTTAAACAAGAGGAAAATAGTAGAAGACCTTACCACAATGCCACTTAGCAATTCACTCCCATTCATATTCTCTACACAATTAGTATAGTCTGGGAAATATCTCGTGAAGACCCACTAAGTTTTTATGCTAACAAAATAGTTGTGTAATACAAGAAATGCTACGAGAGGTTACTTACATAATTCAGAACGATGAGAACTTCCTTTTCCGGCGCAAGTGGACCATGATTTGACCGGTGTCTCAAGTCGTAGCGAGTATCGTAAAACACTTCCAGGCAAGATAAACCGACTACACCACCACCTGCACAGAAGAAGATAGGTGAAAATTAACGTCATACCATTTTCATTGTAACGAAGTATCAATTACAATCAGAAAACCTAAGCAAAAAGCTTAAATAACACATTAAATCGAAAAAATATCACACCCGTTTCACGTAAAGAAGACGCTTATGGATATTTATGTGAAATACTTACAAATAACGCCGTGAGCGAAGATGTTCTCTCCGCTAACATAAGGGGCGAGTAACACTAGAAACTTGTCGAATGGGATGTTCCACAACGGCCATGCTTTAACATCTTCGTCCGTCTTCTAATTGGTTTGCGAGGATCATATCCATCTGAAATTATCCGAAATACAGACAATATGTCATTAAGGAAGCAAGACGAGAGATTCTTGACAAAATACCGCACAGAAAAAGCGATCGAAAGCTCATTAAAAAAGTTGACAATTACCTTCTAGAACTTTCAAACTCCCTCGTTGAACTCGCTTCCCTCCGGAGAAGACTACCTTATCAATCCCTCCGGACACGAGGGACCTCAGCAGTGTTCTGTCGTCGCTCCCGTCCCGTCGTGGTGGACGTGAGGAGCGGGGGCGAGGGAGGGGCGGGTTGCATGAGGGAGGCGGGGGTAGTCAACCACGGGCACGAGACTGCTTCAGCAAAGCGCATGCGTGCAACCAGTGCAACTCAGGGAGGATCCGACGATCGGGAGGGGGAGGGGAGGGAGGGGTGGCATACCCTTTCTACCTCCTTTACTGAATGTAGGGTGGTTAAGTCGATGGTAAAATGAAGCCACCAAGTATCTGAAGCGGCATTCACTTTTTTACCCCTTCTCCCAGATCAGGGGCTGGCAAACTTTTGAGTTAGTTATTCAGGGGAGGTGACCGATAGCTGAGGTAATTTGCGCCATATAGGATAGGTGGGTAATTGGGTAAAGCAGGGTCTTCACGAGACATTAAAATGTCTGACACTCGATGTCGGACACCGAGTGTCCTCGTGAAAACAACAAGTTGGCAAGTGTCTCGACACCGACTTCGGGGTGTCGCGACACTTGTGTCCTTGACCGTACTGTCGCGTGAAGACGGTCTGCAGCGACACCCTGACCCTGCTCTAGCAATTTTCCAGCTGGTTGGATGTTTGGTTTGGATCGAAATAAAATTAATAATGTTGCGGAGTCGGAGGAGCGAGCTGTGTATTTGGAGAAAGTGGGCAGATAAGTTAACATGTCGCAAAGCAGCGTAAAACAATATTTCCCATAGGAAACACAAGTGCCTGTTCGAACGGTGGCATTTGTTTGTCAATTTTCTTTCAAATAAAGTTATTAAAAAATTTTGTCGACAATTTCAGCGTGTAAAGTAACTTTTCCGATTTTCACTTCTTAACGCTGTTTAAAGGACACCATTCTTCAGAACAGTTCCAAAATTTCAAGGTTGATTTCTTAGACATTCGTCTTAGCAACACTTAAGTTATAATCGGAGTTTCATAATCTATAGCGATGTAAATAATTTTGAGCTACCTTTTGGGTCGGAAGTTTTGAAAAATGTAAGGCAAGAAAAGGTCGCCAGCTAACTTTTGTGTCAAAAGAAATATCTCCATATGTGCAGCAAATGAAAGTTTGATGAAACCTTCAAGCTACCTATTTTTAGGGAAAAAATTAAGACTATCGTGATTACCAAGGGACTTATTAATTCTTTAATATTGCGAGATTATTCCCGCGCCAGAAATCTGCCGCATAATTTACCACCAAAGTTGATTCTTTGCATAGGGCTGTGCTTGAAGAAGATACTGTTCTACTGGAACGTATATATGCTTCTGTGGGTGGTTTACAGTACATAAAAAGATTATGTAATTGAAATTAATCAATTTGGAGAACTCTATCAACGGAGAAAAAAATCCCGTAAGCATTCGGAATTGTCTGACAAGCCAATACAGAAGAGATAACCCTCGGCATTGTCCATTCCTCCGAAAATAAGAAGAAAAGGGTTTTCTCATTTCACCGGGGTATTGAAATTCCCAGGGCGTGACCTTCAATGAATGAAAGAGGGTACCGAGGGTATTTTCGTAAGTTCTGTTAGGAAGGAGCAATAAAATATCTGCAGGAAGGATAAGACGATTATACCCTTCGACATAAGGCATCAAGAGAGAGTGACAGAAGGCGCTTAGTTTGTCATAAGATTTCTCAGAGTGAACCGGCGGTTTTGCAAGTGTTGTATTTAAAAAGAGTTGAACAGTGCTGTGGATTTTATTCTCTATCCGTGTGTTTATAATCGTGGTCCGTGGTTTTCAATATCTTTACATATTTTCATGAATCACTAAGTGTTACCGAAGCCTGCACAAAAACTTAGCAAGCTACGGGGTGCTCGAAATCTACTGTTTATAGGATCAAAAAGGAAGCCTCTTGTGGTGCATTAGTAACTCCATCGAAAACAAAAAAAATAGCCAGCCATACAAGAATGCGAGATCTTGATTTACAATGATTATATTGTTAGAGGCCGAGGTAGAACAAACGTAATTCACAGGTTCAGATAATGAACAGTACTTTAATGTACGTACTTGGATTACAAGAACGTGCACATCAGAACGTGTACATCGAGAGACTGACAAAAAGACAGAGACAGCTGACCAGGCATGGGCCGAGTCACGAACAAAAGAATAAGGATAGTAGCAGTAGAAAACAACTGCACAACGTATTGATGCTTGAGTTATATCACAACAAGTACAAACACTCAACACACCCCCTTAAATTAAGCATCATATATGTTCACAACATTCATAATCCTAGAAAAATATAAATGCTTTTCTTTACATAAAGGTTTGGTGAGAATATCAGCAACCAAGTCATCTGTTGGATTGTATTTCATTTTTACAATCTGACGCCCAATTACATCTTTAACAAAATGGTGTTTTATATCAATATGTTTACTGCGTTTCAAAGTTTGCTTGTTCTCAGCCATACATTGAGCAGACAAATTGTCATTCAATATTTCTATCACACCAAGTTTCAGCTCCAACTCTTGACTTAAATTGTTAATAAAACATGCTTCTTTCACTACATTAGTTATGGCTAAATATTCAGCCTCTGTGCTGGATAATGCTACAGTTTTTTGTTTTACAGATTCCCAACTAAAAGTTGAGGTACCAAGTTGCATGATATAACCTGTTTGTGAACATCTATCACCAGGCACACCACCATAAGAAGCATCAACATACCCTTTAATATTTAAATTTCCAGATTTAACATAAACCAAACCATGATTCTGAGTACCTATTAGATAACGCATTACTCTCTTTATAGCTGACCAATGAGACTCATCATAGGCTGTACTATACTGACTTAATTTATTGATTGCAAATGCTATATCAGGCCTCGTGTTAACCGCTAAATACATAAGCCCACCAATTATTTCCTGATATGGTACAGTTCCACTATACATAAAAGTGAGATCTGTGGCTTTGGTCAATACCAATCCAGCAGCCATAGGTGTAGGAGCAGGTTTAAGATCAGTCATACAAAATCTTTCTAACAGCCTTTTAACATATTGAGCCTGGTCAAGAGAAATAATTCCCTTTTCTCTTTTTCTGATCACACGCATTCCCAAACAATCTTTCACATTACCCAGTAACTTCACATCAAAGTTTTTGTACAGTGAATCACACAAGATTTTACTGTCTTGTTTACAGTTTGAGAATATATAAATATCATCTACATACAAAGCCACTATGGTAAGATTTTTATTTCTATGACACACATAAACACATGATTCAGATTTTAACTGTTTGAAACCTGTTTTAATTATAACGTCAGAAATTTTTCTATTCCACATCCTACTGGATTGCTTTAATCCATAAATGCTCTTTCGCAATAAACATACTTTTCCTGGAACTGAAAAACCCTCTGGCTGTTCCATGTATATTTTCTCATTAAGATCTGCATTTAGAAAGGCTGTGGTTATATCCATGTGACTTATATCCAGATCCATTTCATTAGCAAACGCAAATAACAATCTCAGTGTGGTGTAACTAACAACTGGAGAAAATGTTTCATGAAAATCAATCCCATAAGTTTGAGAAAAACCTCGGGCTACCAGGCGAGCTTTGTGCTTTTCAAATTCACCTGAACTTCCATTTTTTAATTTAAAAACCCATTTAGATTTTACAACGTTACAATCTGATGGTCGGTCCACTAGTTCCCATACTCTATGATTCATTAAAGAATTATATTCGGATTGCATAGCTGACTTCCACAAGGGATCCAATAAAGCGTCCTTAGTCGATTTAGGAATATTGACAGACATATCAGTCAAAGCCTGAAAGGACATGTCATAGTCAGCATGCCAACGAGGTGGCTGTCGCATGCGTGAGGGTCTATTACAACCCGCAACATTAGGGATATCATTGACAATAGGTGCATTTTGAATATTGTTTTCTGACAAAGTACCAACATCATTCATAGCATCCACATTTTGAACATTTCTATCTGAAAAAATGATAACATTATTGTCAATTTCAAGCTTATTTCTATCCATATCTTTGTTTTCACTTGCAATAGGAATATCACCAGCCATTAGGGTCTCAATAAATTTGACTTCCCTAGACATGTAAACCTTTTTAGGATCATGTATATCACCTAATCTGTATCCTTTCTTCCCGGGACCATATCCCAACATAATTACTTCTTTTGATTTGGGATCTAACTTCCCTCGCTTTCTCTTTGGAACATGAATAAAGGCTTTGCAACCAAAAACCCTAAGGTAAGATAAATTAACTCTTTTGCCTGACCAAACTTCCTCAGGTATTTGAAAGTTGAGAGATGCCGTTGGGCATCTATTCTTTAGATAGATCGCTGTGGAGACGGCCTCTCCCCAATAGCGCTTGTTTAACTTAGAATCACACAACATAGTTCTAGCGCAGTCAAAAATAGTTCTACCTGCCCTTTCAGATAAACCATCCTGTTCTGGTGTATCCGGACACGTTGTTTCATGAGAAATACCATGAACTCTAAGAAAATCTGACATTTGCACATTAATATATTCACCACCACAATCCGATCTTAGGCATTTAATCACATGACCTGTCTGTTTTTCAACTGACGACTTAAATTCCTTAAACTTATAAAACACTTCATTTTTGGTTTTCATAAGATAGCCAAAAGTTTTCCTGGAAAAATCATCTGTAAAAGTAACAAGATATCTGGCACCACCCCACGTCACAACTCCCTTTTCAGGATAGCAGACATCAGAATGAATGCGTTCTAACAAGCCAGATGCTCGACCAACTGTTTGATGAAATGGTCTTTTGCTATGCTTACCCTGAATACATGGAATACACTCTGTGTGTTGTCCTTCAACAAACTTTATGCCATCAGCTAAATCCTTGAGCTTAGACAAATATTTGTAATTAAGGTGCCCTGTCCTTTTATGCCAAATTTCCTTAGATACATTGGAGACATTCATCATAAAGGGTAAAACCTTGTTCACATCGTCTACAACATGAGGA
The DNA here is from genome assembly GCA_933228895.1 of Platycnemis pennipes. NCBI lineage: Eukaryota > Metazoa > Arthropoda > Insecta > Odonata > Platycnemididae > Platycnemis > Platycnemis pennipes. The sequence goes on from OW121857.1 coordinate 89,210,375, forward strand.
ATTTGTTTAGGAATATCAGAGACAATACCTTTAGATGGACATACAAGAGATGCACTTGCCATAGTAGATATCTTAGGCATTCCATTGTCACAAACAGTTGCTGTGGTTTTTCCATTTTGGTCTAATATATAAATGCCACCAACAGCACTACCTGTAAGCTGACTTGTACCTGTAATGTTAACTTCATTTTCATCAAACACATTAACACCATATCTGTCAAACACAAGTACCTTACCTTTTTCTGCAATTTTAGAAACTGACAATAAATTTGCAGCACTCTGTTTACAAAGCAACACATCAGTAATTGTACCATTAACTAGAGAACTATTACTACTAAAAATAAAGGGCACATTTCCAACACCTTGGCATGACATTACAGAACCATTAGCCGTTAAGATATCAGCATTCACAGAAGTTTTGAGGTCATCAATCCAATCACCACGAGATGTTAGATGTTGACTTCCACCACTATCGAAGAACCACTGATTTTTTGGCATTTTAATTCTACTATATGTCGCAGCAGTCATGAGAACTAAGCCATCATTGCCATCAAACTTCTTGGAATTTTTTGATGTATCTTGAAAACTTGAGGAATTTTTGTTTTTCAGTCTCTTCCACTTAGTGCACTGAGGTCGTTTATGTCCTTCTTTCTTACAGTAATGACAAATAATGTTGTTGGGAACAGTTTTCTTGTTTGAATTAGGGGCATGAGAAGCACTTGACCTGAATTTGACGGATGCTAGTGAAGATTCGCACGCATTGGCACTTCTTCGACAGTCCTCCTCTATCAAAAGCTTTTTTACTTCCTCACTTCTAACTTCAGTGTGAGTGGACGCAAAACCTTGCACCAAAGTCTCAAAAGACTCCGATAGACCACTTAACAAAATTTTCCCAACTTTGTCATCAGGGACAACGACGCCGATATCTGCCAGCTGATTCACAACGGAAAGGATCCCATTAATGTATTCGGACATGGAACTAAAATCTTCGTAACGCATTCTCATTAACTGTCTCTCTAACATTAGTTCACGAGTCAGCCCTGAGCTGCCAAAAGCCTTTTGTAGATTATTCCATGCTTCTTTGGCTGTGCTACAGGCGTAAATGTGAGAAGCACATACGGGTTTTACAGCCAAGCTGATCTTTGCTAGCGCGCGTCGATCTTTGACTGGATCTATGTCCTGACCAGTAACACTTTCCCACATGCCATAATCTATGAGTAGCATCTTCATTTGCCATTTCCACGTGTTGTAGTTCCTTTCGCCTTCCAACTTCTCAATACCCGGCACGCCTGCCGGTGCAACGAACACCGACTGTGCGAAGTCAACGGGTGTCGAATGGTGAACAGTTGCAGCAGCATTTGAACGTTCCTGTTCGTTATCCGACATTTTCCCTCAAAACGCAAGTTCAAATATATTGCGAGAATGCGGAAAGTGAATACGTTAATTAATATTGCAGTCGTGACACTCTGGGCCCATAACCTGTTAGAGGCCGAGGTAGAACAAACGTAATTCACAGGTTCAGATAATGAACAGTACTTTAATGTACGTACTTGGATTACAAGAACGTGCACATCAGAACGTGTACATCGAGAGACTGACAAAAAGACAGAGACAGCTGACCAGGCATGGGCCGAGTCACGAACAAAAGAATAAGGATAGTAGCAGTAGAAAACAACTGCACAACGTATTGATGCTTGAGTTATATCACAACAAGTACAAACACTCAACATATATAAAATCGGGAGTTGGAAGGAAAGTGGATAAAATGTTCATAAGAAATGTTCCACCAACTTTGAAAACTATCCTAAATTCCGTGAATATTGACGACGACATTCCCAATTTTAACAGAACTACGCTATAGCATCTTTTTACTGACATCGGTTCCGCGTGCGAACGAAAAGATAGGCAGAGTCTGCTTCTCGAAAGAGACGATATAATTGGTTGGCGTCGCCGTTATTTAAGAGAGCTTAAAAATATTGAAATGAACAAAGGACAATTTTACATACTGACGAGACGTGGATCATTGTTGGGCAAACAGTGAAAAAGGCTTTGCGTGATAAAGAAATCAAACTCCTAGTCAGGCTTTTCTAACTGGCTTGAGTACTGGACTGAGAGCACCCACCTGTCGAGGAGGTTTTGCCATTATTCCCGCGGGCACAAAAAATAGTTCATTGAAGGTGCATTGCGCTTCTTTCTTTGCACGAAAAGCATAAGTTGACGGGGAGTTTCACGAGAGCTGCTTTGAAAATTGTCTCCTACCTAGCAAACCCAGAGGCTCCGTGATTTTTTTGGATAATGCATCCTAGCATTCAAGAAAGTTAGCACCCTTGCCTACAACAAGTTGATGGGAAAATGTTATCAAAGAGTGGCTGATAAATAAAATAATATCATTGACGCTGACTGCTTGAAAGATACCGATATATTTAATCAATCGAGTGCGGGATATGTTCGAAAAACTGAGGGTTGATGAAGTTGCTAAGGCGTATACATTGCATAATACTCGGACTCTTGAGAGAGAATGTATGAAGCTACTTAATCATTTAAAAATTTAATTCCCTCATTCAGGAAATGTAATCCGTTTTCTCTTCAGTTTGCAGTTGATGAAACGGCAAGTGCTCAAACCGCAGTGCTCACAAGTAATTGAACGTGCTTCTTTGAACGTTGCATTTTTTATTTTTAAACAAATTTCTACAACCCACCTCCGCAAAGTTTAAGCAATCAGTGTTTTGGAAGTAAGGCAGTTTTTGAAGCCACAGTGTCTCCATACGAGTCAAATTATATCATCTGAGACATTTAAAAATAAAAAATTCGAGGTTTTAGCGTCGGATTTCCATATGATGACAGAGAAAAAATTAAAGGAGAGTTTCTCGAAAAGGCGACGAAAGTGATAACCAGGAGCAATAACGAGGAGCAATAACGAGGAGCAAATGTTTGGGAATTTTGTTGCGTCTTCGATAAGGAATATTAAGGTGGCAGCAATATGCAGTATTTTAAAAAAAGTAGGAGGGAGATTATGATTTCTATGGAGCTGGAGGATAATTAAAACTCCACGGAAGGGAGTTATTTGGAATTGGAGCTGTCCTCCAACTCTACAGAAAGGAATTTAACTTTCGAAGACATGTAAAGCAGTTTGAATAAAACTGTCCCGATAAAACAACTTCCTTTACTTATCTTCAAGTACTCGGCCTTCAGCTCGTTGTATATGACTTCGCAATATTCAGGAATAGGTTTGGCCACTTGTGCTTAGGAAACCCTATGATATACGAAAGTGCAGGGTAGCTCATACCCGAGTTCCGATCAGTTTAAATAAAGAGACCAGCATTTAGCAAAAAATTCCTTCCTCTACCTACGTAAAGCTATCAATGAAGCTACAACGGCAGCAGCCGCACGAGAAGACGATCTGAACTGCGCTTTCCCGTCTACTGTCTCACACTTCTCTCAGTCGGCTGAAATGGTCGCAGGTGGAGCACCTGAGAAAACTTCACATAACAACACAAACCATGTATGCCGAATTATCATTAGTAATTCTACTTCTACTAGTGAAGGTAGGTATAAATGGACATTTAATTCTTCCCACGACCCCTACATTTTGCATGATGTCCTTCTTCAGACCCTCTCACCTCTCATCATTCTATTCAAACTACCAGTTCTTCTCCTCCCTCTTACCCAAATTCCTTCCCTCAATCATGTCATTCATAACACCCTGGATCTTTATTACCTTCTCCACATTCTGCCTTCTCCTAATGTCCTCAATCAACATCCTTTCCTCTGCTACCAACACTAGCACTCCATTGATCATCGTCCTTTCCACCTAATTCACTTTCTCCATCTTTTCCTGCACCCACATCTCAAAAGCCTTAAGTCTATTTTCGTCGTGTTTACTTAAAGCCCATGATTCCACTTCTAATAGTGCCATTCTCCATATCAGGCTTTTCACTAGTCTTTTCTTTGTTCCCTACTCAACCCCTCTGTCATTGGTTCATGCTAACAAGTAAAAGCTTCTTTTGCCAAGTCAATTCTGACTTTAATGCCGCTACATATACCCCTTTTCCTCAAACATGGTACCTACTTAAATAGCTAAATTGCTCCACCTGCTCTAGCTTCTACCATCCAGATTTTGAACTTAAAGTGGCCCTATTTGTTCTTGAGATCTCATATATCATGAGACGTTTGATGTAATTAAAATAACTTGTGACTGGTAACCTTTTATTACCCCCGTTTTCATAAAAAATCATCTGCGTTTTTCAAGTCTGTTTCCACACTAATAGGCACTGCACACCAGGAGGAAAGGTACAAGGATGGGAATGGAAGGGGAAGGGTGGAGAAAAACTCGGCATCGGCATTAGCCTGATCTTCATGAAAAGGCGCCAAGGGGACCACGGCTTAACGTCCCATCTGACGGACGGTGTACTGAACTCGAATGTTCTCCACAAAAAACTCAAGTAGGGGCTGGCGTACCAACGACAAATATCTTCCACAGCCTGTTAGAAAGGACTGAATTTAAAGTTCAGCACTCATTCCACCGAATGAGACTTTAAACCATGTAGGTACCTACCCCAAGGTATTTTTCTTAGAATGTAGGCTAAAGCTATCACTGGGTTTCTCTCCTTAGCCCCTTCTCCACGGGGGGTTGGACAACAGCAACGAAACAGCAGGACTAGTTAACGCTCTGAAAAATGGCAGGTGCTGAATTTTTTATAATAATTAGGGAGGAGACTAATAGCCGAGGTCGTTTGAACATTTAAGGATAGCAGGGTATTCTCAAAATCACATGGATGAAGGATGAAGAGAAACCCAGTGATGGCATTAGCCCACTTGTAATGAAGGGCACCTGGGGGTCCAAGGTTTAACATCCCATTTGAGGGACGGTATATTGAACTTAAATCACTATTCACATGCTACTCAAGTAAGGACTGGTATCACTCACTCAGTGATTCAACCTGAAGGTTGGTTTTGATAGGTGAGGGTAGAACTCACCCCGTACTAAGCCAATGGCGTGTGAAATTCACACATTCAGGGTAGGGGGGCCAGTTTCTTTCTCTGGGCCAACCTCTGGCGATTTCCTAAGAAGTTCTGACATGCAGAAAATCGATTTTAGATGGGGGTGTCCAGAGAGGCTCTTGCCCGGGATTCGAACCTGGGACCCTCCGGTAGTAGCTCAGTGGGCCACTAGGCCAATATGACCCCCTTAAGGACTGGTATACCGTAGAAAAAATTGCCAATCTTGGGCCCTCGGGGTGGAAAAACATATCTAGCCACCTCACCAACCCCATTCCAGGCAAATTCTGAATTCAGTCCAGGTGGAAAAACTCTGCTTCAAAAACAATAAGGTCTCCTGCACAAATGCTGATGCGTCATTATTTCTAGACTAAGTTTATTAAGTTACATCCCATCGCAGTAGTTATTTGGTAGGACAAGACTGACAGCTTACAACATTTGCACCATTTTAGGATAGGTGGATGAATGGAAAGGGAAGGAATTTTTCAGGGGATGGAGGAAGATAGGAGAGAAACCAAGCCTTGGCATTGCCATGCTCTTAATGAAAGATTGGACGAGATCCATGGCTTTACATCCCATGCGAGAGATTACATCTATGGGTTAACATCCCATCTGAGAAATAGAGTATTGAATTCTAGTTACATCCTGACTCCAGAAGAAAAGATAAAATAAAAATCTTTTCCAAAAAATGATAAAATAGTAGCAATGGCAATCACATCGAGATATGAAATGTTTAATACTGGTGATTTATAAGAATTTTTTTGAGTTCTGGCTACAAGAATTACTTCATATTGACACGGAGAGTAATTAAACACTGCAATTTCACAATATTTTTGATTTTAAAATGACATGTGTTTCACACTAATAATATTTTGGCAAGATACCATTTTAAGTTAATTTCCTTGTCTTCTGGATTATTTAGTTCATTTTACGCTGTTTACCATGAGCACTTCCCACTATAGGGCTGATCATCGCTCAGGGTGGCAAATATTCCCAAACACGAAAACCTGAGTGATGCTTCTTCCTTCATTCTGTCACTAATGCTGTTAATTTTGTGTTTTTTTCCAGGTGTCATTCATGTCCCATGCACTATGTAGTTACATCTTGTATTTGATTATCTCAATCATTGGTAGCACCTGTCAAGTACCACTTGCAAGTGATTTTTCCCCACAATATATCGGCTGGACATTTTCAATATGTCAGTTGGTCCAGTACGCTAGAATAGAAGCACATGCAACCCAAGGTGAGGTAAGTATTACAAGTTTGACCTAATATTAAGTTTTAGCTTCTTTTCCTCGTGAATCTAATAAAATTAGTGCTCATGCAATAAATCTTTATTCCCAATGCATCACATCAAGTTGAAGAGTGTATGGCAATAATTGCAATTCTTTGCCAGTCCCACTTATTAGTACTTTACCAAACTTAGTCATTAAATTAATATGCCTCCCATTTACATGCCTATACATATCAAGTTCCTCCCATGTCCCTTAAACTATTGCCTCTGCAGATATTTTTTAGATTATGACTTGGGACAAAGTCAGCCAACCTCCATTCCTATTCTTGCCATCCTTACCATAGCACACTGCACCACACATAGCTTCCCAATTCGATATCTATCCCTCCAGTCTAACCCTAAATTCCTCAGAGCAATTATTACTAGTGATGGGGCGAATTCAGAATTTGATCGAATCTGAATCCTATTTTTTTATCGAATCCAAACGGACGGGAGGTGATGACGTAGATATCCTAAAACGCAGCTCGTTTGGTGTGCATCACCTTTTGCTTATTTCAACTTTTGATTTATGAGTGAATGGCTCTAGTTAGAAGATTAATTTTTTCACTAAAATTCATTTTTCATTAACAATTAACGATTTTTTGTACATAGTAGCGATTTCAGTTCCGAGTAATTTTCACAAGGAAAAAATCCAAGTGAGATATCACCTCTCTGATACACAGACTGATCACATACACCCATATGCTGATTCCAACCATGAGTACATCTTACTGCTTGCACTGGCTCCAAGTAAAAGAAATTCAAGAAATGGGAACTATGTAGTTACAAAAACCTTAAAAAAATCACCTGCTGGCATGCAAAACAGAATTTATATAGAGTCCTGGGTTCAAGTCCCAGTTAAGGTGAATGATTTTCTCTCTGAATCCATACTACACTAGCACAAGATTTAAGTTGATAGAAATTAACCTATCATAATAAGTTAACAAGGACTATAGGTGAATGATCTGGTGTTTTCCCGGCGTATAATGCTGGTGAAGTCTTCACGGGTTCTCCACCGGGTCAGGGAAACGTTTCGATGGCTAACTCTGCCATCGTCCTCAGAGCGTTGAGTGTCGGGTCAGAGAAAAATGTCAGGTACATATACCCTCTGGTCTCTCCTGATTGGCTCTGCTCAGGTCACTCCTGATTGGCTGTTCCCAATCATTTCTCTATCTTCACATATTTTCTTGAGCACCAGCTTCCACACGTTGCTAAGGGTGTATCCTGTGTTGCGGTTGAAATTCTTCGCCTGTAATCTGATTTCAATCGCCTCCTTGGTTAATCGGTCCCAATACCCATAGGATCTGCTAAGTAATTTAGCGTCATCAAAGGCAATGAGATGGCTTACTGAGGCTGTGCTTGGCGATTATCGTCAATCTGTCAGGAGAAGTTCTTGACGAGCCCGCAGTGTCAGTCCTGTCTAAGGGACTCAACTTTGCTATGACGCCTAAGACAATTCCCTACGCTGATGTCATGGGTGGAATAGAGCAGGCCATCCAGAAACTCCGGGGAGATGCTGCACAAGAGGTCAGGGGTGAAGTCGCAATGGTCCTTAAAAAGGCTGTCGTGTCTAAATCCAACCTCAGCAGAGAAGAACGGACAGATTCCGATGCCCAAGGGAAAACCGTGACATCGCTATTCTGCCTGCGGACAAAGGCAATGCCACAGTCATCATGAGAGCTGAGGATTACCACCACAAAATCCTCCGGGATCCGGCATACCGGCCTCTACCGCGGGATCCAACCGAGAGCAGAGTGAGGTAGACGGTCGCTCTGATCAAACAAGCAGGACTCTCAGATGACGAAAGGAGAAACCTTTCTGCCGCAAGCTGCGGTCCCCCCTACGGTTGTATGGCCTGCCCAAAATACACAAGGATGGAGTACCCCTGAGGCCCATTGTGAGTGCTATCAGCTCTCCCAAGTACAACCTGGCGAAGTACCTCTCCGCCATCCTGTCGCTTTCCGTGGGAAAATGCGAACACCACATCAAGAATTCTGCAGAGTTCATCCAAGTCCTATGTAACATCCGACTAGACCCTGCAGACATCAATGTCAGTTTTGATGTCGTTTCCCTTTTCACACGTGTCCCACTGAAGGACACGCTCCATCTCCTAGAAGGCCGCTTCGACCAGAAAACCTTCAGTCTCTTCCACCACGTCCTGAGGAACCTCTTACTTCTAACATTCCGGGAAGTTCTACGAGCAGAGGGATAGCGTCTCATGGGGTCTCCTCTCTCACCAGCCATAGCAAACTTCTTCATGGAGAACTCTGAGGAAAGGGCCCTCGCCTCAGCAAAGCAGAAGCCAAAACATTTCTACTGCTATGTGGACGACACGTTCATCATCTGGCCACACGGTGTTGAGGCCCTTCATGAGTTTCTTGACCACATGAATAATCAGCATCCAAATATCAAGTTTACCATGGAGATGGAGAAAAATCACTGCCTGCCCTTCCTTGAATTCCTAGTATACCGGAAGGAAGATGGGTCGCTGGGTCACCGAGTATACCGGAAGCCGACTCATACAGATTTATAGCTGAATGGAAAAAGCCACCACCATCTCTCTCAGTGGATTGCAGCATTGTCCATGCTCATCCACAGAGCGCTATCCATGGCAGACAAGGAAAGCCTTGATGGAGAAATCAATCACCTCCGCAAGATATTCTGCCAGAATAGATACCAGGAGAGGGAAATATAATTGGCCCCAGAGGAAGGACATTTGGCCCCGGAAAAGACCGACAAAGAGAGAGAAAAATCCTTAGCCAGAGCTTGCCTTAGGAAGGACTATAGGTCTTACCACACGTGCTTCGAAGGTATTGACTCGGATCAGCTGCAGAAGAATCACACGAAAAATAGAAGAGTTCCTTGAGGAAGACCAATTTGGATTCAAGAAAAGCAAGGGCACTAGAGATGCAATGCTGTCCTTTGGACTACTCATAGGGAAGATGATGTTGAAGAAAGAAAGACCTTTATTGCCTTAGTGGCTTAGGAGAAAGCATTTTACAATGTGGATTGGAATTCAATCTTCAGATTGTACAAGGAAATGGAGTGGTCAATAATTGCAGAATAATTATACATAGTTTGTGCAAAAAAGTGGCAGTGATTAAATCTGGACCCAGTAGTGAAGAAATAAGAAGGGTGAGACAAGGCTTACCACTGTATCTTGTAATATTCAATGAGTACATAAGGAAATTCATTAAGGAAATCAAAAAGAAGGCTTCAGAACTAAATATCCATAGGGAAAAAGTCACATTTTTTGATGAACTCTTCTCGGGCTCTATACCGGGTAAGTGAGTGTAGAGCCCAAGAAGAGTTCATCACTGCAATTCGCCGGGAAAGCGTGAAATCTTACGTCAGCATACTTTGATTTGCTGATGATATAACCGAAAGTGCAGAGACAAAGCCTAATTATAGAAATTAAAGAAGATTAATTTATAAGGATAAGACATTAGTCATATATCACCTGATGATAAACAAAAAGAAAACAAAGTAATTGGAATGTAGTATATGAGAGGAGACCAATAGCAATGTTACCACAAAAAGAGGTGAGCGAGCAACATACCCATATCTAGCAAGCCAAATAACCAGTGATGGTTGAAGCAAGAAGGAAATCATCAGAGGAGTGGTCCAGGTAAAGAGGTCATTTAACAAAGGAACAATCTACTTACTCCTGGAAAAGTAAGGAAAAAATTCATCAGAACATGATCTGGAAAAATTATACAAATATGAAAAGGTTAGCTGATAAGAACTGAGTGGAGAGTTACATCAAACCAATCTTAGGTCTGTTGATTAATGATGATGATGAAACAAAAATTGAATATCATATTCTTCAGTATTCTGCAACTTTCAAACTTAATAATGCCTCTTGAAAAGGTTTTATTAACCACCAACAATGGCTTCACATAAATCTTACTCAATCCATAATGGAGTGGTGAGAATCGAGATTGCTGCTCCTGGTAGGGTTGTCCATACCAGATAGGATTAGTGTTCAATAGATGTAAGAACAGATGGTAAATCATGGCTGAGAATCAGCCATGCTGTTAACTCTTTTGAATATTTCGCATGGTGGCTGCATTGCAAAAATACTGAAGATCATATTAGCAACTGATCTAATTTCATTTAGATGAAATACAGGAGCAGCTGAAGCAGTGATCAGTTGAAACAAAAAACAACAGAATATTAATCCTATAACTTTGTTTTTACATCTTTCTCACTTGGCGAGATGAACGTTGGACTAATCTGAGAGAAATCATGATTTAGTGATCAACAATGTAAGCCTTTGGAAGTAATAAGATTACAGGATATAAAATGCTAACCAGGACATTGAATTATTTTAACCCTCTTAGTGCCAAGGTCCAACATATCGGCTTTGCTCCACGGGAGAAAAGTGCCCCAAGCCAATATATATTGGCTTCAGGAGCAAACTAATGTTTAAACTATTTTCATTTTAATAATTACATTTATCCTTTATTCAATGTATCAGGATACCGTAAAACAGTTAATCTATTTTTCGTTAAATAAAAAACATTACATTCATATCTAAAAAGTAACTTCATATTGTTGATATTTTTCAAAAGGAGTTAAAAAACTCTCAAATTCAAGTTGACACTTTTCACTAGTACCATCACAATTTGGTGGCACTAACAGGGTTAAGGCCTTATAATAGCTGTGGAAACACTATGACAATTCAGCACGTAAATCATTGACCTTGGAAAACTTTGTCACAGAACTCCAAAGTGACATGGACATAAATGTAGGTACTTTTGGTAGAGAAAGCAAGTGTAACTTTCGATGATGTTACTACTAGAAATGTGGTAAGCAGCGCTTGGAACTTATCTCATGCCCCTTCTCCTGATCTATGGCCACAGGGACCTATGCAGCTCAGGCGACTCGTATTCTGGCAGAAATCATGGACAAATCGGTTTGCCCAGGCTGTTCACTTGAGAAAGGGCAAAAATTCCTTGAGGGAAGGGTACCCCAACAAAAGGCAAGAGCCAGAGCTCTGAGTTTTAAATTCTCTGTGCCAAGGGACAGTGATGTCAAATCCCCTTCAACTTGGGACTTACAAAAAATCAGTCTCCGAAGTGGTAACATTTTATTGTGGGCGAGTGTACTTGAAAAATCACAAATTCATCCAATGATATCAATTAGCATGATGCCAGTAGATGCAAAATTTGCTACACTGTGAGGGTAGATCACAGGGTGACTTCCGTGCAGTGAGATGTCATGAGTATGGAGAAGTCAATAAAATGAGTCAATTAAGTTATTTCATGTAGTTTATTACACAATCAGAGAAAACAGACAATATTTGGGTAAAATATCATTCTCATATAATACTGAGGACATTGCCAGTGGTTTGTAACAAAATGCAAGAGAAACAGGGCAAAGAGGTTTCAAAGAGGCAGCACAGCACCACTAGGTAGGTAGGTAAGATAGTATATAGAGATAGAGAGACAGAAGTGACATATTTCATATAATATATCAAAGCGGCAATGCTTATGTTTGGCACAGATTATAGCATTTGTATCACTAATATTGCATATACACAGACAGTAAATTATAAAATAATACACACACAGGTATCTGTTGAGATTAATAATAAACATTTGGGCCAAGCACCACTCCATTGAGATTATGAACAAAGAACACAATTCTAAAAGAAGCTGCAATGTCCTCCCATGGAGAAATGAAAAACATAAACAGCTGTTGTCTAAAAGAATGGTTTGGCATCATCATCTTCTCCATCTTATATATATATATTTATATATATGTATGTATATAAATAAAATAAATACATTAGAGCAAGAAATTTATACACAGTGGCTTTCTCACAGCAAGCTCTCTCAAAGGAGGTTTCAACACATCATCTAAGTGGTTTTAAGTTTATCCTTTTCTTATCTACTTTTTTATTTTTTTAAATATCTGATCTGTGCCACCTGTTGGATGAGAAGGAGAAGCTCTTACAAGTACAGCACGCTCACACCCACAATCACTCGCACAATTTTCTTGTTTTAGATTTGCTGCTGTTCTGACAACCAATTTGCAAGGTAGGTAATTATTCTATGGTATGGCTAGTAAAGACGTTTTCAATCACTCTCAAAATCAGCATATTTCTCCTCAACTTCTCCCACTATGTATATATATATTATTTATATATGTATATATAAATATTCTTTACACATTGTTTCAAGAGTGCAAGCGTGACGAAAAATATGGCATGAAAAATTCTCATACAGACACTTTTAATAACATTTTTGTGCTTTTGTACATAGCAATCACCAAAAAAACAAAATAAATCCTTCTCCCCTTCACATATTCTCACAAATAACTTCTTATAGTAGAAATTAGGGCCAAATATGGAACACAACAGAGCAAGAAAAGGAAAGACAACAACTCACCGCACTGCACAATATAGAATTTTTAAACATTTAAAAGTTCAATACAATGATTTCGCTCCCAACCAAATTAAATCTTGCACACCTTTCCCGTTGTGTGTGTTCGCGACTCTCGTAGACTAATAAATACCAAACTTCAAAGGCATGCAGATGTGAGTGGGCTGGGATGGGCGAGAAAGGTCTCCCTCAATGACTTAAGGAGAGAACATCAACATGGCAAAATGGGTCCTACGTGGGTAAGAAAAATTGCTTCACCAACGACTTTGGACCACATGAAATTCCTCCCCACGAGTCTTACCTCATCCCCTCTCAATGGCTCCATCCTGTTTGCACCAAACCCCTCAAAGTAACACGTCTCCATCAGCTGCTTGAGAGCAACACAGGGATTTATGATTGTTATGGCACAATGGCATACCAATGTGCCCAGAATGGGGAACAGAGGGGATAGGCAAGCTGAAGTGGGAGCCAGCCCGGAATGACACAAGGTGAAAGGCGTTGGGATGCAGCAAAATAATGACTTGGGTGGGGCTTGAATGACTTAGAAGGGTTCCCACTGCCTACTGAGAGACAATTTCGAGACCCATGCCCCTCCCACTGACAATAGTCCACACCAATCGCACTAACTTAGGCGACAACATTAAATAAATATCAACATAGTTATAATATTAATATATATTACAATAATAACAACAATCAAAATCTTAACTCTGAACACAGGCAACTTCAAAATTATGGTACTCTTACATAAATTCATTCTCATGATTCTTTGGTTAAATGTTGTACACATCACTAGGGTAAGGTGACAATGCAAGGGTTAGGAACAGATAGGCCCCCTTTTTGTTTTCAATGAGTAACAAGATGCAATGCCCATCAACTCTAAAAGCAAAACCTACAATTCTTCTCTTAAGTACAGAAAAATACAAGGTATAAATCACCACCCAACCAACACCAGTGGTTAATAGGAGCACATAACCATCAGAACTCTTTTTGCTTTGGAATCACGGTCCTCCAACGTTTAACTTCCAAGTAAAAAACTTAACAACTCTATTGCATGTATTAATCAGTAGGAAGGTGGATTTCACATGAAGCACCCTAATAGAGTACCTGCACTCACTTTTGGCCACTGGAACTAAGGGATGAAAAACCACACAGCTTACAAGACTGCAGAGTACCAGATAGGGAATGGGTCAAGACAGGAAGAATATGGATGAACGTGACCTCCAACCATGGTAGACCAACACATTAGAAGACAAATGGTATGCGTGAAACCAAAGGAGAACATCTGAATATTAATCCATTCCAAAACAGCCATGCAAACAGAGAAGGCTACTTCATGATTACATCATCATATCCTATAGGTTTCCACCCCACTGCTGAAACAATCTAGCCCATACAGAGGGCAATGAATGATGACAACATAACACACACTCAAGCCATTAAGGGATACCACGCATGGAAGTCTTCATTATTTAGAGTATTCCCACAGTAGAAAGAAACCACTGCCAGTAATCAGGCTTGCCATGGGATTCTGAGAAAGCTTCAGAAACTGTTTACTTTGTCAAAACCATGAAACCCTATGGGAGCCCTTGGTTAAGGCTAACACAGGTCTGATCCATTCCCTGACAACTGCCAAAAAAAAGATGATGAAATGGCAGAGAATATTTCTACATGGGTAAAGGAGTCATCGACATGAAGTCATGATGGTCTTCTTCCAGTCTAGAAACTAGGGGAATTAAAATTTTGTGGCCACACGATTTGGCCCACAATAGAAATTACACCACCAGAGGAGGTCATGAAAATCATAAGACAACAGAAAGGGCGATGAAAACCCTCGCCATTCTGTCACATTGTACCAATGACAAAAACATTATTTTACTTTCCTTTCCCATCATCATAATAATAAAAGGATAGGCCATTAGTGGAAGTGGGGATGAGGAACATGCTTGTTCAACAGCTCCCCTCCGAAAGAATGATGACAGCAGAGATATAGTAGTGCGAAGGAAGACTTTGTGAAGAGGCCGAGATAGAGACAGAGGAGAGAGATGGTGAGAAATGAGACAACACCACCCAGTGGTTGAAAAAAATAACATAGGTGGGAAATGGGGGAAAAGGGTCATGTCACTCAAAGCACAAATCCATTCGTACATGAACGTTCAACCACACAACACAATACTTATCTCACAAAAAAATGGGAGGGCCTTTTATTCTTATTAAGAGATTAAAAATTGATGAGAACAGGCCACCTCAATGGCAACTCCCAAACACCTTGCCCAAAAAAAAAAACATGCTGGTAACACTAGGTTGAACTGGGGCAATTCCACAACGTCTCGTAAAGGCCGGAAGGATAAAGTGGATATTCCTCTCCACTCTGCCTTCCATTTGTGATTGAAAATTCTGGCATTCCCTTCCTTTCTAAAGGGTAATAAATTCACCTCCTTAGTTTTTTCACCTCTTTTTTCTCTGAAGTAAGTATACACAACACGCAGCAGCACAGCAGTGAGGTACAGCACAAACAGGGCAAGGACACAGACATTCACATAAACAGTCAAACACTTCTAATGTAATGTGGCAAACACACACACACACACACATCCACACATTGCTTCCATGCAAAAATTCTTCTCGTCAATCATGCACTTAAAAGACTTTATATCAGGCAGGATCACACACCCACAAATCATCCCCACAACATTATATATGTTACGCATAAATATATTCTGGACAATCATATTGTTTATATTTATCATCTATTAATATACTTAGCATATACATATATGTATATTTTACAAATATATATATATGCATATCAGAATGCTTGAGGAAATCAATTAAGGCAGACAAATATTAATCAAAATCAACACCAACTAGTCTAATCTCCAACAAGACAAATCAGCAGATAGAAAATGCCTTTAGGTACCTTGCAAGGGCTTCTGGGAATGCAGCAAACTGAACCAGTCTCTCTCTTGTGGTCACTCTGCTTGATTCCCAGAAATCCTTTGTGCACTTAAGTTGCATAACAAGGCTGGCATCAACATTTTATGTTTACTGAGAGTATGGAAGTGGTAGCATGGCTTCTTTAAGCAGATTGCCTTCAATGCTCTTTTATTTGCAGTGTTGCCAACAGGTGCCTTCTGAATAATTAACAAAATCTAGCGAATAAGATCCGGAACTCCTCCGTAGTATAAAATAATTAAATTAGCAATATTGCAGGGAAAGAAAAATAATGGCAAACAATGAATGACTTACTGCAGCATGACACATTACACGAAAAAAATATAAATAAAGATCACCAAAAATGTAAAAGTTCAACTGCAGTAACTCTCAAGGTTACATAACAACACTAGAATCATTGAAATACATAGAAATAAAACAGACATCCATCGAAAAATGGCAACCCTAACACTTTGTTACAGCTATAAAAATATTCGCTCACAAAAATGAAATAAATAAATATAATTACTGGATGAATCATCAATAGTTTCTCTATGGCAGTATATCACTAACAGAGTTCTTCAAACACAACACTTTTCTAAAAAAGAAGCAATTCACATTGGCTTGAGCCTTGATGGACAAAATTATACTCACACTGAAATGTTCTCAGATGGCAACACTGCCCTGAGCTGAAAATAATCTTCCTTCAAAGTTAAAACAGAAACTAACTCTCAGGCAGAGTCAGAAGTTCATTTGCACCTTTTCAGAAGGGTACAAGTATCCAAGTCATTAAATGAAATAAAAGTCCTTTTATCCAAGCACTTTTGAGAGAGTTCGAGTATCTTCAAGGCATAAAGCCTCTATGAAATATTGAAACCTAAATACACAAGGTCATTCCCCGGGTAGGGGAAAATATTTAAAAAGTTATAATTTACATATATAAAAAAATTAAAAACTTATGCAAAAAATAGTTATCCAGGATGATACAAAACACTGATCAGCTGGAAGTAACCTCTTGGTTGGATAAAGGGACTTTCAGTATAACAGATAATCAAGCACCCTTGTTTGTGCATCCTAGTGCACTTCCCGGAAAAAGGATCCAACATTTTCATAAGATTCTAACAAGACACCCACAATTATGCACTTAAAAAAAGTTAAGGTTTCTTTCCTAAAAAAACGGGCAAATGAGATTCTCATCAGAGATTCATCTTCTGAGACGCTTGCACCAAAAAATGCACTATTTTTTCCTTACTGTGCAGTGTGATTTAAGATTTTTCCATAGGCCGGTAACTTATCAACCACCGTCCTCACCTAGAGAGCATTACTCTCTCACTCAAACCAAGAGGCCGGCCACATGGGTAACACAACAGAGGATAGTGTGTGTAATGGACACAGGCAAGTGCACATTGCATCACCAAAATTGGATGGTATGTGCGTGATTACTTGAGAAATGGCAAGGTACTCAGGCAGTGGCAAAACACAGCCCCAGAATTCACCCAACATGCACAAAAGTTTGCTAAAACATAAATATATAAACAAGCCTCTCAAGATAATTAAGTGCCTGGAGGTCTAACATTACTGAAGGCAGTAAAAAATGTTCAAAATATCATGTAACAGAGGCTAGACAGAAAATAAACATGATTTTGCTCAAAAACATAAAAAAACATCTTAAATGCCATTATTTGTGCTTTTGCAACACCGAAATGCCTTGTGCGCACATATTTTCACTATGTGAATCATTTTTTAGCCTTATGCACATCACCTCAATCAGAATATCAAAGAGATAATTCCGGTAAGTGGCGCATAAAGCATTCAGCACCAATAACATACAAATGCTAGCTTTTGCAGCATTAAACACCATGATAGAGAGGAACAAACCTCAATCCCAATGATACGCAAATGGAATATAAAATAGCTGAAGGAAGGAAGGCAAATCAAGAGGAACAATTCTGGAGCATGTGAATGACACCACAGCCTTGCAACCAACCAATTGATTTCTCAACTCGCTTATCCTCAGCCATTCCTCATGGGCCCATGAAAATTACCCATGAGACAAACATGCCGCTCGGTCCAAGTGGTACAGCTCCCAACTCCTTTCCAATATCATCCCATAAAATGCAACAATGGAGTATGATTTCTTGGCAATATACAAACATTTATAATGCACACCCATAGAGAAAAACATTTATGCATTTATTCGATTAAAAGTGATGTGCGCCACCAAATAATACAGCACACATCTCTCAAGTCATCATCTCTATGCCTTGCGAGGAGTGGGTCACCACTCGGCCAACTTTCTAGCTCTCCGTTAATTATTCACGCCCACGCCTCCTCTGTATCCCAGCTCGCTTTGAGATTCACCTCCGCGTGACCAGTTCAAGGTGGGAAGAGGAGGAGAGATGCATCGGATGAACAATGATTGGACCTCATAATAAAAGACGTGAATCGCTTTCCTGCAGAAAACACCATTGTTCCTCAACATTTTCCTCACTGTGATTTTACTTCCATTTAGCAGCCAACGTGCGCCAGGAAAAAAATCGGCACCACATCAGCAGAAGTGGTTTGCTCAACAATACAGCAAGCAGGAGTTACTCACAGTCCTGTGATCATGACGGCAGGGATAAGTGATGCACTTACTTGCCGACAAAGTTGACAGGGACTTCACCAAAAAGCTGGCTTGATTGATAGGGATGTGTCCTTGAAGATACGTTAACATATTTGGTGGGTTCTTCCGCTAGCATATTTACATGTGTGTGCGTGTACACAGAGCATCTTAAAATGCATACATGTTAAGAATATTCAAATCCTTTCATTACAGAGGGGTGGCTCAAAATTCTAAAGAAAATATTTTGTTAAAGTGATTAAATTCAATCCACTGACTAGATAATTCCTACCTTCCATCGTAAGCTATAATTTTTTTCATTACTCTACAGTCAAAGACATGAGGGCCCATAAACACAAGTTTAAGATCAGTTAGGAAATGATTAAGGATTTCCTACCATGTTCTAAGTTCCATTAACCATTTCTATGGTTTACACTTAGGCGATCCTATAATTGTTACCACGGTCATGCATTAAAATACTTTGCATAAAAGACTTGAGGAATTGCAATGCTGCACTGTCAACAGTGACTCATCATACAGGCTTTCACGCTCATGCAGAGGAGTAATGAAAGGAAAGAGATCCACATTTGTCACACAAACTACTAGAGCCTTTGTTTTTTCTCAGAACTTTCCTTGGAACTTTGCTGCCACCCCCTACCTGCCCAACAGATACCTAAACTTTCTTACCCACATATTCATTCCAAGACATTCAAGGATGTATTCACACGCACAAACATGCACGCATATGTTTGTATATATACCTCATGTATACATTTTTAAATTTTATAGAATTTTTTTCGTTCTATGCAATAGACATCCTTCAATACACATACGTTTTAAAATCCTTTTTAGCTTATTTTACAATATAAAAATTCTCTTATTTTTGTTCAATACTGTATACTAAATCTTGCAACAACACATCAACAACAACATTAACAACTCGAAGAAGGGGAAAACATTTTTTTTGCTTCCAAAAAGACAAAAAAATCAACCAATGAGGGAGAACAATGATAAGACTGGTTTGGTCATACAAGGCATTAAAAATGAAGTAAACCTTCCTGACAAACAAGATGAGATTGGTGGGAATTAAGAGAGAGTGCGAGAGATTTGAGAGAAAGAGAGAGAAAGATAGTTCAAGGGGCACAACATGAGTTGTGTATGACGAGGCGTGGGGATGCTGGGGCTGATGGGAGATTCCGAGGGGCAGGGGAAGGATAGGGGTGGGGCGTAGAGTCAGGCAGGGATGGGGGCATGGAGGGCGGGAGCAATGATGAAGTGGGGCCATGAGGGTGTCGGGAGAAGTGGAGTTGCCCGCTAGGCAGGAGCCTTGTCCCCTCCCCCGGTGTGGTATCGGCCTGGATTGAAGTCGGGATTCACAAACGAGAAGCCCTTAAACTCCTCCTGGTTGATGGCATGGACCACGTCCGAGTTCACAGGTGTCAGTATGGGCTCCTCCTTCGTGAATTCCGTGTCGAAGTTGAGTGCATCCTTTTTACTCTTCTACAGAGGAAATACAAACATAAAGTGAGCAAAGCAATGTCTCCAGGGATACATCACAAGAAAACATCTGGTCATCCCCTTAAAGTTTAGGGATGACAATCCCTCAACTTTTAAAACATTTAATGTTAACAAATACTCTTAACCTGCAGGGGATGGCATTCCTTTCAGGAGCGATGGGGCGAATTTTTGTCATGTCATTTAAAACCAATTTACAAAACAAATGAATCATTATTTCAACCAAACAAAAATCCGCTAAGTTAGCAGAATTTCATTAGTCCATCAAAACTTGATGCGAGTCAGCTTAATGATGTTATTAGTAATTAATGGTAAATGTTACCTCATATTCAACTATGCCAAACAGACAGAGAAAGAGAATACAGTAAAACCTCGCTTTTACGTCCCCGCAATTTACGTTTTCCCGCCATTAACGACTTTTTCTTCATGTCCTAATAATGTCCATATATCCGCAATGTAACGTCTTCCCTTTATGTACGCTAGCAAATTTTTGAATGGTTCGCCATTTACGTTTTACGAGACGATTTTGCCGTGATTGTCGTCCTGGTTGCATAACTGGTGGTTGGACTCAACGCTCCGTGAAAGACGAAGTAAAAACTCATGCAGTAAGTTACCACTATGAAAGAGAAATAAAATTTGCCCAGATATACCACCAGTTATCGTGACCTCGCTCATCTGTGCAATTGTAATGCCGCGAGGGATTACAGTACACGTACGTCGTTTTTCTCGCGATTGTTGTTCAGGTTGCATAACTCGCAGGTTGGCTGATGCTATCGCATAGGTGATGAAATTTTTCATTTATTTAAGAAGTGTATGCTTTTCAGCATTTGCGGTCTTGTCTTTCATTTTTGGAGGCATTAATACAGATTTTAAAAAATCCTCCAGCCAAACTTCATCCTCATATATCCTACGAACACACCTGTAAAATCATCTCATTCTTCTCTAGCTCGATTCTTAAGTAGTTTTGATAGGATATCACTATAGTCTCCACACCTTTTCTCATAATATTTACCCTAACTTACTAGCATGGTTGGATCAAGACTCCTGGCCTCAGTTCATTCTCCGCTTCTATTCCCAAGTTCCCTTGCCTATCATTAATGCCATGCAGTTCTTTTCACATTTTCCTTACCCCTATGCTGAATCTCTTGTAAGTTCTATCAGCAGCTCTCCTGACTTGTATTGAACAGTGTCTTGACCACTCTAGTGTCCACTTTTTGAGGGGAACTAGAGAAAAAAGTGTAAATCGCGGGAAAGTGTAACCAAGTGTCTTGACCACTCTAGTGTCTACTGCACCATTCCCCTCTCCCCCTCCATCCTTTCTCAACTGCTTGCTGTTCTGCATCTTCCCTCATACACCTGTAAACTAATTCCTGATATTCCCTCCAATTTACAACTGTACAATTTTTTCACGCTTCCTAATCTTGGCCCAACCATATGTAATCTAGTTAATATATCTCCCCGTGTCCCCATGCATTTCAAATAAGAGATTTTGGCATTATTAAAGATGTTTTGTTGGAACTATATTTCAATTTTAAACTTGTCGTTCAATGAAAAGGCATAACTTTCATATAAAATTGCATACCCTCAAATTACACTTTCCCACGATTTACACTTTTTTCTCTAGTTCCCCTCAAAAGTGTAAAAGAGGGGTTTTACTGTATGTACCAAATTGCATTTTGAAAATATGAGATGCAAGGAAAGTGCTGACAATCTGACAATCAGTTTTAGGGAAATGTTACTACAGTTGAGCAACCTTAATCCAGGAATCCCTAATCCGGGAACACCCATAATCTGGCAATTTTGCCATGGCCAACTACCCGGTACTTTGTGGAAAGTGCCAAAACATATTTAACCGAAACATTGCTTCATAACCCGCCGAGATCTTTTCTCATTCTTAACGTTAATTTTCCCATTTCAAGAATCAGAATAATTTACACATCCTTATTTCTGGTACTTCGTGTACACTGGAATTATTCTGCAACTTGAAGTTAACATATAAATTTAAAGACATCGCCGAGACGGACTACGACTGATTTACAGATCGGCCACTTTCAATTGCATGCGCATTTTTGATTGTCCACTAGACGTAATTTGAGAAAATTATTTGTTATCTGCTTATGTTTATCCCAAATTATGTCTATACAGGAGTGGCAACAGCAGAGGAGTGAGGTACCTATCAGTACAGAACTCTAACGATGGCAGAAAAAGTGCAAGCTGTGAAAAAGCTGGACACCAGTGCATCAATAAAGCATTTGTCTGAAACATACTGAGTGGGATCTTCAACAATATAACACATTAAGTAGCTGAAAGAGAAAATCCTCAAAATTTTACTGTTGAAGTGACACGAACAAATGGATGACAGAGAGAAAAACTAATAAAGAAGATTTTAAGTGCTGATTTAGATCGCGTGGTTTCAATTGCATAGAGGTGAAGGGCTTAGTTAGTATTTCTGGCCAAATGCTAATGGAGCAGAATAAGCTATTTCAGAAATAGACATGATCAATCTAAAATATGATATGGGAAATTTCGTGTGCCTGCAATAGCATTTCTCAGTCAGTTCTAAAACACACATGGTTTAATTCGTGGCCTGCTTTAAGGTTTAACGTAGACGAAATAACTGGGGATTTTAAAAAATTTCATATTTCTGAGGATAAAAATATGATGATAGAGTTTTCAAACAGCATCCATAACCCTGAATTACAGGAAATGGAATTGGTAAATTTAGATGAAAGGACAGTTAGCGGCCATGATACTCTCACCATACAACATTTCACAGATGATGAAATCATTGAAATGGAAATTAATAACAATAAATCCAAGTGGGGATGAAGATAATGAGCCTGAAATTGTTGAAGGAAGACTACTAATGATGATGGTCTTTAAAGAATCATCCAGTCCGTTTGCCCGTGACGTAGTGTTGGGCAGCCATACAGACGACACCCATGCGTTGGGATCGTGCTGAATCAGCTGATAACAAATCAAGCGCGGTAGAAAATATGTTACGCAAAACACAGCATCAGAAATATAAAATTTTATACCCTTTTCCAATAATAATATGAAACTTTTACAAGTGCAGCAATATGCACAATTCTTAGATTCCGTTATATTCACTCACTGCACAACTTCGATGCTCATAAATAATAACTTTGTGAATTAAGAAACCATTTCTTTCTAATTATTCTCAGTGACTCTCTTTAAAATAATGTTCAGTAAATGTCAAACGAATATATTTTGTTATAAATAATTGACTCCTTTCAATGAAAACATCCCGGACGTCAAAAATACACCAGTTGCCACGCATGACCCATAGTCCGGCAAAATCCCTAATCCGGCATCACTTCAGTCCCGACTGAGCCGGATTAAAGATGCTCAACTGTACAGATTATCTGATAAAAATGAAAATGCCATAAAATGATCATGTAACTTGGCTTTGAAGCATACTATCTGTGTAAGTATGTATCTCAATGTTCAATATTGAATTCTGTGCCACTGGTGTTCAAAAAAGAGAGGTACCAAAGAATAGAATTCAAAGAGAAAGCTTACAATTTTAGGCTTGAAAGGAGGTTTTATACGGCGTGCCTCCAGTGCCTCCCAGTCAATGTCTCGGAAGAACGGATGCACTCTGATGGCCGCCTCAGTCCCCTGCGATTCCACACAGCCCAGTCGCTTGGCCGAGTTCTTCGTCATGAACTGTAATAAGACCATTCAGAAATGTACACTCAAACTGCTTAAAACTTTTCACAATAAATTCACAAGTTAAAATTATATTACTAAGAAGTAAAATAAGCATTTCTTTAATGAATTAAATTAACATTTAAATCACTTCAGGTAGTGGGACAAGTCTCTAGGTTTCAAATGCCTCAGTTCTCCCACAGCAATAAATTGCAGGAGATCAATTCAAAATTCATAACAGGTCATGAGTATTTCACATGGCAAGTAATATTATCTGAAGTTTTTGGAAAAGGGCAAATAATTTAAAATAGGAAAAATAATGTTTATGTTATGGGCTTTTATTTAAACTATTTACTGGGCCAAACGCTTTCAACTTCCTACATCACTGACTAAAGGATCATCCTGAGCAAAACAAGTCTACATGGACCAGTTAAGCATGAAAGTGGACAGGTGGGTATGTTTACTGATAAAGCTTAGGCGTCATGCATTCATTCAAAATGTTAAGTCGTTTAAAAAGAATGCTCTCTGTATATTTCTGGGAATTCTTCCGTATAAGTCAGCTGGATGACAACAATTTCACTAACTATCCTGTCAGCATCTTCAGGTCGAAGGTATAGGAATGTGGTTTCTGCCTCGTTTGAACGTGCTTCAATGTTTGGCATTGAAATGAGGTAGAAACCACATCCCGACACCTTTGACCTGAAGATGCTGACAGAATAATCAGTGAAATTGTTATCATCAAGTCAACCTATGCAGAAGAATTCCCAGAAATATGTAGAGAGCATGAAACTGATGGTGTGGGAACCTTTGAGCTAACATTTAAAAGGATTTCTACATGGAGGCTCTTCCCTTCTTCTGTTGCCAACAGCCAAGAAAATAAGAGAAAATATGAGTTCACTTGGATCATGTTATCACTTTGTTTGTCTCACATTTATAGCAATGATGTTTTCTCCTGGGTCCACACATAATCAATCGTAAAAAACATTTATTAGCCCACATATATTTATGTCGGACATTAGTATCCCTTTCTGCCTTTTGCTCCAACTCAGTGATTGAAAAAATATCCTAAAAGAAGCTTCTCAGCTGCGTTCCTGCAGAGTGATAAAGAAACTGATAAGGATTTTGTTGCCTAATCCTTGTTAAAGATACACATAAGACTAGATGATAAGTAGAACCTTAGGAGGAACCTTAATTCATGCCACTGGAGAGGGAGCGGAAAGCCTCGTAAGAATCCTAGTCCAATCGGAGGCACTTTCCTCTCGGAGGCTCTCTCCTTTGCATAATCAGATGAATCACCCCGGAAGACATCAGGGGTGGGAGTTTATTGGTACCTAACCAGGATAAGGCCCCTTCGTGTGCCCCCTCCCTCCCACCCGCTCAACGGGTGCAGTGTCCTCTGCTGGCTCAGCAGGCCTCACAAGCCCACCTTTGGGCCCCTTGAAGTGGCCCCCTTCACAAGGAATCTGTGCCTATCTGTGTGTAACATGTTTGCTATGAGGGCATATCTTGATTCATGATAAAAAGACCCCACTCTCCAGTATCTTGTCCTCCCTCTCTGCAGGCATAGCCTGTTGAGGTAGAGTAGGAGGAAGATAAGATGTGACTACGTTGCAGAAGGATATGATTCTTTCGATGTTTATTTCCCCATGCATATCCCTTGGCCTTGAATCCCAGCTGGATCAACCTCCTGAGTGACGTATGATCGAAGACCATGGGTGATAGCTGTTTTCATGAGGAAGAATGGGGTAATCGCCTCACAGACAGGTAAAGGAGGGTAAGACTTCTGATTCCATCTTCGTGCATAGCCAGAACTGGAGCTACAATGCTCTGACGAAAATCCCCTTGCTTGTTCGGAAGTAGAGGAAGAATGATACGCAAAAATTTTCCACAAGTTTTAGCCATATCGTAACTTTAAATGATGCTTGCAATTAAGTGGATGATGAGGAGGTGACCTAATTTGAATAGAGCCACGACTATAGGTTTTGCAGAGCATAGTTAAAAATGCTATTTATTGATTTATAATGTTACCATTGTTAGTAGCTGAAGGAAAAGAAGTGTAAAGGAAATTATTGCACCTTCACCATTGAAGCATGTGGCTGGTACAATCTACTTTTGAAAGGAGGTAATCATTAAGCTGAACTCCATTTTAAGCTCTCTTTTAGAGCCTTTGCCTCGGGAATAACCACGCAAAGATAAGCTGAATCCTGGGGAGAACTACAGTTGCTATTTTGCGAATATAATGGGCATATGATTATTTGTGCGAAATACATGATTGACATAGAATCCATGAGAGAATCTTTTCCCTGCTTTAGCTTACTTTAGATCTAAACTATTATGGGCAAGGGCATATGATTTTCTTCTAGCAGAAATTTATTCCTCTAAATTCTGTACACAGAGCAGCATCTAGTTGAAAATGATCATGCAAATCGCCCACTTCCTTAGTGTATGAATGCATAGCTTGAAAATATAAACACAACACTCACGTTTACGTTATGAATTTTTTGATAGAGATAAAGTAATATAGAAAACCGCAGTAATGAGTCTTCATAGGCCTAGTCCAAACTGCACAAAAAATTTTCAATGACACTTGATTGCCTAATCTCTGACTAATTGGAGAAAAGAAACAAGTTAGGTAAGTTTAACTTTATGAACCCTGGCATGAATACACATTTATAGATTGATACATTCATTAATTTTAATATAGTAAATCAAGAAAGTGTGTTGCGTGAATGCATATATTTCAGGAGGGTAGCTTCATCGTGATGTTGATGAAGGATACTCGTCATTATGATATTTGATAATACGAATTGTCGATTTTTCTGGGCCCATTGACTTCGAAATTTCAAGTTTCTACTGTATTGTAGTTGTTTCTTTAGTTTTCTGTTTATATCACAATTTTGTTGACAGACTTTTTTATTTCAGGGAAAAACATCTACGACTTCATTTCAGTCAGAAGCAAGTTATTGTTCGATTGTCTTAAAATTGATGACAGTTATCTCCATGAATGTCCTACTATGTGTTCAAATAATGCTTCGCTTCAAGAAGTCAGAAAGGTTTCAACACTGAGGGCAGTGAACAATACAGCTAAAAGGGCGGTCAAGTTGATGCAAGACTTTCATGGTTTGATCACGGTAGTGGGGGAACAAAAGCAATTTTTGTTATGTGCGTACAAGAACACTGGAAGATTTATCCTGACTTAAAAGTATTTGAAGTGGGGATTTTCATTGTAATTCCATTTAGTGTCCAGAGTATTGTTGGTCAGGTTTCCTAGTGTCAGCTGAAGGATTCGACGATTTTTCTGAGGGGGCTCCAATTCCATGATTTTTAAGGTGTCGTGAATGTAAGAGTTTCTGTCGAACCATGGTGCATCTGTAATTTGCCGTAAAAGATTGTAATGAGCGGTAGAAAGTGCTTTAAGGTTAGTTTTTTGAAATCGATCCCCACATTGTGATGTGAAGTATCCATTCACAATTGTAAAATTGCAGCAGAAATGGCTTGGTTTTATAGAGCTACAGTAGATGCTGAGGGTATGCCTGCACACCTTTTCTTGCTATTTACTGGGGCTAATGTATTGATGATGCAATGTCGCCGAGCAAGGCAATCTGTCACAATCACTGGCGGATTGTGACAGATACGTTAGTTTGAATGAACCCCTCCTCCTCGTTATCCGTCATAGGTTTTTAGACGACCCTTCTCTCTCGGATTCAACTAAGTAGTATTGATGACATGATGTCACCGAGTATACGAGCCCTCCAGGACATTGTCTTCGTGTGGTCTTGCATTTTCTCATCTGATTCTAAATTTTGTTCCTAAACCTTGGCGGTCACTCTCCTCAGCCCGCTTTTGTTTGGATGCATTCGACTGGGGCAATTCATTGCAATTTGCACAACTACCCTTGCCCTCTTAGATACCGTTTTAATTTCCAATCGTTCTATTGGGCATCCTTTGAGCCCAAATTCAGACAGGTCGACATTTGCCAAAAATTAACGAAAAAATTATCTGAAGTTAGTTTTGTGTAAGTTAATGCATATTTTTAACGATTAAAAATTAACTGTTCTAAAAAGTAATGATTAAGTTAAATAGTTAACCACATTTTTAATGATTAATTTTAATCGTTAATTTGTTTAATTGTTAATCCCAACTATGGTAGTACTCCACTCCTTTTCCTGTTTCAAAATTTAATTTCTCCTCGAAATTGCATATCGGCAAAGTTAAAACTTTAAACTTCAGGCTTCAAGTGTTAAGATTCAACAACAACCAATAAAAAATTTAATCAATGGTCATATACAAAATCAACTAATCAAGTTATATTCTTTTCCCACTGAACAGACTAGATAGTTATTTAACAACAATGGAAAATACACTCTTTCCTAACCAGCCATTGTCACTAAAAGTTAATGTGTTAGATTTTGTCACCAGATGTCTATAAATTGATGTGCACTTACCCCCTTGAGAATGGAAACAGCCTCCTTGCCCAACCAAACAGGATAAAGAACATCATCATGTAGAATTGACTCAAACAGATCATCCTCATTGTCGGCTTCAAATGGAGGCTGACCAGCCATCATCTCATACATGAGAACACCCAACGCCCACCAGTCTACACTTGGACCATAATCCAACTCTTGAAGGATCTGCAACAAAAACAACAACATATGCTATCAATCCACAAGGAGCAGGTTTGGATATAAAATATGAACACAGAGTATTAGTGGGGCATGTGAAACATCAATACAACAACTGTGACAGTTTCATTAACTTACTAAAAGAAATTGGACGAGAAGATTGAATTTTTAAGTCAATTTGAAGCACTAATTATTCTATTATGTTAAAAATATTTTGATAGCATATATATGGTTTTTTCAATTTAAAAAATATCATTCAAGGGAGACATATACAGCCATTCATTGAGATTTCTAATGTCTTTATTCTTACTCACTATTACAGATTATTTTATTATTAGTTTTCTACCAGTGAAGGTAGGTCTAAATCTTTAATTCTTCCCACCCCCTAAATTTCACATGATGCCCCTCTTCAGTCCTCATAGCTTCTGCCTCCCATCATTCTATCCAAGCTACCCCTTCTTCTCCTCCCTCTTCCCTACTTACCCAACACCCTTTCCTCAATCACATCTTTCAAAACATCATCCCCTTTTATTACCTTTTCCATCCACACCCTCTGCATTCTCCTATATTTATCAATCAAATTTCCTTCCTCCCCTACCAATTCTGGCACTTCATCATTGATTATGTTGGGCATAATAATAACCAGATAGACAGGTGTGTATTGCCTAGCTTTTAGTTCATCTAAAAAAAGATTTTTCACTCTAACACAACCTGGAAACTTGTGAGCCTATTGTGATGAATACAAAGGAATTCCATTCCCAAAAGACTTTTTCCAGAGCCTGCACAATTATTTGTTATTTATCATGAAAAAACTCCATTGAAAATTGAGAAAATTAAAGGAAAAATGTATGATCCAATCATAGTGATAAAACTTATGCAACACAATATTTTCACCTAGGTAGCAAAGTAACCTATCCAGTCAGTCAAAAAGCTTGGGAGCTTATCTGGGCATTCAACAAAACTTATACGGATGAAATGGAGGTTAAATACAAATGGATCATCTAATAATTGAAATAATCCTAGTTGTTTTTCATAACTGGTGGAATCAAGTTAGCCAATACGCTGCAAAAATGACAATTTTAGAAATGTGAAAGAATAACTTAGAAGGAACTTTGAGTACAATATTAAATCTAAATATTTTGGATACACCTCTTGACATGGATTTTAACAATGCATTTCTAATACCCCTTCCTCTGTAAGCTCTCCAGTTTTAGAAAGTGGAGGTATGTCAATAATAACACTGTCTGCAACAATGGATTGGATTTGTGGAGAGCCCTAATGGCAAGGACCAAATCACCTGGTTTCAATAAGTTTAATACCTATGCCACAGTTCTCATCTTATCTACATCTACGCGGTACCCTGCAAGTCACCGCGAGGGTGAGTGGCAGTTAATGGTGATGCAATAATCCCTGGTTCTGCCTCCATGGCAATGATATACGAAACAAATAATTGAGTTTAACTCCCACCAGAAATTTGCAAGTAAATTTTAAAAAAATAAGCAAATGAAAAAATTCTTTGCTCAAATGTGATTGGCAGTTCTATTGCCATATTTTTAAAGGTATGATGATATTTGTGATACTATCTGGGTAAGAGAAAGAAAGAGCAGAAACATGTAGATGAAACCACTTACAAAGGATAAAGGTGAAATTTAAGAGGCAATTAGCTCTTGTATCATAATAAGAACAAAATATTTATACAAAATTACTCCTTTTCTGATGCCTACAATGGTGATAAAATGAGTCTCTTCTACCAATTAACCCAGACAAAAATCATAGAGAAGGGGCAGAAGGTCAGATGTCCCAGCACTGCCATGATCTATTGATCTATGCACTTCACCCTCAATCAATCAACCTGATGCCACTGCAGCTCTGACTATAGCTAATCTTTGAGCTGGTACGATGTTGCCACTGCTCACTTTGCATAATATACTTATTAATGGTGGTTTGAACTACGTAATGGCACATAAAGCTATGAAAGATGATGAAAGAAAACACTGCACTCATGCAAAGTTGGTTTCACATTTTGGCTTGCCATTGTAGATTCTTTCATATGGAATCTCCCTTCTGTTCCCCTGCCCTAAGCAAGGGTTGGGGAATTATCTTAAACCTGATAATAGAATATTATCTGCAACTTTGCAGCAATGTGCTTCAAAATAAGACTCAGAATAACTTTCATTTGTTGTTTTAAAAAGTAAAAATTTGGACAAGTTAACATCGTTATACAAAGACTTTACTGTATATTCACACTGACTAAAAATATCAATAGTAATAGTCATGAAGCATACCTCTGGAGCAATGTAGTCAGGAGTTCCACAGAATGTAGTGGTTGTAACACCATCCATAATTCCTTCCTTGCACATCCCAAAGTCGGCTAGTTTGCAATGACCTTCGTTGTCTAATAAAATGTTGTCCAGTTTAAGATCTCTGTAAACAACCACAGAAAAAATATATTACACTCAAAACCAAACATGCCAGATAATTGATTTGTAAATTACAATACAAATCCTAAAACAAAGATATAATTGAAAAATGAAAATTGAATGATGCATATATAATAAAATAAGATCGTGTTGCTTTGAATTTGTTATGAAACTAAGAAATAAACAATATTCAATCAAAATCTGTTCATATGGCAACACTGTAACTTGTATGGTCAAGAATTAAGGATAAATCAATTCTGGTTATAGTACTATTAAAAGAAAGGTAATAATAATATGACTATGTTTAGTGCACAGTCATTGCCTACAGAAACAGACCAGTCATAACTATTAAAACTAAGGATGGGTTGAATAGCAGATTTCTTGGTTTCAAATATTAACTCATCACTTGAATATTCAAATACCTTGAATACTAGAATTGCAATTGATAAGTTAAATGTTACTCCACTATTTTATTTGTTGCCTGTTTAAGTAAAAGTTACATCTTGATTAAATTGAAAATGTAATTCTGGTTTTAACACATCAAATGTATAAAAAAATAACTTTTCTACCAATTATGGACAACTGAATATAATAACTTTTATAAGCATTTATAAATGAGCAGAAGTACTCTACTTTCTACCCTCAGTGAAGTATAATGGGACGCCTGAGTTTGAGAAGTTATCTCACCAAAAGAGAAAAACAATTTTAATGCAGTTAGGTAATACCGTATTTACGCGTGTAAGCCGCGAACCTTTTTTCCCGAAACGCCGGAGAAAAAATGGGGGTGCGCGGCTTACACGAATCCTCCAGATTTCGTGTTAGCCGCGAACCAATTTCCTCAGATTCCTGTTGTTTTCTCTCCTAAGTTTCGCATTCTGTCTAGTAGTAGTGGTATACTAGTCTTCGCAGCATGGTTTAGTAGTAAATCGTACATTGTAAAGTATTCTGAAATTTTGAAGTATGTAATTAAAAATAAAAATCCGCGTTTAACAAAGTCTGAGTGTACAACGGTACTGGAAGAAACGCTAGATCAGAAACACCATTTGTCAAAGCAATAGATTTATCGTGTATAGATAGTAAGTAGGACAACACATTGTAGCACTGATATGTATTTAAATATACTGTATCCTGTAAGCTGCCGCAAGGAGTTTTATGTTTTTTCAACATCGTAAGCGGAGTTTGTTTCGGTATTACGTATCTGTAGCAACATTTTTACGTACCTAATAGATAGCTCCTTTTGCGTACACATTAAAGCTACATTGCAAAGACACGACAAAAAATTTGTTACGTGGTGGCAATAGTCGTATGCTCAGAGAATATACCTTCTTACTATCCGTGCTATCCGCTCCAAGCGTGAGAGTAGTAAACGCGTTCGAATTGATCATTTAGCATTTTAAAATAATTTGCTATTATCACCCTAAAATGAATTCTGATGTGAAATTTCGAGTTTCCTGTGAGTATAAAGCTACATATTATAAAGGATGCCGAAAAAATAGGAAATCGAGCTCCATGAAGGAAATATGGTGCATCTGAATCTAGCAGTGACGAAAACTAAGAATGAGAACTGTCATGATATGAATATTCGTTAGTGATTTATGATTATATTTCCGGGAATGTGTTTTTCTTTAGTTTTATAAGAATTATAATTGTTATTACATTGAGCTTAGTTTTTTCCGTGTGTTCCCAAGACTTTCCGGTGTTGTTGAATCGTCCCAGTCCATAGCTACTACGCAGAGATCGGACGAGATCACCGCTATCAGGTACGGATGGCGCTTGGCTTTTTTTTGTTGATATGCCAACGATTTCCGTAATAATATACTAATCATGGGTTAAAATTGTATATATTTTTGCAATTATTTCAGTTGGATGTTCTTTTGAACAAATGCCGTTTTCATAGCTGGATGATGTGATCGTATGAAACTGTGATTACTGTGAGATGCTACGAGAAACAGATGCACAGTAAAAGAGGCCGTGCATTGATGACGATCGTGACGATAATAACACGTAATTCAATCAATTAATGAGAAAGACGTACACGTAATTTAGGCACAGCATTTCTATTAAAGAATGTGCATTCATATTATGACAAAATGATGCAGACTCAAGGGAAAAAAATTTTTTTTCAATAGAAATAATTTTTTCCTCACGAACCTGCCCGAAAATAGGGGTGCGCGGGATACATGAGGGCGCGGCTTACACGAGTAAATACGGTACTGATAATTATTGCTCTACTTGTCTACACTATTCATGCTGAAAAATTTGTGGCCAAAATGGTCCAACTCAAGTTTCAATGAAGTCACCAGTATCGTAGTAGGGTTTTACTAATTTTATAATGACATCTAAATCTTTGAAAGAAATAAAATTTCATCATTGGCTTTATTTAGTGAAAATTTCAATTTAACAGAATGACAGCAAAAAGAATAAAAAGTGCACAATTCTTGGTCATTGGATTTTTAGCAATGAAAGCCATTTTAAGCCAAATAAAATTGTGTTTAAGTTGAAGGTAAAAGTGACAAAAGGAAAGTTAAACGTGACAAAAGGAAAGTTAAAGGTGCCAAAAAATTTTATTTGCAAAAACAAATGTAGAAACGAATTTTCTATGAGATACAATTTACTGCATTAAAATTGATTTCCTCTTTCAGAAGACGTAGCTTATCAAAATCGGTGGTCTAGGCATATTCACAATGATGTCTTGATGGAAAATAGTGACAATGGCTCATAGTGAAAGCAAAGTAGAGGCATGAGTTCTCAGTAACTCTTACGTAAAATTCATTAACTATTTGCAAAAGTATGATATGGAAGAGACACATGATGTGATGAATTAATGATAAATATGTAACCAGAATACGTGAAACTCATATCAAGCAGCTATTGTTGATGATGTTTGTGAATTTTCTTTGATTTGGAATTATGACTAGTGGTGACTAGTTTCAGCACATTATTTATGGTGAAAAGACAACAGTTTTGCAGTTAAACAATTAAAACTGTTGCCTTTCTACCATAAATTTTATGGACCAATTTCATTTCAACCCAGGCAGGTACCAATAACATTTGACATGTGACCCCCTTCAATTTTTTTGGAAAAATTACATTAATTACTACTACATGACAGAATAATCATCTCACAATAAGTTTTGGGGAAAAAATTTTTTTGACCAATTTACAGCATTTTGAAAATTGGCAAAAAACACCGCTAATTGTGAAAGGGGTGCAGAAAGCAATTTCTCAAATCTCTATTGCCCTGAAACTATTTGGACTAGAACCTTCTACTTTTCTTTGTTTTGAAGCTCTTGAAGTGAACCTTGCTCCAAACACCTGAACAATGGTCAATTAACGTTTAAACACTTAACAAATCATTTGTTGTTCGATGGAAAATTACATTTTTCTAATTGGAAAATTTTTTTATAACCAAAGAGGGATTTAAACAGCCAAACAATTGCACCAATTTGTAGCCCTGTTTGATTACTCTCCCCAATAATTTTATCTCTTACTTTTAATGCATACAGTTCCTGAAATTGACCATCAAAAGTATGCAAAATGTAAAAATGTTGCATTTTGCATACTTTTCTCAAAAACCCCATCCTTAAAAATTCTGAAAGTTAGTTAAAATAATTTCCTGGTAGCACTCAAGAAGCTAGTTAAACCAGAAAACTGGAAGACTGGAAAACTGACACCCCCTGCATGAGTTGAAACGGAATTGGTCTATGGTGAAACCCATTAAGAGACTCCTGCCTCCTCCGTCCTTCAGTGGTGCACATGATGTCGTTCATCAACATACCAAATATAGCACTGTGCGGGCACTCAACGGTGTATGGTGCAATAATTTAGGTATTATAGGTATTTAGGTAGCTTTATTTTTAAACATCATTATTCAAGATCTGGAAAATCGAATACTTTCTAGTATTCGAGGTATTCTTATATTCACGGGAAACATTCGCACATTTCTGGTTAAACTGTTCATGTTAGGTTTTCTCAGATAATAGTTATAATAAGTTTTTTTCGGGTTTTCATCAGTGTGAAACCCAAGAAAAATTTACTGCAATCGTAACTGTTATCTCATTTTGCACTAAATCCCACTAAACTTACTAATGACTTAAAATAAGTCAAGACGTCAAGAAATGCCTAAAAATCATGATAACATGAAGCTAGTAGTTCTAAACATCTGTTGATCAACTACAGAAATAAAATCAAATAAGAGAGAAGAAAGCTCAAATACAAAACCATCACATTAGTTGGGTTATCATACAAAAAAGTTCAACCAAGTTAGAAATTGTCCTAATTACAATGCATGCACTCTTAAAGCTGAAAACAGACTTTGAACAGCAAGTCCACATTCAAGTAGTTTACACAGGAACCAAGTCCTTTTAAAGTGAAACCATAAATAAACTTCATGGCATGACTAAAGGCATTTTCCAAATGTACTAACCTGTACACTACACCATGTTTATGTAGGAATTGCAGGGCCAATGTGACTTCCGCTGCATAAAACCTTGCCCGAGGCTCATCAAATTTACGAGCACGCTGGATTTGGAACATTAGATCTCCACCATTTACATACTCCATGACAAAGAAAAGCCGGTCCTGGTGAAAATATTCTCACATTAGGCATTTAAAAGAAAGACTATACCACACACACACACAAATATTACAATATTTCCCTACATCTCTGAACAATTGCAGGACTAATTGGGGAAACCAGACACCACAACTCAAAAGATCCACATAAATAGAGTAATAAAATTTCATTGGCATACCTTTGTCTGGAAACACGAATGCAAGGCAGTGAGGAAAGGATGCTTAGCCGCAAGAGCCAGGATCCTTTTCTCAGTCATTGTGCAGTCTACATCATCATCCTGGATAATCACATCCTTCTTCAGCACCTGAACAACAAAAGAAAAGAAAAATGAAGACTTGGTAACACATATTGCTAGTCTCCAAAAATGAAAACTTCAGAGGAACAGCAATATTACAGTTAAAAAATGATGTGCACATGTGGTGGTAGCTTGCATACACTGATTCTCAGGGTAAATACTAAATAGTGATAACTATGACACCTATAACATTAATGACCCCAGTCCATATCATTGGATAAATTTAATGGAGTATGTTACAAGACTCTATTAGTACATCTACAATTACACGAAGTACACAACAAAAAATGAAGAGTAAATGATCCATAAAGTTTTCAGGTGACAAGCTGTTTCTCATTCTTCTCAATTCCTATGCACACAGAACTGCTGATGGACAATCAATTGTTACAAGACTTGGGCTGATACCGATTGCGAGTATCTTTACTGAAGATGATAGATATATATTTAAAGCACCAGCGTATTATCATAGATTTGACAAGATAAATAAGATTAGAGAGATAGAATGTTGAACCGTTAGATTAAAAATGTTAAGTTTCCCCCCGTACTATTAAAGAACACAATAGGCAGCATAGCAAATGGATAGGTAGGTGAATTATTGTAGAGTAGTCTGTAGCACATGATGCATGTATTAACAACCAATCCCTTTACTACTATGTAGATACTAACGTGGCTACATATGGCCCATATTATTAGTATCAGGATGGCTATTGAGACCCAATTTTTAAATTTCCTGAATTTTCCCTGATTGACTTACCAATTTCCCTGACCGATTGCCTAAAGGGCTCCTATTATCGGAATATTTTATTTCTGCTGAATAAATTTTCATCAAAACTCAGCAGTCTTAAAAGCTGAAATCAATACATTAAAAGCCACAAGTATACCCTAGTAAAAAAGTATATTAAGCCTTCATAAGTTAAACCCTCGTCCAAATTATACACACTTTTCATACACATTCCGCAGCTGCGTCTCCGTGGCTGTATATTGCATTTCCGTGGCGGTGTGTTTCCTTCGTTAAAATTACAATGACGATGTCTAATTCTTCAAGAAAGAGGTAGCGTGTCGTGGTAGTACAGGGAAGTTGAGGATTAATGAAAAGGCATCAAAGGGAAAGTTAATGGCCGATTTACTGGCGGACTCTGGTACAGTCATCACTAAGGTGCGCAAAAAATACAAACCAAAGCCAATTTGTGGCACTGGATCAAAATCGGATGGCACGAGTGACATTCAGAAGCAAATAACAATTTGATTAACATGGTTATAACCCCATGATTGTATGAGGGAACCAAAAACTTAAAAATATTTGTATAAATAAACATAACGTACTTGCGCCACTGCAAACGAAAACAGGAGGAAATTAGCAACGGCAGCATCGTATTCAGGAATAACATATTTGAGGTGGTTTGTGATACGACTAAATTGCTTCAAGAGGGAGCTAAGGGGACCATTCAATAATTACGTCGAGCGTGAAAGGTGGGGAGGGGAGGAGGACTCATCTTACTGTCTCACGAACGTGGGCATGGGAATCAAAGATGACCTTATGTAAGATTTTGTATACACGTGTGATCGTACTTGCATAACCATTCTAATAATCATCATCTCGTATTTTTAGAACTGCAATTCGCAAAGGACGGTGGTGCCTTGCGCACAACTTCGGCTGCTGTTCGTACGTCCAAAGGTGTGATGTATGAAGAGGGCCTAAGGTAAATTTCATTTTGTGCTAACTTTTTTAATATATCAACCATAAATAATTTTTGACAGTTTTCACTAAAGATCCTAAATTTATGGCAATAGTCACCAGTCATTGAGCCATAGTGAAATTAACTGATTGTCGCGCTACTATCATCACCTTTGCGACTTCAAATATTTATTAAGGGAATGTTATAAGGGTAAGAAAAAGTTGATATTGAGCAACTATAAGGTATGCGAACCTGTGTGAACCAAGGAAGGTAAGAAATCTGTGCATCAGCATCAAATGAAATGTGTGATTTCATGACAGCTCATCAGGACAGAATCATATCGAAAACACTTTAACCAAGTCGTACATTTTGATCCAAATTCGATAGAAGGTGCCTTCGATTCATGGCAATAGATGGCAATGGCCATTCCATGGAGCTTTCATCTATTACAAAAATAATAAAAAACAGAATAGCTGTCTATCGCCGGCTATCGATGGCTCTCCTCTACGAGGTGAGCTGAGCAAATGAATACCAATATGACGATTGCCGCTCTAAATCGAAGGCACGCAGAGTAAAGTCGTTCATCAGGCCATTCAGGAAAGAGCATGGAAACTCTTTCAGGTTCGATTTTTTTCATTACGTGTGCCCCAAGGACGTGATCAGCATTTAAGAATGTTAGTTATAAAAATATCTTTCAGTGCTGGCTATTCTTCGTAGTGGTTGCAGTTTAACTGTATCAGAGGTTTAACGTCTATAAGATTGTAAAATGTTCAGCACCTCCAATGTGACAATTGCCGTTCTTAATCAAAGGCATCCAGTGTAAAGTCATTCATCAGGCCATACAGGAAAGAGCATGGATGCTCTTTCAGGTTCGTTTTTTTTTCATTAGGTGTGCCCCAAGGACGTGATCAGCATTTAAGAATGTTAGTTATAAAAATATCTTTCAGTGCTGGCTATTCTTCGTAGTGGTTGCAGTTTAACTGTATCAGAGGTTTAACGTCTATAAGATTGTAAAATGTTCAGCACCTCCAATGTGACGATTGCCGTTCTAAATCAAAGGCATCCAGTGTAAAGTCATTCATCAGGCCATACAGGAAAGAGCATGGATGCTCTTTCAGGTTCGTTTTTTTTTCATTAGGTGTGCCCCAAGGACGTGATCAGCATTTAAGAATGTTAGTTATAAAAATATCTTTCAGTGCTGGCTATTCTTCGTAGTGGTTGCAGTTTAACTGTATCAGAGGTTTAACGTCTATAAGATTGTAAAATGTTCAGCACCTCTATTCTTTGTTTACTGGGTACCGGCATTACAAATTAGTATGGATTTTTAATTTACGAATTATATTACTACAGTAGAAACTCGATATTACGAAGTCAACGGGACCAGAAAAATTGACACTTCATAATATCAAATATCACATGAACAACTATCCTTGACCAACATCACAATGAAGCTATTTTTTTTCCTGGAATATATGCACTTTTGCAGCACACTTACATGATTTACGATGTTATAATTCATTAATGTATCTATGAATGTATATGCATGTCAACATGGTTTATTAAGTTAAACACAGCCAATTTGTTCCTTTTTTTCAATGAGTAGAGGAAATCAAGCACCTTTGCAAAATTTTCGAGCAGTTTGGAATAGAACTACGAAGCTTCATTAACACTTTTTTTATATTACTTTTATCTCTACTGAAAAACTTACAACGCATGCGTGGGCGATGTATTCATATTTTTAAGCTAGTATTGATGTATGCATACACTATGGAAGTGTGTGATTAGTGAAGTGCGATCAATTGCAACTAGACACTGCTCCAGATATAGAATTTAGAGGAATAAATTGCCACTAAAAGAAAAGGAGAGTCAGTGGCTAATTTAGCAGCAGACTAAGGCATAGGCATCACTTCAGCTCATGGTATAAGCATCTGTCTGTTACAATTAAATATTTATTCTGAAATTTACATCCTTTTCCTTGAGATAAAAATTTTATGGCCTGGCTGATAGTCAAAGAACTATGAACTTTTACAGTATACATAGTACTCTGAGTAGAACCTTAGATGCAACATTTACGAACAATTTTCCAAAACTTTGACTCTTGGAAACTATGTGGTTTAGGGAAGTAAAATTTTGCATCGATAAATATTTTGGCTGTAGAAGGTAGTGATAAAAGTTTCATGAAAATCTAAACGGGTGGGAGTCATGGGCTAAGTGGTACATAATGACCCTTAATTTATTTATGTGCAGCTCCAAAAACTTTTCAAAAATTATAAAAGTCATATCAGCAATCAAAATTCCACTGTTTTTCTTTCCCAGTATCACAGACTACACATTTTGGGGTTCTTTAAAAAAATTGGCCTGATAAATCCTCTGCCTTTGCGTAATAACATGTATTTAATGTCCTAATAAAATCTTAATTAATAACTAATGCACTTGAAGTGGCTCGGAGAGCAAAGAAAGTGTTACAGAACTTGTGTTACTGGAATTTCTTCACTTTGATTGACACATGATAAAAATTTGACAGAGATAGACTGAATAGTTACTGAGCTATGTCTTGTTTCCCAATTCCCTGTACTTTAAACGTGGAAGCTCTGAAGTGACGTTTATGGGCAAGTTTCTAAAAATTTCACTCCCTACATCTTGGAAACTAAGTGACTAAAGAGGGATAACTTTCTAATACTCATTAACTTGATGATACTTGTAGGTAAAAAAATTTCATGAAAATCTGAGTCGGTGGAACAGACATTGAATGACACGCAGAACATAACATGAAACTGACATGCAAAAGAACAGCCAAACATCCTCGCTCTTTCAAAGGAATTAACATGAAATATTTACCTGAGGATTACTACAGCAGTAAATCTACAATGCACTGCATGATGAGGGAGATTTTCAAGTCCTGGTTTCACTAAAATCCATTTCCAAAATAGGAGGATTGTTAAAAACCAAAAGGCTTCCCTCGGAAGGCGGTTCAGTTCACACAGACAATGCTCTATCGCATCCACATGAAAGCAAACTGAAAAGTACGGATGACATCATACTAACTGCATTTATAACTCCAAATGTAACTTGGTTGATACATCTAATGGACCTGGGTGTAATACTGATTGTGAAGAGACATCACCATCGAGAGCTCTATGAGCTTTTATTACAAGAAACACAAAAATGCTTGACTTTTGGAAGAAACTGGTAGTGAAAGGAGTGCTTTCTCTATCGAACCGAAATTGGAAAATTGTGACAAAGTTTACTAATTGTGAGGAAATTGTATGATGACTTTGACAAGCAGGTTGATAGGTTTGAGGGTTTTGAGGATGACCCAAAAAGGTTAAAATATATTGTCACCATCCAAACAATAATATCAAACAGTAATCACTGTTCTGAGATTTACATGGAAATTATCAATGAATGACTCCGTCATGACATGAATTCAAAGGGCATCAGATTCTTGATGACAATGCTGTCATCGCTGCTGTCTCAAATGCTAATCACTAGTTCAGTATGTGTACAGGACAGTGAAAATGTTGAGGAAGAAACGTACAAAATGGGTGTCTCAAAATCATGTTGCAATCAGCAGAAAAGTCAACACAGCTCTTGGAACAGGAAGATGATACCTCTACCATACATTTTGTGTTTGGGGAAAATTAGGATGGACATAAAAAGGAAAACATGAAAAGCAAAAGTGCAAAAGAAAGTGGCAGATTTATTTATTTAAATATTTTGAAAGGGATTTGGAGTCATGATTATTTGTTCCTTAAATTGTATTTTAGTTTATAGATCACAGTATCAGGCGCCACGTAGTGGAATTTATACATATTGGATGAGTAAAAAACTTTAGCAATTTTCCACAATGTATTTTAAAAATCATAAAATTACACAACACGTGTTTCGGCTTACTAAGCCATCATCAGGTGTACACTTATAAACTTCCGTGACAGCAGCGCAATATATAGGAAACGGGAAGGGGATGGGGATAGGGGAATTGGTTGGGGGGGGGGGGGAAGAGGATGAAGCACTCTAAGGAGTTTGTCCTTGGGACTGTATTAGGTAAGTGGTGGGTTATTTGAAAAAGGAATAGCTACCAATGGGGAATGGATTCGGAAAAGTTGGTCATTCAACAAGAGGTCATTATCACTATGTATAATTTCCCACTGTTCCCATGCGTCCAGTCTTGGGCCTTTTCTTTCAATATGCAGGATTTCCGGAACAAAGAGGCAATGGTGCGATGTCTCCAGGAGGTGTTTGGCCAGCAGTGACGATTTGTCTCCCTTATCCACACACCTTCGATGCTCTTGAAGTCTGGTGGTAAAATCCCTGCCCGTCTGTCCAACGTAATGTTTATCACAGCTGTGATTTTACCACCAGACTTCAAGAGCATCGAAGGTGTGTGGATAAGGGAGACAAATCGTCACTGCTGGCCAAACACCTCCTGGAGACATCGCACCATTGCCTCTTTGTTCCGGAAATCCTGCATATTGAAAGAAAAGGCCCAAGACTGGACGCATGGGAACAGTGGGAAATTATACATAGTGATAATGACCTCTTGTTGAATGACCAACTTTTCCGAATCCATTCCCCATTGCTAGCTATTCCTTTTTCAAATAACCCACCACTTACCTAATACAGTCCCAAGGACAAACTCCTTAGAGTGCTTCATCCTCTTCCCCCCCCCCCAACCAATTCCCCTATCCCCATCCCCTTCCCGTTTCCTATATATTGCGCTGCTGTCACGGAAGTTTATAAGTGTACACCTGATGATGGCTTAGTAAGCCGAAACACGTGTTGTGTAATTTTATTATTTTTAAAATACATTGTGGAAAATTGCTAAAGTTTTTTACTCATCCAATATGTATTTTAGTTGCTGGCAATTTTGTGCTGGAAACCTTAATTTTTCAAAGGTATAAAGTTCCATTGCTAATCTATAACAGGAGGTAAATGAAAACGTAAAGTAAACAATTCCAAAACCCCCCATGGCAAGGGAAGACAGGAGACAAACAGTATCAGCTGCATCATAAGTTTATTATTAAGGGAAGAGGTGGACTCGGTGACCTGGCAAGTAAGTACCTCTTATCGTAGTAAAGACATGTAATAAGTAGTTTGTTTTAGCTATTGCTTGAAGGGGAAGCATTTAACTGCAAGGACTTGTAGAGCCACCATGACCTAAATCTAGGAAGTTAAAAAAATTTGAGATAGATTCCTTGCTATGAGTGTAATACATTGCAACCACGAAAAAAATTTACTGCCAAGTAAAAACCTGAAGTAGGGATATACAAAAGGGGTGCATTACACATCTCAGAGTAAGATTCACATCTAAATGTTCAAAGAATTGATGGAGCATATCCAATGCACATAATCATGGTAGGTACATTTGTTTTAGTTGGTTAATACCTTGGAAACAAATGAAATAAACAATTGCTCGATTAACAAAATGATGGTATGAAAAAATGAGTATTTCAATAAGATACTCTTAGGAGACTTCAGGGCAGGTTGACAATGTGCCAGAGGCTGTATAACCACCAGGAATCAATGATAAATGGATTAGTTAATTCTTTGGGTTATCCAATATGGCTTCCCTCAATTATGATAGATAATCGGCACTATACTGTACACTTAGCTACACCTTTTTCCAATTGCTGACAATAGTTAGTATTAACAATAAAAGATAACTTTATATACACTCCTTGAGAAATGATATAAATACTTGCTAGCTTTTTATAAATATAATACTCGGCCCACATCAATTAGTTTCCACTATTATCCAAAGCACATACAAGAAATGAAGGTTTTTACGAACCTTGACAGCATAGACTTCGTCTGTGCCCTTCTTCTCAGCAAGCATAACCTTCCCGAAACTTCCTTTGCCCAGCACCTTTATGAAGTTAAAGTCCTCCAAACCGACCTTTCTTTCTCTACCAGTTCGGTCTGACGAAGGCTCTATATACGATGACCGACCTGGAATACAAACCACAAGATGCAATCATGAATCACTTTTGTAACAAAATGTTTACCAGACACATAAAAGCATCACCTGAGGGGTGCAAGTAAGGATTTTAGAGCTAATGTAATGCACTTAAAATGATAAGTAAATATGAGACACCAACAGTGATGGCACACCAAAAAAAATACCCCTGCTATACTTGTTTCACTCTTTGCACTTCAAGGGAACATTTTTAAGGGGGCTAAATGAAATCCCAAATGTTTCCATTACTTTTCAAAGTCTGAATTGTCAGGGAGTAAGAATGTGATCAACATTATTCTCATACAGTTTTTAAAAAATGCCCGACTGTAAAATCTTCTTCTATTTGGAATTCAGTTTACCTTCTGAAATAAAGTAAAATTAATGAAATTGAAAAGTAAACATCATCACTAAGAACTCAGTAATTAAAATTATTGTAGTATTG
This sequence comes from Platycnemis pennipes, assembly GCA_933228895.1. Lineage (NCBI taxonomy): Eukaryota > Metazoa > Arthropoda > Insecta > Odonata > Platycnemididae > Platycnemis > Platycnemis pennipes. The sequence goes on from OW121857.1 coordinate 89,253,747, forward strand.
TGTTTGTACAGCAATATCTTTTGCCGTTCTTTTGTTTGGAAAAAGCGATATTCCTTTTCTTTTGTATCTCCATGGAGCCAGCTACACAAGTAGTCAGCGGTCTGTATTACTCGAGTATGTAATAAAGTTGTTGCATGGATTGCTGACTTATTAACAAAAATTAATCTTCCAAGAAATATAAAACCAAAATATTCTTAGTCAAATTGGACCTCCCCAACCTTTAATGCCAATGTTGAGCCTATCATATGCCTCACCTTCTCCTCGTTTCTCTGGAGGAAGGTCTCCATCCCGAAGTTTTTCCCGCATCTTCTTCTCCATCACTTCCTGGGCAACGAGACGCATCCGGACCTCCTCCTCTTCCTCCGGCTGCGACCCTCCCCCTGGGACTAGCATACCACTATCATCCTCCGAAGAGTGTGGACGAAGCACACCTGATGATGTCTTGTCTGTCGAGGAGGGCATCTGCAGGCAGCTTGAAGAACCAGTGATTGGGGTCTGCATGGAGTTCAGACATAAAACAAGATGTTAATATTTGCAACTAATGGAAAAGGGACACACTTGCTGTTCTTTCCTGATACATTGGCAATTTTCTTCACAGAAAATTGCCAATATAAAAATAAACTTACCGTGGAAAAACCCATATTTTTTTGTTATTGCTTGGGATTTGTTTTTAGTGCACAATTGACGATTAGGGCTAGAATTAGTAGGAGTGGAAATAAATTTGATAGAGGAAATTAAGAGTAGGCAGAAAGTGTGGATGGAGAAGTCTATTTAGGGTGATGGTGTTTTGAAGGACGTGATTGAAGGAAGAATGTTGGGTAAACAGGGAAGAGAAGGGTGAAGAATAGGTAGCTTGGCTAGAATGGTGATAGGGAGGAGATATGAGGAGATGAAGAGGGTCATCATATGAAATGTAGATGTGTGGGAGAATTAAATGTCCATTTACACCTATCTTCACCAGTAGAAAACTATTTATAGCAATAATAATAATGGAGGATTAAAAGCATTAAATTTATCTTCACAGTAATTTCATTGAGATCCAGCCATAATGATGTTAATACACTATAATGCATATATAATGAAAAGGATGGTTAATGGGCTGGTGATAATAAAAATTAAGATTCAGTATAACTTCCCAGCAAATAAAATTTGCTAAAATAATTTAAGAAAACGTGAAATTGACATCCAAAGTGATAAGCAACTGGTGATTCATCAAAAGAATTTGAATACAGAGACATTTCAATTACTTCAAACCATAATACAAATTATCAATAAATTCTGGGCTTATTTACGTAATTCCTTTTAATCAACACTTTATGTACATACCTTAGACCTTCTTGGAGTTAACTTGTACGTAGAGATGCCTATCTTCCCGAGGATTTGTGCTAACTGCTTGGTGTTGATTCCACAGTTATTTGCCACATTCTTTTGACATCGTTTATGGACATTCATGTTACAAGCTGTAATTACATGAAAAAAATGATGTTAGGCTAAATTACTGGTCATACTCTTATAAATTGCATTTAACCAATATTTAAGCAGTAGGCAATGAACTTGAGAGTTTATAAAGAGAAGTGAAAACTTGCGTACTTGACACTTGTGGCCAACTAACATAAAACAGTAGCATACAGCAACATATGTGATCAACAATTGGCATTGCTATATAATGCATACCCTGGTACTTGGAATACTTTTCTGTACATTTCCTAGCTTGTTAAGCATGATACTCAATTCACTTTGATGTTTACCTTAGTGCATCTAATTTGAGAATTTCCTTTTTAAGGTGATCCATTTCAACAAAATTATTAAACACAAAATTATGAGTCCAAATTAAGGAAATAATTCAGTTGAAGACTTCCATTGGCCTTATTCTACTACATAATCATACACAAATTTAGGATTTGGTGCACAAAAATATAAACCAAGCTTTTGCCAGAAAGTATCTCATACATGACTACACAGCAATTGAGATTTCTTAGACTTCTCTTCTAGGGCTTTTTGAATTATTGAAATTTAACTGTATGCACACTGAAGTGTAATTAGATTGCTGACTGGTCTTGAAAACTTTGGGCATGGGAAAAAGATGGCATATTTCTATCAAAAAAATACAAAAAAATTACGAATATCTGATCTACATCCAATTTTACTCATGACACGACTGTAGGATTAAAATCCTAAGTTTATAACTGACTGTAAACCTTGAAATAACATCATATCAATGGTAGCAAATCCAAACGTTTAAGTCTCTTTACTTACCCTCACACTGCAGACCTTGTCGAATGAGGCCATACAGTAAGGAGCCACAGTGATCACAGAAGGTGAACCTCTTGTAGTTGTGCACCACAAAGCGATGCGGCATGTTCACATTAAAACGTTGACCTTGCCCTTGCGTTGGTTGCTGCAATACAAGTAAATCAAAAATACTATGTTAAAAAAGTAACACACCATCAGCCATGTCCTTGGGGATATACTTATGGAAACAAAAAGCATAGAGTTGGAGATACTGACATGGCAACTGAGGAAACATTAACAGTTAGCAAATGTATGTCTTCACACAATTTGAAAATAAAAACTTTCCTGAGTTGAATTAATAATTGAGAAACCAAAACATTTTCTTCTGCATGTAAGAGTAGCATCCCATAGATAAAATTAACCATAAGAAGTTTAAAAAAGAAGTACCATTTAAGGCCCAAAACCATGGCACAGCACAGAGATGCTAAAGATTCGATCAATGAATCAATCAAAATGTTTATCAAATGAAGAATCCTAATTCCTATACATGTTTTGGTGGTAAAATATTGGTCCATGAAGAGACCACATCATTTTGTCATATGCATCATAATTAAAAATTACAATTCAAATAAAAAAGAATAATTCATAATCAGCTTCACAGCATTACAACAGTATTTCCAAATAGCATAATAGTGATAAAAAAATAATTTCCCAATACATGTTCTCTGCATAAATATTTAAGATGACTTATGAGTTTATCAGATTAAAGTACAATAATCATAAAACATACCTCTTCCTGAGTGTTATCCTTCATTCCTGGACATTTGGTCACCACAAATTGGTGGCATCTCTTATGAACAACACAGGTGCAAACTGCAAAAAACAAAGTTACATTAGGCAATTCTCTAGTCAATTTCTCTATGTGACAGTGATATTGACACCATATTTTTTTAAAAAAGAGAAGCAAGTTTCTTTTCAAAAAACTATCAAATATCAATGGCATAGTTTTGTTCGATTGGGAAAAAATATTTTGCACATGATGCAGCATCAATGTGCACTGTGATGGCTGCATGAAAATGCTAAGCTAACCGAAGTAATCATCACTTGCTGAAAATGACAAACACTTGAAATGAATATGAAATTTTTAGTACAAATTGAAATCCTTCCGAGAAATATTATAAAACAACAGCAAACACAAAATATCCACTTAATTCATCCCTTCTTTGAATGACTTAGTTACTACGTCAGACTCACCTTGACATTGGTATCCCTGCTTACCCAACCCCCTGAGGTGCAAGAAAAAAAAGAAAACAAAATAGAATCAATCATATAAAAATCACAGTTTCGGGGGCATCAACAATTTGCAACCAGTGATAGAAAAGTTATCTATAGCACGTACAGTGTGGGGTTAAAAATATATTGGTCACAGTGGCAGTGTTTGGAATGATGGCCTCGATAAAATAAGGTAACAGGGCTACCAGGGTCTATATCACCACACAAAGCTGCAATTGTGGAAAAGAAGCATAAATTTACTGCAGTTAGCATTATTACTTCAGATCAATGTCAACTTCTTAATGACATACTGGTATTGGTACAATTCTGAAGATAAATTTGATATAAAATGGTTATCTTAGTGACACAGAAAACCCCATTTCTCTTTGAGAGGAATCAATTTCTAATATCCAAATATCCATATCAACAGCCAAAATATTTTTTTTTTATTTTCACTTTCTTACACAGAGAAAAAGGACAAAATTCATTTCAAAATGCAAAAGAACTTCACAGCAGCTTTGTACAAAATCATTACAATGCTCCCATCAGATCTTTCTACGACGTGTGATCAAAAAGTAATGGGAATTTAATTTCGTGGGTTTTACAATTCTGATTTTCGATAATTGTTTTTTACGTTATTGCTACACATGTTCTTGATGTATGTCGATATTTGCAGCCATTTTGAACGTTTATTTTATGGTTGACAGTTGAAAAGGTTATACCTGTTTTGGTGTGCTAGGTGAATTTTTACTTTTGAAAAAGATGAATCAAACAATTTGTATTAAATTTTGCTTGAAAAATGGAGTAAAGTGCAACACCCCATTTGAAATGTTGAATGTGGCTTTTGGCAAATCTACTATGAGTAAGACAAGAGTTTATGAGTGGTACCAACGTTTCAAAGAATGCTGTGAAGACATTGAAGATGACGACCACATGGATGCCCTAGGACTTCAACAACTGATGACAATGTCAAACAAGTAAAGAATGTTTTTGGAAAATCGCAGAATGACTATTAGAAAGGTTGCTGATGATGCCAACATATCATATGGCTCATGCCAAGCAATTTTTTTGGATGTTTGGGCATGAAACGTGTGGCATCAAAGCTTGCTCTGAAATTGCTGAATTTTGACCAAAAACATCGTCGCCTAGACACCGCTCAGGAATTGCTGAATTAAAGTCTACAATGATCCAGAACTTCTTAAAACGGTCATAACACATAACAAAACATGGGTTATGGGTATGACATAGAAACCAAGGCTCGATCATCCCAATGGACGCTGCCTCAAGAGTCAAGACTGAAAAAATCGAAAAGTTCGATCACACATGAAGGTTCTTTTCACTAATTTCTTCAATATCAATGGCGTAGTGCATCATGAGTTCCTGCCATGTGGTCATACAGTGAATAAGGAATACTACCTTGATGTTATGCACCGTTTGCATGAAACAATCCAACAAAAACGCTCATAAGTATGCCAAAAAAACGCGTGGGAATTGCACCATGATAATGCTCCCTCTCACACCTGTGATTCCTTTCTACTCCCAAGACTAAAGAGAACCATGAAAGGACGACTGTTTGCCACCAATGATGTAATTAAAAACAGAATTGCAGAAGGAGCTGAACTCAAACCACCAAAAAACGAGTTTGAAAAGTGTTTCCAAGATTGGAAAAAATGCTGGCACAAGTGTATTCCATCTAAGGGAGATAACTCTGAAGCGGACAAAATTGATGCTGAGTAATAAATAAATATTCTTAAAGAAAAATGAAAATTCCTATTATTTTTTTAATACATATCGGGTATTACAAGATCTCTCTGGAGCTAAAAAACCACTCACTATACCAACTCTCATTATTACCAATGATGTTTACATAATCATTCCCCAACCAATTCCTGACTTTAATGGTAGTTTAATCAATATTGTGGGTGTTTTAGTTGAATTACCAGAAGATCCCATTAAGATAGCAATTAAAAATGCTATTTCTGCACACGTCATTGACCCGCAGTTGTATTTACTGTCAATGTCATTAAATGTTAAGTTATATTAAGTAATAGGAATATAAAACATCGACTCTTGACACTTTTAGCAATACGCATTACTGTACGTTCTTGAGTTCCAAACATGTCGTGGCAGCAAGTAATGTGGCTATGTGACCAGCAAAAACTTTGGAAACCATAATACTTGTATTACCTCTCACACTACCTCTTTAAAAGGCGTTAAATAAATATAAATGATCAGAGATAGTTCTATCAATTATAATTTGGAAGAATTTTAAGTATTGGAATACCCAAGACATTACCCTGCAGTTCCATACAAGCAGGCAGATAACCTCCAGGATAGAGACAGAAATGAAAGAGGCCACTTTCAATTGATGAAAATTTTCCCCAAAAAACAGGTATAATTTAAACTTGTGGGAATCATAATAGTCCAGTATCATTAGTATTTAGAGGCATGTGGATAACAGTAGTCAATAGTCATTGACAGCAATAATTATACGTGAAATATTCTCTAGCTTATTTGAAATCATAACTGACATTGTTCTAGTGGAATTTGCGTGATCTTTTTGATAATAATTCCCTCCAACCTAGGCACTTTTGTATTCATTGATTAAATGAAGTTTTACTTTTAGATCTAATGACTTAGGTTTTCCAGCCATGAAGTTGGCTCCCGGAGTGAAGAGGTAACAGAAGCAGCAGAAAAAAAATAGTAAGCATCAAAAAGAGCACAAATTATCGAGAAATCCATAAGTGCACATGCAGGAATGCCTGGAATGTCCTAAAACTTGACCATCGAGTAGAACGTTCAGCAGAAAAATTTGTTTTCATTTTCAAGCAATAATAGATGTCATGAGAACAAGCTTGTGCACACACAATGTGCTGCATATTACTCATAATATCAAACAACCCCAGTGAAATACACTTCTTGTTCTCGTTATTGCAGATTATTTTACATGCAAATCATAGGGTTCCTAGGCCATCCCTCCCTGTTTCGAACTTCTTGTTATATGCTGTTCTTGTAATATGTGTCCACAGTAGATACAAAAAGGAGAACTTGGGAGTTTGACAAAGGTGGCCTAGCCAGCAGGCATTTCATTAGAAGTTCATACATATCTAGTAATATCAGCAGCATTCCTCATCAGCGTTTTTGATTTATAAGGTCAATACCACAGTAAATTTTTACAAGCTCCACTGTTCATATTTCATCATAAGTTATTTAAATACAGTTCTTAATCATTAACCCTTTCACTGCGCATTTCATTTTCATCAAAGTTCTCCATGAAGTGTCATTTAAACACTGAAAAATTAAAATGGTAATATACAAGCTTCAGGTGGTGCTACACTACAGCGACTTGATTTGCATAACTTCCAATTTCTGCACATGGGTCGCAGCATAGGTCCTTCCAATGCTTGTTCTAGGAAGAAGAGACTTTAGTACATTAGAGCGTGTTACAAACATGTTTTTTCGAGACCATGGAGAAAAGTTCCAGTGGAAAAAAATTTAGTCGACTACAGTCTATTTTTACAGCGAAAGGGTTAAGTAGCCCATTAAAAAAATCCATTACTGATAAATTTCCATTCCCTGAAATATTCAATTGAGCTGTATTTCATGGTATTCTGATTGCTGGATGCACATGAAATACTTTTAAGTCTTTAAGTAAGTACTCACCAAATGAACTCTCGGCAGTGAGAACAGAATGTAGGCTGCCGAAGGAACGTTGCCATGAATTTGTGACCGTTGACTTGGTGCACCCTCCTGCGCATGGCACCCCTCCGGCGGTTGAATCCCTGCCGCTCCTTGAACTCCCGTGGCTTCTCCACAGGGTGTTGGTCCGCTGTCGGAGAAGACAAGAAAACCGGATGACATCATGAGCAGACGACAAAAATCAACAGCTATAATTGACCAGAGCAGTTACAACTTTGGGAAAGGAGATAGCAGTCTTCCATACTAGTTTCCACTCTTAAAATATTATGTAAATGTTGAAACAAATACTTGAATTACCAAAGAAGTATAGAAATTATCTCCTTTACTAATGACAGAAAATTCTACCAAGTCCTGCTAACAAGTTTCAACAACATCAGGACTAATAATTACAGTAGAGAACAAATAGTAGCCATTACATACTTGTGAATTGTCAACTGAAAAAAATGTTTATAATGGAAACACATGCACACTTGGCGGTGATGAATGGAGCCAGATAAATTTCTGATCAGATCTTCTATTGCAAGAAAATTTTTAAAACCCATCAATAAACAAAAGATACTTCAATGTTGGATGTTAAATTGTTTATGGATGTTAAATTAAAAATATTTGGGGACACAAAGCAATCTGTATTTTAATAAAATATAGGAGAGACAACTCAAATTAGATCAAAGCCAATTAACACCAATAGGATGCTTTCAGTAGAGAAATATTAGCCATGCAAAAAGTGCACATTACTTTATGGCATGGAAAACATCTGCTTTAAATCCTAGTTAAGGTTTGTAAAAATATGACATATGGTATTGAGGATGGTTTGAGAGGCTCCCTGACATGATGCCCAGATGCAGTTGTCAATATATTGTAGACCAATTTCATTTTGCAAGAAATTTTTACTGTTAAGTGTGCCCACTAATTTTCATTTCCTCTCTCGTACTAAATGGGGCAAGTAATGGTCTTGAAACCAGCCAATAATTATCACTTATGAAAAGTGCTCTACAACAGGGAGACCGAATACAATGAACTCTTCAAACAATGCCCAAAAATATAATTCCATGGAGATACTTGAACATGTAGTCTTGTTTTCCTGTTGCTTGGGAAGGCGACCAATTGCTGAGGTCATTTGTATTACAGCTCTGTAATAAAAATTTCACTGTGCCTTGCAGATTAGTTAATGGACCATGAAGTTTTAGAGTATTTAGCAATTTTGCAAAACTTCGGTCCTAATATCTTGTAAATTATGGGGCCAAGGTAGATAAAAGTTTGCATGGATTAATGATTTAGTTGTTGCAGGTAGTGATGAAAGTTTCATGAAAATTTGAGCCAGCAGGAGTCATGGGCTGGATGAATTGGCATGTTAATGACCGTTAATTATCCAGGTGCATATCTAAAACTTTTAAAAATTATTTAAGTAATATTAGCAATCAAAAGCTCACTATTTTTCTTTCCCAGTATCACAGACTACATATTTGGGCTTAATTTTCAAAAATTGACCCCCCAATAAATCCTCTGCCTTTGAGTGATAATACCCATTTAACGGGAGTAATGTTTTGGTGCATAAAAACTTGATTAATTAATAACTAAGATGCTTAATAGTGGCTCACAGAGCAAAGCAACTGTTATGGCACTTGTTTTACTGGAATTTCTTCACTTTGAATAACACATGATAAAAATTTGACAATGACAGACTAAGTAGTTACTGAGATATCATTTTTTTTCCTAATTCTCTGTAATTTAAAAAGGGACCCTTGGAAGTGGCTTTGCGGGCAAGTTTCTAAAAATTTTACTCCCTACATCTTGGAAACTAAGTGACCTAAAAAGGAAAAACTTTCTGACTCATTAACTTGATGATACTTGTATAAAACTTTGACTCCCTATACATTGGAAACTAGTATGTGCCTAGAGAGGAAAAATTTGCTATGGCTCATTAACTTGATTATATGTAAATAAAAAAATATTAAAGTCTGAATCAGTGGGTGGCATATTGAATTAAAAAAAAAAAATGATTTCACCTGGAATGACCCTGGAATGGGTGGGTATATGTGAAAAAGCAGGAATTTCAGGAGCAGAGGAAGAAGGGAGGAGAGAAACCTGGTGCCACAATAAGCCCACTCTTCATGAGAAGTACTAAATAAATAAAATACATTGGAGAGGTGGGTGGGAGCCTTCTGGAGCCCCCCTGGCACTTACACTTCTTTAGATCCATTGTGCCAACCAACATTTAACCTGCCAGCCACTCGCAGACAGGGGACAAGAGCACCGTGGTAGAGGCATGGAGGAGGGTTACCCATCCAACCTCTGTCCAGACCCAACATTGCTCAACTTTGGTGATCTCAAGGGAATCGGTGATTCAACATCACTAGGATCTTGGTCAAGAAAGGTACTAAGTGGCCCAACATTTAAGGTTCCATCCAACAGACAGAATACTGAACTTCTTGGAAGTTCAGTGCTCAGTCCGGAAGTATGGAAGAGTTCTTCACATGGCACTCAAGTAGGGACCAGGATTTCATTAAAACATCTGCCTCTGCCAGAAGATAAACCAGAGTCCTCAGGAGAAGACACCAGTGCTACAGCCACTATACAAACCAGGGTTGCTACAAGATATAGGTTTTCAAATTTCCTGCCTTTTTCCTGACTGACATTTAGATTTTTACTGATTTTGGAAACTCCACAAAGAGCCTAAGTCCACAATTTTATATGAGAAGGGGAAAAAATATTGACAAATATGCATTACTAGGCGAGTATTTATTATAATCTTGTAAACAAATATTCAGGTACTATTTCCCCAAAGTACAGGAGTTTAAGTAAAAATTAAATTAAAACTCAAATAAAATGCCATAAATTGCACATAGCAATACTGTAAATTAACAATGAAACAAGATAATTCATTACAGAGTAATATTCTGCACAAGCAAATGCACATTAACAAAAATAACCCTATTAAACTTTCCCAAATGGCCCATAGGACTTCTGAAAAACAAAGACTTAAAACAATTTGGTTGACCTCAGGAACATATTACGACTACGGTAAATGAGGGAGTAGTTGACTAAATACCATTAGTTGAACTTTTAGGGGATAACTGATAAAATAAGCCTTTCTCCTGTTCAAAATTTGTAAAGTTGCAGGAAATTACACTCCTACCATCTAGGTAGGTTAACTTGAAAAAATTCTAATTTTACCAGAGCCAGTCAAAGATTTCAGCAAGGAGGGGATAGCATTGAGTTGAGCGAAATTCAAACACCAAGGCCATAGATACAATGTATTTTAACCTCCGCAGACATCAGGGATACTAGATTGTATATTCACTCCTTGGCAGACACACAAGTAGTGGTGGCTCTTGCTGCAAGCATAGAGAGGCAGAAATAGGAACTAATGCGGTGCTGCTGACAGCCAACAAAAGTTTTGTTGCAATATTTGAGTACTCAAGGGGCATCGGCTGCTAGTATTTTCAAATTTACTTACTCCGCATCGAATTTCCCCTGATTTCCTGACTTTTCCCTGATTTAACAGACCAGTTTTAAATTTCCTGACTTCACTGATTTTACTGACCGGTAGCAACCCTGAAAAACCCAATCTCCATACATTGTCCATGAAATAAATATATAATCCTAATACAATATTTACTATCCCCACAAACATTCGTTCTCATAATTATAAGGACAAATTGGACAAAATTAAATAGATTCATCTGTACCGCACTTCCATGCATATACCCAGTGAAACTACGCTTCTCACAATGAGAGAAAACAAAGTATTGTGATATTTTCAATTTCCACAGCAGGGATAGAGCTAAAATCACAGCAATGGAAGGTCCTAGTTCATTGAGTTTACTCAAATTACACCATTCTCAGTAAGTGGAATTTACAAAATTTTAGTGGAAAAAATCAAAATAAAACTGTACAAAGAAGTGAGTCACAAATATTTCCAAGTTTCTAATGTTAGAAGGCTAATTTCATCACAGTCTTGCCAAAAAATTAGCCAGGGCCCTTATACAAAAAATCATTAGTGGAAGTGTGCATTTTATTAAAATTCTACTCATAAGACACTAATCATTGAAGTCAGAAAGAAAGCATGATTTACCTTTTGATGTCCATTTTAAATTGATCTTTACATGGATCTTCCCTTGAGGCTCTAAGTCAATCTGAAACAAAAATAAAATTAAATGAAAATGGGCATTACAAATAATTCATTATGAAATGTGACAGAATGATCACTGATACAAGGAAATAACAGGCAAGAATATTTACGTGACAAGCCCATACAGAGCATAACACAGCTAGCACAGTATTTTCCCTGAACAAAAATTTTTGTGAAATATTGTCTTAATGATGAATCCAATATAAACTTTTACAGTAGAATACTTATGTATACCATAACATGACTTTTAATCCAAACTGAGATCACCTTTTAGCAATTACATTAATTGAAAAATAATAGATACTAGACAAAAAGTTGTGGTATAACAATGAATTCTCCTCTTCTTTCATCAAGCAGATTATAATCCTCAATGTCAGGAAATATTATTTTAATATTTATCAAACCCTCAAATTATGCTGCAACTCTTGGCCTATGCTTCCATTTTCTTTTCATTCCAAGCTATTTTCCTTATATCCTCGGTGCTTCAAGTTTCCTTAATGTGACTCATTTTTAGAAGTGGATGGTGAAAACTTAGATGAGGGAAGAAAGGTGAGGTGCAGCATGGCTGCAAAGACTGAACACATCAAGTATGGTGCAAAGAGAATGGTGACCTTCAAAATTCAAGAATGAAGATAATTGGAGAAGGTGAGGAGATCAGAAAAATGGACAAAAAACAGCTGTACAAAATAAGATAGAATGGGGTGCTGAGGGCTACAAAAGAAATAACACTGGATAGGCTAGGAAGAGGATGGAGAGTTTCAAGTGTTAGAAAGGGTGTGCAAAGATGTGTAAGAGGCACATAAAAATAGGTAATAAATATATTTATAACTCATTGAAATCTAACAGTAATCACCAATAAAAAACTGCTATTAATTAAAAGTTGGCTAGGATGGGTACATGAACAATAAAAATTACCAGACAAATTTTTGCTATCACTATTAATTAGGAATCGTCGGTTCTGATTAACTGATTCTACTCATTATTTCCAACTCCTCGTTTTTTTCATGCCTTATAACTACTTCCCTCATTATCTCCATATACTCCCTTACCTCTTGTATTCATATCTAAATACCTATCTTTCCCCTCTTTCTTTCTTTGCTTACCAAGCATCCTCTCTTTTACAAGGAGCCCAAAATACCATCGCCTCAACTTACCATCTGCATCCCACTACTTCCCCTAACGTCCTCCAGCAATTTCCTCTCCTTCCATGCCATACCGAGTACTTCTTCTTTAGCATTCTTCCTTTCCTCACGCACCTTCAATACCCTTTTCCAGGCCCACATTTCAAACGCCTCCACTCTCTTCTCATCCTCATTCCCCAATGCCCACATTTTGCAACCACAAAATGCTAAGCTCCACAGCTCCATGCTGTCCTTATCTTAAGATCTTTACTCAAGGTTCTTGTCATAAATTTTCTCTAGTTTGCACATGCTAAAAACATCCTCAAACTAACGTAATCTTTACAACATCCGTTTATATCCAAAATGTTTCCCAAGTAACTCATATGTCCCACTGCTTCTTTCTTCTGCGCTCACATTTCAAATGCCAGCTCGGACTTCTCTGGCTACGGAAATCTCATTACTTCGGTTTTCTCGCGATTGCTTCATCCCACATATGACGTGTTTATCGGCGGGAATCTGCGACCCGAGCCGCGCGCCCGCAACCTTTCGAAAAGGGTGCATGCGCATTGGAGCTCTCGAGTGGCCTCCGCCCGAGAAAGGGCAATCTTGGCCCATAGGCAGCAATTATTTTGATCGCTCGCCGCTGAGGGCGCCGCTGCGACCTATCGCGCACGAATACAGTTCAAATCGTCGCATTACCGTCGGGGCTGAGAGCAAAGGAGGGCGAGGGCCATCCTGAGACTTCATGACCACTTCCCTCCTGCCATCTCGCCAATCGCTAATGCGCCCGTGAACTGTTGACAGTCGACGTGTGGAGATGACTTGTTCCCACGCGAAGAGCACAGCCAGTGACGTAGCGCGATAGGGCTGGGGACACCCTCCAAATACGGTAACAGCTCGCCCACAAGTTGCGTTCCTGTCTCTTAATTCAGCATTAGAATCAAGATCGGTGATGAAATTATTGGAAGAAGTTTACGTGGTATCGCTTTTTCCTCCACTTAACATCGAATAAATAAAACAACTCCAGTTCCAAAACATTATCATCAGTCAACAATCCTCAGATTGGTTTGATGCATTTGATTATCCAATCAGCTACCTCTTCACATTTAAGTAATTCTCCTCTTTCTTATCCTTCACCATTTGCACATGTATTTCATGCAAGGCCTTCCTTTGCCATTCTGTCCATTTACTTTTCCCTCGACAATTGCCTTCATCGGACCATCAATGCCTCAAGAAATGTCATCACATTCACCATTAACGACATATGAATTAATACCGATATAGAGGTTATAAAATACAATAATAATATTATGCAATAAAAAGACATAACTTGGGTTATAATGCGCAGGGACTATCATCACCGACGACCTTCATGGTTTCGGGGTGAAGAAAAACATCTTTAACTTTCTGGTATTCCATTATATTCCACGTTAGAGAAGATATGCATGATACGTAATTCAATTCAGTTTATCGTACGTAACTGCATTCCACTGACGACGATAATACCAACTCAATGAACAAGGAGCATGCATTACCTTATTACTTTGACAAACAAATGTATTCAGAAGTAGATGATACCGGATTAATTTATGATACATATCCATTGTCACATTCGTGTACAAATAATACACACAAATGAGCCTACTTTCTTTGCAGCCCCCTAGGGCACGATGTATTTTGTGGATTGAGAATTGGGTGAACAAATTTGTGGACAGCTAGTGACAGGACATCATATCAAACAGCTGTCAGAACGTAAAGAACAAAATGAACAGTTGCCTATAATTCGATTAATACACTACGGCAAAACACAATCGTTTCTACATTTGATGCAGGTAGTTCACAGTATGTGGACACAATACACGATGCGGAGCGCAACACAACGCAGTTACGAGGGCAATGGCAAAAAGATCGGCGGTAGGAACAGCGTTCCAATCGGCCCGCTTGTGATGTCACCGTCTATAATATACACACAAAGCTAGTAGGGGGAGCGAATGTGGAAGAGGGATTTTTGAGTATTTATACGCTAAATTTAAAAGCGCCGATTTTAATTTGTGATTTAATAATGACTCACCGTTCCGTAGCACTCACCCATACTTGGGTGGGGGGCGGGGGAGGACAAGCGTAAACATCGGCGGGGGAGGAAGGGGGGATATGGGAGCATCGAAAGGATAAGACGACGGGGAGGCCTGAAGGAATGCCAGGGCCTCAACGAGAGACCGCGGGGCCTTCGGGTAGGAGGGGAAAACGGCCACGCCCACATGACTAATGCGAGGAAGTGATTCGAAGCAGTGAATCGCTCACTTCCGCGGCCCGAAATTCGCTCGCGGCTTCGAAAATGACTCGCGATTCACTCCCTACGCGGATATCCGAGACACTCGCAGCGATCTCTCGCTCCCTCCTCGACGGCTGGGGAAGTCGAGAGAAACTCAGACGAAACCAAACAGAACACGGGGATCGATTCCCCTGTTTGTTTGAGGAAACTCTCCATTTGACGTTCACGTAAGCCGACAGTTGGCAAAAAAAAGTTATCGTGCCGACGGTTGATAAAATAAGTAAATTACGAAACCCAAGATTAAAGTTTCTTTAAAATATATTGAAGCTAAGTATCTTTAATAATACGACACGGCGTCTAACGCGATCCCATAAAATCAAGATTGAAAAGGATACAGGAAAGGCTCCGGAAGAATAAAATACTATCAATTACGAAGAATCTCCCAACCCTTTTCGAGATGCAGGCTATAACCTCATACAGTTTATGGCTCGGTATGCACTTTCTTTTCTCTCATACGTCAATATCCTTCATTTATTTTTCAAATACTTTCCCCATTTCCTTCATTTATACGTTATGTATTTGACATGATCCGAAATAAAGTTTAATATTTTTTCAAGCAATGTGGCATAGTTTTCACAGCGAAAGTCTATGCATACCAAATTGGAGTTCACCAGCCGCGAGCACGTAGTGAGAACAATAGATGGAATGATTGTAACCATTCTCGTTTCAACTCACGGTATGCAGTAGAGAACGTGTAGACTGTATTATTGAATTTGAAGAATAGCAACGAGGACCTCGAACGAGAGATGTGGCGTAAACAGAAAAGGATTAAAAGGAGAAGAAATGCGTGAATATGAAGAGGTCATCAGGAGAAGAACCGAGAGGAGAGCTGAGTAGGATTGATGACTAACGATGACGAGACTGAATTCTAGTTTAGAGAAACCGGCTCCTAACTGTCAAAACGCGGAGCTGGCTTCAGACCGGAAAAAAATCTGAGATCCCTAGAGTCCAGCCAAAAAGCATCAAGAGGCATAACGAAATAGCCGAGTTGAGTAGTCCACCTAGACACTACAGCTGCTGAAGTAAAAAAAAATAACCCATACAGCACGTCCGCGTTGCGTAACTACCCCGAATAGCAAATTGGCAGTTGACAGTTGTAGTCATTTGGTTTATGATAAATACTCCGCAGTATACACCACTTATAATAAAATAATGATCCGAACCTAAATATTAAACATAAACAGCCAGCATGGGTTCCGGAAAGGTAGATCTTGCGAGACACAACTAGCTTTATTCGTACACGATATATTAGTCCACGGCGAAAGCAGTACTGAAGTTGATGCGATATTTTTAGACTTTAAAAAGGCTTTCGATAAAGTTCCTCATGACAAATTAATCTTGAAGTTGGAGAGTTTTGGTATAAATAAAGACGTTGTATGTTGGGTAAAAGAATTCTTAAGTGGGCGAGAGCAGAGGGTTGTCATAGATGGTATCATGTCGGACACAATCGAAGTCACATCAGGAGTTCCCCAGGGTAGCGTAGTAGGTCCGCTTCTATTTCTTTTATACATAAACGATTTGGGTACCGTAGTTAGTAGTAACCTTAGACTTTTTGCAGACGATGCGGTGGTGTACAGGGGTATATCAAACGAAGAGGACACGAAATCACTTAGCAAGGATTTAGATGCAATTCAGGAGTGGTGCGACAAATGGCAGTTAGAACTCAACCTTAAAAAGTGTGTTGCTATCAATTTTGGGAGGAGGAATAATTCGATAGAGAGATCCTATAGCATTAATAACACGAAGATCGAAAACGTTGAAACCGTAAGATATTTAGGTGTAACAATCACTAAAGATTTATCGTGGGGAAGACACATAAGGGAAATATGCGGCCGAGCGAAGAGAAAGCTAGGATTTATAAAAAGAGTACTTGGGAAATGTGATGAGAAGACAAAAGAGCGATGCTACTTTTCACTAGTTAGGCCCCACCTTGAGTATGCAGCCAGTGTATTGGACCCTAATGAATTAGGTTTGATGAGAGAACTAGACAGTGTGCAGCGTAGAGCAGCTAGGTTCGTCAAAAGGTGTTACGATAGGTTGAGTAGTGTATCAGAATTAATACAAGAATTAGGGTGGGAATCATTACCAGAGCGTAGGTTAAAGTACAGATTAAATCTATTAGAGAAATTTCAATCGGATAGCTTTACTGAAGATATTAGGCACATATTAAAAACACCAGCATATTATGCTAGATTCGACCAGATAAATAAGATTAGAGAGATAGATTGTCGTACAGATAGATTCAAAATGGCATTTTTCCCCCGTACTATAAGAGAACAGAATAGGCAGCATAGGAAAGGGATAGGTAGGGGAAATATTTTAGAGTATTCTGTAGTGCATGATGCATGTATTAACCCCTCAAATACTATAGAGACTAACAATCTAGTTTCATGAGTCACTTTAGTTGCTTGCTTGCATGTTAGTAGTGCATGCTTGGTGATCTTCACCCCCTGCCACACACCCTCGCGGTGGCTTGCAGGGTATCGTGTAGATGTAGATTAAGCAAAATTACTTAAACGATCCAAGAGATCGAACGATCGATGATCACAATAATTGGATTCATTGTAACCATTCTCGCGGCTGGCTGAATCATCCACATATATAAACACATTGTTTTATTCAATTTCTTTCTCACGTTATCAGCTTTTCTAAATTAATGAATTCTGCCCATGAACAAAATAAAAATTTTATGGCTGAAAAAATTTATGATAGCCAACCGTTGTATACGCCGCTAGATTCTTCCTATATAGAAGTAAATTGCCAACGAGAATACTACTGTTACAGATGACAGTACACCTGCGCCAATTTCGAGACATTCATGCCGCAGGGAAAAATGACTCAATTAAAAATTTAGAAAGTATTTTTAGGTGATCACAAAGGCAGCATAATATTTTTTTTAATGACTCTGATTCACCAAAACTGTAATATATTTTAAAAGTTTTTTTTTCGTTCCAAAAACTATTCATTTACTTCACAGAATTTCCTATGCGTCCTGTCATATTTCCTGTGGATTACAGTGTTATTTTCATCGACACTAACTCGTATCGTAAAGATAAAATTAGGTTCTTTTTGGTGACAAGCGCAGTTAAAATGACAAAACGACACAACCGAGGTACACACACCCACAAACCTAACATTTACTCCTGAACTAGTATTCGCGCTCGAAAATCGCGGCTGGCAAACACCCACGACACATCAGAATGACAAGGGTCGGAGGGAACGTACAGAGTGATACGATAAGGAGTACCTCTCACTCAACTCGGTAGGTTCCGTTGCCGTTGGAAGAGTTTTTACAATCGTTCATTCCCTCTACCCCTAACAACAGCCAACACGCTTAAGCCCTGTCACGACACTGATACAGTCCGAACGACAACGAGCGATTATAAACAGCTTCGATAAATGGACAGGTACAGTTTGAAAGACATCTTTATTTGCCCTCGAAGGCATTATCGCCCCAGGAGGGTGTCGCTCATAACGTTTTGATGCGGTATTTAACCGTTTCCGTTGTTTAAAGTTTTTTTTTTCATTTACACGGCAGCTCGCGGTTTTATCGTTTAGATAATGTCAAAATGGGCTAACACAGAGAGCATAATTCTATAGCTTTTCTTATTTTTCCTTGTGCATAACTTCTTAGTACAATCGGCAGATTTGTTTTCAGAACATATATTTTTGGGAAACCACATACGGTATATTTATTCCAAGATTAAATATCTAGGAATAAGACTGATCTTTCCTGGGGTAAACACATACGTGAAATAATGGGGCAATCTAATCGTAAACTGGGATTTATCACAAGAGTATTGGGTAAATGAGACGATCAGGTACGAGAAATCAGCTACTTTTGCCTTGTTAGACCTCATTTGGAGTATGCTGCCAGTTTATGGGATCCCTACGAAATCGGTCTAAATAATGAACTTGAACATGTGTAGCGAAGATCGGCAAGATTAAGGGACGATACGATAATTATATTAGCGTAACCACAGTCTATTAAATGAATTAAAATGGGAATCATTATCAGATCGCAGGTTGAAATTTAGGCTTAATCTCTTATATAAATTCCAAGATAATATTTTCAGTGATGACGTTAAAAATATTTTGCGAACCCCAACTTACTACGGTAGACTGGACCATGATTACAAAATTAGAGAAATTGATTGCCGAACTGACAGATTCAAAATGTCCTTTTTTCCTCGAACAATTAGGGATATGAATTGCGGTAAATATGCCCAATACGAGTGAATCAATCCATAGCATAGGTAGTTGCATGTTGGTATAAGGACTTGAAGGTAACCCAACTAACAGCATGTTTTTGTATTCTTACTTTGCTATTTTTATCTTTTTAAAAAGTGAAGTTTAGACTAATATATTAATATTAATCCTATTTTATACATGATATGTAGTGCATGTTTGGTGAGAATTCACCCCTTGCCACACACCTTTATGGTGGATTGTAGAGTATTAAGTAGATGTAGATACAGTCATGGGAGAGATACACTTCATCAACCTAATGCACGAATTTCCTTTATTTTGCAGAAAGTTATTTTGCACTCCTCTCATTGCCTTGCTTGTTACAATACATTGTTGTTTCAGCTAAAACTGAGAATCCTAGAGGAGAACAAGATTGAGATGGTTGCATAGCAAGTTCATCAGAAGGCTTCATTGAACGGTGAACGTTAGGACTCCCGACTTACACGTGTGGCTTACTCGGGAGCCGTTTCGACGACCCCGGCGGCTACGAAGAAACGGTACCGATGAGAAAACGGAGGGAGAGCGTAACTGGAAGCTAAATTGGAAGAAGACAACGTCAAGAATTCGAAGAGGTGCGGGGAAAACTTCGGACGGGGAAAACCAAAACTGGTACGAGGGAAGGATTTTGTTACATGAGAGCATTGAGAAGTAGCCTCGAGAGGTAAAACGGTGATAATCACAGACCGGAGTCATTAGGCACTAGGAATTCGAGTATCTTCGCCATCAAAAGCACCTGAAGTTCTCGTTGCCAAAAAAAATCGATTTATGGCGACAACTAAAGCGATAAAAGTTCACTTACAAAAGAACGAATAACAACCAAGAACTTCGACGGTGGCGAATGGGCGTTGACTGAGTTTGGTATTAGGGACAGAGAAAATTATCTAGGTAGAGAGGAAAACACATAATTAGAGCTGGGTAAAGAGAAGAAAGGACGGGTGAAATCGTCACGAGACAAGAATAGTTCATGAAGGACATAATTAGAGATAAGAGAAGTTGAAAGCTGAAACAGAAGAGGCGAGTTGGGTAATGAATGGAAATGATTATTCGTTTCGGATATTATGGAGGAGAAGAGATAAAGTACTTAAGAAATAAATAATACATGGAATAACAGGTGTAGCGTGAGAGTAAATGATAAGGATACCCAAAGCATTCGGTTATGTTGAGTAAAGGTTCCCTTTCGATTTTCTCTTCCAATATGTTACCCACAAATTCATTGCGTCTCAAGGAGCTAAACCTATCGATTACGCGATTGGGATAAGATGCACGATAAGCAGTACTAGGAATGTAACTGCGGTTAACTATACCACATCTGGCAGGTTCCTATCACGATTTGTTTTGAGAAAATAAAAGGTTTAAGGGCCAATAACTGTCTCTATCAGCAGAGAACGACCATGTTTAATGGCCGCGTAAATTTAAGAAACACAAATCAAGACATCGAGAAAATAACTCCCAGAAGTGTAGTGGCTGCCAACATTTATCGAGACAAGTGCACTTTGCCAAGTTGTCAACGCCTCATGAGCTGTAGGATTGCCATTGAGATATGGGAATATACGTCCATTCCAAATCTGTCACTTGAATCAAGAGAAGGGCTTATCAACCGCGGATAACAAAAAATAGAATATAAAAACGAATGACACCAACATCCCAGTAAATTCTGACGCTTAAAGAATATAACATCTTAAATGTTTTTATTCCAGTAAATTTCAATGAAGATTTCGATGTGGGCGTTGCGAGATCAGTTTATTCATGAAATTACAGAAATTTTAGCTTTCTATGGGAATGGATTACTGATTTTTTTAGTTGCTGTTGAGCTAATGTGGACTGTATAAGGAAAAAAAGTATATTTATTAAATAAGAAATCCGTCTACGATATTTCAACTTTAAAAAAAAAAAGTGTCAATTCTTCAGTAACCAGGGGAGGCAGCTAATAGCGGAGGCCATTTACGTCATTTAATGGTGGATATTTTGGTAGGATTGGTTAAGGAACGGTGGATGGCGTAAGTCGTCGGCAAGTCTGCTCTCAACAAAAGAAGCCTTGGAGTACAATTCAACGTCACATCCGACGGACGGAGGAGTAAACTTGAAGCGCTCTCCATTCAGTACTTAAAAAACGACCCGCATACCAATATTCATACAAATTTCCGACCCCCAAATCCGACTATAACGGAGTTCATTTGGTCGCTGAAAATATATCAGAGAAGGAAATATAAGAGGCGAATACACAAACTCATTCGTCCATCCCGATGGTGTACCAGCGATGTGATGTGGAAGAATCTATCAATGACGGAAACCTACAGTTGACCGCGGGTGCCGGGTAACCCGCCGCCCTGAAACCCCGAAGGTCGCGGGTTCGAATGCCGCCTCGGGCATAGGTGCTATGTTTTTCTAGGGCAGTGATTCTCAACCGTAGGGCAGCGGCACTTCAGGGTACCGGGAAAACAGCAACAGGAGTGCCGCGAGATTATTGATCATTATTATTACAACGAAAAATGTTTTTCAGGATCAACTTCTGAATTTGCCACTCTTACGCCCGACAGATGGTAAAAGTAATCAACGCACTTCTTCTAGCCTAAGGACAGTAAACCGCCGACTATCCGTGTTGATGGAGAGGGAAGCCCAATCGGATGAATAAAAAAATCTAAGAGTGCCTTAAGATTGAAACCTCAGTGGAATTGGTGTCGTCAAAGTTAAAAGGTTGGGAATCATTGATCTAAGGTAAAGCTTGGCATGAAGTTAGGTTTGACGGTGAAATAAAACCTTAGCAATTGGAGCACCTTAAGGTGGCTGGAGCAGTAATCGTGGGTCATCGAGTGTATGCACATTGTGATAATTTTTCAAGTACGTCAAAAAAATACTAGTACCTACCACATTTCATTTATGTACAACTAATTATACGGTACCATAAATGCCATTATGGAAATGTACAAGAATTAAACATAGTATTTTTGCTTTAATTAAAGCGTGTTATGACCAATGAAGAGAACGCCCCTACGGCTGTATGCAATGCAAAATTGAAGAAGAAATCATCCCCAAAGCCGTAATCATGCGTGTGTCATTGAACTCACGAAGGTGACTGTATTTAGCATACAAACCTGAGTGAGTGAGTAATTGTGAGGGTCACTGTTTGTTTTTATTTTTACCTTGTTTCCCTTAAGGATATTCCATCGTGACTCCGCGATTCAATGTCCTATAAAAGAGCTATGTTATTGAATGAATAAATACCGATCCATAAAAACACCTATTAGGAAAATCAGCTGTAGAGTGATGACGCATGCACAATAATTGTATGAGTATGGTATTTTATAGCGCGTTGTAGTTGCATTCTATTTTTTACAAGCTCTTTTAACTCATTTTGACTTCGGAACATGACTGAGGTGTTGTTGCCAAGTTTAATTTAAAATGTGAGAATACATGTTCAATCCCGCTTATACGTATTCTAAAATAGGTTAAATATTTTCTTATTAGGTTTGACACTATTTTCTTGCAAATACAAATCTTTGTTTTGAATTTTATTAATATTCTTATTTTTGAAAACTGTTTTGGCAACAATGACGCTGCTACCATTTTGGAAGCATTGGTATTAATTACACTATAAAAATAACCAATGAAATAATTTAAATTACATAAAAAATATAAGAATGACCTTGGTAAGGTATATTCCTAAATTAAGTCGGTAAATAAGCTTGTAAGCACGTTCCGTCACAAGTACCGTTGCCAATGTAACAACATACTGTAGCGCTACTTTCATGTAACCAAGGCTTATCTGCTTTTTTTTTTCGATCAAACACTTATTAATATCAATTAAACAAGTGTGGTAAGGCGAGCACTTTTTCATAATGCTAAAGTCTACATAAAATTGAGCATCTTACATTAATTTTTCGTCAAAACGACATTTCTATTTACATTATTAATCTGCACATTTTACTGAAAGAGCCATGCTCTGCCGTATAACCACGTATAAAATATCCGATCTTCAGCGTCTTTTTTCTTCAAGTATATTATGGGAAGGCCAAATTATTTTACTGCCAATTGATAGAAGGGCCAAAAAATGATATGTCCTGAAATTTTCAGAACAATGACATCTACTTCATAATTCGGTGGAGCCACCTTAATTTTGTGAGAGATGATTGTTTGTCGGTTGCCATAGTAACACTGATGAATGAGTGTGCGAGTGTGTCATTTGTTTTCATTTGGTTTTCTTTGTATGCTTAGTTTTGTCCGAGTGATTGAGAGCTCCCTGACTTCGTATATACTCCTTCCATTATCCCTCCCTCTCCTCCCGCTTTTTTCCTCCGCCCCTTAAGATTACGGCTTTGGGGATAATTTCTTCTTCAATTTTGCAAGCTACGACTTAGCAAGACAAAGAATGTCACGGTTACCATTAATATTCTCGGCGCGGTATTAAAAATTAAGGTGAACGTTATATTTTAAAATGCCTTTTTGTATATTTGAGAAGTCTGTATGATATCGTGATATTTATCAGTAGGAATCATAATAATATATTTATTATTTTACATTAGGAAGAAAATCTGTCCATGGATTATCGAATTCTAATGATAAGTATCTCATGTACCAAAAGGTTGCATGTAGAAAAAGCGTTGAATTGCCACAAAATTAAATCGGTAAAAGTGCATTTTTACTCTTTTGCCCATAGCTAATAAGGACAGGTACATGAAATTTAACGCATATCTGTACATAGACAAACAACTTCCAGCCACCTTAAAACCTAATTTCACCGCGAAAACCCCGCGATTAGCGACAAACTTCTCTCGCGAGCAGTACAATGGGGAAAATGGATCAGGAGCACCTCCCATGAGGAGAATCGCGAAAACCCCTCGGCCCTTGGATCGCAGTGGGCAAACTCCACCTTGGCCGGCGCCACGACTCCCCGCTTGGCGGAATCCCTGGGGAGGGGAGAAAGAGCAGCGAGCGAAAGGGGGTTGACGTAGGAAGGTGGCGGGCGGGGAACGGGAGGGGGAGGAAGGTATCGAGGCGGGAGGGATGAATGGAATGGATCGGGGAAGCCCGAGGTTGAGTCAACCGAGCTAGCCAGGGAGTTGATTTCACGCACGGGGAGGGCTGGTTCTCGCAGAGGGTTTATCGGCTAGGCCAGGGGTCGGCAGAGCACGGCTCGCGAGCCGGCTCTTTGAGACGCAAATGTTAATTACGTTAAATGGCTCGCAAAGTGGAAACAAAGCTATCGTAGTTTCATTAAAATAGTACGATATTTAAATTCACAAATTCAAATACCTATACACAGCGAAATTGCGAATGAAACTAGCATATTTCCATGGAAGGAAAAGAAAAACTACGTAAAATCCACAAATTTAATACTTAGATCGACCTAGGTTTCGATACATGGTACCATCATTACGAATCGAAACCTAGGTCGTTTAAAGTATTAAAATTGTGGAATAATATAGTTTTCTTTCTTTTCCCTCCATGATGGAGAAATTCCACTTAGTAAAGCCTGTATTCATCTACATCTACATAATACCCTGCAAGCCACCATAAAGGTATGTGGCAGGGGGTGAACTCTCACCAAACATACACTACATATCATGCATAAAAAAGGATTAGTACTTGTATAGGTACTGATAAAAACTACGCTATTTAAAAAAGATTAAAATAGCAAAGCTTACACGCAAAAGCATGCTGTTAGTTGGGTTAGCTTTAAGTCCTTATACCAACATGCAGCTACCAAAAGATTGATTATTGATTAGTTTTAGAACATATTTTCAATGTAATCGTTTAAAAATAAAAAACACTATTTACAAACCGGACAGAAATGAGGTTTCTCAGGGAAATGCAAGCTTACTGCTCATTAAAAATCAAAGAGAACCATATTCAAGATTTTTTTATGTATTTTAATAGAGAAATTATTAATACTATTACTTGCTATAGTATTACCTTATATTTTAATTGCTTTAAGAAATATTATGGCTCTCGAAAAAATGTCATGTCATTTCAAGGAACAGGTTCGGCTATTCCGTCGAATGAGTTTGCCGGCTCCTGGGCTAGGCGAAGGACAGGGGGTGGGTTCCGGGAAGCGTTGGGGTTGAGGCGGATGGGTTGGGGTGGTCGAGCTACGTGCGCACTCGCACGGCAGGGGTTGCCGGCACTCGACTCCTCGGCCTCGGAACATGAAAGCGCACCCACTCCACCAAATATTGGCAAGCGTGCTGATCAGGTCCCTCGATTCGCATGGGAAAAAATAGCGGGAATTCGATTGAAACGCGAAAAACAAACGTACAGATCCGCGTAAGCCATCGGAATCTAGTAAAAGAGTGGAAACAGAATTCCAACCGAAGGGTCATATTCAGTCTCAACTACAGTCTCACTTCTTCTGAAGTCATAAAGTCTCAATTACGAGTTCAAAAAAGTATAAAGATTCACCTCGGTATGGTTTGCAGCGGTAAACAGATATTTCTCAGCAGCACCCTGAGAAGCAAGACTGCAGGTAGCATCTGTACACCATTTTCACTCGCAGTAGAGATTTTATGAACTGAGCAGCGAAAGCGTAACAAGTTGAAATTCCGTATATGGCCCTAGGTTTCTTCCATTAATTGGGACAAATTTTCATGACGGATATTGTAGAGTCAAAGAGAGTTTCACAGACAAAATTTCAGCACGGAAACATTTGATTAAAATATTTTTAGAGTTATTTTGGATCGTGAGAGACATGGGAGAGCTTATTTAGCCGGCCGCTTGTTGAATGCCGTCAAAGTACCGCTTTGTTATTGGAAAGCTACGTCAACCACACACGGTAATAGACTCAGTGAACGAATTCATGTCGACTTTACACGAATTACCGTTAGGTGTCCATGAATTCGTGACCAAAATGTATTTCCCTTGACTTTCCCCATCAAGCGAATGACCGCAGGTCACTCCTGTACCGACATACGTGGTATAATCAAAAAATATACTAACCACTCTCTTTTCTTCGACTTCAATGGCGTAGTGCAACATGAGTTCCTGCCATGTGGTCGTACGATAAATAAGGAATACTACGAGGTCATGCGACGTTTGCGTCAAGCATTCCTACGAAAATGCCCAGAACTCTGACAAAACAACTCATGGAAATTGCCCCACGATAATGCTACCGCTCACACCTCACTGCTTGTTCGTGATTTTTGAGTAAAAAAGCAAACGGTAAATCTGCCTCAGCCTTCGTATTCGCCGGACATGACCCCCTGTGACTTCAATTCCCGAGGCTGAAAACCATGAAAGGACGACGTTTTGCAGCAACTGATGAGATAAAAATAGAATCGCTGAAGTCGCTGAACTCTATACCGAAAAGTGAGTTCCAGAAGTACTTCCAAGATTGGAAAATCGCTAGCACAAGTGTATTATATCTGAGGGGGATTAATTTTAAGGGAAAAAAATTGATGTAGATTAATAAATAAATATTCTTGAAGAAAAACGAAGATTCCCGTTATTTTTTGATCACACCACGTACCGTTCCCTAAAGGATTGTATTATTCACAATTAAAATCCCCCTCAAAATAAATACCAGAATAATAAATACCAGATATCTCATAAAAATAAATACCAGAAACACACGTTAAACGTAAAGTTATAGCACTATACAAAAGAACTCGTTTAAACAATTTATTAGACCATCCCAATTTAACTATAGTAAAATACCGTTAAATTGTGAACAGCAGTGGACATTAGTTAATTGGTGCTTAAACGCTTAGGTTATATCGCTCCATCTAACCTAAGTATATCACAACATTCATGTCCGAGGCATGACTCAAATCCGCAACCCTTGGGTTACCACGACTGAACCTTACCGCCCTTTTTAACAAGGCCGGCAAATTAAGAATGGGTGGAGGGTATTTCAGAGATCAAAGGTTATTTCCCATCAATTATGAGTTGATATGTTATGACTCGGCGAAGGCCTAAATATGATAATAACCAATAATACGGAGTCAATGTATACCAATCTAGGAGAAAGACCAGTCGGAAAATTATCGCGAGCGCTAGCGTACATCACCACGACATCGAAAACTACATAGTTAACCCTTATTTTTGTGAATGTTTAGGAAAGTTTCTCAGAGGAATATTCATGGAAGAAGAGTGCTAGCAATAAATGAGATCTCGCAGTGTTTACTTAAGCATTTAAAATCCGGTGTGTCTGTAACTTGGGTAAAAAGAGATAAAGATAGCAAGAGCAAAAACAGATTCCTTTCCCACAGCTGAGGGAACCAATGATAGTGAAATCTTTCTCATTTACAGAACAAGAATCAGCCTTTCAAAAATTTTATTTCTCAAAGACGCATTCAACCACAATTTTGCATATATACGCGGAACTAAGAAGAGATAAAAATTAATAATATACTAGCTGAAGGTGCCCGTTGAAATTCAACGGGAGGGAGAATTATAATAAATACGTCAAATAATTGTATCAAGAAATTTAAACGTATCTCATGAAGGGGCGAAAATAAACTTGTGTTATGGAGTTAGCAATGGTTCCAAGTCAGTTTCGGAACCATCATCATCATGGGTCAACAATCCTAGGATTGATTTGACGCAGCCCTCCACTCGATTCTTCGATTGGCCAACCTCTTCACATCAACGTAACTCCTCTCTTTTACACCCTTCACAATCTGTTCCATATATCTCACACGAGACCTGCCTTTTCCATCCTTCCCGTTCACTTTTCCCTCGACGATTGCCTTCATTAGGCCATCGCGTCTTAAGATGTGGCCGATTAAGTTGTCCCGTCTTTTGCCTTATGTAATAAATGGACATTTGTGTCAAATTTGAGCAACGACAAACACAAGGGATATAGTTGGGTTAGTTCAAATAAGTTTAGATGAATATATTTTACGCAAAGGAGATAAAGGATACTTACCACAAAGACTGTTGCGTTTCTAAACAACATCGATTTCCGACTTAGGATTAGGCAAGAACCAATTTTGAACGCATAATAATAATAATTTTGTTTCCAGGAGCATTTCAAGCGTGAAGTTTGGACACAGCCGAGACTACAAGGAGATACACAAAATCGGAGAAGAAAAAAGCAATCCAAATGTTATCGGTCCAACTGCCTTGAGGCCTGTTAGCACATTTTTGGGCTTCCTTGCTAGTTTACCGCCAATATTCCGAAAGTACCTTTTAGTGACGTACTTTTTGGAGGAAAGAACAGCAAAGTTAGCAAACAATAAGTGCGGTATTATAGAGGCGAAAACAAATTAACTGTAGATTATGATCAAATAATATATACTTTTCATTATTTATACCATTTTACATTTCCCCAGGTCTGCAGAAACATTGTGCGCAATAGAAAGATTCCTCAATGCATTAGCAATGTGGAATTTAAAGAGAAAATTACTCAGTTACAGAAATACTTAACATAATATACTGTCGATCACGAAGTTCCATACAATACCGAAATTTTAGTTCATGACCACATGATTGGTTAAAAAGCATTGCAGTCCATGCTAAAAGAAAGTCCTAAATAAAACACTAAAACAAAATTGTACCAAGACCCAACCACTTTCTACGTCAATATTGAATGAACTTACTGCTCACGATTTTACAACTGAATGTCAATTGCCTTTCTACTCATGCCGGTTTTTTCGTTAACTAATTATGAAAGCGTAAAAGAAAATCAGCACGCACAGCTGGAAATGAAACCACTATGGAACAAGGAAGGAGGGAGGCCGAGTACTGATAGCAAAAAAGCGACAGCTATCGAAAACCTACCGGACACAGAGGTTCCGGAACAATCCTAAACTTTTTTTAAAATACATTTCACATTTTTCACAAGTAATACGCTTTTAGCGCTCTAGTTGATTAACGAAAAATTAACTGGATAGTATAAAAAATAACTGAATAACCGACGATTCCGAAGGAGCTAGAAGAGAGACACTCAATTCCATAGAAACTCATTTAGTAAGAAGTTCATTCAGTTTCTATGAGAAAGTGCCTCCAACATCCATTTACAGTCCATTACTAATATCGGTTCCTCAAACTTGTCCTTAGCTCTAGAAGGCTTTTTATGGAACGAACGAATTCACATCAACCAGACGTTATAGGATTCGCACTCAGCTCACTTCCACTCCGGCTTATCTACTATCGGTAACAAAAATATAGTAACAGAGTAAAGGTCTGAAGACCAACTGGTCACACACTGGTGTCTGAAGGGTGCTATTGCGTAAAACAGACTGGATGTCACTAAAAAACCACTCTCCTAAGCCAACGAGATACGTATATATCTGTAAATTATGAAATAGGAAGTTCGGCGCAGATATGACATTGTGCCCTTCCAACTTTGAGACCAAGACCACAGGAGACCAATTTCCTCCAGATTTATCAAGGTTGCATTTCAAGTTTCTGATGAACTTTTCAGACAACGCTACATCTAGCGAGGAGTTCATTAAAAACAGCGAATATAATTTCTTGGATTACTGTCGACCCAAATTTTTACATAAACTGTTAACATTCGTAGTCATTAACGTAATCACAAAATGCTCGTTTCGACATTCATTATTTGAAACATTAATGCAGAAAAAACAAAATATTACAATGGGAAATTTAAATAAGTCGCACAAGGCAAACTGACAAATGCTACAATGCCCCTGAAAAAGAAAGCTACGCTTTTAAAAGCACACCGTTGATAAAAAATAATTCGTGGATACCTAGAAGTTAGGATTCACACTCGTACATCAAGGACAAGATTTTGTGCGGGTAGCTTGATAAGTAAAAAAATTCCCAGAATGCTGAATTGAGAAACACCTCATCTCTTTTACTGGCCACAAAATTAAAAGGTTAACGAGGAATATAAGCCCACTCAGTGTATCGAGCCGTCACCACCATTATTTCCCTTTTTCACACCGATATTAGCAATAAAAAGAGAAAGGGCGTGAATTGAAATAATGTAATAATTCTCAAAAACGGTGCAGCCTGGCGCCTTTAGCTGGGGGAAGACGCACATTTCTATCTACTGGTTAGCGGACCTTAAGGGAAACATTTCGAAATAACCACTGCAATGTCTGTTTATTTTACGGCATGGAATAAGTAATGAAAATGGATCAATAAACAAGACCTCTAATTCAGCCTAAAAGAGACGATCCCGCAAAGGTATATTGGCCCCTACCAACTATATCCAAAGGTCGTTTGATCGATGAGGGTGTAACACGAGGGACGTGGAATTTAAACGTCACTGTGAGGGAGTTAGTTTCATTCCATACGCGGCAAAAGGTTTCGACATAGAGTCTGTTGACAAAAAAATCAGTTCAGTCGACAAGACACCCCAAGACACCTCTTGAATTTGAACCCGGGGCCAATGGTCAACGGCTTAGCGTTATACCCGCACGCCTACTGCGCCATGACATTGGAGGAGGGTATGATAAAGGAATACAGTTTGCATACAAAGGAGATCAGCTAAATTTGTAAATGCCGTTATGATAACTGTATTAGTGTAACGAGTTTAACAGAAGAACTAGGATGGGAATTACCATCAGAAAGCAGGTCAAAATTTAGGCTAAACCTTTCAAGTAAATTCGAATCTGATTTGTTTATAGACGTTTAGATATATATTAAGAACCCCTGCGTATCATGCTAGGATTGACCAGATAAACAAGATTAGAGAGATTGATTGTCGTTCCGATAGAATTGAAATGTCATTTTTCCAGCGTACCATAAGAGAGCACAATAGGCAGCATAGCAAAGGGTCAGGTAGGTAAAAAAATTGTTGGAGTAGCCTATAGTTCATGAAGCATGCTTTAATACTACTAATCTATGCATACTAGGGTAATACAGACAAACATATTTAGTGGAAACCGTTCTAACTAGTATCTTCGCAGAAAATCATTTGGAATATGCTGCCAGTGTATGGGATCCCTACGAAATTGGTCTAAATAACGAACTTGAACGTGTGCAGCGAAGATCGGCAAAATTTGTAAAAGGACGGTATGATAACCTTATTACCGTAACCAGTCTATTAAATGAATTAAATTGGGAATCATTGTCAGATCGCAGGTTGAAATTTAGACTTCATCTCTTAAACAAATTCCAAGGCAATATTTTCAGTGATGATGTTAAAAATATTTTACAAACCCCAACTTACTATGGCAGACTGGACCATAATCATAAAATTAGAGAAATTGATTGCCGAACTGACCGATTCAAAATGTCCTTTTTCCCTCGCACAATTAGAGATACGAATAACGGTAAATATGTCCTATCGGAGAGTAGCAATGAATAGCATTGGTAGCTGCATGTTGGTATGAGTACTTAAGCTAACCCTACCAACAGAATGTTTTGCATGTTTGCTGTGCAATTTCTATCTTTTTTAAATAGTGTAGTTCTGACTACTATATCAATACTATTCCTTTTTTATGCATGATATGTAGTGCACGTTTGGTGAGCAATCACCCCCTGCCACACACCCTTGTGGTGGCTTGCAGGGTATTATGTACATGTAGATGAAAATTATAAGCTAGTTGTACGTGACTCCTACACCTAACATGTTTTCATACAGAGACATCATAGTAGTTCTTAATTTGCACGTCAGTAGTGTATGTATGGTGATTTTCACCCTCTGCCACACACCCTCGCGAGATAAAAAGCCCCGGATGTGAAAGCATTTAGTGGGTAAACAGGTATCTTCAGCGGCAATGAATAGGACAGTGAAGACTCAAAGAGGGTGAAACTGATTCCTCTAGTCATAGCGACGTTACTTTTATTTAAAACACCTTGAACGGTAAAGCAATCGCCACGAAAAAATGAGTCCCACTCCATAAAACTGCTAGCTTCTTCACTCGCACTGCTCTCAACTCCAAAGATACAAGCAGCCGAAAGATGGAGCGAAGAGATTATGTAGCCCACCATCAAAAGGAGAGCAATCGAAGATAAACGAAAGGCAAGCGTGTTTAGTAACATTAGTGTTCCCAGTTTTTTTATCCGTCCA
Source organism: Platycnemis pennipes (assembly GCA_933228895.1). Taxonomy (NCBI): domain Eukaryota; kingdom Metazoa; phylum Arthropoda; class Insecta; order Odonata; family Platycnemididae; genus Platycnemis; species Platycnemis pennipes. Next base: position 89,285,705 of record OW121857.1, read on the forward strand.
TAATAGCACTGCGGGTGATCTACTAATCAAAGGCAAACCTTGAGGGATTAAAAAAATTATATTACTTGAGCCTAAGTTATTCCAATTAAAATTTATTTGGCTTAATAAGTTCTTCACATATATTCAATAATTTAAAGGAAAACGGTTGCCTGCAAAATTCAGCTTCATATTCCCACATTTTACCCTACTGCTATTCACCAGTTTCCCTTTCATTACGATATCCAGATGTATAACAAAATGCTCCATTCACCTCCTTCTAATCCTCGGAAAACTTCCTTGCCTCCCCTAACATGTCTATTATTTTGATCACTCTTCAAAATTACTTCCTTGAGCATTCCAGTACCTTTCGTCTCAATTTATCATTTCAGTCCTCCTAACTTCGAGAATTTCTACAACGAAAAATGAATCAAATTTCTCTGACAATCTACCTTACTTCCTAATCATCAGCTGACCATCCAAAAAGTAGCTCCAGAATCATTTCCCTGGAGTAAATCCAGGAGATTGACATTCCTGTTGTAAACACGATCCAAGACTTGAATCGATGTCCATTGGTGTTCGTATAAATACTGGCAACATTTTCTAATCAAGATCTAAGTTGGAATAGATTTTTCGCTTCCCACTTCATGCAAAACATCAAAATATTATTGTAATGCGTAATTCACCCAATTAAATTTTCCTCGATGACGTATCGCTTACGTTACGAGTTTCCCATAAATTAGGTCTGATATAGCTACGGAGCTATTAAAGCTAGTTCTCAATCATCCGCGGGGGAATTATTGGCCTGTTCTTTTTCACAGAGTCGAGCTTCAAAATCGTTCACTTAATACCACGGTAACGACCTACTTCAACATGCTGGGTTTCGAGTTGGCGCCCGAATCTGAAAGGATAAATATCGCCAAGGTCCACAATGCCCTATGAGCTTTTCAATTCAGTCCAAATATCTGTTTCTGAACAGGCAAATTTAGCACAGTAAAGACTGTGAGCAGGAAGAGCTAATCAAGTAGGTGATCACAGTGGCTATTTGGAAACATTAGGTCGTGCCCATGGAATTCCCCGATGTTCGGCAGAATTCTGCAAATTTCTCCGGGATTTCCCACTTTTGACCCCAAACATATCGCCGCCTTCCCTCTTGTCAACGCGCTCTGGCTTTCTCTCGCCGCTCTGAGAGTGCGGAGTTACTCTGTACTTTCAAGTGTGTTTGCGCACTAACAGGCGCTTCAGACCGGGAGGGAAGGTACAGGGATGGGAATAGAAGGGTAGAAAGAAACCCGGCGTAAAGGAGACGACGGCTTTACGTCCCATTCGACGGACGGAGTACTGCACTCGAATGACCTAACACTCCAGTTCAATTTAACAATGAAAAATATCTTCCACCACCCGGAATCGAACCCGGGCCTACCGAATGAAAGGTCAGTACTCTAACCACTACGCCAATCCGGTTCCGCGCGAGACACGTGCATTCGCACGGCAGAGAAGCCACCAAGCCCCGTCCGAATGGAACGAGGCAGCTACGCGCGCCCTAGATATATGGGGGAATTCCTTCCCTCTCCCTTTCACCCACATCCCCACCTCCCTCCCACACCCAAAATGCAGCGGGGAGGAGAGAGAGAGAGGCGAACGTTTCCAAAAGTCTTCCCTGGACGGATGCGGGTGTGTTGAAGCGGGGGAGTGATGTGGGAGGATGTGGCGGGAGGGGGAAGGAGAGAATTTGGGGAGCAGGGTGAAGCGAGGAACTCGCATTGGGCCGTAGGACGGACGCCCCGAAACGTTGGAAAACTATTGCCGCCGCTTCAACTAAAAACAGACCACGAAAGGGTCGGGAGTGGGAGGGGGTGCGGGAGGGAAGAGGGGAGAGCAGGAGGAGACCAAATAAGCGATATATCGTGTGGAACGGCATTGGGGAGAGGTTGAGGGGGGTGTAGGCAACCACTGATTCGCACGCCGCACCCTTGGTCGGACGTAATCTTTGGCACCCGAAGATTGAAGCGATGCTCCCGGGGCGCGGAGCCAAATATATACACGTATCCATAATACAGACTCGCCGCCCGCTCAAAATGACTGCGGGCAGTGATGAAAACAATTGAGATCTCACGTGTCTACAGTATGGAGGAAAGGGGATTGGCGTCAGCTTAGAGGGGGGGAGGGAACTGCGTCAGCTAAAGAAGAACTGAGGAGCAAGACAGCACTGATGGCAATCTATCTGTGGTTTTCAAGTTTGTACTGGCACTTATATGCGCTTCAGACCGGATGAAAAGGTACGAGGATGGAAATGGAAGGGCAAGGAGGCAGGTTGGTGAGAAACCCGGCGTCGGCATTAACCTACTCTTAGCAAAAGGCGCCTAGGGGATTACGGCTTAACGTCGCATCCGACGGACGGAGTACTGAACTCAAATAGGGGCCGGTTTACCACTGAAAAATATCTTCAAGTCCCGAGATTTGAACCCTGGGGGCATTACTCTAGCCCGTACCCCAACCCGACTGATGTATGTAGAATGTACAAAAGCACTGCCTTCAATTCAGTGCCCATCAAACGTGGAGCACGGCGCGATTACTCATCGTGCATGCAATATGCAACACTTTACAATAACCTGGAAACTATTTTGAGCTCGAAAATTAGGATAACTGGAGTTTGAAGCTTTATACCGACATCGCTCGGCACACTTTACCAAAACGAAGCACATCTATGTTGAGAATATTCTAATCTGCGTAGGCGGACATAAGATTTTAATTGATAATATTATTTGAAATTCATCATCTTGGGAAAAAACACGAAATGTAAGCGAACTGAAGAAAGGAAGGTTCGAAAAATACGCTCCTACTTCGTTCGTGACGGAATACTTTCATGGACTACGATCTTATCTTGGCGGAAGGGGTAGCGTGATATATTTTTCCTAAAGCTGGAGTGATGGGAGTATATGAAAGTTGCTTTTAATACGATAACGCTTGTTAAATAGATAGAATTATAAGATAAAGAGGAAAAAGTAGTCCTTCCTAGGTTAGGCAGTAGCAGAAAGTCATCTGAGCTCGATGGAGTCAACATTTAAAGCGACGGTGTCAGTAAAAGTACTGCTCGGGAGACAACAAGCATAGCATTCCAATACTTTTCTTGTAGCCATATGAAGATAACAGCTCTACTGTGATAATACTGGACCCAATTCCACGACAGTGCCATGCGAATAACAGAACTTTAAAAGTGGAGATCAAGACAGATATAAAAAATTCTATTTTGGCACAAGTATGGATGAAAATGAAAAGCTAAAAAGGAGACATTTATTCACGGTTTAAACTCCTCATTCGTAACATTTCGACGATAAAAGCATTTAAAAGTAATTGAATTAAACACGTTAGGAACGCCGAATGTCGACATAGTAGGGGTGGGAGACATCCTGAACTAGTAATGGGAAGAGAGAGAGATGGATGTAACGACAACTGAAAATTGAGTTTCGAAAAACATGTCTTGGCAATAACAACAAGCTTTAAAGCAAAACGACTTAGCTAATCATGGACGCAAGGGTGCAATTGATATATCCTTGTGTCACCCTTGCGACACAAGGATATATCAATTGCATAAAATACTGGCAAGATAAAAATTCAAAAACGTCATCAACTCACAGCTGGACGGGTGCGGATACAAACTTCGATAACAACCACTTAGGTAATTACGAGCTGTATTACATGTGAAAAGATAAATAAGAATTGAAAAACAGAGGAAAGCCGGGAAAGTGAATTGTGAGGGTGTAAAAAAAAAGAAGGATGGAGCTAAAACCATGAACAACAGAAATCGGTAGAAAAGAAGTTGAAATATCTGATACGAGAAAAATGAAAAATCATCGGATAACTGAAGAAATGATTAGACTGACAGGGGAAGAATTTATATACGGAGTCAGGCAGGACATCGTTAAAGTATTGAGCAATAGATCAGTGAGAAACTAATAGGAAGAAAACAGTGGTGGAAAGAGCAATGCAATTAAAAATTAAAGAACATTAGAGAGATAAGGAGAAGTGACATCATTTGACAGTTGAAAAAATGATAGCATTAATAAAAAGGAAAATTGTTGCCGAGACTGTCTCCAAGGCAGGTAGAAAGGACGTATTAACAACTAATTAAGATAAGTAGCACATGCACTAAGATATGGAAGAGGAATCAGAAGTCGATGCAAATAGTCCGGAAAAAACAATATTAGATGGCGAGACAGAGACTGCGAAAGCACTGCTGGAAATAATGAAAAAGAAGTTAAGAAAAGATAATACTCTATGCAGTCGTTATTAGACGCCTAGTAGATGCAGTGCAAGAAATACGGAATGTAGAGTATCAATAAAATAATGAGTTTAAAAAATAAGTACTAGTAAAGCATCATTGTGGGAGGGCATAAATAGGTAATTAAGTGCTGGTGCCGCATTTTGAACTAAATAGGGGTAATACACTTCAAACATCTAATTGTAAGGTTTTCACCCAAGAATTAGATATGGTAAGTGGCAACATACGCTTCCGACACCTGCAGCCTGGGATTGAAGGTGGCTGAAAGAAGTAATTAGGTGAAAACGGATTCTGAAGGCCGTTTAATATATAAAACGCTATCAAAACGAGAGTATTCTTAGGTAGGATAAGAACAGGAATGAAACAGCCTTAACAAATGATTAAATGATGTAGGAAAGAGGAAATAAAGAATTTTCCCAAGATAACCAATCATAAATGGTAGAATATTACAAATAATTATTTAAAGTCGTCAACTAGACGCACTATAAGACCTCTCCAATCTCAACAAAACCGAACAAGAAAACTTGCTTAGTCCAAAGTATTTAACATAGGAAGTACGACCGGTTTCAGCCTACACTCCATCTTCAGGCACTAAATTTTTAATGGAAAAATACTACGGAGTTAACTGTGAGCCAATAAGTTTCATTCTACTCTCTTATCCTCCATTAATGATTGCCGAGGAGCGGAGCCTTTTCCAATACGGTGCAACGTTATCGGGAAACATACGGGCAAAAAATAAGCACACATCATTTGAGTCGATATTTAAAATAACCTTTGACGTCGATTCTTTAATCACTGTTTGCTAATTAATAATGGCTAGAACATTAGCGTTAATATGGAGCGTGGCGGTATATCACTCATCTTGAAGAAGATGATGAGAAGTTTACGAAGCCCATCGCGATGAGGACGAAAATAAGAGAAGAGAAAAGAGGCGAAGGCAGACGAAAAGGTTTTAACGATGGCAGAGGAAAGGAGGGCAAATGAGGAAGAACGGAAGTCAAAAAACTGGTGGGAAGAAATGTTAAGATGCAATGGGACACTGAACGATTATATACGAAGAAGAATATCAGCAAAGCAATGAGAAAAAACTGAAGTGATAAAACTTACAGAAATGTCAAACGGAGGGAAGATTTTTTTTTTCTAATTTGTAGACTCATGAAAGGGAAAGGTGCCAATTATGTACAGTCCTTCAAGAGCAGGTAGTATTGGGTTTAACCATTCTTTTAAATGGATTGTATAAGGGCCTTGCCATATTACGATGGCGGGAAAAAACCGGGCGACTTGAAGTATCGGGTAAACGAAAAAAAGAGGACAAAGGGTCCTTTATTCCTTTCTCCAAAACAATTAGTGTAAAGTTATCAACCAATGCCAATACATTCCGAACAGCTATTAAAATGAGAAAAATTTTAAGTGAACCTACAATAACTACAGAATAAGAGATGTAAGAGACTAACGAAAATAATGAAAGTTTGCAACCGAATACGAAAAGAAATACGTTAAAACACGAAAAAGATATTTATTACACAATTTTTCAAACAGAGAAATTATGTGCGATAGAAGTTACCTTTGATGAATATCTCCTCTACGCGATGACTTCCGTGCTATTATGGTGTATGAAAAGAACAGAGTACACGAAGAATGTTTATTTTTAGAATGCACAGCTCTAACCCAGCTATAGACTAGATGCACCCCGTTTCGTAAAGCTCCGCCCACTCAAGATTTGGATGTGACCCATGAGATTAATAAAAATAAAGCAATGTTGCGAAATTATAAGAATGGAGAGGGGGAAGGGCTACGACATACGTAACTGAATTAGCCAAACATTACGTCCAATATGCTTCTTCAACTACTCACATTCCTATGAATAAAAGTGTAGATTAACAGGTGGGTTGTTTGCATTAAATTGTATCTAGGTCTACTGAAAGCTGTAAAAGCCGCCTCGAGGGTGCGAGACAGAGTGAATAATCTCCAAAGTCGGCACTACGTAATTGCACTAACAGATATGACACTACATGACAAACGTGTTGGTTATGCCCTCCTGGACCAGCACTATCTCCCCACATTACACTGTCCTACATGTTCAGAAGAAATCCGAGAAAGGAGGGTAACACAACCAAAATTATCAAATACACATCGTTAAAAACAGACATATCCCTGAGTTCGGTTTGAATATAAAACTACTCTCTTTATCCCACTGTTTCAGTCTAAAATAGGCTGTAAGATACATACACGTCTGCCATTAACTGCAACCCCCCGAAATACGGCGATCAAAGAATTGGCGTGCTCCTATATAAACAGAAAAGAAGTAGATAGCTTTTAAGAAAAGAACGAAATCCGAAACGAACACAGGACACCACCATATTGGACAGATCATGAGACATAATGGCCTAATGAAGACAGCGGAAGGGGTAAAAGTGAATGGAAATAATGGCATCGGACGAGATAAAACGAGAGAGTAGTTAAAAATATTAAAGTGAATAAATATGCTAATAAGAAGAGATTAGCTAACCAGTGGAGTGCTGTGCCGAACTAATCTTACGAATGATGACCACTGATGATGATGAAGGGCCACATTTACATAATGTCAAGAGAATTAGAGGAGGTCATCCCTCAAGAGCATCCCAAAATATGGATGGCACTGTTATGGTTATGGCAAATTAACTTTAAAGCAATCTCTTCTATAAATTAATACTGATGTATTAGTGCGTAACTACTATGTTTTACGGACAACCGGTATTAAAAAAAGGTAAAAAGCACACGACACTACCGATACAAAATATACGGCATCACACGAGGATAAAAGGTGGAGTCAATACTAAACGTCTCGAAGCGCAGTAAGGAAACAGCACCAAACGCCAACTTACGTCGTTTACGCTTGATTCGTGAGTAACTTTTAGTATGGGTGGCTATTTTTGTTCAAGCTCTTGAGAAATAAATATTTCTGCTGATATCATTTCATCTTCCCCAATTCCCTATACCAGACACCCAAGACCCTACCTGTTAAAGTAAAAAGAAAAAGATCTACCCGTAATTTCTAAAATGTCGACAAGGGCTTAATCTTTACAATCGTAACAATTTACTATTTAAATATGGTAGATAATAAAATAGCACCACAAAGCCATAAGCCGACTCATTTGGGTTATAGATCTGTTCTAAAAGCATAAAATATCAACAAGGCCATGAGAATTACAGAAAAACATCATGTTGTCCGAGGATTCAAAGCTGAGGCCTTTAAGCACGCCGGCAACAACGGACATCTACATCTACACGATACCCTGCAAGCCACCGCGAGGGTGTGTGGCAGGGGTTTAATTTCACCAAGCATGCACTACTAACATGTAAACAAGCAACTAAAGTGTCTCATGCAACTAGATTGTTAGTATCTACAGTATTTAAGGGGTTAATACATGCATCATGTACTACAGAATACTCTAAAATATTTCTCCTACCTATCCATTTGCTATGCTGTCTATTATGTTCTCTTGTAGTACGGGGGGAAAATGCCATTTTGAATCTATCGGTACGACAATCTATCTCTCTAATCTTATTTATCTGGTCGAATCTAGCATGATACGCTGTTTTTTTTAAATATGTGCCCAACATCCTCAGTAAAGCTATCCGATTGAAAGTTCTCTAATAGATTTAATCTGTACTTTAACCTACGCTCTGGTAATGATTCCCAACGTAATTCTTACATTAATTCTGAAACGCTACTCAACCTATCGTAACACCTTTTAACGAACCTAGCTGCTCTACGCTGCACACAGTCTAGTTCTCTGATCAAACCTAATTCATTAGAATCCCATACACTGGTTGCATACTCAAGGTGGGGCCTAACAAGCAAAAGTAACATCGCTCTTTAGTCTTCTCATCACATTTCCCTAATACTCTTTTTATAAATCCTAGCTTACTATTCGCATATTTCCCTAATGTGTCTTCCCCACAATAAATCCTTAGTGATTGTTACACCTAAATATCTTATTGTTTCAACGTTTTCGATCTTCGTGCTACTAATTTTATAGGTACGCTCTATCGAATTATTCCTCCTCCAAAAATTGATAGCTACACACTTTTTAAGGTTAAGCTCCAACTTCCATTTGTCGCACCACTCCTTATTGTTTCGACGTTTTCGATCTTCGTGTTGCTAATTTTATAGGTACGCTCTATCGAATTATTCCTCCTCCAAAAATTGATAGCTACACACTTTTTAAGGTTAAGCTCCAACTTCCATTTGTCGCACCACTCCTTATTGTTTCGACGTTTTCGATCTTCGTGCTACTAATTTTATAGGTACGCTCTATCGAATTATTCCTCCTCCAAAAATTGATAGCTACACACTTTTTAAGGTTAAGCTCCAACTTCCATTTGTCGCACCACTCCTTATTGTTTCGACGTTTTCGATCTTCGTGTTACTAATTTTATAGGTACGCTCTATCGAATTATTCCTCCTCCAAAAATTGATAGCTACACACTTTTTAAGGTTAAGCTCCAACTTCCATTTGTCGCACCACTCCTTATTGTTTCGACGTTTTCGATCTTCGTGTTACTAATTTTATAGGTACGCTCTATCGAATTATTCCTCCTCCAAAAATTGATAGCTACACACTTTTTAAGGTTAAGCTCCAACTTCCATTTGTCGCACCACTCCTGAATTGCATCTAAATCCTTGCTAAGCGATTTCCTGTCTTCTTCTTTTGATATACCCCTATACACTACCGCATCGTCTGCAAAAAGTCTAAGCTTACTACTAACTATGGTACCCAAATCGTTTATGTATAAAAGAAATAGAAGCGGACCTACTACGCTACCCTGCGGACTAGTCGCATTGCCCATTTTATAGGGCTCTTAGGAAACTTGGGCGTTGCACGTTTGAAGCCTAGAACCGGCTTCAGTGAAACATAGCGGAGTTTCGAGAAAATTTGAAGTAAAGGCGGAGGTCATACCGTACGATAGTTTGTGAATCCATAACATCAGGCGGATAGCAACCAATTAATGAATCAGGATAACGAAGTTGGGTGAGCTAGCAGCTATGAAACAGCCAATCAAGAGTTAGGATTAAAACTAAAAGCGCCATTTTTTTGGAAAAATATCGGCACGTGGCTTACATTAACATGATTCCAGCAGAAAAACCGCATAAGATCCATTTGCTCCTGCTTTTCCAATAAAAACAATGACATGAGCGACATTATGTCATGTGCAACGTTTTTCGGCAAACATTCAGCGCATAAATAATCGACGCGGCCAGGAGCAACACGGGCCATGGGAGAAAAGTTGTCCCAAAACGAAATACGCTGCGTCAAATAAAATTAAAGAGAGGGTGGTATAATTGATAGATACCACTGCATGTGGAATGTTTACGTGATACAAACTAAAATACAGCGATATAATACACCCTGTTGGAAATTTCCCTACAAGATTTCCCTAGAACGTAGGGAAAAGCAAGGGAAAATTTGAAATTTCCCTAGAAAAAATGTGTTTTCTAGGGAAATCTCTCATAGTCTAGGGAAATTTTTTCCCTAGAACTTTTTTCCTTAGAAAATTTAGGCTTTGGGAAATTATTTCCCTAGAAAAAAACGCTGCTCTAGGGAAATTTTTTCCCTAGAACTTTTTTCCTTAGAAAATTTAGGCTTTGGGAAATTATTTCCCTAGAAAATACGCTGCTCTAGGGAAAATCTTCAGGCTTAGGGAAAACGTTATTAAGGAGAAATTTCCCATATTATTTGAATGATTCCCTTTCACTTTATCAATTTAGTGATTACATTTCACCATTTCTATGTTGTGTATACATTTATCACAGAGTTAACAGTCACAAATCACAATTAATAACATTTGTAACCTAACAAATATATGCTAACCCGCATCGTGCAGTGCTTGAAGCCAAGCGAATCAGCAGTATCAACAGTGATAATTTCGGAAGAACACCTTTTTATTCGAGGTTGGGAACATTTTCGGTAAGTTAATGAAGACATTTCTTATAATCATGAGCATTCCATAATTTTATGTTAATCATTGAAATTGGCAAATTCGGTCATTAAAAATTCTATCTTTGTTTATTACATTGTTGTCAACAGAATTGAAATGGCAACGGAGACTGCGTTTTCGCACGCATGGGTTCAGTATTGTGTAATTATGATCATAATTAGTTCAATTTTATAACCCAATCCTTGACCTCCTCTATATTTTCAGGTGCATTCATAAATGAATTAAAGAAGAGAATAAGATTTCATCCAGCAGAAGGCAAAAGAATAAACGTGTATGCTAATGAAAAATGTAAACATGCTGCTAAAAAAGGAATAAACATTGGTAACATTGATTTCTTTTCAATCATTCATTGTGATATATGCCCTCCATTCCACGGATTTTTATCAAGTCTTCCCTATATTTATGCTTATGTTTTATGTTTTTTGGATAATCATGTGCATTATTGTTTATTGAGTGGAATATTTACGTAAGGAAAACTTTCCACGGTACCTAATTGCTAGGGAAATATTTTCCCTAGAAATATTTTCTAGGGAAAATGGGGGTTCAATTTTCTAGGGAAATATTTTCAAGGGAAATATTTTCTAGGGAAAATTATTCCCTAGAAATATTTTCTAGGGAAAAAGGGGGTTCAATTTTCTAGGGAAAACCTTACACTTTTCTAGGGAAAATTGTAGGGAAAATTTGTAGGGAAATTTCCATCAGGGCACTGAAATACAACGCGTGTGCGGCAGGAGTATTCAGTAGAAGCCTTAGGAATGAACTACCACTTGTGAGTAACAGAGTAAAAAATAGCAACAGTAATAAACCGATACACGAATAAATTACGAATTTTTCGACAAATGCTCTTAAAGAGTACCTAACTTGTAAACACACTGTGATAGAATGGACGCATAACAGAATGCATACAAGCTACGCAATCAAATTTCACTTTAATGCGGCATTATATAGTAAAGTAAATCATACGCATGATATCCTTAGTAATTTCTCCTTAGGCATAACATATGTAAACTTTAGTGAATCGAATTCAATGAATTTTTGGAAAAAAGAGTAGGTCTCCTCCTAGCACTTATAACATAAGTAATAATAAATTAACAAACGTGGAATCCGTTAAATATCTTGGAATAAGGATGACACATGATCTTTCCTGGGGTAAACACATACGTGAACTAATGGGTCAAGCTAATCGTTGACTGGGATTCATCAAAAGAGTATTGCGTAAATGTGACGAACATGTACAAGAAATTAGCTACTTTTCCCTTGTTAGACCTCATTTGGAATATGCTGCCAATGTATGGGATCCCTACGAAATCGGTCTAAATAACGAACTTGAACCTGTGCAGCGAAGATCGGAAAGATTTGTAAAGGAACGGTACGATAACTATATAAGCGTAACCAGTCTATTAAATGAATTAAAATGGGAATCATTGTCAGATCGCAGGTTGAAATTTAGACTTAATCTCCTAAATAAATTCCAACATCTTTATGGTGGCTGGCAGGGTATTATGTTGATGTAGATAATTTACGTAGTGCATGTTTAGTGGTGATTCGCCCCCTGCCACACACACTCTAGGTGGCTTGCAAGGTAGACAGTGGATAGATATAATACGCGTAAAAAGTTTTAAAGAATTAGATCTAGATCGTGGGCTTCTGAAATGGTCACCACAACGATGGGTAAGAACTGGTTGGGCCATTCCTGACCCGCACTTCATGCCGGCCTCTACACCGTCGAATGACATCACCCGAGAAGTATGCAAACAGTTACTTGCATTAGGCGAAAAAAAATCAATGGCCCCAACCTATTTCTCCCGAGCTTTCACTGGACACCTGGATTGAGCGTATTGCGAGCGCCCATAACGCATGCTGTGGCGTGAAGGTGCTAATACTAAGTCGTTGGAGGCACGCCCGGGGGGAACAACTTATTTCTCCCCCTAGATCTAGTTAGTCGCCAGTCGAGAACAATCTCCCTTTCGCTCTGTGCACGTACCGCTCGGTTAATGGGAGTCTAGTGCCGGCTAGATCGCAAATGCGCCGAATGAAACGCCCGAGACTACACATTTTCTTATGTGCTATCATCAAATAAGCTTAGCACAATAGCAGTAAAGCTAGCAAAATAGCAACAGCACTAAAATTAATACCCACTGCTTTCAAAGACGCATTACCTAATCCTTAGGATAGCGAATTTGAAACACAAAAGATGGCAACTTGCCGGAGAATATATTTTTAGCGATCATTGTACATCGCACGTGGACCCCTTGAGACACTACTCCCACAAAATTAAATTCATTTTGAAGCAATCATGATAATAAATTGCTGAAAGCCAAAAGACCAGAAAGGGTTAATTTCGAATCCTGAAAAATATTCGCGGCTTCATTTATTTTTTCCATAACCTCAAATGACTTTCTATGAATAGGCACTCGTTAATGACTTATGTTCTGTGCAGAAAATTCCAAAGGAGGGCATATTTGCCTTTAAGTATGATATGTTACGCTGTATATTATAAATTAATTTCCTGCCACCACCTTTATGGTGGCTTGTAAGGTATTATATAGATGCGAAGAACATCTACGCTGGCCACATCCGTCAACCCAGGCCATTCAACAAATCAATTTCGCAAGAATTCACTTTCCTTCGTGAAGCGTTGGTACTAGCGAAGAGTAGGAAAATCATAACTAAGCAGATGAAAAAGCCAACGCGTAGCTTAAAAATATGCTCTTTACTACTACGTCCCCAGTCCTGCATCCATTTTAAAAATTCTACCTTAAACAATTTGCGTTCATGTTCACTCCAGGACGTGATAACTGGAGGTTTACAAAGACGTGTCGCAGCCTGCAGCTACACGGAAAAGGTTCGTCTAGAATGAATTTTACCAACGTAGAATGCTTCAGGTTTAAACCAAGCGCACGTCAACGTCAAAAAAAACTAGTTATCTGTCTTGTTGGATTACCTAATTGATTATTCAGGCGGGGGGCGACCGACAGCTGAGGCCATTTGCGCCATTTAGGATAGGTGGGTAATGGGTAATGGTAGGAGTTTTCAGGGAACGGAGGAAGGGTGAAGGGAAACCCGGCGTCGGCATTAGCCTACACTTAACGAAAGGCGCCAAGGGGACCGCGGCTTCACGTACCATCCGACGGAAGGAGTACTGAACTTGAAATGCTCTCCACTAGGCATTCAAGTGGGGACCGGTTTTCCACTGAAAAATCCGCCACTGAACCCGGGCCCTCTGTATGGGAGGACAGTACACTAGCCACCACACCAATCTTGTTGGAGAAAGAATCAGTTGTCCGTTTGTGTGATTGAAAAAACCACTTAAAATTTTCGACCCCTAAGTAAGCAGAAGTGCGAATACTAGACCACAAATAGTTGTTCTTGATTTTTCAATTCTAAGGTGCCGAAGACCTTGGATCGGTTAATGGTAGTTTTCTGGGGGGCAGACCAGGTAGTCGGTCATTAGTGAGGGTCTCTGCTCGCGATCGTCCTAATCCGGACCCTCGCTCGGCTTCGACCTTCATCAGCGACCGGACTCTCGCGGCATGGGGCCGCGCGGAAGAAACTGACCGCGTGCAATACGATGTTAAAAGTTATTAACTATTTAAATGAGCAACAATTTATTACCGCCATTGTATCACACGTTCTAAGAGAATTACGGGCGTCTTTTGATCGACGTTCTACGATAAAAATTAACGTTTTCCATGCATCCTTCATATATGTGCCGTTTACACTTGGCAACGTTGCATTTCCTGGAGGTTAAACGCGGTGGTTTTAAACAGCTAAGACCGTTGATAGAGGGAGAGCTTGATGGAATAATGTAATAATAACTGTTGAAACATAAGTTTTAACATGTTAAAGCAGTTTAATACATTTAAACTGTTGAGTGCTTGAAATACATTAAAGTTATTGCCTGGAAGATGCCCTATTTGTAATGTTTAATATGTTATTTATCGAGACATTCATCCATTCTGCTAACTTCAACAGTGAATGAAATTATTAAAAGTAGTATGATACTTTTTCGAACTTATTTAAAGTTTCTTACGCCATTATCAACTCCCAAGGATTGACTAGTAACAATTGCGAATCTCCGTGGATTCTCGGTCGCGTAAATGTTGACGTTTTTGAGCCTTCGATAACGTTTGTTTCTCTGAATGTGTTAAGAGTTTATTTTAGCATATTTTCACGGAACGAAATGAACAACAAATCATGGAAAATCACATCCGAGACGTTCAAATATAAATTTTACATGAGAGGAAATATTGTTTCTACTGTGATCTTCTAGTCCCTACCATTAACTCGCGCGCAACTAGGCTGCTACATGGAAGATTGCTAGACAATAGATCTAGCCAATAGACAATATCGATATGGTTAGTATCTACATAGTATTAAAGGGAAAATTGGTTACAATTACACTTATCTACGTATTTTTATCTGCATTTACCTACCATGAATGGGTTTGTACTGTCAATACGTGACGCATGCATTGCAGACTACTCTAGCAATATCTCACCTACCTATCCCTTTGCTATGCTGCTTAATGTGTTCTCTTACAGTACGTTGGAAAAATGATATTTTGAGTCTATCGGTGCGACAACCAATCTCTCTTACGTTATTTATCTGGTTTAATCTAGCATAATACGCTGGTTTTTTAATATATGCTTAACATCTTCACTAAAGCCATCCGATTACAATTTCTCAAATAGATTTAAACTGAACTTTAACTTACTCTCTGATAATGATTCCCACCCTAATTTTTCTACTAATTCTAAAACGCTCCAAAATCTATCGTAACACCTTTTAACGAACCTAGCTGCTCTACGCTGAACACTTTCTAGCTCTCTAATCAAACCTATTTCATTCGGATACCATACACTAGCTACATGTCTGATGTGGGGCCTGACTCGTGAAAAATAACATCGCCTTTTTGTCTTCTCATCAGTTTCCAAGTAATCTTTTTATAAATCCTAGCTTTCTCTTGTCTCGGCGGCATATGTGTCTTCCCCACGATAAATCTTTAGGGATTGTTACACCTAAGTTCCTACTTATGGCTTCAATGCTTACGATTTTTGAGTCACTAACGCTATAGTATCGCTCTATCGAATTATTCCTCTTCAAAAATGAAATAAAGACACACTTTTTAAGGCTAATTTCTAACTGCCATTTGTCGCACCACTCTTGGTATGCATCTAAATCCTTGATAAGTGATTCTCTATCTGATTTTGTTAAGCCCCTGTGAACTACCGCCTAGTCTGCAAAAAGTCTAAGCTTACCACTAACTACTGTACCCAAATTGTTTATGTATAAAAAAATAGAAGCGGGTCTATTACACCTCATAGGGTACTCCCGATGTGACTCTGATTGTGTCCGACATTATACCATCTATGTATAATAAACCTTCTTCTCTCGCCCACTTAAGAATTCTTTTACACACCACACAACGTCTTTATTTTTACCGATACTCTCTAACATCAAGATTAATTCGTTATGAGGAACTTTATATAATATCTTTTTATAATACCTCACGACTCCTCTTCTCATATCCTACTTGATGGTGGACCAGATGGTTTTCAATGCACTGAGTTGCGTTTCCTTATCCCCGAATTGTAGGGAAAGATTAATAGTGTCGTGAATGTACCCTAATTCTTTTAATCTGGAGTAACTCCTCAACACTCTCTCAACATTTTTACACAGCTGCCTTCACGAAGCTCTGAATTGCCTTGAGAAGCGCTCTTAGCCTGCTTAAAGAGAAGAGATTGGAGAGGAACGAACAGAGGTTATTTGCATTTGTGGAATTCGAGAATCATTTTGATAACGTGGATAGCAATTCAATGCTTCAATTTCGCTTGGAATTCTGAAAAGAATTACAAGCTGAATTTGAATTCTGAAAGGAATCTTAAAACACGATGGCCAGATGAAGACAATTGTCTTGGGAATAGTGAGTGGCAAATGAAGGCCACGTATGAGATATATGGAACAGTAAGGTATGTGAAAGAGAGGAATTATATTAATATGAGGAGGTTGGCCGATAGAAGAATCGAGTGGAGGGGTGTGTCAAACCAATCCTAGGATTGTTTGCCGAAGATGATGATGATTAATATATTACGCCGGGAGTAAAATAAATATATATATATATATATATAAGAAGATCTGAGATGGTATTGATGAGATAAACAAGGTGAGAGAGATAGATTGTCGGATAGATGTTTCCATGTAGTTGTATCCTAGCAGCTCTTAGTTGTTTGCCAGTAGTGCATGTTTTACTCGTACTGATAGATTCAAAATCCCATTCTTCCCTCAAACTATAAGGGATTTGTTATCTACATCTACGTAATACCATGCAAGCCACCACTAGGATGTGTGGCAGGAGGTATACGAGAACAGAATAGGCAGCATAGCAACGGAATAGTTAGGGTAAATATTTTAGAGTAGTTTTCTAGTCACGTAGTGCATGATGCAGGTATTAACAACCAATCCCTTATTACTATGTAGATACTAATAATCTAGTTGCCTGAGACCCTATAGTAGCATGTTTGCATGTTTACAGTGCAAGATTGGTGATTTCACCCCTTGCCACACATCCTCCCGGTGGCTTGCAGGGTATCGTGTACATTTAGATTACCAAATGTTCAGAAATCCAGCTCATCTCCTCAGAATTTTAATTAATTCTTTAATAATCGGTTTTTCTTCGGCTTCCAAATAAGTAAGACATATTTCACCTCCTTTAGTATTTGTACTTTGCCCATGTGCGGAGAAAACTCATCTACCTATTGCAACACATCCTCGAGGATAGTCAGAACTGAGCCGAACTGACAGATTAAATATGTCCTTTTTTCCTCGTACAATTAGGGATATGAATAGCGGTAAATATATCCAATACGAGTGTAGCAATGGATAACATTGGTAGCTGCATGTTGGTATAAGGACTTGAAACTTCCCCTACTAACAGCATGTTTTTGCATGTACCTATGCTTTGCTATTTTTATCTTTTTTTAAATAGTGCAGTTTAGAACAGAATGTAAATACTTATACTTTTTTATGCATGATATGTTGTGCATGTTTGGTGAGAATTCACCCCGTGCCACACACCTTTATGGTGGCTTGAAGGGTATTATGTAGATGTAGATGTAATAATAATATAGATGCCAATTCGATTAGAGATTTTAGAAAACGCCTTTTTAACATCATCAATGAAATCCTTTTTGAAATGCCAAGGATGCAACTTGTCAGTTGTCAGTCCGCATTTGGTATATGCTCTAGTGTGCACGGAGATATGGTAGTTTCTCGACATTCATAGACAGGTAGGCGTTGAATGGTCGGAAGGGGACAGCGGGGGGTTAATGGGAAGGGAAGGAAGCGATCGCGGAAAGCGGACTCCCCACTGTCTCTCTTCTGCAAAAACTAGCCCTATCTCCTTTCCCTTGGCCACTGGAGGCGCCTTCGGTGTCATTAAATTGCTATCAGGGTAGGTACCTTTCCGCCAACTTGTATGCATGCTTGTTATTTCAAAGGACGCTTGCCGCCCCGAGATAGTCGTAGCGTCATAGTGAAACGTGACTGTTATATCAAACTTGTTGCCATGGAGTACACATCCTCATCTACATAGTACATCTACACGATACCCTGCCAGCCACCGCGAGGGTGTGTGGCAGGGGGTGAAGATCACCAAGCATGCACTACTAACATGCAAACAAGCAACTCTGCAAGCCACCATAAAAGTGTGTGACAGGGGGTGAATTCACACCCCATACACACCTTTCACACCCCTACCACACATACTCCTTGTTGCTCACAGGATGTTATGTAGTAGTATATCTACTGTATAACCTGAAATTACTGAAATAACGAGGAAAGAAGAGGTAAAAGAATTGCTTAATGTATTTAGTGACGAAACACAGAATTAGAACAGAAGATTCGTGGAGAGAATTTCCTTAGGTCGCCCGTAAAGGTGTCAAAGAGTACACACCAACCGAATTGAGAAGTATACAGTGCCAAAGTGGTATAACACGGATGATATGAAATCATTAAAGGGACAAAGGGTATGCCACGCTAGCATTAAGAATGCAAGACAGGGACTCTCGGTAGAGGAAAAAAAAGAGTTAGTTCAAAACTATAACAAATGGAAGCATTAGTAAGGAAAGCATGGTGGCAAGCGTCATCGTACTTCAAGAGCAAGATTTTAGGAGAATATTTAGAAAGCAATTCTAAAGCGTTTTGGTCATATGTGAGATGAGAACTTCAAGGAAATAGGTCCACAGTAGGTACACACGCTTAAAAACGATAAAGGAATCAGAGTCACCAGCAGTGTAGAAAATGCCAATACTTTAAACACCTTCTTCCAAAGAGTATTCAACTCATCGTCACACAAAGCAGTGGAACCACCGCCGAACACTTTCAGTGAGCAATGCCCGAAATAGTTATTTCATGTCGCGGAATAGAGTAGCAGTTAAAAAACATTAGTAAAAACAAATCACCCGGTCCCGATCTAATTCCTTCCAGAGTATATAAAACATAAGCTCTTGAAATAGCCCCCTATCTAGAAATAATATTCAATAAAACACTAAAGAACCACGCAGTACCCAAGGATTGGAAAGTAGCTAACATGACAGCTATTTTTAAAAGATGTGATAGGGAAGAACCTAGTAACTACAGACCCATTTCACTCACGTCAATCTCTTGTTGGGAGCTTGAGCACATTGTAGTCAGTTCAATCATGGGGCATTTGGATAGTCAGATATTGCTCATAAACAGCCATCGTGGGTTCCGGAAAGGTAGATCTTGCGAGACACAATAAGTTTTACTCGTACATTATATTTTAGTCCACGGCGAGAACAGTACTGAGTTGATTCAATATTTTTAGATTTTAAAAAGGCATTCGATAAAGTTCCTCATGATAAATTAATCTTGAAATTAGAGAGTTTTGGTATAAATAAAGACGTTGTATGTTGGGTAAAAGAATTCTTAAGTGGGCGAGAGCAGAGGGTTGTCACAGATGGTATCATGTCGGACACAATCAAAGCCACGTCGGGAGTTCCCCAGGGCCCCCAGGGTAGCTTAGTAGGTCCGCTTTTATTTCTTTTATACATAAACGATTTGAGTATCGTAGTTAGTAGTAACCTTAGACTTCTTTCAGACGATGCGGTAGTGTATAGAGGTATAACAAAAGAAGAATACAGGAAATCGCTTAGCAACGATTTAGATGCAATTCAAGAGTGGTGCGACAAATTGCAGTTAGAACTTAACCTTAAAATGTGTGTAGCTATCAATTTTAGGGGGAAGAATAATTCGATAGACTATCCTATAGAATTAGTAACACAAAGATCAAGAGCGTTGAAATCATTAGGTATTTAGGTGTAACAATCACTAGAGATTTATCGTGGGGAAGACACATCCAGGTACGGCCGAGCGAAGAGAAAGCTAGGATTTATGAAAAGAGTACTTGGGAAATGTGATGAGAAGACAAAAGGGCGATGTTACTATTCAATAGTTAGGCCCCACCTTGAGTATGCAGCCAGTGTACGGGATCCTAATGAATTAGGTTTGATCTGAGAACTAGACAGTGTGCAGCGTAGAGGAGCTAGGTTCGTTAAAAGATGTTACGATAGGTTGAGTAGCGTTTCAGAATTAATAATAGAATTAGGGTGGGAATCATTATCAGACCGTAGGTTTAAGTACAGATTAATTCTATTAGAGAAATTTTAATCGGATAGCTTTACTGAAGATGTTAGGCATATATTAAGAACTCCAGCGTATTATCGTAGATTCGACCAGATAAATAAGATGAGAGAGATAGTAGGAATGAAGGATGAAATTGAAACACTGCAATTTCCACACACAGTTTTATTCTCCACGACCATGGTTTCGTTGCAAAGCAACATCATCAGGTGCTTTGCAACGAAACCATGGTCGTGGAGAATAAAACTGTGTGTGGAAATTGCAGTGTTTCAATTTCATCCTTCATTCCTACGATGAAAGATTTCCACAGCGTTAAGCCTGAAACTATTAACTATGAGAGAGATAGATTGTCGTACTGATAGATTTAAATTGGCATTTTCCCACGTACTATAAGAGAACAGAATAGGCAGCATAGCAAAGGGATAGGTAGGGGAAATATTGTAGAGTAGTTGTAGTGGATGATGCATGTATTAATCCCTTAAATACTATAGATACCAATAATCTAGTTGCATGAGACCCTATAGTTGCTTGTTTGCATGACGGTAGTGCATGCTTTGTGATATTCATCCCCTGCCATACACTCTCACGGTGGCTTACAGAGTATTGTGTGGATATAGATGTAGATGAAAATGTTAGGCATGTATTAAAAACACCAGCGTGATTAGTTTAAACCAGATAAATAACGTAGGAGAGATAAATTGTCGCACCGATGAATTCAAAATGTCATATTTCCCCCAAACTGTAAGGGAGCACAATAAGCAGCATAGCAAAGGGATAGGTAGGGGAAATATTTTAGACTAGTCGGTAGTGCAAGATGCATGTATTAACATCAATCCCTTATTACTATGCAGACCTGCTGCCTGCCATTCGGGCACTTCTCATAAGCATTTCGTATGCAGAGAGAAGGAAATTGCTATTTTATAAATAGAGAAATGTGTCCCACTCTGATTATTTTTGTACTTTTTTCTACACAATATTTTCATTGTATGCTGTCTCCCACTCTCAAACATCACGTTTTTTGCATTTTTTCTGCACCACAAACTGCTAAAAATCCAAAACTACTACCAAATCACACAGACATAGAATCCACACTCAACGCACCAAACCTCACTCTTTTAGCTCAAAACTTGATGAAGAGCAAAACAAAACGGATACAGGATGACTGACTGACATGCTACAAAATTAATATAGTATGTAAATACTAACAATATAGTTACCTGAGACCCTATAGTATTATGTTCGCTTGTTTAAAGTGCATGCTTGCTGATCATCACCCCCTGCCAAACACCTTCTTAGTGGCTTGCAAGGTATCGTATGGATGTAGATAATAACCTTCTTCCAAACCGTTTTTAACCCACCTTCCGGGGATTCGACTGTCGTGTTACCTGACCTCTTTCAGCGGTTGATGCAACCAATTGACATTTCCTGTAATGGTATTGAAAAATTACTTAAAGATATAAGCCCCAACAAATCTCCTGGCCCTGATCAAATTCCCTCCCGCGTATATAGAGAGTTAGCATCCGAAATTTCTCCCTACCTTCAAATAGTATTTAATAAATCCCTGACCGAACACGTCGTACCGATGGACTGGAAAGCAGCCGATGTAACACCCATTTTTAAAAGTGGCGATAGGGAGCAGCCATCTAACTACAGACCTATATCCCTCACATCCATTTCATGCAAGGACCTAGAACATATAATTGTCAGTTCAGTCATGGGACACCTAGATAGCCAGAATTTATTGTCCAATGTCCAGCATGGCTTCCGAAAGAGCAGATCGTGTGAAACCCAACTTGCTCTCTTTTCCCACGATATTTTAGTTTCTGGCGAAAATAATATTCACGTGGATGCTATATTTCTCGACTTCAAGAAGGCTTTTGACAAGGTTTCTCACAGCAAACTAATTTTGAAGTTAAAATCTTATGGGTTAGACAGTAACATTATATCATGGATTAATGATTTTCTGCATGATCGGGTTCAAAGGGTTGTTTTGGACGGTTTTTCCTCACCGGCAATTAAAGTCACTTCGGGTGTCCCACAAGGTAGTGTGATAGGTCCACTCCTATTCCTTTTGTATATTAATGATATCCAAAAGGTGGTAAAAAGTAAGCTTCGTCTATTTGCCGATGACGCAGTAGTGTACAGGGAAATTCTATGCCCGAACGATAAAGAATATTTCAATATTGACCTACAAGCAATTGAAACTTGGTGTGATACATGGCAGTTAGAATTAAACTTTAAGAAATGTCTTGTAATGAATTTTTGGAAAAAAATAGCTCTCCTGCTACCACTTACAAAATAAATAATAATGAATTAAGAAACGTGGAATCCATTAAATATCTTGGAATAAGACTGACAAATGATCTTTCCTGGGGTAAACACATTCGTGAAATAATGGGTCAAGCGAATCGCAAACTGGGTTTCGTTAAAAGAGTATTGGGTAAATGTGACGATCATGTATGAGAAATCAGCTACTTTTCCCTTGTTAGACCTGATTTGGAATATGCTGCCAGTGTATGGGATCCCTACGAAATCGGTCTAAGTAATGAACTTGAACGTGTGCAGCGAAGATCGGCAAGATATGTAAAGGGACGATACGATAATTATATTATCGTAACCAGTCTATTAAATTAATTGAAATGGGAATCATTGACAGATCGCAGGTTGAAATTTAGACTTAAACTCTCCCACAAATTCCAAGGCAATATTTTCAGTGATGATGTTAAAAATATTTTACGAACCCCAACTTACTATGGCAGACTGGACCATAATCATAAAGTTAGAGAAATTGATTGCCGAACTGACCGATTCAAAATGTCCTTTTTCTCTCGCACAATAAGAGATACGAATAACGGTAAATATGTCCTATCGGAGAGTAGCAATGAATAGCATTGGTAGCTGCATGTTGGTATGAGTACTTAAAGCTAACCCTACTAACAGAATGTTTTTGCATGTTTTCTTTGCAATTTCTATCTTTTTAAATAGTGTAGTTCTGACTACTATATTAATACTATTCCTTTTTTATGCATGATATGTAGAGCATGTTTGGTGAGCCATCACCCCCTGCCACACACCCTTGTGGTGGCTTGCAGGGCATTATGTAGATGTAGATGTAGATGAATAAATAGGGCATCTTCCAGGCAATAACTTTAATGTATTTCAAGCACTCAACAGTTTAAATGTATTAAACTGCTTTAACATGTTAAAACTTATGTTTCAACAGTTATTGTTACATTATTCCATCAAGCTCTCCCTCTATCAACGGTCTTAGCTGTTTAAAACCACCGCGTTTAACCTCCAGAAAATGCAACGTTGCCAAGTGTAAACGGCACATTTATGAAGGATGCATGGAAAACGTTAATTTTTGTCGTAGAACGTCGATCAAAAGACGCCCGTAATTCTCTTAGAACGTGTGATACAATGGCGGTAATAAATTGTTGCTCATTTAAATAGTTAATAACTTTTAACATCGTATTGCACGCGGTCAGTTTCTTCCGCGCGGCCCCATGCCGCGAGAGTCCGGTCGCTGATGAAGGTCGAAGCCGAGCGAGGGTCCGGATTAGGACGATCGCGAGCAGAGACCCTAGCTAATGACCGACTACCTGGTCTGCCCCCCAGAAAACTACCATGAACCCTTGGATCCAATCCAATCCAAGAAATTATTAGGAAACAAACCTTTCCGGACTATTTCGACACACTTTTATCACATATCTAATTAGGAAACCACCAAACGTTTTAAGTTAAAAATGAATTTCTAAGAGTTCCTCCTTCCTTCTACCGAAGTCAGTTGTCTCCCTCGAAACAAGATGCTAAGTGTTGCTTAAGTGTGACAATTGGCCACGTAAGGCGCTCCGACATTGCGTCACGCTCATGACGAGAGAGAACGGTAGAAGATTTAAAACATTTATGATCATAAGTACGGGTGAATTAACTGACCTCCCACTACACCGAGAGGCAAATTAAATACTAGGGAATCATCGATCGTAACAGAGAATAACCAATTCCATTCCAAAATAGTGACATCAAATGGACAAAAGTTAGCGTACTTTACGTGTATTATCATTCACTCCTCAAATCGCTTACTACCACCCATGGTGGACACCCTATTTATCTCCTTCCATTTGACCACCTGTGTCAACTATACATCTAAATGCTGATCGTTGTCTTGAAGAAAATGTCCAGCACAAGAAAGATTTTTTCGTTTGCACTCAACACCTAACCTCAAACAGAAGAAAAATATACAACCAATTTTCACTGAAAGACCACCAGATGTAATGCTATAGTATTGCATTTTGTAGCACAATTAAATACTATGCTATGGCATTACATTCAGTTGCGCACTGATGACAGAGTGATAGTAAATAATGCTAGGTAACTCACGAAATAGTTATACGGGAGAAGAAAAATTGGCTGGATTGTCATTCACGTGGGTTGTCTCTGTTCCTCTTGATTTTGAAGAAACGTGATCAAATGAACTGTTGGGTATACTCAAGAATCTCATTAAATTTGAAATAGAGGAAAATGTTCCTTTTCCTTGAATTAGCATAAACCTAAATTTCATGCACCCCAGAAAGGAAGGCAAGTTAATTTTTTTAAATATAACAAACTTTCAATTAGTCTTTCCGCCAATCGTACTATCACGCCTGAGGTGTAGAATAGGATCAATAACTACAAATACCAAAACTCGAGAGACACTGAAAGCAGTCACATAGCCAGGGGGGGGGGGGGGGGGCTTCTGGTTCTAGAGCCCCCCCAAAATTTTTTCCCAATAATTTTTTTGTCCTGATTTTAGTAGTGAAATTTACTAGTGAGAAGAGATAATCATGGGCACTAAAAGTAAATACCAAGCACTGAAAACCAAGTGAAGAGATTTGTAACATGTAGGCACCGAATGGGCAAGACTGATTTGTTTCAAGTTACGCAAGACTTAGCCCCGCCCGAAGCAAATTTCTGGCTAAGTGCCTGACTGAAAGGGTTACCTCTGTCGGAAAGGTAATACTCATCTTCTTACGCTCAATAAGATGAAGTTCACACCTCAAAAGAAATGAGTGTAGCCTGTGTGCACCTTAGTAGTCTGAAGTGTATGATGTATGTCCAACATTACTAACCTACAAAGAAAACCTATGAAAATGCAGATATGTATACGTAGAGAAATGCATCTATAACTAGTAATCCACTCGTTATCAAGTAGTTATACACTAACCATGTACTTGCACGTGACTCATATCTAACACGTTTCCATGTAGTAAAGCATTTTA
Organism: Platycnemis pennipes; assembly: GCA_933228895.1. NCBI lineage: Eukaryota > Metazoa > Arthropoda > Insecta > Odonata > Platycnemididae > Platycnemis > Platycnemis pennipes. The sequence continues at coordinate 89,310,866 of OW121857.1, forward strand.
ACTCTTAGTTCCATGTAACGTGTGTATGATGGGTGACCATCACACCCTCACAGTGCCTCGCAAGATATTACGTATATGTAGATGTATGACTTACAAGTCACTTACTAGTCCTCGTGCCATTCTCGGATTCCTTGACCAACTGGCTACAACCAAAATTGGATGGAGATCAGCAAGGAGACCAGAGGATTCTCTGGAACTTGAACGCATCTATAAGTATTTCCACAGTGTACTTGTTACACCGCTAAACCACATGACGACGGTAGTATCTACGACGGTAAATCGCCGGGCAGACAATACTAAGGTCCCTGGTTACAATCTCGATTGAGGCATGGATGTTAGGTTTATCTTAGAATGAAATTTAGCTTAGATGCAGCGACATAAGAATACGCGAATCGCTTGAGTTTGCTCGAAAACGTTTAACATTTAGCAACGTTTAGCAAGATGAGAGTGGGAAAACCTTAGTCAAACGACGTCTTTATCATTGAATAGGATTAGTCACTGTCCAGATTTCGGAGCCGTCGGATCTGCAAATAAAAAAGGCGACGAACACACATTTAGCTGCGGCGGGAGACAAGACGAATTTCCGTTACAAGGAATGCGGTTGAGTAGCCAGGGCAATTTCACGTAATGCCGGAATTTAGACGGATTTTTATACATTTCTGTTCCCTTCAGTACGCCAATGAAATCGCGAGCAAGAGAATTCGACGCCGAGACTGTGACGTTACCTACACCACGATTTAGCGACAAGGGAGTTAACAATAACGCTAAGGTCAGCTATTTTCCGACACTACCGGTACAGGCTTTCAGCAGGCAACAGGAGCTTATCCTTTTGAGCCTACAAGACTCTCCGGTGACTTCATGAAGACTTACAGTCCAAGCACCACGAATTAAAATCACTACAACAGGGGTTCGAGGAGGAAATCAAAAACGAAACATTCAGGAAAGTGCACAAAATAAACACGGGCAAAATATTTATTCCAGGATAATAATTCTGACAAACACAAAAAACAATATGAAACACTATCATTATTTTTCTCTACATAAAAATTCGTCCTTAACTGCCACAAACTTAAACTCGGCCATCTGTAAGACAAAAAAAAGTCTGTCAATTCCATGTTGCCAAGGAAAAATCCTTAAAGTAAAAGCAAAAAAAGCAATGTGGCATGAAAGTGAACTTGAAAAGAGGATGAAACAATACCAATAAATCAATACGCTGGCACAAACGAAAGTCACGCACCGACTGCCAACTAGACAGATACAGAGGGTAGAGGCAGCACTACATAACGGAAGTAAATATCGTCAATCTAATTGGAATATAAGATTTCGCGCCAAATAGACCTCATCAACCTATCTCAAGCATAACACAAGGCGTTTTTACAACCTTCTACTCATAATATCAAACGCGGACTGCTCCCGGAGTCGAATTCGGGTAAAGGTTCCTTATCAACGGACGGTGGATAGACGTTCCGTATATCACTGCCCAATACAAGGCAATTTAAATAACTAGAAAGCAGACAGCAGTTCTGGAAACTCTGGAAAAAAGATAACGTTTCTTAAAATTACTAAACTTCCAGATTCACTCTAAACATACTTCTTCCAGAAACTCTGTTAATTGAAAATTTTAACGTGATTTGTTGCAAATGACGTGTGTATCGTGGAAAGGAAACTAAATAACTGATGAATACCCCAAAACCTAACGTATAAAGACGAAATATGCTTCAGATAAATAATCTTCACATCACACAAACTGCGGATTTCAAAAGGAGTTTGTTCAACCCCACAAATGCTCCCTCTTTTCGCTTAGTTCGATTCCCACACTTATTTATTACTCAAGGTTAGCGGGTGTGAGGAATGAATCAAGGAACCCCATCCGCGCTTCAGCTTGGAATGATAGCATTTCCCTCAAAGAGCCAGGTGCACGCAAGAGAGAACGTGACGGGACGATATGGTAACTATTATCGCGTTTCGTCTCATTTCAATGCTTTTTCCCTTTCTCTCTCGTCCACATAACCACTCAAGCAACTACCGACGACCGCCCTTTTATCACACTCTTGAAGGATGATTTAGCAGACAAAGACCATACCCTAAGTGCCATCAGAACTTCTAGTCTAGTACAGTAAATGATATTGCGTGATGAACAGAGGGGCAACCTCAAGTTAACAAACTAATTACCTCCGCACAGAGAAGTTCCACCTTCACCTCAAAAGAAAAGGAAAAATACATCTCTAAAGAAGCTAATAGAAAGCGAAGCAAATTGAGATTAAAATGGGCAAATGAACTTATCCGTGACGCCGAATGCTGCCCTTCTTCTGTTTCGGTGCCCTAAAACTTTGGCAAGAGAGCTGGAAAACCCGCGCTTGCCACTGGAATAGACCCGAGGACCGGGCGACCTGACTCTGGCGCCACCGCCGCGGGTCACGGCAGCAAGCGTGGTTACGAGAGCATCAATATTAGGGTTAATTAAGAGATGGCCGCCGAGGGAGATGGGTGTGGAAAAGTGGAAGAGCACCGTTAGCACGGCTTGGCCCGAACGCAATATCATTTGGTTCCGCTCCTGAAGACAAACGCGATTCCTACCAAGTGAGCCTCTCACCGCTTGAGAGAGAGAGAGCACCTCCGCAGGGGAAAAGTTAATAAATGTCTAAATAAACCCGTTAAAGAAAAAATGAAAGAAAACAACTGCAAGCAGATAAACTAGTAGGAAGTGCCGTTTGCTATGGTTGCATAATATACTCCAAAACAACCGAGGCTTCACCTTAATTGCCATGAGAAAAAAAATCACCTGGACCGGAAAATCGAAACACGGACCTTTGGCTCAAATGTCCGTGGTTCGATTCCCGGTCCAGGTGAATTTTTTTCTCATGGAAATTAATGTGAATTTCACGCCGTTCACGCGGCAGGCTTGAACTATCCTACAACCTAGACTTGTTTCCACATTTGTGACACGTGCAGAATTACGAGTCCTCCATATATATCGGAGACTGAATTCAACCACAACTACTTCACATAAATTTTGGTAATGTTAACAACATGATACAAGCGTATATTTTCCAGAAAATTGTATGTTAATAAAGACATTTAGCCGTTTAATTTGCCGACTAATCGAAAATTCTCGCAGACAAAAGGTGTAAGTGAAATTAAAATAGCACTACCACTTTGACCCCATGCATCAGCAGAATTAAGACGAAAATTTTAACCAGCTGCTGCAAAATTATGGCGAAAGAAATTTATTTATGGATACCTTAAATCGAGAGTATTTTGAAGACGACTATTGGCTGTCAGTTAATGAGTTAGTCTTATTCAATAAAAATTTTCTTGAAGCCAAGGTACCAGTGGCATTAATTTACATCACCATGTATTTATCATTAATTTCTGTCACCTGTTGTCAGGGATTCTCTTAATTTTTCTCCAGCTCTAAGCGTAATTGCTAAGTTATTTCATCGGCTACCATTAACTCACGATCGTCAGGAGCTCAAACCCCTCCTGCACATCTTTGAAGGTCCGCAAAAATTCATTTATATCCTTAATCTATTTTTCGTCAACATTTTGGAGGCTAGTTGTATTGTTAGGATTCCATTTAACTGATAATGTGCAACATTATTTGCCTTACGATCATTATATCGATTCTCCCGCTTCCTGGATCAAGCTGAAGATAAATTCCAACAAACATGCGGTTTTTGGGTCGATTAAAGGAATTTTTCACCACCATAAATGAAGGGATTCATTGACGATGAGGAAAGGGATTAACGAGTATCCTGGCAAACAGAATTAGGACATTTTTTGCCAACAAAAAACCGCAGATAGTCTCGCTAGGGTCTAAATCAGGTCTAAGCGAACAGCCGCCACAGCTTGTTAGCGTTTAGGGGGCTTTACCGCAAGTGAGGGGAACCTAAGTGTCACCATCAAAATTAAAACCCAAGCACCTAAACGAAAATTAAACAATTGGTCGTGCCCAAAATGTTTACCACGAGGAGAGTGAATATCAATCGGTAGAAAACTTTTGGTTCGGACTACTCTAAAATGGAAATACCGTCGCTATCCTTGAATTTGAATCTAAGCAAAACCACTCTTAAAACCAGTTATTTTTAAAATAAATAAAGCTGAAGATGAACTACCAACATCTTAGCTTAGCTCATATTAATTACTGATTAACTTCTCAATATCCTCTTCTTTCTTTCCGAGGATTGATTCACAGAACTGAATTCAGGTCCATATACCACCCTTCCGCGGCAACATACATCTCTGAGTGATAAACTGCATATTAGGCAAAGTACTTCTATAACTCTTTCTCGCATGATGAGTATACGTAAATGCACCAAAGAGGTAAAATATAGTCAAAATAATAAGCAGCATGGTGCAGTGTCTAATTTCCGAGATATAGGAAGCGCATTTGCCCATATTTGAGCAGGATATGACGTCACCAAGATGGTGGAAAACCACAGACCGTCGGTTACTTCCGAACCTATTTCCCTTTGCAGCAGTATACCACAGGGACTATCAGTCACCACGGCACCACTACGATTTGGACGAGGGCAAAAATAAGATTCCACCCTTCAATGGCCTCTTAAGCATCGAGTGGTTCACAAATCTTAAATAGCGTCATGCAAGTAAATTTTTACGTTGGTAATGTGATTTAAATGCCAGCTCGCAACCACCTATTAGCATCTTAAATCGTACATGCAGCATGAGGGTTCATCGTCTGTCATTTACCTTTGAGGCGGCTTGCACGGATTTCAACGGACGTATTTCCGCTTTTGGATCCAAACAGCTGAACGATGTAAATCACGAGGAAATTCATTTCCAGACCGACACGAAATTTGCAGTCTCCACGTGGCCCTACCACGATTTAGTACGCTACCACGTTGACTTCACATGAGGACGAATGAAAGCATAGGCGTATACGTTAAGAACGTAAAGTAAATTTGTAAGAAATTAATACGCAAAAATTAGGTAACAGTGAAATAAGACCAAGGAATTCAAAATAAAGTGATTATTTATGCATTACTGATCGTGCACGATAAGTCACTTGAAAGCTCACGAGAAAACAGCAAAGCGGCCATAAGGCAGATTAGCCATTAATATTAGAGTAGTTTAAATCTAATGCTAAGAGCTAGCTCGTGTTTTTTGTGGGGGCAACCTCCAGATGTTAAAACTGTATCTTTGAACTGTATTAGTAAACTTGACGGCTAAAAAAATCTCCTAAGGTGTAATCATCAATGTTTCAATCCTAGGATTGGTTTACTGCAGCCCTCCATTCGGCCCAATTCAGTGTTAATTTCCTCACGCCCTGGTATGTTTTCTCTTTCACGTCCTTCTTTATTTGCCCTATATATTTGTCCCTTGGTCAACCTCGCGGGACCTTCCCTTCAATCTTCCCTTCTATTATACTTCTAACTAATTCACTGTGCCTCAAGGTATGTCCAATCCAACTGGTTCTTCTACGCCGTAGGGTTTTCCATATTTTCCTTTCTTCTTCTGCTCTTCTGTACACCTCTTCGTTCCTCACTTTATCTGTCCATTTTATCTTCAACATTCTCCTCTAGCACCATGTTTCGAAGGCTTCAATTCTTCGTTGGTCTGCTTTCCCGATGTTCCATGTCTCTGATAGAGTGCCATGCTCCATAGGAATGTTTTGATGAAGTGCTTCCTTGTTTGCAGCCGTAGCTTCTTTAAGCATAGTAGTTGTCTCTTCTTCATAAACGCCTCCTTAGCTTGTGCTATTCTTCGCTAGATGATCGTCGAGCTTCTTCCATCCCAAGCTATAGTGTTCTCCACTTGTTCCAATTTCACTCCTAGAATTGTTATATTTGCCCGAAGCTTCTCTCTTCCGCAGACTAGGCTTTTAGTTTTCTTCTTGTGGATGCTCATATTATATTCTTTAAGTACTTGGTCCATTGTGGTCAGGGATGCTTGCAGGACCTCTCGACTTCCTGCTACACCTACGATGTCATCAGCAAACCTTAGCATGTTTATTTCTTCGCCATTCACCTTGATGCCAATTTCCTCTGCGTCTCTTATGGCTTCTTCCAGGTATATATTAAACAACGCTGGGGAGAGGTTGCATCCTTGTCTGACTCCTTTATTTATTTTGGCTTCTATCTTCCTTCAGTCTTTCATTCGCATTGTGGTGACCTGGTTCTTGTAGAGGCTATAGATTATTCTTCTATCCTTGTAGTCTATTCCAATTGCTTCCAGAATCTTGAACATCTTGTTCCATTCGACGTTGTCAAAGGCCTTTTCTAAGTCCACGAATGCCACATACAACGGCTTATTTACGTGTATCATTTTCTCGGCCAGTATCCTTAAGCTGAGTATTGCCTCCCTAGCTCCTCGGTTTTTCCTGAATCCGAATTGATTTTCCGAAAGATTCCCTTCGATCTTTCCTTCCATTCTTCTGTTAATTATCCTAGTAAGTATTTTCGATGTGCCAAGGTGTAAAAAAGCACTAAAATCAATAATAATCCACGACTGAATTAAGGAGCCACAAAAAAAATGAACAACAACTGATACTTTCTGGCAATAGAGAAATCATCCCAAAGGAAGGATTTTCGTGGGTATCCTGCTCATTATTACACGGAAGTGAAGTGCCCGGGATAAATTTCCTTCGGAAATATCGGATGGTCACTAACGCCAACCGTAAAGTCCTGCTTTAGCCTAACAACCAAACCTCTCTCTCCAAGCTGAGCTTTGGAGTGGAGATACTGAAAACGGCATACCATAACTTACGTTAGTGATCAACGCGTAGGTTGAGGTCATAAGAGCGGCTAAGGGTTTCCTTGTACTCGGCACAAAGAAATATAGGATTTAAGAGAGGTTCCTTTCCCCGACCACCTGAGATTTCATAGCAATGGAAAAATAATACAATTGAGGAGTTAACGTATGAGTGTCTCGAGAGGTTTCACCCGGATTTGAAGCCGGTACCCTCCAGCCTGTGACCTAACGTCATCCACATGGGGTTACCACATCCATCATTACTGTCATTATCGCTATAAATGATAAAATAACCAGAAAAAATATACAACTGGAGAGTTTGGGCATTCATGACCCGCATGGGAAATATGAAGCACAGCACACTAGGATGGCACAAGTTCATCACTCCTCAAACACCTTCGATACGATAACACCATCTGCAGTGATATTTTTTGGAAAATTTTCCAAGATGTGCAAACCTAGGAGTTACATTTCACTTTGCGATAACTTAAGGGCAAACTTAAACAACTGCACTGAATGGCACGATGTGAACTTTAGTTAAAAGCAATGCGAAGATTACATTAACAACGGAAAGGAAATCGAAAATATGTACTAGCATTGACCAACGTACTCTAATCATCTGTCACCATGTTAAACATTTTGCTTCTCATTCGATAAATTATAGAATTAGAGTAAAGTGGGCGAAATGTATCATTTACATTGGCATGAAGTGGTATTCTGATCTTCAGATCTATAAAAAGTACATCAACTTACTATCATAGGCTTTTGTTAATCCTTTCAACAGCTCAGGTATGTCATTGGAGACGACTTAATTGGTTTAATGAAGGAAAGGAAACTTATTGATTCTAATGAGAGCAAATCATAAGCCAACCCCTTGAAAATCTTTTTGTTCACAAAATGCCCATTAGGACCATATTCCTGTATTTTTCGCCTCTTAACTAGCTTTCTTCCATCTGTGTGAAGTGAAGTAATGTGCGTGCGTGAAGTGAAGTGCGTGGAATACCCTCCGCCCTGCTACTATTACTCCACATACCTGGCCCTGCAACCCACCAGGAGTGAACTTCCATTAATGCTGCAAGTAAAGTTATAGAGGTCATAGGAGTAAGAAGGTTATAGCCACCACGCCAACTATGTACTTTCCTGGGGTAAACATATACGTGAAATAATGGGTCAAGCTAATCGTAAACTGGGTTTCATCAAAAGAGTATTGGGTATATGTGACGATCATGTACGAGAAATCAGCTACTTTTCCCTTGTTAGACCTCATTTGGAATATGCTGCCAGTGTATGGGATCCCTACGAAATCGGTCTAAGTAATGAACTTGAACGTGTGCAGCGAAGATCGGCAAGATTTGTAAAGGGACGATACGATAATTATGTTAGCGTAACCAGTCTATTAAATGAATTGAAATGGGAATCATTGTCAGATCGCAGGTTGAAATTTAGACTTAATCTCTTACACAAATTCCAAGGCAATATTTTCAGTGATGATGTTAAAAATATTTTACGAACCCCAACTTACTATGGCAAACTGGACCATATTCATAAAATTAGAGAAATTGATTGCCGAACTGATAGATACAAAATGTCCTTTTTCCCTCGAACAATTAGAGATACGAATAACGGTAAATATGTCCTATCAGAGAGTAGCAATGAATAGCATTGGTAGCTGCATGTTGGTATGAGTACTTAAAGCTAACCCTACTAACAGAATGTTTCTGCATGTTTGCTTTGCAATTTCTATCTTTTTTAAATAGTGTAGTTCTGACTACTATATTAACCCTTAACCAGTGACGTGCAATTTCTGTTACACAACCAGTGACGTGCGGTCTGGGAGACCGCAATAAATAAAATATTCATAAAATGTTGCAACGCCATTTTTAATGCTTAGTTTAATGTTCCTTTATCTGCTTAACTATTCTAAAACTTATATTTAATTTTATGCATTACCAATACGAACCAATTTTTCGGTAAAAATAGTTATTTGAAACAGGGTCAAAAAACTTATGTCAAAAACACTTGAGTTATAATTATCGTTTTTAAGTATCAATATTTGGCCAGATTTAAAAATAAGGCCTTAAATGTTAAAGTACGACGGCTAAATAATAAGAAACAATTGAATTTATCTCGTTTATTCCTTTTCTTGATGCATTCTGCAGGTGATTAAAATTACATTTTTTCACAATGGCTCTCATATTTCCGTTTTCACACATTCTTTACGAATTTTCGTCATGCATTCCAAATACACAGGCTTTTTGCATTGGAAACATAAGAAAGAGGTTTTCCGTTTTTTTTATGGCGGGCACAGTCTACATGTTGTCCGCTTCCCGAGCCTTTCTACTTCTTCAGCCTCTTCCAACAATAGATGGAGAATTTGCGCAATACTTAATCGTACCTGTCTCGGGAGTCTAAGATTCGACATTCTCCTTCTTATATGGGGTCTAACAAGATCTGCAGCTATCGATTTAATGAATTACATCGTGTCATATCTTTCTTATCTTTCGTAGACTGCTGAAGCACAAAAGAGTTGACAAAGGAAATGCCTAATATTCTGAAAAATACTGCCATTGGCCACCTCCTTGTCCTTCGGCCGGATGTGTAGCTACAGCACATATTGTCTAAAGTCTCTACGCCACCCTTAGTCGCATTGTGAAATGCGATAACCTCTGGTTTCGCTGACTCTATATCGTCACTCACCCTGTAGTGCATCGATGAAACTAAGCAAACAACCTTATTTCTTTTGGGGACATGGGATACTAGAGTCATGTTGGTTGAGAATCCGTAAAGTGAAGAGCCCACTTTGCGCCCTTTGGATGGCGCAAAATCATTAGGTATTTCCCTTTTATTTTTCCTGATTGTACCAACGTACGTCAGCCATTTTTCTTTTAATTTTTGTACCAGTTCAATAGATGAGAACCAATTATCCGCTGTGATATTCCTGTGGGACCCCATGATTGGCTCAGAGAGACGAAGAACTGACTGCGTTGATTTTGATAGATTTTTGTCTTTCTCTGAGAAACCTATCCCATCTGTCTTTCCATGCGTACAAATATGCGTTAAACAATTAACTGCTTCGGCGTCAGTCAAACACATCATTTTCAAACCACACTTGGCGGGCTTGCTAGGAATATAAATTTTGAAACGGCATCGGTCCCTTTATTTCTTCTGCCGGTAAAACTCGATGCTTAGATGTTCTGTCCCCAAATACTTAAAGGGAGACCGACAGTCAAAAGAAAGGCATAAATGAATGTTGCACTCCAGGCGTGAGCACGCGAAATTTCGGGGTTTAATGGGTTCCGTCATTTTTAGTTAATACATTACATGCGTACTGCCTGCAAGGGGTAGAGAAATTAACCACTGTTTTATTGTAATTATTTATAAAATCTATAAGAAGCTTAACATTTAAAGAACGAAATATGTAATATTTCCAATAAAAACCAGATTTCATTTGTTTTGCGTTCGCCTTCAGCAACGACTTGAATAGTCATTATTCTTACTCAATGTATTTTATAAAAATTAGGTACTTTATTATCCACGTTGTGCAACAAAAAATGCTTCCTAACAAATTATTAATTATTCTTATACTTGAAAAATCACTACGAATTATTTTTAACAACTTTTTGAATCATGTCCACCAGCATTAGGTTTACTGATTTTTTCCAATTTAGTGACGTGCGGTCTCTCAGACCGCTAATCGAATTCAGTTGCAGATTTACAGAAATAAATAATTCAAAGGTTAAATTTTAAGAGCGTTATATCCTTATTATACAAAAATATGAAGCTAACGAAAATTATAGACATTTTCAAAAAGTCATTTTGAAAATATTCATAATTTTAAAAACGCAGCGGTCTCTCAGACCGCACGTCACCGGTTAAGGGTTAATACTATTCCTTTTTTATGCATGATATGTAGTGCATGTTTGGTGAGAAATCACCCCCTGCCACACACCCTCGTGGTGGCTTGCAGGGTATTATGTAGATGTAGATGTATGCAGTTCTCGGGGATGTTTTTTATGATTAGCATTCAATTCCCTGCGGTTCCTCAGCCACATATACAGCGAGACTAAATATTTTTTAATTTATAAGAATGTTTATCATTATAAGAATGTTTATCAGAGAACACATAGAAGAACGAATATAAAAATCATGCCTAAGGTTCAAGAGCAACGCTCCTTAGCACTAAATTTAAACAAAGGAATTTATTTTTAAAAACTAAGAATCTTGTGTCTCAATCGAGAAGGAAATTCAAATCAAGGTCTTAATCTGATCAAAATCGAGACCTCGTAAGTTCGATGTGCATCCTTAAGACTTCGATTGATCAACGATTGATAAGAGGTTTAAGGCACAAAAAAAATTACACAAAATTAATAAATTGATAACAGAGGCAAGTTAATGGCAATAACAACATCTGAATTATAAAATTCAAAAAATCAATCACGTCCAAGATATACATAAAAGTAACAATATAGAATGATTATAAAAAGAGAGCTTTATTTTCATCCGTTTAATTATATGTAATTTCATAACAAATAAATGGGAACTACTTAAAGAAATGAAATTCAATGCAGTTTGGGGGCCGCTTGTTAAAAAGAAATATATAATGAAGAAACGAATAGTACAAGAATGATATTCGGAATTATGTCTACGGGTGAAACGTACGAACGAAAAAAATGTCTAACACCAAAATTAAAAAAAAAAAAAAAAAAGATTAGTTTAAGGCTGTACCCACCGAGTTCTTTCGTAAGATTCTTTTAGATGGCAGTGTCACGAGATAATACACCGATAAATACCTCCCCACCCACCCAGAAACATCCGATGAAACACGCAAACGATGGAAAAACGAGGATGGGATGGCTATACATACATGATCTCCTTATAAGAATCAAGGTGCTCCCTTCATTTACATTTCCACGGCCTCGTGGTTTTCCCTAATAGCGATTGCGCTTATCTCTCTGCCTTCCCTTTTATCGCCTTCCGAAGTTGTGGCTTCGCGTCGGGACTTCCTCAGTCCCACGAGACACGCCGACAAGCGATGTGACAATCCGTCACACATATCCTCGCCACCTCACATTTTTTTCCAGCACGAATCGCGCGAATGGGAAACGAATCGAAACCCCAATAACCCTCCAATTTCTCTCTCGATCATCGGGGCGTTAGTCCCGTAACAAATACAACACACTCATGGCACCAACTAGAATCAACACTTGCAAAGCAAAACTGACCCTCCACGAGAAACATACATTGATTAGGGATACAATAAATAGGTGCCATGTATCAAATTTTGAATGATGAACAAGCCATGTTTGCGTAAGTTACTTGGCATTTTACATACATTGAACTACATTGCTTTGAATAGAAAAATTTTCAGGAAAAATTTGAACCGACCTTTCATAAACGACAGCAAAAATATCCTGCTGAACTCCATCATGCATGGTAGATAGTATTATAAGCCTATTCAACGGCGACAAATGAAATTCCTTTCCCTCCAGGTGCATTTCGATACCAAAAGAGCTTTTATCAAAATCGCTACATACATAAGGATTACGGCAGTAGTTAAACTAGTTTTTGATATCTCTACAGTGACATCCGTTACGTGATACGTATTTGGATACATAAGTTAAACTAATATTATTTCGTGATCAATTATTGAACTTCAATTACAGCATTAATAACAGTAGTAGCTTAATTGCTGCTAATAAAAGGGAATATTAGTTGCTGAGTTACCCAGTTGCTGAAAGCACTGTCCCTTGAAGTGAAAACACAAATGACACGCACGGAGTATTTATAAAATAATAATAATCCGTCAAACGTGCAGTAAAATGCTGCTAATGTATAAAGTCCATGCTACCTCGCATCCCAGTAACAGATTTGCGCGCGATGTTAAGTCTGGTGAGAATGTAAATGTACGAAGCCGAAGCATTGGCTTGGAGGGTGCGATGAAGATAAAATTTATTTTCCGTACAAGAACAAACACATTACTGTGATTGTCAGGATATCTAATTTAAACACATCACATAAATCGTTCCCTTTACAGTTACGTACAGTAAACAGCTCATACGATACGGAACGACTCACCACAGAACTCCATAAAATTAGCTCATTTTAAAAATAAGGACTCCCAATATTTTGAAGTATGTATGTATCTTTAGTGCAACCGATTTTCTCCAATCCATAAGAATGAGGCAAAAATTCAATTTCACGACACCTACGACACTCTCCACTGACAAATAAGGATAGGGATTGGTAAGTCTCCATTGAAGAAGAAATTCCATTGGAGGCTTATCTTATTTGTTGTTTCTCCACAACTATGAGCTACCGTGAATTGTCCGACTGGAGTTCAACGTAGACAGTTGAAGGAAGGAGGGATGTCAGCTACCCACAAAAAAATTTCGGCAGTCGGACAAAAACGAGCTCCACCCAAGTTGCTTTCCACATTACGACCAACCTTGACCGTAAACAGTTACACCCACCCATAAACTCTCCCCGCTTCAATGCTCCCACCCGAGTAGCAATCAAAACTTAATATCTATAAGCCCATATGGAGTCGAGGTAACGATGAACATGCATACCAACTAGCTCTTCTCAATTTACTGTTTCTACCATTAGGTAATTAGTTAATGCAGGTTGAAAAAATTCAAAAAGTGATGCATAATGAAATTACCACGCTAATAAGCATAAAATGGAAAATATCCTTACGGACACGGTAAATAACAACGCGCAAAGAAAATTTATGAACATCCAAAGACCCTTTTCAGATATATTCTTCGAAACTTCGAAAAATGACTTCATTACAGCATGTGATATAAAATCATGAATGTTATTGAATTATATCAACTCCAATAGTCTCTGAACAGGAATGCAGAAGTGATTCATGGTTAAAACTTTCGCGGGTCATTATAGATGTATGTTTTTTTTTCGGGTGTACCCCGTGTACCAGGTGTGATACCTGACGTTTCGTGGCCATTGCTGGTCACTTTATCAAAGGGAATGAGGTATCTGTCGAGTTGGTGGAGTTTATATAGGGGTTACATGTAGGGAAAAGGACGGGAAGGGGAGGAGTGGAAGGAGTAGTCATTACATTTTTATTTAGGTTCAAAGCAGGGTCCCACGTGTGGCTGACTTGGAGGCCACAGTTCCTATTGTAATTTTGTTGGAATTTTCTTATTTCCAAAGCTTCGCGGATCAGCCGTGGCTTGAAGTTTTTCACTTTGGCGATTATCTTTGTTTGTTTGAGGTCAATCACGTGTCCCGAGGCTGCATGTTCCGCTACTGCTGATTTTAAGGGTTGTCGCAGTCGAATAGCCCGCTCGTGTTCTTCTATGCGGGTTTTGACAGAGCGTCCGGTTTCGCCGATATATTTCTTCTCGCAAGTTTGGCAAGGTATCTCGTACACTCCTTCCACTTGAAATGGTGTTGCGCCCTTCACACTCCTCAGGCAGTTTCTAATTTTTAAATGTGGCTTGAACACGGCTTTGATTTCCCCTGGTATAGTACGCGGGTTACACCCGAAAAACAAACATACATCAGGAATGCAGAAGGTCGGAAAGTTTAGACAAATGGCGGATCACTTTAAATTAATTGAAAATCAATAAAAGTCTAAGGAAGTCACTATCAGCGTAAATAATATCTCAGATTTCCATGCTAATAGTATGTAAAAATACACACCATTTCCCATCACATTCAGGGTAATAACAAAAAATTTGAAGGCAAGCATGTATTGAAAATCTAGAAAGAAGCACTGAAATATTTCCCCTTGAATCGTATGTGATATTTTTTCCAATTATTTAAATATCTCTAGGCATGCATATCCTACCGGCCAACTCTCCATGGCGATTAAATGGATATAACACGAACATATGCTAACAAAAGCAATCCATTCTTCAGAACTCACGATTTTATAAATCATGTAGATTCACGAAACATACCATAAAAGCTTTGCACTGAATATAAAATGAACTCTGATATTTATAAAAGGCATCGAGCGAAAAAGGTTGCCGCATAAAAACATTTATTACAACAGAGCATTGCAGAATGTACACAAAACTTAATGCACTGCTACCCCTATCATGTTTCTAAGTTCAAAACGCAGAAATATATATCCCCACTGTTTACGCTTGGGCACGGTGACCTTAGTTCGGGTGGTCCTAATAATAGAAGGGTCTTGTTTTCCACACCTTCAGCTTTTTTAATCGCACACACGCAGGATTTCAAAATTTAGCCGGCCTGGTCCACCTAGCTAAGAATTCCATTCGTCCTCGAGGGGCGGAAGAGCTAAGCTCGGAGCTGCCTTGACAGTTCCCCGCAATTTTTCATAGGAGACAATTTCACCATCCCCAAGAACAGCGGCCCAAGAAATAGCATGCGCTACGCCCCTTCGCTCAGACCAGGGAGGCGAAATTCTAACCCATAACTAATCTCAGAACACTTTCCAGGAGTCGAAGAAATAATAAGTCTGAAACTTACATCCCGTGAGTAAAAAATTGAAGACGTATTAAGGAAAATGGAAAGGAAGTGGAAAAAAGGAAGCAATTTAAACTCTGAAAAGAAGATAAAACATTATCCGACACATCATAAGACACGATAGAGCCATAAAACGAAGCTACGAGTCGTTAGAATAATGTCGTGAATTAGAAAATCTGCCAAGGAAGACCAAGGATAAAGCATAAGGAAATAGATTTAATGGGATCATTTATGTTGATATGAGGAGCCTGGTTGATAGAATGATTGAGTGAAGACTGCAGCAATTCAACCGTCGGAGAAATTATGAGTAATGAAGACGCATTTCCTGCATCACCGCCTTCAATTCTATAATTACCTGCATGCTATTATTACCAAGAGTCCTAAGATTGAAGCTGCATCCTACGCGATTATTCTTTGGACTTTTCTATTCTTTCCCTCAAGCATAACTTTACTCTTTCACACAAGCGTAAAAAATGGTATTAAAATCGAAATTCCTCTCACGAAGATGTAACTTTTTACATTGACGAGAGGAAATCCAATAGAATTGAGGGCACAACAACTATGTTTCTAGAGAGAAGCGAGGCCGGGAAAACTTTTCCTTTCGGCAATCCACACTTTTTCGCTAAAACTGGACCATTTGGATTTAATATCACGGTCTTCCACGCAACTGGTTTCCAAGTATTACTACTACTCAGGAGTCTATAAGCTTATCTCCTATAAATCGGAAAAAGGTTTCGGGCACGAAACCACTTGATGAATAAATAAAACAAAAAACTTTTCACTTATAAAAATACTATACTTCGTCACTACTGGCCAAAGCAACATTCGTCCTTAAACTTTATGCAAGTCCCTCCTCTTCAGTCATCTAAAACCAAATTTTCTACATCTCCACCATAACATTGACCGAGAGCACGACATCGCAGCATAATTCCATAACAGGCTCTAGTGGGTATTCGTTCAGAAAAACTCATTCAATATTTGTTTGGGAGATTCCAGCCATTTGTATTGGGTTCTCTCAGAGTGGGATTTCTGGGCTAGTAGATGGAAATATAGTTTACTAATATTCAATTCACTCGCCAAGGTTCCTCATTAGATATGAATAATAACGATGTACACAATAAGCACGCTTCAATATATTGTCACGGAATGATGTCATACGATTCCGCCAACCAGCAGAGTGAAGTACCCATTAGTGAATTTCAAGGCGAGAAAAAAATGATAAACACAAACCATAGGAAATATCGACAAATATAATGAAAATATTCGTTTGTTTAGGTCAATATGAAGAAGTTAGCCGATAGGAGAATCGAGTGGAGGGCTGAGTCAAACCAACCTTAGGATTGTTGACCGATGATGATACGTAATCCACCCGCGGAATCATAGACTCGAGAATCAGGCAGCAGTTTGTAAGACTTGTGTCTTGAATGGCCACATTTTAGTGGCGATTAATTCACAATTACTCCTGTAGTAATACTCATTTGGGAGAGCTAATGTCATTTGCATCACTTACGAAAGCATTTAGTTATGAGTAGGAATTTTCTTGGTAACGGAATAAGGGAGGAGGAAAACCCGGCGTCGTAATTGGCCTACACCTGACAAAAAGCGCCCCATCCGACGATCACCACACTAACCACCAAAAGTACCCGGTACCCAAATAAGTGGTCTTTTGTCTCAGAGAATGATATCTTGATTATACAAAGAAATAGTAAAACACACACCACTGCTTATTAATTCGTTCCGTGTCATTGTAAAACTAATATAACAAGCAAAAATTAAACGATAATTTCACGCAAGTCTCCCATATAATGATGTTGTGATCTACATAGGCTCAAAAAAAGACAACACTAAACCCTGCGCACGGACTGGAATAGAACACACAACCTTTTGATGTCAGAGAATTCCATTATTACGTTACTTCTGTTAAAAGCAAATAAAAACATGGAGACTTGAAAATGTAGTCTTTTAATCCACAATTCTGCTCAACGTGAGAGTACTGAAAAGTTCGCGCAATCCGCTTTCGTTATTTATTTGTATCCGATTGCAAACAAATATGATCAAAGAAAAGAGTGATTTATAACGCCAAATCTGGTCAAGACGTACGATCATTCCGAAAGAAAATTTACCGCATTTAACTACGGCTGCATCCATAGAAAACTATCGATAGATCAGTCTAAATGAAGGCCACTGCATAGTCAAACGCCCTTAGGAGACGGGTGTTCCATTTAGTAAATGTAGCATTTCCATCGGAATCAGCTCACCATACAATAAGACTCAACTGAGCAAAAACTGTTTGCCAAGACGCCTCGTTACGTTTGGTAGTAAGTATCGGCACAGATGCTCGCAATGCTGGCCAAGTCTTTATATGAAATCTTTTTCCTTGATTGAAAGAAAAATATCGCGTCTTATGGCTTCCAATCGAGAAATGTTCACACAATGATACACGGGGAAAAGGCGTATTTGTGAAAAAAATTTACCTTTATCACAATTCATCCCATATATTTGTGGTCATACTATTTCTTAACTACGTTTCCAGCATTTGGCGACATGAAGCCACTTCCTCGCAGGCGCCAGAGTTAACGGAGAGTCACAACATGCGACATCTACTTAACGACACAACGACGAATCTGAACCTCCCACCCACCGACAAATTATCGTCTCGCCTCTTTAAGGTTCGCTACGACCCTGAATATAGTGCGCAAAAAATAATGCTTCGGATGACGTACAAATTCTGTAGTTTTCACTATTTCCACCTTCCCGTACGCCACAACAAAACAAACCAAGCATGAAATTCATGTCCCTTTATATATTATCATTTTGACTAAGTAATTTTACCCACATTAACGACCCCCACTATCTTGATATAAAAAATATGGTATCCTTCACTGAGTATTGAGTTGGTGAGGTGTTTATAGCAGTAGCAGTGAAGCCGCTCGGAATATCCGGGTTCGAGGATCCAGGAGTGGCAGAATCTTTTTGTGCCGTATTGAGTGGTTTGTGGTGAGTCGAGGTGCGGCAAGAGCACCATCCGTTGGGTTGGAATGGGAACAGCTTGACACATTTTAATGCGCGTAGTCCAGCTCATCACTGGATATCAACGCCTTCATCTATAGGCCGCCTACCATTTTAACAACATCAACATTGATTTTACTCATTAACGATAAGGGGGAAAATTTTTGATAATTTCCACCGCCAATTCCAACAAGGCATCAGTAAATGATACGAAAATGATATGAGCGGCTAAAGCAATGCCTGACGAATTCAGACTTGGGAATATTCCGAAAGTTGTGGAAGCAAGAAAAATGGATATCCATACTTCTGGAGGCTACTGATTAATATTTCAAACGCCGAGGTAAATGCACGTTTTCCCTCGCAACGACGAAAAATATGAAACGTGATAAATAGGATATCATCATCAATCAACAATCCTTAGAATGGAATGACGCAGCTTTCCATACGATTCTACTATCAGCTAACTTCTTCATATTTACGTAATTAAATAGGGTAGGTATACACGATTATATACGCGTGAATTCTCAAAAAAATCCATTTATAAGCTAATCTCTTGGTACTTAAAGCACGATACCCATGAAAATACACTATTATTATTAATATATCTCCAGTTATGTCACTTGCTATGATACCTTTCATCTATATTCCCTACTCCGCAGTGTATCCCCGTCTACCTACTACATATCACATTTGGATTGCACTCCGAAACAATAGATTTGAGTGAGTGAGTACTAGGGAACAGTGTAGGTAGTACAGGATAAGGATGACTATACATTCATCCACAGTCTGCTCGCCTCATCGGCTTCGCAACCATTCAGTGGAATTGGAGAGTTTCCATACTATTAATTCTGTGGCAGACTCATCCCAGATTACCTGCAACTAACACGTGTAAAATTATTTAGGAAATTATTATTTGAGGAAAAGAAAGGAAGATACGGTTTGTGCATGAAGCGTTCTGCTTTTCCAGAGCCACGATTGGCTGGGCACCTCACGAGGAAATGCTAACACGAAATTCATACGTTTCCTGAATTTTCCCAAGGGGAAAAAAAACTGTCGGCCGAGTATTCTACTTAGCGTGCCGTGTACGAACGGAGCGATGCGTGTTTACCACGCAAAGAAAACGAGGGAACACGCAATGTCCCCCGAAATCGAGTAAATTGTAATTAGCTACGCCAAACTATCGCTCCACGACACAACTCATGGCTACATCAAAATGGATTATGAATTGATTACACAACTCGCATACCTAATGAGCTCTAAATTGTACGTATCACACGGTGATGAGAAATGGACACATTGTTGATAGTTCCTACATTTTCCTTTATTCTTTGTTAACAGGTCGTGGTCATTTTACTAAAACCCCTCGATTATTTATTTTAACTTCCGAAGAACACCAACTCTTTGAGAACAACATCGAAAAAAACAAAGGCTTACGAACCGAGAGAGCCTACGTATTCCATGACATTTCTTTACGTGCATGCACAAGATTATAACTCATACGCGATACTCTTCAACCAAAAATAATAAAGCAATAGCAACTAATGGATTGGTGAGACATACGAAGGCTAGGAAAAAAACAGCAAAATAAAGGTTCAAGAAACTTATGGATACCTTCAACACCAATTAAATCGTGTTTTAATAGCAAAAAAAATGCCCCGCGACCTTTCATGCATTCGAATGATTAATATCACAAAACTTGCGAGCCTTATGAGAGACTTCAACCGACCTTGGGAATATCATGCAACAGTATTTTAAATTTTGGTTACGGAGAGAGCGAAAGTAATGAAAAGCAAAATGGGGCTTATCCACTCAACGGACCCAGAAAAAAATTCATACCACATAGATTACTATGAACAGAAAATTAAAGCGACAAAAAGTCGGATAATTTCTTACAGATTCTTTAAAAACATCTGAATATGCACATATTTAACTACAACCGAGCGGAAATAATTACACTGAACAATGCTTCTCATACCTTGAATGTAAATAGGGGCCATCCATGCATTATATAACGCTTATTTTCGACTTCACGATTCATTATCCGTTTCATCACTGTTTTTGGACAGGGGATCAACATATAATGTATGTAATTCCAAACGTAACAGAGGGCTGGACCCCCTTGGTCAATAGTGCAACAGTTGGCCCAACCCATCCCTCTTTTAGCGCTAAATGGACAAATTCATTTGAAAAAAATCAGGATGAAAAGTAGTAGGCAATAATTACTACATCAATTTTCTGGATACAGGGAAGTTATTAGGTTTCTACAAATTGCAGAACGTCGGGGGCATTTAGCATCCCACCCCTCCACATCAATTTCTTTCATTTCTCCGGTATCTGAGCCACATCCAATCCTTTCATATGCCTCCTATTTCCCTCCCTCTCCTTAGCCTTACGTTCTCCTTCCTATGGCAGCTCTTCCAAGAAAAAAATACCTTACCGTGATTTTCATGAACCCTTAACGCTATGTAGACCTTGCACGAAATAAGTGACCCTGAAGACCAGGCACGTAGCCAGAAATTTACTTGGGGGGGGGGGGGGGCTAAGTGTAGTATAGCGTAACTTGAAACAAATCAGCTTTGCCCGTTCAGTGGCGACATATTACAAATCTCTTCCGTTAATTTTTAGCGCTTGGCATTTATTTCACGGTGCCCATTCCTATCTCTACTCACGGGCCAAGTTCACTGCTTGCCTTGTTATGAAGAGGTTATTTACACAGGCCCCAGATCAGAAGTTCAACGCATACATAGATACCAGATTGAAAAGAACAATTATTAACCACACATAGGCATCAAACTAGAGACAATGTTTCAAGACACTTAACAATTGAATTATACGCAGTGTAATCCGGATTATCGAGTAATTTCGGGGTAATAAGCCCTCCTGGCTACGTGCCTGCTGGAGACCCTAATCCCAAACGGATATAGACCAAAGCATGGTCATATAGGCGAATTAAAACAGAAAGATGTCTCGCCCGTAATCAATAGTAAAATTATCTAGGTTTAGTCAGTCTTGTTTCTGTTTCACATTTTTCCTTCGATTGAACACGATTAATTTCCAAACCACAACCCCTCATTTGAGAGAGAAATACACAAATAGCCTTCGGTATTTCGGACTTCTCGTCGATATCCCATTGCCCCATCCAACCTTTGGGGCACGAAATCACGATCAAAATTATACATCCAACGCAGATGAAGTAACTTCGAAATGCATCGGTCCCAATGTGTCACGCACATCACCAGAAAAAATATTTTCAATAATGAGTTTCAAAGGTGCCACACAAAAATTTTCCACAGCGAGGCTGGGGGTTTTTCGACATTGTTCTTGTAATCAACATTGTTCTTGTAATCGAAATAGTCAACTACGGAAACACCCAATGAGACTAGATGTCTGTACTAAAAAGTTATTATTTGACCTATTACTTTCTCTAACGGGAAATCTATTACAGGCCTCGTTTAAAAGAAAATATGAATTCCTTATTTAGCAGTCGAGCAGAATTTAACTTTTTTCGGTGGAATAAATAGCAGAGCAGCGATTACGGTGGTAATTAGGGTAGACTGACATAGCTGTTCTTGGTCAGCTCACCATCAGGATGTTACATAACATTCTCAATACATTTTGTCAGGATAAATTGAAAAATCAAACTTTTCGTAATTAAATGGCCGAGAAAGAATATGTGAATGCACCGGGATTTTCCTTAGCATTAAATCGTAATTCCAAAATGTTACGTCGGTCGAGCTAGAAAAAATCTCAATGAGGTTTATGACAAGACCAAGATAACAATTCAGTGCTTACGGCAAGGAACTATTCTATTAATTCACTCCGCTCTAACTGGAATTACAAAAGATAGAACCACTCACTCTTGTAATATTCATGCCCAGAAACTACCAATTACCCTTCATCACACCTACTCAAGAATAACCAATTGCCAAATTTATTATAAAAATATTGAGTAAAACAATCAGGAACAAACAACATGAATAACATTTGCCACAGATAAAAACGACGTAAAAAGACGTAATAAGATAGTCAATTTCTAAAAATTTACGTGGAGCTGACGTCTATTTATTCCTAACGAGTAGTAGTAAAAGAGAGGCACCGAACGGAAAGCTGTGGTTGATCCCATGCAAATTAAAAGTTTGCAATCCAGCTAATAAACAGCACTTAATTACATGATGAAGAATCGCCTAACACGTGTGTAATATTTTAAACCGCCGTTCTTGAAGCCCTTACCGGAGGAAGTAGGTATAATACTCTTTAGACTCTAATTCCACCTTAATCTCCCTAATTATTTATAACATCGTTCCAAATGATGTACCAAAAGTCATACAACCCAAAACAAAGATGAATTTGACATACACACCATATGACGTTCTAAGTGCATGCGAAAAAAAACAGGTTGCGGATAAATATAACTCTTTCAGCATGGCTTCATACTCTAAGCACATTATCATATACATTTCAGCACACGTAACAAAAACAGGTTGCGGGAATTATTGATATGAACAAGAAACTGAATAAATAATGAATGAGACACTTAGGGGCTGTTGAAAGCGAAGGTAACTCTAGCAGAAGTAAAAAGGCTCCCTTTCCCTGATTCTTAAATACAAAATTTGTTAGCAAATGCAACCCCCTGAAAGTGTTGTCCATGCAAGAAATGCATTCGAAGAAATACATTTTAAATTCGTAAAATTTTACGTCACTCACAAGAGTATTATTTTAAATGGCCCATTTAAAGAGAATATCAAACTGTAGCATTTCACGCTAAAATGCAAAATCTTTACACCAAATAGTGAATTTTATCAAGTACATATGTAGTTACAGCCACTCTTGAGTTTATCACTGTAAACTATTCCGAAATGGAGCATCAATTAAAATAACGCAGAGATCGGGGACTAAAACAGTTTTCCAAGAAATCTTGAGCAAAACATATAAGAATTGTCCTCTCATTTGCTTCTCACCACCATCGTCACTTTTCAACTACCCTATGACGCAGCGTTTGAAACAGATCGCTCACTGTGTTGGTAGAATAGTCTGTATACACCTACATCACTTTCTTAAATCTTTCCCTAACTGTTTCAGTGATCTCAGCCCACTGCAGTTCTTAACATTCGCTGTAACTTCACCTACCATTCAAACTGAGTCTACCTGCCTCAAGATGTATCCGAAGTTTCCCCTTCTTTCCAAAACTTGTCATGTTTTTCCTTTTCATCCCACTCTACTTAGAAACTCATCATTCGCCACTCTGTCTTTCCCTAATAACATAATCCTTCTGTAACACCAAAGTTTAAAAGCTTTGTTTCATTCCTTTTACGTTCCTCTTATCGCCATGATCACGCTTATATCAACTATGAATACGAACCATGCCGACTTAAATTAAGTTCCTGAGCAGACGAATGGCAATACGGTAGTGCACTAATTTCCCACCCGAGCGACTCCGTTTTCGACTTCCGCATGCAACACAGATATTGTCACCACAAGACTTTAATCCTTACCCGGAACTTATGACGGGAAATTTGACGCCCTGGCTTCATAATTATGCAGAGAATAAACGTCTCAAACCCAACCTATTAAGCCACCTCATGAGTATGGCGCAGGAGGTGATTCCACGGCAAACTAAAACGTCATATTACAATAAATGATTTGAAGACAGAAATAAAAATATTAATTGTGTACAGAGAACTATAAAAAATCACGGAGGCACAAGGTCCCAAAATGTACTCCATGGATGCGAGACCGGTCTAATATCAAATGCATCGGACACCTGGTTGGCAGTTATTCGCCTTCTTGGGGGATCGGGTGGACAGAGTACTGGCTTCCCACCCCGAGGGCTCGGGAACATAGTATCGGAAACGTTTCAAAGGTATACCGGTCCCCACTTGAGGGCTGCGCGGAGAGCGCATCATGTTCAGTACTTGGTTCGTCAGATGGGACGTTATACCGTGATCCCCTTGGCGCCTTTCGTTAATTGCAGGTTATTTCCGACTCCGAATTTATCTCTAACCTTCAGCCTTCCCCTGAAGTATTCCTACCTTAACCCAGTTAACCATCTATCCCAAAGGCTTATATCAAATGCACAAAACTAAATATAGGTAAACATATACCAATCATTGTGAAACATATCCAAGTTCAAATTACAAAACCAGTTTAGTCAATTTTCAAGCCTACCGTTCATAAGCGATTCCAATTTGAGTTCTTCCAAGAGCCATGTGGCATGAATAAGATTACATTCACATTATTTCACTAATATCGCCTATATTCACCCTACTTGACCGATTATGTCGTAAACCTATCTCGTAAGAACCCCAAGTAAAGGCATTATATTCCAAGGGAAGCACAACAATGGAGAGGATTCGTTTCTGCCTTTATCATTACATTTCGCCATTACCTTCAAACGGAACTTAAATTTCGGATCAATACGGAACTTAAATTTCGGATTAATTGACCGCATATTTACCGAATGTTTCCCAATGAGAATATTTGTGCAAGGAAACCGCCAAGGCACTTGATAGATTCCTCAATTGCAGAGCTGGGTCCTTAAAAAGCGCATATAACAAAGGTCAAATTGCCCACGATGCATTCCAACAAAAGGAAAATCTTCTAACAGCTAGCATGAACCCTGGAAGTTAGGGATGTATCTCGTAAGAGGAGAGGCAGTATTTGAAATGTTTGGAAATCGGTGAATTATAAAGATAAATGGAATTGAGAGCGAGGCTAATGATGAGTTACTATGAGGAAAAAGAGAAAAGATAAATAGGTATATGAACGTTCGGAAAAGGAGAACATACATGTTTAAATGACACTTTAGAGAAAATGTCACATCCTACACAAGGCGAAACAGTCGACGGATTAGTACGTGGAAAGAACAGCAAATAACGACCGCGTATGAAATATAGGGAACGATTAATAAAAGATGTACTTCTTTAACATGACGACTGCTGAAGGAAAATTGAAAGAACACCGTCGTCAAACAAATTAAAGTTTGTCGACGAGTAGTTATGATAATAAGGCGATAGTCTTTACCCAAATATAATACTACCCCATAATTTTCCACATTAAAACCCAATTGCCATAAGCCTCTCCAAGTATTTACAACTCCGAGGCCTTAGGCAAACGCATTTTTCCATCCTTGGGTGCATATTCCTTTGCAGGTAAGCCTACGTCGGCAATCTCACCGATCTTAGCTACCTCTTACACACAACTGGGATCATAAAACGTACAAATGGAACTGAAACGGACTGTTTGCACTTTCGTATGATAACGAACAAGCGAGGAGGGAATTTGAAACTACCGCCGCAATTTAAAAACTTTCATAAATTCTGCACGCTTTAAAACCAATCTTTGGCATGGTGAAGTTTGGCGTCTATTCGATAGCAGTAGTAGCACAGATGTTTGGATTTTGTTGAGAGGGCGACGAAAAAAAATCAAATAATAATTTTTGACAATGGAGAAATTCGCGCACCATACTGAATACTGATAGTACGTACTCGTAACTGATCAATCAACTTCAATCACACAATTTGTAACAGTTTCCGGGGTTAGTCGGTGGAATTTATCCATCATGGAGATAGAATAACAACACTGCAATTCCACATATAAACTATGTATATTTAAAGCACGACCCGGGTTTCGCCACTGCGTATCATCATCATCCTGATCGTGCATTTAAATATAATTTATATGTGGAGATGCATTTTTGCTTTTTCTATCTCCACACAATTTGTCATATAAATCACGTAATGTTTACCAAAGGCTCTCGGAGTTTTCATTCCACGTGTTCCTTTGAGTTACGACATTCCTTAGTAAAGAGCCTGAGTTTCACTGCCAGCAAATAATTACCGCAGTTTACTATTCGGCCAGTCATGACCTACCCCCAAATATCGAACAAGGAGATACGTACAGCACGCGTGTCTTAGGTCGTCGACCCCACATAGAGTCAGATTTCCTTTATGGGACGACTAATACCCTTTTCGGGTAATCATTTTTAAGCAAAAATACAACAATTTATACATAAATTATCTTTGACGCCTATTCCATCTAATTAGGTTCCAAAACATAAAGAGACCTCAGATTTGGTTCAAAATGCAACGTGTATTTATGTCCAAACACCGTATATCGACATAGCGATAATAGAAACAATTTTCATTCGCAATTTACAATTTGGCGTAAAAACTATAAAATAATATGTGTCTTGCCAAACAGTGTTCCCACTTCCATCTCTAGTGCGGACTTAGCACAACTCATTGGTAACCTCTAGAGTCATAGAGTCATTCACTCATTAGAGAATACAATAAGCTACAGGCCGAGTATATGTATTAGAGCTAGATAAGACGCACAATAAAGCTTCTTGACTGACTCCCAGCGTTGCAATAATTGTGAAACATTTACGAGAATTAATAGCAAGAGGATGTCTAATAATGAGCAAAAAAACATCCACGAAGTATTATGAAAAACTCGATGATTACGAGTCCTCCTGAGCTGATTTTGGGTGCATGTTTTACTATGAAATATATTTAACAGGCTATTAGGATAAATTAAAGTGCCAGGCTTCTTGCTAAAACAATCAATGGCCAATTTAACCGGAATATGTGCAACCGAGCACTCAAAACTGCAAAGAAGATGAGAGCTAACTTAAATGGATCTCTTAGGAGAATATACTTCCTGAGAATGGTGCCAACAGAAGATAATAAATAAACAAAGTTCATTCATGGTATTAAACTGCTTCGGTTAAGCAATAAATTATTTCATAAGACAGATTTTCTAAACAGTTTTTCCTTGTCCACACTGAAAAGTTGAGGCAAACTTGATTTGACATAACGGACAGACATGGTTTTCAAAATGTAAAATCTCCAGGATATGAACATATGCCAAGAAGTGGGGAAGGATTTGATCAACCACCTTGAAATGCAATTTAGGTATATAGAGATAATCACAATAAATCCAAAACATCTACATATTTCCCAAAAATAATTGGTTTAAAACTGGCTCTTGCTGTCACTTCCCATTCTCATCAGACTAAATTGAAGAAAATTTCACATGAATACAACTTGAGCAAATTGTAAATTATATTCAAACCGGATGAAAGTCATGATTATAGCAATCTACAAGATCAGATAAGCAAATTTTCCTCAGAACTACTAGGCTATGTTGAGTCCCCACTTCTTTATCCTCCATTAGAAATTTCTACAAAAAAACTCTTCAAGTGCACTATCATTTCTTGCAGCAAGATCAGGAACTAGTGATATAAAATAGTGACTGTGATTAACCACCTTTAATCGAAGTAAGCCTGAATGACCCTCAGGAAGGAACCTGATGCCACATACCTTCATCACTTAGCATTAAGTTAAGCAACTTAAGGCAAGCTATTAGTCTCTTTAATGGATAGTAGGAAACTAATTCACTTCAAAGGCATGCAGAAGACTTCAGAAGGTAGGTCACCTCAGAAAATGCTCTATGAAGCGATAATGTGACTCCATAAACAAAATACCTCAGCCTATCCAGAATGTCTCATTTAATCAAGCAAATGTAAGCTTAACAACACTGATTAAATCATATGCTGTTACATTGACACTGAAGGACAATTAATTCTATTCCTTGCATTCACCTTCAGAAAATACTAGAGCTTGGATTGAACTCTAAAGGATTCACCATCTAGAAATATTCCAAAAAACTGCTGAGAGGCCAATATAAGAGTTGATCACATCCCACTAAGGACAAAAATATCTGCAACTCCACACATTTCCAGATTAGAAAAATTGCACCTACTCTAACAAATCACTCCAACTAATGTGATCCAAATAATTTATAGCTACTTAAAGAATGAAAATATGCCATGCACAGTTAGTGGGTGCCACAGGATGGCAAGGTATTCCTTCAAATATGACCCATCCCTACATCAAAACAGATGGTGAAACTACAGTCTCACTTTGTGTAAAGAATGCTAAGAATATAATTCCAACTAAACTACAAGTTCATTTTACATTCCTTCAACCTTATTCCTCAGTCTGATTTCCCAAATTTGCTAGCAGTGAGTAAAACTTTGTAACACAGACAGTAAATCAATAACTCAATCCACTAGTGGTTCACAACCGACTCACACTATGGAAAAAGACATCGAAGATCATTTATTTTCAAATGTGACCTTCTTTACTAAAACAATTTTAATTGATTGCCTAAATTACTTTCACTCGTGTTATTAAGTTATATGTTAACAACTCCGTGATTTTAGCCTGATCGATGGGGTCGGAAATGACATTTTGCCACCAATCTAAGGCTCAACACTTCCCACATTCACTTTAGTATGGCTTTAAATGACAAATTCACTTTTTAAATACGAATAATTGCATCTCATTTCAAAGGTGTGTGTGAATAAAATAATTTCACAATATAACAAAACCACTACATTCAACATCTCAAAATTTTCAATACTTGAAACAACTAAACAACATGCTCCCAAGTTGTGTTTATTGTCAGCAAAGTTAACCATAGTGGAAACTCCTCGGAAGTTTTGTCATGAATGAAGCAATTCAGAAATTCAAGAAATTTTTTAGAGAAGAAAATAATAGAGATGGCAACTCTGAAAAAGTAATAATGATGTCTATCCTAAAGTCACATTTCCAATAAACCACACTACACACAACAAGGAAACAATTCAATATCCTTTAACGATAACTACCAATGATAACCTCACCACTGTTGTCAATTGAAAAGGAAATACATCTGATTTCACACAATTATTTTACAACATTAAACTTACACTAAACAATCATTTGAAGTAATTGCAATAATAAATGATTGGCTTACCAATGCATAAATGGCACTAGTTTCAAATTGTCAAATTGTATGCATGCACAGTTAGCACAATTTTCTGGTGTGAATACATCCACCACAGCTATTTTTATCTTGAGGCTCACCTAATCCAGTTTTATCTCAGCATAATGCTTATATCAAATAATCTTGAACCCAATTTACTACGCCAATCGCTTAAATGCTGAGTTCAATATTATATACTCCAGGTAAGTGAGATTGTATTCGACACAAAGGTTGGTCTGGTCAGTAGGGTAGAGCTCACCAACTACTGACTAAGCCCAAGGACAAGTGAAATTCACCCATCAGGGTAGGGATGCCAGGTCATTCCCTGTGCCACCTGCGGTTTCTTTCCCAGAAAGATCAGGCACCAGAAAATGTGCCCCAGAAGAACCCCAGTTAGGTTTTTCTGGAGCACATACAATGGGAGCCTCCCCCAGGATTCAAACCAGGGACCTCTGGAAGGCAGTCCAATGCTCTGATCACTGGGCTACCACACTCCCATACTCTGGGTGTATGTCCAAAAATTTCAACCAATGATCTTATCAAACTAATTGAATCAGACATTGAAATCATTCAAAATTACAAATGCACAACCAATTTTCTCCTTGCAATGTGTTTCAACACAAAAATATACTAAAAATTTCCTCCTAGTATTATTTACATAATAACACGATCTAAAATTATAGAGACCAACATTTGGAAGGTAACAAATAACTTAATGCTTCAGAATTAGTAATGTAGCAATGCTGCTAAGTCTACTGCAAACTAATCATGACAAAAGCCACAGAATACATATACCTACAAATAAGGCCAAAAATAAGAAATTCAAAAGTTCCAGAATAGTTGTATCACTCAGGGTTAGCAGGAACTCTTCCGTTGAAAAAATATATACCTAGTACATATATATCTTTCAGAGAAAGTTTCACACTTTCTTCCCAATTTTTTCTTATAACCCAATCACCCTGAAAATGAAGTTTGCAGGCTTGTATCATAAAGAAAATGGTAGGGAGGCATTAACTGAAGCACTACGATGATTGGAACTTGGAAAATGTCAATAGGTGGAGCGTTATATGCCCAAATCGAGGCTATCCTGTGAATTCATCCAAATAAGTATCAATTTCTGGAATTCCACCAGAATACTATCACACTTTCAAAATTCAACAAATTTTATGCTACAGGCACATCAAGAAAGGGAAATGTTCAGTATACGTAATGAACTAACAATGTAAAGCATCAAAAGGCAACTTTCACTTGGACTCAAAAGCATAGCCCCTAACCTACGACAAACAGCAAAATAATTATTATTCCATTCACTGAAATAAATGAAAATAATTGAAATGTTCAGTAAAAGGTACTGGGAGGTTGACAAAAGGGAAATGAATCGTTAAAAAACTACCATAACAAATATGGAGAAATCATCCATGACTATAAAATGTGAAACACCACCCGCTCACAACACATTATGCGCTAGTAATACAATGAAATAACTCTTGGCAGGACTTACGGACGAGCTACTTCAGGAGAGTAACGAAAATTTGGAATAAGATTGCTTATGAATTTGACAGCCCATTTGGTAACCACGATTACCTACAACATTGTGGCAACGAAAATTAATTATTTTAACTCTTAATTTCTTCTTCACATGTGCACATAGCCCTCTTGTCACCGTATAATGAAAGGCACACCTCGTGAGAGAGCCACAGGCCTGCAGGCATCTTCCCATACAACACAAGCCTTCACACAATCACAGCTGAATGAAATAGGGGCCCGCATTTATTCCAATGTTTAATCCCCACCCTCGAAAAAACAATTTTAGACTGTGAAAATAAATTTATCATTTACGAAAGTAATGTTTTTTTATCCGCTAAATATTTGGGGGCAATTACTCAATTTTTCTTGACTGAACCCAACAAAGCCAAAGCATAAATACAATGATCATTGCGTTGAATATGTAAAATACTACCAAAATGATTCACTATGATAGGATAGGTACAATACCACAGAATCTCGTGATATCGTCCTAAGTGTCAGATGCAATACATATGCTAATATATGACCTTTCCGAAAATAAGAGCGGATAATAAATTAAAATACCAGCTGCAATATAAATTTCTAACTGTCAAATACATAATACAACTCGGAAAACCTCATGAGCGACGAAAATGTATACAATTCACACACAACTGCACGAAAGGCGATCTCAGTTTGGGTTACTCCAGAGAGCCGTAACTAAATGATGACAAATTTGAAGGGGATGGGAAAAGCGTAATAACTAGAAAACATTATAATCATACCCATATATCGGAATGATCTCTGTGGGCCAGCTCCTCGAAGGGAATACTGCAGTTAGCCACAAAATCGTCCGGTGGGATGGCGGCATCGTGGAACACAGTCAGCCCTAAGTTGACAGCATTTTGCACTTCGGTGGTAAAATTTTCATTCCACACGGGGTCAAAAGTCTTCGGTTTTGTACTTGAACGATCAAATTGATTTTCATCCACATCTATCGACACATAAGGATCAATTGGTTGATCATCAGGTTTACCAAACGCCATATTATGCCGCTTCTGAAAATCCGTAGGTCTCAAGCCGCAAGCCTCGCATATTTTCAGCTTTACGGTTCCAGTGAACATTGGCGTCGAATGACCCACAACTTAAACAAAACTGTTGCGCAGATATAACAGACCAATTAAGTAACAAAATAATGTGTCAACCGCATAAGGAAACCCTTAAAATTTCTTCCAAAAACAAGGCTTTCTTGACAGCCATGAAGGTCGATTTTGATAAAAATTCACTGCACTCTAATTAGCTATCCCACAATGCCTTTCGTTACGTCAGAACCAACATGGCGGCGCTGTGCAGACGGTTGTTACGTAGTATTCCGCCCAATTTCAGAAGTCCTAGTGATGTAGGGAAAATATCTGGGTAAGAATCTTAATTTTAGGGGTGATTACATTCCGTTTAAGATTTTATAAAATTTTCTGCAATTTGTAACGGCGTTTAGTGTCATTTCCCCTATGTTAACCTACAACGTTCCCTTGTACAAGGTAAAATTTGGTCTTTAAACACACGGGAATGGTGTGTGGACCAGCTGTTCAAAGGTTTTTCACCGCCATCTGAGAATCTGTTGAAGAAGGTTTACTTCATCATCGATTTTATTGTTGGCATACAGTTCAGTGTCAGCTCAATCTTGAATTAGATAAATTTCGAAATTAATATCTTACGGTCATTGTGGTTTCGAGTCATTATTTCTCAATAATTTATAAAAATGCTACCGTTGTAATTACTGTCGGGAGTGTAATAGTTTTCTTAGATTTTTGAATTTCCCGCGTTTGAAGAGATTTCATCCGTTCAAAATGAATTGTTTCTGTATGAACTTAGATGGTATTTTTCCAAATTTTGATGAAGCAGATACGCCTCTACTGTGGGTAGTCCAGAGGTTTCAAGCAATCAACCTCAGACTAAATCCGATGACATTCACATCAGTGACAGCTGTGTCCAGAGAGTTAAAGCCATTGCGAAGGATGGAAAATGTTTACGAGTTATAGTTGAAGGAGGAGGATGTTCTGGATTCCAGTACAAATTTTCTTTGGATGAGAGCTTGAATGACGATGACAAGTAAGTGCGTCTATCATATATGTAGTCAGTAAGTGGAATGAGTGATACTTAAGTAGGTATATACATAGAATTAGTCCCTTGAATCTTCTTCGTTATATGCTATCATTGATAATTTTGAGTGTGACATTATGTATTTTCTTCCCATATAGAATATTTGAAAAAGGTGGGGTGAAGGTCGTCATTGATGAAACCTCACTGGAGTATATTAAAGGATCCACTATTGACTTTAGTTCTGAACTAATTCGATCAGCCTTCAGAGTTGTCGGTAATCCGCAAGCAGAGCAAGGATGCTCGTGTGGCGCATCATTTAGCATAAAAGTAGAATGATATAACTTGTGGCAGTTTAGAAAATTAAATTTTCCTCTTTATTATTAAGGGAAGTTTTCCTTTACTGAAAGGCTGTGATGAGTGTGTATATGTTTGTATGATGCACATGGTGAGATCAATCAATACTGAAAAGATGCATGCTCAATGTGTAATCATATTTAGTTATTAAATAAAATGATACTGTCTTGTGAATACAGTCATTTTTCTTTCTACTATATAGTATTGTCATGAATGATGTAAAAGTTGCCAAAATATCAATCCCGTCTTCATCAAAAATAAATTTAAGATAAATAGATAGCACATTTTTTTGGTGTTAGAAATTGGCTAATAACTGCTAATTTTCTCACTTGAGATAGACCATGGCAGATTCCAATTAGAGGCTTCCTTAATTAAAAGAAATATTTTTTCAACCTTTTAATGACAATTCTTTTAGTGAATTTCCCTATTCCCAATGTTTGCCTAATATATGGGGAATCTTAAGGCCGCTTTACAAGATACAACTTCTTGTATAAACTGAACGAAATTGTATGTTTGTCTGAATGGAATTAGAAAAGGTTCTATTTTCCGTTCAAACATTCACACAATTTTACACTTACACGGCCACTTTAAAAGGTAAAATTTCCTCATTCAAGTGTTTGTACAAAATATTGTGTCGTGTAAAGTGGCTTTTATAACTCTAGGAGCTGAAGGTAAACAAAGAACTTAAGTGGTTTCCTAGGTGCACACAATTCCCAAATTATGGCAGCTGGAGGCCATCAATGGCATTTCCCTAGAACTGTACCTCAGGAAAATTGAATAGGTGTAGTTGATTCCTCTGATGTTAGCCCTTAATAACATTAAATCCTAGTGGTTTTGAGACAAATTGTACGTTGTGTGAGGTCTAGCGTGTCTGCAGACATGCTGTGTAACCTTGGAGCATGGCTACATTAGTATTGTTAGTCATGCAGATTTCCCAAGCAACATGAGTATGGATAAAGCAGTCGAATAGCGATGAAACTTTTTTTAAAAAGAATTAATAGTAAAGCCACCCATGTAGTAAAGTGAGCTTAAATGAAGCTTTCTGCAGCCTTAACAGTGTAGCTTAAGTCAAGCTTCATTTTCCTGTTTGATTCAAGCATTCTCTCTGAAGTTTATTTGGGTTAAGCCTTGTCAGAATTTTTTGGATAGGCCCGACCTACTCCAAAAGCCATACCCACAAAAGATAAATTAAATGATTGTGTAAACAAAACAAAGGGAATGAAAGAATGACAAATTGAATTCATTGTAAAGGAAAGCTAATAACTATGACAACATATTGGAATGGAGCTCTAGTGTGCAACAGATTTTTTGAATCCACAGCCTTTTTTATTCTGATTGGATCTATATAGTAGCAAATATTTCTAACCCTCTTCTACGCATATTGGCATATGTTGCACTATTTGATCCAAAAAGGAATGGCTCTAGGCAAAGGCAAACAGAGGACATAGTTCCAAGGCGATGAAAATAACCAAACAACAGGAATAAAAAGTAAATAATGCAACATAGCTTCCACACACATCCATCCTCACCTCACAGTGTGTGGAAGGGTTTTGTTTTGGTCCATGATTTACGTATGAAAATATAGCATCCTTCCCCAAGAAGGTCAATCGATAAATTTTCAACAATTATTGTTTCCTTTCCTACCCTGTGAAATACCTACCTACCATTTTACCCTGGATATCCACTTCTCTTGCTCTGCATGTATCATAATTGTAAATTTCAATGCCACATCATATAAACTGTAAATGACAACTGTGGAAAAATTAATTTTCTTCATGGATTTCACACCATTACTCTCTAAGTTGGAAATCACAATGCAGATCTTGAAAAATGGTTAAAGAATAATCTCCTCATCCCTCTCAGCTAACAGTGGAATCATTTCTCCCGGAGGTCCATCTATCACATGTTTATGGACCCATTCTGTAAATAGGGGTAAAATTAGCTAACCATAAGTTTGAACTGTTTCTTAAAACCTTGTCAGACCTTATGTCTTACAGAAGTCATTGAAAACCAACATGATAAGAAGATGAATTGAGAGAAGTATTTAGGCCAATTGCTTAATTAAAGTGATGAATTTTTGCACAGACTCTTGTCAAGTTTGTTAGCACCTACTAATTTCTATGACACAATATTCATTTAAGGGAGACTATGGCTGCTATTCTGAACGAGATAAGGCCGGCCTTATAAGTCATAATAGCGGAAAAAGTCGATATTTTCAAGAGTATTACGACCCAGTCGTTATTTGCTATTCTGAATGCCGAAGAGTCACCGGAAGTCGCTATTCTACAGATATCCCATAGCGCGGTCGAAATATGGTATTCTGAACGGCAGATAGCGACCGGCCGGGTCGTAATATTATTCCCCGATTCTGAAGACCGGGCAATCTCGATAGCGCGACGTAAATCAGCTCGCTGAATGACTTTCAAATGTTTATAATGTTTACTTCGAGTGGTATCGGGTATATATTCGACGTTTGTTTACTATCTGAAAGGACTGGACGTCTGCATTTCAAGTTTTGGCAATTGTTAATGCATATGTAGAAGCCCGGGGTAGGCTACGGTTAGATAAAGTGATACATATGGGTTTGTTTTTTGTGACATCAGTGGACTGTGGTGTTTCTATTTACTTTGAAGTCGTTGGTGGTGCCTGTTTTAGTTTCTGTGGATGTTGTATCGGAAAATTTCAAGCATGTTCATTTATCTGGTAAGAATTAAATCTTGTTAAGAATTACTAGAAAGTGTTATTTATAAACTTACCGGAGGACCACAGAGTTTCCATCCCATGCCCCTCTGTAAACTGACCACTGCACGCAAATACCTTCGCAAACCGACCACGATTTATAAACAATAATACTAACAGGATGATAGTGTAAATTCATTTGAAGTGATGGAGGAGAGATTTATTAACCATTTCCGTGTGTCGAGTGAAGTGACTATGTTTGTAGTAAACTGACTTGATTAAACCTTGCGGCGAGAGAAATCCTGCCATGGCTTGATGATGTGTAAATACTCATTAATAGATCATTATAGTAGACGGGGAAAGTGTGATGTGCCATATTATACTTCATTGCAAAGGCAGTTTATTAATGTGAACGTATTTTCAGTTTATAGAACTTTTAATTAGTTATTTACCTGCCCGATGAAAAGCAATAAAACTCCTACCGACAATAATCCTTTTCATCTCA
Source organism: Platycnemis pennipes (assembly GCA_933228895.1). Lineage (NCBI taxonomy): Eukaryota > Metazoa > Arthropoda > Insecta > Odonata > Platycnemididae > Platycnemis > Platycnemis pennipes. Next base: position 89,346,999 of record OW121857.1, read on the forward strand.
TTGTGTATTTAACGTCTCCATTGGGTCGTTCTTAATTGTAAATATATTAATAACTGTAGTTACCCTTGAGTGTAAACGATTTTTATTTAGCTTGCATTGTAAACAAACAACAGTGATTTCATGAAAATACCGGTACAGAAACGAAATTGCCGAACGTGAGCAGCTGTGTGTCACTTAATAATCCTGAAGGGTACAGAAACCACAATCATTTCCATTCTCTTAATTTGCAAATTGTATAATTATGAAACTATTGATGTTTGATGATGATAAGTACGATTTTCGTGCGAGTACCCTAGCCTCCGTAGCAAAACGTATTTAATGTTTATCAACATTGTCATGAACATGATGAATGATACAGATCAACATGAAGATGATAAAGTAATTAATATAAGTTCTACCACTTAAGATTTGTGATAATCGGATGAATATAATGAATGTGGTTGCTTACCCCAGAGCGGAGCGTTAGGTACCAATTCATCATTAATAAACTCGTATTTATATACCATTAATAACCACCACATGAATATTGATAATGAGTACGTTTTCAACGAAGGCCCTTTTCTCTGGCATGCTTTTTAACGTAAAATATCCACGGAGAAGTTCATATTTCGTATTTATAGCTAAGGTTTTAATCAACTACAGGCGAAAACAATTTTACGACGAGTTTGGCTGTTTCATATGCAAATGTAAGCAGGAGAGTTACCTCAGTTAATGGTGTTTGCTCGAAAGATACATTGATCTGGATGAATACGCGAATTTTCCAAGCAGGATAATAAATAATTCATTTATAATTTTATACATTAATATCAGCTGTTCGCTGGCCATTGTGAGAGGCGTAAAGTTGGCCGTAAATCTATCCCAAACTGTCCCAGAAAATGTAAACATCGCTTGCTATTGGCTGCCGGAATTTTTGTTTTCTGATCTTTATGGTTCTCATACCGGAAGGGGCGGGTACAATTATTCCACCTCAGAACTGGGCAATTTATTCCCCACCTCGATTCAGAATACCAGATCGGGGAATAATGACCCGTGGAATAGCGCGGCCTTATAATAGCGACCCCGATTCAGAATACCAGCCTATGTCCTGCATATATTTTATATTGCCTCTTGGTGCCCAAAAACCTTTTTTCCTTTCCTCACTCTGTAGTACTAACACCTATACACACACATACCTGGGGTACCCCTCTAAAACAGCCTTCAAAAGCCTCTTACCTCTTTAATCACATGTCCATGAGGAGGCTTGTAGTGAACTCCATAGATGTAGATGAATACATCAGTCAAGTATTTTCCCTTGCACCTCTTCTGCCTCCTTTGAATTTCTCTCACAAACTTCCGTTTCTGCACCACACTCCACTCTCTTCACCTTTTCCCAGACCACTTAGTCTTCACCCTTATCCAGATCTATTATTCATAAGCATCCAATCAATGCTCATCTTCTATCCTCTACAAACAAGTTTTTGGAAATCATCCATATTAAAGCCCAAATTAATCTTATGTACAAGGTAAAGAACTTCTCTAAGGGCTGCACTAGCTCTTAAGAATGTATTGAGGAAGTAACCCAAATCCTCTGAGTTAAAGTGGAGTTGTGAATACATGACTGGAAGAACGCATTATAACCCAACACATTTGTGCAATTGTATAACTACATTTTAGAGAGGAATATAGAGAAAGAATGAAAATGGTTATAAATTACCCTCACATTGTAACTCATTACAATAGGTAAGAATTCATGCAAGCCATCCTCACTACGGAACAAACACACTAGGTTTGCAATAATGGACTCCTCCATCTTGTAACAGTACACCGCAAGGTCATTACTGTTAAACAGACTATTGAAGGTGCATTGAAGCATAACAATTTCACTGCTCAATAAATCTGAATATAATTTGTGACCAGGGAAATAGAAAAGAGTAAATAATAAATCGGTAAAATATTCGATAAACACATACTATACAGACAAATCATTTAGTACCCACTAAATGGGATTCCAGTAGGTACATAACTCCAATTGTTGTGAACTGAGAGAGGATAGCAGAATAGCAGAGGATAACCAGGATAGCAGAGATGCAAGCCAAAAGGATACTACATTAAACTAGATAGCCTACCAGGGAGAAATGGGCAGAGAAGAGGATCCACGGAGGAATAAACATGGACAAGCAAGAGCCCCAGACTAAGAGAAGAAAGGAGATCTTGTGGCCGAGTTCTGCACAGGGAGATTAATGGTCAAATACCACAGGTTGGGGAAATCGTCAGCTAGGCAATGGCTAAGAGCAGGGAAGGATAAGGGAATATTAATGACTTTTATTTTGCAAAAATAGATTTCAAAAAGTGTATACTTAGAACATAAAAGAGGAGAAAAGGGAATAGAAAGAGGACCATTGAAGATAAACAGTTCCTTATCCCAAGACAGGATTAGTTAACTGTCCATATAAATGATTTAAAATACAAAATTGAATGGTTAATAGTAGCAGATCAATGGTTTTGGGTCTGATATTTGCAGAAACCCACTTTGCACATACTTTTAATTATCTTTCAAATTCTGCTTGTCACTGAAATATTTCCACTGCTAAAAGTTACCATACAATTTATCTGTTAAGAAATTCAATGCCCACTGGATTTGTTTACATCACATGAACCCTGTCTCTCCAAAAGACTAAGCACCTAACAACCTAAACAAGCCGGAGCAGGAAAGGTAAAAGTGAGAGGGGAAGGAGCTTCTGTAACAAGTTGAAAGAAATGCGACCCAAGGAGCATTACAATTATTACCTACAACAGGTGCAAAAGTAAAAAAATAATAATAAAACTAACACATGATTTACACTCTTACTAGTTGTAGTCTCTCCTTCACCAATCACGTAACACTCCAGGTTACCGAGGGTCCTCTCCATAATCACGAAATGACCTTTTCAGAATTTTAAAAATCTCATTGTGCATGGTGCTCACAGAAAGAAATGCCTTATCTGGTGAATAGAATCACAATGACACACAAGGATTTTCTCACTTTGAACATTAACTTAGCTGCTACTAAGAGATAGAACAGTAAGATATTTGGGCTCAGAAGACCCTCTGAGAGACCATAACCAGTGCTTACCTCATCTTCCTAGGCAATATCATTATATTCATTGATGATATCCTTATAAATTGTTTATTTCACATTTGAAAGTGCTCCAAAAACAAAATATGCATATGATCTGAACAATATACAACATCAACAAGAAGGCTACATATGGCAAACAGCACTGGAATGTTATAAATAATGTGTATAATATAAAGATAGTAATAAAGATGAAAACATATTCAAAATAAATCTTCATAAACCTCTATTTCAATTTCCCTTTTCGACTAGTTTTGTTGTTCAGCTGGTAGGTTAATTCATCAATTTTATCTTTCTGGATTGTCAACTTCTCATTCATATTTGCCAAGTGTTCTGACATCATACTGAGCTGTGACTCATAATTCTGGGTAGTTGTTTGCAACTCTTCTTGGAGTTCCTTTAGATGATCGGCCATCTTCTCCTTAGTGGACTCAAGCTCAGCCTTGGTCTCATGGCATAACTCCAGGCGTTTATGAAGCATCGTTAACTACAGAGAGCACAAAAGGGTGACAATTAAGAAGGAGGAATTTAGGTATCCAAACCACAGTGTTCAAGATACCTTAACAAAAACAAGTTGCTTATCCATCAAAATAGTGAATGGTACAGAAAACTCATTATGTATCATCAATAACTAGGAATATTTAAAAATCAAATTTTAGTCTTACTACACGTAATCAATGATTTGAATTTTATTCTTATGACCATTCAGGCATTTTGTAGGGCCTCTCCATAATATGTCTGATTTTATATTAAGATAAAGGTTTATTGGATTAGAAAAGGTCTAAAAGTTACTGATTTTGACAGGCAAATAAGATGAACCTTTTTCCCAAACTTATGTTTCAAAAATCACTCCTGGGTCTTATATGAGAACAGACAGCCTCAGAAACTTTCCCTATAGGAATTGGGGTGTGTCCTACGTGCCATCAAATACGTTAACTAGGGATGCACAAAAAGACCAGTTTACCTTATTTTTGGAGATTCAATCTAAAATAAGTTGTATTAACTAATTATAAAAACTTATGTGAAGTCTTTAAAGCAAGTTGGGCTAAGGGCCCATCAAAGAGACAATTTAAATCACAGATGAAGCAGAGACAGCGAGTAAAACAATTGTGAGACTACGTTTTTAGTAAAGTAATGACAAATGTATGTTAGGGGAATAAAAAGAGATTATGTACTTCCAATGAGCAAAACAAAGCAGTAGAATTAATAAAACAGAGATGCACTACCCTTCCTCATGAGAAAATTAAGTAATAGTCCAGCAATTTTGATTTTGCTATGCTGCACAAATATTTCTACAAATGCTTCAAGACTTAATAATTAATTATCCAATCTATAAGGAAATAATAATTATCTTAAAAATAAACATTGCATATCAACTACACAATAAATGCATCCATTGTTTACACTCTTGATTTCAATCACTATTCTCTTTCTCTGCCTATACCTGGAAGGATATAATGAGCTATTTTATTGTAATGGACACAGTGACAATATTATTTCTGTTAATCTTCTCCACTTACATGTACATGCTTTATACTGGCCAGCAACTTGGAACTACATTAGGGAAAATTAATTTATCACCTTGAATTTTTATGCAACGAGAAAAAGAGAACTGGGAAGTGGAGAGACTGACTCTTTCCTTCTGTTTAACTTACCTCAGAATGTAGAGTCAGAGCTTTGCTCTCAGAGATTTGTCGGTCTGCAACAAGTTGATTAATCCTCAATATAAAATAACCTTTTACTTCCTTCTCTCTGGCATACACCTCCTCAGGGATGTCTATCGCTTGTTCAAGTTTCCCAAGCTGAAAATAAAACAAAACTTCATTAGTAATGCTAATAAACTTTAAAACAATTTAGCTTCCATAGCTCATGCTTCCAAGGCACTTCAATGAAGGAGTACTGGACTTCTAGTTCACTTTGGACTAACCCAAATACTATTTAACAAAACCAAACTTTGTGCTTTCAAATCATGTATACTTTCGAGAAACTTAAGCCCAAAAAATTAGGAGCAGAGTCAGAAAGTGCCACCTACTCTCCTTTGCATTGCATTCATCTCCCACCAACATCCCTATGCTATTTTTCCCTTCAATTTGGCATTTGTCTTGCCTCTCTTCATACTATCCATGATACCTTGTCTCCTTCTTTCTTTCCCTCACTTTCTCAGCATTCTAAAAATGAAAATGTTAATTGGAGGGGTGGGCGGGGGCCTTCTGAAGCTCCTCTGGCACTTATGCCTCTCTAACCCTTTTACTGCCATCCCCTTTAAGGTAGACTTTGCGAAAACTGCCAAGCCCATTTTCCTGAACATCATAAGATTATGAATTTTAGGTATATTTGAAGCACTTAATTTAAATACATAAATTATGTATTTTTCTTAATGTTGAAGATATATTTCAATTTTTATGAGGATGAAAAAATCATTCTTGCTGTCTCAGATTTGAGGGAAATATAATATTACAAATTTGTAATGTAGGTGGGCCGATATATCGGCCCTTGGCAGTTTTCGCACAACCATAGAGGGCCAATATATCGGCCCACTGGCAGTAAAAGGGTTAAAATCCATTGTATCAACTCACATTTAATCTGCCTGCCACTTGCAGACATGAGATAAGAGCACCGCAGAAGAGGAATGGCGGAGGGTCACCCATCCAAATTCTGTCACGGCTCAAAGTTGCTTAACTTTGGTGATCTGACAGCACCGGTGATTCAACATGGCTAGGCCCTTGCCCAATTTGATAGTATGTGATACAGTCAAACCTCCCAGTAGTGGGAGTTTGGAAACATGTTTGCGGCAGCAAAAATTGTCTGCTATTGAGAGATGTCTGCTATTTAGAGGGGGCTGGATTTAGGACGGGTATTTCTATGCAGTAACTACAATGAATAAATGACAAATTAAAATATAAAGGTATCAAATATTTAATAGTTGAAAAATAAAGCATTATAACGCAAAAATTATGGAATGAAAAATTATGCATTTTTTATCGACAGCAATTACTGTTAACATCATTGTCAAAACAAGAATTGAAAACGTGGCCTCTAGAAAAGAGATAAGTGGCTGTCTTAGTAAGCAGTGCATGTAGGCTGGAGCACAAACTTGTAGAAAGATCACAGACAACCAGATTGCTTTCAAATTGCCAAGAAAAATTTTTTGGATCTGAGATTTTCTCAGCAAGTACTGTGGTTAACAATGCTTTTCGTTGATGTTAATTAAATAAACGTTTTTTTCCACAAAAATTCCTTAGGTATCGTATTTGCTTCAATAAAAGGGGTTTTTTGGCCAGGGGATGGGAAATGTTTGCAGAATAGCTTGTAGAATTTGTCCATTAATGGAGGTCATCGAAGGAAAAATTACTTTTTCTATTATCCGCATCTGGTATTTAGAGGTGTTAGTTCCATAAGTCTCCATGTTCTGCTGCCAGTGGTTGAAAAACTGTCTGTTCTTAGGAGGTGTCTGCTATGTGTTGGTGTCTGTTAACTTGACGTATTATGAAATTTTTGAAATTACAAAATAATGAAATGTGATTGCATTCTACAATGAAAAAATGTCATTCTTATGAAAAGGGTCGTGGGTGTGAAGCAAGTCACATAGAATAGAAAGAAATTGAGTACGTTACCTAATGTGAAATATGTATGCCATAATGCAAGAATTCCTTCCAAAACCGACCTATGTTAAGATAATGTGACTTCAAACCTTTTGCTATGCACATCCAATAAGATCCCCCTAATTGGTTAAAAAAAACTCATATAGAGCTTAATTACCTCCACATCATTCATTTTCCATAATATTCGACCATGATTTTTTTTATGCTCCACAATTGAGTTTCCAGCTATGCACATGGGCATTAAAAAACAATGACAATGATGTTTGTCCAATTCAAGGATTTTCACAAGACCACTTTTTATTCAACTTAGTAACTGGATAACTAGTAAAAGTGACGATTTTCCTTGTTGATTTGAGGGTAATGTGTATTTCATACAATATATACAGCTTTTCAGAATTATATTCATAAACTAAAGACTATAAGAGGGGCACTTTGTTGATTTTGTTAGGCTATAATCTGGTGACTCAAACACTAAGTGACTTCAAACCTTTTGCTATGCACGTCAAATAAAATGCCCCTCAATGGTTAAATGATAAATATATATCGCTCGGTACAACTGAGCATATTATGCTGCAGAAATGCTACTCAGCAACAAATAGAACATGCAGTGATCGGAAAAATACAAATGATACATACTATCCATACCCAAGCAAGTGCTCCTGTTGATAATGAAGATTAGAAAGATCCGTGGATGGACTTCTACATTTTCTTCAAATTGGTTTCCTATGAAATGTTTTGCAAAGTTTGATTTTCTGCTAAAAAACGCTACTGCTAATCAACGTTCTTTTCCAAATAATTTCAAACTTCAATACTTACATATTTCAGCCCATGAATAAAGAACTGGGAACTAAATAACAAGGGAAAATCCCATGTCCTAGTTGCCTTGCCAGTACCATTCACCTGAAAACGTGGTGGTTGCAAGGTGAATCTCACCCTGGTAAAGGGTATATTGCTGATTTGTCTAGCCAAGGGCAATAAATTTACAAATTCCCTGACAAAATAGTCATGGAATGCTACAGTAGAAACTTACTAATCCGGCTTCGTACACCATCACCAAACTGCACAGAGATAATGCTATGAGATTGGCTACAAAAACTAGAAAGTACATAAAAACCATCACCTATTTTCAAGTAAATATCGCTACAAAAGTAAAATAAAGTTAAACTAATTTCAAATAAAAAAAGAAAAATATAAATAAAATTTTCCTAACATAAAAAAATTCATGATTACCACATTTGATACCATGAACTGGCAATTTTTTGATCCCGTAGATTTCATAATATTGAGCTAATACTATATACAGTAAAACCTCTCATTAGCAAACTCACTCACAACGAACACCTCCCATTAACGAGCAAATGGAGTTGGTCCCGCCAAACTGCTATTTAAAAGCATACGTTTTGACTCCCTTCAAATGAACTCCCACACAACGAGAACCTCCCGATAACGAGGTGGAGAGCCCATCCTGTGAGCACTTGTCGACCACTTCAGGATGAAATTTTTCTCATTATCCACCATTCCGTGTTCCTTGTTTTCCTTAATATCCGTTAAAATTTAGGGCATGCATTTCATGGAATCGCATGTATTAACACATGATCTGTTTTTTGCAAATTTTCGTGATATGAGCAAATAACCCTTAGACCAGTAGGCATGTCACTATTATTATTTCCTTTCTCTTCAGTCATGATATACAGTTGCTTTTTATATGTTTGCTGCAAGTAGTGTAGATTAGTAGATTAGCATTGCTGAGGGATGTTGAACGTATTACAAGCATTTTCTGCACACAGAACTTCAGCGATAGAAAAAAATGTAATGTGCAATATTTTAACATAGACGTACAGAACATGGATATACTGCATAGAAGGCGGACATGGATGTGCTATCTAAGTATTATATGTTCAGCTTCAACTGACAACTTACGAGTTCTTACAAGTGACTTTAAAAGCATGCCTAAATTGGCCCTGTACACATGTGTCGTGGGGAAAAATTATTGTTTTGGTGTCTCTGCATGCGTGAATTGTGATCCAGAAAAAGGAGGAGGAACTTGGCCACCTTAAATATTTCTGGGGTTGAGACATCAGTTGATCCTGAAGTAGAGGAAAATTGGAGAGAAAAGTTGCCAAAATTGATTGGGCAATGCGAACCAAAAGACATTTTTAACGCTGATAAAGTAGGATTTTTCAACAATCTGATCCAAGTCGCAAACTGAACATGAAGGGAGAACATTGCCATGGGACGAGCAGGAGTAAGGAGAGATTTACTGTGCTAATTTGTGCCAGCAGCGATGGGTCAGGGGAATTACTTCCACTGGTAATTGGAAAATTCAGGAAACCTCATTATTTAAAAAATATAGAACAGCAGAAATCCCTATAATATTCCTGCAAGCACAACCCCTATCCCATCCCTAATATCCCTGCAAGCACAACAGAAATTCTTGGATGATCAATATTTCAGGAATGGGTCGTTGGGGTTGAAACATGAATGGGAGGGTGTATATTTAAGAACTGTAACAGTGGTTTTCTTCCCGCCTAACTGCACAAGTCGGCTAAACCCACTGGACCAAGGAGTCATATCCCATGTGAAGAGGGTGTACTGACGACAATTGGTGCAATATTTACTTGGAAGGATGGAGGGTACCAGCAACCCAACTTTTCTCAGATGGAATATTCTCTAGGCTATGCAGCATATGTGTCTTTGTTGGGATACCGATTTGCCCACTACAACAAGACATTGCTTTGCTTGGGCAGGGTTTAATGAAACAATCTAATTGTGAAGTGAATGCAAGCTAAGGGGATGGAGATTGGGAGGAACTGACGGGCAAGCTGAAAATTCAACACGTTTCATTTGACAACTTCATAAATGTCAACGAAGGTGTAGAGACGTGCTCCGTTGAAAGTGAGGCAAATGAAAAAGAGGATGGAGACCAAAGAGGAGAATGAAAAACTAGAGAGGGAGTTTGAGAAACAAGTCCCGAGAAGTCATTCTAGCACTGGACACGATTGAGAAATTCTTGCTCTCTGTTGAGAAATGTAACAGGGGTGCTATTAAAGTATTCCAGGAAGTGGAGAACACTGTTCTTCATGAAGGAATAGTTTAAAGCAGCCAACCATTGACTCTTTCTTCAAATAATTTTTGTGTATAGTAAAATAAATTCCAATATCAGAATATTATTCAAGTAATTTGTTTGAATTTTTTGACTGTCTCCTGACTCTAGTTCACAGGACTGCTACAGAAGAAATCACTAATATAAGTTATGAGTGGTAGCTCTAAGTATCAAGGTAGCATTATGATAACACAAGAAATGTTAAAAATTCCACATATTCCGTGTTTATTGCAATGCAACATTTTGTTGAAAAAATAACTTCTTCAATAGCAGTGAATAACATTATGCCAATGGAAAGGAGAATATCAAAGGCATGGAAAATGTTAATTATCGCTGAGTTTGAATAGTTTTGGAGTTAATGACTGTGATTTTTTAATAGAATGTTCGTTGGATTTTCAACGGCGAACAATGACAATGGTGAACCTCTGTTTCTATTTCCCCAATCAAAATACAATTTGGACCGTAATCTTTGGGTTACTTCTGCCAATGTTACCTGTACAAATATTTATTGTGAATTGTTACCCTAAAAGTAATGAAATAGTAGTTTCACAATGTACAGTGCAACCTCTTTAAAACGAGACTTCATGGTGCCCAAGAAAACCCTCGCTATGGTGAAGTATCGTCTTACCGAGGTTGGTGTAAATAATCGCCACGAAACCTATTGTCAACAATTATCTAGGAAACAAATTGGGGTGGTTGCTGAAGCATTTCCATCTGGAGAGTCTGAGCAAAAATCCCAAAGGAAGGGAAAAGTTTTTGCAGTAATTCATATCCCTCCTTAATTTACCACCTAAACATTAGATCAAAAAGCACCGTACCTGCTCCAAAATTTGCAAAAAGCCTCAAATTGCCAACCATTTTCCCAAATACACAACTGACCATGCTACTCTTTTCTAATGCTTGTTCCATTCAATAATGTTCATTCCATAATTTGGATTGGTTTCAGCAAAAATTTAAACCATAACTGATAAATCAAAATTGTATCGCCTTTATTACTAGCCTTTACACTTTCCCTTGATTGGTCTTAATTTTTATGATCAGTATATTCACTTTCTTTGCGACATTTCGCGGAAGCCATTTGGAATAACATATCACATTTGTTTCAGCAGACGAAAAGAGACCGTTGGTGGCAAAGGTGGAAGGGATCCTGCCTTGGAAGGCGTTTTCTTTCACCTGTTGAGATGTCCACATTGAAAAACAATCTGTTTTACCATGTATAACAATTTTATTGAAATAGCGGTTTTATCACTTGATAAGTTCTATTCAAAGATTTCATATGGGCCTCGACGTACTTACAGTAATTTTGTCAGGTGTATATGTGAAACGGTAGTATGATACAGAGGACTGAAAAAATGGGTCTAATGAAGAGCTTTCCTATACCAACAAATGTGTTAAGTATTAATTCACATAATTACTCCATAGGGGCAGCAAAACATAGAAAGGAATATAGATGTATTGAAAGTCAATAAACTAAGAGCGCTACTCCTTTGGCATCGTGTTCAACACATTACATCAAGCTGTTACAAGTATAGGTAACAAATAATAATTTGCAAACTTCAATAGTCTCTTAAATTATAAAATTAACTCACGAATTTGTTCAACATTGATAAATATAGAGTGAAAGAAAATTTGGAAAAAAATTTAGGAGATAGAATTAAGTAGCTTGCAGTTTAAGTGTTTGGCATTTTTGGGCCATGGTGTATATGCTCTCAAGTCACAGACGTGCGAGTGTGCTCTCGACCGCCTGGGAAACAAAAGAAGATCAAATATGTATTTGTAACTGCTAATGCTGCAGTATTTCCACCAATATTAACAATAAATTAATCGAATGGTGATTTATAATGTGCAGTTGATACGTAACACTTCATATTAATTGCATTCCTAACAGATCGCAAGCTATTGCAGATGTTGGCCACTTTTTGTGTTTGTTTGCCGGTAACGGAAACTCTCGTAATGGCAGGGGCTAACACCAAAAGGGTCTCATAAAAACCATATTTTTTTACATGGCAATCATAGCGTCAATTGAAGGTGCCCCTGCAATCTCTCATAATGGCGGGGGTCTCGCAATAGGCCATAATTGTAATACCGCGGTTCCACTGTAATAATCCACAAAGTTTGTATACAGTTCAATAGGTAGTTGTTTAACTCAACCCACGTCATAGAAAGAATGAAATTTACTATTAAAAGAACTCAGCAAGTAAAACAAGCAATATTCAATTTGGACTTCACCTGCCCAAAAAACCACGGAGCCACAGCAATTTCCCATGCACAGTCATGTAGAAACATCATTGTCCCTGCGGCCAATTATATTCCTCTTCTATCTATATATATATAATTTGGGAAGTGTCCGTCTGTCCGTCCGTCCCCCCCTCTATATTGCAAACGGTTTGTCCTACAGTGATGCCGTAAACTGCATTGTGTTTCTAGGCCTCTGAAAGACCCGGGAAAACTATTCCCGTTTTTACCAGGTCCCGGGTTCGATTCCTGGTGCCAATAATGTGTTTACATTGGTTGAAATGGACTTTTTCAATTTATGAAAGTGCAAGGGTTTTTTCTTTCGTTCAGTAAAATTACTAAATCAGGGTGGCTACTGAGACCCAATTTTTAAATTCCCTTACTATTCCCTGACTTTTCCCTGACGGACTCACAAATTTCCCTGACCGATCGCCAAAAGGGCTCTTTTATCTGAATATTTCATTTCTGCTGAATTAAATTTCCGTCAAAACACAGAAAATGTTAAAAGCTGAAATCAATACATTAAAAGCTACAAGTATACCCTAATCAAAAAGTATATTAAACCTTCATAAGTTAAACCCTCACTATACGCACTTTTCATACACATTCCGCGGCCGCGGATACGCGGCCGTGTATCGTATTTCCGTGGCCGTATATGTTTCCTTCGGTAAAATTACAATGACGACGTCTAATCCTTCAAGAAAGAAGTAGCGTGTCGTGGTAGTTCTGGGAAGTTGAGGATTACTGAAAAGGCATCGAAGAGAAAGTTAATGGCCGATTTACTGGCGGACTCCGGTACAGTTCTAGATCTAAGATGGGCGAAAAATACAAACTAAAGCCAAGTTGTTGGACTGGATCAAAATCGGATGGCACGAGTGACATTCAGAAGCGAATAACAATTTGATTTATGAGGTTTTAGCCTCTTGATTGTAAGAGGGAACCAAAAATCTAAAATATTTGTATAAACAAACAAAATGGAATCGCGGCACTGCGAACGAGGCAATTAGCAACGGCAGCATCGTATTCAGGAATATCATGTTTGAGGTGGTTTGTGATATGATTAAATCGCTTCGAGATGAAGCTATAATAAGGGGACCATTCAATAATTACGTCAAGCGTGAAAGGTGGGGAGGGGAGGATGACTCTTCTTACTGTCTCCCACCAATGGAATCGAAGATGATCTTACGTAAGATTTTGTTTACACGAGCGATCGTACTTGTATTACCACTCTAATAATCATCGTATCGTAGTTTTATAACGGCAAGCACGTATTTACTACGAGCTATTGTGTTCCGCCTGCCTCTAGATCTGAGTCTCAGAAGTAAAAAAAAACGAGAGGTAATATTTTCCGAACAACATTGCCTCAGATTCCTTGTGATGAGTGGAATGCATGTGATCATGAATTTTAACACTACTAGGTAAATATCGCATTAAGGATGTACACAAGGGATACATTGTACGTCTGATTCACAACTAAGTAACTAAGAGACACTACTAATAAGATTCACAACTGATGTTCCACAAATTGATGGGGCTTATTCCATGCACGTCAGCGACGAATATTAGTTTTAGTTGGTGAAACAAAGGGCGAGAAAGACTGGCCGATAAACGTAATGGTAGAAAAATAACGAGAATTTCAATGTTTCTCCCTGACTTTCACGATAATTCCCTGAATTTTCCCTGACTTTTCCAGAAATTCAAAATTCCCTGACAATTCCAGGTTTTCCCGGTTTTCCCTGACGATCGCCACCCTGTAAATGTTAATCGATTTCTTTCATTCTTTTGGTATTTAACGAACAAATGTTTAAAGTTTCTTATTCTTTCAACCGATTTATACTTCATCCTCGATATTTCTGTAAATCATGTAATTTACGTCCAAAGTTACTGATTTTTTCGGTCCTTTTCCGAGCGTTGCTAGGCCTTTGCCATTGTCGTTCCCGTAATCTTGGATGCTTATACAGTGCGTCGTATGCTGTGAACTGCATTGCGCTTTTCACGAGAATAATGGAACATTTTATAGGAGGTTTTTGCCGCTGTTTCTTGAGGCGTGGTCGGCCATTTCTTTCTGCACATACATCCATACTTACTGCTAGCGCTCTCCATAGATTTAATAGGTTTGCATTCACTGAAATTAGGAGTATTTAAAAGTTTTTTTTAAATATCTTTACGGATTTGTGAATTTTCAATGACCTGAGTCATAAAAGGCAAATATGGAACTTGTTCGAAAACATCGTGGATAGATGTATTTTGAGATTTGAGATAGTTTAACAAAAACTTGAGCAACAACGTAAAACATAATTTGTATTATAGGTACGCGTAAATAGGGAATCTAAATATACGTAAAGGTATGACATGTATTTTTATAATAGGGCTCAAATTTATCTTTACTGCAAGGATTCATATGAATCCTTGCAGTAAAGATAAATTTGCAATGGTTTAAATCATATTTATGGTTCCGATATTGACTTGGAGCCATATCCAACTTCGAAGTTTTTTCCGCCCCTTCATGAAAAATGTTAAATGCCTAAATACAATGGTTCATTATTATATTTCTCCCTCCAGCTGAATATCAATGGGCACCTTCAGCTAGAAAATTGGAACATTATTCCCATTTTTTAAAGGTGATGATACGAATACTGATAGTATTTATGCATTACCCTCGATTTAATTTGGTTTGGAGCGAAAGGTAGATCCTTATTTCAAGTCGGGTTTCATACCTTAACAATAAATATTAAAATTTCATAACACAATGCATAAATTTGATTTTACTCACTCCCGTTGAATTTCAACGGGATCCTTCCGCTAGTAATAGCTAGTTATTTATAATGCATCTCTTCAGTAATTGTATAAGAAACTACTGCATACATTTAAGATGTCACTTAGCAACTACCACATGAAACAAAAGATATTTTTGTTCAATTATTCCTGCTTCTTGAATAGAACAAGAAAAGCTACTGAAAATAATATAGAGGTATGTAACCCACCACACCCTCTAATTGACGAAATCCCTGTTAACGAACACTAGAAAATTTGGGTCCCTTAAATTTAGTTAATGGGAGGTTTTACTGTATCATGAAAATAATATTACAAATTATAGATTTACCATTCCTAACCATACCATTTATGAAAATCATGTTTTTTCTCAATATAATAATGAGCATAATCAAATAGAAATATTATTTCCAAAGCATGTCAAACACAAACACTATGATGGAAAACCAAAGCCAATGCCAACTGAAATCTACCTGAGATATAACCATTGCTTTGCCAATAAAAATTCCTTTCCTGAAAATAATTACACACACCATAAACACTGGGACTTATCAGGCAATTTATTCTTATGCATACCATATTAGTTGTTATAATAGGAGATGAAATGCCTGAATTATTCGTGACAGCTGATTGGTCAGGTGACTCCTTCAGTACAGTACTTTGCATCTTGACCAAGTTATCACTTGTTTCTGAATCTGCAGGGCGCTGATCCTTTCCTTCTTGAGACTTCTGAAAGAAGAAATGGCAAAAGGTAAGGATAAACCTCAAAATTTCATGTAAATGACTCTGAATTCTACACGCACAGAAAATGCAACAATGAGCTCAAAATGGAGATTGGTTAGCTTATACTACAAACTTACAAAGCTGACCACCCCAATTCCTTATTTTTTATTTCTAAAAGGCCCACCACATAGCCAGGGTTGGGATAATAAATCAATATGCTATCATAATATTATTACAGTAATACTGAGATCATAAATTATAGATGCGTACAAGAGTAACAATTGAAGGGCACTCCACCTTTTCTAAGTGATGATGACAAATGGTGGAACTAGAGGGCGATATTATTGCTTGGATTCTTTTTTCTCTTCAACCCACCATTTGAGGGTTGTGACTCACTGTCATTAGCACTCATGATCATTCTTCGGGTACAAATATGTCAAATTTCCCTAAAATACTGCACAACATTATCCTTAAACAGGTTGATTTACCAGTTCACAACTGCGGTATTGGGATGAAACCACACAAGGCTCTACAGTCTAGCCTGGGGGTTGGCAAACTATGCCCCGTGAACTACATGAGGCTAGGAAATAAAATTGATAATGAAGATAAAACTATGTATCTTAATTTCATTTCTTAAAGCACATAGGCCATTATTACATGAAACTATCATCGTATAATTTGCTAACACCAACTTGGTACAGTGCTTTAAATTAAAAACAGCCACTTTATAATAATTTAATATTATAAATTCATATTCTCCTTATTTACAAAAGTATATTTATGACTCTGCAATGATTTTTAATTATTCATGAGAGATATGATTTGGCTCTTCTATCTCAAAAGTTTGCCATCTCCTGTTCTAGCCCAACACTTCAAACAATTCTTTGATATCAGCTGCAGGAATCCTGTCCTGGTGAAATTTAGTACTGCAAATTTCTCCCCTCTTCCCCATCTGAAGAATTTTCCTCGTCCACTTCTTCATACTTCTCCTTGTCTCACAACTCCCCAATGAATGGCTTAATATTGTGTAACCAACCCCTCAGCATCTTGAATGTTCACCTCCAGATCCATAAACTTCCCCAGACACACAATATTCTGCACTGATCCATCATCCAATTCAGGTTCAGATACTGGCTCTAAGCTCTTAAAGATGGCTAGAGCTTCTTCATTTTAGATTGCATTGTCCCATGAGAAACCTGTTCCTAAGATTTGTCCACACTCATGAGGCATTTAAGGATATTACAGTGTTCTCTAAAAAATTCTATGAGAGCTCTGCCTCTGATATCACTTCATTACACATCAGGGAAAGTAATCCCACAAGCAATTCCTTAAAATATGAGATGACATGCTCATTTGTGACATTTATTATGACATATATTTGTTCTCTGTTTAAGTCAGATGCTAAAAATCAATTAAATTCAAAATTCTTATTTTAAAATTTCAAATATATAATCAAATACTTGTACTGCAAATAACTATCGTCTATTGAATACATTTACACTTTAGTTTTAACAATTGATAAAAGAAAGAGTCAATTCACCTTAATTTCTGAGGAGCTTTGAATCTAACAGAAAACTAGAGCCATATAATAAAAAATTTATGAAAAAAACGAAACTCGTCACTACTAACCTCAGATTCAACAGAATGAAATACATTATAAGTAGAGGTCCGTGAAAGTGGTTTTATTTTTGGCTAAAATTCGTTTTAAAACTATGTGATTTCGGTGTTATAGAAAATCTTGGCGGTGTTATTATAATGTTACAATTTTTGCGCATTTCTAGGCATTTTATTATTTTTGGTACACATTTTGTGAATGCTCATACTTTTATTAAGCATTTCACATAACAAGAAAGGCAGTAAAAGAAGCACGCATAACTAAACACAATGGGAAACAAAGAAACTTGAACTGGGGGTGTGTCGAAATGATTTTTTTTTTGCATTGAAGCTCAGTGGAGTGCCGAATATCCGAAGATCAACCGCTAATAAGTAGCACCCCCTCTCCTCCTATCTTTTCTGTTACTTCCCCCCTTTCCTCAACTGCTAGCGCTTCCGTTCCCGGCCAGCGGTCGTGTTTAAGTCTACAAAATTGTTACATTAGGCCCACACTAAAGGTTTTCCTGCAATAAGTTATCCAATTACGCTGTCTACTGCGTCGCGTTGAGTCACCGGAATTACTGCTCGGCATAGATGCGTGCCAGGCACCTGAGCTTATATTTCCACTCTTCCGCGGCCATGTTCAGCACATTATTGATTCAGAATATCTAATTCTTCAGGAGAGAAAGCGCGTCATTCTAGGTATTTCCGAGAATTTCAGGATTGATGAATGTGAATGAAATGTGAATCGAAGTGAGAGGCGGTGATTAATTTAATGGCAAATTCCGGCGGAGACATCACTACAGTGGCGATATTATGCGAATACGATATGCGCGAGACAAAACAAGCCAATTGACCTTTGAATCGTAATGAGATAGAGCGAATGAATGTCATCAGCGTTAAACAATGAAGGCTTAGACTTTAATCGATTATGACTCTTTACATGTGATTTTTTCGCTAATTCACGTAAAATTAGCGAAAAAGGCGAAATTTCGTTTTATTTTCCGATTTCGCGGTATTTCACATTATTTAGCGATATCACATCTCGCGAATTTCACGGATCTCTAATTATAAGAGCTTAAGATGAATAACTATGGTTTTCTCTACTTTTTTATTATTGAAGTCATTTAATGACACATCTTTGATGCCTAAAAATAAAAAGATTACCAGCTGCCCATGCAAGAAGAAGGTCAATCACCTGGATTTCTTTAGAATATTTGAGCTGCAGCAGCTGGAACTCCAGACGCCAGTGTTCCACATCCTGCTCCAGGCGCGTCGCCTTCTGCTGGCTACCCTCCAACTGCTGCTGAAGGGCCAACCTCCCAGCAACCCCACTGCGGGCCTCGTCCCGAGCCCACAACGCCTCCTCATATGGCACACTCTCCTGTTCACCCTCCTTGCTTGCCAAAATGAGAAAAAGATAACACACAAGGTTTAATAATATGGAATGAATAACAATGAACACACTTTGTGGTCACACCACAGAGTGAAACACTATGTCACACTCAAGGTGTAATTTATGAACACTTAGAACATTAGGGAGTTAAATTATCTGGTCATTGTTGGATGAAAGGAAGAAGGGGAAATTCAGTATAAAGTTATCTGCTGAACATAGTACTCAGAGAAAATATTACCCTTATCTCAGGTCTGATTTACCCAGCAGTTAATCCAGTGATCTGATAACCTCCATTATACTATCTTCTCAGACATACTTCTATTATTAGGAGTCAATAAACATGCAAAGAGTAAATAAAATGAATGGTGTAAGAAATGGTGAGATGGATAAGCTAGGAGATAAGATCAGGGATTAACTAACCGGAGAAGAATCCTGCAACTTCTAACAGTAAGAGGATGGGTTTAACAGCACATATTGGTCTAAAAATCTGTGTCACCCTAAGGTTAAAACATAACACTTTTTCAGAACTCAGCTAACTTTTCAGCCTTGGTTCTATAGCTCATTGTAACAGTATTCCATTCCCCTCTCAACATTTTGAGCGAATTCCCATAAGTTTCAGTTCTAGATGAAAGCGGAGTCAAAGACATAATGGGTAAGGACACACATGAAGTTTTTAACTGGCTGATCAACAAAAACAGTTCAAGAAGCAGTCTACTTGGATCTGTAAAGAACCTCTTGAACAATTAAAAAAATGCAT
The DNA here is from genome assembly GCA_933228895.1 of Platycnemis pennipes. Lineage (NCBI taxonomy): Eukaryota > Metazoa > Arthropoda > Insecta > Odonata > Platycnemididae > Platycnemis > Platycnemis pennipes. The sequence continues at coordinate 89,366,274 of OW121857.1, forward strand.
TCATTTATAGCACATGGTGTGGCATTGTTGCTGGTGTGGCATTAAAAAATGCATTCATTTATAGCACATGGTGTGGCATTTTTGGGTATCCCCCCATCTCCTCCTCCCCTTGTTGGACATTACCCCTCGGCGAACTAATTACCTCCTGACTTAGCCAATGGACTTGCATGAGAGGCGAGCTAATGACTAGTGAGCCACCGATGCCAACAATGCCTGATTCCCAAAAGCAAAATTCCGGACTGCTACCATTTCCGACAGCACCAATCTCGTCCACACCATCACCTCATCCCACCAGCCCTCACTTATATAGCCCCCTGAATGTGGAAGAAGACCAGAATTTTGCCAAGCACACCCATACCATTACCCATACCATTTTCCCTACCCTCAAAATCTACCTATCGAATAATTCCACGTTCACCCCCACTCCACCTTGACCTTGCCAAAAACATCCCATCCTTATGCCAGAAAAAACTTCCTCTCTCACGGCCTCTGTTCGAGTTGATATGGCGACCAGTTCACTCCATGCGATGGCTGCTTCAGATTTGGATACTTTTCTTTTTCTAGAGGGTTTCCTAGGGTCTACTCGCTGTTCTTCCAAAATTATTAGCGATTCCCTGAAGGGAAGAATGTTCATTCAGTAGTTGGTTTGTACTTGCTCTGTCTACTGTTGAAATACATTTTCTAGTATAGTTATACTCATAATTTTGTTTCTTGTTCTATGACCTCATCTTGTTTCACCCGAAAGAATTTTGCACCCTCGACAAGCGTATGCCACATAACACTTTTTCTTTATTTTAATTTTTATTCTTAATCTTTATTTCATTTGGGTAACGCTGCAAGGGAACAGCCCCCAATTTCCCTTCGGTGGATTGGGTTGATGTGGTAGCTAGGGTACTGGGTTCCCATCCTGATGATTTTGGTTCAAATCCCAGCAGGGGTGGATATTTTCCATAGATATTCCAGTTCCTACATAAAAGCTGTATGGAATGCACAACTTTTACGATCACTACTTCATCAGTGAAATGGGACATTAAACCATGAACCCCTTGCCATGATACCCTTCATGAAATGCTTCCTTATACTGATGCTACAGGTTTCTCCCTAACTTTTTTCAATTCCCGGAAAAATTCCTAATTGACTTCAATTACCAACCAATGCTAAATGGTGTAAATGAACTAAGCAACTAATTTCTTCTCCTAAATAACCACAACTTTATTTCCCTTTTCTATGATGACTCAAGGCATTAAGGTAGAGGTTAGCAACCAGGGCACAGAGATCTTATCTCCTATCCCAGCCATGGATGAAAGTGTGTTTATTTTGTCTCACCATGTAGGAAAAAAAATCATGGGGGGTTGCATAATGCCCAGGAACCAGGTTGACTATTATCTGCCACCAGTAAAGTTGCTAAAACTTATTTTGATGGCATAATAATTAGTGTTGATGAAAAAGAGATGAGCATGCATAAGGAAACTAAGAAGTATCTGTTTGCTTACCTATCCTTAGGATAGATATATTTTGGGGGACATTTTAACAAGGAATATTCAAAGGCTACATAACAATTCAGAGCTAAGGAAGCCCTCATGCAATCCTAGGGGGAAAATCATACAAAATCATGGACAATAATGATAATTTCTGTAATGATCACAGGTGCCCCCAATTACGATCATTGTAATATATATGGACAACACATTTAAAAACACCCATGCCCTGGACATGCCCGGGCGGGACTCGAACCCGTGACCTTTGGAATGGCAGGCGAGGACTTAACCCCGCCGCCACCGAGGCCGGCGAATTTAGAATCATCAATTACAGAGTTAAATAACCATGGCAGCTGGAATTACCTCATGGCCTACACCAAGAGATAATACTGTAAAAAGGAGGACATAAAAGGCAGATTTAATACATGTATATATAGTAAACTCTTGATAATACGAAGTCAGTGGGACCAAAAATCGGCACTTCGTAATATCGAATTTCGAACTTTTTTAAAAAGTCATGAAAAAAATTATCTTTATTTTCTCTAAATATTAAGGAGGGGCAATTGGTAAATGTTGAGCATGCTTTCATGAAGGTAGTTTAGGTAGGTCTTGTACGACTATATGTTTGTAATGTGTGTATTCATGGTGTCTACTAATATATGAAAAAGAAATTCAAGACTTTTTCAAGACTTTTCAAGACAAAAATTTTAAAATTCCAGACCAAAAAGGCTAACTTCTTGATGTGTCATCGTGATGGTCAATAGTTCAATGCCCAGTCCTGTCCAATTTTTCACTAGGAATTGGCCATCTTATTATATCCACATTATTAAAAGTGCAGCACCTTATCTACTTCATTCATGATTAAACTCCTACTACGAATTAAAATGCCGTATGCTCGAAATGGACTCTACCGTGACATTCACAGCTGTTTTTGAGGAATGCATGGCGGCACGCCGCACAACAGTGCAGGATTCCTAGAAATTGGTATTTTGGATTAAAAAATGTTCAATTTATATGAAATTTGGTCTATACATGTTTTCCAGGTCGCTGAATATGAATTTAGATTCAAAACTTTTGTAAACTAAGTTTTTCGCAAAAAGTTTTGCAATTTTTTTACTTAAATTAACTCTTATTTAAAACATCAAGATTAATGTGAACAAATATACGTTTTCTCAGTCACTGAATGCTAATTATATATGTATTCCTATTTTCGCTAATTACTTTTTTCACAAAAGTATTTGCAATATTTTATTTACCTACTTGGATTTACACAAACTCAAAATTCTCAATTCATTAAAAATTATGGCACAAAGGTTTTAGCGATCTCTGGACACGAATTCGATGTTAATATTTTCACAAATTTATTATTTTGCAAAAATATATAAGTGAATTTTCAAAAATATTTTCTTTATTTTTGAACAATAAATAATGTTAAAAAAATAATTTTGCAAATTATATTTGTAATATATTAATAAACAGTTAAATAGCACTCACCTTCAGTTACAAAATCCATTTTTCAGGACAAGAATCGGGGCAATACACGTTATGTTAGAGAGAATTGAAGGTGAGGCTATGCCTGCTCCTTTTCAAATGATGCACTTGTTACCAGTGCAACATTTTATCTTATCTGCTAGAGGAGTAGCAACAGCGATATGTCCTTACTTAAGATGGCTTTGAAGTCGTCAATCAGTGCATCCAAAGTATATTCACAAAAACTCTACATGAAAGTTTTTCTAGACTCATAAATACCAAGTATTAGGGATCCTGCACCACTGTGCGCTGTACACGGCGGTCGGGTTCGCGCCGTCCCGTGTGAAAGGAGCCTTTAAATGAAATGATGTCCGTCGCCAGTCCAACCAAAGGCACCTATTGACACACCAACTCGAAGACTGACGAACCAACTCAACTCGAGCTGGCAAATGCCGAGTTCTCCAGTAAAAACGAACGATTTTGTAGCAAACTCGCACATGCTGACAGATGAACTAGACTTTCCGGCGGCTTTCGAGCTAGCGAGTTCGCCATCAGATGAATAACAAAGACATTCCACCGCATTAGCTGGCAAATGGCAAGTTCTCCAGTATATCATCCAGGAGCCAACGACATATTCGTTGGCGAGGGCACGTATGGCGTCGTCGGCGACAATGTAATATAATGAGTGAAAGTTTCTCGGGTCTTCCACCGGGTCAAAGGAATTTAATCGAGTTACACCCTCAGAGGCATGGCAAAACGCAAAATGTCACAATCGTACTAGAGTACGATCTATGGATCGCCTGAATCTTTGGGAGCGTTGTAATAACCACGGTCAAGGTCATTCTTTCGAAATATATTTCATGGGCAGGAGGGAAGTATACGATCTTCAACCTGCAACCGACCAAGCCGATTTGTCACGCGGCGGCATGCAGGAAACAGTGCCCATGCCTAGTGCAATCGAACGACGAAAGTCACGAACTCACAAATACTGACCAGAGAGGTTTAAAATAACACCTCTTTGATAATAACAAATAAAGAAAAAGGGAAACAATATCTCATTTCATAATGCTATGTCTGCCATTCCAATTTTTATCCTGACGATTTGCAAGCAACCATTTTTCCCGATTTTTGATTATTTTTCAGCGAATTCCAGACCTTTTCCAGATTTTTTCCCGACGTTAGTAAATTCCCGACTTTTTCCCGGATTCCCGACTTTTCCCGACTGGTAGACACCCTGGTATTTGACATTTTAATTCAAGAATTGAGACAAACCTTTTTGCCACTGGTTAAAAATGTTTTAGCACCATTAAAAAATATTTTTTCCACCACCTATAAAACAGTTTTAACATAGATAAAAATGTTTTGGTAACCATTTAAAAATTCTTATATGTAGCACCACTTTAAGGTTTTAATCTGCCACATTTCCATCGACAATGCAAATGCAAGTTGGCATGTCACGAATGTATGCTGAAAGTTGTTTCCCTATGTCAGGATAATTTGCAGATTTGCCTCTGAATGCTCTTTTCTCATTGTTAATTGAAAGAAGTTTATCTTTTTTCTTCCTTCCACCTCATACTCAAGACTGGCATGTCATATTTACGTCCTGCAGCATGATTGCTGATCTCTTCTGCAACTCGTATGATCTTTATTTTTTCATGAACACTAAATGAACATAATCTTTTACCACTGTTTATTTTATATAATGTTAATTTTATATAAGGAAAAATGAATTTGCTGTAAGTTAATGAATTGGTGGCCATAGAATAAAGCAACTGCTTCACGCACTTTGCACTCAGGATTTACTGAAGAAAGCGTATGTAAGCAAAGCAGACTGTCTGGTAATTTGATCTGGCAAGCCAAGCAATGGAAAGACAAGATAATCTTGGCTGGAACTAACTCAATCCATTTTTTGTTTCAATGTTATTCACTTTGTTCCTATTCTTCGTAAGTGCTCACTTTGTACTGACATTTTGTATATCCTCGTGTAATCAGTGACAGTTTCTTAATTCTTTTGAAGAGAATCTAACTTGCTACATGTATAAGGGAAGGTTTTTGGCCATCTTCAGCTACAAAGATATAAAAATCCCTGTGTAAGCTACGCATCCTCATGTATGACACACACTGCACTTTTTGACACTGATGAGAGGTGAAAAAGGTGTGAATGGTGCATGAGAATACACGGTATGTTTTCATAGCCAATTACATAAAAACCTTTTTAAGTGGACTTATATTATATTTTAGCACATTTTTGCTGTTTTTAATCTTTTAAAAATGGCAAAAAATGTTTTTGCGCTGTCTGGGTAGTTAAACAATGTTTTATTCTTTCACTGTGAACCAATTTTTTTATTCATATGGAGAGTGTGAGGCTAGGAGATATACCAAAGACTACTCAACCATCATCAAATTTCGTTGCTCGTGGCTGACATTGAGTAGATATGGTATGAGAAACACATATGTAATCACCTGGTTTAGAATGCTTAAATAGTTGGCTGCCCTCTTCTTGAAATCCCCAACCAATGGATGTGGATTTGATCCCAGGTTTCCTCTCAATGCTTGTCTCTCATCCCCTTTGGAACCATGGCTATCCTTTAACAACTGTGCTTTACTGTCACTGATAATCTCTGAAAGCTGAAACGGAGTAAATTTCATAACGATATCAATACCTGCAGAGAAATACGGGATGGATCACTGACAAAAAGAGAAACAAAGAGAATAAGCATAAAAGGGAAACCAATGAAAATTAAAAAATGGACTTATTTAAAATTTAAAACCACAGAACTCAAAAATAAAATTGCACCAAACAAGAAGAAAGGAACTTCACACATCAATTCATTATGCCTTATAACCAGCAGGCAAAATTACTTTATTCCTAATGAAGTTGAACTTTTACTTCCTCTACAAGCAAAATTAATATAGGTTACTTTTAACTGTTGATACGCTCATCATAAATCATGTTCATGAAGGAGGAATTATACAATAAGATGGCTTCATTATCACTGCTTGTGTTACCAACTTAATAATTTGAAATTCATAAAACTTGAGTTTAAAAGCTAGGTATCATCAATTTCTGGTCTATCATATACTAAATGCTGATGTTCAGAATTGAATGGCAAGAAAAATGATCAGAGAGCATGTAAAATTTAAAGCATCCTTCCCTTACTTAGGTTTAAAAATAATGAACTTTTGTTTAGTCAAAGCCTGCGTTATTCATTATCATGATCCATCCTTTTTTGAATACATGGCTAAACTGTTTCATACCAATTGAGTTTTTAGAGAGCTATTAGAGGTGCCATCAAATTATAATTTTTATCCGGGCAATTGTACATCTACATAACATCTACATCTACATAATACCCTGCAAGCCACCATAAAGGTGTGTGGCAGGGGGTGAACTCTCACCAAACATGCACTACATATCATGCATGAAATTTGTAATTAAAAATTAAAATAGCCATTTACTAAACATTAGCAAAATAATGCCAAGGTTCACAAAAACAAAAGCATGTCAATCAGTAGAATAGGTATGCACATAACCAGTAATTGCATTGTAATTACATATCATCTTTTAACTCCAGTGCATAAAAGATCGTGATGTTATATGCTACGTACGCTTCGTGCAAGTGCATTGTACAGAGAAGAATGTTAGGTGAGCGGAACGGAAATTCGCAAGAATAAAGCACGGAAGAACTGAGCAGTGTTCTAATTTACAAAAATAGAATTGTAATAGTAATAGAATTGTAAACATAAGAAGTACTATAAGCTAAGAACATAAAACATTAAACCAGTTCCAACCTTTCCAGTGCAAGTTACAATTGCAAGCAGGGAATTGACAAGGCATTCATCAGTGGTCTTTGCTTTTTCAGTGACACTTGGAAGATCCCTCTCCAACCTCGCTTTCAAACAATACATTTTTGAAAGCTCTAAAAAAGAAGAATAGACAAAAATAAGTAACCACATTTGAGACACTATAAGGTGATAACAATTTTCACAACAAACCTTTAGCACATAGATGGAGGGAAGTGAACACATCGGACAGCTCCAAAAGGAATCGCTTCTGTGATGGCTTTGGATGTTGACAGGAACGTTTACCTACAAAAAGAGAAGTGAAGATTTAGCCCGTTGCAAATTACTGAGCAAAATAATTTACTAAGAAGCACTAATTTTCAAGTGAAATACAGTACATTAACTATTACCGGGGTAACAACTTGTAAGTAAAAATTGTAAATATGCATGGAGATTAATGGGTAGCAATTTTTGACCAGTTAATGCCAACCCTTGAAGGTAGACAGCCAGAATACTGCCACTTTCATAAAAGTGAATGACTTGATTTTACATTATTTTAAAAACCTTATTTTAATGAATGAACTTCATATTCATCCAATGGATGATGATAAATTTTGGATTTACAGTAATGATAGAATTATACTACAAAATTACCTGAAGAAAAGGCCCACCATAATGCCAAAATTTCTAAATGAAAACAAAGTCAGCCGAATAGATTTGCCTGATGCAGTTTATGCTCTATGCAAGAGGGCTGATAAAATGGCCCACTGGCAGTGAAAGGGTTAATTGAACATGACAAATGCTTTAAGATCTGGAATTGCTGACTAGTGACGGGGCATGAACTAGGAAAAAAAGTAGGTTAATAAGCATATGAGGATGTACAACTCTGGTCTAGGTAATTCTAAGTTACAATTTGGCACAGTAATAGGTTGGTATATTTAAAAAAAATTACTTAACTTTTGAGTTTAATCTTAATGAAATTTCTTGATTTTTGCAACATAATGCAAAAAAAAACAATTCAACTGATAACACATGCATTCATATTTTTTCTTTCATTTATATAAATGATTTTTGTTTGCCATTTAATTTTTTCCACAAAATTTACATTTATAAAAAAATTCAACTAGATATCGCAAAACTGGAACTTTGTCTGTCTTATGAAGCTATAGACATGGGAAGCTCATTTTTATTGTATATCTTCTAAAAATAACGTGCATAATGGATTTACTCAGAAGAAAGAACCATTGCTGACAACCATAGCTGAGAATTGCTCATTAATGTATGCTTACTTTGCATGGACAGCAAGCCAACATAAGTATTCAGCTTGGAAAAAAGTGTAGTAAAAGTAGAAATCTGCTCCCTTATTTCCATATTCTTCATTTTAAGGGTATCTTCACATGTATAATTCTTACAATCCTCTTCTATGCTTGAATTGGAAAAGGAAAAAAATTGTAAACATGCTGAAAGTTGGCAAGTGACAACATCTGCTGACTAAGACAATTAACATAACATAAAAATATCAAAACGACAAATTTCAAATGCAAACACCTAAAGCCATAATTTAATTTTTAGCGGAAACTAAAGCCAATTGCATGAATAAACACAAATACCCCATTATTTGTGCCACTAGGCATATGCTTTGCAGTGGGGAGAAAATTTAAAGCTCATTTGGAATACGTAATTTTCTATTTCAACCCCATATTACTCAAAGGGGTCGTTTACAATATTTTTTTAATTGCTGAATCTGATGAAGTTTGTAAAATAAAAAGACCCATATTTTTCCATTTTTCGATTTTTCAATTAGTTCTCAAGTTATAAGGGGCAAAAACTGATGTTTTTAACCATTTCTGAAAAGTGGGCGAGCAAATGACTTGTACGTCATCCACTTCATACAATCATAACTGAGACCATGGAGCTCCTTTGCCTTGTCACAATGGGGGCCAATTTGGTTGGTTGGTTATTTAGGGGAGGAGACCAACAGCTGAGGTCATTTGCGCCATATAGGATAGGTGGATAATTGGGTAATGGTAGGAGTTTTCAGGGAACGGAGGAAGGGTAGAGAGAAACTCGGCGTTGGCATTATCCTACTCTTAACGAAAGGTGCCAAGGGGACCAGGGCTTAACGTCCCATCCGACGGATGGAGTACTGAACTTGAAATGCCCTCCACTAGGCACAAGTGGGGACTGGTTTTCCACTGAAAAATCTGCCACTGCCGGGAATCGAACCTCGGGATGGGAAGCCAGTACTCCAGCCACCACACCAACCCGATCCCCCGGGGGTCAATTTCATTTGGTCAAGATATGAAAAGATAGGGTGGTAGACATCTTGAGTGTCCGAGTAGGAGATATCTCCTGTTCTGATTACTGATCAAAACAAACCACTTAGAAGGGGACCCAGGAGATGCTCGGCTTGCTATCATGTTACATCTAGAGGAGGGGGAAAAGAGTGGGTGAGGGCCTTCCCTTTCCACATTTTTATACCACCATGTTTGCGGGGAATTGTAGAAATAAACAAAAAACCATTACATCAGAGAATAGTCAGAGGTATAGGGCAGCCTTAACATCCCATACGACGCACGGAGCACTGAATTTGAGCACTCCTGACGAAGCCACTAAATGGGGTAATTTACCATATTTTTCACTGCCGAATCTGATAATTTTGTAAAATTAAAAAAAAAACCTGTATTTCTCCGAACTTCGATCCGTCAATTAGATCACGAGTTATCAGTGGCAAAAAACGGATGTTTTTAACCCTTTCGGAAAAGTGGGCGTGTAGAGGACTCGTGCGTCATCCACTTCGTCCAATCACAACTGAAACCGCGAAGCTCCTTCGCCTTATCACAATGGGGGACACACATAGCTGACTCTGCCAATGAAAGTGGTTGCGAAAGGTTCTCTTCAGGCAGACCTTCCCTCCCCACCTCTGCTCCCTTCCCGTTCTTCCTCAAGTCAAGTCAAGGACCGGGGGTGGATGACGTAGATATCCGAAACACAGCTTATTTAGCGGGCACCACCTATTGCTAGGGACATGACATTTTCGCGAAACGTTTTTTGCGACAGGATTCACGAAATAAGCGACGTTAGGGTTTAATCGCGAAATTAACCGTGTCTACTTTGAAACGCGATTTTTTTTAACGAAATTTGAGATATTTTGCAAATGCCGAATTTTTGTAGCATGAAATATTTTCTTTAGTGATGGCCGGATCGGATCTTTCATTGTTCTCGGTTCCGGATCCAAAGACACGGAGTAAAATCAGATTCGGATCGTAGATTTTAAATTTTCGCGGCTTAGCGATCGACGTGCCCCGTGAATGGAATGTAGGTGCGGTAGATATTGACATGAAGAGGATGTGTAACTAAGGTCACGTAATTAGATGAAAAGGTTCCCGTGCAACTAGAAGCAAAATAAAGAAATATGACTTTTTTCCCCCATTACCCCGGTATCGCGGGGGGAAAAAAAATAAAATACGTAGGATGTCATGCGGGTAGCCTACATTCGCCGGGATCAGGCGTACAACGAGCGCTAGTGTACTGTGCGAAGTTCGATCCCAATCGCAGTTTAATTTTTTCTTTCAGTCACTGCATCGAAAATGTTATCATATTCAATTTCAAACCATTACATCTGAATACTCACTCTATTATACTTTGTTGTTTGCATTAGGTTTACAAATGTACCACTCATAAATTATGGATGGTCGGGTCGGATCCAAAGATCCACGGGTCTTTCATTTCATTCGCTACTGAAATCATATCCAGGGACAGTAAAAATTCAGATCCGTATCGGAGATTTTAAAATTTCGCGGCCTCGTGATCGATGCGCCCCGGTAATGGAATGTACGTATGGTAGATACTGACAAGGAGAGTTAAGAAACTCGGGTCACGAAATGAGAAGAAGATTTTTTCCGTGCCACAAACGAGGAAATAAAATATACGATAAAATAAAATATACAAAATAAAAAATACTAGTCTTGACCCTTTTCTCCATAGGCCCGGATGTGCGAGAAAAAAAATTAAGCCGGGTGTCATGCGGGTCGCCTACATTCGCCATATTCCCGTGAACCTATGAGAGCGTAGTTGTTAAAAATGAGGGCTAGTGTACTGCCAGTCGCGAGTTCGATCCTTAACACTACCTAACAATACAGCCGTGCTGTATTCCTAGGGTAATGCTAGTAGGCAGTTAAAAAAAGTAGATTATCAGAAATTTCATGCCAAATTATAAGTCAAAAAAATAATTAAATTTGGCAAAAGGAAATATTTGGAAAAAATTTATATTATAGAATTAAATCGTGGAATCATTACGTTAACTTTCCAGTGTATTTTTGAGTGACGCATTTGTAAATCTAGTTGAAGCGATAGAAGTACAATAAAGTCAGTATCCACACACAAAGGTTGGAAATGAAGGATGATAAAGTTTTTTATTCAATGGTTGAAAGAAAAATTTTAAACAGCGTAAGAATCGGACTTAATTACCTGCAGTCCACTACTCCACTCTGTTATTGTTATTACCATTATCTCATTAATTTGCCTTTAACTTAATTTTGCCTACTGTGTTTTTTATGTTGCGTAGGGTAGCCATAACTTCTGTATTGGATCTCAAATGTATGTACTATTAACTGTTTGTTCACATTGGTATGAAGTCTTTATTAATAATATTTAAAACAAAACCCTTACTTTAAGACACCTTTTCCCAACATTAAACAGCTTTCACCTTTTCAAAACGATTTTATTTACCGTATTTGTCATTTTTAAACACCGCTTTTGATGATTTTTATTTACCATTTTTTGGTGTCACTACCTATTGCTCATTTTAATTTTTGATTTATGAGTGAATGGCTCTGGTTAGAAGATTAATTTTTTCACTAAAATGTATTTTTCGTTTCCATCACAATTTCATGTACAAAATAGTGATTTTGGTTGTGAGTAAACACCCCGATTCATATTTCTACAATTATGGCTGGTAAAGTACTGAATATCAAATGGACAGGCAACATAAATAGAGATTCTACATAGAGAAGGAGAAACAATCTCACTAAAACATCCGCAACCACAGAAAATCAGCTGAGAAAAGTGAAATGGAGAAATTGCTGAGGAAAGCACAGATACATATATGTTAGTAATAAAGAATGCTAGATGGAAGAAATACATGGGCAAAAATAGATAGATCCGATAGACGAATGGAGGAGACAATTGAGCAAAATTGTGAGAGGTAATGACCAATGAGACGTGAAAGAAGACTGTAGCGTGAAAGAAGTAGCAAAAAACCCGTATTTCCACAGATAAAACTTAATGTGACATCTGTCTTGAGTCACCATCAGACAAGTGTTAATAATTGACTATTCTTTGAAACACTCATAAGATAGAGCAGAAGACTGATTTCAATGTATTATATATTTATTACAGATATAACAACAGCTTACAATGACAACAAGTAATTTCTATGCCATTTGAATATCCTTGTGCCAGATGAAAATTTCTACATTATAAACTCTACTTTTCTGGTTTCTATGCCCAATGCATCAATAACACTCATTATGAGGCCATTTCACAAAGAGTGAAAGCTTTACTACATACCAATTTCTTCTAGTGTTCTTCAATGAATAATGTTGTTAAATATATTGTTGTGAACCAACAGTAAGGAGACCCTCCGATTTCCCAATTTCTCATTTGACCTCCAACTTCCTCTCGTTTTGATCTCCCCCTCCCACCTCGCCACCCACTTCACAGTCGCATTTCACATCGGCAGACCCAAATGCTTTTAAGATCACATTCAAAAAACTCATAAATGACAGCAACATTTTAATCTAATGGTCAAAAGCTTTTAGAAACCAGGTTTTAGGATTCTGACTTTGTAAAACAGCTCACTTTTCCCAAAGTGAGGCTGTCACATGCGGAAAGGCTAACCACAAGTGCGCATTAAGTACAGTGGAATCCCAGTATAACGAGTGCTCATAATCCCTCGGAAATCACTCGCTAAATCGAGCGCTCGTTATATCCGAAGGTGTTGAAAACACCCACCTAATTCTCAGAGTCGTTCGTATTTACAATTTTTCTTTTGTTTCTGTGGTATTTGACGAAGGTAAACAGCAAAAAAGTCATTTCAGGCACAATCTGGTAGAACATCAACATATTTCATGAAAGAAACAGGACATTTTCCATTATATAAAATATTAATTCCCCTAGTTTCGGTGTTTTTCTTCCAGTTCTTCTATTTTTCGATCACCGAAGAAAGCTGTAAAGACAGCGTAACTAGTCGGAATTAAAGTACTAGGTATACTGTGGAAGTTTTTGGATAATTTTGCGAATATGTATGTCATGACAACAATATCAGTTTTGTCGAGTTTTCGAATGTTAACCAGGACGTCCATCAGCTGGGAAAATTGGCCTGAAGGTTCACTGAACTACGGCATGTTTCGGTGGTAGAAGATATTTCTAAGCTTAAGCGAAGGCCAACTCAACAGCTGTCTTTTTCCGACACGATTAACTGGCGCAATATCACGATAATTCATCGGGCGCGATTACGCGATATTTGAACGAGCACAATATCACGATCTTTTATCGCGACATTTATTGTGATAATATATTGTGATATTTTATGGCGATCTTTATCGTGATAGTTATCGCGATACCTATTTATAGCGATATTTATCGTCACGATATGAGTTGTCATTATCGCCACCTTACAATATGCTAAAATTATCGTATCCCGATATTGAATTATCAATATCGCCCATTCCTAGACCTAACTCCCTCTCTCACCTTGCTCGTCGTCCGCCCACTGCCCTCCCACTGATGACTGGGCCTAACACAAGAAGAACGTAAAATGGGAGCGCACAGAGCGTACTGAAGGCCGTAAATCGTTAATGTTTGGACATAACTGGCTTTAGGTGTTGTAGATATGGCACACATTTGTATTTTTAGTTTAATTAGCACATAATACAAAACACAATAGTTTATTTTTCTAGGCGGTGCATCATACTCAAGAGATATCTGTCGCAATACCGAGCGTATACCGTGGAAGGAACTTTTTGGCCTCGCTATATCCACTTTATTTTACATGTAAAACATAGGCCTTTTGGCGGTACAAAGACAATCACTCGCTATAACGCGATTCTTGCAATAAGCCGTACTCACTATACCGGGCTTCTACTGTATATGCGTAATTCTAACTTCTAGAAAAACAGGATGGGATGAACTCATTAGCAGAGGAGGGTGAGACTCCGAAAGCTATGCAACCCTGCTGATGTATGTAGGGGAAATTCCCGAACTTAGGGCATTGTCCATTGACTCCATATAAACAGGGGACACGTTCGACTCTCTTTTTCTCTCTTGTCCGAATCGACACTGTGAAACTGCCATTCTGCTCCAAGACGCTTTCATGAGACAACGCCCCAAATCTGCGAAGTCCTCGCTATCATCACCTCCTCACTCCGTGGGTCATCCACCGCCTCTGTCCTTGCCTCTCCGCTTCTGTCAAGTCTTCGTATGTAAGTGTAAGGTTTAACTGCAAATAAATGGACTTTACCTAAATCATGGGTTGTGTTTGATTTTGGGACTGCCTCCAGATGTGATTTTCAATTCCCGCTGAGATACTTTCTCTAGTGACCACCCCTCTGGGCCACGACAATATCAGTAGGTAGGCATAAACACGGTAGGCATAAACACAAATAATAAAAAAATTAGAGATAGGACAAATAGCAGATTTAGCAAATTTGAATGTCCAATTTGAATACTAATCATAATTCTAATATTCAATACCCTGAATATTGGAATTCCAATTAATATATTACATGTTGTTCTGTTAATGTATTTGATATCCTTTGAAGCAAAAAGTTATAACTTGATCAAGTTTAAAAAATTCATCCTGTTTTGCTTAGCTTGAAGGGGGAAGTGGAAATGGGGTGGGGGAATAGCATCTCGGAACGTCGGTGATGTTCCTTCCTCGTCTTAAGGGCAACCTTGAGGGGCGCGTGCAGGTGGTTACAGGTGGATCTTCGAGGGATGTCGGGGGGGAAGAGAGTGAAGCGAAAAAGGGATGGTCTAGAGGTGTCAGAGTGTGAGAAGAGGGTTCAAAGATCCTCCTGATAATAAAGGATGCCGCATCCCTGACCCTCCCCATTCCACTCAACACCCGGAGCGGTTCCAATCAGCCACCGCCATGTGCCCCACAGGGTAGCCCGGAAGAAGAAGAAGGAACCTCACAGACATTCCATGATGCCATCCACCAACCCCCTCCCCTCCTTCAAGCTCGGAAAGGGAGATAAAGAGACTAGAGGCCTGCACACCAGCGCAAAATAAGGGCGAGGGTCGCCCACCTGTGTGTGAGAGATAAAGAGAGAGGCTCAATCCGAAGACATATGACAGACTTATCTGAAGTATCACCAATGTGACCTAACGGAGAACTTGCGAGGTATAGGTGGTCGCCCATCGGCTGGGCGGGCAACCGCCTTATGATCGTCACCGCTGTGTATCTTTCTCAAGGGTCTTTGCCGTTTGCAATATTTTTCGCTCACTCTTTTACCACCCCTCCCCTCAGTTTGGGTGAGCAACCCAGGCACCCGCCTAGAACCTGGGCACCTGCCTAGGATGCGGGCATCTGGGGCAAACAGGCATAATCGGGCATCTACATCTCATGTACGGAGGCAAACACGGGTGGGGACGCCCGGCACGGGCGGGCGAGGGTCTCCTGGATTTGGTGTCCATTTGCAGGGCTCTTAAAAGATATGCCCGCAACTGGGCTCTTCCCTCTCCACAACCTGATCTTATTCCCCCCCCCCCCTGTCAGGCCTCAGGCATTTCAGGTATACTTACGGCAGTGCACAAAAAACGAGAAGCATAAATATGGATTGAAATTGCACCAGCTTACTGAACCAAATGGACTTGTTTTGGATTGCTTGGTTTATACCAATGGGGGCGTTTACTCAGAACCGAAATTGCAATTTTGTACACGACATTGTTAGATGGAAACGAAAAACGAATTTTAGTGAAAAAATTAATCTTACAACCACAACCATTCACTCATAAATCAAAAATTAAAATAAGCAAAAGGTGACGCCCACCGAAAATGCTGCTGTAATAACATTGACGTCATTTTCCTCCCATCCTTGACTGCTCTTATGGGAAGGGGAGGGAGTGGAGGGGAATTCTCGGAAGGTCTGCTCGCACAGATGCTGTCGTAACTGCTCCGATTGGCAGAGTCAGCTGTGTCTCCCCCTTTGCGATAAGGTGAAGTAGCTTCGCGGGCTCAGTTGTGATTGGACGAAGTCGTTATATGTCAGAGGTTGCACCACACCCACTTTTCCGAAAGGGTTAAAAACATTTGTTTTTCGACGCCTATAACTCGAGAAATAATTGACGGATCAAAAAATGGAAAAATACGGGTCTTTTTATTTTACAAACTCTATCATATTCGGCAATAAAAAAAATATGGTAAACGACCCCATTCAAGGGATACTTATGTTGGTGGAGTAGGTCACTCAGAAAAAGTCGTTCATTCATTTGTATAGCTACTCCAATGTTGATTATGCTGTATGTATGGACTTTTACAATAGTCACAAACTGTCACTATGCCGGAAAATCTGCTGCAAAAGAAATTATATTCAACTAGGACGTTGCAAATAATGAGGAAAGGTAAACCTCCTTAAGTTGCGAAAAAAAAATTGATAAACAGAGATTTTAGCTCAGTATAGGAAAGAGGGAATATCCATATGTAATTGGAAAGCCAAAAGAGATGTTCTCTTGATTTCATCAGAGCATAATGCAAATATTATAAAAGAGTCCAACTGAAAAGGAAAGATTACTAAGAAACTACGGATGGTTGCTGAACATAATAAATATATGGGAGGAATAGACCGCATAGATGATTTTCTCTACTGTCCAGGTAAAAGAAGAAGTTTGAAATGGTTTATAAAATTATGGAGAAATATATTTCAAATACTGCTAAACAACTTACAAATACTCCACAGCAAATTAAGTGGTGAATCTTCAGACGTGTCGCGAGAGTTATTGGGAGTCTTATCTTCAGGAGCGATTTTCATGAAATGCCTGTTCAAGCCCGAGGTAAGGAAAAAGTCCTACCATTTCAAATTCAAGCGGGAAGGGTTCTAGAGTCCAAAGAAAATGATGCTGTAACTGCTCAAGTAAATAGGTAAGGAAGGACGTTGTTTACTTGTGTGAATATCCACCCATGTGTGAATATGAACCTATAAGCTGTTTCTAGATCCCGGTTTCAGAGTTTTCCATAGTTACTAACCAGGGTCATGGTAAGGAAAAATGTAAATTACAGACTAAATAATGTTATGAAAACTAAATTCAGTAGATTCTGGCGATATTGTGTCGTATTCGAACATATCGAAAAGAAGACGCAAATTTGCAATTTACCACAAATAAAAAAACCTTTATTCCAATCCGGATTTCATTGGCACTGAAATATCATCAGTTGATGCATGCGACTTCATTCGTAGAAAAAACTATATTTTGAAATAGTAATCATCTTCAATTTTAATAAAAGTATTAGGGTTTTACAAAAAACCTTATTTGTCCAAGAGGAAAAAATATGTAACATATACAAGATTAAAAATAATGTTTAGGGACGACTGTGGAGTTTAGGAAACAGGCCTCCTGAAGTAGGTGATGCTAAAAAAGTTAATATAATTTTTTAACATGAAAAATAATTTATTTAATGTAAATTTTAAGTTAGAATATAATAAACAATTTCAAAGTGCAAGAATAATAGAGAAATGTTAAAGGCTGATCAGTAACGTATTTGAAAACCATTCTGCGGAACAGACTGCCGCCGATCGGTGGCATTGTAAACTTTTTAAAAATAATAATAATTGGAAAAATAAAAAGGTTATAAATAGAAACAAAGTGAAAGAAATAACATAATATACGATATTCACGAGAAAAAAAAACCGGTCCTAAGACTATTCTTAAAATATACAACCGCACCAAATGTGTTAAAGGATGAGGTATGGTTCACGGAGAATTTGAACTGCCATAATTCCAGATGTATGGCAGCGAGCATATTATGTGCTGTCACACACAAGCTTTATTAAAAGAGAACCATGGACATTATGGAAATGCTGGTAACAGGTAAAACATAAAATATCCATGATAAATAATGACATTAACTATGATTTCCACATTACTAAAGGTCTAAATGATACGCAGAGTTACATGCGGAAAATGATGGAGAGATACTGGTATATGTGGGTGGTGAATACACTACTATTAACGCATTTCATTTCTTAAGCACCACAATCGGCAACACTGATTTGTTACATGTCTACACAGTCAAAAACAGTCATTAGCTATATGTGAAAGTATCACTTGGAAGAAGAGACACATTGTGCAACCTCTTCTAAATTAATGATTAATATAAAACAGAGTAAAAGCGAATCTTGTATCAAGTGTCACTCTCAATGATGTTTACGAACTTTCTTTAATTTTTCATCGTGACTAGAGGTTATTAGTTTCATTAATGGTGAAAAGACAAGAGCTCTTTGGAATTCCATTTGTTGAAACTGTTGCCTTTCTACATTAAATTAATATTATAAAGTATCTCCTCTGTTCTTGTGAACATGAGCAATTTTCTTGCAGTGCAAACGAATAAGTTAATCAATGTAGCACTGTATAAGTGCCTAACTGTGAAAGGTGCGAAATTTGAGACATTCAAACTTTATCTTTTAGTATTATTATTGGAGATCTGGAACATCAAATACTTTCCAATATTCAAGCATTCGTGGGTAGTTTTCGGGCATCTCTAAAAAAATATTAATTTACTTCCAGTCTCATCTGGAATAGTTAAGCATCCATACTTCACTTCTAATTAGGTAAGAACATAGAATACAGACTGGGTGAGGATTATATGATGAGACTGCACACCCTTACATTATTAACAGTATAAATGGCATTGGCCATTTCCATCCTTATGTACATAAGTTGAAAATATACCAAGTGCAAAGCTTGTTTTCCAGTAATTAATTTAAATGATAAAAATATAAAAATGATATGACACTCAGCAAAACATCAAAATTCCACCACTGATGGAAGGCTTTTGGTCAGAACCAGCTTATGTTTCCTCTTCTAGTACTGAAGTCAATACATTACCTAGCACTATAAATACCCAATACTATATCTTAACTGCTGATGGCAGGAAATTTTCCATGTTTCAAAAATGAAATGATCACATGATGAGGGAAATGGATAACACGATGCTGATGAAATACAGTAAAACTGAATCACGTTAGTATGCATACTCCCACTGGCTGGGGTAATAGAACTAACGCTCAAAAAACAAGGTGAAATATTAAAATTAATCAGTATTCCACTAATAATGTTTAGTTCTTGCAGTTTCAGTCTAATTCACTCCCTCCTTACCCCACTGCCATTTCTGTTACTCAATAATATGCATTAATATTACTTTTCACCCTGCACTATCCCAAATTCAAAGCTCACAAGCTAGCTGTGAAAACTTTAACGGAATTACCCGCTGAATTGCACAATAGTTATCCTACACTATCCCTCTTAAAAATCTTCCTTCCCTTAATCTGTTTAAAGGTCCCATTCATATTTTCCCTCCCCAAGCTTTCTGAGTATTCCTCTTTGAAAAAATAATCACTTCATCCTTCACAGCTTTCATATTGCTGAGCAAAATGACAGAAATTACCAAGTGTCAGCTGACGATGTAGCAAAGTATTTAAACATAGGGTCCTAAATTATAAAGTATCAACATTCTTCTAAATGTGGGATTACTCTGTTATCACCATGCAGCAGTTTCACAATGTTACACCAACAACTATTATTAATTTTGAGAATGCACGACATTCAGAAAGTAAAAGGTATTGTGTTACCTTAACTTGTGATAAGGCAGTAATTTCTGCAGGTATGTCACATATGATGACAATGCCCTGCTGAATTTCTGAATTGACGGCACCGTCTCCAAGGTGACAATGATGTCGTTTTCAAGGCCCTCCTGAAACTCCCGATAACCCTGCTCCAGAGCTCTCAAGTATCTAGCATTGTCTTTCAGCAGCACTGAAAACTAGAAAAATAACAGTGAATGGTTAATCCTTACTCTTGATTAAGCCAACAAACAGCCTTTGGAAAACTGTAAAATCAATTAAGGAGCACAGAGAAAATCTACAGGAAAACTACATTTGTTCTATTTTTACTAATAATATTAATGCAGCAAAATGTAACAATAGGACTTGAAATAAGTCAAAAGATAGGTATAAACAAAAGATACCTTAGAATTAAGGGGACTTGGGCAGTCTGAAGTGGCTGCAACACGCTGCTCCGTGTACGTGTGAAAATCAGACAAACCCGTAGCTAGATCTCGGACGTGGCTTCCAACTTGTGCCACCAGATGGAGGCACCAGGCTTGCCGCCGCCGATCCAGGTGTGGGACATTAAGCTCATTGAGTTCATTGATTCCTTTTAGGAGAAGAAAAGAGCACTTAAAGAAAGGTGAGAATGCTTTGGTGAACAAAGGAAGAACAAAAATATTGCATAATAAATAAATAAGGATCATACCAAAAGTATAGGAAAAGCAAGAAATTTACCCCTTCCTCAAGGAGTAAAACTCCTGCCTCAGTTACAGATATTTCATGAAATTTTGCAATGACTGTGACCAATTAATTTGCACAATCTTAAGTGTTCCTTTCCATATTTCATTTGTGACATTTAAGTCAATGAAACATAATATAATGCACTGATTTTAATATGGTAGGAAATAAATAATGAGGAGATCAGATAGGGGTGGTGACAAAAGTGATGACTTCATAGAACCAAGATCCTATGTTTGAATCATGGTAATACCACAGGTTTCTCATCCGTGTGCCTTCTTTGAGTGCTGTGTGGAAAAGCTTTAAGTGTAGTACTTTATCTGTTGGATGGGATGATAAACTAGGGACCCCTTGGTGCATTTCATTAAGAGCAGGCTAATACTGGTGTCAGATTGCACTCTACTCTTCTTTCCCCTTAAAAATCCTACCTCTGTTCAATTACCCTCCCCTGCTTAATTGTGCAAATTCTATTCCGTAGGAAAATGTATGAGCGTAGGTCTTAGGGAAGACAAACATCAAAAAGATGTAAAATTAATCTCCATCACAATACAGACACCATAATTACACCTAAATAAAAAGACAACTAATATATGAAAATCCATTCATCAGCATTGAAATGAAAGATGATAAAAAACACTCATTCATCAGTAGCTAATCATTAAGCATTCACTTTTGTTTGCTCACCAAATTCAGTAAAGATATACCTCTATTTTCCTTGGAAGAATTAGTTTTTTAGGCGACTTAAAGTGGAGGTCATTAGCACCTTAGAATAGATGGGTAACAGGGTACAGGTTTGATTTTTCAGGTAATGGAGGAAGGGTTGAGTGAAACAGGATATTTGGTGATTCTTGATGAAAAGCTTCGAGGAATCCATGTCTTAGGATCCCACCTAACATATTGAGAGCTCAATTTAAAGTGCTCTCTATATAGCACCCATCAAGGAATTAGTGCACAACTGAACGGAGTTAATTCCAAGCACTAGGTATGGAAAACAATACTGCAGCCACTATTAACCATTTTACTGCCAGTGGGCTGATATATCAGCCATTGAGCGAAAACTGCCAAGGACCGATATATCGGCTGACTTACATTACATCATTACTAGGGACCCTGAAAAGTGGTAAATAAACTCGAGGGAAAGCAGTGTAAAAATCATAATCTCAGCGGTGCTAAAATCACAAATTTCACGCTCCGGCGGTAAAAAAAAATATTTACGTATTTCTCAATTTAAACAAACAAAGAATTGTATTAGAGACATAAATTGATATATCTTACTGATTCTATTTAATCTTCATTGATAGTTAAAAAAAACTTAGATACACGCAAAATACAGGCCATAACAAAGGAGATTCAATGGCCACCTAGCCTACGGACGGTGTTGTGTGGGTTGCCTACGGCCAATTTCCTTGGTGCTCCTTCTCTGTGTATTCAAAGTTGCTTCAAATATATATATAAATCTATACATACATATATATCACTTTCAAACTCCTTTTGGCGATCAAATATGCTAACAATTTTGGCATTATGGTCTACAGAGACACTTTTTCTGATCAACAGTAGCTCCGATAGAACTATAAATGTGTGGTGACACTAGTTTATCCAGATACTGAAGCCCTGGTTACACGATACATTAACACATACAAGTTAATGTCTAAATGAATGAACGCGAGAATGAACGTGAAAATGCACCGTGTAACCACACCAAAATGAACAAATGAATGAATGCGTGAACAGAAAATACAACCTGTTCTATTTGGTTCATGGATTCGTACAAGTTGCGCTGAAACCATTCACGCAAATGTACAGGAACTCGTACGTGTTAATGTATCGTATAACCAGGCCTTAAGAATCAGAAATATATGCATGCCTAGACTTGTATTTTGTAGGTAGCTCCCCGTTGTGGCTTATTCAAAATGATAATACCTGCTTATCTTGACTTACGTAAATTTTCTAAAATTCCTTTATGCAAAAAGAATGTGCCGCATCAATACGGTAATATTGGTGTGTCCCTATGTTGTACTTTTACCGCCCTGCAATGCCTTCGACTCTCCAGCCACTGACCCTCCACCACGGTCGCCGAATATGTTTGCTGCAGTGGGAATGCCGTCGCGCCGGAGTCATATCATAAAGTCGGCAACATATACTGAAGATAATCAGTGAATTTGATAGTTTATCCTTAAATAACTCTTTTCGTCTACCCGAGGAGCAATTGCGATCTGTCAGTCATAGCTTAGGTGGAGCACTCTTTGAATGAAATTATTATGTCCATTTGACGACGTGGTTTCGCCCAACAGCGAAGACATTTAAGATACTCTTGTCCAAAAATAGCTATGCACGGGCTTACTGAAATCATCTTTCACAAGCGCAATCTAATGAAAAATTTTCTGAAGAATCTTTCGGGATAAATACCACACAAGTCATATTTCTGTGGTGCGAAGAAAATAATGCGCCCCGACCACACCACCATAAATGCGATCTAGGAAGGCATATGCAGATATCATGGTCACGCACATCATCAGACTGATGATAGCGGCATGGTTACATGAATATAATTATGAATTTATTTCACACCATGAGTATGCAGACATTTTTTCACCACATGAGGTCTTTCATTACGCATCTTTTCATACACATCAAAAGAAAACTTAAAGCATTTCATGCTTTTTTCGAAAAATATCATACGATAGTTGCAAGATATTTCAAAAAATTTGCCATGCGAATTAGGGATCCCGGGTAGCGTAGTGGTCTGCGCAGTGGCCCGGAAAGCCAAAGGTCCGTGGTTCGATTCCCGGTCCAGGTGAATTTTTTCGCATGGCAATTATTGTGAATCATACGATAGGTTTAAAAAATGTGAAATATCTAGCAAATTATCACAATAACAGCCAAATACCGCTTAATTTCAAGCTATTCGCGAAATTTCTGTGAATTTCACTAGCGTTAAAATGCCAAATTTTCACTAATTAAGGCTTTAAACATCAAAATTAGAACTTTCATGCTCTTAAAAAAATTCACGAAAAAACCAATTTGCAAAATTTCAAGGTCCCTAATCATTACATATCTGTAATATTATGCTTCCTTCAAATCAGGGACAGCAAGAATGATTTTTTCATTCTCATAAAAACCTTAATTATACCATCAACACTGAGATAAATACATAATTCATAAATTAAAATGAAGTGCTTCAAATAATGTGAAATTAATAATCTTATGAATTTCATGGAAATGTGCTTGGCAGTTTTAGCACAGTCTACCTAAAAGGGCCTGGCAGTAATAGGATTAAACAACCATTCAGCAAATATAATCTGAGTTGTTTATGGTCTGCTGAACTTCAAAATCTGAAGAAAAATTGCATACACACAAGACAACTCGAATTATACCTCCACAAGCAAAGTATATATGATTAGCTCACCTTTTCCACAGTACACCACAATGAACACACTCAAACATAGGGTGAATGTGGTACAACTGTGTGGGAAATAGTTTATTTAAGATGAAATACCATTTAAAGCAAAGGAGCATCATAAATAGCACTCACGTCTATCAACAAAAGGAATTTGGTTTGAAATAATCTCATTAGCAGCCTCCAATTTTAATTTCAGCCCTTCTTCTGTTTCCTTGAGCCTCTGCTCCAGGGCATAAACCTGAGAACAAGTTTGATGGACTTCTTTCTCTTTGGCACTCAATCTGATTTCCAACTTTTCCTTATCAGACTGCAAACTTTCAATGACAGCCTAAAAGAAGGAGAATGGACATTAACGGTGGATGGGGATATTTGATGAAAAGTTGAGAAAGATACAAATCACAAATATCTTGTAAATAACACTTAAACTTAAGTTATACTTTTAGGGACTACCTAAATAAGGGTATTCCACTGAAAGTTTATAAAAAGGAAACCAGGAGAGGAATATTCTTATTTAGTATCTAAGGGTGAACTGAAAGAATTCACATGATGACAAAGTGAGAAACCACTATGAGGTTAGGATGAGAAGAATGTACATATTCATACCAGAGATACAAAACAGTCAACAAATAATGAGTGTACAATTATAGGAAAAATAAGTACAATACCCATATATGTGATATTAGGGTATATATTAACTCAGTTTAACGTTTGAGGCTTAGCTTTGTAGAACCATGAGATTGGAAAAGAAACGTCGCTATGTACATCCTGTCGTTGTGTGGAATGTACACCATGACGTTTCTTTTGCCATATATTAAGTCATCAGCTCCCTATATTGAATGTATGTGGTTAGTGATCACCACTATATCAAAAAAAAACTGTAAATTAAGATATTATTTCATTGATTTACAATTAGAGACTGGTCTAAACTGAGTTTGCGACAGGAGTTTTTCAAATTTTTAACTGGTTAGATAAACCAGGGACTGGTATAACATCTTTTGACATAATAATGATTTTAACTTATAAACTAACATTTTCCTTATGGAATTTGACTTCTTGAATCTGGCACAGCATGGTATAAGGGTAGTAAATATTGTTTTTATAGATTCATCACTTTTCTTGTTTTTATCTGATAGATGTACAGCACTGAGCATTAGAGTACAGACACTCAACAGCTTTTTCCCACGCACCTAAAATTAAACTATGCCCCTTAAAGGACAGGAAACATAAAACATTTATTTAAAATAACTTCAGAAAAGAGAATAATGGAATTTTTTCTAAAATGCCATTATAGTGCTTCTATTAGTTTTCTAAGTTGAAAGTAGACTTGGGCTAGTACCAATTGCGAGTATCGGATATTGGCCATTATCCCGATACTCTGATACTTTTGAGTATTCGTTTTTTTCGGATACTGTTACTCGAAAGTATTCATTTGGTGAAAATCATCTAAAAGCATACAATTTTGGAATTCCCACCTTCTTCAACTGACTTACCAACGTGTCGCATATTTCTTTACTTAGCTGCGATCTTTGTGACAGTAAAAGTAAGACAAGTGCTTAGAATTGGCTATGGGAAAGCCTGAGGCGAAAAGCTCAACCTCCTCCAAAAAGTAGACGAAAATCCACATAAGATAAAAGTTTGCTGAAATAGTTGCAAAAAATAAAGTTCTGCATCAACTCAAGTTTGTTCTGCTCAACGCATACGTTGTTCCATGCTTCCACCTACGTTTGGAACTCAATTTCAAAAAATATGAAATGCAAATAAAGTATTGTGGCATAGTCAAGTGTTATGACATCAATGAATACTCATTAAAAAATGAAGACGAAGGTGCTCACATGCCTCCAATGTTCCATACTTACAGAGAAAACCCAGTTTCCTAAATTGACTAGAAAAACTTAAACGAATATAAGTAAATATTTGAAACTTATTGGACGCCATGGCAAAAGTACATAGTAATTCATATTCTATCAAAATTTCCTTTCATTTGTGCTTTTCATGACAATCTCCAAAGTGACGCTGGCCTCTGCGACTCTAAGAAATGTGCCATTTTTCATCCTCACTGCAAAAACATGCCTCAAAAGTAATTACTAAAAAGAGTCTGGTACCTGCATTAAACAAAAGGCTAAATTCTCTACACGCTGATATGCTCTCTATGAATTTCGCTTCTTCCTTTTTTGGGATATCAAGCCTCAAATCTTATTATAGTCAAGTCTTATTATATACTTTTAGGATGAATAGTATACACAAAACGTGTTATTTGGTCATATAGTCATCATTAATTATTGACGCAAGGTATCATATGTATTTTTTGGGACATGGCAACAACTAACTTGTTGCCACGCGTACTGGTCCCCCGGAAGTTATGCAACCCGCACATACGTCTTCAACATAACCCGGTAAGGCCTAACCTGTTCAGCAAGTTTTCCTCATTACCATGTCAGGATTTCAGGTCCCTACAAAAACGTGCTAATGAGAGTCCACTGTATTTGGGTGTACCTTCAGGTTTAGAGTTTCCTGAGCAAATATTTTCTGAAACTAATGCTATGGTCCAGATAGAAGAACCCTCTTAACTGCTGAGCATGTTCAGCAGCCGTGTCAATAATATGTCAATGAGCAATACATTCAAATATTAGTTCTGAGCATGTTCAGCAGCTCTTATTTCTTAAAAAGAATTTTCAGTATTTACAAATGCAAGAGGGCTTAGTGTACAAAATCCAATTCCATTGATTAAGTAAAAGTAGCAAAATAAAAGAGTTGTCACAATGTCATTTCTCTCAATAATTAGGTACTCTTTTAAAACACTTTTGATTACTGAGTTGACTTCATGAGAAGGACTTATCAAATTTTTTTAGAAAAATAAGTAAGGTATCGGCAAATAATACTATTGGTATCGGCCACTGGTATTGAGGTATAAGTTTGATATCGAAAAAAGTGGTACCGGTACAAGTCTAGTTGAAAGGGGTTCCAGGAAGTAGGAATGCAATATGACACCATGCAGAAGCAGAGGGGAATTGAATCTCCTGAATATCTTGCATCAAGCAACACCAAGCACATAAGGCTAAGATATAGAAATTAACCCTTGCCTTGTAACTTTCTTCTGCATCATTGTTGCATTTTTTAAATTTCTGAACTTCATGTTGTAGCTGCTCTAACCGTTCTGTCATCTCTGAAACCTGAAGTTGGTAGGTGATATCCTTCTCATGCATCTGAAAAATAAATGAATTATGTCACAATGTATTTGGAAATCCACATAAATTGCCATGCGAAAAAATTCACCTGGACCAGGAATCGAACCACGGACCTTTGGCTTTCCGGGCCACTGCGTAGACCACTACGCTACCCAGGATCCCTAATTCGCATTGCAATTTTACCGAGATTCAGGTACTAGATGTTGAGCCCTTGCGGTCCATCAAGGATGGCAATGCAAGGGAGACTGGGTTTCAAGGAAGCCACTACCAAAGATGAACCCCATCCAGCGCTGAAAACGGACTGACGGACTCCACGGTTATTTGCACCACGGTGACTCCACAGACTGCGGAGTGCAGTCTGTGGTTCGATTCCCGGTCCAGGTGAATTTTTTCGCATGGCAATTTATGCGAATTTCACCGCCGTTCACGTGGCAGGATTGAAATATCTTACGTATTTGGAAATATTGATGAATAAACTATACAGTTGAGGCCATAAGCACCTTCAGGAAGAGGTGGATGATTTTTTTTAGTTAAGCCCTGCAGGAGATGTGACTGTATATCTGGAATTTGAATTACGACACCGTAAGGTCTGATTTTATAATGCCTGTTAAAATAGAGGAAACAAATTCTGGCGAGATATGTTGGAAGTTTTCCATTATGGATAAATGAAAAAACCTTAGTGGACTCCACTAGTAATTACTGTGGAGTCCAACAAGATCTTTTGATTTATCCATCCTGTTAAAATGTTTTTGTTACCTGAGAACTTAGTAAAATGACACCCTTTGCTTTTAATGTTACATCAACTATACACAAGCTTAATAGCTGATAGCTACGAAAACAAAATATCCACAACAAACTGCAAATTCAGATTACCAGATATAAAACTGGGCCTTGATGGCACCAAGGTTTCTTAGCATTAACTCCACCTTATGGGAGGAATTAGCTCTTAACTCTTATGAGCACAGTAACTGATACATATCTAGAATAACTGTATTGAATATCATGGTGAAAACATACACAAGTAACATCTATTAATTAAAATATATTCCTTAATACCTTCTGCTTATTCGAT
Source organism: Platycnemis pennipes (assembly GCA_933228895.1). Taxonomy (NCBI): domain Eukaryota; kingdom Metazoa; phylum Arthropoda; class Insecta; order Odonata; family Platycnemididae; genus Platycnemis; species Platycnemis pennipes. Next base: position 89,394,230 of record OW121857.1, read on the forward strand.
AGTATGCTAAAGATATATGTTTAACTCAAGATTTTTTTATTCCATAGTGTCATAACCTTTGGTTGCTTATACCAAGTGCATGTTAGGTGATAATTTACCTACAACTATACACCCTCGAAGTGGCTTGCATGGTTACTCTGTTGATGCAAATGTTTTCATGCATTAGTCACATAAAAAAATTGATCAAAACCATCTTTCACCTAGATGGCTGGAGACTTCTTCAAAGGTGTAAGAGTGGTCTACATCTGGTGGTAGGGGGGTCCTTTGTATTCTTAAGGTGGCATAGTTGGAGAGAAAATGGGAGGAGGCAGGATGGTATAACTTTTAGAAATCAATTCTTCTCTTTTATAATGACACTTTTCTTTGACTCCTTTATAAAAGTTTATTTACTTATTGGTTAGCGACAGTTTGTTTATGATAAGAAGTAAGATTGCTACAGACATGGAATGTATGCCTATATGGAGTAATAAAGAAAAGTGTCATTATAAATTACGAGAATTGATCTAAAAATACAATCTTCTTGAGAAACTACTGGATACTATGCCTCAATAAGTCATTTTACTAGATCCTAGTTGAAATTGTTTGGGTTTCTTGCATAATTTACTTGGTAATCCAGTGAGTAAAGCAAAGGCCTTCTAAACTGGGCTATTACGTTTAAGCACAACATGAGGAAAGACAAGCACAGTTAGTTTAAGCACAAGAGGAAAGGCCTCTTTCAATGTGTCCTGTAACATTGAAATTGACTTTTTAGGTACCAGATCTTCTTGAGAAACCAAATTTAACATAGGTACAGTATTTTCCTCCCCCCCCTTGATGCCTGACTGTCACATACCCATGGGCCAAGTACTCAGTGATATCTTACCTCATCAACCAAACATACCTCCACATAGAACACTGGTTTGGTTCATCCTAACTCTCTCAATGGATTAACATCTTGTTTCTCTGAAATGTTTTGCAGAAAGCATAGGCGTCTAAAGCAGGTAAACAACTTTAATGAGTCTGCTCATGGGATTTTTTTTGTTTACAAGAGACTATTGGTGGCCCCTGGTTCAAGCCAAGGAACCAATCCGAGTGCTTAAACTGAAGTTCAGATGGTGCTGTTTTTTAGGCTTCCGCAGCATTGGTACATATGCAAGTTTGCTTCGAGGAGCACATCAGGGCAACAAAAGATAAACAGTTTTAACTGATGGAAATAAACATATAGCCAATATTTTTTTTTAATAAGGGTGCTTACAATTTTGAACTGTCACAGCTGAATCACACCTACATCTTTATTTTGGTGGCTGTGTCTGATGCTTGCATGGTGAATTCATTTTAGCAGAAGGTGATATCAAATGTAAAAAATCTAATCAATTAACCCTTTTAAAAATAACACTGATTTTTTTAAAAGAATCACATAACTCCTGACATATGTTTTCATAATTTGTCCATTTGAGGAGGAATGAATATTGGAATGGACATGGAATTATGACATTTAAACGGTAAAGCAAATGCAGTCACAGTGACAACATTCTTCTAAAAAGACCATTTAATTAAAAACTAATAATAAGAGCAATTTACCATAGAAAGAAGCTCAGCATTCTCAGCAATTTTCTTCTGAAATTCTTCATCTATCACATTGTTGGTATACTCTGAGGCCTGCAAAGGTGCTCCAGAACTTTTGCCCTTATTTTTCTTTGATCTAGTCTAAAAGGAGATTCAAAATATTAATATCATTGATTTTTCTACCTTTAAGTTAAATTTTAAATAAAGTTAAGTTAAAGTTTTAAATTTAGGCTCACTTCAACTTATTTGTAAATATTCTTTCCCCTACATAAAAGTTATCTTTGGCTTCTGATGCAATTTTACATAACAAAAACATTACCCTGAGAGCACACTAAAAATTGTAGACGCCTAAATTTGGTGTATTTAACGTCTACAGATAACTTCACTGATTGAAGTCTGCTGTAGACCAAGACTATACCAAATGTAGACGTGATAATAAAGTCCTAATGACAGACACGGTCGACCAAATTTGAAATCAAAAATTACCAACCAAAATAAATGAAATATAATATGCTTTCAATAGTTCACCATGAGACCACATTATATATTTATAAAAAAACTAGAATTGCTGGTGCATCGGCAAACATTATTTCGTCATTATCAGTCCATTACTGCCCTTAAACAATATCATCCAGTAGAAATTCCTCTCATGTGGCAAAGTTGGCTGAGCACATATCGGAAGTTTTCTTTTGTTAGAAATCGTGCCTGCACATGGAAACGCAATAAACACAAGTGAACATGCACCAAATCTTATTGAATCTTGTTGATATTTATCATCTCAATGCTTTTACACACTCTAGTTACATAATATACAGTTATCTTATGCATGCTTGTATTCTAAAGAATAATTTGGTTCCAGTTCATCCACTAGGTACTTGTGTACTGTGGCTGTATCATACTGGTAAGTGCATTCTTTGAAATTCAAGGCTATGGAAATGTCTGCTAAGAAATCCATTTTTATTTCTGTAGCATCTGCGTTTTATTTTCTTTACAGATTTCAACTGTAGAATACTCGTTTTGCAAAGTTAAACCAGTAATGTTACGAAGTTGTAAAAAAATACATCGTTGAACGAAGGATCCTTGGAAGTTTCAACGTGTGTTACTTTACTGCTAGTAGATATGGTACTTTAGTGGGGTATTTGGACCTTTTTTCATTTAGCATATGCCAAGTGGGGAACGTTTTGTTTGGTTTGCAATATATTGCCGAGTGAATAATCGTGTTTGGCACCAAAATAATGTGATATCAGTGAACTCTTTCTTTCTGTTTAAAATTTTGGTCATGCATAGACAGCGTCTTCGAAAATGCTGAGGAAGTGCCATTGAGTGTGTGTTGAGGTGCTGTTGTGTACATTTTGTATAATTCATTTGCAATGGGCTTCTGGTAAATAAAGGTATTTATTATTCTATTTTTGTTATATGTTGATGGTTTCTGGCACAATTTCTGTAGAAGCCGTTGGATTGGGCATTTTTCAGGCATTTTTGTCTAAGCTGTTTTTTGAAATAAGCAAATAAATTGTTTTTGTGCACAGAATAGTACTGTACTACTAAGTTTCGACTACACAGCGTAATTATCAGTTTACCTGACGATGATGTGTCATAGAAACGTACATAACATAGTTAATATATTAAATATTAAACTACGTAGTTAGTATATATACTATTCTGTATGGAAAACCAAAGTTTACTGCCTTGGTACATTTTTGTGTTGATTATCACACTACTATGAAAACTATTTTACGTTTAATATAGTATGCTGAAAACCTACATAAATGGTTACCAGTAGAACACGAATGGCGGACATGCATCTTTTTTCGATGACATTTAGACATAATGTAAACCAAAATAAGACGTTTACATAAGCTATGAAGCAAACCTTATGGTTTGCTGTGTAACAGATGTAGATGTTAAAATTAGGTCTACATTAGGTTTTCTACAAACTTTGCGTGGTTACTAGTACACCACTAATGGCGGACATTTGCACCTTTTTTCGACCACATTTAGATGTAATGTAAACCAAAATAAGACATCTACATTAGGCCTACTGCAAACTTTGTGCTCTCAGGGTAACTTGAGTGAAGTACATATGATGTAACTCTTTCCCAGCAAATTAAATTGGTAAAATCTTCTCTGGCTCTCCGCCAGTTTCAAATATCCATACATACATATAATCACTTGGTCTGTATGATTATTTGGGATTACAGAAAACACCTTTGACATTGTAGCAGCTTTAGGGATTGACTAACTAAAGAAGCTACTGAAATTGGGATGAAGTGGATAATTTTCAATTGTAATTACAGTTATAGCATCAGCAATACATATTTGGAATGTCATTTTGGGAAGATTAAGAATTTCAATAGCTAAGCCATTGATTAATGGTCTCCAGAGACAAAAATCAGCTTTTGACCAATCAGAAAAGACTTAGTCTGGGTATATCAAATGGCTGAAATGTAATAATTGCCACATTCTTGTCTCAAGAATGAGTGACGAGTCGTCTCTCAAAACGTTGGCAAACATGGACATTTTAAACCGGTGGAAAGCCCAAGAAGATTTTATTGAGTGGTTTTATCACTTTCATAAAGGAGAACCAGATAGTACTGTCAGCTCATGTGAAACGACATTGGATATTTAATTTTTATTCAAGCGGTTTGCACTATCATACATCTCTGATATTTTTGACCACATAGCATTGTCACAAAAATTAAATCAAGCATTTGAAATGCAATCACAGTCCAATACATAGAAGCTTATTTGGTGCAAATTTTACAAAATTGAAAACAAGACTGTACTGACAGGGAATCAAGAGGATCTACAAGAGTAACAAAAATCAATTATTTCCCCCATTAAAAGAAATATGTATACAAAGGAGTTTTTAAAGTATGTATTCATAAAAATAAGAACATTTTTATGAATAGCTCATTTTGATACCAAAGAAAAAATCATGAGTGATAACTTGGTCATGGCAATATGAAAAAATGCATGGGCAGTAAAATAACCACATAAAACACAAGAAAAATTATACAGAAGTGAATTCAGAAATAAACACTTCTGAAAAATCTTCATTAAATTAATACTTGTACTAAGATGTGGCAATATTTCACAGTGTCGACAGGAACTGGCTACTTGTACTACTTAATAAAAAGATTGTAGTTTAGCAATCAGAAAAAAATTCTCTGGGTTCCCCAATTGTGAGGTTAAATCATGGTTCTTACACAAATGCCACCTGTCTCCCCAAGCATATTTACCTGGTACTCAGCTAATTCATCCTGCAAGATTGTCACTCTTTTTGTTAGCTGCTGATTGCGAAAGTTGAGACTATCCATTTCTTGGTCTGCTTTACGCAAGCTTTGATCCCTTTCTTTTAAAACATCCTGAAAAAAGTTACATTATTCAATAAAAAAGTCAATCATCAAAACTTCCAACAAATAGTACCATGGATTAGGGATGGGGGATTATCAAAAATTAATCGATATTTTTAAAATCGATTAATTTCAAATAGCAGATTAATCATGCCTGATTAATTGCTTTCATAAATCGATAGATCGATTAACTGATTCGATTTTGACAACATACAAATCATAGCTTCCAAGGTTTTGGTCCCTCCATAAATAAAGTAAAATATATTGTTTTATATTTTATAGGGTTAATGTTATCATGAGTACACATTGTAAAATCTTGATCAACCTCCAGAAGCTGTGTAAGGGAACAGAGTTGGGAAACATTTCTTAATTAAATTTGAATTATTCAAATTTTGGACGATAGCTAAATGTTTACAGGAACGGAAGCTAAAAATTTCAATTATGATAATTGGGTACTGGTAAGGTGGCTTCTCAGGTCAGATTGAATTAGTCTCAGCTCGGAAAAGTCTCTCTGACGGAACTGATGTTGGTACTCCTCGCAGATACTTCCCGACTACCTGATATAAGTGATAGTATTCAGTTTTCATTGACTCCCACACTGAAAAAGGATTCAGATGGCGGTCAATGATGGGTCGGTTGAGGAATTGCCATAACTCAAATGGTGTCCCTACAGCGACTCTTCATTATACAGGGTTCTCTGTGATGCTGCTTCAGTGTCATGAAGGCTCCAGGGGTCATCTGATGGTGCAGCATCACGTTCAGCGTGCGAAAACATCTGTAGGACGTTCATCTGATCCTCATCACCAAACTACTCAGCCATCACAGCGATGACGGTGCTCATGGCATTGGCTACAGCAATCGGGCTCTTTAAGTGCAAGGCTGTTTAAGAGTGGGTCCAGCATCGTATAGACGTGTAACCACTTCTATTATCAAAATAACAAGTGCAAATAACATGCGGCTATGTCTGGCAAAGCGACATTGACACATGACAAGTGAGTGGTCGGCAAAAGGTGGTGCCGCTTAGAGTCACATCATGCGTAAACTACTTTAATACCTCTATGGCATTGCTGCGTGCAGTTCAGCCACAGAATTTTTGAACTGAAGACAATCGTGAGCCGCCCTAGCCACCACAGTTCACCAGACACAAAACTCCGAAATAATCAGTCAAATTAATTTGGTATACATATCGATATAATCGATATCGGCTCATACAATATTGATTTCAAACGTTCGAATAATTGACAAAAATAATCAATTATTCGATATTGTAATCGTCAATCCCTACCATGGATGCGTGGTTTAACAGGATGAGGTGACTATATACAAAATTCAAAAATATGCAGAGGCTATCTAAGAAATTAAACAATTAATGAATAGTAGTGGTCAGTAAATAGTGATTGAATCAGGCAGTAATGATCACTCTACACTTACCTTCAATTCAGAATTTCTGGACTGCTCCTCTATCACAGCTTTCTTCAGAACAGCAGCTTGGGCTCGAATCTATGTACGAAAAATATGAAAATATATAAATTATATGATTTTTAGCATAACAAAGGCCTTGCGTTTTCAGTGCAAAACTTCCAGCATGCATTTCTTTTCACTGATTTGATTCATTCTTTACATCTGGAATGATGCTGACCAGAATTTTTCAGCCACAAGAATAAACACTTGCACCCAAAGAAGCAAACAAAGATCTGGCTTAATGCAACATAGCAGGCAAAAATTTTTTTATGAAAAATATTCATATCAATACCAATCCAATGAATACAGATATAGGAGATGGGTGGTAGTATGTAAAGGTGACTCTCGATAATAAAAAGCACGATAATGCGAAGTTTCAATTATACGAAGCAAAACTGCCGGTCCTGACGAAAATTCTATAGTAACAACATGGAAATATTCGAAAATAAGAAGTTTCGAAAATACGAATCTTTCAAAATTACGAACTTCGGGCACAGTCCCCAGGAACATATGGGTTTCATTTTTAAGAATCTCGGCGAAAATTGTTTCAGCAAAACTATTTTTGACTGCGCAGACACCTAAAAAATCAATCAGCTGCCGATTGTGGTGCATCAAAAATGAAATGCGAGCATAGTAGTGCATCCACCTCCCACATATACCAATTTCACCCCATCATTTTCCGCATGTAACTCCGCGTATAATATAGACCTTGAGTAATGTGAAAATCGTAGTTAATGCCATTATTTATCCTGGACATTTAGTGTTTACCTGTTACCAGCATTTTCATAATGCACACGGTTCCCCTTTAATTAAAGCTTACGTGTGACAGCACATACTATGCTCGCTGCCATACATCTGGAATTATGGCAGTTCAAATTATCCGTGAACTCTACCTCGTCCTATAAGACGAACAATCCTAGCTCAGCTCTCCATGAAGGGGCTGTCCGCACCAAAATCTTGTAGCATGGACGGGTTTAGTGAGGGTGGGTGATGCCGTAAGGAAATTTGGTCGGGTTGTGTTGGGGGGCGGTAACGCCGCGGAGGTTGGGTTTACGGTACGTGGGTGGGGGGGGGAGGGGGGGGGGGGAAGAAGGGCCCGGTTGTGGAGAGGGAGGTTGTGGGTGTATCTTTTAAGAGACCTTTAAACGGACACCAAATCCGGGAGACCCTCCCCCGCCCGTGCCGGGTGCCCTCACCCTTGTTCGCCTCCGCCCGCGTGACGTAGACGCCTGACCGTGCCCTTTTGCCCCGGTTGCCCGCATCTTGGGCGGGTGCCCGGGTTGCTCGCCCAAACTAAGGGGAGGGGAGGTAAAAGAGTGATCGAAAACTATTGCAAACCGCAAAGAACCCTTGAGAAAGATACACGGCGGTGACGATCTTAGGGTGGTCGCCCGGTCTCGAGGCGGTCGCCCGCCCAGCCGAATGGTGACCGCCTATACTCGGCAAGTTCTCCGTTAGGTCACATTCGCGATGCTTCGGAAATGCCCATCAAATGTCTTCGGGTTGAGCCTCTCCCTTTATCTCTCGCACACAGGCGGGCGACCCTCGCCCTTAATTTACGCTCGTGTGCAGGTCTCTAGTATCATCATTTCTCTTGCCGAGCTTGAAGGAGGGGAGGGGGTGGGTGTATGGCATTATGGAACGTCTGCGATGTTCCTTCTTCTTCTTCTGGTCAACCATGGCGGTGGCTGATTGGAACCGCTCCGGGTGTTGAGTGGAATGGGGAGGGTCAAGCATGCGGCGTCCTTTGTTACCTTCGACCCCTTCACTCGCACTATGACACCTCTAGACCATCCCCTTCGCCTCCTCCCCTTTCCCTCCCAATAACCCTCGAAGATCCACCAGTAACCACCTGCACGCGCCCCCCAAGGTTGCCCTGAAGAAGAGGAAGGAATGTCACAAACGTTGCGCGATGCTATTCCCCTACCCCCTTCAAGCTTAGCAAGACAGATAAAGATACAACCGCAACTAGGATCTTTCCTCTCCACAACCCTCCAAGTGCCGTAAACACAAACTCCCCGGCCGTCAAATAATCCTTGAGGAGACAATACGGAAAATAAGCCAAATCACGCCCCATTTGTCATCAAGGTCTTAGTAGTAGAAAACAAACAATATTACCTCCCAAGATCGTTTATTCCGCTCGCTAACGATAGACGGAAGACGCTACAAGTTATAACCTATGAATGATTTTGTTTCTGGAAACAGGTTTGTTCCGTGCTTTTTTATAGGTACTTATCATGATTGGGCGATAGAAGACAAATAAAGCGCGGTTGGGCCAGCTGAGATAATAACAGCGTAGATACTAGAGATGGGCAACTTGGTAAATTACCGCGGTAATTTTCGTAAATTACCGTGGTATTTTTCGTAAATTACCAACACCCTTGAAAATTACCGTAATAAACGGTAATTTTCAGAAAAGTTCTTTTTCATAAAATTTCTTCCTCATGAATAAACCATTGGAATTGGTAATATTATAAATGAAGAATCTAAAACGATTTTTTTACACTGTGTCCATGATTAATTCAGCGTAAAATAACAAATGTCATTGCGCAGAGGTATGTCTTTGGAACGAAAATTTCTCATAGTGTGACAAAAGAGAGGCAAATTGCGTGTTGCTGCCAACTTTGTTTTAATTTTTTAACGAGTTATTATTGATAAACGTCGTGATAATTTTGATATAAACATCGGCATTTATATCTCAATGCTATTTGAATTCATTTGGAGTCCTCTGATAAGGATTTGCAGCTCAAAACTTAAAATTACCGTAATTTACCACGGTAATTTACCTCAATTGAAAATTACGGTAATTTACCCATCTCTAGTAGATACTTGAAGGAAATGTCTATTTTGGCGTCCATACTAGATTCCCGTCTCTGCTGACTATTCCGAAAATAAAATTCTTATTACAAAAATTTTAACTTTTTTGTATATATGCTTTCGATACTGGGACGAAATTTTGCAAACACTGCGATCGCCGACTTAAAAGCATTTACCTAGTAGGTACTTATTTTACGACATGCGTCTTTTAAGAATGCTTTCACAAACGACCACAAAATTATACAATGTTCCCGAAGAGAACAAGAGTTAGAGAAAACGAAGATAAAATTTTTTTCATTACTTTTTTTAAAACGTTCGAAATAACGAAATTCGAAATTACGTCGTGCCGATTTCCCGTCCCCGCTGACTTCGTTTTATCGAGAGTTTACTGTAGCAGTATTGGAACTATTCGGTAGAGGAAACTGACAGCTAAGGTCAGTTACACCATTTATGATAGGCTGATACTGGGAAAATTTAGGAATTTCTCCAAGTACAGAAAGGGTAGAGAAAAATACAGTATCTGCATCAGCCTACTCTCAATGGAAGACACAAAGGGGTCCCATCCGATGGACAGAGTACTGTACTAGAAGTGCTCTCCACATAAGTGGAGACTGGTTTGCAAGTGAAAAATTTCTGGATTTGACTTCCAGAATCAATCACAGGCCCTCTCAGAAGGGAAGCCAGTACACCATAGCCACCACATCTAATCAAACCCAGATTTGGGCAGTCCAAGCAAACTGTAATAAGAACTAGGTTTGCTAATAATCTGGCACTGGAAACTACATTCTTCGGGTTAACATCCTTAAGGAATTCTTTCATGCCTTCTAAATTATAAGAAAAATACGACCGTTTTCCTTGAAAAAACTGTCTTAGTGCCACAGGTTGATATCAGTTTGGTACCATATGAGTTTTTGTTCCTTAGACTTAAAGTGCTATGGGCCAATACATCAGATCTTGCACGGACCAGAAATAAAATTCAAGTTTTTTACTGCACCTTAGAGAAACAAAGAGAGCAAGAGAAAAGTGGTGGAGCCGGCAATGCGAGGAGCTGGAGAGACTCCAGAAAGAAGGAGAAATAGGCAGTCTGTACTCAAAGGTTAGAATGCTATCGGGAATCAAGAAATGGAAAACGGTCCCGTGCATCAAAGACAGAAGGGGAAATTTAGCAATGGAGCCAGAGGAGATCCAGCGTCGTTGGAGGGAATATGTTGAGGAACTATATGATAGCGAAAATAGGCCTAGAAACTTGGACATAGGAGAGGAAAAGGACGTTGATGAGGATGAAGTGGGCCCCGGAATACTGGATAGTGAAATAGAGAAGGCACTGCGAGAAATGAAGGCAGGTAAAGCGGTGGGGGTAGATAACATCCCAGCCGAGCTTCTGAAAAACCTAGGAAGAGGGGGAAGGGACAGATTTTATGAACATGTTCGTAGAATATACGAGGAGGGGGCTTGGCCGGAGGATTTTGCAAAAACCGTGCTAATACCTATACCGAAAAAGAGAGTGACAAAGGAATGTGAAGACTATAGAACGATAAGTTTGATTTCTCATGCGGCAAAGGTAGTGCTTAGAATCATCAATAGGAGAATGGAAAAGAGAGCAAACGAATTCCTAGGCGAGGATCAGTTTGGATTTCGGAAGGGGAGGGCCACTCGGGATGCGATTGCAGTGATGAGAATACTAGTGGAAAGGAATCTAGAATACAATCAGGACGTATTCGCGTGCTTTGTTGATTTCGAAAAGGCGTTCGACAGAGTGAGGTGGGACAAGTTAATGGAAATATTGCGGAAGATAGGAGTAGACTGGAGAGACAGGAGACTTATCCGGAATTTATACATGGCGCAAAAGGCGCAAGTGAGAGTAGCCGATGGAGAATCGGATTGGGCTACGTTAGGGAGAAGAGTTAGGCAGGGCTGTCCGTTATCGCCGGTACTTTTCAACATCTATTCGGAGGAAATGGTGAGAGAGGCTTGGGATGAGCTGGAGGCTGGAGTAAAGGTCGGGGGGAAATTGATAAAATCAGTGAGGTTTGCGGATGACCAAGCGCTAGTCAGCCAGTCAGCCCTTGGCTTGCAAAAAATGCTGGATGCGTTGCAGGGACAGTGCGAAAGATACGGGATGAAGATAAACCAGAAGAAAACGAAAGTAATGCGGTTTTCAAGAAAAAAAGGCCCAGTATAGCGATAAAAGTGGGAGGTCAGAAGCTAGAGCAGGTAGAGCAATTTAGCTATCTGGGTAGTGTGTTGGAAGAAAAAGGGTATAGCAGTATTGAAGTGAGAAGGAGAATTGCATTGGCAAAAGAAGCTTTTACTCGTAGGCGTGAACTAATGACTGGGGCGTTGAGTAGGGAAGTGAAGAAAAGACTAGTGAAAAGTTTAATATGGAGCGTTGCACTATATGGGGCGGAAACGTGGGCTTTGCGAAAAGAAGATGAAAATAGACTTAGGGCTTTTGAAATGTGGGTGTGGAGAAGAATGGAGAAAATAAAGTGGGTCGAAAAGAAAACGAACGACGAAGTGTTAGAATTGGTAGGAGAGGAAAGAAATTTGATAGAGGAAATTAGGAGAAGGCAGAAGGTGTGGATGGAAAAGGTAATAAAAGGGGATGGTGTTTTGAAGGAGGTGATTGAGGGAAGATCGTTGGGTAAGCGGGGAAGAGGGAGAAGAAGAACGGGTAGCTTGGATGGAATAATAGGTGGCAGGAGGTATGTGGGGCTGAAGAGGGACATGGTGTGAAATTTAGGGGGTGGGAAGAATTAAATGTCCATTGAAACCTACCTTCACCGGTAGAATACTTATAATAATAATACTGCACCTTAACCAAAAAACTACATTTTTACCAAAAAAATTTCAACAAATACTAGACTGTTAGTAAATTACAGGAAATTTCAAATTGATATGTACAAACTTAATTTTTTACTTTTTTCTTTCTCTTTTCTCTTCAGAGTGCTACATTTTAGAATAAATCTTAAAGGAACTTCTCATCATTATAGGTAAAATTTGGTGGCACTATAAGGTACAATCAAACTCTTGAAAATAGGACAATACAATTTCTTCCTCAAATTGGAAATTTTTTTTTCAAACAATAAAATAAAAATGAGCATATATTTGAACCTTTGTTTGTGAGCCACAGAGGGGAGCTTTATGGGCTGTCGTTCATAGTACACTTGAGGCCAATTCCACCCCTTAAATCAGCCATTTAAGATTCCAAGCGATTTTCTGCGAACTTCTAGGAAAAAACTTATGATCACCATGTCTGCTCTTTACCGTCCTTCACCTTTTCTTCCAGATATTTTATAACAGACTTTCCTTTTACTTCTATATAACATTCTTCCCATTTACTAATCCCTTGATGACTTTCTTCATCAGACTACCATATCTCAATTGAGATATGGTAGTCTGACCGAACAACTTAATCAGCCATATCTTAAGATATGGCTGATTAAGTTGTTCGGTCATCTCTTTAGCTTTCACCTAGCTTCTCTTTTCTTTCATTCTTCTAAGGACTTCTTTGTTACTTGGTTGATTCACTTTATCTTCAGATGCTCATGCAATTAATTTTTTCCTTACTTCTAAGCTTGTATTTCCAGCTGTAAGTAGATTCTTCTTTTGGTAGGACACCCTCTTCACTTGGGCTATTCTACTGATTATTTCTCTCCCACTTCATCTAGGGCTGGTTACTCATCTTCCCCAATAATATACTCTTTCACTCCCAGGTGAAAGAATAAAGGAGGAGTGTTGTCACCTCACACCATAAAATCTTCAGCATATCTTCAAAAAGGACGTGAATACTTAGTGACCATGCTGTGCATCTAATCATGGGCTGCCTTTAGAAATCAATCAACCAAATACAATGGAACAATCTGTACATGAAGTGGATGTACATATGTCACAGGATGTATCAAACTGAGTTGGAACAAAGAAATGAACAGGAAATTTACATATACCTGAATCTGATATAAAATATTTCCTACGCTGTATAGTTAAATATTATCAGCAACAAACATAAATCTAAATTTTCACGTTCAAGGTTGTTGCACATTTTCTGAAGATTATTTTTCTTCACTACCACCTTCTAGATATATTTTCTGCTAAATACGATTTCATATTTTCATTCACATCATACATGAGATTTTTGATGGCAATAGTGCAAAGAAATTTCTTCCAGCTGATGCCACTGACTAAAAATGTTCTAACAGAATGCTTAAGTTAGTACAACAAGTGTGAGCAACATTTTGAACAGTTTCATTGCACTCTTGTGCTCACTTTATTTTTCTCAGAGCTGTAAAACACGAAGATGCAATGATATGGCAATACATGAAAGATAACGAGAATCGGAGTCAAAAGTGCACATTATTGATTCCACCTAAGGTATTGCACTGTTTATATGACACGCTTTGCATGACACTAGCATTGCTAGCATCTATCACTGTTGCAAGAGCTTAATACGAGTATTATAACCGTCAGTCTACGGAATGGCAAATGAACTAAAATTTAGAAAGAGGACAAAGTGGAGTATCTCTATATACTGAATAAACTGCGAAAAGTTATGGGAAGTCAATCCACTTTTGAACTGATTGAAAAAATTGTATTATATTCAACCTAGGCCCACAAATATGACATTAAAATGTATACTACTAGTAGTACTACTGTTTCCGGAGAAAATTTAGCCACCGAGCGTGGGACATTCGTGAGCGTGGAATAATCGAGGAACAATACTGGCTGGTGATAGCCGAAACTGAGATCTTCTCTGTATGGTTGTAGCAACGGGGCTCGAAGAGCTCGTAAGGGAATTACACGAAAAATGCTTGTTCCAGGATCTTATACGGAATCGGAAAATAAATATTCAGTCTCTTGGAACACAAAACTTTACCACAAAAAATTATTAAGTTAACATTGGCTCAGCACAATAAAATTGGCTTCTCTCAGCCATGTACGCTGGCGTACATAAAATATTCATGATAGGCCAATCGGTCAACTTATTTTTGCTGCGGAAACCAAATATTTCCAGTGCAGTTCACCCCAAGACAGAGCTGAAAACTGCTTTCAACAACTCATCAATACTTACCTTAGAATACTCCGAAGCGAGCTTCTGGTACTTCGTTTGCAAATCCACGGGCACACCTTCCATTTCGTGATAAAATATGATGATCAGCAAAACCTAAAGTATTATCTTTAAGCCATGTCTAACTATAAGAAGTCGGCAAGTAACGTGAAATGAAATCACTTCTGTCAAAGGAATGACATGTTCACGGAAGGTTATGAAACAATAATAAGTGGCTACGAAAAACGGAATGAGGATGCAATTAAAAAACTTGTTAGGGTTGTGTGCACACAATTCTTCCTACAACATTTGTAAATCATACTTCTCCTTCACGTCAGAAACTCTAGCCATAATTTCATTTCACTCGCAGGCTCGCACTCATTTATTTCTGAACGCCCCCTCAGCAGGTAGGCCATCTATCGCTTCTTGCGCGACTGGCGGAGTTTGAATGCAAAAACGTATGCGCTCTTGCGCAGAATGGCCGAGTCCAATATTGCACGGGTAAGTTATGCAGAAGTGAAAGGTTTACAGCATTCTGTGCCATGCCTATATTAAAATTAGTATATCTAGTCCACCTCAGTTACAGATCCATTTTATTTCATTCCCGAAATGGTTTAATATTTCACAATCAAAATGCATTCTACCGCAAGGAATCAAATTTCATATACCTACATTGTTATATACATGTAATTAATCCTGAATTCCAAAAATAGATTCCATATTTGACACCACAAAAATATCTATGCACACATACCTAAAAATATTTTCTGCTGAATAATGCCCTAGCAAAAATAGTGTTGGTGGAGGGTAACAAAATCACACAACGGGCTGTAGGTATTGAATTGACCATATGCTGAGGGATATTTTAGATTATCATGACTTGAAGAAAACCAATTAACTCTCACCTTCAATTTGAAAGTTCAGTTTGTTAGGAGATAACATTTGTCAAGAATCAGCCAAATAATGAGAGATAATTCAACAAATTTGGTCCAGTTGAGTGTTCCTGAAGGTGTCTCCTAAATTAGATCTCCAGCCCATTAGCCAGATGCCAAATACTCAACCCATTGGAAATGACATCCTGTACTTAAAATGTTATCCTAAGATTTTTTTGAGAAACACATAAAATAACATATTTTTCTTTAGGTAGACTTTTCATTCAATGCTACTTCCTCACTAGAGCTCAACCCAAAGGTTGATTTGATAGTTGAGGGTAGAGCTTGCCACTAAGTAAGCCACTGAAATTCACACATTCAGATTAGACCAGTTTGTCCCCCTGGGCTATCTGTGATTTCCCAAGAGTTCTGACAATCAGAAAATCACATTGAAATGATTTTAGGTGGGGCATCCTGAGAGGCTTCATCCAAATTTGAATCCAAGGCCCTATCTCCTGGGCAGAACAAGCAGAAATTGATAAAAAAGAGAAGAGAGATAAAACGGCATAAATCACTTCCCCAGACATTCAATTTGAAATTTCTAGGTCTACATCTTGATGCTTCACTAACCCGAGAGGTGTACATAAATTGCTTAGCCAAAAAGTTGGGTTGCAAATGTTTTGGTCAATCAGGTCAGTATGATTTACTGCATCACTGCTTGTACTTACTGATGACTTGTTATTATGACAAGCTTAAATCACATTTCACACACAACATCCAGTTCTGGAGCTAATTTCCCCAAGTTGCAGATGATCTTTGTTTTATTTGACGGATCCTAGGTTTAACATTTGTAAAACCACACTGAAAATCAAAATAACTTTATAATGTATGTGCCTATATTATTACAAATTGGGCCATCAGACCTATTACCTATGAACACTATGTTACACAATGATATCCCCATTAAAAAAAATGGAAGTTACAATTTCTACGCATTTGTTTTCTTGTACCGATGTATACAACCAAGAACACTGCATATTTATAGTGTTCTTGTAAACAACCATGAATATTTTAAAATTTTATAAGAACAATACAATTCATAAACATCATACTGTAGATTACAACATTCTCTGTTCCATATATACCTACCAGTATTGTATAACTCAATCCTAAGTCAATAGAACTTCATCTTTTTAATATTTTGCCATTCCATCTCATCCTCTTCAGTCCCCTTGTCCACATATGTGAACAACCAATTATACGTCCCTCATAGGGTATCTTATTCCATTAGAATATTGAACTGATGTTCCCATCTGTGAACATACTAGATTTTGAATTTTCCACTTTGACAGTGCCAATTTCGTACACTAGAATCTCTTTTAGCTTTCATTTTTCAGAAATGAATATGGCTGCCACAAATAAAGTGAACTACATATATCTTATCTATTTTTCTCTTGCCCATGTTGCATTTTTTTCTGTTCAACTATAGAATATTACATTATTATTCATGCGGTCATCAAATGCTTTTTTATCTCCCAAATAAAACTGCACACGTATGTGGACTATAAATATTTCAACAAAAATAATATATTAGTAATAATAAAAATTTTTCAACATATAATTTCAGAAGTCCCATGTGTACTAAAAAAAGATAAGAATTTTTTTTTCATAGGCCAGGCATTTTTCCGGACCGAAGAGGTTAAGGGTGTCCATAGTAGTACTGTGTTCAAATATAAAAAAGTATTTCCAGCTTGATGAATTATATGAGAATATGAATTTGTTATTGACAAAATATATATGTAACACCCCATCTGATTGACTTTGCATACATATATCTTGACTTGTGCTATACATATCATGTATTTTGATCACTGGGTCAAATAAATTTATCATTATTTACTATGGGGGGCTAAGGCCCCTCTATCTGCTGATGACAGCCAACCCCCTCATCACTTCAATTGCTCCACCATTAATTTACCAATATTTTATTTTCGTGGTATGCCAAAACTTTCTTCCCAGTCATTTCTCTCAGGCCTTCTCCCTAACATTCTTATGAGTGAGTAAACTTTAACCTACTAAAGACAAATTTTAAATTCCTATTCATATTTCTGATGGCTGGAATATTTAATAATGTTATTTAAATAGTGGGAACAAAAGTTCCATTTTGGCCAGCAGGACCAATTTTTTGGTGAGAACCAAAGTTTCCTTCTTTCTGATTGAGAAAATAGCAACATTGCCTTTGATTGTCAAGGTGAAGGTTTTTCAAGACTAAAATTTTACCAAATGCATAAATGTATATTTATTAGAGTTTGCTATATGGATGTAAATACATACACATTATGTTTTCAGTGGAGTTCCTTTCAAGGAGGCACTTAGACCTATTGGTTCATTGTGCCTACCACCTTTTTGGTGAATCATCCATAGAGGTCAATTGCCTTGCTGAAAGCCAACGAATGATTCACCCAGGTAGGTACCTATTCCGAGTCCTCACCACAGCAGGTCACCCTCATAATATGTGGGATGTGATTTCATCCTCTTCTTCGCACCACCAAAACATGGGTGAATCTGGGATTCCCAGGAGGTGTAGGTGCCTTATTACTCGGTAATGCCACTACCGTTCGTAGCTGACCCCTGTTACGTAGGTAGTCTTTTTGAGAGTCCAGGCCTAGGTTCGCCTATGCGTAAATTGACCTGTCATCTACTCAGTATGGTTAACCAGAACTCAGAATGCTGGGCTAAGCCCCACAGTCTGATTTCTCCACACATCCCTATTGAGGTAGCAATACATATTGTCCAATCAGATTGTGGCTGGATCCAGTCTTGGCCAGCTCATCAGCCATCTCATTTCCAGATGTTCCAACATGACCAGGCCCCCAGAAAATTTCTACCTTTCCGCATCTACCTATCTTTACAAAAAATTGAATCTTCAAATGCTGCCTGCTGAAAAACCGATTTTCATGAGTATTCTCATTGGATAATGTAAAAGTCTATAACACATACCTAGGACTATCAAGTGAATAAAAATTAGCTCATGTTCTGGGGGTTGATGACACTCATTTTAGTACAATTTATGATTCTCTAAAAAAGTATAGCATCGCATAAAAAAGTTTGCACAGAAACATGAAATTCTGGGCTGATCTTTTTACAGTATATGTGAATAGAGTATTTAAGTCTACCACTAATGTTGACATGAATAATTAAGCATGATAGATGAATACAGTCTAGGACAGAATGAAACAACGTATATTGAGACTGATGACTACTGATGATGAACTTATTAAGATTAGGTCAACTGATTAGCTAATCAAAAGATATTTTCTTATAGCCTCCACATTCACAAAAAGCTACAGGTATTTACATATATGTTTATAATATGAGCAAGTACCCATGTTTTCACTTAAGCATGGTTTTCTACTAGTCCACAAATTTTCTGAAAAAATTAACAACATTCATCACAGGCCATGTGTTTTTCTACATTTGTAATTGCTAAGATTAATAGGATTCTAAAACCCTTAGAAAAAAATAATATTATGAATAACCAAGTAATGCCAACAGCTTTCTGACTACATGAACCCAGATGATAAGAATCTACCACAAAAAAGAAGCTATCGAGCAATTAATTAGAGAATTATCATCACGTTCGACTCAAAACATTATGCATTTCCTTGATAATAGAATGGATGTCTGGTTTCTGGGAAAATTCTACGGCAATCATACTCATGACGAGGAAGGGGTTGCATTACAGAGCATGCAACACCATCACATGAAAAAGAAAAAGATTTGTGCCAAATTATTGTAGAAACTTTTATAGGCAAATTCTATGATTTCATTCCAAATCCAGCTAAACTCCATGAGATAAGCCTGTGCATTTTGCTACTTCACTTGCCAGAAATTGGTAAAAAATGATAAAAAGCCTTAAGGTGGAAATTTAATTGCAACAATAATTTCATTAACATCTGATCATTTGAAAGAGTAACAAACAACTAAAAAAATGGCTCATTTTACAGTCTTTCTTCGATCCAGTAATGGAAGTATAATTACAACTGGATTCGTGGTTAAACTTGAATGGCATAGGTATACTTAGTGTTTAACTACAAGTTTGACCTTGCTAACTTGGCAGTAGAGCTCACCATGTACTACACCCAAAATGAGATGTACACACAGGGGTAGTGGACCAGTTCCTTTCCCTTTGCAGCCTATGGGTTTCGAGAAATACTTCGTATCCGAAGGATCATACAGCTTGGATTTAAATGGATTCGTCCAAAAAGCCAATCCTGCAGGATGGGCTTGGTTTTGGACCAGGACCTCTGGTTAGAATCCTAACACTGTATGCACTGGACTATCATGTCACCATATATGAACATCAAAAATTCATTTTTAACTTATTAGTATGTATTTTAAAAACACTTTTGTGAAAAAATATCAACACTATATACACATCACAGACTGTTTTATAAAAGTATACTTCATTTTAAGATCTAAAACATTTGTCATTTCTCTATTATCGACATTCTAAGTCCAAATTTTTACAATCTACATCCAAAGCATATAATGATGGGCCAGGATTTAGAATTCTAGCACTTCCAAGGCACTCCTCCCCAAGGTACAGCACAGCATACTGAAATGAAAATATTACATTACCAACATCAGTATTACAAAACATGGATACCAGATGGAGGAGCATTATTGAGATACGTATAAATTAATTAATAATTAAAAAAGTATTGCTTAACACTTATTGAGCATTATATGAGCCCATCTTTTGCCAAATTATGAAGGTTAGTTGGGCATGGAACCAATAACTGAAGTAACATCAAAAGGAAGATGCATGAAGTTTGCAGGTATCATATCATTAGTTCCAATTCAGACAGTGGAATAATCCACAGTAGATGCAGGGTGATTTTTCTTGCACTTCTTGGGAGTAACAATGTGTATCATAAGGATATGTCAACTTAAAACCTTAAATGTTTAAAAATAAATAATATGTTAATTGGAAGTGCTATCCAAATGCAACTGACTACAAATGAGGGTTCAACATTGCGATGCTTGGTTGTCACTTGTAGGCATGCATAAGACTAGAGGAAAATATGTATAGGAATAGTCAGTCTCCTACAGCAGACAATCTTCACAAGAGTCAGAAAATGAGTTTATGCTTCATTTCTTTTCAAAAAATTTCTGAATTTCCAACCCAACTTGTACACTGCTTTGACAAAAAATTATCACCATCATGAACCTTCTCTTTAAGATGAAGTTCAATACTTTACACTTATTCTCTTCTAAAAAAAATGTAAACACCAGAATGAGTTCACAACATCAGCGAATAATATGTTACTGCAAATTTTTCCATTGATATTAGAGATGTAAATAAAATTAATAAAGAACCTTTAGTTCTTCCTTCTGGAACACAGGAGGTCATTCTTCATTAGAGTTGCTTCCATCAATAAATTTTTGTTCACTATCAGCTAGGAAGTTGCTCATCCAATTTAAAATGTACGTATTTATTAATTCCACATTCCTGGAGCTAGATGATTATCTTGCAATGATAAACCATGTCAAATGCTTTCCTGGAATCTCTAAAATCCACATCTACAGTGCGAACCTCTTTAACCCTTTGCAGTCCAATTTTTTTTGTGGAATTCAAGTAGTAGCCGAAAGAAATACTATTTGCAAAATAGGTGAAAAGGCTTCATAAGGTACTAGAAGTTCACAAAAGTGACATAAGATAGCAGCACCTTACATGAAAAGCACATAATCGCAGTGCCATCTGATGTCGAGCTCAATTCAACGTTGGACCTGCTGTTAGAGCTAGGCCTGTCAAGCCAGCCTCGACGTTGGACCTCAAAGGGTTAAAACGAGACCTCAGTACCGAAGAAAACCCTCGCTATAGTGAAGTATTGTCTTACCGAGGTTGGTGTAAATAATCAATTTTTTCTAGGAATCGGTTTGGTGTGGTTGTAGAAGCATTTTCATCCAGAGTCTGAAAACAAATCCCGAAGGAGGGGGAAAGTTTTTGCAGCAATTCATATCCCTACTTAATTTAATTAGCAAACAGCCTCGAATTGCCGACCATTTTCCCAAATACACAACTGACCAAGCTACTCTATTCTAATGCTCGTTCCATTTTCTAATGTTCATTCCATAATTTTCATTAGTTTCACCAAATATTTAAACCATAACTGATATATCAAAATTGTATCACCTTTATTACTAGCCTTTACGCTTTCCCTTGGTTGCTCTTAAATTTTATGATCAGTATATTCACGTTCTTAGCGACATTTAGCGGAAGCCATTTGGAATAACATATCACATATGTTTCAGCAGATGAAAAGAGACCCTGGAAGTGGTGGAAGGGATCCTGCCTTGAAGGGCGTTTTCTTTCATCTGACATATTGTCCACATCGAAAAACAATCTGCTTTACCATGCGTAACAATTTTATTAAAATATCGGTTGTATCACAATAAGTTCTTTTTAAAGGTTTCGCTAGGCCCTAGACGTACTCACAGTAATTTTGTTGGGTGTTATTCGCAACGGTAGTATGATACAAAGGACTAAAAAAATGGGTCCAATGAAGAGCCCTCCTATACCAACAAATGTGTTAGGTAATTCATATAATTACTCCATAATGGCAGCAAAACATAGAAAGGAATATAGACATATTGAAAGTCAATAAACTAAGAGTGCTACTCCTTTGGCACCGCGTTCTTCACATTACATCAAGCAGTTACAAGTATAGGTAACAAATAATAATTTGCTAACTTCAATAATCTTGTAAATTATAAAATTAACTTGGGATTTAGTGCAACAGCCAACTCAGAGTAGAGCCATTAATTGTAAATGGGTGTTTAAAACGAAACGAGATCAAGAGGGAAATATTGTTGCATTTAAAGCTAGACTTGTAGCAATAGGTTATAATCAAGTGTCTGGAGTTGACTTTATGGAAACATTCAGTCCTGTCATGCATAGAAAGGTGATTAGACTTATGGTAGCTTTGATGGTAGAAAATAATTGGGATTGTCGCCATCTGGATGTCAAATCAGCTTACTTAGATAGTGAGATAAAGGAGGACATCTTCATGAAACAGCCTGATGGTTTTGTTGATAAGGAACATCCTAGCTTTGTGTGTAAGTTAAGAAAAAGTATGTATGGTCTCAAGCAACTGGAAGAGACTAGAATTTGCATCTTCACAAGATTTAGACTGATGTAGGACTAAAGCATTCGGTTAGTGATCCCTGTTTGTATATTCATCCTCTCACGAAATTTTTTGTGACTGTGTATGTAGATGATCTTGGAGCCTGGGGGGAGCATCATCTTGTGAGCTCATTTGTTGAAATGTTAAAGAATAGACTTAAAACTAGAGAACTAGGTTTTATCTAAAATTTCTTGAATGTGAAATTTTCCAATGAGCCTTGTGGTAGTGTTAAGATGTACCAAAGGATGTATGTTGAGTGTTTTAGATGAGTATGGACTTAGTGATTATAAAGGTGTGACAACTACATTACCTATGACTGTGAAGAACTCAAACAAACTCAAAGATATTGTGTAGAATTAGAATTGCATTAGTGTGTAACAATTGTTTTTAAATTTTGAATATTTTTGTTGTACTTAAGATGCTGTGTGCTGAAAAATAATTTCAGAACGGGGGGTAGTATTGTTATGGAGCAATTTATTATATGTTCTTCATTATTTTTCGTCGTTCTTATGTGTAATTTTGTGATTCTCATATGTTATTGTGGTTCTCGGGTTATACCAGCTTCTGGAACTTTACTTTCTTTTCTGGAACCAGGTACAGTTTGAGTCTAGAATGTTCCAGACAGTGAAGATAAATAGAAGTCGGTGTCATGCACTCTGCGCTGTTCAGTTTGAGTTATGCCACTGTTCATTTGAGTCGTGCACTGTTCAGTCTAGTTGTGTCTATTTGAGTGAGAACTTCATTCATTAATAATAATAATAATATATTTATTGGTTCCCAAAAGACATGTCTTATCCATGTATGGAACAGGTCACAAAAATCAATTCAAAGAATCGAAAATAGATAAACAATCAAATCACCATACAAATACCAACATCATATTATCAGAATAAAATAAAAAGAAAAAATATAAGAAGAGAAACAGTCCAACATCATCCACCCTCACATAAATACCTATAGGAAATACATAATATAATCAGAATACATGGCATACAGACATAAACTCATCTATTGAGTAAAATGGGTGGTCACAAAGATATTGATAAAGATGACATTTAAACTGAGGAAATTTTTCCATAAGCCTTAACCTCCTGGGTAAGTGATTAAGAAATTTTATACCAGCATAAATGGGGTTCTTGCTGAACAGAGTGGTGTTGTGTGTTATAACCCTAAGATCATCACACCCCCTTGTGTTATAATTGTGGACATCATAATTAGCTCTAATGTTATAAGAAAGTTTATTTTTGTGCACAAAGATAATAGCATGAAAAATGTATAAGCATGGTAAAGTAAGAACTTTGAGGGATTTAAAATGTGATCTACAACTGCTTTCCTTTGGAATTTTTTTAATAATTCTAATGGCCCATTAAAGAGTTTGAATATATTTCGAGTTTTCATTTGCCCATAATCGAATCCTTGTACAACACCTCATATTTGCGTTATCGGAATTTACATTTTACCATGATTTATAACGTTTTTATTGGGTCCCATCCAATTTCCTATATCTCCAACGTATGTGGAACCCTGTATTTACACCATAACTTTTCTGTTTTCCCACAGTTTGCATTAGATGTGGGTTAGAATGCAATAGATTAAAACAATTCCCTTCTAATACATTTAGCCATACATACCAGTTTGCATAAAGCACTTTTTTACCTCGTTTTGTGAATATCCTCTTAAAAAACACGAAAGAGAGCAGCAATGTACTCCATTTTATGGAAGAATTTGAACTTAGAGGGCAGTATACGGCACCACTAGTGACAGAAAGATGAAATATTTACTTTTGCGATCCTTTTGCAGGGAAAATATTCATACTACGATATGAATGCAATACCTACGATGAAACTTATATTATTATGGAACACCTGCGGGAGTATATTTAAATTGTAACGAAGTTCATGTTGTGAAGACTGAAAATGAATTTGTACCTAGACATTATGAAATGCTAAAAATATATGAACTGAACTAGTGGATGATAACAGGTGATCATTCATCAGACCATCACACTGCATTGATTCAACAGTTTTACTACAGGTTACTATGTACTAAACAAAACTTACTGAGACTTATTTCATTGCATGAAGACCACATTGAATAAATAAAATTACTTTCTTGAGAAATTTTTGAAGTTGGATAACTGCTTGTGCTAGCCGACCAGCGAGGTAGCTCAATATTATCATGTGTTGTTTATGTTATCCTTAATTACTCTGGAATGCAAATTTTATTTTACATGGAAATGGGAAATGGAAGCCAATTAAATGCAAAATTTTCAGATGACTCGTATGTTTTGGGGTTTCTTCCGCGTTGGTTCATCTCTCTGGATGATATTTTTGTCGGTATTCCAGATGCCACCCTAAGGTCCGAAAATTGCATCCCATCAAATTTCCTACATATTCCATCTATATATTTTCCATATCTTCATACTATATATTTCCTAGGTAAAATTTCCTATACTTCGGACCTGAAGATGCCGTCTGGGATGCTGGCGAAACTGTCGTCCAGTAGGATCAACCAATGTGGACAAAAACCAGAAACCCTCAAGTCATCTTCTAATCACCACAGAAGCCTTCGTAGCAACTACAATATTTTAAATTTAGGCATAAATAAAAAATTGTGGATTCTCATGATACAACTCGCACTGATAAAGCAAAATATCTTAGATTACCGGTCTCTACAATTGATACCATTATGGAAAATCACGCTGTGATTCAGAAACATGCTGGCTAGTGCAGGCATTGGTCGAAAAAAATAATACATCAAGAAATCTTTGTATGAAGGAATACTAACTTAAAAAGTGGTTTTTAAGTTCTAGATCATCAAATATAACCGTGAATTGCTTCATCATAACATAAAAGGCATTGCACAATGCAGAAGTTTTGGAATGCGACTTAACAACATAACTGCTCTATATACAGCTGTATACTTTAAGGAATAATTTATAATATTGCTCTAATTCAGTTTATCAGTTTTTTATTTATATATTTACTCTATATTGTTAAAGTATGCATGTAAAACTGAAAATTTCCCTTGTCCCTCTATTTGCATTTTCTGCAATCAACACTTTTTTCTAGCAGTCCCTAGAAAAGTGTAATTAGGGGTTTTACTGTAGTTTCTTGTGTTTTTTCGTTGATGATGTATCCTATATTGGACTATGTACTGATTGTTCTGTCGCATGTTTTTTGTGCCCCCAAACAGCAGGCCCAGCAAAAGTCCCTCAGATGCATTGATCCCCCTTCCATGGGGAAAGGGTAAGCCGGGGAAGGCCCAGGGGTCAGGGAGTAAAATGCCTCTCCCCCCTTATGGGACCCAAAGAGCATAACTTTGGAAGGGCTCTTCCCCACAACCCTTCCAGGAATTGTCGCGGCGCCGCTACTGGTGGAAGGACACGCTTGCTTGGGCATCGGCGGTGCCGTGGAAGGCAGTCGTCCCTTGGCTCCCACTTGGAACACATGCCATTTTAAACTTTTACAATAGTAACTTGTACTTGGAATAAAAAAATCAAACCTACCGATCTGGCATTCATTGAAATAGTCGATTATAATTATGTTTACGATCAACAGGGTCTGCAGTGCCAATACCACCAGCCTTACAACCTCGTGGTGTGCGTGAGCGAAAATCAAAGGCCCCTGGAACACTGATCCTGGGACAAAAAGGAAATTATTATTATCATTATTACACGTATGTCTTAAACAAATATTTCTAGCCAAGTTTTACAAGATATACTGATGTGGAATCCATGTTTATTTTTACTGATGGGTGGTAATTTCATGATGCATGGTCATCTGCACTGTCATGTCACCTACAGAATATTCATTACTCTGTTGAAAACAACACTTAATCGGTACAGTACACAGCAGAAACTATAGAATTTTTTCTTGCAAATTTAAGGCTCTTAATAGCCCCTTCCTCATCCACTGGAAAATATGGTCAATATACAGTAAAACCTCTACACAACGAACCCCCATACAGCAAAATTTTAAGGAAATCTCCCTATTTCGAAGTCATTAGTCCGGTCCCGGACCCTTCCAATGGACAATGCCCGCAAAAAACACCTCCCGTAATGAACCTCTCTAATTACGAAAACTCCCTATAACGAAGTCTGAGAATGGGCCCAAAACATGAAAAGTACCCCTCTAGAACGAATTATTGAGAACAAACAAAGTATTTTGCATTTACAGGTAATTTTTTCCATCGATATTTATGTAATAAGCAGGAAGTAGAACCGCAGCGGAGTGTAATGTGGAAAGGGATAAGACAGATGACTTTTTTAAATAGAATAATTTTGAATTACTATAACTTAAAAACAGCTACCGCTTCTTATTTATAAATAAAAAATTGCTTTAAACCTATGTAATTTTTCAAAATTTGTTTTAACTTCCTGAAATATACTCATTTCCGAGTAATATGGAATGTTTCAGCTGAGGTAAGTCACACGAGAGCTGACTGTATGTCCGGCGAGGATGGTAGATGGTCCTGTATTTATATTTGTGAGGAGGTAAGTGAAGGAGAGAAAAATCCAAAACCATATTAGTTATTACAGGAATTATTGTACTTCTTCTGTCTGTGTGCCTAACCAGTTGAGCTATTTGAAGAGTGGCAGACAACTGGGCCACGTTCTATTGGAAACACAATTGAGCTTTTGGTTAGGGGTAATGGGAGTCATAATGATGACATTGTAATTTGAACAACTTTGTACTTATATGTTCATTAATATTGATATGATGACATTGTAGTCCTTGTGTGTATATGTACTGTCCGAATTTCTTGACGAAACCATGCATGTACTTGCTAATGGTGTAATAAAAATATTATTATTATTATTAGTGATGGACGGATCCAGGTTTTTTGTCGGATCCGGATCCGGAACCGGATCCTTGCCTGGGTTTCGGATCTTTATCTCTGTTTCGGATCCTTAGTTTCAGATACTCGATTCTGAATGTCATTCATTTTCAAAACCTAGATTTTTTAAAAATATATAAATACAGCAACAATAGAATTACCAAAAACAAGTAAATTTATTGTAGAAAAAATCAACTTTCAAATCTATGTGGATAATATTTTCCTGGAACAAGATTTACGGATGCAATAACTATATCTTATTACTTCTAATATAAAGATCAACTTCCTTATCACATACTCATCAAACAATATATTTTTGAAACCAGTACAATTAATCTTTAGAGTGCAGTTAAAAGAAACATAAGTTCATTTTTATTAATAAAGGAATTATTTTCCAATTATTAATCAAATCCTTGAATGCTTTCATATTCTTTTTTAGAAACAAAAAAATTTTAATGAGGCCAAGAGATCCCATTTATGAAATATCTGGGAATTCCATTTTTAAGACGAAAAAATCATTATAGAATATTTCAAGCTGTTAAACTAGTAATTTTGCACTGTCTCATTAATAATAACCTTTAAAATGAATCTATAGAATTTTATACTCATAAGGAGAGGTGTAACTCGGATCATGAAATGAGATTTGCCTTTTTTCATGCTACTAGAAGCAAAATTTAAAAAAGTCTCGGATTTTTTCTCCTTTGGCTCAGGTTTTCAAGAAAAATGTAGAATGGCATGTGGGAAGCATGTATTCTCCAAAATCAGGCAAGCCCACAATAGCAGAGTGGGGTAGTGACTGCAGGGTAATGAAGTTTGATTCTTATCGCTGTTTAAAATTATTCTTTCAGCCACTGAATCAAAAACTTTATCATCCTTCATTTCCAACCTTTGTGTGGATACTAACATTTTTGTACTCCTATCGTTTAAACTACATTTACAAATGCGTCACTGAAAAATACATGGTAAAGTTAACGTAATGATTCCACGATTTAATTCTGCATTAAAAATTTTTTCCAATCATTTCTCTAATGTCAAATTTTATTATTATTTTGACTTATAAATTGACATGAAATTTCTGATAATCTACATTTTTAGCTGCCTACTTGCATCACCCAGTGCACTTGCATCAGGCAGTATTAAGAATCGACCTCGAGACCGGCAGTACACTAGCCCTCATGTTTAACAACTACGCTATCATATGTTCACGGGAATATGGCGAATGTAGGCAACCCGCGTGGCATTCGGCTTTATTTTTCTTCTCGCGCATCCGGGCCTATGAAGAAAAAAGTCACGACGAATATTTTTTTATTTTGTTTTTGTGGCACGGACAACTCTTCTTCTCATTTCGTGACCGAGTTACACAACCTCTCCTTGTCAGTTTCTACCATACGTACATTCCATTCGCGGGACGCATCGATCACGAGGCCGCGAAATTTTAAAATCTCCGTTCTGGATCTGAATTTTTACTGCCTTCGGATATGATTTCAGTAGCGAATGAAATGAAAGACCCGTGGATCCGACCCCGACCATCCTTAATTTATTAATGGTTCATTTTTAAATCTAATTTAAACAACAAAAGTATGATAAAGTGAGTATTCAGATTTAATGGTTGAAATTGAAGAGGATAACATTTTCGATGCAACGACTGAAAGAAAAAATGAAACTGCGATAGGGATCGAACTTCGCACAGTACACTAGCTCTCGTACGCCTGATCCCGGCGAATGTAGGCTACCCGCGTGACATCTTACGTATTGTTTTTCTCGCGATCCCGGATAATGGGGAAAAAAGTCATATTTCTTTATTTTGCTTCCAGTTGCACGGGAACATTTTCATCTAATTTCATGACCTGAGTTACACATCCTCTTCGTGTCAATATCTACCGCAACTACATTCCATTCACGGGGCTCTTCGATCGCTAAGCCGCGAAAATTTAAAATCTACGATCCGGATCCGATTTTACTCCGTGTCTTTGGATCCGAATCCGGAACCGAAAAAATGAGAGATCCGCGGATCTTTGGATCCGACGGATCCGATCCGGCCATCACTAATTATTATCATTATTGAGGAGTGGAATGGGTGAGGGAGGTCTCCCCGAAGGAACGTGGGAAGGGGAGGGGAGATAACAGCAGCATTGTAGAGAAAGAGGCGAGTAAGGGCGTAGCTATTCTTTCTTTCAGAGGGGGAAGGTTAATGAATAATAGGCATTTTGGTATGGAATGTTTGGGAGGGGTTAGTTGGCAATGCACTCCTTACACTTAGTCATTTCAGTGCGTGCACTAGGTATATTTTTTCTGGGTCCAACTCAAAACGTCTCCATTCCAAATTGTTAGCATGCAATATTTCCAGTGCAACTAGAGTTTTCAGAACAGCAATCTTTGCTCGTCTACTTGGTTTAGAAAGAGGTCCTTCTAATGTCATAAAAGATGCGAAAAGGAGTGGGATCAGGTTCCTTTACGTGCTTTTATTCTCTTAATTGCTAACAAAAGACATATGTAACTCATGTGATTCTGCTTTAGTGACTAATTATTCCAGTTTAATAGTTTTAGCCTGCAAACGGCACACATTTTAAAATGAGACACGTTCTGCAAAGGACCTAAAGAGGGCGATCCTGGTTTAAAATTTTCTTCAAGTATGAAGAGGTAATTACTGGATGAACGGCGACGATGCATGGATTCAAATATTACCAGGCATACTCGAGGATGGTACTGCATTTTGGCACCGAAGAACGGGTGTGCCAACAGAATACCGATCATGTCCAGCTTCTATGAAGGCATCATCAATGCATTATCATCTGAGATTGCCATTGCGACCTCAGGGCATTTCCGACTGCCACGTTTTTACTCATGGTAACTAACTCACCCCACCTAACTTCCATCGTTGTTTCTCGTTATCTAATATATACCAGTCATGAATATTGTTATTTACCAGTATTTCAATGGGATTTCAATTTCAATTCCAACAATGCATTTTATTTCGTAAGTCTAAATGGCAATATGTGCTCTTTCAAGCAAAATTGCTGCATTAAACTGCCAATTAATATTGACTTAAATTATTGCACTCCAAGAATAATATCGACTAGATACTTAGAAAAATTATGGAGCACTTTAAAAATACATAATCCACAGGCATTAATTTTGGCATTCCTTTAATTTCAGAACATAACTAAAGTAAGCGATGAGGCGTTGAGCAGAATGGACGAGAAAAACAATAATTTCAATTAGAAATACGCAGATTTAAAATCACGTGGTGATAGCCACGGTACATGATGGTAAATAATAACAATTGTTTATCATCACTATATGAAAGGTGAATAAAGCAAGATTAAGAAATTTACACGACTTGCATCGTAAAGCAAACGGAACACTTGGGTGCCCCTGCGATGAAGCAACCCGCATATCACCTCCATACACCGAAACCCCCTACAACAGAGTCACGATTTTTTCGGTCCCTACAAATCCGTTGTATGGAGGTTTTGCTGTATGACACACTAATAACTTCAATGTTTGCATGCATCAAAAAACACAATTGATCAAACACAAATAATCTCAAAATGCTGTCCACCATCATAGGAAATGACTAAAGACAAGTCATTAATGCTGAGAGTAAGGTTAACTGGAGGTGTACATAGCTGAAACACATGCATTTTCCAGCAATTATAAATTTGAAAAATAAATATTTAATGCAATCAAAAATACCAAAAGAAGCAAGAAGTTTAAATACAACAACGGAGATGCATACCTGACCGGGAGTAATGGCTCTCAGAGGTTTAGCTAAATGAATCACAAGTTTTCCACTGTAGGTTGAGCACACTTGGCATTCCAGCAAGGCATGAGTATGCTGGAATCTAAAATCACATCTAAGTACTCCATTTTTGACTAGCTCCAGAGGAGGTGAATGGATCCAATGAGGTATATCAGTCACGACTAAGTCTGTGTAAAGAGCAGGGTGACATGTCCCTGAGGCCTAAAAAAGTAAACAAAATATAAATTCACAACCAGCTAGAAATATAAATGTAAGAAGATACAGGTTAATGGTGTGACTGTGATGTCTATTTTATCAAAAGAGCAACAAAGTACACAGCTCTGAGGGTGTGTACTTAAATCGTTTGAGATTAATTCCGGCAGGAATAAGCCTGAACAACAATGTAAAATCATGCCAGTGAGTCCTTAGTTACGTACCAGAATCAATCTTGAATGATTCAGTCACACCTACCACGGTCGGGCTACAGTGTGAAAATATGGTTTCCAATCGCTTAGTATGTACATTTCAATGCTAATTATTTTAGATTAAAATAAAAAAATAATCTACATGAAATCATTCCATTTATAATACCTACTGCTATTGTCATCATACTGTCAACTTTTACTTTCTTTCTAGATTTATTCACCGAGAAATATGAATTTATCACACACGACTGTATTGAGTTTACAGCACTTGTATATGTATCTAGAGCATATTCCATTATGGCCAATTAGTGTAAAAGGTGATGTTTCAGACTTAACAAGAGGGGTTTTCTCCCAAAAAATACTCTAGATGACTCAGAAGAGCAATTGGCAGGATATTAGGCAGGCGAAGGTGCCGAAAGAGGTTCTGAAATGGGGGAAGAAGCTGGTGGGAGTGTTCTTTGAGGAGGGCATAATTAAGCTTGTGCCATGGCTCACCACATGCATTGCACGGGATGGCGATTAAGTGGAAAAATTGACAACAATTGTACCAACAATATGCTGTATTTTTTTCAAATACACTTTTTCTAAAAAATATAAAAATCTAGCACACTTACTTTCTGAACAAGCCTCGTATATTATAACACTAAAAGGGAACATAGTACCCAAGTGGCCAAGTACAGTGACCAAGCCCAGGGAAATTGGACCTCAAAATATCTGACCATGAACCCAACTACCTAATATGTAGTACGCAGATTCACCTGACACAAAAACTTAAATTTAAAAAATATAAAATGTACGTTACTCAGGGAATGAAAGTAGCTTCCCAACCATGTTTAAGCATTTTACAAACTGAGGTCAAGAGTCATCTATGTAAATACCTCCTTAATCACTTTGTTGATCCCAGAGGGAGATACTGATTACACACCATATTTGTGTTGAGTGTAAGTGTGGTGAATTTCCAATGGAAGGGAATTGGAATTAATTCACTGGTAATATATATCACAGAAATGTCACTGCCAGTAATCCATAAGTCAACTGTGACAATGTATGTAAATGAGCATTTACTTGAAATGAATATAACTGCATTATGCCAGAAATGTAGATGACATTATAACAAAGGCAGGATGAGCATTAAAAAGACTAAAATACAGATAAAAAAATTCCAGGAATTTGATGAATCCCTTACCACATAAATATTCTGAGTTACTGGATCTTTCTCCAACACATAAAATGGCTCTTTGCATCCAGGAATACGGCTTCTTTGACCAACTGTCCATTGGTGTATGCCCTCATGCTGCCCTACAATTTTTCCAGTATCGATATCAATGAAATTTCCAGGATGGGCAGTGACATACTGTTGGAATGAAATTGCCTCAACTTATTCACAAACACACACACAAAACTTAATTTAAATATAAACAAACTTTCAATTACAAATATTC
Source organism: Platycnemis pennipes (assembly GCA_933228895.1). Lineage (NCBI taxonomy): Eukaryota > Metazoa > Arthropoda > Insecta > Odonata > Platycnemididae > Platycnemis > Platycnemis pennipes. Next base: position 89,426,963 of record OW121857.1, read on the forward strand.
TAACTTTAACCTGAATGAAATTTAGAACTTCAAATTAAAAAATTGAAACTTAATTCAGAAAATTTTTCAAGAATTCAACATTTCATTTTTTAATTTCAAAAATTCCTATCTATAACAATTCTTCCAATTTCTACAACAATCCAAACCAATTATAACTGTCTTGACTAAAGTCTGATGTTAATTATTGATAAATCTCAATTACTACATTTAGGTAATTTAGGTAAAAAAAATGATAAAATTATCTCTATCAATATTCAGGATAAATCTATTCTTCAGGTCGATTGTGTTAATTTTATAGGTTACACATTGACTCTCTTGTTTCTTGAGATACTCATATTGGTATTCTAGTGAATAAACATAGTGCTCTTTGTTACCTTATTTGTGCTATTTGTTTTACTGTTACCATTGATGTCCTTTCTACCATGGTCTGTTCTATTTTCATGTCTCCTATAGGCTTCTCCTCTGAGGCTCATCTCCTTCTGCTTTAAAATTATTAAAAATTCAATAGAGAATAATCAGACTCATTGCACAAGTTGGCCTTCAGGTGTCCTGTGATCCACAGCTTAGAGATCTTAAAATCCTGTTTCGGCCGTATGTTTTCATTATGTTTGCGGCACTACCTGTCGATGGTAACTTGTCATATTTTATCCTCAATTCAAGTGTTCACCATCACAATAGTAACTGAAAAGTGAGCAACTTCCACAGAGAAAAAAGTTTATTGTGACTGGTTTACGCTTTTTACAACCCGGTTGCAATAAACGTTTTTCTCAGTGGAAGCTTCTCATTTTTCAGTTACTACTATGTTAGGTTTCCACTCAATCACGCCTGAAACCTCAGAATTGTTCACCACCACTTCATCAGAAGACATTGCGACATCCATGTACCCTATCTACAAACAAAAAAATCGACAATGGGACCCTCAAACATTGGTTTTCATCTTTTTAATAAACTTGTGTTTCACTCACCATATGTGATTAAACAAGCGAAGTCAATTCAAAAATTTTTCGGATGCTTCTTCTTAAAAATTGTACTACCCAGTGAATGAGTTACTTAGTGACTCATTTTCAGCATAGTATAAAATAAAAGAATGAAACTTTGTTAGGTTCACTTTATATTTAAATAAGCACGACCCGGGTTTCAGGTGGCTGAATATGTAACGACGTTATGAAACCCAGGTCGTGCCTATTTAAATATAAAGTGAACCTAACAAAGTTTCATTCTTTTATTTTATACTATGGAAAAGTATCACATAGTTAAGCCTGAAGTTATCAGCTATAGCATAGTATATTTTGACTCCCTAATATCTGGTAGTTGTTTCAAGCTTGATTTGGTGGAATATTTGGCTTAATATTGGTAAGCTTAATTTGGTGGTGAAAATTAAATCACTTTAATTTTCACCTGAAGATGGTGTTGTACACCGAAACCGGTCAAAAGTAAATGTCTTTATTCTTGTGGAAAATTGCCAGTATTTTTCTTTCACTCCCTAATATCTTCTAGCATATTTTCACATATGAATGATATGAATTTTTTGAATGCATTTATGTCTCTTCTGAAATGCAAAAAATTGTATTGGATTTTTTTTCACTTATTTGTCCTATTTCTTTGACATGCCTGATATCTTGTAGATTTACTCCCTGGATTGTACCTTGATCTCCAGGCAAATAAAGGTATCATTATAATCAATTCCAAAAATTCCCTCTGAGAACTAATCAGATAGAACTTCACCTCTGAAATGAATTCTTGAAAATTTCTGGATCCAATAAAGCAAATTCCCATGCTCTCTTTCTTCTTCAGCAAAGGTCCAAAATTCTTTTCACTGGCAATTTTCTTCACAGTGCTCTTTTTCATACCACCCAAAGGAAATATACTCCTCTGTAATGCATTCTGGAGTATCTGGCTAAGAAAGAATGTTTGATCCTTCACTTCATCATTGGCCTTGAGCAAATGTACTCCTATAAGAAGTAAGCACAGACTAATCATTTTTTTTCAAAGAATGCACAAAGACAAACATGTTATTGTAACGCAATGTAGTACATGTATTTTAAAAATGGAAATACCTTTAGCTGAATCAAACATCTGCAGGTAATCACCAAAGGTTGTACGGGCATAATGTCCAGTACATATGGCATCACCCCCAAGTTCTTCTATGGCATGCTTATAAAAAGCTTCAAATTTTATGAATCTGTTGCACAATATGTCTGGATTTGGAGTGAAGCCATTTTCATATTCATTAATCAGGTTGCTAAAAAGAAATATTTAAATTTAGCACAAAGCATATATGTACTATTGTTCATAATTATCACACAGGGAAAAAATTTAATTATGTAGCAATAGCACATAATATTGCATTGTACAGCAAAGTGCAGACCTACATGAGTTGTAAATTATTTGATGATTTGCCCTTCGGAATGAAAAATGGGCATAGCCTGGTCTCTTTTAAATGTAAGCTGAAAAAAATTTTCTTGACTATTGTTTTAATACTGGAAGTGAATGACAAATGATATGTCGAGTGTCTTGTACCCAAAACTGCATAAAATCCATTGATATTTTATTCTACATTTCTATACTGGGGTACTTCATACACTACTGGAAGCCACAGTGAGGTATGTCTATATTGTACAAAATTGGGAAATAAAGAATATCTTAACTCATTCAATGCAGGTGACTTTAATGAAATCCACACCTTGAGTCCTTTCTTGTAGGGTATAACAGAACAACACTCAGATATTTTGAATCATCTCCAGTAGGAAAATCCATTTTTTATTATGGAATCGCATTAGCACTCAAAAGTTGCAGTTTGGTATCCTAAATACATGAAAAATAATAATAAAATTCTAAGTTGACATCTTCAGTTCACGCATATGGTTTAAAGTTTGAAAAAATGTCAAAATTTGAAGTTTTTGAAAAATAATATTATTAACCCATTGGCTTAAAGAGACGGCGATTCGCCGGCTGGCCTGACTTGGTCGTAAATTAAAGAGCCGGCGATTTGCCGGTTCCTTACAGTGCTTTCTTTTTACTCGCATTATTATTTAAATGTTTATAAATTGTTGTTAAAATCTTTTTTATCCCTTTGCAGAAGGATAGTTCTTCACATAAATTGCATTTGAATCCCATTGTTTTTTTCCTAATTATCACGTTATTATTTATCCGCCGCCACCTTCATAGTGACTTCTTTCCGTTACTTTTACTGTGGAGTTGTTTACTGCTTTCTTTCTATGCTCTCCTTAGCTCTAATACGTATCTTCTTCTTTGACTTGACTTCTTTGTGTTATCGTTGCTTACTCTAGATTTTTTTTGCTACCGCATTCATTTACTTTGTATACATGAAAAGAAAATAAGAGACCAGATAGTTGTTTTTTGAGGTGTCAGATGTAACTCGCGATATGGAATATCTTGCTTTGAACAGCTGCAGTGTGGATGGCAACTGCTATATTGAAGCCATTGTTCTTTGTTAGTAGATTGAGAAGAAGAAATTGAGAAGATAGATAGATATGAGAAGAAATTACTTTGTAATCATTTTTGTTTTCCATTGCTACTCATTCAAAATTATCGCAATGTAAGTAAGCAGTTTCTTCTAGAATACCAAGCTTATAAGTCCTGTGTTTCGTATGGAGAGGGTTAGTTCAGTATCGTTCGCGATTATTTTGTGTGCCCGTGCTCTTGAAAATGGCTGGTAGAAAGGGAGAGAGCTACACGAATAATGATATTGAAAGTGCTCTTTTTGAGAGTGATAGCTTTAGCAGTAGTACAGATGAAGACTCTACCGATGAGATTGATGGCATGGACAGTGTTCGAAGCGAAATGTCGTGTGAAGAAGGTGGTGAAGACGAAGTGGAACATCAACCGCTCCAGAAACGGAAAAAAGTGGACTGCTGGAAGTGGTGTAATAGTAATGCCAGTGTAAAAAAGTTTGATTTTTGTGGTGTACCAGGCATAAATGCAAGAGTGCTTCGAAATTTACCCAATAATGCAAATGAACATGATTTTTTTTATGCGTTTGTGAAACCTGATTTTTGGGATCGATCTCAGAGGAGACTAACTGGTTTGCAGAATCATTTTTGAATGAAACCGGAAGCCGGAAAAGCAATCTGACTGACGAATGGTTCTCAATAACTGCTGAAGAGATTCAGGCCTATTTTGCAGTGTGTATTTTGATGGCCCAAGTAAAGAAAAATAAAATTCATAAATACTGGAGTCCACGAGCAGTCACTGAAACTCCTTTCTTTGGTAAAGTAATGCCATACAGACGTTTTCTTTTGCTATCCAAGTTTTTGCATTTTACTGATAATGCAAATCTTGATGAAAGTGATAGACTAAGAAAAATTTCCCCTATCATTTGCTACGTGAATCAAAAATTTCAGTCCTTATATATTCCTACACAAAATCTTGCCATAGATGAAAGTCTAATGAAGTTTCGTGGGAGACTATCTTTCAAACAATATAATCCTAGTAAGCAAGCACGATTTGGCATAAAATTTTATAAAATTTGTGAAAGTTCCTCGGGATACTGTATGCAGTTCAAAATTTACACCGGAAAAAGACCAGAAGTACCACTAGAAGTTCCTTCAAGTGAAGCAATAGTGTTACAGCTAATGAAGCCGTACTTCCGCTTAGGATACACATTAGCTGTGGATAACTGGTACACGTCACCTGCACTCTTCCAAAAACTGATTGACGAAAAGACAAATGCAATACGCACTGTACGCCAAATCGAAAGAATATGCCAAAGGATTTCCAGAAAATGGCTTTGAAGAAAGGTGAAACCAAGGTAATGTTCTGCCATGGGATAGCAGCTTTCAAATGGAGGGACAAAAAGGATGTTCATGTTCTCTCAACTTACCATAAGGAAGTTGAAATCACTGACACCGGCAAGATTTCTGCCAAAACACGGGAAACAGTTGTCAAGCCTGCAGTTATCATTGCTTATAACAGGCAAATGAATGCAGTGGATAGACAATATCAGCAATTGGCTTCTTTTCCAATAATGCGCCGCTGTGCCAAAGGCTATCGGAAAGTTTTTTTTTATATCATGGACATGGTGCTTTATAATGCATATGTGTTGTATAAAAAACACAATGGCAGAAGAGTACAATTCGATGACTTTAGAGAGAATATGGCGGAAAAAATTCTGGAGGAAATAACCCTACCGGAGTACAAGAGGAGAGGGCGTCCATCATCAGGCCCATCACCTACAAGATTTCAAGCTGCCAACTGGGCCCACTTCCCAAACCGTATACCAGCAAATCCTGTGAAAAAGAATCTGTCGCGTGCTTGTGAAGTATGTAAATCACAGGGAAAGAAGAGTGAAAGCCGGTGGGAGTGTGAGCAGTGTCATATCGCCCTTCATATACCTGAATGCTTCAAAGACTATCATACTAAAAAAATGTAAAGGTAGGAGAAACTCATTATAAACTAATATAAATAAATTATAAACTAAATATAAATAAGATCTTTTTATCATTACTAAAGGTTCTTACGCTTACCGGTAAATAATTCCATGCAACAAATGTGAAAAATAACAACAGGAAAGAGTCTCTTTCATAGAAGTACTAAAAAGAAAATTTTTGTTTACAGATTTTGGCACTTGAATTCAACAACAAATTTCTCCAAAACTACATCATAGACCATACTAAAATTTATTGACAGTAATAAATGCCAAGTTATCTTTTCTAATCATTTATAATATCATGTAAAATACAATTTTTTAATAACATAAACCAATTGTTATAAAACTTGACATTTTTGCAATTGTTGCTCTAATATTTGAAAAAAATATCAAATCAATAATAAAAAATTGAAATAAATACAAAAATATGTAATTAATACAATGTAAAAATTTCATATTGTTTAAAAAATTATATACGGAGATTAAAAAAATTTTTCATAAGGAAGATTTTGATAAAATAAATCGTTACCAGGGGCCAGGAGATCACTCAAAAAATACTAAGCCAATGGGTTAAAATCTTTTGTTTTTTTCACGCAATAGCCATAGCATGGCAGTTTATAGAACGGTTTCAACAAAAAAAATGATGAACCCCAATGTGATAAAGAAAAGAAGATCCCTATTATTGAGAGAGAGTTCATGGACAACCAGCGAAATAGCCAGTTGAAATATGTATGGGCACTTTAGACAGAATAGAGACTAATAGGATAGTAAAAAGAAATGAAAGAAAACAATTTCATATGAAAAACAAGGTTGTTGTACCTTATGTGAAAGCTAGTGAAGGAGATACTCTAATAAATACTGCCAAAAATACCCAAATTGTGACTGACAAAGCAGATTGTAACAGTTCACTGTCAACATCTCAGATATGCATTAAACTTCCTGTAACTGCATTAACAAGTAATAGATACGAATTTTCTGATACAGCCACAACCGCTATTGCTTCCTATGTTTTACAAGATATAGGCATGATAAATCAAGGAGATTTTTCACAAGTAATAGATAAGAGCAAGGAAAGAAGAGAAAAGCAGTAAAATTGATAGCATTTCCACATGAAAAATTTCAAATATGTACCAAGATATATGGAGTATATTTCAACGGGCAAAAAGACAACACTTATTATTAAGTAAGAAATGCTAACAAAATGTATTGAAAATTGAAGAAAGAGGAGCATATAAGTTTGGTTTAAGAGCCTGGTGGAAAGTACATGGGACAGTTGACATCGCAAAGTGGCACTGGAAGTGAAATAGCCATAAGCATTTGGTGCTGTTTAGAAAGTAAAAACTTGGGACTCTGTTCAGGTTGTCAAAATTGGTAGTCATGGAACAGTGACAAATACGGGATGGAAAAACGATGTTATACATAATCTTGAGGTTGAACTTGGCCATCCATTGCAATGATTTATATGCTTGCTACATTTTAACAAACTTTCGTTGAGACATTTGTTTGAAAGTGTCGATGGTGAGACTACAGGACCCACAAGTTTTTCAGAAAAAATTGAAAAATGGTTGTCAGGCTGTGAAAAACTCCCAGGTGCTAATTTTGAAATTATTAATTGTGAAGGAATCAAGGTTAAAGAAACTGACCTAAGCAAGGACCAACAGTTGATAATTATCAAGTAGTCTAGACAGGGGAGTGTGCGCCGCATCTCGCTGAGAAAGATCTAGGTCCAATCCAATTCTAGGTGGTTGACATGTACAAATAGGATCTTAAGACTACATTTCAGAAATGAAACCTTCTGATAAACTTAAGATGCAGGCCACCTACATAATGAATATACATATATGCACCAGTATGGTTTGAAATTAAAAGACATAACTCAGGGAAGTATGGACCAGGTTCACATGTTCAAAGTCATTCAGACGACATCACAGATGCCCGGCAGTGTACGAAAATATTGATTCAGTGATAAAAAGGAATGCTTTATTTGTCGCCTAGAAAATATGCATAGAACATAGAAACCAGCAATGGTAGTAGATGAGAGAGTCTATGTACGGAAGCTAGGCTTTCGGAGACTGCTAAAAGCAAGAACCAAAAGGGAACTCGGTGTGAACTTTTCAACCACCAACCATCAATTTTGCTGCTTCAGGTCATACTGGACTGATTGATTGGTCAAAGTGCAAACTTTCATCTCATGCAATAATCAACCTGTTTTAACAGAGAGACTTGAAGAACTTATTCATACTGCTGTTTTACCCAAGTTCGAGCCTATGAACTTTCCTTGCCACAAGCAAATCGTTGAAAGAATCGTAAAGCTTGTAACAGAATCTTCTACCAAAGTATGTCGAGAAGAGAACAGAGATGGTTTCATAAGGGCAACTTTGCTCTCAAGATCAATTATGCCATCATTCAACTTCAAAAGTCAATTCAAAATAATGCCCAAGACTGTAAAGTAATCTTACAAATGCACACTAATTGGTTGGATTGTTGGGTACTGACATTATCTACTAAAAACTCACATTAATATTAATTGCCATGCAAATAAAGTCACCTGGACTGAGAATCTAACCACGGACCTTGGGCTTTCCAGGCCACTGCGCAGACCACTACGCTACCCAGGATCCCTACTGTAAATAATGTAAATATTCTAAATAACTCACCCCTACAATTGGATGGTTGGATGGGCAGGGTGTGGGTGGAACTTGATGAGCAGCCACCTCCACGCGGTGAAATCTGGGTAGTTTCAATTAGTATGAAATTAGCTAAGAGCTGCACAACATAATAATATCTCTGGAAAGTCGTATATGCTCAAATATGAGGATAAACAAGTACAATGCCATTTCACTAAAATCCAGGTATTAATGATATATTATCATAGATTAACATTTTTTTATTTACAACACTGCAGTAACGGGCAATTTTTTAACAAATTTGGCCTTCAATAAAATTTTATGCATTGTATAATATAATCAAAACCTCAACTATATGATCCGTTATGATTTTGAAATGTAATTACCAGATGTTTAGTACATAATAAAATCTAAATTTTTAGGTATTTTAACCAATTTAAAGCTTATGTGAGAACTAAAGGTGGTATGTAAGAGTTATTCATTTATTTTGGTTGAAACCATGCTATAAACTGCTATTTTATGGCTGTTGCGTAAGAAACACAAAATTTTTTAATAATATTGTTTGTCCAAAATTGCAGTTTTTGACAATTTTTCAAACTTTAACCCTTTGCACTCAGATTTTTTCACCCTCTATACCAGTAGTTCACTCGAAATTTAATTTTAAATTCCCCTGGATTTTGCGTGTCATGTGTCGAGTGACATTCGACACCAGAGTGGAAAAGGTTAAGCCATATGCCTGAACTGAAGATGTCAACTTAGAATTTTATTATTATTTTTTCTATATTTAGGTTACCAAACTGAAATTTTCGAGCACTAATGTGTTTCCCAAATTAAAAAATCATTTTTGTCAAACCACCCTATCTCCACATCTCCACTATTTAGTTGTTTCCTAGCTACTGTGCAGTGCACCCCCATTTCTATCCAGGCCCATTTTTATTTTCTTCGTGGATTTTTGAATGCAGGTGTGTTTGTTTAAAAAATATTTTAGGAGTGATTTAGGGTGAGAAGTGTTTTAAATTGGGAACTTTTTTATCATGTTGCCGAACATATCCTGTGCTTCTGCATTCAAATAGTTTTTATGGGATGTGATTTTAATGTTGCTGTAATGTTATGTAGCTTATGATAAGTAAATATGTCGCATTATTTTACCTCTATAAAGCAATGTTTCTACATCAACTGCTATAAAAATTCTTATTTTGAATAATGACCAGCTTTATATGTATAACATAAGTAACCCATCACAAGACAAAAAAATATTAAAGTAGCATCTAAGATTATTGAGATATATATTTCCCATTATTTATTTAGTAATAATTTGATGCCTCTTTTTAGATTCGAATGCTAAGTTTCAGGTCCTTTTTTTGCCCCTTTAGTTACACTACGACAACAAAAATGAACTTTCAAAATCGGTGTCGCAGCGTAATCTCTGGGTCAAACCAACAACTACAAAATTCAACTTGACTTTAACATTAATTTTTCACTTCAACAAAGATGTGGTAATCTAAAATTTATAGCATTAATGAATATATAAATAGATTTAAAGGCCAAATTCAAGGGAAGAGAAAAAAAATGTGACAGGCATCAAGCGTGGTAGAAATAGGAAAGTGCATTGACCTCAGGAAAATATAGAAATAAAACCTTTCAGGATTTCCAGTTGTGTTGGTTGAGAATAGAAAGGTATGGGTGGGTTGGGAAAGGGTGTAGTATAGAATTCCGATTGGTAGATTTGGGGAATCATGAGTGAGAGGTTGCTTCTGACTTCCAGTAAAGGAACCATGGGTCAAAGGTTCTAGGGACTGATTAAGTTTTAAATATTATGACAGCACTAAATGTAGTTACCTTGGTCTAATTTTAGGAGACTAGAAAGACGAATGTTACATAAACACAGGGCAAATAACTAGTGATAAAACGGGTTGAAAAGTATAAAACTGCACAACAGCAAGTAATTATTCAGCAACCAATAAGTGATGAAAATTGAAAGAAACACAGGGCTACAAAATGTATTTCCATGACAAGTTGATTCTGCTTACTTAGTAATATTTTAGATATCAACTTACCTAAACACTTCAATCCAGTACTCTTTCACAAAATTAACAACTTGGAATGGGACGCCAATCTTCTTGCAGACCCATTCAGCATCACTAATATCATTTTGGGATGAGCAAACTCCTTTTTCATCAAGTAAATCCCAGTTTTGCATGTAAACACCTATCACCTCATATCCTGCCGGTAAAAACACCAGAAATTTGTGTAATTTTTTCAGACTGGCATGGAAACCTATAAATGGGAATATCTGGCAATACAATTTAAACCTATAAGAGAGCTTGATAATGACATTGAATGTTGTAACTAGGGATGAGTCGGTTCGGTTCTTCGGTTCTCGGTTCCACCGGTTCTTGAGCTTAGAATCGGAACCGAGGCCAAAAATAATCGGTACCGAAATAATTGGCGCGAAAACTAGTTTGAAACCAACTCACACTCTGAAAGTGGAGGCTTCACATTAAAACCTGGTGAAATAGTGTACTTAGATGCTTCAAAGTTGCGAATTATTCTAATTCAGTCTCTGAAAATGATTATTGATTACCTTATCTTACCATTGAGCAATGCAAAGTAAGTGGTAAACTAAGAACCGGAACCCAGAATCGGAACCGAGAACCGAAGTTAAGAACCGAACCGGAACCCAAAAAAAGTGGAACCGACCCATCCCTAGTTGTAACCATGGTTGGCAAAGATAAAGTTGGAACATACGAAGTAGTGATTCATTTACTGACAGTAAAGTTCACATTATAAATCAGACACACTATAAAAATATCCAATAAAATGCAGCCAATACAACATTCTTGAGAAAGATAGAATTATATTTCTGGTAATGCAAACTTGACGGCGTTTTTTGGGCTACCATTCAAGTAGTTAAGCCTTGTTGCATGTAATGAGAATACAGGATCAGGATGGGCCTAAGATAGCTGAGGTTATTGGAGAAAACGTTACCTTTTTGGATTCATCAATTATTTTTTTGTTTGTCATGGGAGTTAAAAAAAGTGGTGGGAAGTGACAAGATCAAATGGAGACGTTCACTTATAGTTTTATCAGGAGGAGAAAACAATTTTGCCTGTCCATAAGAAATCAAGCAGATCTTATCAAGAAGAATTGCAGGATTGTAGTCAACCTGGGATTTGGGATCAAAGAGGAGTTGAACGCAGACCAAGTTTGCATAGATTCAAAGGCTCGTTCTAACATATTTTCAGTTGTGAGTGATGATATCTTGCAGGACATAGCATTGAGAATCCCAAGAAGATTTGGGATACCTTAGAAGAGACATAGGCCAAGTCAGATCATCATTCATCACAGGATCATCATTCTACACAGTATCATCATTTTGAAGGAGATGGTGAGTGTTACCAAAAGGGAGTGTGATGACACAATATTTTGCCAAAATACAGAGAGCAAATAGGAAACTTTCAAAGAGAAGAATACAGTTTGACAACACAGCTATTGAAATGTTTATCGTTGCTGGAATTCCACTTACCAAATATGACTGCCTCGTTGTATCTCTGGAGAATCAATGACTTTACACCAGATACGTCAACAAGTAGAAATCGAAGAAAAGAGACATGAGAAATGACGACTTGAGATATAAGGAATATGAGGTAAGGGCAATGGCAACTGTGAGAAAGACACAAGATTACATAAGTGCTAGGAAGAAAGGTTTTCACCCTAATCAATTAAATTGGTGTAAATGGAGAGAGCCAAAAAGTCAAGTAGAAGATAGAGGTAACAAGGAATGTGTCACTTTTGCACATCAAGATAGTTGGTGGAGGGAGATCATCATTATTATTGAAGAATGCAACAGTTTCATTGAGTCGCAGCTCAATTTTGAATAGGATATTAGTGAAGCATGGAATGCAAGATTGTAAATCATATAACACACCACTTCCTATGACACAGGTTTATGATGCAAGAGATTTAAGGACAGATGTTGTGTTTGCAGTGAGTAAAGCAAGTCAGAGCAATCAAAGTCCTCCCAAGGTAAACGAGAAGTCAGTAGAACATTATGCAATATCTTCAACAATGTGACTGCGGGACCACAAGAGAGAGGAATCTGACAAGGTGTATTGTGATAAAGACTGGATAGGATAACGGACCAGACAACAGGAAATCCATTAGTGGTGATGAGCTGCTATCAGGCGCTGCAATAAAATGGCAAAGTAGGAAACCACTGTATCACAAAATCTACCGTTGAGGTAGAGAATGTGGCAATATCAGAAGCATGGGTGGATTTTAAATGGTTAAGAAATTTACTCCGTGAAATAAATCAGGATACATTAAGTATTCACAACACTATGGGCTGACAATATATATGGGAGCTATTAGGCTAAGTGAAAGTGATCAGGTTACGAGCATGTTAGTTTAGCAACTGGTGTATTTCTTACGACATTGGGTTAATTGAAGAAGAATGATGTCTTCATTCTCGAGGAAGTAACCATAGATAAGGTATATTTCAAGCAATGTAGTAATTCTTCATCTTTTAATACAAGAATTGTCTCTGTTTCAGCAACGTGATGCGTCCTCCGACTTGTCACAATTATTACATAACTAATTCTTACCTTTCTTTTTCAACAGCAGGGTGGACACTGCACTATCTATTCCTCCCGACACCGCAGAAATTACCTTTCTGACAGTAGCCATTCAGTTGACTTTGTGAAACACATCTCACAGAGATAAATACCTGTAAGTTAAAAGAAAAAATTGAGAGCTAAGCAGACAAATATTGAACACACTGAGAAAATACAAATAAAGTATTACTACAGCCAATTACAGTGAAAACAAGATAACTTAAGTTTTGAGCATATCCTCACCATTTCCATCCGAGATAGGAAACGAATACTTACATGATAAAATACAATATTCACTCCCAGTAAATTTACATGCTTTTTCCGTGCAGCGGGTTAGAAAGTACAACGCAACGAAATGCGCAATGCACTTATGGCTCATTAAGCGCTCGCGTTTGACTTTTCTCTTTTGCGACCAATTGACGAATTGACAATTATCGGGAAGCACCGCCAAAGTTTTTGTACATATCCAAAATTGAACACAACAATGGTTTTGCGATATTTTTAAATAATAAAAATAATGCTGGTTTGGTGATATTTTTACAATTGGAATATACGACGGATATTTTAATTTTTTGAGTACTCTATTAAGGCGGGGGTGCTGACATTTTTCAGATTGAAAATACAAAGGACGTTGTCCCTTATTAAAATTAGAAATTATCACGGGTGTTGTTATCGTTTTAAAATTGAAAAATAATACTGGTGCTGCGTTCCTTTAAAATTTAATAAAATCATGTGTCGTGATATTTTTAAAATTGACATATATACTGCGGGTGTTGTGCCCTTTTTAAATTGAAAAGTACCACGGATGTTGTGATTTTCCGCTTTGCCTCCCCTTTAACGGTTTGTAGCATCTGCGAAGACAATAAAATTACTTTACGTTTCCAATGGACGTTCCCTTGTTTCTGAATGAGAAAACTGATATTATTTATGACTAAATACCTTATTCATTTCCCCATGCTAAAAAATTATTCACTGATTATTATTTGAATCATCATTTTCATTTCAACAAAGGATGAATTAATACTGTATATTTTTCCCCATATAAAAGAAGGCTGGGCCTCCCTCCCGGTTGATAGTTGTGTGCCGTGTGTATGTAACATACATCGTAACAATGGCCGGACCCCTCCCTCCATATAGCATAACGTAATTAATGGTCAACGATGATAAAAAGCGCAACCGTTTACAAAAAAAATATTTTCTTGGATACTTCTATTAACTTCATGAGATTATATTTTATTGGTTTGAGTGAACATATTGCCAGGGGCGGTCTGGCTATAGCGCTATAGGTAGCTACCTAGGCAGGCGATCGCCGAGGGCCCCCGGCCCGAGGCGGCTAGGGTTTGGTAATTGGAATACAAATGATCAAACCAATCATCAAGGTACATCAATGAATGTAGTGGCAATGGTAACACATTATCATTAAATCCCTAATGAGTGGGGCCCCCGACTGGGGGCGTCAACAATATTAGCAAGGACAGAAGTTATAACGATGCTAGACTATAGTCTAGCATCGCGCCTCACGAAAACTGACTCACTCGACAGCTAATTGCCCTCCAACCAGACTATACTAAGCGTAAGTAGTTGAAAAGAAAAGTTTATCGTAGGTACTTGAATTGCTACGCTCCTAAAAAAATTCACTTCAGGGCCCCAATATAGTTAAAATTCCAAACTTTAAAAATAAAGAAGTCTACTTGTGGTTTACGCTCTCGATTTTTATATAACATTTACGGTTAAAGAAATTGCTGCTCCTGCTGTTTTTAAGGGAAAGAGATGAATAATTTTTGAATAGGTACTGAGAGTTAGGAAAATCAATGACTATCACCAATATGCAAGATTTTGTTGTGTGAAATGAAGAGGCGTGCTGTTCTGCGGATTCCGAAAATTACCTTAAAATTCCTGAATCACCTCCGGTTTTTCCACAAATCACGAAAACGTGAAAATAAAAAAGGCAATTTTTTAATGTTATTGCGTAAGTGAAATCTTTATAGCGGGTAAAAATGCCTATGCGTGGACATAATTTGTTACACATGTTACATATGTTAGTAAAATGAAATAGTTAAAAAATGAAACTGTATTTCCAAAAAGGATGGCATCAAGGAACAACATTTTGAGCCCTCCCAAGCACGATCAACGATAAATGGGATGTGGAAGTAGTTCTGGGTAGGAATATTTCTTTTCGAGATATTTGAGAACTTAATAACTCTATTTTCTTGGTAGTATGATCCGCGTAGGACCCTTCTACAGGAAAATATTCAGCTTTGACTCCAGCTATCACCAACGAAAGGTATTCTGTGTTTCCTGCTCATCCCACATTTGCTTTGTTGGTGCGACCAATACGGCGCATTGTCATTCAGATATAAAATTCCTGCTTCTTGTTATATGAATGAGATAATCTCTTACTGCTTTTAGCTCGCCGTTGTTAGTGTGCGATCAACGAAATTTGCGAAATAATAATGGTAAAATTTCGTCAGTATTTAAGAATTAATAAATAGCTTATAACCTAGTATAATTAAATAAAAAAACAACTACCTCATGAGTATATGGAACTGATATTTTAGAAGAACCGATTTATGTATGACTGTGTAAATGTATTTCAAATTCAAATAACAGTCTGTTTCGGTTTCTGCTTCCCTAATTTTGTAATTACTTACTCTCTACTTGAGCAACTTTCTCCTGAATAAAACTTATATACGTACCGCATTTTAAAAATATTCTCCTTTTTCCCATTAAATTTTTTCAAAATAAAATCAAATTGCATTATTTTTCAATAGTTTTGGGTAGTTTCTCTATTTGTGGGCATATCACTGCAATTTGACCCGCGGATTATTCCTCATTTTCTCATGATGCTTGCTGAGATTTACGAAGATTGTACAGGAAATAAAGAGGAGGGTTCTCTATCTCCGGAAACTCAGAATATTTAAGAAAAAAGGGAAATATATTTTGTTTGACTTTATTAAAACTTTACTGTGGAGTGCCTCCCAAACCCCGTTACACACTCTTGCAAATGGATGAGACATTTCCACGAAATCAACCCGCGGGAGAGTATAAGGAAATATCGCAATTTCCACGTTACAATCAACAAACACAGACTCGGAAGAAATTAAAGAGAGGCGTTAATTTGTATCCAAGGACAAAGGAGGTTACGCCGCTGTTTCAAGATACGCGCTTGGGTGGAGAAGTCAATATTTTATTTGTCATTCTCTCGAGAATACACGCAATAACTCTATAAATCCATAGACCTAGGAGTACCCTATGGAAATTATAGTGAGATATTTGTGGAAAATCTCTCAGAAATTAATGAGAAACATAATTTTTGTGGGAGAAGTGAGAGAAAGTGAGGTTTTATGAGAGAAAATTTTCATGGCTAGCTTCCACCTTTCCTTACCTCAGATTTTTGTACGGAAAGTGTGAGACATGTACCCACTCTGAGAATTTTACAAGAAAAAAGTGAGCGGCCAAGCAGATAATCGTCCCTTCATATCCAGACGGGAATCCTTTTCTGTGGGAAAACCCTATCGGCCACGCAGGGTCTCCCCACGGGGAGCCCTATAGAGCGTTCCACATTTAGTTGGCAGTACGGGCTGGTACGGGCCAAGGTCTGTAGAGTATACAGGTTGCCTCGATCCAAGGTCTGTAGAGTATACTCTACAGACCTTGGGTACGGGCACAGAGTATTATACTCTGTGGTACGGGCCTTATTGAGAACGCTGTTGCCAAACCTAAGCAAGGATAGACCGCCTCCTGGTAACTTAGGCAACCACTACTAAAAACGAGCCAAATTAAAATTTGGTTAGCATCAGGTTAACCTTGGAGCATAAAGCTCGAAGAGGTTAACGATAGACGTCAATGAGTGGGTTCATGAAATATAATTGAAATGCAGCCGAATTTAGGATCAAGTTAACCATATATTTCTATATAATTATGGAAATATCCCCGAAAAAAGTCATCTCAAAGAAATATTACGCTAACAAATATTTGGGAGTGACTGGGTTCAGCATTTCTAATCCTTATAAATTTCGGCAGTACATAGGTATATATCAGAAGTCTCATGTAAAGTGAAGTGTGCAATCAAGTAAATAATAGTAACACTTTTTCTGCTACAAAATCGAAAAGTATTACAAAGATAGCAGAGCTGCACGAAATAATTTATCAACCTAATGTTCGCTATTCGATATAAAAGCAACATAGTTTCCCTTGAGTAATCACACAAAGTATAGCTAGAAAGCAGTAAATCGATTAATGTTATCTCCCTTTTCCCCACGCAGGCGTTGCACACT
Source organism: Platycnemis pennipes (assembly GCA_933228895.1). Taxonomy (NCBI): domain Eukaryota; kingdom Metazoa; phylum Arthropoda; class Insecta; order Odonata; family Platycnemididae; genus Platycnemis; species Platycnemis pennipes. Next base: position 89,443,869 of record OW121857.1, read on the forward strand.
GCTCAAAACTAGTAACGGCAATCCCGCGGCCAACGATTACGTCTCGCCCAACCAGGCCATCATGGCGTGCTTGCCGGGTTGCATATACTCAATTTTATTAATACTTTTTTTTAGTGTTTCTAGGGGTTTTAACTATGTACTTTCAAGCTCCTTTCCACTTACCTTCTGACAAAATGTAAATGTTTATTACAAAAAATTGAGGCGGGGCACGTTTTTTCGCTAATTTCAAATTTTAACCAAAATTGCCCATAATTGTTAAACTTTAACCGCTTGGCGGAACCTCAGGACGTTCGACAAAAATTCTGAAAAAAATTCCTGCATTATATTGAGCCCCATACACAACTTTTCTGACCCCTAGCTCCTTGAAATTCGAAAAAACGTTTTTGACGATCGCCCCTAATATGCAGTAAGCGAATGGACATTTATAGGTACCCCTGCGGGGGTACATGCAGCTTGTAAACTGAGCTTCACAAATAGGCTCCGGCGGTTCTGATCTGTTTAATGGCTTATCATGTCGGATTTCGCCGCTTTATCTTTAGTGTAAGACGGCAGTTTCTGACCAGAAAGAGCCGCAAGGAATGGGGTCGTTTACCATATTTTTTTATTGCCGAATCTGATAGAGTTTGTAAAATAAAAGGACCCGTATTTTTCCGTTTTCTGATCCGACAATTATTTCCCGAGTTATAAGCGGCGTAAAACTGATGTTTTTTTACCCTTTCGGAAAAGTGGGTGTGGTGCAACCTCTGACGTATATCGACTTCGTCCAATCACAACTAAGCCCGCGAAGCTACTTATCGCAAAGGGGGAGACACAGCTGACTCGGCCAATGGGAGCGATTTCGACAGCATCTGTGCGAGCAGACCTTCCGAGAACCCCCCTCCACTCCCTTCCCCCTCCCCTGAAAGCAGTCAAGGACGGGAGGAAAATGACGTCAATGTTATCACAGCAGCATTTTCGGTGGGCGTCTCCTTTTGCTTATTTTAATTTTTGATTTATGAGTGAATGCTTGCGGTTAGAAGATTAATTTTTTCACTAAAATTCGTTTTTCGTTTCCATCTAACGATTTTGTGTACAAAATTGCGATTTCGGTTCCGAGTAAACGCCCCCATTCCGGTGAAACTGCCTTCTTATACTGAAAATAAAGCGGTGGAACCCGTTATGATGCAAAATTCAACAGGACTTAAAATACTCATTGAAGGTACGAAAGGAATGTGTGCGTGGTTTACTTATTTAACATTCTGCGATGCATACATTTTTGATTCGGAGCTACTCTAGCGTGAAAAATCCAAATGTCCTTGCGATTATTCATGCGCAAAATATATTAATCTCACATTTGTTAAATCTTCAATATTAGCAACCTCCCACCGGATAGGAATTAAATAAGTATTGCCGAAATAAATAATTTCACTAATTCCTTTTTATTTTTTCCGAGCCAGAAAAAAACTACTATATCCTGAGAAGGAGATAAAGGTATATTTAAAATTTTCATTAAAATTAAGCTATTTACACCCTACAGTGCACAGCCATTCCAATAATTCCATCACTTTCTATCGACTTCGAAAATACTATATAAACACTTAAAACAGATGGAAATCGGTGTGGTTGAAAATTCACGAAAGGGTATGCCGTCGATATAAAATAAATCAGCTAATTTTCGAGGATCATTAATATTTGCGTAATTTTATGTTGAATGAAAGGCATAAAAAGCTATTTTTTTAATTGTCTACTAGTGCGTCACCGTGCTATAGGGCGTTCCACATTTAGTTGACTGTATGGGATCGTATGGCGTTTCATTTCCCATGTATATCTCCATAAGGAGCATAGTGCGGGTTTGCCAAATGCAGCAGAAAAGTTAACATGTCGCTAAGCAGCGTAAAAAAAATGTTTCCTGCAAGAAACACAGGTATAGGATCGAACGGTGACATTTGTTTGTCAATATTGTTTAAAAGAAAAGTTATAAAAAATGTTTTCATCCATTTCAACGTATAAGGTAAGTTTGTCTTTCCAACAATCAAGTATAAACGGATTTTAATCCTCTATAGCGATGTAACAATTTAAAACTATATTTTGGGCCGGAAGTTTTGGAAAATGCAAGGCAAAAAGTGGTTGCCTGCTAACTTTCGCATCTAAAGAGATAGGTTCATATGTGCAGGGTATGAAATGTTGATGAAACTTTTTAGTTGTTTTTTGTGAAAAAATGAGGACTCTATGGTGATTTCCAAGGGAGTTATGAATTTTTAATCTTACGAGATTATCCCACGCCATTAATCTGCCGCATATGACTTTCCCGCCAAGGTCGGTTCTTCGCATAGGGCTACGCCTGAAGAAAACACTGTTCCATATGAGCTTAAAGACGCTTCTGTGGATATTGTTTAGCACATGCAAAGATAATGCAAAGGTAATAAATTAATTTTGAGAACTCTTCCAAAGAAACTGGAAATTTAGTAAGCATTCGGAAATGTGTCTCAACGGCTAATTTGGAAGAGATGACCCTCAGCATGGGCCACTCTCTGAAAATAAGAAAAAATGGGTGTTTTCATTTTCCTGAGGCATAAAAATTCCCAGGCCGTGACGTTACAACAGATTTCCAGAAAGAGGGTATTTTTGTAAGTTCCGTTAGGAAGGAGCAATAAAACATCTGCAGGAAGGATGCGACCCTTCAACCTAAAGCATCAAGTGGTATTATAATGTTTGAGTGTAATGTAATGTGAGAGTGACGGGCGGCGTTTAATTTGTCATTAGAATCCTCTGAGTGAGCAAGTACTTTTGCAAGTGGTGTTTAAAGAGTAAAACAGAGCTGTGGATTTTCTTCCCTGATCGAGTGTTGCAAGCGTGGTGCGATAATGTCTGAAGAGAAGAGGAAGAGAAAAGGGAGAAGCCGTGAGAGGCAGCTGGTGTTTATTATATATACATATTTTCATAAAACATTGAGTGTTCCTGAAGCTACAACGAAACTTCGAAAGCTACTGGGTGCTCGCAATCTACTGTTTATAGGGTCGGAAAGGAAGCGTCTCGTGGTGCATTAGTAACTCCTTCGAAAACCAAGATGATTAGCAAGCCATACAAGAATGCGAGATCTTTGATTTTCAATGATTTTATAAGATCGGGAGTGTGCCTCAAATGTCCATAAGAAATGTTCTGCCAACTTTGAAAACTAGGTATCCTAAATTCCGCGAATGTAGACGAAGACCTTCCTAATTTCAAAATAAATACGCTTTACAATTTTTATGCTACGCTTTACCGTCTTTTGAGTGACATAGTTTTCGTGTGCGAACGAAGAAGTAGGCAGAGTCTATAGTTTATATGGACTCTGTCTAGTGATACAGTATATAGTTTAGTTTAACGAAAGAGACGACATAATTCGTTGGCGTACCCGTTATTTAAGAGAACTTAGAAAATATCGAACTGAACAAAGGACAATTTTATACTGACGAGACGTGGATCAATGTTAGCCAAACAATGACAAAGGCTTGGCGTGATAATGAGATTAAAACTCCTTGTCAGGCTTTTCTTGCTGGCGTGAGCACTGGACTGAGAGCACCCACCTTCCGAGGAGGACGTTTTGCTATAATTCACGCGGGCACGGAAAATGGTTTTGTTGAAGGTGCGTTGCGCTTCTTCCTTTGCTAGAAAAACACACCGGAGGAGCATGACGAAGTTGACGGGGAGTATTACGAGAGCTGGTTCGAAAATTGCCTACTTTCCAACATACCAAGAGTATCCGTAATTGTTTTGGATAATGCATCCCACCATTTAAGAATGTTAGAACCCTTGCCTACAACAAGCTGGTGGAAAAATGAAATTAAAGAGTGGCTGATGAGTAAAAATATAAGCACTGACGAAGACTGCTTAAAAAGAGACCTAATATCTTTAGTTAGTCAAGTGCGGGAAAAGTTCGAAAAGCTGAGGATTGATGAACTCGCTAAGGCGTTTGGATAGGTACATATGGATATGAATATCGGGGCTGGGATGGTTTCAAAGTCAATAAAAGGTAAATCTTCACAGTTTTGGATCTGCTTCCCAATGGGGCCAGTGTAGCTCTTGTGCCCAGCCGTAATTCCATCTAAATGAGCAATAAGGTGTCGGAGTGGGAGTTCATTTAAATGGAGAAGAAAAATGCACCACTGCAATGGCTTATTTACATGCTCTTCCAGAATCCAAATGATTCCACATTTTTTTCCTGTATTTACAACAGTGCCATCGCAGCCGACTGCGCAAATATGTGAGAGTATCGCAGGATGCTCTCCCATGCATTGCATGATTGATCTTGAAATATCTCTAGCTGTACCGGAAACAGGAGTCACGTGAGTGATGTATTTCGAGTCAGGCTTACATATAATCACAACGTGTTCTTCTAAAATGGTACTTCTGCAATATTTCCCCCCCTTCTTATTTTGAATTACTGTCTGATCCTTTCTTCCATCAAAGTAAATCCCCACTGCGAGTCCACTATGTTCTGATTTTTCTACTCCTAGTCTTGATTGTAGTATCTGTCTTTTAAGTTTCATGCGGCCTATGACTTGAGATGAGTCCTCGTTCACAATATCAAAATCTTCTAATACTGTCGTTGCTAATGCTGCTCCTGTAGCTGATGGAACTCCGAATCTGTCGCATACCCTTGCAAGCGCAGTTAGTTTTGCTGAATTGCGCCCTTTTCTTTGTGAGGTTGATGGTCGATACTCAAAAGTATTGTCAGACTGATCATCTTCTTTAGTTTCATGATTTTTCTCGGAATTATTCCCACTCGATTCAATTTCGTTATCCTGACGTCGAAATTTACTCACTTCCTTACTTTACTTCCATCTCTCTCCTCGACAAACGTTTATTTAAAGTAGCAGTAGTTTTCTTGTCCAAGGTAGAAATTACCATTAGACGACCTCCACGCTGATCAGAGAGGAACGTCCATTCTCGCACAGGAACTTTACGTTGAAGAGGGCAGTCACAAGATTCCGTTTTCACATTTACAAGAGCATATATCAAAAAGTTTTTTAAAAGTGTTTATCACTTCATTTTTCTTCTTTCCGAATATGGTGGATCTATTAGGACCATGTTCTTTCAAGATTTTCTTATATGTGGAATGGTGGACTTTTATCAGATTTACAACTCTCCCTTTGCTTACAGTTGGGATGCTTGCAGCTTGTCATATCATCAGTATTTTTTCAGCGACTTGCTTTAAAATATTAGGTAATGGAGGATCCTTACCGTTCATTTCTGCTTTCTTGGTATACCGAACGCTGCTGTAAAACCTGATGACATCCTCAATAGTAGGAAGCTGCGGCGATGAGATGTCCTTAGGTGGACCAAAAATTGGACACCTCTAATTCTCTCTTGTCCCCTTACTCTTTGAATTAATTTCTTCACGAGAAAACACTACCTCTAGAACTTTAGCTTGTACAAGAAAGTAAGAGAATGCTCCCCTCTTTCAGCGCGAGACTGCGTGAGCCAGACTTGTTGGGAAGAACATTGTAAAAATAAAACATTTCGTAATTTTGAATAGTACAGGATATTTTTACCCGAAACATTATGATGCTACATTTTCACTTCCACGGTGTTTACTAGATAATGACGAAGTTCCGTTGAACTCCATTGGAGAAAAATGTATTAAACTGCAAAAAATTACGATGTGTTTCATACGCAAAGATGTCCAATATGTATCTCAAAATGCAACATGCTCATCTGTATGATGACGGATGAAAGTAAGAGAGCAAGCCGTAAAAAAATACTTCAAGCTAGATATACAAATAAGGAAAACAATCTAGGGAGAAAATTTGAAGTGCCCCAATTACAATGGAAAGCAAAGACGTATCATCATTTGATAGCTTGGAAAAGCATTGTTACGATTGAGCCTCCACTTCTAAAGAGTTTGACTGAGGAAAGCATCAGAAAAATGGCAACTAACGTAATAAGATCGGAATTGGCAAAATTCCTACAAGTTCCTGTCCACACTCAAAGTGTTGAGAGACATGTAGGTCTCGTGAAGGATGCATCTGCAGCAGTCTATGGGAGACACAACAGAGATATGTTCATCAAAACTATCATTGCGGAGAGAGCGCATATGCCTGAATTCCGCCATAAAAGTCAGTACAAGGTCCACGATTCAAAATAAATGCTATAAGTGCCCATTTTGGTTGGGAGGTTGGGTTGGGCACGGGTGGAACTAACGATGCGTAGCCACCTCCTCGTGGTGAGTTCTGGGTTGTTACTGGAACGGTAGCAAGCGAAGAACTACGCAGGCATCACTTCGCGTATGCCGGGTTGCCTATCCTCAATTTTATTAATATTTTTTTTTGTTTCTAGGGGTTTTAACTACTTTCAAGCCTCTTTTCACTTACCTTCTGACAATATGTAAGTGTTTTTTACAAAAAAATGAGGCGGGGCACGTCCATTCGCTAATTTCAAAATTTTACCAAAATTGCCTAAAATTGTTAAACTTTAACCGCTTGGCGGAACCTCAGGACGTTCGACAAAAATTCTGAAAAAATTCCTGCCTCATTATATTGAGCCCCATACACAACTTTTCTGACCCCAAGCCCCTATATATATATATATATATATATATATATATATATTCATGTCGGTCATGCTTATATTTATCCATAAAATGAATATCGGGGTAACGTTGTAGGGGGAAAAATCGTGGCAGTATTAGTCTTATAAATTAGTTCTCGCTATTACATTGGTGAATACGCAAAAGATTTAAAATGACTAAATACACATGGTGGATATATGAGGTGACAGTTGATAAATCGTATAGTTAGGTATACATTGCAGTATAGTGAAGCAAGATAGGTAGGTAGGAGTGAAATATTTGCAATGTCATACGCTCAGAGTTGACAAAGTATTAAGAATCACCTTACCTTATAACGGCATGAAACTATTTTTGGCGCTTTTAAAAACGATTTAAAACTGAAAAACTCTCAGGGATTGTCTCACTGACCTTGGATTGTCTCATTAGTTTTCTCGGGTTTTCTCAGTTTCTCCTGGATTTCCTCATGAATTCCTTAGGGATATCTCACTGAGTTCGCAAATGGGATTTGTGAGAAATTTGTAAGAAAAGTGTCCCACTTTTCTCATGAATTGTCACGCACATTTCTCAGCAAAACTTTTTCACTATGGTAGCTAGAGCTAAGGTACCCTAGAAAAAAACGAAAGTAGCAGGTCTCTTTCGCGATTATTCTCCAGCCAATAGAGAAAGAACGGGAAGGCCTACAGTAAGTCAACTCGCTGCACTTCTATAGAAGGGCAGCGAGTTAAAATAGTTGTAGAAGTACAGCGGAACCTATAGGTTCCTCCTCATTTACATTTATTAGTGCAAGCGACAAGGAAATGAGGGTCCCGGGTTCAGAAGCCTTTCTGGACCCAACTCATAACAGCATAGCGATTCGATTATCTTTGTGTCAGAACTTCGTAGGAAATCGCAGGTGGCCCAGGGAAAGGAACTAGCTCCCCTACCCTGTATGTTGGAATTTCATTCGCCAATGCTTAGTACGGGGTGAGCTCTTCACTTAGCTATCAAAAATTAAACTTGGGGTTGAACAATTGCGTGAGTGATGCAAGCGACATCCCGAAAATCTGTACTCAAAGAGTACTCAGGCACATAAGGATTCATATCTCCTTGTCCGTATCACACCTATAGGTGCAACGAAATACTGCCTTGAATTAACCCTATTCCGTTAAATATTCCCTACTTCGTAGATAGGGTTAATTCAACGCACATTGACTTGAATTAATCCTATTACGTTGTTCTGCATGAAAATGAACATTGCCGGCAACATTGCCTGCGCCCGATTGGTAATTTTCTCCTTATCGATCACACCCCAGGCTAAGTTTACATAAGTATCAATCTATTCTCCCATTTTCTTTCAGACTAAGAAATACATTCGTAACCTCTGGGACAAGATATGTTTCGTAAAAAATTATGCAATTGTCATAATCAAAGATTTTCTTCGAGGGAAATGGGTTCTTGGGCAGCTCCCGCATGAACTCTCCACCTCCTCCCGCGAGGCTTGTCACGGCGCAGCCAGATGGTCGCAATTGCGACCGCTTAAAATTAATATCAATAGGAATGCGCAAAAGGAGCTTCCACAGCAGTTTAACTTTTCGACGATGAATAAACTACCAATGAACACCAAGAGCCGCCAAATATTCCTGCAATTTCAATGAATTTCCGCTGATTCAAATTTATCGGCTCGTGTAAAGCGGCCGCTATACGCTCATGCCCAAGAACTACCATCGTCTCCGTCTTTCCAACCTCGGACTCAAAGATATATGGTGTGCTCTCACTAAGATAAAACTTTCCCAGAAAGACTAGTAGAGCATTACGATAAAAAAAAGTCAATAACACTTCATTGCCATCTACGCCGCTGATCAGCGTTTGAACTACATATCTTCCTTACTCCGAGTAGATTGATTCCCCTAAACAGTAGGTATACACCTAAACATGCAACGACGTAAGAGCGATTTAAGGCAATTAAGGTGTAGTCTCCGTCCAATTGTCATTCCGTTGCTTGTACCTCATTGCTCACGCTTAGATCCCGTTCACCTTCATCTCCGTCTTTGTAGAGATGAGGAAATTAATCGAAGGGATCTCCTTGACTGCTTGTTTCATTATTCTTGCGTCAGTCCGGTAAAAAAGCCGACCCGACGGTATCGTGCGGTTTCAAATGACTGATTTCAGAAGGCTTTTCATGACATTCGCCAGATTGGGAAGCACTAATCGACATTACAGTATGTACTCAAGACTCGCAGTCATTGAATGGAGAGGAATTTAAAAGCCGTGACCTTCGCGAAGCCAAGAGGGTCAGCTCAACCGCAGTTTTCCCGCTCTCGGTTATTCACGTTCCCTTCATGAGGCTAGAAGCTTTGAATTGCCCAAGTTACCAGCAGTATATCGCGAACTTAACATTTCTGCTCTCCAGAAGATGGAAAAAATATTCGACCACGGAGACTCGAAGCAACCGTGAATAGGTTAGCTGAATTAGGTAATACTTTACAGCAAATAACCTTTTTATCTTTATTACGATACCACAAAAAAGATTGCAGAGGGTGGGGAACTAGTCTACAAGCTAGCCAGGGAATAATGAGAGGAATAAAAGCGAACACTGTCCGGGAAACAACTCGTGTGATGAAGATTTATCTTTTCTGCTTATAGCCGTGGGACCGGATATGAACTTTCCATTGACAGCCTAGATACGGAAGTTCCCTACCACCGGGAAAGTACTTGAAAAGAAACTACATACTGAGGAAGCCATTAAGATGTTCCAAGTGACAATAAAGTCTGAAAACTTTCATAAATGCTAACTTTGAAAAATTGATAAAAGAAAGTGGATAATTTCAGAACCCTTGGAATACAGGTTGAGGAAGCTAGAACCCTAAGGATGTATCCTAGAAATTGTAATAAACATTATTGCACCTGGTATTGCTCGATTAAGATTCTAATGATAGGTTATCAGAAAATGGTTAAGTAGCTTTTGGATATGTTTAATGAATTGATACTATGAAATATGTGTAAGCACTATGGATTGTTTGACCAATTTTGGGGCTTAGCACATTGCATGCGAATGAGTCACACAAGAGAGCCATGGCTGTGTACTTTCTCAGGAGCAGATGGTTCACCTTGTGAGTCCCAAGTGCATAACTTTTCAAAATTCCTGTCACTGATAACATTCTCCTGATAGCTCTCACTCTCAACACGCTAAAAATGGACAAATAACCACAACACTGCCACATTTTAAAATTTAATTCAGATGAACAGAGTCCGGCAGACCCCAATATACTCTGCTATAGCTGTCAAATCTTAATAAGCCACATTTTAAGACACCATGGCCTAATGAAGAAAATCATCGAGGAAAAAGTAAACGAGAAGAATGGAAAAGGCAGGCCTTGTGTGAGATGTATGGAACAAGTTGTGATGGATGTAAAAGAGAGGAGCTACGTGAATATGAAGAGGTTGGCCGATAGAAGAATCGAGTGGAGGGTTGCGTCAAACCAATCCTGGGATTGTTGACTGATGATGATCCCTTAAATTAAGGAAGGAAGGCGACCCTCATATTGTGTCATCTCCACTTCCGATGAATTGCCAATATTTTCAATGATTTGTCTTAAATTTCTAGATATATAGCTCAGTCACCTTGTCTATTCTGACATAGAATAGCTTCCAATTTCTGTTTTTCTGCTGTAAAGTTCGACTAGTCACTTATACAGATGGATCGTTGAATCAAGATACTCATGTCCTTATTTATCTGAGCTGGATGGTAATGAGAACTGGCGTGGTGGTACCAGTTGGCCCAGAGTTCCATTATTGTGGAACCCTGGCCACTCAGGTGTGGGTGGAAACATTCCTGGCTAATGAGTTAGAGAATCGAGCGGAGGGCTGCGTCAAACCAATCCTAGGATTGTTGACCGATGATGATGATGACAGGTAAAACTTTCCAATTAACTAAGAAGATTGGGAGGCCATACGTATACAGATGCTGGCTGGCATTAATTTAACTGTGGTAATTACGTTTACTAAAAGATTGACACTGGGGTAGGTATACCGCTCCCTTCAAACATTTCAATAATTACCAATTTGTGGATAAAAATAAGCATGGCCATTAAAAATATATATTACATAACTGATATTCTTTCAACTCCAGCTCAATTATCATGATATATTGTAATAAAAACAGCTAACTAGAAAAATAGTCTAAACAAAGCAGGTTTGAAACTATTCTGTGGCTGAGTAATCTCTTCTGGCAGTATGTAGTGCTTATGTTTTTCTTTAATTTTGCCTCATTGAGATAACACCACGGAGAAGGGAGTGAATGCAGATCTTTTATTCATAGGGTTATTCATTTTACCCTTGGTGATAAACTGAGTTGAAACAATTTTTTTCTTTACTCAAAACGAAAAAAAAAACCAACCAAACCACAGCTGTGAGGACTTCCACTCCCTAGGGAGTGGAATAGATCCTCTGAAGTATCAACATACAGAATTTCAAAATACAAATGCTTTCATTATGAATCCTATGGTTGCAATGGTACCTGCATGTAGTTCCTGAATATGGATATCATGGATTAGCAGGTGAAGTAATTGGTGGAAGGAAGTGCATACATTTGTAATGATTTTTTCTAGTTTGTGAAAAAGAAATATCAAGCATACTATTGCATTAGTTCATTAAATTATTAAGAGGGTGTCCAACATGTCAATCACACTTTGAAAGCCTTTAACCCTTTCGCTACGAGTGACGCTAATGATTCGTCATGAGAGCATATTTCTAGTATGCCTCGTCTTAATTGTCATTTGGGTATTTGTCTCCTCTGCGAAATTTATTCTAACTCTATTGCCTGTGGAAAGGCATAGGATGATAAAATACTTGTATTTAATGCACTAGATAGAGTCATGGTCACTTTCAAAATTTTATTCAAATATATTGCATTCAAATATCATGAGAGAAAATTTTTTACTTGAGAGCACCCATGAAACTGCTCGGTGTACAGCAAATAAATACCATTGCAGCGAAAGGGTTAAAGGATTCCAGTTGGAATACAATTACATCACATCTATGGATTGGGTTTTTTTCATCTGAGTTCGATCATTGATTTACATAATTTTTCATTTGTACACTTCCCACATGATGTGTTGACTTTATTATCTGTCACCATAGCTGGATCAATTCACTCGGAAATAAATTGCATTACTATAGGGTCGGTTAATCAGTAATTGTACAGCAGAACTGAGACGTGGTATAATGAGTTTAAATCAACTATAGAATAGGAAGTGCATAATTAAACTGATATACACAGCATGATTTTCCTTTTACCTTATTGTTTTTAATATGGTCTATATTGTATTCATTCACCAATAATTTTAAGTCGGAAATTTGGATACTAACTATGTTACAAACCATAAAAATAAAGACCAGCAAAGCAAAATTTGATATAGCTGCTGGGATCAAAAAGAAAACGGTAACATTTATAATATACCATACTTTGCAACAGGATGCAGAAGAATTACAAAAATACATTCTTGGCGATGAAATTACGTTACTTAAAATATGAGGTGGATTCAAGGCTAACAAGCTTGTTACAAGGAGACCACCGCAGAGGGATTGGCTTTTAAAAGGAATTTCTTTGTGGTAGAGCTCTGTACATCTTTATCGGAATACTTAAGCTACAATTGAATTGTGAACTTCCAATACCTACCACACCAGAAGGTTATAATGAAATCTATGCTCATGAATGAAATACTGAAAAACTCAACAAGTGGGTACTCACGACGTGAAAACACCTACCACCACATTGCATATATTTTCATCACAAAAAAATACTGCTGCACAAAGAATGTTTACTTAACATCCCATTACCAGAAAAACATCTCTCTTACTCATATCTTCTCTTTTAAATATCACAAATTACATATTTGGTCCCACACAAGAATGCAATAACTCACGGTTCTTATGTCGCAGGGGTTGCGAAATAGCTCATAATACGCCTAGGAAATTATCAGCTTTAGCGTACGACTATTTCGATGCCTAACCATAAAGGTAAACAAACTGCATCACCCAACTCCATACTTTAATCGAGCTTGAAGGTCACATTATAATTTTTCTGAACCAAACCTGAGAGATGTCCATCGGCCACGTTCCCAAATAAGTGTAAGAATACGAAAAGGGAAAGCAAAAAGGGGATAAGTGCTACAGCAAACAAGAGATAATATTTGTTCAGGCTATTCGAAAGCGACACTTACCCGGTGACCGCTTTCCCTGTATTTGAAAATTCTAGCGATCTCATCTGTCATGCGCAATGCGTCCGAAGCATTTCTTTTTTTACCACAGCGATTACGGATTTCGTAATTCTTGTGTAAGTCGGCAAGCCCCTCCTCTCTCGGCAAGCGAACGGGCGTTTGGAAATGAAAACATCCGATTGAGTGAGGGAAGCCGATAGCTCCGTGGTCTGTCAGCGAGTTTACTATGTGCCCATTTACTCTACGTCTATTGACGAAAGTGGTTGAAAATGCTAAGTTTTGACCTTGGATACATCGCATCCTCTGTTTTATGCCTGTGAAATTGCTACCGCTAAAATTTTGAATACTGTGCATAGGTTTCGTGTGTAAACATGAGCAGTATTTCTAGGGCTTTGACGGAATTCAAAGACATCATTGGGGAGCGCTATCACTCTAGTGATATATTCTGGGTTTCGAGAGAATGGAGGCCCTCACCTTCGTATCGGCATGCGAAGAAAAGGACACCGGATCAAGTGAAGTTGGACATCATAGTGAGCCCTCGAATACAGCATGTAGTGGAGGAGGTTAGTTGATGAACCTTCCCAACTTAAATCTGGTCAAATATTTCTTCTGAGTGGAGTGGAATTATATAGAAGGAAATTTTATACTTTGAAAATTTTTGCATTCATGTTCTCGAAGATCAGGGTTTACTTCTCATATTGGTGTATGGATGTGTTTGTCGAAGGAATTAGTAATTCTGAGTACAAGCACTTTAATTTATTTGGAAGTTTTGATTCAAGTTATTGTGAAGTGAATTTTCCAGACAGTTCACTCTCTTTCATTCAAGGAAGCAGAAGAGAGGAAGGCTTCTCAAGAATTGCTTTACAAGGAGGTTGACAGCATATTAGATGAAATGGGACACAAACAGCAGCTACCCGTTATTCGTTGGTTTGGTTACTTTCTGACCAAAGTAATGAAGAGGATATATTCAGGAGTTTTAGTCAATGAAGCGAGCATTGAGCGTGTAAGTTGAATCATCCTGAATATCCAAGCATTTGATTTGTTACACGGTCGTTATAGATGGTATTTGTGTGAGCAAATTAGTTCTCCTTAAAGCAACGTCTTAATAGGAATCTCTTCATTAAAATTTAATCTTAATTTTCAGTTAAGGGTAGTTATGCCGGATACTCCCATCATTTTGGTACCGAGCCACAGGAGCTATGCGGACTTTTTATTATTATCTTACATTTGCTTCCATTTCAACATAAGCCTACCTGTCATTGCGGCTGGCATGGGTAAAAACATGCTTACATGCAGTTGTATAAATTGAAATTATGCTTACTCTCTCTAATAGAAATATTTTTCTTGCAGATTTTGTCTCTATGTGGGGTATTGGTAGAATGCTGAGAGACTCTGGTGCTTTTTTCATCAGGAGGTCTTTTGGGAATGACAAACTCTACTGGGCTGTCTTTAGCGAGTATGTCCAGTCTCTAGTCAGGTTTGGGGAGGCACCCATGGAGTTTTTCATAGAAGGAACCAGGAGTCGTTCAGGCAAATCCTTAACACCAAAATTAGGTGAGTGAAATTGGAATCAAACAGCTTTTGTGTTTCGGAAATTTCCTGGGAAAATATTGTGTGTTGCTTAAGTATACTTTTATTGAAAATGAAGGATTCCCAATTTAATATTCCAAGTGAAGGACAAAGTAGCACATTGATGGTGCTCTTCTCGTGCATATTCAAGTAGGGATGAGGGCAACAGAAAAATTCATTACAAATATCATTCCTGATTTTTGGAATATTGTTAGTGCACGTGAAATGCAATTAACTTAGCAGCTAGCATGATTATAAAGTTATGGAAGACTGTTTGTCCACAAAGGTGTAAATATTGGATTGAAGTGATGAAAATTGTAACTTTCCAATTCATTGGTAGATAATACTTTGTAACATTCTCCCTCTCTATTTCCATAATATGTAGGTACCACAGAAGTTCCTTTTTTTTCATATCTTATTTGGGCACATTCCTCTGGTTTGTATTCCAGACTGTTCATTTATTTTAGTTTCATCATTTTCAGATCTTTATACCAGAGGCCATTTTTATTTCTCCTAAAAACATCTTCAATCACATGAAAACATAAAAATTGATTAAGGTATGAATAAGCCATGCCTAAATCAATGGTATAATTACATATGGACAAACCAGGTGATGCCCTGAATGTCCTAAGCTTCGAGGGCCCCCAAAAAGAATGTAGATATAGTATACCATTTATTACTGTATGCACATATGTTTGTTTCTATGCAAAATTAATAAAATTTCAATTCTACATCTTGTAAATATTTAGTATAAGTTACAATGATAAGTTAAAAGGTACCCAATCATATTCCTGCCCCAGGGCCCCCAAAGACCTAGTTATGTCACTGCCCATGTCAGCATCACTAAGTTTTTGTAATTTTTTATTCCTGTGATTTTTTATCATTTTTTGTGTGTGGTGAATTTGTTTATATTTGCTCATGAACAGAATAAGTTAATTATGTATGTTGTGCTGCAATGATTTGCTACCAAGAAGATGTGCATTTAAAGATTCTTCATGGGAAAATCGGTCGGGCTAATCATAATTTGAGTTGCCATTTAGTGTTCTTTAGCTGTTGTTATGATGCAATATTGTAGAAATGAAGGAAAATGTCATATTGATTTTAATTAGTTATTAAATATGAATTGCAGTTCCTTACATGTTCATATCCAAGAACTCTTTGTATCTCTGCCTTGTGTGCTGAATTTCAATGAATGCTATCAGGTTGGAGTTTAAAAGTTTCATGAGCCTTCTTTTCCATTAGAACATTGCGTTAATGAAAAAGTTTTTTAAATTTATATGATCTACTCATATGGTTGTTTTTTTTTCATTTTTCTTAAGGTTTTCTGTCTGTTGCGTTGGAGTGTTTCTTCTCTGGCCATGTGCCAGATGTTGTGCTGGTCCCAGTCAACATAAGTTATGATCGCACGCTGGAGGAGGTGTTATATGCTTATGAACTTCTCGGTGTACCCAAGCCCAAAGAGTCCACATCGGTAAGTAAATGCTGATGACTTGGCATTTTAGTATTCTAAATTCATGAGCAAATGTAAAGCATGACTGTTATTAGGTAGAAAAATTCTTCTTGCATGTCAATGCTCTTCTTGACATTTGATGATTTTGAATTGTTAATAAAAAAAGTGTGAAGAAATTACAACAGGAAACTGCTTCATCACCTGTGTATTATTGTGTTTGATCGCATAAAATTAAAATCATGGGCATGTGTTCTGTTGTATTTGGCATGGCGCCATGTCTTGGAGGTGACTTGGTCCTCAGGCTCTGTAAATTGGAAAGGTTTGTATTGAGATGAATCCATTAGGTCACAAATTATTACTCATTTTTTTTTAACTAGTCTTGCATTTTCTCTGTTACCTAAAAGCATATCGGAATCAGTCAATCAATTTTTCCCAGCTCAATTTTTAACGCTACCCATATTAGGGCAACTGAAACCAAAATGTACTCCCACATTATTCGCCTTGAGATACACATAATTGAGCATCTAAAACAGCATTTAACAGGTCCACAGGAAGAGCAGTTTTGAAGGCATCCGACTGGAAAAATGATTCACTTTTGGAGGAAGCAAGGTTAAAGTCTGCATTGAAAATGAACATAGTCTGCATTTGTCTGAACTAAATTGAAGGGATATGTGGCGGATTGGATCGGTGGGTAAATTAATTTACTTTGTGCAGTGTCAACTATATCTGTTGTTGATAAATCAAAAGTGAGGGCAGTAGTGCAAGGCTTGGTGATTTCCATGGCACAGCTTGGTGATACTACCTATAGGAAGTTTATATTAGAGTTTATAAAGGGGCATGAATTGGAAATGAGAAAAAGATTACTGAATTCCACATTCATAATCAAGGAAGGAAAATAGAATTACTGTAAATTTGGTCAATTATGAAGCAGCAATGAGGTGCTATTGACATTAAATTTCAGGGTGGCGATCATCAGGGAAAACTGGGAAAACCTGGAATTGTCAGGGAATTTTGTAAATCTGGAAAAGTCAGGGAATAGTCAGGGAATTCTCGTAACAGTCAGGGAGAAACTGGGAAAGGAAATTCTCATTATTTTTCTGCCATTACGTTTACCGCTTTCCCGCCCTTTATTTCACCAAAATATTTCACCAACTAAAACTAATGTCCGTCGCCGAAGTGCATAGAATAAGCCCCGTCAATTCGTTGAACATTCAGTTGTGAATCTTAGTTATTTTAATTAATTTTAATCTTTACTTACTCAGTTTAATCTTACCTGTGAATCAGTTGTACGATTCATCTCTTTTGTATATCCTTAATGTGATATTTGCGTAGTAGGTAGCGTTATAATTCATGATCACCATGTATTCCGCTCATCACAAGGAATCCGAGGCTATGTTGTTCGGAAGATTTTACAACTTTTTTTTTTTAACTTCCGAGAGACAGGTCAAGAGGTAGTTGCAGCACACTAGCTTGTAGTAAATACGTGCTTGCAGTTCTAAAAATACGAGACGATGATTATTAAAACGATAATACAAGTACGATCACTCGTGTAAACAAAATCTTTTGTAAGATCATCTTCGATTCCCGTACCCCCCTTCGCGAGGCAGTAAGAAGTGTCCTCCTCCCCTCCCCTCCTTTCACGCTCGACGTAATTATTGAATGGCACCCTTAGCTCCATCTCGAAGCAATTTGGTCAGGTCACAAACCACCTCAAATATGATTGATACTCCTGAACATGATGCTGCCGTTGCTAATTGCCTCCTGTTTTCGCTCGCAGTGACGCGATTACGTTTTGTTTGTTTATACAAATATTTTTTACATTTTTGGTTCCCTCTTACAATCAAGGGGTTACAACCACGTTAATCAAATTGTTATTCGCTTCTAAAAGTCACTCGTGCCATCAGATTTTGATCCAGTCTAACAACTTGGGCTTGGTTTGTATTTTTCGGGCAACCTGTGCCAGAGTCCACCAGTAAATTCCTCATTAACTTTCCCTTCGATGCCTTTTCAATAATCTTAAACTTCCCAGTGCTACCACGACACGCTACCTCTTCCTTGAAGAATTAGACATTGTCAATTTGTAATTTTACCGAAGGAAACATACACGGCCATGGAAATACGATATGCGGCTGCGTATCCGTGGCCGTGAAAAATGTATTATAAGTGTGTATAATTTGTGTTAGGGCTTAGGTTGTGAAGGTTTAATGTGTTTTTTCATTCTTATAGCTTTTAATGAATTGATTTCAGCTTTTAACATTTTCTGAGTTTTGACGAAAATTTAATTCAACAGAAATAAAATATTCCGATAATAGCAGACCTTTTGGCGATCGGTCAGAGAAATTGGTAAGGCCATCCGGGAAAAGTCAGGGAATAGTCAGGGAATTTGAAAATTGGATATCAGTAGCCACCCTGAATTTGGTATCATATGAAACAGGATATTTAAGGATTTAAAACTGTCTTAGCATAAGGATGCCTGTGCACGAAAAAATACATCATACTGCAGTGGTATCATGCTGTGCTGATAGAACAAAACTGCCTCTGTAACTGATTACCAGAAGGAAAAATGTTCAAAAATGAAATTCCTCAGGGAATTTTTCTTCATGTCAATCAAAATGGGGGTCAAGGAATCCTGGTGACCTCCCTAATCTCTACTTGTGTATGCAAAACTGAAGGTGCAGGGCCGAAACAAAAATGGCAATGATTAATCCATCAATTCTGTATACAGTGGCATCATTGAATGTACCGATTGAAATATCTTATTGGGCATTATGGAATTAGGAATGGAATGTGTAGAAAGCCAAGAGGTAACCCCCACTTTTCTTTTGAAAAGGCCAACAAGTGTATAGATAAATCCTTGGGATAAGAATTGCTATGAAGATGCACACGTAAGTGAAATTGTGTAAAAAATGTGATTCAGAAATGTGTGAGATGGTATAGAATGTGACATTCTATTTGAAGATAGTGACACTCTATATATCATTGATGGCCATGCATAATATTGAGGCCTCCAAAGAATTTGAAGTCTCTTAATTTTCAGAATGCCTTATTAGTTTCTTTGAGGGTATAAAGAATAATGGTCTTATTTTTAAATTAGATACATTAATGCATGATCACAGAAATCGGATACTGATATGTAGGGTCATGACATTTTCGCGAAACGTTTTTTGCAACAGGATTCACGAAATAAGCGACTTTAGGGTTTAATCGCGAAATTAACCGTGTCTTCTTTGAAACGCGATTTATGTAACGAAATTTGAGATATTTTGCAAATGCCGAATTTTTGTAGCATGAAATATTTTGTTTAGTGATGGCCGAATCGGATCTTTCATTTTTCTCGGTTCCGGATTCGGATCCAAAGACACGGAGTAAAATCGGATCCGGATCGTAGATTTTAAATTTTCGCGGCTTAGCGATCGAAGTGCCCCGTGAATGGAATGTAGGTGCGGTAGATATTGACAAGAAGAGGATGTGTAACCAAAGTCTTGTAATTAGATTAAAACGTTCCCGTGCAACTTGAAGCAAATTAAAGAAATATGACTTTTTTCCCCCATTACCCCGGTATCGCGAAAAAAAAAATACGCAGGATGTCACGCGGGTAGCCTACATTCGCCGGGATCAGGCGTACAACGAGAGCTTGTGTACTGTGCGAAGTTCGATCCCAATCGCAGTTTAATTTTTTCTTTCAGTCACTGCATCGAAAATGTTATCATGTTCATTTTCAAACCATTACATCTTAATACTCACTTTATTATACTTTGTTGTTTAAATTAGATTTACAAATGTACCACTCATAAATTAAGGATGGTCGGGTCGGATCCAAAGAACCACGGGTCTTTCATTTCATTTGCTACTGAAATCATATCCAGGGACAGTAAAAATTCAGATCCGGATCGGAGATTTTAACATCTCGCGGCCTCGTGATCGATGCGCCCCGCGAATGGAATGTACGTATGGTAGATACCAACTAGGCGAGGTTAAGTAACTCGGGTCACGAAATGAGAAGAAGATTTTTTCCGTGCCACAAACGAGGAAACAAAATAAAAAATACTCGTCTTGACATTTTTCTCCATATGTGCGCATGTGCGAGAAAAAAATTAAGCCGAATGTCCTGCGGGTCGCCTACATTCGCCATATTTCCCGTGAAACTATGAGAGCGTAGTTGTTAAAAATGAGGGCTAGTGTACTGCCAGTCGCGAGTTCGATCCTTAACACTACCGAAGAATACAGCCGTGCTGTATTCCTAGGGTAATGCTAGTAGGCAGTTAAAAAAAGTAGATCATCAGAAATTTCATGCCAAATTATAAGTAAAAAAATAATTAAATTAGGCGAAAGAAAATGATTGGAAAAAATTTATATTACAGAATTAAATCGTGGCATCATTGCGTTAACTTCACAGTGTATTTTTAAGTGACGCATTTGTAAATCTAGTTGAAGCGATAGAAGTACAAAAAATCCAGTATCCACAAACAAAGGTTGGAAATGAAGGATGATAAAGTTTTTTATTCAATGGTTGAAAGAAAAATTTTAAACAGCGTAAGAATCGAACTTCATTACCTGCAGTCCACTACTCCACTCTGTTATTGTTATTACCATTATCTCATTAATTTGCCTTTAACTTAATTTTGCCTACTGTGTTTTTTATGTTGTGTAGGGTAGCCATAACTTCTGTATTGGATCTCAAATGTATGTACTATTAACTGTTTGTTCACATTGGTATGAAGTCTTTATTAATTATATTTTTAAAAACCCTTCGTTTAAGACTCCTTTTTCCCAACATTAAACACAGCTTTCACCTTTTTAAAACGATTTTATTTACCGTATTTGTCATTTTTAAACACAGCTTTTGATGATTTTTATTTACCATTTTTCGGTGTCCCTAGTGATATGTATACAAGAAACAACTACATAAATGGATAGTAACTTTGGAGGCTATCATTTTTATTTAAGACTTAAAAGAGTTTGTTTCTCTGATTTCTTTGTTATAATAGTAATGCTTGGATGCAGTTGACCAGAGTTATTTTAAAAACAGTTTCGTGATGCACTGCAGATAAGGCTACATAGTTACAACTCTTGTTATTTTTTTCCAAGTATGACCTCTTAATGTTAGTGGAAAGAATGGCATGAATGATACCCATCTATATTGCAAAATACAGACAGCCATTGAATCTAACTCTACGTTAGTACGTCTAATTTTGTTTTGGTGATCAATTCAACTGTAATATGCAGATGTTCTTATGATATTTTTGCATAATTAGGATTGGATTC
The DNA here is from genome assembly GCA_933228895.1 of Platycnemis pennipes. Classification (NCBI taxonomy): domain Eukaryota; kingdom Metazoa; phylum Arthropoda; class Insecta; order Odonata; family Platycnemididae; genus Platycnemis; species Platycnemis pennipes. The sequence goes on from OW121857.1 coordinate 89,464,879, forward strand.
AAATATGGATCTTAACTTGAAATCAATAAATATGAACTATACGTAAAGTATTGCTTGAAATAATGTTCATGATATTCAAAAAATGAAATAATATTTTGAATTTTTGTTGATCTTCATTTCCCTTCTCTCAGTATGCATGTTAGAGACATTGATTTTATCTTGAAATGGATGTGTAAAGTTTTTTTCAGCTGATGGATGCAGCTTATGGATCATTTATGAAGGATGGTCATTTGAGTTTTTTGACTCTTCCATATTAGCCTTTGACACATGAAGCAAGTGAATTATCCCTTGTAGTTTGAAGATTATTTTTTGTTTCATTCTAGGGTCTCCTGAAAGCACTCAGAATGTTGGACGAGCAGTATGGCCGAATCCATGTGGACTTTGCCCCCCCAGTATCTGCTCGACTCTTCTGTGCATCAGTCGGTTTGATGGACGAGCATCGGTCAGCCAGGGCTGCTACCTACTCACCCTGCTTGCCCCACATGCCCTTGCCCAATGAATCCAAAGCTGTGGCTGACCTAGCGTATCATTTGGTGCGTCAGCAGCAAATGAATGCTGTTCTGTCACCATTTTCACTGGTGGCATTGGTACTCTCCAATCACCTTGCCCTGTCTGCCTCTGATGCCAAAGTGGGATCCATTCAAGTCAGTGAGGTGGTTCGAGAAGTTAAATGGTTTAAATCAGTCATGGAAACTCTTGGAGCATTGGTAGCCATTGAAGGTACCTATTATTGTAATTACTATACAGATCTTGTGGATTGTGAAGCTGGGTCTTCACGAGACACTAAAATGTCTGACACACTATGTTGGACACCGAGTGTCCTTGTGAAAATGGCAAGTTTGCAAGTGTCTCGACACTGACTTCGGAGTGTCACAACCCTTGTGTCCTTGACCGCACTGTCTCATAAAGACACTGCAGTGATACTTCCCGAAACTCAGACACTGCTCTAGCATGCTTTACAGCCGGTTGGATTTAGTGTCATGGTGTCGGGGGCATGAGCTGTGTATTTGGAGTAAGGCACAGTGAGCAGAGAAGTTTACATGTCACTGAGCAGTGTAAAAAAATATTTCCTACAGGAAACATAAGTGCCGGATTGATCAGTGACATTTTTTTGTCAATTTTGTTTTAAAGAAAAGTTATAAAAATTGTTTTCGACAATTTCAGCGTGTAAAGCAACTTTTCCGATTTTCACTTCTTAACACTTTTTAAAGGAAACCTTTCATCAGAACAGCTCCAAAGTTGCAAGGTTGATTTCTTAGACATTTGTCTTTGCAACACTCAAATTATGCGCGGATTTTAATCATGTACAGCTATGTAATTAATTTTGATCTACCTTGTGGGCTGGAAGTTTTGAAAAATATAAGGCTAAAAGTGGTTGCCTGCTAACTTTCGTATATAAAGTAACAGATCCATATGTGCAGCAAATGAAAGTTTTATGAAACCCTTAAGTTATTTTTAGTGAAAAAATTAGGACTCTATCATGATTATCAAGGGACTTGTAAATTTTTTATATTGCGAGATTTTTGAAATTTAGATTTTTGAAATTTTGATTTTCTCCAATTTTGCAAAATTATTCCTGCACCATAAATCTGCCTCATAACACTTTCCCGCCAATGTTGATTCTTTCAATAGGGCTGTGCTTGAAGAAGACACTGTTATACTGGAGCTTATATACACTTCTGTGGATGGTTTTCAGTACATACAAAGAAAATGCAATTGAGATGAATCAATTTTGAGAACTCGTCTAACGAGACAGAAATCCAGTAAGTGTGTCTCAAACGCCAATACAGAAGAAATGACCCTCGGCATGGTCCATTCTCATGTTAATAAGAAGAAATGGGTTTTCTCATTTCACTGAGGCATTGAAATTCCCAAGCAATGACCTTCAACAGATGAAAGAGGGTACCGAGTGTATTTTCGTAAGTTCTGTTAAGAAGGTGTAATAAAACATCTGCTGGAAGGATACGACGATACTACCCTTCGACATAAAGCATCAAGAGAGAGTGACAGATGGTGCTTAGTTTGTCATAAGATTCCTCAGAGTGTACCAGTGATTTTGCAAGTGTTGCATTTAAAAAGTGTTGAACAGTGCTGTGGATTTTCTTCTCTCTATCCGCGTGTTGAAATCTTGGTGCATTGTTTTCAATATCTTTACATATTTTCATAAATCACTAAGTGTCACTGAAGCTAGCAAAAAAATTTCACAAGCTATGGGGCTTTCGCAATCTTCTGTTTATAGGGTTAAAAAGGAAGCATCTCATGATGTATTAGTAACTCCATCGAAAACAAAAAATTAGCCAGCCATAGAAGAATGCGAGGTCTTTGATTTACGATGATTTTATAAAATCGGTAGTTAGAAGGAAAGTGGACAAAATGTTCATAAGAAATGTTCCACCAACTTTGAAAACTATCCTAAATTCAGTGAGTATAGACAACAGCAATCCCAATTTTAAAAGAACTGCGCTATACCATATTTTCACTGACATAGATTTCGTATACAAATGAAAAGGTAGGCAGAGTCTGCTTATTGATAGAGATGACGTAATTCATTGGTCACGCCGTTATATAAGAGGGCTTAAAAATATTGAAATGAACAAAGGACAATTTTGTATACTGACGAAACGTGGATCATTGTTGGGCAAACAGTGAAAATGGCTTGGCGTGATAAAGAGATTAAAAGTCCTTGTCAGGCTTTTCTAGCTGGCTTGAGTTCTGGGCTGAGGGCACCCACCTTCTGAGGAGGTTTTGCCATAATTCACATGGGCACGGAAAATGGTTTTGTTGAAGGTTGCGTTGCGCTTCTTTCTTTGCTAGAAAAACACACCGGAAGAGCACGACGAAGTTGACGGGGAGTATTACGAGAGCTGGTTTGAAAATTGTCTCCTAACTAACATTCCCAGAGGCTCCATAATTGTTTTGGATAATACATCCTAGCATTCAAGAAAGTTAGTACCCTTGCCTACTACAAGTTGATGGGAAAATTTTATCAAAGAGTGGCTGATAAATAAAATAATAATATTGACGCTGACTGCTTGAAGGAGATCTGATATATTTAGTCAACCAAGATCACCCAAGTGCGGGATAAGTTCAAAAACTGAGGGTTAATGAACTTGCCAAGGTGTATGCATTGCATAATACTAGGACTCTTGAGAGGCAATGTATGAAGCTAATTGATAATTTTAAAATTTAATTCCCTCATTCAGGAAAGGTAATCCGTTTTCCCTTCCGTTTGAAGTTGACAAAATGGCAGTGCTCATTATTAATCGAAACTGTTTCTTTGCACACTATATTTTTTATTTTTAAACAAAATTCTACAACCCACCTCCACAAAGTTTAAGCCACCAGTGTTTTTGAGGTAATGCAGTTTTTGAAGCCATAATTTCTCTATATCGAGTCAAATTATATTTTCTTTCATCATCATAGACATTGTAAAAATAAAGTGTTCTAGGATTTAGTGACGGATTTCCATATGATGACTGAGAAAAAAATAAAAGAAGGAGAGTTTTTCGAAGAGGCGACAGAAGTGCAATGATGAAGAGCAAATGTTTGGGGATTTGGTTGTGTCTTCATTAGGAATAATATGGTGGCAGCAATATGCAGCAGTTTAAAAAAAGTAGGAGGGAGATTTTGCTATCTATGGAGCTGGAGGAAAATTCCAACTCCACGGAAGGGAGTTCTTTGGACATGGAATTGTCCTTCTACTCCACAGAAAGGAATTTATTTTTTGAAGACATGCAAATCAGTTTGAATGAAACTGTCCCGATAAAACAACTAATTTTACTTATCTTCAAGTACTCGGCCTCTAGCTCTTTGTTTATGGCTTCGCAATATTCAGGAATAGTTTTGGCCACTTGTGCTTAGGAGACCCGAAGATATACGAAAGTGCAGGGTATTTCATACCTGAATTCCGGTCATTTTAAATAAAGAGACCAGCATTTAGCAGCTGCAACGGCAGCAGCTGCACGAGAAGATGCGTTCTGAACTGCGCTTCCCCGCCTACTGTCTCACACTGCTCTCTCTCTCGGCAGGCAAGTGTCTGAGAGCACGTGTTAAGATGGTCGCGACATTGCTCTCACTAGAGCAGCTCTCCCGAGTGTCATTTACTTCCCATCCCAAGGGCTTGGGTTCGATTCCCGGCATTGGCGGATTTTTCAGTGGAAAACCAGTCCCCACTTGAGTGCCTAGTGGAGGGCATTCCAAGTTCAGTACTCCATCTGTCGGATGGGATGGATTAAGCCGTGTTCGCCTTGGCACCTTTCGTTAAGAGTAGGCTAATGCGGATGGCGGGTTTCTCTCCATTTCGGGTCGACCCTTCCACCTTTCCCTGAAAACTCCTACCATTACCCAATTACCCACCTATCCTAAATGGTGCAAATTAACTCAGCTGTCGGTCGCCTCCTCTGAAAAACCAACCAACCGAGTGTCACAATTGGGGGTCGGGAGACTGTGAGAGTGCCTCCGTGTAGACAGCAGTGTCAGGTGTCACGATGTTAGCATCTTGTGAAGACCCAGCTTAAGACGTGTTCTAATTTTAGCTACATATTCAGGAAAACAATAAATAAAACACTCATTTCTGCAGATATTTTCATGGTACAACTGATGGCCAATCTTAAGTGAAGTAATGCGTACAAATATGGGAAAAGAAATTAAATATAAATGCTAATTTCGAGAAAAGATATTTGAAATGCAGTTCTTGGGAACGGTGGTACTACGTCATTGAAGATTCATTGACAGCAGTCTTGAGGATAAGTCTTACATTAAAATTGACTGCTCCAGATGATGGGTGATTTTCTGTTAGTTAGGAAGAACAAATGCATCTTCTATGGTATTTAACCAATTCATTGCTATAGCTAGGAACAATGTTCAATCTCAGGTTTATGTGGCATTGGACAGTTGAGACCAGCATTCTTTCGGGTTGCATTCGCATACATTTTTTCTCCATGACAGTTTTGCCAGCTTTCCTACTGGTGAAGCCATTGTGTAGAAAAAGCAACGTACCCGGATGCAACCTGAAAGACTGCTGGTCTCAGCTAGGAATAATATTTGTAGTGCTATTTGAATGCATGTATGTATATGCTTTTGAGTTTACCTACTGGAAGTTAAGCAAAAAATTATATTTTACTACTTTAGTGAATAATGAATTGAAATCAAGAGATACTGTCAATTCAGAACTTATATCAGTAATGCAGAAATTATAAACATCAGAACTTATATCTGGAGCATGTTTCTTTACGGCAGCAAGGCATGGACAATGACGACAGCGGAGAAGAAAAGGGTGGAAGCATTTGAAATGTGGTGCGACCGAAGAATGATGAAGATAAAATGGATTGACCGAGTGACAAATGAAGAAGTCCTAAGAAGAGTGGGTGAAAGGAGAAATCTACTGAAAACTATAAAAAGAAGATGGGACTACCTAATCAGCCATATCTTAAGACACGATGGCCTGATAGGAAGACAATCGCTGAAGGAAAAGTGAACGGGAAGAATGGAAAAGGAAGGCCTCGTATGAGTTGTATAGAACAGGTTGTGAAGGATGTGAAAGAGAGGAATTACGTTAATATGAAGAGGTTTGCCAATAGAAGAATCGAGTGGAGGGCTGTGTCAAACCAATCTTAGGATTGTTGACCCATGATGATGTTGATGAAAACTACTTTAGTACCCAGCCAGCAGGTACAGTAGAACTCTGCTATAATGATGGCTGGTAAAAGTCAAATTCACTCATTTTAATGTGCACTGGTTATAACCAACAATAATCTTTATGTCCCTATTCAATGCATCATAGCTACTGGTTAGGGTGAAAATTAAGTTACAAGTATCTGAAACAGTCCATTGATAAATGCTGGAAAGCACTATTTATAAGGAAATAACAACAGCGATACCATTAGCCAGTCACCTAGTTATATAACTGGGATGACAATGTATTTTGTTTTTCATCTGATTTATAGCTGGTGGATGACAAGAAGTCCAGTTAGGCTATGGACTGGAAGTCTCAGGTTCTAGACTAGGAAATACCGCTTTGAACTTGCCCTAATAAAGTCTAGCTGTGTGATTTTCTGGGTACCAGATCATTCTTGGAGGTGGTGTGAGGGAAGGAACAAGACCCCCTTCCCTGGAAGAGTGACTTATGCACACTCAAATTTAGGAGTTGATGTGCTTAACCCTCACTAAACAGGATGTCTTTAGTGATGAAAGTTGTTTTTTTTATCACTGACAGAGTTACTTTTATTTCATTTTTGGTTAACAAAGAATTGGATTAGGAAAGGTTGGATGGTTTCTCCACAATATTTGCATAACCCATTGGCTTACAAAGACTACTATTCGCAGGCCTGTCAAAAGTGGCCTTCGCTTACAAAGATAGTAATTCACTGGTCTGGTAATTTAATTTTTTACATAAATCTATAATTAATGATCTTTATCATAGATGAGATATTTATCAATAGATTACTTTGTAAACTATAAAATCCTATTTTTGGGGGTACAACTTGAGAAAAAATGATAATTCAATTGGTTAAGAAAGAGATACTGTCAAGTACTTACGAATTTAGAAACCCATAACAAAATTAGTTGCCTGTCATGATGTTTTATATATTTTAATGAACTAGCATTTGTGACCTGTTTGCTGTCTTTTGGTGTGAATTCATGTAGTAATTGATATCCTTTCATTTTCAGGTGATGTAGAAAAGGCAGTTCTTGAATCTCTGAATATCCACAAATCTCTTGTACGTGTAACCCCTTCAAATACACTGCAGCTAGTCAAAATCCATTCTCCTTCAGTCAAAATTAATACAGCAAACTTGAAAGGTAAGTCTGTGCTAGATGCAAATCTCAAGAAATATTTTCTGCCAAGGTGTTGCCACTGGGTATCATTAGCTTGTGTCGCACATTTTCATGGATTTATCAATGGAATAAGTAGACTCAATAGCCCATCAGAAGCTTGGAAACTTTCTCATAAGTTTGCCTATTTTCATAGGGATTCACTTATTTTTGCATTGCCATACCTCAACTTTCTAAATGTAAAATTGTAAATGCTGCATCTCATTCCTAGTTTAAAATATCTCCGTGCATTTTGTTCATAAAATACAGTACTAATAGGGTTTTTTTAATGAGTAAAAGAGTGGTAAATGTTTCTATTGTACAAATCTTTGCATGGAATCTCAGGTGATCAAAAGCACTTTTTTTCTCAGATTTCTTCATGATATTTGTAGTTTATCATTTAACTAACACTTTGGAGGGAACTCTTTCGTGGTATTTTCTGCTTGAAAATGGAGGTCATTGCACCTTTCACAATTCTTTTTAAGAATGTTTGCCTTTTAAATGAATGCCTCTTATCCATCATGCAGCTTGATTGAAAAACCATGATAAAAAAGTAAACTTAACATACCATTTCAGGTGTAGTTGGGTAGCAATTAGTTGTGTGAACATGAACAGATGAGTAATCGGGAGAAGTGTAATAAATTGCCTCCCGTTGGAATCTTTGGATTGCACCCGATGAGTAGAGGCCCAATCCTGCAGTGGGCCAGTTTGTTCCCAGCAGTTTTCAGCCGAACTCTCTTCCACCAGACTATAGAGCAGTACAAGAAACCTGGTTTAATGACTGACGTATAAATCCATCTAATGGCTTTTGGCTGAAGTCCCCTTGTTTTACCAAGGGTCCTCCTGCACATCCATAAGGAGGCACAGGCTTTCTTTGCCTTGGTCTCCAAATGCTCTCCCCAGTTAAGCTTGGAGTCCAGAATAACCCCAAGATACTTAACTGATGGTGAGGGATATAAAACCTTACCCTGCAAAGAGGGAGGTCTAAAGCCCTCCAATTTCCTTCTATTGGTAAACAATATAAGCTTAGTTTTCTCTGGATTTACAGTCAGCCCTGTTTCTGTGCACCAGCCCATTGCCTTATCCAGGGCTTTCTGCATGAGTCCAGAGACGGTATTGAGGTGCTTTCCAGTGATGAGTATAGCCACATCATTTGCATACCCTTGAGTGATGCACCAGTCCTATTCAAGTTTACAATAAGACTGTCGACTACCATATTCCAGAGGAGTGGAGATAACACATCTCCCTGAGGGCAGCCTCGAGTTACAGCTACCTTCATTGAACTGTCTCTCAAGACTACCTTGACAGTTCTTTGTTCCAACATGTATCTAATCCAGCTCACCTGTGGCTGCTTAATGACATAATATGTCCAGCAGTCCAGTAACATCTTGTTCCTTTAAAAGCCTCTAGAATTTCCACAGAGAAAAAGGATGTCTTAGTAGCTCAACTGGTAGAGCAGCTGGCCGGAAATCAGGGGATCCGGGTTCAAGTCCCGGTCAAGACGAATAATTTTTCACTGTGGAATATCTTGCTGTTGTGCAATTCAGCGGGTAACTCCTCTAAATACGTATACTGTTCGGGTGTTCTGCGTGATTTTCAGGTATTGCCCCGATGTTTCGTGACCTATGCTGGTCAATTTTTCAGAGGGATATGAGGTCCTCGTTGCCGGTGAGGGTATTATATATCTCAGGTGGGTGCGTCGAGGGGGGTAGAGGGATGGGGGATGGACGGAGATGTCATTGAAAAATATTTGTGAAGTATGGGCCTCCACGTGTGGCTTATTTGGAATATGGAGGAAGTGGTGTGGTGTTACCAAAGGGAGGGGTAAATGGTGGATGGCTAGGGGGTAGTAGGGGTGACAGTGGAATGACAAAGTGCTATGGACAGTACGGGGGAATGGGATGGAAAGGTGTTATCATTTAGGAGTGGGATATTATTAATTTTATGTTGAATTATTTCTAATTGTTTCAAGGCATCAAGTTTCTTCCCTTTCTTTTCCACATGTAAAATGTTTGGGACAAAACTGCACTGATGACCTGTGTCCATAAGATGCTTGGCGACGGTGGATGTGTCCTGTTCTTTCCTGACATACACTTTACATACACATCGTTACATAGTTCATCTTAATTTAAGGAAACGAAAAAGAGCTTCATCGCGATGTTTTTTAAAGATACTCGTTGATACGAAGTGCCGATTTTTACGGTCCCGTCGACTTCGTAATTTCGAGTTTCTACTGTATAGCGATTGATAGAATAATGCCTGCCTCTACGGCCATTTAAACTGCGAACAGAAAAGAGAAAAAGCACGTAAAGCTAACCCACTCCTCTACTGGAATATGTGAAACCCACAGGGGTCCTTGTAATTGCACTTAATCATGCACTTGGGGCTTGCAGGGAATGAAATCCTAGAGAAGGGTGGTAGATTGATTGTCAATTAGTTGTGTGGAGGTCTCTTAGGTGATATAAATGCCTCCATCTCTGCCAATGTTTCAGAAAACGACTTGTTTTACATCATCAGGGCTATCTGAATAATTCATTATGCATGTGTAATTACTAAAATCTCCTTGGAAACGCTTTTGAAGTTGCTCTGGGCATCTGAGCAAAATAACTCCCCAGTTTCAAGGCACTTGTGGAGATGAGCATGCACCCTTTTCTTTGCATGGATTTGACACTCTTCTTTCCTGATGATGGTTCATTTCAAGATATATACTGCACAAAGTTTTGCTTCTGATGCATCCACCAAAATGAGCTTTAATTCTCCTAGGAGGTGCCAGAATGTAACACATTAGACAATTTCTTAGTTTTTGGGTTATTTCCTGAAAGACTTGGCAAGTTTTTTCTGCGAGCAACATGATAGCATGTCACTAGAGATGCTTGCACCATTGGAATGTTACAAAACAGGGTTTAGAGAATGAGATATGGATTGGGACATAATGATAATAGAAATGGAACTCCAGAATTAGTAGACCAAAAATGAATTAGTGTTGAAATATGATTCTTTACCCTAATATTTGTAAATTTTAATGTGATGAAATTATTCATAAGATGTGCTTGAAATCTTAGTGTGCCCTACTTTTTGAATGATAATTTTTTCAGTAATAGTATGGATACTTTTGACATGCATGAGGAAAATAAAAATTAATGCCAATTTTATTTTGTCAGTCATTAATTAAGATGATTTAAATGTAAGACACAATGAAGCTTGTAAAATAATAAATTGAATTAGAGTTTCTTCTTGAAAGAGGGAAATCTTAAGAATCCTACTTTTAGGAGGGAATACCATTTATTGAGTTGAGGATCCTCAATTGAAATGTGCATCTTTGAGATCCTGTTGGTTAAGTTTTGTGGTTTTACTAAGGTTTATATAATTATGTACTTGTATATCTTCCTTCTCAAATTAATTTAGGTCACAACATGTCTCACAAAACTCTGGAGATAGCTGTTTCGATGGTGATGTTGCAGCATTATGTCAATCAAGTCTTACATTATCTTGTAAACTCGGCCATCATAACAGTTGTGATGCAAAATATGCAGGAGAGGGACACCATCACCAAAGGTATGCACCCCTACTTCCTTTTACTATTTTTGTTTTGACATGAATATATTTCATGCTCTCTTCATCCAGTTTACATTTATTTTCCTTTTCTTTCCTCACTTATTTTGTCTATAACTTTCTTTCCCCCTCCATGCTGACCACTTCATAATTTTGCCACCTTTCCATTCATTATGTTTTTCCCATACTTCCTTTTTTTCTTAAAAGTCTTCAATATGCTCTCATCATCTATGCAATAACACCCAGCTCTGATTAAGGCTCTTTAAAAAACTTTTTATGATATCCTTTCCTCAGATATTTTCTTGTTGTTTTATAGCATGTTTATTCTAAACTATTCATCACTAAAATTCTTATGCATAATTATCCTGTATAATAACAGTTTTCAAGCAAGGAAAGGATAAAAATCAAGATCATTTTGGTGAAGTGGCTTAAGTACTGGTCTCCCTTTCTGAGGGCCCTGGTTTGAATCAATAGTGACGGAGGTTTTTCATTGGCATACCGGTCCCTACTTACATGGAATGTCGAGAGCAGCTCAAGTTCATCTCTGTATTTGTCGGATAAGGCGTTAAACCAATGACTCCATGGTACCTATCATTAACAGAGGGCTAATGCCAGCACAGGGTTTCTCCTCTCCCTTCCTCCTGAATGAAAATTCTTGAACTAAAATGTTTATGTACCAATTGGTGGCAATACCCACACTTATTCATTGACATTATACATAAACTCTCAACCAACTTAACAAGCGGTCTGGTGTTTGCATATTGGTTAATTCTTTGCTCTGCGTATTAGATTTTACATGCATGTTGTTATCCTGTATCAATGCTATCCCTAGAACTAATTTTAAAATAACAATACTGTGATGAATTGCCAACCCTAAAAGTAATTTAAAAGCACTGTGATAATTTGTGCTGTCCACTGTGATAATTTGTGCAGGTCCATCAATTACTTTTTCCTAGACTCTAATAATCTATCATAATTATGTATGTAATTCACATTTTTTGCTGACATTAAGTGATACTAAAAGATAGTGGGGGTTTATATAATATACTATCAGAATCAATGCATAAACAGTTGAAAAATTCATTTGTAGGTTCTCAAGTTTGGGAGTGTATGAGGCTATTGGATAAGAAATGCTTCAGGAATTTCTTTCATTCTCTTCACCAGTGACTAAGGAATATAATTAAATGCAAATAAGGGCTGCACATTGGCTTTCGAGTTTGTTTGTGATCAAGCTTGTAGAATAATTTGCTTGGATATGAAATCAATTTTTCTCTTTGATTTTACAGAAATACCATGAATCCTTTTCAGCCAATTCCCATCACCTCACCCATGTAACATGTACAAAAATACAGCAAAATTTTGTTTGTTTTGTATTTTAAATAAGAAAAATGTATTTCTAAATAACATATGCCCTATGAAAACATGATGAAAGAAAATCTAAAGAAGTGAACTGGTTTCGTTAAGTGTATTTACTATGGAGGTCATACGACTTAGGCTAGTGGGAGATGCTGATAGAAATGGAGGGTAGAGAAAATTTGAGGTGTTGATTTCTTGCTTTTCAGTTGCTTTTGTTCATCATAAGCTTATCACTTAATTTATTTGTATTTTCACTTAATCTTCTTCACTGATTTTGCCTTTTTGCTAGTGTTCGCTTGTAATTTTAAATATTATGTATGATACCATTTTTTTCCCTTTATAGATGAACTGTTTGCTAAGTACAAATTCCTAAGGTTATTGCTCTCCTATGACTTCATATTACACAAACCTTGGGACGTTAAGGTAGGTTGATTTTTAAGATGTGATGTATGTATCTGATATCATTCAATATTGAATAGCTTCCAATGTGCTTTCACTATTGCTCTGCTTTGACAGGATTATGAAGAAGCATTGAAGCAGTTAGATTTACTCAATATTGTGGAGGAAGTATCTCCCGGCAACTTAGTTCTGGGCAACCACAAGAAGCTGCAGATCATTTTATGCAATTTGCTGTTACCTTTCCTGTCAAGTTATGATGTTGTGTGCCAAGTAGTGAAGCAGGTGAGTGATGATTTTGAAACCCCTTACCATGCTTTTTTATTGGTTAGCATGAGTATTGAGTTATTATGCAAAGGAAGTAATGAGAAGATAGATCTGACATCATCTCCTTTAGCATATTGTTGAATTCATTGACCCTGAAAAATCCAGCTGACCTTCGTGTTGAATACTGTGTGAGTGATAGTGACCTTAATCTTAAATCTGTGTTAAGTGAGCGTCCTTTATTTATGCAATTAATTTTCTTGCGCTCCTGTTAAAAAATTTAGCTTTATCTAAAATTTCCCCGGTATATATGTCTCTGCCTCTCTGTTGAAACTAATGCATGCTAACTAGAATTCTTATCCTAGCCTGCATATCACTGGATAATAAAAAAAGTAAAGAGACTCTGTTTTTCTCTCCTCTTATCCATGAATGATCCTTATTCCATACTTCCACACCAATTTCGCAACTGTGACTGTTGTAATCCCTTCACTGACTGGCTGATTAATCCTTGGTCATTGGTGAATCTAGTGATTTTTTAAAACTTCCTGCCTACTTATAATTTTACATAATTTTCATTACTTGCGATAGGTGAGGAAACGATATATCATTTCCTCACCTATCGCATCGTGTGAGTACATCCTCCTGCACTCACCTTACCTCCTTAGCCCCTCGTTTCCTCATCCACTCTACCCCCCGCTGGTCGAAGATCCATCAACGCAGGGAAATCCCTCTACCCAACCTAACACCGCTCCTTCCCCCTCTATCCCTTCCCACCCAACTCACCCCTCTCCCTTCCAACTGATAAATGTCATTACTGTTGCACCCGACTTGTTATAAAAGGAGATGCATGCATGATCAGTCACCTGAAGATGCAACTACATTATGAAACTCGGATTGAGCCAATTTAAATGTAAAGTGAACCTAACAAAGTTTTATTCTTTTATTTTCCATAATGGAACGGATTCACATAGTTAAGCCTGAAGTTATCAGTTATATAATTACTCTCTTTAACATGCTTTACTAATTAATCCAAATATCTCAAATGAGAATTTTGAGGATATCTTGTTGGAATGAAAGAATTGGGTACATTTCACGTGTTGCATCATGGAGTTGCTGGCCGTGGAATTCTTACATTAATGTGTCTAATAACATTTATTCCAGGAAGCCATTGAGCCTTGCAATAGTGCAACCATAGTCAAGTGTGCACAGAAGATGGCTGAACAGTACCTGCATGACGGATCCTTGGTGCACCCCCAAGCACTCTCCCTTGATGTGTTTAACTCGGCTCTCAGCTCATTGGCTGCAATGGGAGGAGTTAAGAAGATGAGAGAGTGAGTGCCTTTAATTGAAATTCAGATGCTTGGCAGTGGGAGGGATAGAGCAGCGTGTGTCTAATGAATTAAGTATTACTAGTATTTTGTGCCTAATTGGTTTTGGCTAATGTAACTAAAAGATGCTGCTGCCAGTCATCAATGAAAATGGTTTTCTTAATGTTTATTTCTTCCAATGAGGCAATGTTATCACCTACCATATGTTTTCAGGATATGTAACCACAGTAACTATTAATTTAAATGCTGTCCGTAAGTCACTTTTCCTTCCCATAAAGAAGTCGTTTTGCCTTGAAAGGGCACCTTTCCATTGTTCTTTTTAAAGGCTTCTTTAAATTATTTGGTGTTTAATGGATACATGAATAAGGCAGTGAAAAAATGATAGTTTTGTTTTATCTTTGCTACTAACACTTGTAAACCTGCTCATTTATTCTTATGCTATTCATCCACTTTAGACTGGAGGATTCTCTTTTACCTTCAGTCCTTCTGCCTTTACTGGTAATTGGTAGACAAGAGGAAGATTGGGCTTACTTGTCCCCTCTCAAATCAATGACATTGGGGGTCAAAAAACCCTGAAATGAACCATCAAAATCAATATCCTCAGACTTGTCTAACTGAACTCTAGACTCATAACATAATGGGTATGGTTTGGGGATGGTTTAGGCTATTAAAAGATTCATGTATCATACAACTCAGCTTACATTGCTAATGCCAAGACCACATGTTCCTTTCACAATAATCATATTTCATTCTTTCCTTTTCTTAAACTGGAACTAGTTTTCTTGATCATTCTTCTTCAGCCTGCTATTTATTACTCTAAAGAATACATTTCCTGTGTGTGAAATTAACCTTACTTTTCAATATTCTTCATTTAATTCTGACTTAATTTGCTAAGAGATGGAAATTATGACCACTCTTACAAAGTCTTCCACTCATTCTTCTTTCCTGTAGATGATGTGAACAAATTCAAAAATCTCTGCTTCTTCAAAATTCTTAAACTCATTAGCAGTAGTCAGTTCAATAGGAGGATATGAGAATAAAGTGGTGGTTGCTAGTGTATGTGGCTTTTTTCAAAGCTTAGTGAGGCAAAAAACAACTAACTGTAGGTTTATTGGTTCTGCTGTTTCTAAAATGATCTATGGAACATCTGGCCTTCGTGGATTGATTTTTGAAACATTGCAGAGAGGTCTAAATGTAGTAGGAAAATAATTGCAAGGTATTAAATTAATAATGCTTGATAGAAAAGCTATTTTCAAAATTTCGAGCATTCTGAACCTTTGAGTATGGCTGCCTGAGTGTAGAACACCCAGAAAGTTTTAAAAGTGGAATACTTTCTGTTTTGCTCACGTTAAAATATCCAAATCTAAGGTTTCTGCATTTTTAGGCATTGAGAGTGCATCAAAATCAATTACTTTTTTGTCTTTTTGTAAATGAAATATATTTACTGGTGCTCTGGGACAATAATGGGGGACAGACATTATCTTTCTATGAATTAGTCCTGGTCTTTTGAACTCCCTGATAGAATACTAATAGATAGGGACACCGAAAAATGGTAAATAAAAATCATCAAAAGCGGTGTTTAAAAATGACAAATACGGTAAATAAAATCGTTTTAAAAAGTTAAAAGCTGTGTTTAATGTTGGGAAAAAGGAGTCTTAAAGAGAGGGTTTTTTTTTAAATATTATTAATAAAGATTTCATACCAATGTGAACAAACAGTTAATAGTACATTTGAGATCCAATACAGGAGTTATGGCTACCCTACGCAACATAAAAAACACAGTAGGCAAATTGGGGGGCAAAATTAAGTTAAAGGCAAATTAATGCCATAGTGGTAATTAAAATTATCAAATCTGCTGTTGCTGGAGTAAATGTAACTAAATGTTACCACGTCCTCGACTAGCCAGTCGACATCTGGGCAGCATACTTTTCGGAAACTATGTTTCTGTATTCTCCTTGACAGATTAATCCCGATTTTCCATTGCCAGCCTGCTATTACTATTAAAATCTATTTTATATGTGTAAAATGTGTCCATCACCATCGCGTAGCTTTCGTATCAATGAACAAAGAAATGAGCTTTTTTAAATACAATGTTATTACACAAATAGAATTAATTTAACCAAGCCTATGTTAACGTAATTCAGATTACAACCATTTTACAAATCTTTATTTTATAAAGAATCGGCTCGGCGGCGAGCCAGCACGCCATTTCGCCACACTTTTGTTTTTCGATATTAACTTCCACAAAGTTAAAATTTAATTATATCTTGTTTTTTTGACGCAAATAAATATAAATTAAGAATAAATAAAAAAAATACATGGGCAAAACCAATATATTCCTGCCAAATAATAGAGCTTTTAAAATAAAAAAAATACATTTTGGTATTTGCCCTTAGAATTTCTCATGCTGTTCTCCGATGCCGCAATAGCGTTATTAACGTCCCCGAAATCGGCAGAACATAATGGGGCAGTGTTTACAGAATAGGCCCCAAAAAGTAAAACAATTGCAAATGAATGATGATCGTACAGAAATTGTAATAAGCAAGAAAATATTTCATGCTACAAAAAAATCGCGTTTCAAAGAAGACACGGTTAATTTCGTGATAAAACCCTGAAGTCGCTCATTTCGTGAATCCTGTCGCAAAAAGCGTTTCGCAAAAATGTCATGTCCCTACTGATAGACAATCTAACTTCGTGACCTGAGTTACACATCCTCTTCTTGTCAATAATTACCGCACCTACATTCCATTAACGGGTCGCTTCAGTCGCTAAGCTGAGAAAATTTAAAATGTACAATCCGGATCCGATTTTACTACGTGTCTTTGGATCCGAATCCGGAATCGAGTAAAATGAAAGATCTTTGGATCTGACGGATCTGATCCGGCCATCACTAATTACAATTTCTCATTATAATTACACTTGTGAATACAATGCAAGGAAACTTAGGTTGTCAAATAGCATATGAAAGAATACAAGGAGGGTTATGTAAGCTTTTAGAACTTTTAGAAACAGAGGAATGGTTAATTGGTGATATATATTACATAGATGCAAATGATGGTGTGCCAGGAAGTTACCAAAGCATAAAAACTCATCAATTGAGATATGTTAAATGGTGGTGATGAGCTAGACAGAGACTGTGAACTACTTTATGGAAGTGTGTAAAGGTGCAGTACACTACCAAATGTGCATGAAAATTACTTTTTAGCTTTCAATGATAAAATTTTAGAGTGTACCAATTTTTGCAATGATCACGCAGGCTTCTAAATTAAAGTGTTATACGAACAAATAACACCAACCATTTTTGGGGTTAGTAGATGGTAGTAAAGCTTCTTTATAGGAGATTTGGGGTCAGGAGATGGCACTGGAGTTGAACTTGTATTTGCTAGTTTGAGGACATTTTTAAAATAATGGAATCAGAGAATATGTTTCAAACTGGTTGTAAGAGTTTCAACAATCAATCAAATTATAACTTTCTTTAACTGTAATGTGCTAAGATTATCCATCGTAGAATACAAACAAGAAGATTTCGATGGAAAATGTAATTTTAGAGAGTAGAGAATCAAAACTTTGTTTGGAGATTTATCAATTGATCTCGTGCAGCCACTTTTAAATATGTATTTGAGAAAAAATAGCTAAACATTCACCTCTTCTTGCACACTAATGTCATGAATATGCAAGAAAGAGTGTAGATGAAGGTTGGATTTTTTGGAATTATTCCTAGTGACAGAAAAATAGAAAAGGAAAATTTTTTTGTGTTAAATATGCTAAGGTGAAGATAGAGAAAGTCTAGTTGTTCACCCTGTGTGTATCATTTACATCAGGTTCACACTAATTGGCTCATTCATTGTAATGTTACACCCTGTAAAAAAAAAAGAATACTCTTAGTATAAGACACCCAGTTACTCAAATCATCATAGTGGGTGACCATCCTAGAGAGTTATTTGTTAGTGGCTGAGAGGTTAATGGTGAATTCAATTTAATTGCCTATGCTCAAGAAGTTTGGTATTAACTAATGGAAATAAGACAAAAACCTATGTTTAGCCCAGAATTGAATGTGTGACAAGACCTAGCTTAGGAGTTACTATCATTAACTCTGCTTTTGTTCTCATTACCTAGTCATCGATTCATTTTGAATGGCTATTCCATCTTTCTGTATTTGACACAAAGTAGCATTCATTTCTTTCTGCTCATATTATCAAATGATAATTTGTTGGAAGATGGAATATTGTAGCAATATTTTTGAGCTAATAACAAGTTCTACCTTCATCTTTCAGGAATGGATGTGTGAAATTTGTAATGTGTGAGGAGAAACTGGATGAAATTAGTAGAGAATTACGTAAGTTTTTCCTCATGCTTATTTCAAGGACTTAATGTTTAAATTTTGTAATCTAAGCTTTGATTTCTTTTTGTTCATTGCATCATAGGGAAGTATTTGCAGTACTCGGAGAAAACAAATTACACATATGGACGAATATCATCAGATTACATGGTGGAGGAACCAAAAAGAGCAAAACTCTAAAATGTGTTTCATTCGTTTGGCGGAAGAATTTCTGCGTGTATTGGCATCATGGGATTGCTCATCGATCCAGTAGGAAGTCGGTGGTAACCACTTTGCTTATGTTTCTCTTGCCTTAAGCCAGAACCAAATGTCGTTTGCCTCTTGTGTGTGAACCTGTGAATAGATCCTTGTGTATGGGGTCACATAAGATGTGGTCATGTTGTTGCTTGTACAGATTGTGTATTGTGCTAGTATTAATGAGGATTTCAACATACTTTATAGTGCCATTACCTAATTTACTCTATGTATCTCATGTTTTCCTGGCTATTCATTAGCAGTTACTCCATTCCAAAGCATTGTCTTGTACCTTTGGCTCATTGTGCTGTGTTTGACCATGTGGATTCTTCTTGTTGGTCTTGTATTCCATGTTAGCTGTAAGGGCTTAGAGCCATCATTGTGAAGTACTTTTCGTATTCCCTTGACATTGTTAACTTTGATGTGGATTGAAACACCAATGGAATGAATTATATACTTCTAAAGGAAGTTTGTAGAGTTGTGTGTAGTTAGTAATTTTTTAAAATTCTTTAACAATGTGGTCAGAAGAATATTTTATTCTGAAACAATGCCCTCAGTTGTGAATTAAATGACACGGGTGCAGTTAAAACCTCATAAAATCAGATGGAAAATAAATAATAGGTTTTACTCATAAATGAAATTGAACTTTCATTGTTGAATGCATGAAAGCACTTCCTAGAATTGAATTTTGAGATGGATTTATTGGTGAAAAAAAGAGAGATTTTTCTTTGCTTCGATATTAAGTTATTTGAAAAACATTTACATCCACTATACTCAGTTTCCTACCATTTTTGAAGGTATTAATAATTTGTTTTGCAAAATAGCTAAAAATCCAAATAATTCCTTGAAGGTTACTCTTTTGTGAAAACATTTGATTTTCTGTTCTACTTTTTCTCTCCATATTATTGTTGAGCTGCTCACCACTAAGGATATATCATTGCCATATAAAGAGTGTGATGTGTGTTAAAGATTCATTAGCTTCTCATGCCAACATTTTGGAAGTGTTGAGGTTACCTTTGATATGTATAGATTGTTGACATGTACCCTGTTGCATTGGAAGTGGCTTTATTTTGGTATCAGATGCTAGATATTTTCAAAATGATTTATAGCACACAGTGGTGGGTGGCTTGGTTCCTGCTTAAATGCAGCTATGCAATCATCACAACGCCTTGTGTGTTTGTCATTAGTAATATTTAAAGTGAAAGAAATAAACTTTCTGAGTGGCATGTCATCAAAATAAGTCCATTCATCATTTTTCACTACATATGTATCCTTCTTTGTTCTGTTGGGATCTTGATTGTTTTCGTTTCCATCTCTGGAGAAAAAGTCCATTGATCATTTAATGGGAAGTGAGTGAAGTAAAATTTGACCGACTAGCATAATAAATGACAAATGTAAGCCACAGCTTGAGATGCTGTGACTTAATAGCTACGGCAGGTATCTCTCCAAGAAAATGTCCCAAAAACTTTTTTGTGATAATTTTTTAAATGTTCATATTTTCTCCCCAATGAGACCTTCAATTGCCCAAGGCAATTGCAGTAGACAGTATTCTTCTCACTCACTCAGCCATATTTCAACTCGTAGTTTTTACTGTGATTAAGTGTTGTCATCAACATAAAAAGCCTTTTGTAAACAATTTTTATTAGCCTTTTGTTAATTTTTGTCAATTGTGCACTACTATTTTTCCTCTCCTAATGGTTGATGTTTGTTCCTGTTGAACCATTTTGATTTATTTATTGTTGAAATATAATTTACCCTATATTTCAGTTGTTTTGATTTTTATATTGACTTTATATCCTTTCATTTATTTATTGCTGGAAAATGGCATACACAATAATTCAGTTGGAAGTGGTTGTGTATATTTTTGGATTTAAAATGCCCCTACCAGCTCACCTGAAAAAATCATCTAATCATCTAAAAAAAGATCTAACAACGACCCTTGACAGTGAGATTCAACTTCTTTGCTCAGAAAGTTTCTTGAAATTATTTTTGAATTCAAGGACCCATATTCACCACAACTGCTCTTTGATCCACTGCACCAATTTTTGTCTTTTTTCGTGATAAAATTT
This sequence comes from Platycnemis pennipes, assembly GCA_933228895.1. Classification (NCBI taxonomy): domain Eukaryota; kingdom Metazoa; phylum Arthropoda; class Insecta; order Odonata; family Platycnemididae; genus Platycnemis; species Platycnemis pennipes. The sequence continues at coordinate 89,485,230 of OW121857.1, forward strand.
TTGAATGCTGGATTGAATAAAAGAAACTAAAAACTTTCCTCTTAAATCAATTTGATGTGTTCCTAAATGCCAGATACATGGATGTACTGCTACATGTAACGGTGATTGGAAACCTTTGTCATAATTGACATGATTCTATAACAATGATAAGCTGTGATTCATGATGGTAAGTCATTCGAAAATTTAAGAAGATTAGACGTACTATCTAAGGTAATCATTAGCTTGGGTTTTGTTCTGTGTATGTTATATTTCATCTAAAATCAATGATATAAAGCGATTATGCATTCTAACTAGGTAATCCTAAAAAACAGTGTAGGGAGTTATGGAAAAGTTTAAAATGTGCAATTATTGTGAGTCTGTGCATATTGTTTATAAACCTGACTTTTAATATGAAGTAACAATTTCTATTTAATATGCATACTTTTTTGTCATCTCCATTAATATTTGGGATTGTGCTAAAATTGCATTCACAGTGCCACTAACTTATATCTATAGAGAACTCCCTATAAACCACTGCAAGGGTGTTTGGCAGGGAGTGAATTTAATTACACTAATAATACATCGCTGTGTTACACAAATGACTTGGTATGGGTGGAAAAGGACGGTTATTCCTAATCAATTACTTGGAAGGCATTCTTTCCAAATACCTTACAAGGTACTTAGAATTTACTTCTTAATACTTTTTTCTTTCACTAATCAATATGTGGATCATCATTAATATTTGAACATGGAATGCTTTTCTAATGTATCGTTCTACAAATGTGACGAAAGGCCAGCATTGTAACAGTTGTCCGATCCATTCCTCCCCTATTTAGCATTATGTAACTTATGGAAGGCCCATACTATCTTGCCGAATTAAATGGTCAAGTCAAAATGAGAGGCTAGCTGTGCATTCAATTGTATCAAATATGTTCTCCAAAGAGATCCTTTTTAAATGGCGGTTGTAATAAATTTTCTGAAAATACAAAGTTTTCTAATAATAAGTGGAAATAGGGGCGTTAACTCGACACCAAAATCGCAATTTTGCACAAAAAATCGTTAGATGGAAACGAAAAATGAATTTTGGGGAAAAAATTAATATTCTAATCAGAGCCATTCACTCATAAATCAAAAATTAAAACAAGAAAAAGGTTACGCCCACCGAAGAAGCTGCTTTGAGACCATTGACGTCATCAACCTCCCATCCTTGACTGCTTTCAGGGAAAGGGAAGGGAGTGGAGGGGGCTTATCGGAAGGTCTGCTCGCACAGATCCTGTCTCAACCGCTCCCATTGGCAGAGTCAGCTGTGTGTCTCCCATTGCGATGAGGCGAAGTAGCTTCGCGGGCTCAGTTGTGATTGGACGAAGTAGGTGACGCAAGAGGTCTCATTCACGCCCACTTTTCCGAAAGGGTTAAAAACATCAGTTTTTTATCGCTCAAAACTCGAGAACTAATTTACGGATCGAAAAATAAAAAAATATGGGTCTCTTTATTTTACAAACTCTTATCAGATTCGGTAATAAAAAAATGGTAAACGACCCCATTGCGCAATATTTTGCTCACATTAATATTATCAAGGTTCAAATTTTATGAGAAATCTTGCCTGGACCCATTTTAATCAATTTACTCATGAGAACCCATTGTTATGTGTAAAATTAGCTTCGGCAATAACTTCGTTCGATCTCAATGTCTCTTTTAAAAACTCGTAATAACGCGTCTAGAAACAAAAGGGTCATTATCTCTAAGGGAACCTATTGATCCTCACCCAAATTCAGCCGCATTCAGGCGTCTCGGAATTTTTCAAACCGCGCAATCAGTACATTAGTGAAGGAAAGATTATTGTCATACCTTTCTTTAAAACATCGAATGCTAAGAGAGCACCATTGTCTGCAATGAAAGCAATCATGAAGAATAAGAATGCGTGGATTCGAAGTTTATTTTCCTTCATTTACTGATGTATCGACTTTTCGAGGAGCATAGTTGGGATTAACGATTAAAAAAATTAATGATGAAGATTAATGGTTAAAAATGTAGTTAAATGTTTAACTTAATCGTTACTTTTTAAAAGAGTTAACTTTTAATCGTTAAAGTTATGCATTTACTGGTAAAAAATTTGCTTCAGTTAATTTTTTTCGCTAATTTGTGGCGAATGTCGACCTGTCCGAATTTGTGCGCAAAGGTGACATAAGAGACAAATGGGAAAATAATACGGTATCTTAGAATGCAATATAGCTGTGTAGCTGTACGAGATGCAATGAATATGCCCAGATAAATACACCCAAACAAAATCGGGGCTGAGAGGGTGACCGCCAAAGTTTGGGAACGCACCCTCAGACGAGAAAACACGAAATTACGCGAAGAAAATGTCCTGGAGGGCTCGTATCCCTTATTCGGTCACAGCATGTCGTCAACACTACATAGTTGAAGCCGAGAAAGAAGGGTTGTTTAAAAACCTATGATGGATGACGAGGGTAGGGGTTCATTCAAACTAACGTATCTGTTACAATGCGCCAGTCTAGGTATACCTTACTCTGCGACATTGCGTCGTCAATACATCAGCCTCCAGTGAATCGCATGAAAGGGTGCGCAGGCACACCCCCAGCATCTACTGTAACTCTATATAACTCAGCCGTTTCCACTGCTATTTTACTATTTTGAAGGGTTACTTCACATCGCAATGTGGGTATCGATGTAAAAAACTAACCTTAAAGTACTTTCTACCGCTCATTATAATTTTTCCGGCAATTTACAGACGCACCATGGTCCGTCAGATATTCTTACATTCACACCTTAAAAATTCCGGAATGGGGTCGTTTACCATTTTTTTTATTGCCGAATATGATAGAGTTTGTAAAATAAAAAGACTCTTATTTTTCCGTTTTTTGATCCGTCAATTATTTCTCGAGTTATAGGTGTCGAAAAACTAATGTTTTTAACCCTTTCGGAAAAGTGGGTGTGGTACAACCTCTGACGTATTGACATCGTCCAATCACAACTGAGCCCACGAAGCTACTTCACCTTATCGCAAAGGGGGGCTGCAAAGCGACACAGCTGACTCTGCCAATCGGAGCAGTTACGACAGCATCTGTGCGAGCAGACCTTCCGAGTATCCCCCTCCACTCCCTCCCCTTCCCATAAGAGCAGTCAAGGACGGGAGGAAAGTGACGTCAATGTTATCACATCAGCATTTTCGGTGGGCGTCACCTTTTGCTTATTTTAATTTTTGATTTATGAGTGAATGGTTGTGGTTAGAAGATTAATTTTTTCACTAAATTTCTTTTTTCGTTTCCATCTAACAATTTCGTGTACAAAATTGCGATTTCGGTTCCGAGTAAACGCCCCCATTGGAGCTCCACCCCAGAAAAATCGCCGAATCCTTTCAGCAGACACTAGGATCTGACAGCCTGACCAACAACACTGGACACTAAATGAAATTATAACGAAAATTCCCATTTAAAATTATTTTAAACAAATGGATACGGATAGATGAAGCCACAATGACAGTTTTCAGTGTTTGCTTTGTTTGTCAAAACAGAAAATCATCAAGCCTCTACCAGCACAGCATCCAGTTTGCCAAAGTAACTGAAAAATAACTTTTAATGTAAAAGTTACTTTTTTAACTTGAACTTTAAACAATTACTTTTTGATGAAAGTAACTTTTAAAATTATCTCGTTACTATTTACAGAGATTAACTTAAACTTTAATCAGTTAATTTTTTTTGGTAACTTTCCCAGCTATGTCGATGAGTTAGGTAAAAAATGTTAGACTTTGGAGATTATAGGGTGAAAATGATTTCTTACCAGGGAATCAACACTATTAAGAAAATTTAAATGCTCTTAGATCTTTCGATTAAACATAGGCATAATTTCAAGAGTAGAAGGGTTAAAAAAAGCATTTAGTAAGTAGAAATTTCTTAGGACACAGAGGAAGGGTGGAGTGGAACCCGGCTTCGTCATTAGTCTACACTCTATGAAAGACGTCAAGGGGATCACAGCTCAACGTCCTATCCGACGGGCGGAGTACTGAACTCGAAGAGCTCTGCATACAACCAATGAAAAATTTTGACACTGCCTGGATTCGAACCGCGGCACTCGCGATGGAAAGCCAGTACTCAAGCCACCACATGATCCCGACACCACGCACACTAAGAGCTTTATTACTTTCTTATTAACTTTAACATAATAATTAATAATTTTCTGCATGAGAACGGTTTAACTTCCCAAACAACGATCATGGTACCGAACGAGAATTTCCCTCCAAACGGAACTCAAGTAAGGACCAATTTGGGATTCTACAGGAAAATTCCTACGTCAGTCGGGATTCGAACCCGGGAAAAATTCCAGATAAACTTGCATTAACTCAAAACTGGTGTCATTTGATATACATACATCGAGGCTATTAATGGAACCAACGATCTAATAAAAAAACAGGTAAGTACAGCACAATTATTTCCCACTGATCCCAAGGATCGCTGCCTGACAGTGCCGATTACAAATACCGAAACCATTAAATTCACGTCACGAATAGAATTTCAATTAAATGTAATTGAATATAATAAATTGCCTGGTCTCAATAAAATTCCCTCCTGAATCAATGAATTAATGTAACAGAAAATTTATATATCATAGAATCTTCTTTGGTAATAATATTCGTGCCAGCACTAAAACAGGGGAGCCCAACCCTCTTCCCTTTACTGCGATCCTGAAATCAAGGTTTTCGAATCTTCCTTACTCTAATATACATTGCTTAAAGGCCCGTAGTAATTACAATGCATATAATATTATTTTTCATGCCCTTCCAACCTCTCGAACTTTTTCCGCGACCCCAGGATAGTTCGGGGAAAGGCAGGGGTATTTGGAGAAGGGTTTGGAAATTTTCAAGGAGAAAATTACCCAATTCCGCATCGTGAATATGTTTATCACGAATTATAGTGATTATACTTCGTCTCATGAATATCTCTTAATTTTGATTGAAGAATCTGAACGGGACCGCCCAAAAATTACGTAATGCTACAGAGGGGGAGGGGCCTGGCTAAATGTTACAATGTGCTATCGATGGATTTAGGGGGGTGGGTCCAGCCTTCCGTTACGCTGGGATAACGATGCAAAATGACTGAATTTTTGCTTAAAAAAAACAATGATGATACGCATAATAATCAGTTAATGTATTACAGTATTGATATCAATACACGAGGTATTTATAAAATCTCAGCTTTATCATTCACAAAAAGCGTTACGTAACACATGGAATAAATGACCCAAATGGATGACAAAATCTCTACCTAACCTCTCATCCTAGCATATAGCAAACTGAAGAATACTGAGGTAAAAAAATTGAATTGTTTGTATCCTAAAGTACTAAATAACTGTTGAAAGGGCACTAACTGTACCCTTTTCCAGTATGTTCACCACCTGATTGGTATAAATCCTTGAAAAGTAGGTTCTGATTACTATGCTTAAGCCGAATTATCTGCCGAGAGCAACGACACAAACTGTGAGAGTACTTTCGGACACATTGGTAATTTTGATGAGCTGCACCGCTGCTGTTTGGGAACCGCACTGTTATCCTCCGAGCGGACCTATTTATTTCAGAAGCGGAAAAAAAACTTGATGAAAACCACTATTCTCTAGGCAAATCCGATAATTGCTCCCCCATGCGGGAAGGTTCGACGACAGGCTCAGTTTTTAACGTCCTTTCGATGGAGTATCCATCTGCTGCATTCAGCTGCTATCACTGGCGTTATCCGCGCTGGTACCTAATGCGACTTGTTCGATCCACCCCTTCAGTTTCGAAACACGCACACACACGTCGTGAATTTTCCATTTGTTCCCCGGAAAGAAGAAATAAAAAAAATAGGAATAAACAATCGACGGCTCCATTGAGGATGCACGCTTTCGTTTCGTGACGTCACCCCGAGGCGAGCGTAAACAATGCAGCCACTGCAGTGCACTCAGGGGCACTCACTCACACGGCCACGCATTGAAATTTGAGCCACCCCTTGTCCATTCCCCCAACCCCTGCATGGCTGGAATTCAAACAGGCGACAACGGGGCTTGTCGACCGGGAAACCGAAAGGAACGAAAAAAAAAACGGAGAAGAAGAGACAAAAAAAAGGAGAAAAGAACCGTTCAGATAGGACGAAAAACAAAACACGCGCGAAATTGACGCGATGGATTGATTCTTTTGCCATGGTAACGCCGGGAGTGCGCTTGAGTGTGAGGAGAGTGGGATGGGATGAAACAAAAGTCAGTCGGGGAAGCGCCGATGCACTGGCGTTTTTTTAATTTTCTTTCGTTCTTCTCTTATTTTTCGGCGCCTACTCTCTCTCTCCTTTGCACTCCGCACGTTCACATGTTACGCGCTCCCATTGGGGCGAGTGGAGTGCGGATTGGAGGAATGGGGGAGGTTGGACATTTCCCGCACCGGTGGCGCCTCTCTCGTCGGAAAAAAAGCGACAGCGGAGCTGAGCGAAGCGCAGTAGTGCAGCAGCGGGTGTCGGAAGGAGACGGAAGTGGGTTGGATGCCCGTTGCTCCAGGTCCGTGTTGTTTTTTATTATACCGGGCTAATTTTTTTCGTCAAGGCGCGGCCACGTGTGCCGAAAGGCCCTGGATCATCCACAGGACGACTAAGCACTCATCAACGCCACACTGAATCCGTTTCCCTCTTTGAAATGTCTATAGACTGATGCAAATTCTGTGCGGCGAAGCATGTAAGAGGTGAACGGATCGCGAGAGACATTAGCCACGCTATCCTGGCGTTGTAACCAATTTTTTCGCAAGAAATAACAAAGAATCGATAAAAATCGATATCTGATCATAAAGCGTCTCATAAAAAATATTTAGAACGATTTAGGACTTGTTTAAATGAAATAATACACAGTTTTCATCAAATTGAGGTTATACGTTATTTTAAGAAATATTTTGCATGCGATCTATTTAATACGAAACTGGCCCGACTAAGTGTGTTCCATTTAATTTGATCAAAAACAGATACTCATATGCTAATTTTTTAAAGGTATAATTTGATCCTTATGTGCATTTTCGATGGAAAGCAGAAATACGGTTGATGACGAAACTGAGCGTTGTATAAAGTTCGTGTTCATAACTTAGTTTACGCAAGAGTAGTTACTAACGAATTGTCGAAGTTCCACTACAGCACTATTTAAGCAATAAATGATAAAAAATATAATAAACGCATGAGTTCTTTATATTTTTCTGCAACTACAGTGCCTTCCTCGTAGAGGAATTAATACGCCTGAATTACTCTATATAAAAAGGAAGTTTTCTCTAAAAAATATTTTGCTATTTCGAGAATTGCGGAATGAAATGACATCATTCTTCTATTTACTGTTAAAGGTGGAGGGGCATATCACTAGCTCCTTCAGTATATTGTGCCCGTGAGATTTTCTTTAGTCCTTAGAGAAAAATCTTTCCTTCTTAAAGCAAACCTTTCCTTTGGAAAAATATGTCCATCCTCATTTAGCCTTCTGTGTTAATTGTAGTAGGCCTCTGCGGTTTAAAAAGAACCCAAAATTCGCAAAACTTTCCTAAACAAAACTTTACTAACAAAAATCAGCGGAAGAAGTGACCTCGAGGCAAGCTGAGCGCCGATTAAAAAAAAATGAATTATAAATTTCTCTCTATTCTCAAGCTTATATTTAAATGAAAAATAAATTGGCACGAATTATTTCATAGAGTAAGAAAATAGAGGCTTCCATGACCAAGGTTCTCAACAGTTTCGTGAGGAAACTGATATGTGGTGAAAAAAGTCATGAAAAAAGTCTGAAGAATCTCGTCTCATCCCATCAGTGAATTGAAGTCTGCCATCACTTAAGGTGTCGTTTACCATGCATTTTTTATTGCCGAATCTGATAGAGTTTGTAAAATAAAAAGACCCGTATTTTTCCGTTTTTTGATCCGCCAATTATTTCTCGAGTTATAAATGGCGAAAAACTGATGTTTTTAACCCTTTCGGAAAAGTGGGTGTGGGTGCAACCTCTGACGTATAACGACTTCGTCCAATCACAACTGAGCCCGCGAAGCTACTTCGTCTCATCGCAATGGGGGGGACACAGCTGACTCTGCCAATAGGAGCAGTTGCGACAGCATCGGTGCGAGCAGACCTTCCGAGAACCACCCTCCACTCCCTTCCCTTCCTCGAAAAGCAGTCAAGGACGGGAGGAAAATGACGTCAATGTTATCAAAGCAGCTTTATCTAAGGGCGTCACCTTTTGCTGATTTTTATTTTTGATTTATGAGTGAATGGTTGTGGTTAATAGATTATTTTTTTTCACTAAAATTCGTTTTTCGTTTCCATCTAACAATTTCGTGTTCAAAATTGCGATTTCGGTTCCGAGTAAACGCCCCAATTCAGACCGAGAAGAAGAGTTCATGGATGCTAATGGAAGTGAAAAGAAAAATCCGTCGTCAGCATCAGCGTGATCGACACGAAAGGGGCCAAGGGGACCACGGCTGAACGTCCAATCCGACGAGCGGAGCACTGAACCAAGAATGCTTTCCACGTGGCATCCAATTGGGGATTCCAATACATGCACGCTCTACGAGGATTCGACCCTATTCCTGAATTTGGTTAGTATTCCCGCTACTTATCATAAAAAATCATCTGGACCTTCATATCGCATATTTCAGTTAAAGTTTCTCTGATTTAGACGAGTCAATTTCTGTGTAAAAACGTATTTTTCCTCACACATTCTGAATTTTTTTGAAAAGTTCAGCGGAACACTTCTTTCAGTGGCCACCTATCTTTTTCTACAGCAGTTTTGGAATGCTGCCCTAAGCTAGGTGTAGTGAATTTTTCTTTTTAGGAGCCCAACTACTTGGGTCATGTTGCACTTTCTAACCTAAGGACGGGAAAAAACGTCCATTCTCTAGGCGAGATTCAAACCAACGATCTTAGAATATCCAGATTGACAAGTTACTGACCTGACTACCAAGAACGACGATTAGGAAGGTGTTCCAATGTAATTATCATTAACAATCATCTATGAAAATGTAAACTGTCATAGCTCTCATTGCGCGAATTTTGTGAAGACTAGGAAAAATATATATAGAAGTCACTCACCACATATTGACTTTGAGTTTATCATGTTTTTCAAATATATTTCCAATGTATAAAGGGATCTAGATACTATAAAAAAGGGCTGTGTTTTTGTAATGACTACTGTTGGTTGGTGTGATAAATGGCAGTTAGAATTAAATTTTAAAAAATGTGTAATATTGAATTTTTGGTAAAAGAAATGTCCTCCTCCTGGCACTTACAAAATAATTAATAATGAATTAACAAACGTGGAATCCATTACATACCTTGGAATAAGACTAACACATGATCTTTCCTGGGGTAATCACATACGTGAAATAATGAGTCAAACGAATCGTAAACTGGGATTTATCAAAAGAGTACTGAGTAAATGTGACGATCGTGTACAAGAAATCAGCTACTTTTCCCTTGTTACACCTCATTTGGAATATGCTGCCAGTGTATGGGATCCATACGAAATCGGTCTAAATAATGAACTTGAACGTGAGCAGCGAAGATCGGCAAGATTTGTAGAGAGACGGTACGATGACTATATTAGCGTAACCAGTCTATTAAATGAAATAAAATGGGAATCATTGTCAGATCGCAGGTTGAAATTAAGACTTAATCTCTTAAACAAATTGCAAGATGATGTTAAAAATATTTTGCGGACCCCAACTTACTATGGTAGACTGGACCATAATCACAAAATTAGAGAAATTGATAGCCGAACTGACAGATTCAAAATTTCCTTTTTTCCTCGTACAATTAGGGATATGAATAGCGGTAAATATGTCCAATACGAGTGAATGAATGTATAGTATAGGTAGCTGCGTGTTGGTATGAGCACTTGAAGGTAATCCAACTAACAGCATGTTTTTGCATGCTTAATTTGCTATTTTTATCTATTTAAATAGTGAGTTTAGACTAGTATATTAATACTAATCCTTTTTTATGCATGATATGTAGTGCATGTTTGGTGAGAATTCACCCCCTGCCACACACCTTTATGGTGGCTTGCAGGGTTTTATGTAGATGTACTGTTCTGGCCTCCCATGCCGATTGCTCGAGTGTTCGAATCCCGACAGTGGCAGTTTTTTTCATGGTATACCGGTCCATAACTGAGTGTGGTGTTTTGGAAAGCACTTAGAATTCAATACTCCGTCCGTCACATGGAGCGTTACACCTAGGTTCCCTTGGCTCCTTTTGCTAAAAGCAGGCTGATTAAAAGCAAGGTTTCTCTTCCCATACCCTGAAAAATTCCTTCCTCTACCTGATTTTCCCAAAAAATTTAAAGGCGAAAATCAACGCAGCCTTTCCTTTCCTCACCCTAAAACACCAACACAGCTACAAAATGAAGGATCTAAATGGAAACGCTGCGATAATCCAAAGGTCGTGTTTTTTCAGGCTATTTTTATATTTTTAAATTGTGAAGTTTGACTACTAGGTATATTATTACTAATCTACATCTACGTAATACCCTGCGAGCCACCAAGAGGGTGTGTGGCAGGGAGTGAAGATCACCAAACATGCACTATTGACATGCAACTAGGATATTTAATGGAGACATGCTAGATAATAGGGTCACATGCAGCTAGATGGTTAACATCTACGAAATAAGAAAGGGATAATTGGTTGTTATTAATGCATCATGCACTACAGACTACTGTGACTATATTTCACCTACCCTTTCGCTACGCTGCCGATTGTTCTCTCTTATGATACGCGGGAAAAATGACGTTTTAAATAAAGCGGTACAACAATCTCTCACTAATCTTGTGAATCTGATCAAACCTAGCATAATACGCAGGGGTTCTAAATATATATCTAACATCATCTGTGAACAAATCGGTTTCAAATTTACTTAAAAGGTTTATCCTAAATTTTAACCTGCGTTCTGATAGTAATTCCCATCCTAATTCTTTTATTAAGCTCCTAACACTTATACAGTTATCATAACGGCCTTTAACAAATCTAGCGGTTCTCCTTTGCACACGCTCTAATTATTTTATCATACCTTCCAAATACGGATCCCATATACTAATGGCATATTCTAAATGAACTTATATAATCATAATACTTTTGTATGCATGATATAACATAATCCATTTTATACATGATATGTAGTGCAGGTTTGGTGAGAATTCACCCACTGCCACACATCTTTATGGTGGCCTGCAGGGTATTATGTAGATGTAGATATTACCTTGAATGATAGCATTGTGATTAGGGGAGTTGACCATCAGTAATAGATAGATATTCCTAAGATGGGCTTCATACTCCCATGGTCCACGGTCGAGTCATGATGCATGGATTTTTTTAGAGAAGTACCATTCCCTAATTTTGTGCCGTGTGAGAACCGTATGCTGTACCTACGGTATACGTATTAGCGAACCCCCAGTTGCCTTTCGTTACGGATAGCCACCAAGTCTTTCTACCTTTCCAAAAAAAAAACTTCTTGCGTACCTCAAGATACCCACCTATCCTTAACGGCGCAAATAACATCAAATGGTCTTAAATGCCAGAAGGGACGCTAAATTGTGGAACATTCGGCGAATTCAGCAAAAAATAAGATCAGGGTAATGTCTCGGGTCGGGTCTCTCTCACCCCTTTCTCCGTTACAAAAAACATTGCTTACGTTCAAATACCCACCCCTCCTTCCTGGTAAAAGTGGTCGTCGGTCTTCTCCTCTAAGAGCAACAACAAGTAGAGACAATCGTCTTATCTTCATTAAAAGACCCAAACTCCTTAATGCGCTGAAACTGCGATCTTTGCGTGCCTTCGTCCCCCTCCTACTTTCAGTTCACCCTCTTGGGGTCTGTAAGATTACTCTCAAGCGCAAATGCAAATACTTCTGCTTGTCCTCTAACAAGTTGGTGTCCTTAAAGCGTCGCCAGGCAACGTCTTCCCTCTCTCTTAATCCTGGATTGTGCTCAGGGGTCGATTGGCCAAACAGCTTCCTCGCCAAACACACCCCCGACGCGACAGGGTGGAATAATGCCCCGGGCAGGATATGTGGTGGGAAGGACAAACGGATCTTCCACTACTGAGTTGCCCACCATTGTTTTGGATAGAACAGGGGACAGTCTATGCATCAACCTCAAGACTTGGCGATCTTGGTCTTTAGAATGAGGAATATGCATGACATTATTCGTTTCTCGTGCTTTGACTATGTACTTGATACGAAATTTTCTCACGAATTCAAATGCGTAAGCCAACATTTTCCATGGCAACCACAAAGCTTATTGAATGCTGTTGAAATGTTCCGGAAAATTGACGAAGCCACGTGACCTGAAACGCCTTCTTACGTTCCTGCACGGTATACGTTCCATATTGTTGCGGAAACAGACGTTTATTTGAGAAGAAAACGAGGCGAATATATTGTTTTGAGATTTTTAGCCGTCCTTTGATCAAAACAATGACTGGGAAGGTACTTAAAAAAGCAGAATCCGACAATTTGCCTTTGGTTGACTCCATTACGGTGGTATTCTTCTTAAAAAAGCAACGATTGCTTTGTCGTAGCAGAGACTCGTGGAGTGGAAAAAACCAATTCTTTATACTGGTATTATATATTTTATGGACGATTTTCTCGATACGATCCACACTACTAAATAGCTTTTTCTATATCTATCTATATCTATGACATACCCTGCAAGCCACCTCGAGGGTGTGTGGCAGGGGGCACACCAGGAATAATGACACAACAAACAAAAATGAACAACACAAAACAAACACCACACCTTTAAAAGTAATTAGGGGAAAAAACTACCAAATCCAAATCATGCAGGACACCAACGAATACCATGCATGACTTGAAATCCGACACCAATTTAATAGATAGGTACTCATGCATGCAAAAAAAAATTAAATCCAGGGAATGCTAAGAGCAATGCATGCAGTAACACATTGATATGAACATGCAGGAAATAAAAAATACTATCGACCTAATATGAATATTACCTCTATAATAATTACCAATTTACGCGGTGTCTAACGTTCTGATCTCGAATCGTACGTGGAAAAAATGACATTTTAAACCTGTCCGTCCTGCAATCTACCTCCTTAATTTTATTAGAATTATCGAGCCTACCATAATCGAGGACTTTTCCCGGGGCCGGCGGGGTAAAGTCCTCGCCTGCTAATCCTAGGGTTCCGGGTTCGAGTCCCGCCTGGGTGGGTTCTTTCTCCACCCAGGGCATTGATGTCTGTCAAGCTCTGTTGGTTCAGCCCCTGGCAAACCTGATGACAGGAAATGACTATTGGGATCCCAGGGGTATAGGGGCCAACAGAATGGTCCGGATGCAAAAAAAATGTCGGAGCCAGCAATATATGATTAACGTCATTAATGAAATGTCCCCCCTTAAATTTTCCCAGAAGATTAAGTGCATAATTCAGCCTACGTTGTGACAGCGATTCCCATCCCGATTCGGCTAACATACCAGACACACAGCTTTCCCTATCGTAACACCCTTTTACATATCTCGCTGCTCTTCATTGTACTCGATCTAATTCGTAAATTAAGCCTGATTCATAAGGGTTCCATATACTTGCAGCATATTCTAACAATAAGTATAGCCTAACAATTGAAAAATAGCAACTTCACCCTCTCCTTACTTTTCCCTAATATTCTTTTAATAAACCCCAACTTTCTATTTGCTTGACTGCATATTTCCCTCAAATAAATAATCGAAATACATTGGTTTATTGCATTTAAAAAATGAGATAAATAAGTACGTTTTCGCCAAGCATTCGTTAAACAACTTGCCTCCACGTATAAACAGATAAACAACGTCCATAGTGATACTGTGCCGTTGCGTCATGCGACGACGACGTTTTTTTAAGCTTCCGAAAACGTACAATTTTAAAGAGCATTATCTTTGTAACACAACTTAATTCTTCAGAAAAATTTCCAACAAGTACAGTTTAGCTTATAAAATTCTCATTCAAAGAGTTATAAAAAAATAGTGTATGTTCCCCATTCCGTTTCGTATTATGGCCACAGTACTGTCTCACCATTAGGTAGTTCCGGTTCGCAAAACGTAGGGATCAGATAATTTTCATTGGCATCCCCTTCCTAGTTTGAATGCCGTTAGGAGAGTGTTTCAAATACAGTTGTTTTTAAAGTGTGTCGGATTGTACGTTAGGCACCTTTACTTAAATTGATGCCTACGCCGGGTTTCTCTCCTCTCTTTCTCCATCGTAGTAAAATTATGCTTTGCGGCATTCATTATAGGGCAAGTTTAATACAAGAATTAGGGTGGGAATCATTATCAGAGCGTAGGTTAAAGTACAGATTAAATCTATTAGAGAAATTTCAATCGGATAGCTTTACTGAAGATGTTAGGCACATATTAAAAACACCAGCGCATTATGCTAGATTCGACCAGATAAATAAGATTAGAGAGATAAATTGTCGTACTGATAAATTCAAAGCGTCATTTTTCCCCCGAACTATAAGAGAACAGAATAGGCAGCATAGCAAAGGGATAGGTAGGGGAAATATTTTAGAGTAGTCTGTAGTGCATGATGCATGTATTAATCCCTTAAATACTATAGATACTAACAATCTAGTTGCATGAGATCCTATAGTTGCTTCTTTGCATGGAAATAGTGCATGCTTGGTGATCTTCACACCCTCGCGGTAGCTTGCAGGGTATCGTGTAGATGTAGATGTTGTGAATGGTGTAAAACAGAAGAATTACGTTTATATGGAGAGGTTAACCTCCTCCTGATTTGATTATGGCCACCTGGTTTTTATATAAGCTGTGGATAACTCTTTGGTCATTGTATGATACTCCAATTTCTTTCAGAACCTTTAGCATCATATTCCAATCCACATTGTAAAATGCCTTTTCCAAATCTACAAATGCAACAAAAGTCGGTATATTCTTCTCTATTTTCTTCTCTATAAGTAGCCTGAGGGCCAAAATCACTTCTCTTGTGCCCCTGTTTCTTCTGAACCCGAATTGGTCCTCATCCAGGAACTCCTCAGCTTTTCGATCAATTCTTCTATAGATGATTTTCTTCAATATCTTCGAGGCATGTGTCGTCAGGCTTATGGTCTTAAAATGTTCACAGTTCTCAGCTCTCTCCTTTTTGGCAATAGGAATGATGATGTTCTTCTCAAAGTCCGTGGGTATCTCTCCTGTAGAGCACGTGTCACATATGGTTTTGTACAGCTGAGTAAATGTCTTCTCGCCCGCATTTTTCATTAGTTCGACAGGAATATCATCTATTCCCGAAGCCTTAATTATCCTTAGGTCCCTTTCAGCTGCGTCATATTCTCACCTTAAAATTGAGGCTCCCAAATCATCGTTATCGACTTCACTTTCCTCTTTGACTACTTCCGCTCTAAGATAGCTTCCATTGTATGTACACCTCTCCCAAGTATCCCTTCCATCTCTTCACTTTATCCTCATGTTCAATTTCGAGTTCTCCATTCTTGTCCCTGATGCTGTTACATCTGGCCTGGTCCTTGAAGTGATTTCTCACCATCCTGTAGACAACTTCAAAATTTCCACTTTGCATTTCATGGGAGGTTGCTTTATGCATCTTCGCATAGGTCCGTCATCTACATTTCCCTCGCTTTTCTCGCTTTACGGTGTATTTCATTCCTAATTATTCTGTAGCGATGTTGCATTCCTTCAGATTCCACATTTTTATATTTTCTTCTATCTTCAATCAATTCTAAGACTTCTTCTGTTTCTTCTTGACAACTTTTCTTCTCCCCAGAACTTCTTTTGCTGCTTCCTGTAGCCCGATTTTAATTTTCTCCCATCTCTTTTCCTCTGATTTCACAATCAGTGCTTCTTCTGTCTTGTATTCCACTGCCTTCTGAAAGGTCAATCGTTGTTGAGGTTCCTTTAGTTTTTCTACTTGCCATATGTTCTTGATTGATTTATTCTTATTATAATTATTAATTATTCTTATTTGAATTTCTTCTTATTATAATTATTACATTTTTATGGATGACTCCTAAGAACAAACTGCGGGAAGTTTGCGAAAAAAGTTCTGGATTGAAATAGGCCATGCTGTGGGTTTTGTAATTACAGCTCATCATAGTATTGACTTCTTAGATATTCCCAACCATTTAACCTAAAGGTGATTGCTATTAACAAGATTCTTGATAAACAACAAGATATGGCACTTATTCCACAGGTTTTTATTAGTGGTACAACGCGTTTCAGCGGTTAAGCCATCATCAGGTACAAAAATAAAGCAGTATTATTAGAACTATTATAAACAGAACTTCTCGACAGAATCATTAAACTACAAATTCAAAATCCTTCACTTTTATGAGCTCTAGGGTTTGTGTACCTGATGATGGCTTAACCGCTGAAACGCGTTGTACCACTAATAAAAACCTGTGGAATAAGTGCCATATCTTGTTGTTTGTCATGATATCATTCCACTACGTCTCGCCGGACACAGTTACGTTAATAAGATTCTTAATGTATTCTCGTTCTTTTCTTCTATAATCTATCACGTGATGCCATCCTATTAATTCATTTTCTACCATAAGCACAAGAGTTCAAAGGTAGAAGCTGATGTTCAATGGAGGTTAATGTTTGCCTCTGCAACCCTTTTCTACGCCTGTGTGTTGTGCTCGACCACAGGCCAGTCGGATATAGCAAACATCCTCCGCTACCGTCTCCTCCGCTCGAATCGAGCAAAGATGGCCAGCACCCGAAAAAAAGAAATAATGCGGTCGCCCGCACGATAAAGGCGCTCGGAACAAATCCCTTGGCAACGCGAGTGCGCGCTTTTTAAATTATGCAGTGGGCGGGCGGGTTGGAGGAAAAGCGCGAATTCCAGATTACGGAGAATTTTCCGCCTCGCCTTCCCTGAGGAGCAAACACCAGGCGGCGGGGATACGCCGCGATTGAATAATAATTCCCCGGTTAACGCCGCATTCCTCTCGTCTTTTGTTCCGCCTTGCCTTTTGTTTGTTGGCCGGAGAGAACAACAACACCTCGGCAACAATACTTGCTCGTTTGGAAAGGCGCGCGCATTAGTTCCCTCGTTCCCCGTCGGGTGCGCGCCTCCGCTCCGTTCCATTATACACCGCACGTCTTCCCATTCTTTGGCCGCGTGCCGTGGTTCGGACGCAGCATCTGTGGATCAGCCTGCCAAAGCTTCGGAGGCCCATTAATACTCTGGGATTCTCTCAGTGGGTAGCGAAGTTAACCAGCCCAACAAAATTTAAATTCGTGAAAAACTCCTCAGCTTGAAGACAGGTAACTGGGACTGATTTTCCGATAGTGGGACTTCTTGATTACTGAATGAAGAGTGATGAAGACAGTTATAGAGGATGTAAATTGGAGTGAAGGGAAAATCTGCCTTACTTGAGGATTATGTAATAAGTAGCGAAGGATATAAAAGAGAAAAATAACGTCAAAAGTAAGAGATTAACCGATATAAGAATTATGTGGAAAGCTACTTCGAAACCAATCTTAGTATTGATGAGCAGTGATGATGAAAATGAATATCACGCTCTTTATCTTCAAGAAAAATTACCAGATATATCAGATTTATTTTAATACAGATTTATTAATGGTGTTCAGCAAATTTTAATGTTTCCAGAATAATAATTGTTGGCCTGAATGAATAACTAAATTGCTGATGACGTTATGTTACGTACCACTAGTGATGGGCGAAAAGTAACTATTCGTTACTTTTGTAACCGTTACTACCTCGGAACCGAACTAACGATTACTCAACTTGAGAAAAACCGAGTACGAGTACTCGTTTGAATACCTACTCCAGAGTCCTCTGGACGGCATTCTCACCACTACTCCCTAACCACTTCATAGTTATTATTTGGCATGTCAGAGGACTCTGCCTACCTAAGCTCTTCCTCCATGCCTACTTGTGGTAAGAATTCGGTACCCTTGTCCCGAAAAGTAACCTAGGTCAGTTTCGGTACACCCATATATGGGTGTACCGAAAAGGAATCGAAGTGTTTCGGTACACCCATATATGGGTGTACCGAAAAGTACTCGAAGTGAGTTTCGGTACATCCATATATGGGTGTACCGAAAAGGAATCGAAGTGAGTATTCGGTACACCCATATATGGGTGTACCGAAAAGTACTCGAAGTGAGTTTCGGTGCATCCATATATGGGTGTACCGAAAAGGAATCGAAGTGAGTATTCGGTACACCCATATATGGGTGTACCGAAAAGTACTCGGAGTGAGTTTCGGTACATCCATATATGGGTGTACCGAAAAGGAATCGAAGTGAGTATTCGGTACACCCATATATGGGTGTACCGAAAAGTACTCGAAGTGAGTTTCGGTACACCCATATATAGGTGTACCGAAAAGGAATCGATGTCAGCTTAGGTGAACCCATATCTTGTGCACCGAAAAGTAATTTAGGCGATGATTGATGTAATGATTGATATAATGATAGACATTTGATTAGACAGAAAAAGCTGTTTGGATGGTATTACATTTAGAGATGTCTTTGAAAAATATTGTTACGCCGGTAATTCTGGTATTGCTATCATGCGTTCGTACGGCTGAGGGATAATTTTAATTTCCAATTTCTTTTACATGTCATCAAGTTTTCGAGGATTTTTTCCTTTTTGCCTTACGTGTGATGGGGTAAATGTTGATAGTGAGTGGGTGCATATTTAACCAGTGAAATAATTTGTCATGTTCCTGAAATCAATAACGTGATAACTTTTTCATAAATAAATCCAAACAATGCTAGATATACTTTCGTCACGTCTTGATAATGATGATAAGACAACAGTATTCCAATTTGGTCAAAACGATCCAAACTGGTAATACTCCGGAAACGATTATCACCGTCTTCCCATGGCAGCGTCAATAATTTATAGAAGAAGGTTTATGCTTTTTGTTATCTACAGAACGTATTCTGCAAAACGGGTCTCAAATGTTGAAGAAGCAAACAGTTCGTCTACTCATTCCAGTCAGCTTGTTTCCTGAAGAAATTTTTTGAATTCTCAGTTTCCAGCTTGACAATGAAGTTACAAGACACAGGTCGACGTCTTAACAAAACTAAAATTTATTTATATCAACGCAAGCGTACATATTTTTCTCTCTGGCTAATAGTTTTCTTATTTTTAGGTTTGGTCTATCGTATTGTTTTTCCACGCAAATCGTTACTCATTTGTCTTAATACGAGGTAATGCTAGTTCAATATAGTTCCGCCTGGCGCTGGATTCGGACTTACTCCTGAAAATAGGCAAACAGCGTGAAGAAAATAAATGAGAAACGAATACCGAGTAACTACTCGAAAGGAACGAGTACATAACGAGAAAAGAACGAGTACTAACGATTATCGAAAAGTACCGATAAAGCACATCACTACGTACCACACTCAAATAATAATTACGTGATGAATTGTTTCCAAGTTAGAAATAATCCCCACTTAGTTGGCATGATGAATCGGAATATCATGTGGTTTTGCAAATATTACATTACCAAGATCATGTGCATCATCCAGTGATTGAGATCCATATCAGAAACGCACCAACAACCGTGCTTACAACTAGATTTATTATACAAATATCAACCATGCTGAACTTCAAGCTTATTGCCGCGGTAATGGATTCGTTATTTTGTGGGTAATGTGTACCCATATATGGCACAAATATGCTGTATTACACAATATCGGCGGAATTATAGGGTATAACGAGAAGACTTTTATTTAATTAGTTTTAATTGACAGATATTGGCTACAAAATAATTTTAAAACCTGTTTGCGAGGATAGCAAGCATCATAAGATCTAATAGTGCCATCTATCGCCATCATTGGGCATTGAATGTATTGCGGACTACATTTAATAAAAAATGTAGTCCAATACTGCCATTCAAACAAAATGTTTTGTTAAAAAGAGGCAGTCTCATAATGAAACCTTTAATTTGCTTATGCAAACTAAATGAAGTTGCATAATTTGGTGAAAGGTGCGGTGCTCAACAATCAGATACTTTCGATGATATTGTAAACTGGAATATCTTCTTATATGGGTAACTAGCCGAAAGACTTCTCGAAGAGAAGCTATAGTTACTGCTTCAGGTATCCTGACTTCTAGGGGAGGAGACTGTTTGTTTTGAAAACGTTCCTATGGCAACCGCTTCCACCGTGGTCTAACAATTACGCGAAAAAACTGCAATTTTCAAAAGCGCCAGCGTCCATTCATTTCCACTCCTCAAAAATTCATTCGCAGCCATAAAAGTTTCTGTGTCCGCTCTTCACTTAAATCCTCTCCATAGTTCATAGCCTCCCTGAACCGTAACACAAATAAGACTCGCGTTGCTTGCACAAAGGAACGCACGCGAAGGCGGAATAAGTGGGCGGGGGGTGGTACCCAGCGTCTTAGAGAAGAGGGCGGCAGGCACAGGTGCTAACGGGAAGACGATCCGTCTTAACGAGGAGGCAATCTTGAGGCATTAAGGGGGCGGATTATGTGGGTCGGAGGGAATTATGGGGGAAGGTAGAGGGGGCGTTGATTCGCCGCAAGGGCCCATTACATCGTTAAATTGGGCCGTCAGTCGCCATTATCGTCCATCATGGCGCCACGACTACTTCGGACCCTTTAGGGTAAGGGAGACTACTGACTTCTTTTTCGTCTGTGTACCGACCGGTGCGTTCAACAAGGGCGTATAATCTCTCAATTTCCGAGAATTTCATCTCAACCTGAGGGCCAAGACGCTGGAAGAAACTTGGTATAAGCGGGGAATAAAACTTAGTAGCGGTTTCAGTCAGACGAGAAAGCTAATTCACCATAGCATGAAATTTCTCTTCGAATCACCCAATAAGTTTCATTCTGATATCCGCTCTCCTTATTCAAACGAGGAATAAGCTCAAGACGCTCTTTATGAACTACTGGCCCTAAAATTCAAAAATAATCTAATCTCGAGTTTCTATTACGTTACCTTCTTCTGTGAATACAATAAGTTTAACAAAAGTGTTTACACCGAATATTATTTATCTTCTATCCTGAATATATTCAATGGTTAGTAGTCACAACATTTTTCATCACTACCTATTCAAGTTTCGTCCTTTGAAAAACATTCTCCTTTTGACAGAGAAATTGACAACGTATATTCCACTAGTAGATTTATTTACGGTACAACTAGTTTCTACTAGTGGACTATACGTTGTCATTTTCTCTGTCATTATGGATTTCCACATTGTCAAGCCTGAATCTTTTGAACTTATTCTCCTTATGGTTTATTTCTCATTTATATTCAGCAACCTGGGGATTTATACATAAATTCCAATAATGAGTCTAGATTACGAAAGAACACATGCATACCCCATTCAGATTTTATGGTTATACGAATCGAAATGATACGAATTCCGCTTTTGTATTATTCTTTTCTCAATGGAAATTAGTGATAAAGCTATATAAGAGGGGTCTAGTACAACTCGGCGCGGCCACTTCGGCGCGGCCACCTCGGCGCGGCCGCCTCGGCGCAAGCCACCTCGGCGCAGGCCCAATCCGGCGCAGGCCCATCTCGGCGCGGGCCACCTCGACGCAGACCACCTCGGCGCGGGCCATCACGGCGAGGCCAATGTATTTAATACTGGATGTTTCTAAGTGTGGACATATATATGGACCACATTTAAAATGAAGTGTAGGAGGTAGTTTGATTACTTGGGTTTATATCTTAAATGGAGATGGACGCAGTAATAATGATATTAGGAAGGGAATTTCTTTGGCGAAAGAGGTTTTTACTAATATGAGAGAGCTTTTGACAATAAATTTGAGCATAGATGTATATACACTTACATCTACGCGGTACCCTGCAAGCCCCCGCGAGGGTGTGTGGCAGGGGGTGAGGAACACCAAACATTCACTATTGACTGACTATGCAACTGGAGCTACCATGTATTGCTAACCATGCAACGAAGAGCTACCACTACAGGCTACTCTAACAATTTTTCACCTACCTTTAAATATGCTATGCCGCCTATTATATTTTCTAATGGTAAGAGGGTAAGAGGGAAATATGACATTTTAAATGTATCGGTATATCAAGCCATCTCTCTAATCTTTATTATCTGGTCAAATGTAGCATAATACGCAGGAGTTCTTAATATATACCTAACTACTTCAGTAGAGTTTTCCGTTTTAAATTTCCTTCGGTACATAAATGATATTAATAAGGAGGTAAAAGTAAGATTCTATTTGCCGATGGTGCAGTGGTCTACAGAGAAATTATTAGCCCAGCGATAAAGAATCTTTGCATTATGACATATTAGCAATTGAGAAATGGTGTGATACATGGCAGTAAATAAATTTTAAAAAATGCTTGGTAATGAATTTTTGGAAAAAGACTTCTCCCCCTAATACTTATTAAATTATGAATAGTAAATTAACAAACATGGAGTCCGCTAAATATCTTGGAATATTACTGACACATGATCTTCCTTGGGGTAAACACATAAGAGAAATTATGGGTGAAGCTAATCGTTAAACTGGGATTCATCTGGGTAATATGTAGATGTAAATAAAGACTGAGATTCAGCAAAAGAGTACCTACTGGGCAAACATGACGACCATATACGAGAAATTAGCGACTTTTCCCTTGTTAGACCTTATTCAGAATACGGGGTATATAAGCTGCCAAAATACGGGGTTCTTTATATAGACGTATCCCTCTAATTTTATCTTCATGGTGTAATCTGCTATGTTACGCTGGTATTGATAAAATAACTGCAGCTTCTTCTGATAGCCCGTTAACCGTATATTTTTGCATGTGATTTATTTTTTATTTCAACTTACGATTTTATAATGATTCACAACTTCTATTACTTTTAATATTTGTAATACTTTAGATACGTTGATAAACAGTGTAATAATTAAATTAAAATTATCTTTTTGTGAAGACAGTACAACTATATTTTTCAGTCCAATAAGAAAAATTCTAAACGCTAATATAAAATATAAAAAATGTAGTAAATTACGGGAAACAGTAATTGAATATCAGTAGTGAAACGATACATTGGTATCGGCACGTCCTTATGAGTAGTTTCATATAATTTAACTCACTCTTCTATATGTCCCATAAAAATAGTCGTCAGTATAATTTATGATTTTTAGCATTAAGGCATGTTGCCTGGCAAGGCATGATCATTTTCAACAATAGCTTTTGAAAACTTGTCTGTTGAAGAAGCATATACTCGGTGCCATTAGTATTTTTACATGAGCATCTGTCCCGGTACTAATACATCTCTGTTCTACGCGCCGAGGTGGGCCTGCGCCGAGATGGCCTGCGCCGAGGTGGCCCGCGCCGATATGGGCTTGCGCCGAGGTGGCTTGCGCCGAGACGGCCGCGCCGAGGTGGCCGCGCCGAAGTGGCCGCGCCGAAGTGTCCCATTCCCATATAAGAGATCGAGAAATAATCTGCCCTCTTAGTGAAAATTAGAACTTTCAAAAATCCAGTGGGTGTCAGATTAGAATGTGGTTGTCAAAATTTGTTGCATATGGCATTCCAGTTAAGCAGCGAAAGGTGTAATGTCGCCTAAAAATGCTAACTGAGATTGCTAAACACTTAAGATAATTACATTCTCAGTTGATTGTCATCTCTCGTGACTTAAATATCAGTAAAAAGATCTCAGTTTTAATTTTTCTGTTGCCTTGGAGCACTTCACTATGACCAGTTCATGCAGCTTATAAAGTCAGGGTCGAACCCTGACCGTACGATTCGATAAACATTTCTCGTAAACTATTGGCAACGAAGAGAAAGTAACGGGTAAATCTATGTCATAAATTTCATATTGCATATGTATTTCATCCTAGATAGGGCTCCTTTCGAATGGTTAACCTTATGAATGAGGGAAGAAGTATCACTTATATTTTATTCTCTCAGATTATTATTCGTAAGGCCAAATGAAAGAGTGTGAGGGTGCATTGTACAATAAAGTATGACTTTTCTACTTTTTATTCAATTTATTTATAGATCAGACTAGGGGCGGAAAACTATCGATAGCACTATCAATGGTTATCGATAGTTCCGACTATCGGTTACTATCAATAGTTGTAATGCCACTATCGATAGTATCCGATAGTCAGTTACAGAAAAACTTGGCTTTTTAACAGCGTGTGAATTTTATGTACAGTCTTAGTTTCGTTACGTTTTCTTGCGTCTTTCATCCCATTAATGTTTATGTTTAATCTTGTTCTCTTTTAGAGTATCTTTTATGGTTCAACAGCTCTAATAAAGCCGTAAAGTAGCATATCGCAGGTGTGGAAATAGTTTGAAAGAAGCAAAGACAAAAAAATTGCGAAGCGAAAAAAAACAAGTGGGAATACTAGTAACTTGTCTGATCATGTTAAAAGAGCACATAGTAATTTATTGAAGGGAAATACGTTAGAAAATTCAGAATTTGAACTTGTAAGTGATTATGATAAGACCAGTATTTAGAGCTCATCATTGGCGTCAACAAGGTCTCTTCCAGAATATTTTAGCCTTCAAAACTCTTATGACGCCAGCAGTTCAAGGAAAAAAGAATTAAACAAAGCTTTAGTACACATGGTTGCTATTGATTTTCAGCCTTTTCAAATAGTCAAGTACCAAGAATATACAAGGTTTGTAAAATTGTTAGATCCTAGGTACAATTTACTCAGCAAAGGGACTTTGCGAATTTTTTTAATTTTGCGGAATGAACTACCCAGTCATGTCCTGTCTTCAACTGAACCCAATCAAGAACTAATAAATGAAACATCTCAATTAGGAGGAAATTCCACTGACATGTTATTGTTTTTAATCAAAACAAGTGGTTTATATAATGTCTTTAAGTTTTGTACATGAAGATTCATAGTTTTGTAATTTATTTAATTAGTTACTATAACGTAACTTCCTCCTCCGGGTCTCCGGCTAGCATCAGGTTTCTTTGCCGTCATAATTGCCGGAGACTCGAGAATGGTCGTGCCTAAAGGTAGCCTCGTCCGCCAACGTCGGATAGGTACCTACCCAGCATAAGGGTCATGCGCACGAAGCAGGCGGAGGGGCCCGAGAAGGACAGCCTTCTGCATTGCACTTGCAAGTGCATTCGCTCGCGCCCTGCGAGCTGGGATGCACTTGAGATACTCAGCCAGTGAGCTCTTGACACCTCCAAGTACAACCACGATGAGGACTACCAGTTTCACAGAGTAGCCCGCGTACATTTGCCAGAGTTCGCCCAGTAGATCTTGATATTTATTCCTTTTTTTCTATCTCCTCCACTGCCACGTTCATTTCGGCCGGTGCCGAACACTCGATCACGAACATGGCATGCGAAAGATTGTCGAGAAGAACGATATCAGGCTTAGTCGCCTCAAACTGCCAGGTGGTGGAGAAGGGATAATTCCACCAGATCTTACACTTATCGTTCTCCACGACGGACTCGATGTCTCCAGGGGCGTAAGGCAGTACCGGATTCACATCTATGCCGTAATGGTGTCTTAAAAGGTAGTAAAACACCCGCAGAGCAGAGTTGTGCCGGTTTATATATGCGTTCTTCGCATAAAAGCTACAGCCGGAGAGTAGATGATCTAAAGTCTCCGGCTGCCTTCGGCACGCTCTCCATCTCGTGTCCGTCACGTTTGCCCCAAAGACGAGGCGCCGGTACACTAGGGTGTTGATGAAACCATCTTTGCACGCGAGCTTGAATCCCTCGGTTTCGGACTTCAGACCTGCAGAGCGCAGGAAGGCGTACGTGAGCTCCATCGATAGCCCATGCGTTTCCAAGTTTCGATAGAAACCTCCATGCATGGGCTTCTCGGTATGCTTGCGGAGCAGGGTCTTTTGCTCCACATTCATTATTTTGAGATTTAACACGTCCGTATTCAGCGACAAGATTGATTTGTCGCACGCTTCTCCGCTGGAAGTAAGGTCCAAATCCAAACTGAGGCCGTCAGCTGCCCTTTTCGCCGCCTGGAATAGATACGCCCCTTTGCGGACACTCTCGTTTTTCTTCACGAGCAGCATAAGGGGGTCCGTGCTGTAGAACACGCGGCACGCCGTACTGAGGATTACTCTGTCATGAAGGCACTCCAGGCTTATCTGCCTTCTACCACCTAGCTTTCTCGGGAGATGGCGACGGAAGACTTCGGATGAAGGCTACGATAGATGTTTCTCGTTCCCCTGTCGAGGTTTTGCAGCTCGTTGACATTCCATTTGATGCAACCGAAGGTATAAAGCAGTATCGGAACCGCGATGATATTTGTCGCAAGAAAATTGTTCTTGCCAGACAGGTCAGAGCTCCAGATTCGCATGAGAGTCTGCCTGTATTTGGCTGTAAGCTTTCCTTCACTGCTCTCACCTCCTGCATCCGGCGCTGGGGGACGCCGAGATATTCATACGCTTCGTCATGATCAAGATGACGAATAGCGTTTCCGTCAACGAGCTGCACGTCTTTCTGGTCATCCGATATCTTTCATCAAACGGATGGTCACGCACTTGTCCAATCCGAATTCCATCCCTATATCCTTACTGTATCTGCGTACGGTGTCTAACGCCAAGCGCAGGTCGTTCGCGCTTGAAGCATAAAGCTTCAGGTCATCCATATAGAAAAGATGGGTGACCTTATGCTCCCTTTTTGACGGGACACCGCACATATATCCTCTACCTCGTCTCAACTGAACAAACAGTGGGAGGAAGGATTAACAGAACAGGAGGGGACTAATCCATATCCACTAGGTGGCGGTCGCAGAACTCTTTATAGTGTGCAATGGCTGGAGTGCCTTCGTTGAATGGCTTCGTGGTCTCGTAGATATACTTCCAGAAAAGTTCCACCTCCGGGACAATTGGTGGTGTTTGGACAACAGGTGGAGGGGGTCGGAAGAGACGGGACGGCTGAATGTAGAAGGTGGAGTTCTCTTTCCTGGTGTTGGTCCTCTTGACCAACTTCTTCTACGCCGTTGTAAGTGCACTCTATCCACCTCGTGTTGCTTAAGAATAAGCAGCCACGCCACGTCCGTATTTGACACCTTTTTTTTAAGTAAATAAATTAATTTTATTTACCTAAGCAATAAAAGTAATTTTATTTTTAAGTAAAGCTATTATTACAATTTCTGTCTCTAAACATAAATTTACTAAATATATACGACTTTGATGTAAGCCATTTCCCTCATTCTTTACTGTTACTAGCCAGATCCTTCGAAAACAAAAATTTTCTTATAATTTTATAAATAAATTGGAATTTTTTAAAACTATCGGAAACTATATCTATCGATAGTCTGAAGACGAATCGATAGTTTTCCGCCTCTCGATCAGACCCTTTCGTGGGTAACTTCTGCAAAATATTATCTACCCGCAGTACTAGTACGTACACACGGTAGGCTATACTTCAGGATGAAAAAGAACCGAAGTTTTAAATTAACAAGGTCGAGGAGTGCTTCATCAAGTAGGGTCGTGTGAAATTCAAATAATTTTTATCAATGACTCCAAAAACATGCTACAACTTTTCCCCTTAATTATTCTCCATTCGGATCGAGTACATCAGCTTTGGTCTTCCTTGTGCTTCCTTTGCTTTGATAATATTTTTCTTTCTATTTCGTTCATAAATCTTATGGCATGCTGATGAGTAGGGACCGGAAAAAATCGCATGTTGCGATAAACGCGAATTTTCTGCGAAAATTCGGGATAACAGCGAAATACCTGCAAATTTAGTAAATATGCGAAATGAAGTTATGAATACAAAAAACTAGTAGGAAATGGCAATAAAACATTTTTACACGTTTTTATTTATGAAATATCCCTTTTTTATCCATTAAAACCTTGATTTTTATGGTATGAACACATAAAATTAGCATATTTTTAACTTAAACGTAAAAAAACGCACATTTGTGAAATGATTATATGGCGCAATGAGCAGAGAGGGTTGTTGCGCATTTTGTTTCACCTTTGTCAGTAAACAAAAGTGCACTTGCATTCACATGGTGCATAAGTCTTGCGAAGTAGTTTAAATGCGAGACAGTACGAGGATTCAGGCTTTAAAACTTAGGTGCTAGTGAGTTATTCCAATTATCGACAAATACAATAAGCAGTTAAACTTCGTATTTGCATTGCGGGAATTTATGTTTTTTCCGCGATTTAAAACGTTTTTATCGGGTCCCATCCCATATCTCCAGCGTATGTGAAACCCGGATTTACACCATGACATTTTACGTTTTCCTGCTGTTTGTGTTAGATGCAGGTTAGAATGCGATATATTAAAAAAAAAACACAATTCCCTTCTATGATAGTTAGCGATACATAATAGTGTATATAAAACACTTTTTACTCTGTTTCGTGCAAATACACTTCAAAAACAAGAGAGAGAGCAGTTATGTGCTCCATTTTACGGAAGAATTTGAACTTGGCGGCATAGCGAGGCAGTACACAGCGCCACTAGTGACGGAAACATGAAATGTTTACACCCGCGATCGTTTTGCCAGGAAAAGATTCGTACTATGAATGAATGCGTGTAGGACGCAATTTATAGTTTAGGAACACCTGTGGGAGTATATTTAAATGGTACGAAGTTCATATTGCGAAGAATGAAAATGAATTTTTAACCAGACATTATGAAATGTTAAAAATGCATTAACTGAACTGATGGACGACAACAGGGAATCATTTGTCAGACAATCGCGCTGAATTGGTTCTACAGTTATATTACAGGTTACAACCACACAAAACTTATTGAACTTGTTTTATCTCGTGAAAACCGCATTGAATAAATAAAATTATTTTGTTGAGAAATGTTTGTAGTGGGATAACTGCCTGCGCTGTTCAGTCAGCGACGCAGCTCAATTTTATCATGTTGTTTATGATATCCTTAATTACTCTGGAATATGAATTTTACTTTACTGAGAAACGGATAAATATTACAAAATTTTCAGATGACTCGAAGGTTTTCGGGTTTCTTCCGCGTTTATTCATCCCTCAGAACGAAAATTTCGTCGCCATTCCTGACGCTGTCTTCATATCCGAAGATCGCGTCCCATCAATTTTCCTTTTTCTTCTTTCTATATATTTCCTATATCTTCATGCTAAAGATTTTCTCTGTCTAATTTTCTATATTTCGGAGCTTAAGAGCCGTATGGAAATCAGACGAAACTCGTCCAATCGCGGAAAAAAATCGGAAACCCTCGATCGATTCATCTTTGAATCACCGCGGAAGCCTTCGCAGCAAATAGAGTATTTTCAATGGGGGCGTTTACTCGGAACCGAAATCGCAATTTTGTACACGAAATCGTTAGATGGAAACGAAAAACGAATTTTAGTGAAAAAATTAATCTTCTAACCACAACCATTCACTCATAAATCAAAAATTAAATAAGCAAAAGGTGACTCCCACCGAAAATGCTGCTGTGATAACATTGACGTCATTTTCCTCCCGTCCTTGACTGCTTTCAGGGGAGGGGGAAGGGAGTGGAGGGGGGTTCTCGGAAGGTCTGCTCGCACAGATGCTGTCGAAATCGCTCCCATTGGCCGAGTCAGCTGTGTCCCCCCCTTTGCGATAAGGCGAAGTAGCTTCGCGGGCTCAGTTGTGATTGGACGAAGTAGATATACGTCAGAGGTTGCACCACACCCACTTTTCCGAAAGGGTTAAAAACATCAGTTTTTCGCCGCTTATAACTCTGGAAATAATTGTCGGATCAGAAAACGGAAAAATACGGGTCCTTTTATTTTACAAACTCTATCAGATTCGGCAATAAAAAAATATGGTAAACGACCCCATTCAGGCGTGAATAAAATTTGTGGATTATCATGATGGATCTCGCACTAATTTGTGGCAAACATCAGATTAATGTTCTCTAATATAGATACAATTATGAAAAATCGCGATTGAATCCAGAAACATGCTAGACATACACCTACTAATAATGTAGACAGTGAGAGCTTTTTTTCGCACTTTAAGACAGTTATGAATGATAATGCTGACATCTGTCGTCAAAACGAAAATGTCAAGAAATCTTGGTATGAAAGAATGCCAACTTGAAAAGTGGTTTTTAAGTCCTAGATATTCAAATATTGCCATGAATGGCTTCGTCATAAGAGAAAAGGCATTACATAATTTATAAGTTTCGGAATTATGGACTTGACAACGTCCAATATTTCAAGTTAAACCCAAACCCAACCAACCATATGATTGGATGGGTTGCTTGAAACATTGTAGGAAGATTACGAAAAAAATCAGGGCAGCTCTATTCTTTAAGAAATAATTAATGATATTGCTCCTATTCAGTTTATATGTGTTTAGTATTTCCATATTTACTCTATATTGTTAAAGTATGCATGTAAAACTGAAAACTTTCCTTCTCCAACCATTTGCATTTTCCAGCAATTTACACTTTTTTCTAGCGGTCCCTAGAAATGTGTAAATAAGGAGTTTTACTGTATATGTATTTAGGAGTTTCGCTTAGTGAAGATGGGTCGTAATACTGTTACTGTGTTTGAACAAGCTCAAACATACAGTGGTAATTGACTTTATATTTCGATGATAAAATCCTTATTTGTAAGCATCGCAATGTACGAGATGAGTGGGAGAAGAAAACATCATTGTGACGCATAAAGTCAATGAAGAGCACATAATGGCTCTCAGGGCACAAATTCAGTTTGTCACAGAAAATGCCAAGGCAACTGGGTCAAAATTACCCTCCAGTAATTTGTCAAAATTACTGGAGGGTTCATCCTACTCCACGGAACATGTACCTAAAGCTGAAATCAATTAAAATTGAGCTTCAGGCCATTCTTGAATGGCATTTTGTAAAGAAGACTTCAGCTGCTCTGAAAGATTTTAATGAGGTAGAGACTGCACTGATGAAAGATAAATTCAGGTGTGTAGCTTTTAAATGTAAAGACAAACTTGCTGTATTAATGTAAAATTATCCAGATGGAAAAGTTTTCACGATTATTGGGGAGGTCTTTTCAGTCAAAAGTATAATGTTCAACAACCCTTCTGATGTTATGGAGAAGGCTTTGTGCCTAAGCAGGTGTAAAGACCTTACACCAGAAGAATTTTGCCGTGGCTACAAGTTGGTGAAGAGCACGTTACGTGAGGAGATAGAGAAACCTACCAACAGAGAACTCGATCTAATTTCAATTCTTCTCTCAATGAAGGATGAACATCCGAAGTTCTCTGCGGAAGCCATCCAAACAGTGTATACGCATACTAATAATGTGGACATTGAGAGATTTTTTTGCCTTTTAAGACAGTTGTGAATGACAGAAGAGCTAATTTAAAAGATGATAATGCTTTTTTGTAGCATGTCATTTGATTCTATTTTAAGCCCACGTAAACTGTAAATAAATAGGCATCTAAAAGTTTCCGTTCTTTTTACTTGCAAAAGTTCCCCTTCCCCATGACTGACTTGTTTTTTTTATAGGTACTTGAACCTGGAAACAATCTTTGATTTGATCAATAGGTATAAGCATGAAGTCGCATTGAATTACATAATAAATCAGCCGTAAACTAGGTGGCAATTTTTTTAAAATAATAATTTTTTCTAAAGTAAATTAGCTAAAAACTTCGTGATAGTTTTTTAACTAATTTTTTCATGTTAGAAAAAATAGTTAGTGTCACATTAGTGTTAATTTGTCACAAAAAGAATTGCATGAATTAAAACAAACTTATTGATTGAAGTAATGAATTTGCATATTGTGCAAACAAGCTTAAGAATTGATATTCTATTCTAGGTTATTCGATGATAAAAAATAGATGTTAATTTCAGGAAAATAAATGATAATTTCGTAAAAAATAGAATCTAATTTTCCAAAATATAGGTGCTATTTTTTCCGGTCCTTATTGGCGAGACAATATGTTTAGTGAAAAATCCATTTGGTTCTCCTGTATAATGTTGCACTGTATGTGAACCTTTTCCCCTCTGCTTATCTATTTCAAATAGCTCTTCCATGTACTTCTGACTTCTGGGTTCGAAATATGTATATTTTTTCGGAGGACTGTCAACGAATCATTTTGTAAGATTGTGTAACTAGAATATATAGGTCTTAGGTAGGAGTAGAATATATAGGCCAAATAGAAGTGGAATAAAGCATTTCGCAATTCGTCCGACTTCGACTTAATTAATAAGCCTTTATTTAGGGTCTGGTCTCCTAATTCGGGATCCATTGCATGAATAGACTTTGTGTCGACAAGCCAGATGCCACCGGCTTCGCTTTAATATACGTCTTTCTTTTCCATTGCATTGGTCCATTAGATCTTGACGACCTGCCTTGAAAATCTGGTCTCGAAAATATAAGTTCTATTCAATTATACAACCAGTATTTGATTCCTATCAGCTTTGCCGATTATCGTTTACAGTGTCAGAATGCTAAGTGATCTCTACGCATGAATGCTGATCTTTGTTTGTGAGCAAGATTCGCGCTTGATATCCATCAAGGTAGGCATACGATATTTGTTGTATATTTTTATCATTGTGGTAAAAAATTGACATGGATTATGAACGCTATTTTTTCGCATTACACTGATCCAACTATGAAGAAACAACAAAAAATCCTAAGAATAAAAATAGGTCTAAAAACAATATAAATAAGGTCCGGAGGCATTTGCTTATGATTGTTCATGGGAATGCTAGCATTCGTTTGAAATAATTAAGGATTATATACTGCATCTTAACAGTTTGCGTATATTTTTCTTGTCCCTTCGTGAATGTAGAAACGTTTCTTCTATGCTTTATTTAGTACATTGAAATAATTGTATATAAGCGTAGAAGGTAGCATATTATGGGATGCAATATGAGCTATTATGAATTAGTGATAAATTTAAGGGAAGTTGTTTGAGGATTACGGGAATAAAACGAATGCATATTGATTATCTCTAGTTTTATATCGAAGTCGAATACCATTACGACAGATATTATAAAAAAAAGTTTTCTTTTAAAAAATAGCTTAGCTGAAAGGCCTATTTCGAGTTCCGTCATACCTTACATTATTTATTTATTTACCATTGGACTTTTTACAAAATGGTTTACTAATGATTTCAGGGTTAACTAAATGTAAACCCGGAAATGTTGAAAAATACTCTTTGTACCTTCCAAAAGAGAAATTTATTGAGTAAGACCCGGGTTTCATTACATAATAACATTATCAGGAGGCTAAAATAACGTAATGAAATTTTCCCTGATATTATTCTCCCTTGACTAGAGATGGGTCGAATAGCAGATTTTTCGAATTTGAATATCGAATTCGAATATGAAATCACGACTCGAACGTCTCGAAATTCGAATACCTCGAATACCAGATTTGCAATTCTTATGCCAGATATAGCTGATAACTTCAGGTTTACTATGTGGTACCTTTCCACAATAGAAAATAAAAGAATGAAACTTTGTTTGGTTCACTTTATATTTAAATAGGTACGACCCGGGTTTCATAACGTAGTTACATCTTCAGTTGAAGGTGAAGATGTCACTACGTTATGAAACCCGGGTTGTACCTATTTAAATATAAAGTGAACCTAACAAAGTTTCATTCTTTTGTTTTCCATTATGCCAGATGTTATTCTGCAAATTAATTTGTTGCCTGTTTAAGAAAAAAGCTACAAGTTGATTAAATTAAAACATTTAATACTGGATTTAAAATGTCCCATATCTAATAAAATAATTTTACTACCAATAATGGACTGTTGAATGGAAAACTTTTATGGGCCTTACTTAGTGAGCAGAAAGTGTGAACTCATCATGTTCTGTCCAGTTTTGAATTAATATGTTGTAGTTAATCAACACACCAAATGTAGTGTAATTAGCGTAATTATTCGAGATCTGGAATATCGAATTACTTATGCACAATTAGTCGAGACCTCGAGCATCGAATACTTTCTAGTATTGTTAAGTATGTTACTGTAAAGTATGACTGAACTCGAAATAGACCTTTCAATTAAGCTACTTGTTTTCAAAGAAAGGTGGTTTTATTTTAGAATATCTGTCATGATGGTATTCGACTAAGATATAAAACTAGAGGTGATCTATATTTATTCGCTTTATCCCTGCAATAGTCAACTAACTTACCTGATGATGTTATTACGTAAAAAAAACCCGGGTGGTACTCAATAACTTTCTCTAGTGGACTACGCAAAGTGCATTTTTTAAAAAATCACTTTAGACATTTTACAGTTGTAATCCCACTTCACCAAAGAATCCAAACTCGACTGAGGCTTATTCTGGAGCATCTGATCGTGGCAACCAATGTCCACCCTTCGGAGGTTAATGCTTTCCTGTATTTCAAGACGAAGGTCAGGAGGGATATGGTTTGTGTGGAGCGAATTACAGTCATTGGGTCCACTGAATACGGGATTCGAACCCATGGCCTTCAGGTTGACCAACTTGTACGGACCGATCTATAACAGGAGGTGGATGACAAATTTGATGTGAGAGTACTTAATGCGATTTTCATAATTGACGAAATTTAATGATGAATTTAAATCAAGTACGTAGTGATGTGAACTAAGCTTTGGAATGAATAACAATATCTACTATGTATGTTGTAATTGTCGTTAGAGAGGAAGACAAGCAGCTGAGGTTATTTTAGTATCTCCATTAAATTTCATTAGCCATTCAAGTACTGACATTGATTACGGAGGAACAATCATATACAGTGAACAAAATTTGAACCCAATATATGTGATTTGGAGACTAGAATCCTAAACTCCACGACAGTCTAATCCCAATGAACACCTAATCAATTACCGTTAATGCAAGTGTTTATTTTGAAAATTGTACGTGTATTATAAAATATTGAGTAAGTGATCGAGAAATTAGATTAACTTTTTTGAAAAAATGAGAACGTTTAAGATGAAATGAAAATCCTCATAACAATGAAGGGAAAAAATTAGCTGCTTAACAATTTGAAAGGAAAAATGACGTCCTTGTGTATACTCATTCCGGTCATTGCTCATATTTAAACTAACAATAAGTGAATTTTTTATGGGCGAGAACAATAAAATAAAATTTTCCCTTAAAGTATTCTTTCATGCATGAATAACTTTTAAAACGTCCCGAACTTCAGCTCACGAGAATTTATATGGCATTTTAGAACAGTTGGTTTTTAAGATCCTTCGCTCCTACTTACGGATGCATTGAGGCATCCTTTACTCCGGAATTTCCGTTCGGGGGTTGCCGGGGAGGAGGTTTTTTTTGCGACGGTTGGGCGAGACCGACGCGCCACCAGGCGACGGCTTCGAATTTACACGGACAAATGAACGTCGCGGTCTTGTTGAGGAGGAGTGCGGGGTCCTGCGGTGATGACGATTGCCCTGTTTGTTTCTCCCTCTCTCTATCCCTTGCCATTTCAATCCTTCTCTTTCCGTCACTACCTCCCACGTTAAAACGGGGCGACGACGCGCCGTCCCGTTTCGGTCCGAAAGCGCTTTAGCCTGCCCATCGATCCGCAACGCGTCGCTTCCATCGCCCCTCGCTGTGTTCGCTACGGCTCGCCACTAGATGGGAGTGCGAGAGCCCGCGCGCGCCACTCTCAAGTGTAAACAAGAGAGTCGTTTTGGTGCTCCGAACTCCCTCACACACACACGCACTCGAAGAGAGCTGGTTGGACACGCGTGCGTGGGAATGGAAGGGTTTCGTGCTCGAACACGGGAGGAATGAAATGCGTCGGGGAGAACGAAAAAAAAAGAAACGCAGCGATACTCGAGAGCAGCCCGTTCACGAGTCCGTGGGAGGGGATGCCCACAACTAGTGGCACCTCTCGGATGAAGCATCAAACGCATGAAGGGTCTGAATTTATGATCCGGGTCCATCGAACATGGTCCACCGTTTCGTAAAAGGACCCCAAACAGATTCATCTTCTTCGAACCTGGTCAGGGGCAAAACATTTGGCCAAAAAACTTCCATAAAAATCAACAGGCGATATTTTATTATTTGGGAAGGTCGCACAGAACAGTTTTACGGAAATTAAAAAGTTTAAAAGAAGCATAGCAATAACTTGCTGCTCCACAAAACTCGCTTACTTTGTGATTGGTTGTTGAGGCCGATTTACACAATGCAATTTTTTGTATAATATCTTGTACAAACGTTTGTATAGGAAATTGTACCGTGTTTAAGCCGCAAATAGCGTGAACCCCTGTGCGAAAGTCTGAATGTCTGTACGGAAAATAAAACCTGTTTTAATTCCATTCAGACAAACATACAATTTGGTTGAGTTTATACAAGCGTTTGTACAAGAAATGGTACAAAATATTGTAGCGTGTAAAGCGGCCTTTATACTATGAATGCTTCTCTTGCATTACGTTTGCTCGGATATAACCGTAGAAAAATATTGTAATGATGCTTTCAACAGCTTCATACGAATAATATATTTTTCTGGGCACAACTAGGGTACGTGGTGAAAAAAATAAGAAGCGTAGTCGACATATATGTATCTAGAAAGCAATCGTTATCACACCCGAAGTCATTCCCTTATTCAGTTAACTGCCTCGAGTTTATAACTAACACTACAGTACGTATCCTCGTAACCTAAGCAATATTCCCAGTAGCCGTATTGCAAAGTATCACATTACTATCATTAGAGTTATGCCAGAATAGTGGAACGTGGATAGGTCACGAATGTAATACATTTTGACGATTAATAACGTGTTAACCTACCGTATTATGTAATTTATTTACATGAATTATTTTCTCAGAGGTAGGTATGCAGCATCTTCCTCTACAGTACAGAGACTGCTTCAAAGTTCGCATCTCTGATACAAGGATCAAACCTCTACTACTTTCCATCTAGGGTGTAGGGGGATTTACGAAAATATTGTTTGCATGTATGTAAGGAGATGCTTGGATGATGTATATTTTAGCCTTCATTGCGAGAATAGGGCCAATACAACACGTTCACAGTTTAATTTCTCAGGAAGAGGGGGCTAATAACAATATTTTTTATTCATCCAATGATCCTTGGGGTTCGATAACTAAATACCAGTCTCATAGAGGAATTTCTACAAGGAAATAAAATCCACCTCGACCGGGATTAGAACCCGGACCCCCGGCCTTTACATCCGGTTATTTAACAATTAACAACAGAAGAGCACACACATCCATGTCCAGAGTGGCGCAAAATCCACTCGGGCGGGCCTCAAACCCGAGACCCTAAGGTTAGCAGGCGAGGACTTTAACCACGCCACTACCGGGGAATTTCTGTGCTAAGTTAATGGAATGAGTACTGTTAATACTGCAGCGGTGATTTTTTGGTGACGTAGGGTGGCCAGGCACTCTACCTGTTAAGCTACCGAAGATTCCTTCTCCCCTTTGGAAATCGTGGTTCGAATCCCGGTCGAGGTGTATTTTTTCCTAGTTGAAATTCATCTATTGCATGTACATTTCAGCGGGTGACTCCGCTAAGGCATTCTCCGGCTAGTTCGCAAGCCTTGCCATCTTCAATGCTTTCGAATGTCTGCCAATTCTTCATGTTTTCAAAGTTGGATTATCACCAACATAACTTTCTATCAATCGGCATTAGCCTGCTTTGAACGAAAATCGCCAAGGCGACTCCGACAGATGAAGTACTGAACTTGAATACTCCAGAGTCCTCTAGAAGGCATTCTCAACACAACTATAAAGTAGGAGCTGGTTTACCAATGAAAAATATCTTCCACTGCCGGGACTCGGAGCCGGACCCTCTACGCGAGAGGATGGTACTCTAGCCTCTACACGAAGTCAAACCCAATGCTTCCAGCCAACGGACCTGTTCGTGACTGATATATAAATAAATTCTATGGCATTTAAAAAGAAATGATAAAAATATGCAAAGGGTTGAATAAGAACGTAAAAAATTTACTCACACTCAATATTTATAAGGTAGCCAAGAGGAGAAGATTTTATATTTTTCCGAAGGGAATGGATGCCGCAAATTTGTTTGACCTTTACTCACTGGAGAGGTTTGCCGAGTGGTGACACCTACACACAACGAGTGTAAATATGGGGATACCTGACGCGCTGAGCGCGCACACTTCTCTGCGTCCGTCCGACGTGTTATATAACTGATATGTAGGTTAGTGCGGACGAAACTTTAGGGCAAAATCGCAAATCAAACCGGACGGATTAGTTGCAGCGAATATTCATGACGGGAACGCCCCGAAATTAGGTGATTACTCTTTTTTTCCCAAATAGGTTAACGGGAGAAAATTTGTGAAGTGGGCGTCCGAGAAAGAAAATGCCGGACAAATACAAGCGTGTTACATATGTGTGCTTGTAAACTCGGGAGGTTTAGTCAGTGAGGGGGGGAGGTCAGGGTGG
The DNA here is from genome assembly GCA_933228895.1 of Platycnemis pennipes. Lineage (NCBI taxonomy): Eukaryota > Metazoa > Arthropoda > Insecta > Odonata > Platycnemididae > Platycnemis > Platycnemis pennipes. The sequence continues at coordinate 89,523,452 of OW121857.1, forward strand.
TGAGGGAGCTCATGGCGTTGACCAGGGCCGGCTCGTTCGGGCGCGCTGGCCCTGAGATAGAAAGGGGCGGGGGGTAGATGAACGGGAGGTGTATTGCGCAAACACGAATTCAGTAGCAAGTATGCGTGTGTTTGTATTTACGCGCATGTATATGCTGTGTGCATTAGTCTGTGTGAATGGCTACCGTGCAGGGCGGGTTGGAACTTCCCAATTTGACTCACCTCCCCCCTACCCCATTTGACTGGCACATACCCTTCCACCACCCCTCCCAAAACGCCCCCTTCCCCAATTCGTCGCTGCTTCGCATGCTCCACAGTCACCTGTTTGCACACTCCCTTTGCGAAGGCAATGTTGGGTCGGGTTGCTATGCTACTCGTTTATACCCCCCCCTCTCCCCGTCTGTTCGGCGCGCGTTGCGTCGGTAGCGCCGCCTCCTATAAAGGCCTCCTCCACACTGTTCTATCCCCCTCCACCTCTCCTCATCCCTCCAAAAGAGTTAGACGAGGCATGAAAGGGTGTAACCGAAAGATCCTGTTTTCTTGTAGGTGTGGAGAGGGGGCGTTAATATTGATTCAAAGAATCTCAAGAAAACATTGGGCCCGATTAAAAATTGACTGATCATCCATCAGTGGTTCGAAGTTTTCAGGGAGTCAGGAGGGCAGGCCAATCCTACGACAATTTGTACTGATTTTTCTTGCCAATGAGTTTCACGTAGGTTCTCAGACAGTGCACCTGACCTATCCTATCCCATGAATTAGTCATTCCTATAAAGAATATAAATGCCATTTACCACTATCGTTTTAATTTTTTGTTACATTATTTTGTTATATGTACATGTATATTTATCACTATCTTTTTAATTCTTGGATACATTATTTTGTTATGTGCACATACATTTCGGCATTCATTTTGTTTCCCATATGATTTATTTTCTTATGCATCTCGTGTATAAGTTATTCTCCAAATGAAAGCACTAGCTAGTACTATAAAAAGGTTTTCAAAGGATTCAAACAGCCACAATCTAGTAAAGGCCTTATTTTTGAGTGGTTTTATCGTAAAGAAATCAGTTATAATAGGCCTTTTCTTCTTTCTTCACCTCTGAACCAATATTGTCTCCATGATTGCAACTTTTAGAAATCCATTGCCTTTCAGCGTTCGTCCTTCCACTTTTTCTATTACCTTCGCGCTTCTTCCAACATGATCCTCTCATCACCCACCATTTCTAACATTTATCCCTTCGCATTTCTTCCTATCCAATGAACTCTGTTCATCCTCCGCCAAATCCGGATCTCAAGCGTCCCCAACGAACGAACGTCCTCTTTTCTCATAGACGGAGTTTCAAAAATATTTAACGCCATGAATTTTATCAGTCTTCAAAAATTCACCTCCACTTATTTATTTTGAATCCCCTTCACTTTTTCCTTCTTTTAGAAAACGCCTATTCTGGCTAATTACATTAATTATCTTGTAATATTTTATTTAAACCAAATTTCATCTTGAATACAACTCGGTTGCCTAAAGGTCTTCATCCATTCGAACTTATCCCAGCCAATTTTAACAATTTTAATTCTCGACCTTCTTGCCTACAAAGAAGTCCATCACTTCGTTTTTTTGCTTTTATCTTCATTCCTTTCCTCTTATATAAAACTCTATTGCGGCCAGCTAACATTCATGACCAAAGAACGAGCATAGGCATATTTATAAATTTGAAATGCACTATTAAAAATTCACTGAATGAGCCTCGTCCTCAACTAGACTTGTATTATATATACATTTTTTCCAAAGCACTTGGAATATATATCTATTTATTATATTTCTACCTAGAGGCGGAAATTTACACCTTCTGTGGTGTCCCAGGATGTAAACGAACGTTTTAAATGGCAAGAGGCGGGGTGTATATATCAATACCTAGTAAGCACCCAAATTAGAAAGACGAGTAACTTCTGCTCAAGTATCCTGATAGCAAACCCAGTAGAACAACTGAATAGAAAATCTCATGGTTTTGAGAGAACCCTACTCACCCTTGACTACCCGGGTTCGCACCTCGGCGCTGGCAGATATTGTACTCATTGTTAAACCGGCACCTAATTGAGTGCGTTGTGAAGAGCATTCGAGTTCAGTACCCTATCCGTCGGATGGGACGTTAAACCTCGGTCCCTTTGGCGGCTTTCGTTTATTGCATGCTAATGCCGACATCGGGTTTCCCTCCATCCTTCGTCGTAACCTTTCCATTCCCATCTTCTTTGTTCTCTTCTTTCTTAAGGAGCTTTATTGGGAGGGAGAGGGAGGGGAAGTGGACAATCACCGTTACGAAATACGTGAATGAAGGTGAATACATGAATCACTATTTTCTTAGTGAACAGCGTTGTTCCTCTGCCACCTTAAATATCTACCACATTTTCAGGGAAAATTTATAACATTTATCAGATAGAAATGTCGATTGTGTTAGCGGTAGGAGGTGATCATCTTAAAAATGAATAAAATTCAATCCGATACTCATTGGTTTAAATCTTTCGATTTCTGACCGCTGCAATAATGAAACTCTAATCACGAGTGAATTACCGCCAATTTAAACTAAGAGATTTCAAATTCATAACAAAATACATAATCTGTATTGCTTTTTGTGGTGATAAAAGTGGCTAAAACTTTTCCATCATTTGACTCTACTGACATCCATTATCCATTTCAGCCGCTGCCAAATCCTAACTTTAATTAGGAGAGAAAAAGTTTGATGTAATTAATAAAACTCTACTACTCCAGCACCTGGTATATTTCATTGGATTAATTTTTCAGCCAGAAAATTTCTATGCCAGCATAAAAGGTAGCGTTTGAAAGGTTTTTCAGTAAACTGATTCTCAAAGATATAGAGGCAATCTTGATAACATTGCACATTAGACCAATATTAGCATGATTTTGTTATCCACGGATATATTTTACCCACCAAATTTACATAGAAAGTGAAGGTAAGTACACTATCAGGCATTTAGACTGTGTGAGACTTCCTATTTCACTGTATACATGAAACTTGATGATAGATTGTGACCGAATGATCATTTTGTTGCTATAAAAAGTGGACAGTGCTTATAAAAAGTGAAAGGACAAGAGCGGGGATAGTAATTTACGTGGGTATAATGTACTTGCCCAAATGAATCCCCATACAATAATACGTCTACGTAATACCCTGAAAACCACCACAAGGGTGTGTGGCAGGGAGTGAAGATCACAAAACATGTATTACTTAAAATAGTGTTATCACAAATTGATATTTTTTGTGCTATAATTTATCACCTTCCTCGCCCCCACAATACTTCACTTCAATAAAATATGTTGCTCCACAAAAATCTCATTACAAATATTTTCCACTTAACTTCAACAACAGTACTATCTCTTTTCTACCAATGTGAAGTTCACTATTGACCGAAAATTGAGTTAAAAAATCATTATTCCAGCGAGGTTCCTGTGAAATTTTGAGTACATATCTTGCGGTGTATTAAAAAGTAATTATCCGTTAATTTTTTACTGCCTTGAGAAAGTCCCACTACAAGTCGAAGTCTATCCTATTCACGGAAGTACCCCTGTACATTGAAAACTAAACATATTAGGCCTGTTGGCACGTGAAGCCTCTTTTCGCGCAAACAGAGAATCCCGAAATTTATTTCGTGGGTTCCTCAAAGGGGTTGATTGAAAATCCAGCAAATGAGGTGAAAATAAAGAATGTTGCTGTTATTGCCGTAAAAGTATGGGATTAGGCATTTAACAGTGATTCCGTAAAGTATTCGAAAGAAAAAAAATAGCATCCTCGAGGTCGCGAACCTCGCCACCGCATTCTGCATGCCTGCGGATGAGCCTTAACCCACTCGGCCAAGAAAGATTGCTTCTTAGTATGTATTGTTATTTCGTGCATTATAAAGGATTTATACGGAGGACAATTCTTCAGTAGCGTTTTCTCGCGAACCCGGGTCTATGGGGAAGAAAGCCGTGGCACTTTTCCTGCATCCCCTCTATCGTTCCAGGAAATAGTTTCGTCCTTTGGATCCCGAACATCAGTCTCGCGATGTCTCCTAGTTAGATGCAAGTATGTGATGCAGTGCTACTTCTTCAAGGGTACATGTTAGGTATAGGTGTCACGTGCAACTAGATGGTTAGTATCTACACGTGAATGAATTGATTACTGGTTGGAAAAACATTTTCCTAAATGCATTTATCGGTATATCCCTATCAAGCAAGTGTTGTAATGTTTAAACATGCATCATGAAGTAAAGACTACTCTAGCAGCTTTTTACCTACCTAACCCTTTACCATGAATATTTTACTATGTTGCCTATGTGCTCTCTAATGGTACGCGGGAAACATGACATTTTAAATCCATCAGGACCACACCATATCTCTGTAATCTTGTTTAGCTGTCAAACCTAGTATAATACGCAGATGTTGTTAATATATATCTAACGTCATCTGTAAACAAATCAGTTTCGAATTTACTTAAGAGGTTTAACTTGCGTTCTCATAGTAATTCCCATTCTAAGTGTTCTATTAAACTCGTAAAACAAATACAATTATCATAACGGCCTTTGACAAATCTAGCTGATCCAGTTTGCACTCACTCTAATTCCTGTAATTTCTCCTAATAATAGTCCTCTATTGAAATGAGGTTGAATCAGCGTCCGTTAATTAGTCATTCATCACAATTATGAATATTTGTGACCCTCCATTGAATCGATAGTACTCAGTTGGTCGATAAATTAGACATAAAAGCCTCACCATCTTTAGTGTATGATATTTTGTTATTTTTGAATCGATTGTATTTTGAATACTGTATTTTTGATTTATAATTTGATCGTATTTTTGAATCGGTAGTACTCAGTCGGTCGGTAAATTGGATACAAAATCCTCACCCTTAATAGCTTATGAAATTTTGTTATTTTTAAATCAAGAGCTAACTGGAACCTTGAAGTATTTTAAAATTTGATAAGTTTAATGTTGGGGGAAATGGTGTTTTGATTGAGGGATGTCATTCTTTCATCTCCATTGCATATTACAAAAGACGGAAATTATATCCATTAACTTAAGACTTCTATTCGCACATGTTTTAGCATGTATAGTAGCTCTTAGGCTCATACTTCATGGACGTGGGAATTCGTGTGGTGGCGAGGGGGGGGGGGGGGGGGAGGAGAGGGGGCGGCTCTTCGTTCCCCCTAAATGCTCGCCCCCGTACGCAGACACACATTCGCCTCAACTCGCCCGCACACGCCTTCCGCTACGCATTTGTTTCGCTTTTTCCACCCGCTCGCTTTAGTTTCTGCCTCTCTCTCTCTTTTTATTTTCCCCTGTTTTCCGGTCGGGAGGGCGTTGTTGCTGGGCTCGAATCAAAATATTTGCTCAGCCCTCGTTCGTTTTCGCGGGGACGTGAGTGGAAGAAGTGAGGAGTGGGGTGGGGAAGGGGGGGTGTAAAGGGGGCGAAAAAGTGGGAAGGGGGGGAGGGAACGAAAATAGGAAGAGGGGGTGGGTTTCATGCCTGTTAGTTCGTCACTGTTGCATCACGGGAAGGGAGGGCAGGAGTCGAGGCGTTTTTTTCCCTTCCGATTCGTCCGGGAAATCAACCGACAAAAAAATTAGAGTGAAATTAGAGCGTGCTCTACAAATGCTAAGGGGGAAAAATGTGCCCAGGGCCCATCCCCCAATATATTCGGATTGTTTTTTCCAACTGCGTATTTGTCCATCATTTAGTCACCCGATTTCTTTTTCCCTCTATCCCCATTTCTTCCACTTCTTCCGCTCTTTGACCTCTTGGCGACACGTGGTCTGAATTCGGAGAAAACCTGTGGCGTCTGTGAAGACTCCAGCCACCCGTCCGCACTGTCTACGTAAATTTTAAGGAAGTCAGATGGAACAGTCGAAACTTTGAAATGCAATTTTTGTTCAAAGATATGTAAAAAACTTCTCGTGCGGTGATTGCACACAGTGAAAATAAGTTGCAGGTATCAGACTAGAGGTAGATTTGTACATCTACATAATACCCTGCAAGCCACCACAAAGGTGTGTGGCAGGGGGTGAATTCTCACCAAACATGCACTACATATCATGCATTTCAAAGGATTAGTATTAATATATTAGTCTGCACAGCACTATTTATAAGATAAACATAGCAAACTAAGCATGCAAAAACGTGCTGTTAGTTGGGTTACCTTCAAGTCCTTACACCAAAATGCAACTGCCTATGCTATGGATTCACTCGTATTGGACATATTTACCGCTTTTCATATCCCTGATTGTACGAGGAAAAAAAGAAATTTTGAATCTGTCAAATACTTATTGTAAGATAGTACTTGCGAGGCATCAGAACATCGATCTCACTCACTCAGTGATTCAACCCGAAGGTTAGTTTCGATAGGTGAGGGGGGTGAGGGTAGAGTTCCCCCCGGACTAAGCCAAGGGCGTGTGAATTTCACACATTCAGGGTAGGGGGGCCAGTTTCTTTCCCTGGGCCACCTCGCACTCCGAGAATTTTTCGTTCGGGGGCGTCCAAAGGTTTCACCCGGATTTGAACCCTGGACCCTTCGATCAGTATCCAAGCGCTCTACCCACTAGGCTACCACGCTCCTACACGATTTGTGGAATTATGGATATTTACCAGCTTAGGCAATAAAAAGCGTGCCATTAGACTTAGCAGACGCGATTTGTCATGAATATTGAAATTTAGGTAATGATTGTAATTCAACACAATTTAGTGACTGTGTGAAATGGGATCGTTCACTATGTTTATTATTGACAAATCTGGTAGTTTGTCTATAAAAATACCCATAATTTCCCGTTTTTCGATCCGTCAAGGAGGCGTTTACTAGGAACCGCAATTGCATTTGCATCGAAATCGTTATATGGGAACGAAAAAAGAATTTTAGTTAAAAAAAATAATCTTCTAACCAAAACCTTTCACTCATAAATTAAAAATTAAAATAAGCAAAAGGTGACAGCCACCGAAAAAGCTGCTTTGATATATTTGACGTCATTTTCCTCCCGTCCTTGACTACTTTTAGGGAAGGGAAGGGAGGGGAGGGAGGTTCTGTGAAGGTCTGCTGGCACAGATACTATCGCAACTGCTCCTATTGGCAGAGTCAGTTGAGTACCCCCCCCCCCCATTTCGATAAGGCAAAGTAGCTCCGCGGGCTCAGTTGTGATTGGACTAAGTCGATATACGTCAGAGGTTACACCACGCCCACTTTTCCGAAAGGGTTAAAAACATCAGTTTTTCACCGCCTATAACTCGGGAAATAATTGACGGATCAAAAAACGGAAAAATACGGGTCTTTTAATTTACAAACTATCAGATTCGGCAATAAAAATATATGGTAAACGACCCCATTAGTTCTCGAGTTATAAGCGGCAAAAAACTGATGTTTTTATCCCTTTCGGAAAAGTGGGCGTGAAAAGGACTCGAACGTCATCCACTTCGTCCAATCAAAATGGAGACCGCAAAGTTCCTTCTCCTTATAACAATGGGGGACACACGACTTATCTGCAGTGGCGAAGCTAAGTTATTCGAAGTGGGTATTCTAGCTCATCTGCCCCTTAATTCACTGCTTCAGAGACTGAAATATTCCAGTTGTCAAAAATCAGTGGACTTAACACGTTGTGTACCTGGGTATTTGAATGGGCTATAACCCTCCGTTCTGGCGGATTTTTAAAATCTAGTTTTTTTGAATATGCATTGCATACGAAGAGAATTCTAGATGCTTCAAGAATGCTTTCTCACTTCTTTACCTCTCGCTCCACTGTTAATTTGAAATAAATTTTCCGATACCCAACCATGCACAGGGGTCAGCAATGACGGGCTAAATAATTTGCCTTTATGTTTTCTGTGGATCACATGGATTCGGCAGGTTTTCCTTTGGGCAAAGATGTCGATGACACATTCCTTGAAACTTTCGTCGCTCGAAAGGTTGTTCAGTAAAGCCTTTTCAATCGCCAAGGCACTTCAATTGCTTAGGCAATGAAAAGAGGGATCTTATGACCTTTCCATCGACATTGACACCTTTTTAAACCTATGATTCGACACGTTTGTAACCTGGATTCATTTTTTCCATCCCTGTGACCTTTGACCTCTGAGTTACCCTTGAAGGTCAAGAGATGAAAAGAGGGATATGAAGACCTTAAAATCCACCTTGTCATCTTTTTAAACCTATGATTCGAAAGATTTTTTCCATAATTTCACCTTTTGTAATCACTGTGACCTTTGACCCCAGAGTTACCCTAGAAGGTCAAGGTATGAAAAGAGGAATCTTATGACCTTTACATCGACATTGACACCTTTTTAAACCTATGATTCGACACGTTTGTAGCCTGGATTCATTTTTTCCATCCCTGTGACCTTTGACCTCTGAGTTGCCCTTGAAGGTCAAGAGATGAAAAGAGGGATATGAAGACCTTAAAATCGACCCTGGAACCTTTTTAAACCTATGATTCGACAGGTTTTAAGCGGTGATTCATTTTTTGTAACCCCTGTGACCTTGACTGTGACCTTTCAGGGGTCACAGTTGTAATTTCTGACCTCAATAGTTCTTCCATCGTATTGTTCGTGTCCAAAAACCTATTAGTCGAAAGTTTCGCTAAATAATTCCATCTTTTTTGTACTTCGAATATTTTAACATTGAAAGCCCATAAGGCAAAATTTGGATTTTAGGTTGGACCCTATTTCTGGGGTCAAAAAGTCATATTTTGCTTTAACTCAACAAAACTTACATCCTTTTTCTAGCGAGGTACCAAATTTCATCGTTGTGGCTCGAAAGGAAGTGTCTAAAATTACAGGTTAGAAATGACACACGATCAATGGGACACTCTGTATATGTCTTTCTGAACACTATAAATCTGATGTGGTTTCGTTCAAAGCCTCAAAAGGCCACATTTTATTTCATAGCCTTAGCAGGACTGTAAATGCAGAACTTCAGGCATGCTACATGAAAAAATACTCCAGGAACTCATGTGAAAACAGGTAGTGAGGAAGTATTCCATCATCATTTCAAAACCACCTACGGTCTTATGTCATCAGGGTACAATATGACCTCGGTGTGGACATGTGTGGAGAGTAAAATTCACATAAAGTAAAATTCTATATCCCATAGTATCATGTGTACATGACCTCGGTATCTCGGCAAAGGATATTATCTCTAACACGATAGTAATGTTGCAATACTTGTAAGGGGATTTCACCAGTTTTCAAAGTCATCAAAAATATCTCAATTAATCAATCAATCAATATCAGCAATCGATACCCATTCCTTCCATGACATAAATAAAAACAAGTCTATAAATACAGCAATGAAGCACATACACACAAAATTGGGAAATAGGAAACAACAAAAAATTACTTCACTCACATGACTTCCTGGAAATGAGGTTGCACCAATCACTTCAGCAACCGTTGACCCTCCGTGAAGATTTTGAAGTGTCTTCGGGTCTATTATGATTGGACGGTATGATTCCATTGTTGATTATTCTATCCTTTTCCAAAAAAGCAGTTTGTCTAGTGACTTTCTCCAAAGGACATTATTTTTCCTTGCTGGTGATTATGGGAATCATTTGGAATAGATTCCATTCTTTACAAGTTATTTTTGTAACAGAATTTCTTTCAGAAGCGTGGAACGCTGGAAACGCTCTTATGCACAGGGAATATAAAATGCTTCTAAAGGGGAGGTACCTGTAAGACAATCAATGATTTATTTTCAGCAAACAATCCAATAAAAATTGACAAGTAAATCATATTTTATTCTTCAATAATGTTTTCTTCCTTATAGATATTGCTGTAATTGATAAATGAAGTCATAGCACATATGTGACCATCAATCGTTCGAGTTACCATGACATCATCGTCCCTTCATCATGAAAGATTTTGAGTGCTAATTAATCCCATTAATCCCTTTCCGTTCGCTTGGTGATTTATTATCCGCTGGAAGTACATCTCTCTTGCCTCGTAAATGAAAACGAACGCAGTTGTACTCACGGCTCACCAAGTGTTTTAATCAACACATCAACTCACTCATCTGAAAACTAATTCGACAACACTTTTTAGCTGACAAATTTCCCTATTCATTCCGAACCCCACATTGAAATTGAAGGGCCATGAAGGGCTTTATACTTCACGGGAGGAGAACGTGGTTCCCCTCGCGAATCCGAGAGTGCCTGAGTGAACCTCTTTCACCTACTCATACCCACTCACTTCTTCATTGATTCTCTGAGCTCTATCTTCACCTACCTCCGGTTTAGACAGTTTTGGTAACTTACAAAATCACCTCTATGCATTACAGTCCATGTATTATTTGTACTACGACATCATTTAGATTAATTATATATTTTTGTAAATTTTAAGAATGCTGAGGCAGGTTTCCTGAACGAAGTTTAGTGAAATAACTGGTCGTATGAAGGGAGTTTCAACGGAACACAGGATAGTAAATAGACTAGAATATAATTACTAAGCCTTTTTATGTATGATATGTGATGCATGTTTGGTGTGAATTCATCCTTTGTCACACACCTTTATGTTGGCTCGCAGGATGTTACGTAGATGCAAATGAAATTTTTTTGACTCAGCAAGCATATGGAAACGAAGAATATAAGTTGGACATTCATTTCGTGTAACGGATTTGACGCAAGAATAGGAGAAAAAACATGGTATCGGTTCCACATCTCAACCTACGGACTACCCTGCAGGACTACCCGAGTATGAGCTGTCACTTTCAATATTGGGTTCACTCGGCGAGCGTGGTGAACTACGTTTTTAACTGAGTATGAACTTTGGGTATTGCCAACGCTCTCCGCGAATTCTAAGCGCCAATTTTGATTCATTCTCACTATCTAAACAAACCATGACCACATTACTAAATATTAAAGCTGCTTTCTAACGATTGCGCAATTTAATTTAAGATTCTATAAGTACGATACACAAATTAACTGATCTCAATTAAGTATTACACTCTTCATGCTCATTTTTTACAATCTTGACCAATTTCAGAAAATATTTTTTCAAAATGAACAATACTTATGCACTAGACGGCGAAATATCTAATCATGTGCTGCTTTTCAAATAATTTATAAAACAGGAGAAATTATTTTATGACACCTGTTTATTAATGTTATCTTGAATGCAGGCGCCCATTTTTTCATCAAAATGGGGCTTTTTTTGAGAGTTAGAAAATAATTCAGTTACGTCTTGACTAACGGAATTAGCTAATTAAAAAATAACCGCATTGGTGAATAATCAAAGCTGATAAAAATTAGCAACTTATTCTTTTTAGATCTCATTTGAAATATGCTGCCAGTATATGGGATCCATGCGAAATCAGTCTAAATAATGAACTTGAGCGTGTGCAGCTAAGATCGGCAAGGGACGGTATGAAAACTATATTAGCGTAACAAGTCTATTAAATGAATTAAAATGGGAATCATTGTCAGATCGTAGGTTGAAATTTAGACCTTATCTCTTAAATAAATACCAAGATAAGATGTTCACTGATGACGTTAAAAATATTTTACGAACACCAACTTACTTGGGTAGACTGGACCTGAGCATAAAATTCGAGAAATTGATTCCCAAACTGGCAGATTCAAAAGTTCCTCATTCCTCGTACAATTAGGGATAGGAATATCTGTAAATACATTCAATAGCATAAATTCGAGTGCATCAATTTATAGCGTAGGTAGTTGCATGTCGGTAGAAGGACTTTAAGCTAACCCAACTAAAAGCATGATTTTTGCATACATGATTTTCTTTCTTAAATTGTGAAGTTTAGACTATAATATTATTATTAATCCATTCTATGCATGATATGTAATGCCAGTGTAGTGTTATATGTAATGTTAGTGATGCTTAGTGTGAATTCACCCCTACCTCTGTGGTAGCTTGCAGGAAATTAATTAAATGTAGATGTCGGTCATCTTTCCCGAAAAACCTCAACTTCCATTACCTAATAATAGCCCAAAATTCTTCGCAGCGGTGTCAAAAATCTTTATAATGACTATTGTCGATCTGTATGAATGCATCTTATTGTACTAAAAGTTAATTCCGTTCTTAATAGTTAGTACAAATGTAACCTTTTTAAACTACGCTATTTGCGGTTATATACCTGGTTGCGCACTTTCTCATAGTGTATTTTTAGAGTGATTTCCTTTTAATGGTGTATTATTCGCTATTTTACTTTACTTTCGCAGCTTCATCCTTGATTAGTGATTCCGCACGCCTCTGCCTACCAAAAATGGCCTACATCTACATCTACATAATACCCTGCAAGCCACCTCAAAGTTGTGTGGCAGAGGGTGAATTCTCACCAAACATGAACTACATAATATGCATTTCAAAGGATTAGTATTAATATATTAGTCAAAACTGCAATATTTAAAATGATAAAAATAGCAAACCAAGCATGCAAAAACGTGCTGTTAGTAGGGTTACCTTCAAGTCCTTAAACCAGCATGTAGCTACCTATGCATTCATTCACTCCTATTGGAAATATATACCGCTAATAATATCCCTAACTGTGCGAGGAAAAAAGGACATTTTGAATCTGTCAGTTCGGCAATCAATTTCTCTAATTTTGTAATTATGGTCCATTCTACCACAGTTAGTTGGAACTACGATACTACCTGAAGTACTTTCTAATCACTATGTATATGCCCAGTTAGATTATGGATATTAATTAATATTAGACGACTTCTAGGTTTCTACTAAAACGTCAGGAGAGTATCAAAGTACAAAGTAGCAATATGTTAAAAACTAGGCAGATTGGAAATACTCTTCTATACCCAGTTTTAAAGATGACTTTTCTGATACCATATTGTTTACGGAAAGAAATGCTTAACACCTATCCCTAGGCAAGCTTTTTCATGCATCGCGTCACTGCGCTGTCCAAAAGTAGGAGGTGTTGAGATAAGGCGCCCGAACGCGTTGGTATTCTTCACGGTTTAATGACGAGAATCTTCGCGCCATAAAACACGAGGGAGGCCTAATCTCCAAAGGGATAAAAAGAAAGGAATGAAAGAAAGGATTGAGCGGGCACTAATGGCCCGTGGAATTCTCGCGTTTCGACAGAGAAAGACCTTTGATGCGCTTCGAATGATGTGACTGAATCAAACTGTTTTCTTTCATCCCGGCTACCGTATCCGACCCTCTCCGCTCTCGGGGGCGCTAAGGCGTTAATTGGGGCCTCAAACACGATTCCAAGGACCCTCCCTCTCACGAAACCACACCTGGGGACGGAGCCTCGAAATTTCCGTGGAAATCGACATTGTTTTCCTTGCCGTGAACATCTTATAGGGCCATCATTAATTTCTCGAAGGTTATGCTGTGTACATGCAACTGGTTTTCCCACTCGGCCCACACAAAGAGTTTTCAATGGAGGTCTCCTCTTCCAACTCTTTTCATTTTTTCAACTCGTTTTCTTCTTTTCGGTCGCATCAATGGAGGGCGGTCTGTTCGGAGGATCTTATGGTCTTTGGCCCTTTCACCTCCAACTCGGTTGTTTCCATAGTTTCCCCTTCGAAGTGCGTACAGATCCCTTTCACCTAGCAAGGCCTTCATTTTTTTACAAGCATACCTCTGTTACATTATAGGCCCGAAATAATTCTGGACAGGCACCACAGAAATATTTACCACAGTTTTTCTTTTGGCTTATTTAAACATTTTTTTTACTTAGTTTCATTTTTCACGCTTTTAAGTGATGCCACATGCCAATATATTTTGTAGCGTCTCCAGTACCTATTGGAAATGAATGTGATAATTTAGCTTATTTCACAATATGAAAATTTTACATTACATTTGATTGAATTGGGGATAAAATTTTGGAAACTGAGGGATCCATCGTAATGCGAACATACCGCTACATGTAGATATTGTATTTTATCAATTTTGAAATTAAAATGCATCACTGTCAAGTAAAGACGAGTAAGTAATCCGAAAAGAATGCATCAAGCCTAAATATTACTCTAGCTCAATATCCACAAGGAAACTAGGGGGAAGTAAGCCTCAGTAGCCTAATTTGTACCTGGCCGGAAGTCAGGGGATACGAGTTCAAATCCCGGTGGAAGTGAATTTTTTCCTCGCGAAAATTCAACTACTCAGCATTTACAGCAGGTTACTCCGCTAAGGTATTTCCTGGCTAGTTTGGATTCCTTGACTTTTCCTAATGATACTATCAACTATGAACTTACTATCAACTTTGACAAGTATCGACTTAAGGTTAAGGAGAAAATAGTACCTTTATACTCGAAACTAACAATGTAACTGTCAAAATAGATAGTGATATAAAGAATTGAATACATTGTAATCCGTATTTTTCAATGTAGTGAAATTAGAGTTAAGGTTTGGCTACTTGTTTATACGCGTGGCATTCAACTATAGGGTATGAAGTGACCCGAGTACGTAGAAATGTGCTGTGATGCGAATAGGAACGATATAAGCTTAAGAACTACGAGTCCGCACCTTATGCGAGTCACTAGCAGAGTAGAATTTGGTCTCCATTACAACGGTGTGATATTGACTGATAGTAAAGCGGGATATTCTCGCACCTGCTCTCCTTCACAACTGCATTTAAACGAAGCATTCCAAGTATGGCTGTCAACTCCTGAAGTGTTGATACCGAGAGCTGTCCGTTCATTGGGGAAGAAATTTGGAGAGTGTGACGGTGATTTAAAGGGGCAGCATAATTTTCACCACCCTAGAAAATGTACTCTTTATTGAATTATTTAATGAAAATTTATGAACGGCACCTACGTGAAATGAACCAATAGAAATATCCTGTAATGGTATTGAAAAGTTACTCAAAGATATAAGCCCCAACAAGTCTCCTGGCCCTGATCAAATTCCCTCCCGCGTGTATAGAGAGTTAGCTTCCGAAATTTCGCCCTAACTTCAAATAGTATTTAATAAAATCCTCACTGAACACGTCGCACCGAAGGACTGGAAAGTAGCCGATGTAAAACCCATTTTTAAAAGTGGTGATAGGGAGCAGCCACCTAACTACAGACCAATATCTCTCACATCCATTTCATGCAAGGTCCTAGAACATATAATTGTCAGTTCAGTCATGGGGCACCTAGATAGCCAGAAATTGTTGTCCAACTTTCAGCACGGCTTCCGGAAGAGCAGATCATGTGAAACTCAACTTGCTCTATTTTCCCACGATATTTTAGTTTCTGGCGAAAATAATATTCCAGTGGATGCTGTTTTTCTGGATTTCAAAAAAGCTTTTGACAAGGTGTCTCATAGCAAACTAACATTGAAATTAAAATCTTATGGGCTAGACAGTAACATATATCATGGATAACTGATTTTCTACATGATCGGGTCCAAAGGGTTGTTTTGGACGGTGTTACCTCACCGGAAATTGAAGTCACTTCGGGTGTCCCACAAGGTAGTGTGATAGGTCCACTCCTGTTCCTTCTGTACATTAATGATATCAGTAAGGTGGTAAAAAGTAAGCTTCGTCTATTTGCCGATGACGCAGTTGTGTACAGGGAAATTCTAAGCCCAAACGATAAGAAATATTTAAATGATGACCTACAAGCAATGGAAAATTGGTGTGATACATGGCAGTTAGAATTAAATTTTAAGAAATGTCTTGTAATGAATTTTTGGAAAAAGAATAGTTCTCCTCCTAGCACATACAAAATAAGTAATAATGAAATAACAAACGTGGAATCCATTAAATATCTTGGAATAAGACTGACACACGATCTTTCCTGGGGTAAACATATACGTGAAATAATGGGTCAAGCTAATCGTAAACTGGGTTTCATCGAAAGAGTATTGGGTAAATGTGACGGTCATGTACGAGAAATCAGCTACTTTTCCCTTGTTAGACCTCATTTGGAATATGCTGCCAGTGTATGTGATCCCTACGAAATCGGTCTAAGTAATGAACTTGAACGTGTGCAGCGAAGATCTACAAGATTTGTAAAGGGACGATACGATAATTATGTTAGCGTAACCAGTCTATTAAATGAATTGAAATGGGAATCATTGTCAGATCGCAGGTTGAAATTTAGACTTAATCTCTTAAACAAATTCCAAGGCAATATTTTCAGTGATGATGTTAAAAATATTTTACGAACCTCAACTTACAATGGCAGACTGGACCATAATCATAAAATTAGAGAAATTGATTGCCGAACCGACCGATTCAAAATGTCCTTTTTCCCTCGAACAATTAGAGATACGAATAATGGTAAATATGTCCTATCAGAGAGTAGCAATGAATAGCATTGGTAGCTGCATGTTGGTATGAGTACTTAAAGCTAACCCTACTAACAGAATGTTTTTGCATGTTTGCTTTGCAATTTCTATTTTTTTTTAATAGTGTTGTTCTGACTACTACATTAATACTATTCCTTTTTAATGCATGATAGAACATCCGACACATCCGGGAAATATGCGGCCAAGCGAAGAGAAAGCTAGGATTTTTGAAAAGAGTACTTGGAAAATGTGATTAGAAGACAAAAGAGCGATGCTATTTTTCACCAGTTAGGCCCCACCTTGAGTATACAGCCAGTGTCTGGGGTCCTAATGAATTAGGGTTGATCAGAGAACTAGACAGTGTGCAGCGTAGAGCAGCTAGGTTCGTTAAAAGATGTTACGATAGGTTGAGTACATATAGAGATATAATCGTAGGCGCAGAAAGCTGGATTTTGAAGGACATATCAGATTATGAAGTATTCCCGAAGTGTTTAACCGTATACAGAAAAGATAGAGTAAGCAGAAACGGAGGAGGAGTATTTATAGCTGTGAAGGACCCGTAGTCAGTAGAAGAGAACTTATTTAGGAAATTATTTGCTCACTGAAAGTGTTTGGCGGTGGTTCCACTGCGTTGTGTGACGATGAGATGAATACGCTTTAGAAGAAGGTGTTTAAAGTATTGGCTCTTTCTACACTGGTGGTGACTCTGATTCCTTTATCGTTTTTAAGTATGTGCACTGTGGACTTATTTCCCTAAAGCTCTCTCACATATGACCAAAACGCTTTAGGATTGCCATCTAAATATTATCCTAACATCTTGCTCTTGAAATGTGATTACGCTTGCCGACATGATTTCCTTGCTAATGCTCTTCATTTTTTATAGTTTTCAACTAGCTCATTTTTTTCCTCTACCGATAGACCCCGTCCTGCATTTTTCATCTAGCGTGGCATAGCCTTTGTCGCTTTAGTTATTTCCTAACCTCCGCGTTATACCACCTTGGCTCTGTATTATCACTAATATATTTACTTGGTATGTATTTATTAACTGCGTTATGGGTGACCTAAAGAAATATTCTCCACGAATCCTCTGTATTTAATCCTTTGCTTTGTTCACTAAATAAATAAAACGCTTCCCTTAATTCCTCTTTCATACCGTCGTAATTAGCCTTGCCAAATAATTATACCTTCCTCCTTGGTTTATAATGTCTTTCAACGCCTACAAAAAATTTCGCATGCACTATTTTATGATCACTAATTCCTGTGTCTATAACTGTATTTAGAACTCTTTCGGGTATATGTGATGCTAATAAATCTAGAATGTTGTTTCCCCTGATCGGTTCTTTTACTGGCTGTTGTAAAAAATGTGACGTAAAGGTGTTCAACAGTTATTCACAAAGTTTCTTATCCTTACCTCCGGTTATAAATCTACACATATTCCAGTCTATCGAAGGGGGATTGAAGTCTCCGCCTACTATTATTCCTCTGTCATTGTTCCGAGAAATTAATGTACCTATCTCTGACTCTAGTTCCATTATAGAATTGATATCTGCATCCGGTGGCCTGTAATATGCACCTACATATATCATTTTTGCGTTACTACTTTTGTAGTAACGCAATGTGAAGTAAAGGTGTTCAACAATGATTCGCAGAGTTCCTTATCCTTATCCCCTGTAATGAAATTACACGTATTCCAGTCTATCGAAGGGAGATTGAAATCTCCGCCTACTATTATTCCTCTATCATCGTTCCGAGAAAGTAATGTAATATATCGATCCCTTCAATTTCTTATTAAGTTGTAAATGTCTCAAAGAAAAAGCTATTCTCTGGACCGGGAATCGAATCTAAATCTACGCCTCACCCTGCGCCCCACCGCTAGAATGTGTGGCATGGGGTGAATATCACCTAACATGCACTGTTGACATGCAACTAGGCTACTAGATGGAAAGTAGTCGCAAGCCACTAGATAGTCACATATCTACATAGTAATAATGATATTTGGTTATAATGGCATTTATTTAAATGTATTTATCTATATTTACCTGTCATGCATGGGTTAGTAATGTTAATACTTTCATCATACAGTAAGTTATAACAATATTTCACCTATTTTTGCATTTGGTAAGCTGCCTATTATGTTTTCTAATGGTTTGTGGGAAAAATGACATTTTTAATCTATTAGTACGACAATCCATCTCTTTAATCTTATTTGTCTAGTCAAATCTAGCATAGAACGCAGGGGTTTTAAAAATATATTTAGCATCTTCAGTGAAGCTATCCATTTTAAATTTCTGCAGGAGATTAAATCGGCACCCTAGCCTACAATCGATTAATTATTCCCAACCTAGTTCTTCAATTAATTCTGATACATTACTAAACCTATCGTACACGTTTTTATCAAATCTATCTTCTCTACGCTGCACTCTGACTAGTTCTCTGATCTAACCTAATTCATTCCGATCCCATATACTTTCTGCATATTCAAGTATCTTAGACTACCCGGGTAAATGCTCAGACCAGCTCAGACCATCAGGCTACTCAGCATTATTGACCCCAAAAGCAATTTAGGAGGATATATAGAAGCTAGATCTCATTCGCACTTACGGTCCATCAAAGATGGCATCATGGGGCGCAATCGACCTTTAAAGAGAGCACTAGCGACAATGATAAGAGTCCTAAAACTATTTCAACGGGCCATAATCCACCGCTGTACGTTTTTTGTAACTATAATGACGAAAGGGACGAGGGGTAGAGTAGATGATGTAGTAGGTCGAGCCAGGAGAAAGCTAGGCGATGTTACTTTTCACTAGTTAGGCCCCACCGAATAATTCGATAGAGCGATCCTGTAAAATTAATAACATGAAGACTGAGAGCGTTGAAATCATAAGGTATTTAGGTGTAACGATCACTAAAGATTTATCGTGGGAATACATTCGGGAAATAAGCTCCAGAGCCAAGAGAAAGCTAGGATTTATTAAAAAAAGTACTCTGTAAATGTGATGAGGGGACAAAAGAGCGATTTACTTTTCACTAGTTAGGCCCCACCTTAAGTATGTAGCCAGTGTATAGGATCCGAATGAATTAGATTTGATCAGAGAACTAGACAGTGTGCAGCGTAGAGCAGCTTGGTTTGTTAAAATGTGTTATGATAGGTGTAATAATGTATCAGAAATAATTGAAGAATTAGGTTGAGTATCATTATCAGAGCGTAGGTTAAAGTACAGATTAAATCTAACATAGAAATTGAAATTGGATAGCTTCACTGGAGATACAGAACTACACTTAAATAGTGTAGTTCTGACTACTATATTAATACTATTCCTTTTTTATGCATGCTATGTAGTGCATGTTTGGTGAGCAATCACCCCCTGCCACACACCCTTGTGGTGGCTTGCAGGGTATTATGTAGATGTAGATGAGATGTTAGACATATATTATAAACACCAGTGTATTATCATAAATTCGACCAGATAAGTAAGAATAGAGAGATAGTTTGCCGCCTGATAATAATATATGAGATATCCCCATAATATATGAGAACACAATGGGCAGCATAGCAAAGGGATAGGTAGGTGAAATATTGCGGAGTAGTCTGAGGTGCATAATGCAAGTATTATCAACCAATCCCTTACTTACTATGAAGATACTAACCATGCATGTTACCCTATTACGCAGCATATTTTCATGCAGTAAATTGTTTGCGTGTCAATAATGCTAGTTTGGTTATCTTCACCTCCTGCCATACACCCTCGTGGTTTATTGCAGGGTTGTCGCGTAGATGCAGATGATTAAGACTGTCTCCGTTTTTCTCCGAAATTAAGGTCTCCGTTTCGATTCCCACATACTGAAATTTTCCCCTTGTCACACACCCTCGCGGTGGCTCGCAGGGTATTACGCAGACTGTAAGATTTTCCTCTGCCACCGAGAAAGGTTAGCAAATTCGTTAAAATATTTATAAGTTGCCTGTACATCGGATATTTTTTGGTGAAAATGCACCCCCTGCCACCCACTCTCCAGGTGGCTGAGACAGTCCTCTGTGCATGTAGATGAAGAGTGTCGGGAGGCAGAGAGCGGCTTGCCCTCAGACTTAATTCATTCCTATTCCTCTCCCTCCGCGCACTCCGATAACGAAGTGCTGCCGTGGGAGTCGACCACTTCGTTAAAGCGCGGCATATATTGCTGCGCAAACAATCCCGACTCTTCCTTCCCTCTTTTCACTCTGAGGGCGTTCCAAGCGAGACGAAGGTCCTCCCCGTCGCTGCAGACGGAAAGGATTTTTTTATTCAATAGCACCTCCTCTCCCCAGGGAGGAATGCTGGGAGAATGGATGAGGGGTGGGTTTCGAGCGTAAAGAAGGCACTCCGTTTCCATAAAAAAACTACCGTAGGTTTTTTGTGAAGCTGGATGGTTTCTTCAAAGCTGAATATTTTATCTTCAGTAGAATAGGATTGAACACGGGATGAAAATCAGTTTAATTGTGAATAATCACTCATCATCATTATCGCTTAACAATCCTAAGATTGGTTTGACGAATCCCCCCATTCGATTGGATAAATAAAATCAAGCAAATGGATGAATAAAAGAATGGGGGGCAATAACCAGCAAACATCGGCTTCATCATTAGTATCATTAGAAAGCCGAGGTGTGTTAAGTTTTTGGTATTTCGCCGTGTGAGATCTGGTAAGACGTTTCTCGACCTGTGCTGGTCACCTAAGGAGAAGCTGGGTTTATTTGGAGGGTGTTGCGAAGGGTATGGTAGTGTGTCAGAATTCTAGGAATTGGGTTAGAATCATTAGCAGATCGTGGGTTGGATTGGAGATTGAATCTAATGCAGAGGTTTGGAACGGATGGCTTTGCCGAGGATGTCGGATATATGTTACACAATATATTAGCACTTATTAGCAATATATTAGTTAAATACAAACGTGAAATCCATTAAATATCTTGGAATAGGACTGACACATGATCTCTCCTGGGGTAAACACATACGTGAAATAATGGGTCAAGCGAATCGTAAACTGGGATTCGTCAAAGAGTACTTCCTGAAAATGATCTTTCCTGGGGTAAACATATACGTGAAATAATGGGTCAAGCTAATCGTAAACTGGGTTTCATCAAAAGAGTATTGGGTAAATGTGACGATCATTCACGAGAAATCAGCTACTTTTCCCTTGTTAGACCTCATTTGGAATATGCTGCCAGTGTATGGGATCCCTACGAAATCGGTCTAAGTAATGAACTTGAACGTGTGCAGCGAAGATCGGCAAGATTTGTAAAGGGACGATACGATAATTATGTTAGCGTAACCAGTCTATTAAATGAATTGGAATGGGAATCATTGTCAGATCGCAGGTTGAAATTTAGACTTAATCTCTTAAACAAATTCCAAGGCAATATTTTCAGTGATGAAGTTAAAAATATTTTACGAACCCCAACTTACTATGGCAGACTGGACTATATTCATAAAATTAGAGAAATTAATTGCCAAACTGTAAGATTCAAAATGTCCTTTTTCCATCGAACAATTAGAGATACGAATAACGGTAAATATGTCCTATCAGAGAGTAGCAATGAATAGCATTGGTAGCTGCATGTTGGTATGAGTACTTAAAGCTAACCCTACTAACAGAATGTTTTTGCATGTTTGCTTAGCAATTTGTATCTTTTTTTTAAATAGTGTTGTTCTGACTACTATATTAATACTATTCCTTTTTAATGCATGATATGTAGTGCATGTTTGGTGAGAAATCACCCCCTGCCACACACCCTCGTGGTGGCTTGCAGGGTATTATGTAGATGTAGATGTACTGGGTAAATGTGACGATCATTCACGAGAAATTAGCTACTTTTCCCTTGTAAGACCTCATTTGGAATATGCTGCCAGTGAATGGGATCCCTACGAAATCGGTCTAAATAATGAACTTGAACGTGTGCAGCAAAGATCTACAAGATTTGTAAAGGGACGATATGATAACCTTATTAGCGTAACCAGCCCATTAAAAGAAGTAAATTGGGAATCATTGTCAGATCGCAGGCTGAAATTTAGACTTAATCTCTTAAACAAATTCCAAGACCATATTTTCAGTGATGATGTTAAAAATATTTTGCGAACCCCAACTTACTATGGTAGACTGACCCATAATCATAAAATTATAGAAATTGATAGCCGAACTGACAGATTCAAAATATCCTTTTTCCCTCGTACAATTAGAGATAAGAAAACGGTAAATATGTCCTATCGGAGAGTAGCAATGAATAGCATTGGTAGCTGCATGTTGGTATGAGTACTTAAAGCTAACCCTACTAACAGAATGTTTTTGCATGTTCGCGATCTTTTTTAAACAGTGAAGTTCTGACTAGTATATTAATACTATTTTTTAATAATAATTAATAAACTTTTTTATGCATGAAATGTAGTGCATGTTTAGTGAGAAATCACCCCCTGCCACACATCTTTATGGTGGCTTGCAGGGTATTATGTAGATGTAGATGATTGTTTGTATCTATAATATTTAAGGGATAAATAAATGCATCATGCACTAAGTATGCAGTAAGAAACACTACTATAAAATATGTCCTCTACATATCCCTTTGCTATGCTGTCTATTCTGTTCTCTTATAGTACGGGGAAAAATGACATTTTGAATCTATCTGTACGCCAATCTATCTCTCAAATCGTATTTATCTGGTCGAATCTGGCATAATACGCTGGTGTTTTTTATATATGCCTAACATCTTCAGTAAATCTATCCGATTTAAATTTCTGTAAGAGATTTAATGTCAATTTTAGCCTACGCTCTGATAATGATTATAACCCTAATTCTGGTATTAATTCTGATACACTACTCAAGCTATCGTAAAACCTTTTAACGAACCTAGCTGCTCTACAGTGCACACTGTCTAGTTCTCTGATCAAACCTAATTCATTCCGATCCCATACACAGGCTGCATACTCAAGGATACTAGCCATCTAGCTGCATGTGGCCCTGTTATCTACCATGTTTCCATTTGTGGCTTGGTTGCATGTCAGCAATCCCTGTTCGGTGGTCTTCGCCACTTGCCAGCCACCTTCGCAGTGGCTTGCTGGGTATTGCGTAGATGTAGATGTAAGGAGAGATTTATGGTAATATCACACGGAACACAAATAATCAATTATACTTCTCATCCAACATGGACAGAAAAATTTAAAAATTGCTACAGTCATGCATAGTATTTCAAGCGGGCATACTTAAGTCAGAAAATGAATAAAAGTACATCTTAATTTCATCCCTATTTGTTTCATTAATCCGTATTAATCTAATGTGTACGATTTCATTTTCATGTTACGTTCTTCCATCGAAGTTCTGACACGATTCCTACGAAGAACTGACACGCAGAAAATCGAATCGCGTGGATATGGGGGTGTTCAGGATGGCTCTTGCCCGGTATTTCGAACCCGGGACCCTCCGGTCAATAGCTCAGCGCTCTACCCACCAGAACACCGAAGAGGAATCGCAAAATTGACGACTCTTAGTGGACGTAAAGTCTTTATGGAATTTCACTCGCGCTTTTTCACTTTTTCCCGCATGCATTTAAACTGGAATTTAAGAAAACATTTTCTAGAATACGTTAGCTTTACTGAAGATGTTAGGTATATATTAAAAACACCAGCGTATTATGCTAGATTCGACCAGATAAATAAGATTAGAGAGATAGATTGTCGTACAGATAGATTCAAAACGTCTTTTTCCCCCGTATAAAGCAGCATAGCATAGCACAGAGAACACAATACGCAGCATAGCAAAGAGATAGGTAGGTGAAATATTTTAGAGTAGTCTGTAGTGCATGATGCATGTATTAATCCGTTAAACACTATAGTTACTAACAATCTAGTTGCATGAGACCCTATAGTTGCTTGTTTGCATTTCAATAGTGCATGCTTGGTGATCATCATTCCCTGTCACTCACCCTCGCGGTGGCTTGCAGGGTATCGCGTTGATGTAGATGTTAAATCAAATTTATTTTATGAAGGTAACATGGTGTGGGGTGCTACGGTAACACGGTTTTTATTACCTCGTTGCACCAAAACTTATGTTTGGTGCCCAAGTTGTTTGTGCCCAGCGCCAGTGGTGTGATGATTGACCCCATACCCCATAGGCAGCATAGCAAAGGAATAGGTAGGGGAAACATTTTAGAGTAGTCTGTAGTGCATGATGTCTGTATTAACCCCTTAAATACTATAGATACTAACAATCTATTTGCATGAGACCCTATAGTTGCTTGTTTGTATGTTAGTTTTCTTTAGCATGTTAGCTTGTTTTAAATAGTGAAGTTTAGAATAGTATAATAATACTAATCCTTTTTGATGCATGATATGTAGTGCATGTTTGGTGAGAATTCTCCTCCTGCCACACACCTTTATGGTGGCTTGCAGAATATCGTGTAGATGTAGATGCAGATGAGATATGATGCACCCTGCGGGGTGCGGACGCAAGTGAAGATGGTCACTGGCGGAGGATGTGGGGGGTTGTGATTTTAGGGCGGGGGTGGGGTGGTTGTACATGGGTGTGGGGGAGGCGTGAAACGGTAGTCACCCGACGACGTGAGTGCACACTCTGCGTGTTCCGCCTTTCCCTCGCGGGGGCGTTGGTCTCCCCTTCGGCTGTGGGGAGGAACGGCGTTTAGTGTCGTCGTAAAAGCGGGTGGACGATGAAGGAGTGTGGGTTCTGATGGGGAGGCGGGGGTCTCAGGGCGGGGTTTGTGGCAGTGGGGAGGGGTATGGTCCTGAGAAGGCCCTTCATCCTTCCCCCCACGCCGTTTTTATCGTCCCACCTTTTGTTGTGGCTTTCGAGGGCCCCTCCGGACCTTTTTCCTCCGGTGACGGGTGAGATTCTCCTCCTCCCCCTCCCGCCCACCGCCCTTCATTGCGAGGTGGTGGGTCTCCCCCATGGCACATGCTAAGAAGCAGCGACTTCTTGGGTGTGGGTCCCGATTCCCTCCCTCCCCGTGGGTCTGTCTCTTAAAAAGCGAAAAAGGGGCACTCCCTCTCGTCCAAACCTCGCCAGCTTCCATCAGCGGCCAATTAGCACCGTCCGGGACCACCAAGGACGATGTCCGCCTCCCTCCTCCCGTGCTGCATTGTGGGAAAGACGCACCGGCATACCACTCTCCTCTCACGAGGACCTGACTTGTGTTCCTACCTCCCACTTGAGGGAGGTCACACGACGTTTCAGTGAACCCACAGGTGCGGGAGGTTCGTCCGGAATGCCACCGACACTCACTTCTCACCTCTCCTCTCGCGATTCCGCCCAGGAAGAAAGAGAAAAACCCTCTCAAGAGTCGTCCGTGCCCTCCAACTTGTTCTATCCATGGTCTCACTGCGTCAATCACTCACTTCCATCCGATGGGTTGAACATACTTTTGCATAACGCAATGAATAGATTCAACAGTCTTAGGCGTGATTTGGTGGAACAGCATTTTAAAATAAAAATGCGGTAATAGTACTGTCCACTTGAATTTTTAATTTAAATGATACACAACACGTGTTTAAACGTTCCTTAGGACGTCATCACCAGGTATGTGGGATTAAATAAGACCTGATGATGACGTCCTAAGGAACGTTGAAACACGTGTTCTGTATCATTTAAATTAAAAATACAAGTGGCGATGAATAGTTCTAAAATGACTTCCTTACTTTGGTCATAATAGGGTATAGTATACAGGGTATAGTTTGGTCATAATCTCCTATTTTTTTATTGTCTTGATCATAAATTCATAACCTCTGGAAAAGGTACGTATTTTCTTAATCTTAAATATCTTGGAATAAGACTGACGCATGATCCTACTTGGGGTTAATACAATGTGGGTCAAGGTAATGGTAAACTGGGATTCAAAAAAAGAGGACTGGGTAAATGTGACGATCGTGTACGGAAAAAGAGCATTGTTTCCCCTGTAAGACCTCATTTGGAATACGCTGTCAGTATTTGGGAACCTTACTAGCGTAACCAGTTTATTAAATGAATTAAATTGGGAATCATTGTCAGATCGCAGGTTGAAATTTAGACTTAATCTTTTAAACAAATTCCAAGACCATATTTTCAGTGATGATGTTAAAAATATTTTGCGGACCCCAACTAACTATGGTAGACTGGACCATAATCATAAAATTAGAGAAATAGATTGCCGAACTGACAGATTCAAAATGCCCTTTTTTCCTCGTACTATTAGGGATATGAATAACGGTAAATATATCCAGTACGAGTGTAGCAATGGATAACATTGGTAGCTGCATGTTGGTATAAGGACTTATAGCTAACCCAACTAACGGCATGTTTTCGCATGTATGTTTTGCTATTTTTATCTTTTTTTAAATAGCGTAGTTTTGAACAGTGCCTATAAAAGTACAGATCCTTTTTTTATACATGATATGTAGTGCATGTTTGGTGAGAGTTCACCCCATGCCACACACCTTTATGGTGGCTTGCAGGGTATTATGTAGATGTAGATGTATAAATGTAAACCACCTCAATGCGGTGGGTAGCTCACTGGCCTCAAATCTTGAACATCAAAGATCGAAATCGGGCCGGGGCAGAGATTTTAATTTCTATAACGATCCCCATTCGAGTACTGTGCACTAAGCATTTAAAGTTCGATACTCCGTCCGTCGGATGAGACGTTAAGCTGTGGAGCACTTGGTGGTAGAGGTTGCTACAACGGTCCCTTCTTTACTCTCAAAGTGGACATTTAATAAGATAGATTTCCGTTCTTGTTTACTTTAGCTTACAATATTACTTAACGATATGGCCTACATCTACACATCTACGCGATACCGTACAAGCCACCGCGAGGGCGTGTGGCAAGGGGTGAAGATCACCACAAATGATACTCACAGTCATAATATTAATTATTTTTGTATCTATTATTCCGTTTTTACCTTAGACTTATATATTACTACACAAACTTCGTATTAAAATCCTCTCCTTACTCTTTTCCCAAAAAAACCTTCTTATGGTTTTGTTGCATCCTAATAACGTAGCCGATAAAATACGTTTCAATTATGTTAGAGACGTATCAGTTAATCTTGAACAAAAATGGCGAGTTCTACTGCCACCAGAGTCATAGATGGTGTGTAGTCCTTCTATTGATACCTATAGAATGAATGGAGTGTGACAGTGTGCAGCGTAGGAGCTAGGTTCGTTAAAAGGTGTTACGATAGGTTGAGTAGTGTTTCAGAATTAATACAAGAATTAGGGTGGGAATCACTATCAGAGCGTAGGTTAAAGTACAGATTTAATCTATTATTTCGATCGGATAGACTTACTGAAGATGTTAGGCACATATTAAAAACACCAGCGTATTATGCTAGATTCTACCAGATAAATAAGATTAGATAGATAGATTGTCGTGCTGATAGATTCAAAATGGCATTTTCCCCCGTGCTGTAAGAGAACAGAATGGGCAGCATAGCAAAGGGATAGGTAGGTGAAATATTTTAGAGTAGTCTGTAGTGAGTAGAGTGTCTGTTGTAGAGTAGTCATGATGCATGTATTAACCCCTTAAATACTATAGATACTAACAATCTAGTTGCATGAGACCCTATAGTTGCTTGTTTGCATGTTAGTAGTGCACGTTTGGTGATCTTCACCCATTCAAGCTTCAAGCATTTCGTGGATTTTAGAACAATTAAGACTATTTAGTGATCTTCACCCCCTGCCACACACTCACACGTTGACTTGCCGGGTATTGCATGGATGTAGAACTCTTTATACGACTTGTTTGCTCAATTCTCTTGTATTATGAATTTTTTCGCTTCCAACTTAAACGGCATAAATGATTAGTTTATCGACAATGTGTGACGCATATCTCCGCTGAAAAATTAAACATACTTTAGACCATAGAGTTATTAATGTACTTGAACTCTTATTCTAAGCTTTAGACGCTATTAGAATGCTGACAGATATTTTGCT
Source organism: Platycnemis pennipes (assembly GCA_933228895.1). Classification (NCBI taxonomy): domain Eukaryota; kingdom Metazoa; phylum Arthropoda; class Insecta; order Odonata; family Platycnemididae; genus Platycnemis; species Platycnemis pennipes. Next base: position 89,551,610 of record OW121857.1, read on the forward strand.
TTATTATATGCTCGATTCCTATTAAGGATAGGCAACAATGAGATTAAGCCTAAACATGAGGATCATAGATGCTTTCTAAATTATGAATTCATTCTTTAAACACATTCTTTACACGCTTTGTTTGTAATTCTTCCCTTCTAGGTTTACCAGGACTCGCGCGCCGGACATTAAAAGGTGTTACGATAGGTTCAATAGGGTTTCAGAATTAATACAAGAATTAGGGTGGGAATCATTATCAGAGCCTAGGTTAAAGTACAGATTAAATCTATTCGAGAAATTTCAATCGGATAGCTTTACTGAAGATGTTAGGCACATATTAAAAAAACCAGCGTATTATGCTAGATTCGACCAGATAAATAAGATTAGAGAGATAGATTGTCGTAACGATAGATTCAAAGTGGCATGTTTCCCCCGTACTATAAGAGATTAGAATAGGCAGCATAGGAAAGGGATAGGTAGGGGAAATATTTTAGAGTATTCTGTAGTGCATGATGCATGTATTACCCCTTAAATACTATAGATACTAACAATCTAGTTGCATGAGACACTTTAGTCGCTTGTTTGCACGTTAATAGTTCATGCTCGGTGATCTTCACCCCCTGCCACACACCCTCTCGGTGGATTGCAGGGTATCGCGTAGATGTAGATGTAGACGTCAGCTGCTTGTCTTGAATCGAAGACGAGAGTAAGTACATACATACATAAAAATGCGTTCCAAGGAAAACAGTTTGAGAAATCTTGAAGTCGGCCAGGAGTAGGAGAGGGGAATGACTAAAGTCGAGGATGACTCAGGTAAGCTGAGAAAGAGGGTCGTAGTGGAAGGGTGATTTGGATGGTCACTTTAAGGATGTATGGTGGCGCGAAGAAAGGCCTATAACGCTTTGTGAGGGTATCTTATGCTGAGGATAAGAGGAGGGCTGGCTCGTAGTTCGGAAAACCATGATGATTCAGAGCTGATATGTGTCTGGCCTCATCATTATGTTGTTGTTTACAGAATGTGTGCCGAAGCTAATGCGGTGGAAATGCATCACATCTAATGGTACGTACTTTGGTAGGGAGTCGAGCAATATCTCTGTCTGATAAAGCCAAAGGGGTCGAGGCATAATTAAGGCACGGGTGAGTAAGTTCCTGTTATTGCTGCCCGTGAATATTTTCGAGTGCATGGTCGGAAGGAAAGGGTCCCTACAGTGATTTTGCATGGGATTTTTTCATGTCTAACTATACCATAGTAGGTATCGTCTAACGTCTAACTATCCCTTAGTATCCCATTTCATTAATGACGTTAATCATATATTGCTGGCTCCGACTTATTATGGTAGGCTCGATAATTCTAATAAAATTAAGGAGATAATTGCAAGACGGACAGGTTTAAAATGCCATTTTTTTACGTACGATTCGAGATCAGAACGATAGGCATCGCGTAAATCGGTAATAAATATAGAGGTAATATTCAGAGTAGGTCGATGGTATTTTTTTATTTCCTGCATGTTTAAATCAAGGTGTGACTCGCATGCATTGTTTTTGTTTTGCATGTATGAATATCTATGAACTTGGTTTCGGATTTCAAGTCAATCATGGTATTCGTGCGTGTGTCCTGCATGATTGGGATTTGGTAGTTTTCCTTCTTTTTTCCCCTAATTACTCGTAAAGGTATGCTGTTTGTATTGTGTTGTTCATTCCGGTGAGTTTATAAAAAGAACAAGATAGTTATGTTATCGAAAACTTTGAAACCATAAGATATTTAGATGTAACAATCACTAAAGATTTACCGTGTGGAAGACACATCCGGGAAATATACGGCCGAGCGAAGAGAAAGGTAGGATTTATAACAAGAGTACTTGGGAAATGTGATGAAAAGACAAAAGAGCGATGTTATTTTTTACTAGCTAGGCCTCATCTTGAGTATGCAGCCAGTGTATGGGATCCTAATGAATTAGGTTTGATGAGAGAACTACGCAGTGTGCAGCGTAGAGCAACTAGTATCGTTAAAATGTGTTACGATAGGTTGAGTAGTGTATCAGAATTAATACAAGCATTAGGGTGGGAATCAGATAGCTTTATTGAAGATGTAGAGCGTAGGTTTAAGTACAGATTAAATCTATTAGAGAAATTTCAATCGGATAGCCTTACTGAAGATGTTAGGCACGTATTAAACACACGCGCGTATTATGCTAGATTCGACCACATAAATAAGATTAGAGAGGTAGATGGTCGTACTGAGAGATTCAAAGTGTCAATTTTTCCCCGGACTATAAGAGAACAGATTAGGCAGCATAGCAAAGGGATAGGTTGGGGAAATATTTTAGAGTAGTCTGTAGTGCATGATGCATGTATTAACCCCTTAAATACTATAGGGTAAAGGGGGGTGAATCGGACCATGGGGTGAATAGGAACGCTTTTCAAAAAGTGCGCTCAGACCCGAAACGGTATCACTTGAGACTGACTACGTTTTAGGAATTGCTTCTTTGTAATCTTGTCCTTCTAGTAGAGTGAAAACGAGAACGCGACGACTGAATTTAAGCAAATGATACTCTGTCGAATGGAAGCCTACCATACGAGAGAGGTGTGAAATTGGGTATTTAGAAAACCTCGTATAGGTTCAAAGTAAGGTGACATTGTAGCGCTTACTCAGATTTCAAGTTTTTCTTTCCTGAAAGAAATCTAATACCATAGCTGCCACATTAGGTTACTTTTTTGAGCCTTGTATGAATATCGGAGTTACCAAACATGATACAAAATCATATTACTTAGTCGGGTGAAAAGGACCAGCACGCGCAGGAGTTCAGTTCCAAGCCGCTGGTCGAGGGTGAAGCATTGAACCAGTTATACTCAACTGACACTTGGAAAAATTCCTTCTGCTACTGAAAAGTAAGTAGATATACAACTAATATTGATAAATTGCTTACTTACACTTAATGTTTTACATTAAAAACATCAAATGTTTATAAGAATGTTTGAGCGAAAATGGCTAAAAATTTGTTTTTAGGCCATACTCTTTTATTTAAGTATTATAAGAAGTTTAATGGAATAAACCTATTTTAATGCTATTCTATATCACGTTATAGATATTTACTACGTATAACGAGGAGAAGGAAAGAGATTTTCCCCGTCATAGAGGTGAATTATTACGGCGACGAGCACGATTTACAGGCTGAGCGAGAGGTAAGCTACCTTCGTTTGATGTAACATATGTTGTGTACTGTTCCATATACATATATTAACCAATTATTCACTGAAACAATATCATAAAACATACGCATTTCGTGATGGAAATTTATTTTTAATAATTCACATTGAGTTCCATACCTATACATTCTACATTACTCAGTGGTCTATATTTTCCAATCTGAAAGAAAAGGAGGTGATATAATGTACGTGATAGAGGGATTGCCAGAGTATTAAATATTATATAAGGCAACAGAATTAGTTGTGGAACGCCTAACGCCTTACAACCTCCTTTTGATAGCGTAACATTAGCAAAATTTCATTTAAAACGTATTTATGAAAGTGATAATTTTCGCTTACCGTTAATGTTTTTCCTTTTGGATTAAGATGGGGAAGTACCGGCGAAAAACGGAACAGACATGGACAGAGGAGGATATGAGAATGGCGCTGAAAGCTTTCAGAGAGGGAAGAAGCATGAGGCATTCTGCCGAACTTTTCAATGTTCCCCGTACTTGCCTCTATCGTAGGATAGTAGCGGATACGGAAAAATTGAAGACAAGAGGGGGGCAAAATGTCCTCTCAGTGGAAGAAGAGGAAGCATTAATTAGAAGAATTCTTAGGTTATGTGAAATTGGGTTCGGATTGACAAGAGATGATGTCACGAAGGTGGCATATGAATTTTCCATTGAAAACAACATAAAAAACAATTTCTGTGCGTTAAAAAAACGAGCAGGCAAGGATTGGTTCTTGAATTTTATATCTAGACATCCTTTAAGTCTTCGAAAACCCGAAGGTTTGTCAGTGGCTCGAGCTGAGGGTTTAAATAAGGAAGATGTAGACGATTTTTTTTCAAAGTTAACTATTTCGATGGCTGAGGCTGGAGTTATGGATAGGCCCCACCTTATATACAACGTTGACGAAACTGGATGTGTATTAAATAATCGCCAAACCCAAAAGAATGTTGCAAGAACTGGATCTAAGGTAGTCATAAAACAGACGTCAGTGGAAAAGGGGGAATTGGTGACAGTTGTTGCGTGCTGCAATGCAAGTGGACATTACATACCACCTTTTGTAATTTTTAAGGGGAAAAAGTTCCATAAGGAATGGGAGGATGGATTTTCGTTGGGATCTAAAATTTTTATGTCCGATTCAGGGTGGATAAATGAGGATCTTTTTTTGGAGTGGGTAAAGCACTTTCAAGCAAACAGGATTCCTGGCCGATGCATTTTAGTCCTCGATGGCCACGCATCACACAAGACTCTTCCTGTTCTACTGTTCTGTGAAAGGAATGAGATCACTCTCTTATCACTGCCCAGCCACACTACACAAAGGTTGCAACCTCTGGACAGGTCTTTTTATAAACCATTAAAGACATACTACGATATTGAAACAAATGCGTATATGACAGTTTGTAAGGGGGATAGAAAGATGACTAAATTTAATTTTGGTCGGCTTTTTCGAAATGCATGGAGCAAAGCCGCAACAATCGGCAACGCTGAAAATGGATTCCGATCAACAGGAATATTCCCTCTGAATCCGGGTATCCTGACGGAGTTAGATCTTCATCCTTCTAATCTCGGAAGCTCACACGCCCCAGAAGAAGCATCAACTCCTTTTTCGACAAATTCATCTTCCGATCAAAAATTAACTGCCAGTCCCTATGAAGAAAGCCAATCCTCGACATCAACATCTGAGGAATCGTCAAATACTTTGGGTAGGTCTTTCCATAATTTACTACCTACACCAGAAAAAAGAATGAAAGTCAATGTGAAAAGGTCAAGAAAGCAAATTGCTCAAATACTTACTTCTCCAGCTGTAATAGAAGAAACAAAGCAACGACTGAAGAAACAAAATATTAGGAACGCGAAGGGAACTTGCAGAAACTTATATGAATCATCTTCAGATAGGGACGGCAATACTGAGAATGGGGAAAACTCAGCTGATGATACGCTTTGTGGCTTCTGCTCCAAGTCTTATAATTGTGCGAATTCGTCAAAGTTTAGAGACTGGATTAAGTGCATGAAGTGTAATTGTTGGTACCATGAACTGTGTGTAGGTGCTAAGGGGCGAGATAAATTTACTTGTGGTAAATGTGCTTAATTGTTGGGGTAAATTTGTTCTATTTTGTTCTATATGTTCAGATTTGGTGATGTATGTCTATTTGTAAAGTTATGTTTGACTCTAAGAAGGTGTCGTCGAAATATCTCCAGACTGCACTACATTGTTAAAAGCAATGATGCAAAATTTCAAAATTTTATGGAATAAAACTTAAGAAAACTAAAATTTATAACGTTATTTTACTGGTCCGATTCAGCCTCTAATCTGGTCCGATTCGCCCTCCAAGTCGTCGGGCGAATAGGACCATGCAGTCTCTTGAAGAAATTGCTCCAGGACCGTTCTATTCAGAGCAACCACGCTGAAAATTGCGTTTTAAACTGGAAAAACATCAAGTCCTTTGCTGATAATGCTTTCAGAATGTAACTGTTTACACAAACGAGGAAATCGACGATTTTCCTTTCTGTGGCCCGATTCACCCCCCTTTACCCTAGATACTAACAATCAAGTTGCATGAGACCCTATAGTTGCTTGTTTGCATGTTAGTAGCATGCTTGGTGATCTTCACCCCCTGCCACACACCCTCGCGGTGGCTTGCAGGGTATCGTGTGGATGTAGATAGATGCATTAATTAAGTAACGGGAGATGGGTTAATGATTCTGTATCCTTTGATAAAATTCCCAGAAAAATTTCCTTTTTTTCCCCATTTATCCATTTTTACCCCATTTTTCCCGCGTACCATAAGAGAGAACAATAGGCAGCGTAGCAAAGGGATAGGAAGGTGAAATATAGTCAGAGTAGTCTATAGTGCATGATGCATATAATAATAACTAAATATCCCTTTCTTAATTCGTACATATTAACCATCAAGCTGCATGTGACCCTATTATCTAGCATGTCTCCATTAAATATCCTAGTTTCATGTCAATAGTGCATGTTTGATGATCTTCACCCCCTGCTACACACCCTCGTGGCTGCTCGCAGGGTATTACGTAGATGTAGATGTTTAGTACATGTTTGATTATAACTCACCCCCTTCTACACACCCTAGAGGTGGCTTTCAAGGTACTCTGTAGATATAGATAGACATCTTTATCTATGCGATACCCTGCAAGCCACCAAAGGGTGTGTGGCAGGGGGTGGAGACCGTACTATACCCTGCAAAACACTGCAACAGTGGCAAAGGTTGAAATATCTACAGACATGTATTAATGTCAAGGACTGAAAGCTTATTTTAACCACTACAATGCGGATTCTATTGCTAAATTTAATTATATAATTAATGGAATGCACATAAGATATCAAAGGTTTTCACCTGCACTACTGCTTCTAAGTATTTGCCACGCCATCCATGCCATAAGACCAATATATAATGCCATAATAACGACTTCATCGCTATCGAAATACCCGCCCAGGAGTTGCTCGTGAGTCGTGAATGCATATCTAAAACGTTTCTCCTCGTACAATTAGGGATATGAATAACGGTAAATATGTCCAGTCACATTGTAGCTTTGGATAACATTGGTAGCTGCATGTTGGTATAAGGATTTGAAGCTAACCCAAGTAACAGCATGTTTGCTTTGCTATTTTTATCTCTTTTTAAATCTACATCTACATAACACCCTGCAGGTCACCATAAAGCCCTGGTTACACGTTACATTAACACGTACAATTTAATGTCTAAATGAATGAACGCGAGAATGAATACGAAAATGCACCGTGTAACCACACCAAAATGTACAAATGAATGAATGCGTGAACAGAAAATAGAACCTGTTCTATTTGGTTCATGCATTCGCACAAGTTGCGCTGAAACCATTCACGCAAATGTACATGAACCCGTACGTGTTAATGTATCGTGTAACCAGGCCTTAAAGGTGTGTGGCATGGGGTGAACTCTCACCAAACATGCACTACATATCATGCATGAAAAAGGATTAGCACTTGTATAGGTACTGCTCAAAACTACACTATTTAAAAAAGATGAAAATAGCAAAGCATACATGCAAAAACATGCTGTTAGTTGTGTTAGCTCTAAGTCCTTATACCAACATGCAGCTACCAATTCTATCCATTACTACTGGATATATTTACCGTTTTTTATATCCTTAATAGTACGAGGAAAAAAGGACATTTTGAATCTGTCAGTTCGGCAATCAATTTCTCTAATTTTGTGATTATGGTCCAGTCTACCATAGTAAGTTACATACACGTTCAAGGTAGGTTGTCGGTAGGATTGCTAACGCTCCCATGCGTTTTTCTATCGCTTTTCCCCAGAAACGCAATCATCTAACGGGTTGAAAATCGGATCGTTAACTTGTGATGTGTCTACCAACTAAAAGAAAATACTGCGGGAGTGATACTCAGTTAGTCCTGAACGATCTTCGCAAATTTTAATAGAGCCCCTTTTACCGGTATATGTCTAGGATTCTGCTGAGAATTTCGGGCTGAAACATTCAAAATTATACCTTTTTTTGACGTAATTGGTGCGAAATTTCATCTGCATCTACATAATAACCTGCAAGCCACCACGAGGGTGTGTGGCAGGGGGTGATTTCTCACCAACCATGCACTACATATCATGCATTAAAAAGGAATAGTATTAATGTAGTAGTCAGGACAACACTATTTAAAAAAAATAGAAATTGCAAAGCAAACATGCAAAAACATTCTGTTAGTAGGGTTAGCTTTAAGTACTCATACCAACATGCAGCTACCAATGCTATTCATTGCTACTCTCCGATAGGACATATTTACCGTTATTCGTATCTCTTATTGTGCGAGGGAAAAAGGACATTTTGAATCGGTCAGTTCGGCAATCAATTTCTCTAACTTTATGATTATGGTCCAGTCTGCCATAGTAAGTTGGGGTTCGTAAAATACTTTTAACATCATCACTGAAAATATTGCCTTGGAATTTGTGGAAGAGATTAAGTCTAAATTTCAACCTGCGATCTGACAATGATTCCCATTTCAATTCATTTAATAGACTGGTTACGCTAATATAATTATCGTATCGTCCCTTTACAAATAGATGTAGATAGATACTTCATTCAGATGACATCACTCGGAAGCCGCCGAAGTCCATAGCGTGTGTTCAGTGCTTGGGTTCGCCCGGCAGCTCTCCCGTATTCCCGATAACACCCGTCCACCCCTTTGGTCAGACCTCCCGCCCACCACTTCTCATTAGCGTCTACACCCCTCTCATGAGGAACACATCCCCCCTACCCCCAACCCCTTTCTTCCCATGGAAGCGAAGAGACTGTCTTCTTCCTACTCTCGGCCTCCTGAATGAAGAGAAGACCGCTCAGCCCCCACCCCTCTTCGCGAGATGGGAGATACTTCCCCCACTCCTTTACTTTAGCGGGAACCCGCACTGACCTCATCCATTCCGCTCGTTCCGGGCCCCCGGATATGAATGGTCATCTACTCTAGGCACCGCAAATGCTTCGGCGTCCCTTTGTCCATTGGCCGCGGTTAAAGAACTCCAACACTGATACATATAAATCTACCGAATGCTCTGCAGAAACCTCGATGGTGTGTGATTCATTCGTAAATCGGGTTCGGCTATACGTGTTAAGGAAGGAGCTACAATTTTTCCAAAAGTATGAATGATAAAAATGACCGCGCATTTACCCAATTTTAATTCAAGCTGACAAGTAGCACACCAACTATCAATTTTTTCTAGGTCCCTCCCTATCTTCTTCGTTCCTCATGTTATCTAATGCATGTTCGGCCAATCTACCCCCTGCCATACTCCCTTATCCACAACTACACAATACCCTGCAAGCCACCATGTAGGTGTTTGGCAGGGGGTGAGTTCCCTCCACACATACGTTACATATCATGTATATAAAGGATAATTAATTGTAACCTAATCTACACTTCACAACTTATGGTGGCATGCAGGGTAGGTATTGTGTAGATCTAGATGCAGATCTATATCTACGCAGTTTCCTGCAAGCCACCACGTGGCTGTGTAGCAGGGGAATGCACCAAGTGACCTGACCTGCTGGGTTGATCGAAAGAGGCACTACTTTTATGCAATAATGGTAACAATGATTCGTAATTAGGGTTCACATCTACGGATTAAACGGCATGCCACCGCGAGGGTGTAAGACAATAATGAATAATCACCATTCCTGCAACACGTACATACAACTAAGAGGTAAAACAATTTAGTTTAGCTGCATTTACCTCGGGTATGTGTAACATGTTTTCATTACGATTGAGTACAGTACCTAATTAAAGCAAATTAAAACTTTGTGACTCCAGAGTCAATTAAAAATTCACAGAAACCATAAAATGATGTACGGAGGGTTCATGGAAGTCGTTCATTAATATCATGCGCTCTGGGATCAATAGAATATCCCTAGTAAATTTAAACAAGAAAGCACCGAACCTATGCCCATTGATGAGCGTAGTGTAATAATTGAAAACTATAAAATTTCAAAATCCACTGCAAAGACAACTCTTCTTAATGCATTTGCAGAGTTCAAAAGAGAACACTTGGGGAGCAATTGAAGGAAAATTCATAATTATTCTGATCGTACGTGAGGGAAGTGCAAGGCCATAAGTCTGCCGTCCATTCACTTAAAAATGATAAGGGTGAAATGTCTACAAACACTCTCGACTAAGTTAACTGGCTGAATTCCTTCTTCCATACAGTTTTTAAACAATCTTCCGGAAATTCAACTGTCGTTTTACCTGACCTCATTCAGCGGCTGATGCAACCAATTGAAATTTCCTGCTATGGTATTGAAAAGTTACTTAAAGATATAAGCCCCAACAAATCTCCTGGCTCTGATCAAATTCCCTCCCGCATATATAGAGAGTTAGCTTCCAAAATCTCCCCCTACCTTGAAATAGTTTAAATAAATCCCTGTCCAAACACGTCGTACCGATGGCCTGGAAAACAGCCGATGTAACACCCATTTTTAGAAGTGGTGATAGGGAGCAGCCATCTGACTACCGACCTATATCCCCCACATATATTTCATGCAAAGTTCTGGAACATATAACTGTCAGTTCAGTCATGGGGCACCTAGATAGCAAGATTTTAATTTCCAATACTCAGCATGGTTTCCGGAAGGTAGATCATGTGAAACTCAAGTTGCTCTCTTTTCCCACGATATTTTAGTTTTTGGCGAAAATAATATTCCAGTGGATGCAGTATTTCTCGGTTTCAAGAAAGATTTTGACAAGGTGTCTCAGAGCAAACTAATTTTGAAATTAAAATTTTGTGTGTTAGACAGTAATATTATATCATGGATAAATGTTTTCCTACATGATCGGGTACAAAGGGTTGTTATGGACGGTGTTACCTCCTCGGCAATTGAAGTCACTTCATGCAAAAATGCAAAAACATGCTGTTAGTTGGGTTAGCTGAAAGTCCTTATACCAACATGCAACTACCTATGCTGTACTGCTATTCATATCCCTAATTGTACGAGGAAAAAATGACATTTTGAATCTGTCAGTTCGGCAATCAATTCTCTAATTTTATGATTATGGTCCAGTCTACCATAGTGAGTTGGGAATCGCCAAATATTTTTAACTTCATCACTGAAAATATTATAATCCATTTTAATGCATATATAATAATAATCCTTTATTTTAAGGATAAGGATTTATAATAAGGATAATAATCCTTTATATGCCTGTTTGGTGATCTTCACCCCCAACCATACATCCTCACGGTGGCTTGCAGGGTATTATGTGGATGTAGACGTAGATTATTCCGTTTGTATTAAGTCCTTTCATCTCAAAGTGATTCATATGCCGGAGAACAATGTGATTGGTACTCCATGTGCGGTGGTCGGGGAAAATGAAAGTTGTCCATCTCTAGCTCCAAGTGTATAAACGTCACTCTGTGCGAGTTATTAGGTAGTGATCATTTTTTTCACTAATTTACTTGTATTACCTTTTACAAGTATTAAGTGTGAATGTACCTTAGCCTGTTGACCTGCTAATGTGCAATGGAAATCATTTATGCCTTGACAGAATTTTAGCAATGCGGCCGACCAAGACATTCGGGTATATCATCGTGCTGTTATATTTTTTTGTGATGACCGCGACACGACCACGAATGGTTTCACTTTATTGGTGTGGAGTGCTCCCTGAAGAGTCAAAGAAAAAAAAGAAAATAAATATTAAAAAAACACCGGACTCGTCGACCTGGCTCCGCAGATTGTGTGGGACTTGAGTGCGAAGTGGAGAGGGGGAAGAGAGATTTGGGGCCGTCTCATCGGGCCGTCCTTTGGGCCTGTTAATATTTCACACGCCCTCACTGCGGGACGGGACGCCCGGAGTCAGCGAGGGGCGAAATTCCATCCATCAGGCCGAAAGGGTGGGACGCGGTCAGCCGAACTTCACGTCAACCTGTGGACCGTGGGTACCGCGACATTTTCTGGATGTTTCCTCCGGATTTATGCCCCGTATGCGGGCGTTTTCAACGCGTTGGCGGGCGAATTCCATCCCATTCCCACCATCTCTCTCCACCTCTCCTCTTTATTTATGGCACGGCCGATGCTCTTCCTCTTTTTTTTATATCTTTTTTTGTCCCGCGTGGCAAACACCGCGGCTCGTGCAGAACTTGAGCGTCGACGCTGGGGCTTTCCGTCTGCGCCTGTGATTCGACACTAATGGTGGGACACCGCGAAGATCCTTTCTCGGGCGAACGGTGAGCGGAATATTCCGCGGTCATTTGCCTCGCTGCGCGCTCGCCGTTCCGCGATTTATTGCGAACGGCTCATTCCCACCCCCTCCCTCCTCGTAATTTCGTCGTTGGTAAGGACCGATGGTGGTTGTTCGGCGGTTTGCGTTTTTAAGGTCGTGAAATTATTATAATTCTTCTCACTTTTCGTGCTCCTGGTACAAAAAACATTCCTCCCTTCGTTAGCATACGAAAATCAAACTATGTAGTTATTACTATCCTGGAAAATTACCCAAGTTAACTTACGGTGGCTCAAGAAACGCGTCAGAAAATTTCACTTTTCAGCTTTAAAGAAAAATTTACATAATATGCGCAGGTTTAAGAGGAAATAAACATCATTGTACAACGATATTGTTTTTCACTGAAAAATGGCATTGTTAACCTTAATCACATATACGCAGTGACTGTTTGGTGATCAGTCACCCCCTGCCAAACACAATCGAGCTGGCTTGTGGGGTAATCCGCAGCTGGACATATTGGTGTACACAAATTGCAATATTTCTACATCTACTACATCTTCGCGATGCCCTGCAAGCCACCGTGAGGGTGTGTGGCAGGGGGTGAAGATCACCAAGCATGCACTATAGACATGCAAACATGCTACCATAGGGTCTCAGACAACCAGATTGTTAGTATCTACATACTAATTAAGGGAATAGTTGTTAATACATGCATCATGCACTACAGACTGCTATAAAATCCTTTTGCTATGCTGCCTATTCTGTTGTTTTATAGTACCTACGGGGGAAAAATGACATTTTGAATCTATCAATACGACAATCTACTACATTTCTGGTGTTGTCAATATGAATGGCACTGTAATCTACTCTTCAGTGTGAGAAAAAATTACCAAAAAGTATTTATCTCAAGCAATCTGCGTATTAAGGCGCTTTATTCACTACTCATGGCCTTAGGTAAGTAATCAGTCAGGCATGCCTGATAATTAATTGAATAACGATTGAGAAAAGTATTGATACCACGAAAGACCTCAGCAATAGCCAGCAAAGTTAGACCTCAGCAATAATAAAATGCCAATTGTAAGCGATACCCAATGCTGTGATTTCATAACTATAACTATAAGTGAACTACGAAAGATTATTGTCAACTTTAAAAACAATAAGGCAAACGCAGATGAAGTAGATGCAAAAATTCTAAAAGAAACTTTTGCAGAAGATTGCAATTATTTAGTGGAAATCATTAACCTATATTTCAAAGCAGGTAAAATATTTAAAGAATGGAAACTCTCAACAGTAATCCCTATTCCAAAAATCCAAAACCCCTCCAAACCTAATGAACTTAGACCAATTAACTCGCTACCTTTACTGGAAAAAGTAATTGAAATATGGGTCCACAAGCAAATATGTAAGTACTTCGAGGACAATAATTTGTTTTATGCCCATCAGTCTGGGTTAAGGAAAGAAATAAATATAGAAAGTGCAATACAATTGATTTTTAGTCGGTGCAGAAGAGAACTGAATGATGGCAAAATTGTAATTACTTAGTGTGATGTGTGATCTTATAAGGGCATTTGAAACTTGAATAGAGATATTTTGATTAAAAAGCTACAGTACTATGGAGTGGGAGGCGTCGCTTTAGAATGGTTTAGAAATTATTTAAACGATAGAGTGCAAGTAAACTAGAAAATAAGAAAATAAATAATAGTTATTCCAAAGAATTAAGATATAATATAGGTGTTCCCCAGGGAAGTGTGATGGCGGGATTGCTATTTATAATATATATAACGATATTAGTATGTGCTGTGAACAAGCTTATATTAATGTTTGCAGATCATGCTTTTGTATATGTATCTGGGTAAGAGTATCCAATATTTTGTAACCAACTAAATAATGAACAAAAAACTCTGAATAAATGGTTTGCAAGAAATAAACTAAAACTAAATATCTAAAAATCTTCAGAAATACGAATAACAAATTCAAACAGGACTTATTAAAAAAACAGGCTGAAAGAATATATCTCGATAATAAAACTCTAGAATACGAAACCCAAGTAAAATATCAAATAAGAACTCAAATAGAAGAAACTATTTTAAGAATTTCCTAGTAAGAAGCAGTGAAAACCATAAGTACAAAACCAGAAACAGGAAGAATTTCTACTTGAATGTGCCATGTAATACAGCTGGGCAGAAATCTTTATTTGTTAATGGATTAAAGTTATATAACAAAATAATGAATGAAATAAGTGATTTAAATGAGTGAATGCAAAAAAATTCTGTGATTTTGTAAAGACAAACTACCCCTCAAGTGAAATCAGTGCAATTATGTACTTTAATATTATCTATATCTATATCTACGACATACCCTGCAAGCAACCTCGAGGGTGTGTGGCAGGGGGTGCATCCACACCAGGAACAATGACACAACAAACAAAAATGAACACCACAAAACAAGCACTACACCTTTAAAAGCAATTGGGGAAAAAAGAAGAAAAACTACCAATTCCCAATCATGTAGGACACACCCATGAATACCATGCATGCCTTGAAACCCGACACCAATTTCATAGATACTCATACATGCAAAAAAAGGCATTGGATGCAAGTCACACGTTGATTTGAACAGGCAGGTAATAAAAAAAAATAAAAAAAAATATCGACCTACTCTGAATATTACCTCTATAATTATCCGATTTACGCGATATTTAATGTTCTGATCACGAATCGTACGCGGAAAAAATGACATTTTAAACCTGTCCGTCCTGCAATCTACCTCCTTAATTTTATTAGAATTATCGAGCCTACCATAATAAGTCGGAGCCAGCAATATATGATTAACGTCATTAATGAAATGTCCCTCCTTAAATTTTCCCAGAAGATTAAGTCTATAATTCAGCCTACGTTGTGACAGCGATTCCCATCCCAATTCGGCTAACATACCAGAGACACTGCTTTCCCTATCGTCACACCCTTTTACATATCTCGCCGCTCTTCTTTGTACTCGATCTAATTCGTAAATTAAGCCTGCTTCATAAGGGTCCCATATGCTCGCAGCATATTCTAAGTGTGGTCTAACAAATGAAAAATAGCAAAGTTCCTTCACCATCTCCTCACTTTTCCCTAATATTCTTTTAATAAACCCCAACTTTCTATTTGCTTGACTGCATATTTCCCTGATATGTTTCCCCCATGATAGATCCTGAGTAAGTGTTACACCTAAGTACTTAACTGATTCCAGGTGTAATAATTCCTTTCCTTGAATCATATAGTTTCTTTCTATGGAGTTTTTTTTTTCCAAAAATTTACTGTCACGCACTTTTTTTATGTTCAGTTCTAGTTTCCATTTATCGCACCACGCCTGAATTGCTACGAGGTCCTTTTCTAACGATGCCTTGTCTCCCGGACTACTGATTTCTCTATACACTACTGCATCATCTGCGAAAAGCCGAATTCTACTGTTTACTACAACACTGCCGAGGTCATTGATATATAAAAGAAATAAAAGTGGGCCTATCACACTTCCCTGGGGAACATCTGATGTGACACTAACTATATTGGACATGATACCGTCTATAGTAACTCTCTGTTCGCGGCCAACTAAGAATTGATTAATCCAGGATATTACGTGATTATCTATACCGTAACTTTCTAGCTTTAAGAGCAATCTGTCATAGGTGCTCTATCAAAGGCTTTTTTTAAAATCGAGGAATATCGCATCAACCTGAGCATTATTTTCTCCCGAAACTAATAAGTCGTGTACAAAGAGTGCCAATTGCGTTTCCCATGACTTATATTTTCGGAAACCGTGTTGGTTATTGGATAACAAATTATCTCTATCCAAGTGTCCCATAATCGAACTAACTATTATATGTTCCATTAACTTACACGATATCGATGTTAGTGAGATAGGTCTGTAGTTGCTAGGATCTTCTCTATCGCTGGATTTGAATAAAGGTGTAATATTAGGCATTTTCCAGTCCTTGGGAACCACATGCTCAGATAACGATTTACGAAATATTATTTCTAAGTAAGGTGATATTTCTGATGTTAGTGTCTTATAAACGCGTGCCGGAATTTGGTCAGGGCCGGGGGATTTATTGGTTTTTATATTTTTAAGTTGATTCTCTATACCGCGTGACTCAATAGCGATTTCAGGCATCGGATGTTTGAAATGTTTATTTAGTGTATTTAGAATAGTTTATTTATATTATATTTTACCAAGAAGGGCTGTGGCAAATTGGGTGTACTTGTGATAATTTGTAATGTGGTGGGTGATTGTTGTATACATGATATGTACATCCTTTTGTAAAAATTCTGTATTTGAATAATTAGTTCTCAATAAACTATAAATAAAGAAATACTACTACGAGGGTCGTTCAACAAGTCCTTAGAAAATCCAAGAGATTGCGCTCGTAGATTGGAAATTGAATTTTTCCCAGTAAGCAGCACTCCTAACTAGTCGGGTGTTAGTGTTTCAGTTGTATCCATCACATAGTTTCATTGTTGTTGTTGATTGTATTCAACAACTTTTGCTTATTTATAAAAATGGAAAAAAGCGAGTTTCGCGCGGTGATAAAACATTTTTATTCAAAAGGGTTAACGCCAAGAGAAATCAAAGCTGAGTTGGACGAAGTTCATGGCACATTTGCTCCTATGTTTGCAACTGTTTACAATTGGGTGAATAAGTTTGCACGTGTCCGTACATCCACAAAATATGAACATCGTTCCGGACGCCCTGTGGAAGTGTCTACCCCCAAAATGATTGACAAAATCCACGAAATTGTTTTAAGTGATCGACAAATCAAAGTGCGAGAAATACCTAGTTGAGGTCACAGGAATATCGCAAAGCACAGTCGCTTCAATTTTGCACGAAAAATTAGGTGTGAAAAAAATCTCGGCAAGATGGGTGACGCGTTTGCTCACAGTGGAGAATAAACGGAATCGTGTGGTCGACTCTGACGCTGTTTTGGCGCTTTTCCGTCGCAATCCTGAGGAGTTTCTGTGTCGATACATAACTGTTGATGAAACGTGGATACATTACTACACTCCAGAGACAAAAGAACATTCAAAACAATGGATTTTCAATGGCGAACGGGCTCCGAAGAGGGCAAAGACGGTGAAATCGGCCGGCAAGGTTATGGCCACGGTCTTTTGGGATGCACGCGTAATCATCTACATCGATTACTTGGAAAAGGGTAAAACGATAACAGGAGAGAGTGTTATGCGTTGTTATTGGACCGGCTGAGCGAAGAAATCAAGGAAAAGGTCCTCATTTGAAACGGACAAAGATCCTCTTTCATCATGACAATGCACGGTTGCACACCTGCGCAGTTGCGATGGTCAAAATTACGGAATTACAGTTCCAATTATTACAACATCCACCGTATTTACCAGATTTGGCCCCCAATGACTTTTTCTTATTTCCTAACTAGAATAAATGGCTTGGCGGACAAAGGTTTACGTCTAACGAAGAGGTCATCGCCAAAACCAATCCCTATTTTGAGGAGCTTCCGAAATCCTACTTTTTGGACGGCTTAAAAAATTTGAAATAACGCTTAGAAAAGTGTATAGAACTGAAGGGAGATTATGTTGAAAAATAAAAAAAAATCTACCCAAAAAATGTTTTTTCCTACTGTTTTCTAAAGACTTATTGAACGACCCTCGTACTACTATATCAGAGATAGCGCATATTTTTAAGGCATCAATAAAATAAAATTTCCCGAGATGTGTCACCACACTCAGTGCATGGAGTAATCAATAATTTCTTTGAAAGATATTTCCGCTTATTATTTCCTCAAGTTATCGAGTTTTTACAATATAGCATCATAATCGATGTAGTGGAACGTAAACATCATGAATGAAAAAGAACCCTTTGCAGTTTTTCACGCTTTTCTAAACAAAATGAAAAACTGCAAAGGCTTCTCATTCTTTCGCTATAAAGTTTTGTCTGTATTATTGTCGTCAGAAATGAGGGGTAAAAATTAATTATTAAATCTTTCTGTCTCATCGCAGGCTACACACCTCTTTAGTTAATTTCTAATATTCGGAAATAGTTAAACATTTCTCTACGCTTTTCTGCACAGAAAGAAAGTCGTAATTAGTGTTAATCTTCTTAGCGATAAGCAGAAGTATAGAACCTGTATACGGACGGTTAGGGATGCATGAAATATTTTTCCCAAAAATTTAATCTAGTACATAAATAATGCTTTTTGACTTCAGAGATTAACCAATAATTGCTTTCCATTGTTCCAAGTTATAGCTTTTGCATGTTATAAATGGTCTCAGTTTGACAAACGTACGGCCAGCCTTTGTAATTTATTCAATGCCTGAATTTATTATACAAAAAAGGATTTAAAACAGGACCCATTTACAAAAGTTTATTACAAATCACTTACTGACCTTCATCTACTACTTCATCACCTAGTGACTTGATCACTTTCATAGGATGTAGGGTAAAAGTTGTCCACACAAAGATTAACCCCAGTCACACATTCTCGAGGGCTGATTTGGGCTACTCAAAGAATTTGTATTAGAATAAATCGAAATTGGACCTTAATTTTACAAGAAACGTGACTATTTTGCGTTGCATTGAGGGTCGGGACGTTGTTGTTTGGGAATCCGGCATTTGGCAGACCGCCTCAAGTTAACGTTGGTGACCTTGATGAAGGAAACTGTACTGTGTCCCCGGCGACCTTTCAACTCCTCTGTGGTAACGAGAAACTGATAAAACTCACAATCGACTTTATCTTTAGTCGAAGTCAATGACCACTTCGTACTCATGCAACCAATTTCACCCTCGTGCGGTATAGAGACGAAGGGGGCCCAAAATTGGGGCTACCGGGCACAAGTCTGAATTTCGACAGAACCGAAAATAGATTTACGTAAAATGTACATTGTAATGCAAGTTTCCCTATGGTCTGCAATGAAAATATCCGTCACCTAAGATACCTGTTGTCAAACTAGCAAAAGTTCTTTCACATAGGTTTTCGCAGAAATATTTTCCGATAACCCCTTGTGATGTGTTAGGCGTTCATTTACATGCTCTAAATCCAAATCAATATCTGTCTGCGCATTCTATAGGCCCCCAAACACTGATGTTGACTCACAATTAGAACTGGAAAAGTAGATAAATTCTATCACGTCCCGTAACAGGTATTGTAACATAATAATAGGTGGAATTTCAAAACACCATAAGTAGACAGGAGATATTACTGCTTCAAAGCAGGATGAAAGAACAAGGACATCTACATCTACATAATACCCTGCAAGCCACCACAAGGGTGTGTGGCAGGGGGTGATTGCTCACCAAACATGCACTACATATCATGCATAAAAAAGGAATAGTATTAATATAGTAGTCAGAACTACACTATTTAAAAAAGATAGAAATTGCAAAGAAAACATGCAAAAACATTCTGTTAGTAGGGTTAGCTTTAAGTACTCATACCAACATGCAGCTACCAATGCTATTCATTGCTACTCTCCGATAGGACATATTTACCGTCATTCGTATCTCTATTTGTGCGAGGGAAAAAGGACATTTTGAATCGGTCAGTTCGGCAATCAATTTCTCAAACTTTATGATTATGGTCCAGTCTGCCATAGTAAGTTGGGGTTCGTAAAATATTTTTAACATCATCACTGAAAATATTGCCTTGGAATTTGTTTAAGAGATTAAGTCTAAATTTCAACCTGCGATCTGACAATGATTCCCATTTCAATTCATTTAATAGACTGGTTACGCTAATATAATTATCGTATCGTCCCTTTACAAATCTTGTCGATCTTCGCTGCACACGTTCAAGTTCATTACTTAGACCGATTTCGTAGGGATCCCATACACCGGCAGCATATTCCAAATGAGGTCTAACAAGGGAAAAGTAGCTGATTTCGCGTACATGATCGTCACATTTACCCAAAACTCTTTTAATGAAACCCAGTTTGCGATTCGCTTGACCCATTATTTCACGAATGTGTTTACCCCAGGAAAGATCATTTGTCAGTCTTATTCCAAGATATTTAATGGATTCCACGTTTGTTAATTCATTATTACTTATTTTGTAAGTGGTAGGAGGAGAGCTATTCTTTTTCCAAAAATTCATTATAAGACATTTCTTAAAGTTTAATTCTAACTGCCATGTATCACACCAAGTTTCAATTGCTTGTAGGTCAATATTTAAATATTCTTTATCGTTTGGGCATAGAATTTCCCTGTACACTACTGCGTCATCGGCAAATAGACGAAGCTTACTTTTTACCACCTTTTGGATATCATTAATGTACAAAAGGAATAGGAGTGGACCTATCACACTACCTTGTGGGACACCCGAAGTGACTTTAATTGCCGGTGAGGAAACACCGTCCAAAACAACCCTTTGAACCTGATCATGCAGAAAATCATTAATCCATGATATAATGGCTGTGACTCTGTGAGACTCTATTATATATATTCTCTAGCAACTCCCTGACACAGGTAGCTACAGCTAATAATAGAGGGGATAACATTCTTGATTTACTGGCAACAAACAGCCCACAACAAGTGATTGAGATTGACACCGTTGATGGAATCAATGACCACAGAGTCCTAACTACAAAATGTTGTCTAAAATTGGATAAAAATTTCAAACAAAGCAGAAAGATTTATATTTTTAAAATAGCTAACTTTGCTATCCTTAAAATTTATTTAAGAGTTTCTTTATCGGATTTTTAAAAGTCTTCCATAAACTTATGTACGGAGGGTTCATGGAATACTTTCATTAATATCATACGCTTTGGGATCATTAGATATATCGCTAGTAAATTTAAGAAAGAAAACACTAAACCTAGGTGGTAAAATGCTGAAGTGAGAAAATCGCTGAGATAGCAGCGAATGTGTCACGCAAAAATTAAAAGAATTAGTAAATATATGCTCATTGCAGAGCGTAATATAATCATTGAAAACTATAAAATTTCAAAATCCACTGCAAAGACAACTCTTCGTAATGCGTTTGCAGAGTTCAAAAGAAAAACACTTGAGGAGCAATGGAAGGAAAATCCAAAAGTCTTCTGGTCGTACGTAAGGGAAGTGCAAGGCTATAAGTCTGCCGTCCATTCACTTAAAAATGATGAGGGTGAAGTGTCCAGAAACACAATTGACAAGGTAACTTGCTGAATTCCTTCTTCCAAACGGTTTTAACCCACCTTCCGGAAATTCAACAGTCGTGTTACCTGACCTCTCTCAGTGGCTGATGCATCCAAATGAAATTTTCAGCAATGGTATTGAAAAGTTACTTACGGATATAAGCCCCAACAAATCTCCTGGCCCTGGTAAAATTCCCTCCCGCGTATATAGAGAGTTAGCTTCCGAAATCTACCCCTACCTTGAAATAGTATTTCACAAAACCCTGACCAAACACGTCGTTACCTGACCTCTTTCAGCGGCTGATGCAACCAATTGAAATTTCGTGTAATGGTATTGAAAAGTTAGTTAAAGATATATGACCCAACCTATCTCCTGGCCCTGAACAAATTCCCTCCCGCGTATATAGAGAGCTAGCCTCCGAAATTTCCCCCTACCTTGAAAACGTATTACTCAAATCCCTGACCGAACACGTCGTACCAAGGGATTGAAAAGCAGCCAATGTAACACTCATTTGTAAAAGTGGTGATAGGGAGCAGCCATCTAACTACCAAATTATATACATCACATCCATTTCATGAAAAGTCCTGGAACAAATAATTGTCAGTTCAGTCATGGGACAACTACATAGCCAGAATTTGTTGTCCAATTTTCAGCATGGCTTCCGGAAGAGTAGATCATGTGTAACATAACTTACTCTCCTTTCCCACGATATTTTAGTTTCTGGCGAAAATAATATTCCAGTGGATGCAGTATTTCTCGATTTCAAGAAAGCTTTTGACAAGATGTATCATAGCAAACTAATTTAGAAATTAAAATCTTATGGGCTAGACAGTAATATTAGATCAAGGATAAATGATTTCCCACATGATCGGGGGCAATGGGATATTTTGGACGTTATTACCTCCCTGGCAATTGAAGTCACTTCAGGTGTTCCACAAGGTAGTGTTATAGGTCCTCCTATTCCATCATAGCGTACTGCTGTTCCATCTGTACATAAATGACATCATTAAGGTGGTCAAAAGTAAGCTTCGTCTACTTGCCGATGACGTAATAGTGTACAGGGAAATGTTTTGCCCAAACTGTGAAGAATATTTAAATAATGACCTGCCAGCAACTGAAAATTGGTGTGATACATGGTAGTTAGAATTAAGTTTTAAAAAATGTGTAATAATGTATTTTTGGCAAAAGAATAGTTCTCCTTCTAGCAATTACAAAATAAGTAGTAATGAATTAACGCACGTTGAATCCATTAAATATCTTGGAATAAGACTGACACATGATCTTTTCTGGGGTAAATACATACATGAAATAATGGGTCAAGCTAATCGTGGAGTGGATTCATCAAAAGAGTATTACGTAAATGTGACGAACATGTACGAGAAATCCCTTGATAAACATTTCGAATATGCTTCCAGTAAATGGGATCCCTACGAAATTGGCTTGAAGAATGAACTTGAACGTGTGTAGCAAAGATCGGCAGGATGTGTAAAGGAACGGTACGATAACCACATTAGCGTAACCAGTCTATTACATGAATTACAATGGGAATCATTGTCAGATCGAAGGTTGAAATTTAGACTTAATCTCTTAAATAAATTCCAAGATAATATTTTCACTGCTGACGTTGAAAATATTTTGTGAACCGTAACTTACTATGGTAGACTGGACAATGATTACAAAATCAGCGAAATTGATTGCCGAACTGACAGACACAAAATGTCCTTTTTGTTCGTACAATTAGGGATATGAATAGCGGTAAATATGTCCAATACGAGTGAATCAATCCATAGCATAGGTAGTTGCATGTTGGTATGAGTACTTAAAGCTAACCCAGCTAACAGTACGTTTTTGCATAATTACTTTGCTATCTTTATCTTTTTAAATCGTGAAGTTTTTATAATATATTAATACTAAACCATTTAAAGTCATGATATGCAGTGCATGTTTGGTGAGAATTCACCCCCTGCCGCACTCGTTTATGGTGTCTTGCATGGTATGATGTAGATGTAGATGCTATGCTGGCTTATGTGTTCTCTAATAGTACGGGGAAAAATGACATTTTGAATCTATCAGTACGACAATCTATCTCTCTAATCTTATGTACCTGATCAAATCTAGTATAATACGCTGGTGTTTTTCATATATTGGATAGCAACTTCAGCAAAGTTATCCGTTTTAAATGTCTGTGATATATTTGATCAGTATTTTAACCTAAAATCTGATAATGATTCCCAACCTTATTCTTGTACTAATTCTGATATACTACTAAACCTATCGTAACACCTTTTAACAAACCTACCTGCTCTATGCTGCACACTTAGTAATGCACACTCTGTGTTCTGTATACATACTCACACAGTATTATATATCAAACTGCTTTTTAACCTGCAGAGAATTAAACTTTAATATAAAACGGCGTAAATATGATTTCTAGCAAAAATAGGTATTTAGCCGACGTAATTCACGCCTGGTTACGAGGCAATGATAGCCCTGCCGTACCATTTTGTTCGAGGTTTTGAGGGGGCTCCCTGGATGAAGGAGAAGCGACCTCACACATTCAGTGGACAGGCACTAGAGGTCACACATTTTTTTCAATAGAATAGTATAGACAAATGCATACGAGTGAGCAACCCTTCGTCGGAGGGGAAGTCGAGTGTGCCACCCGTCGGGGAAGATTCACCCGGGACGAATGGAACCGAAATTTCCTTGAGAAGCGAGAGAGACCATGGCGTCATTAAAAAATGAACGAAGGAAAGCGACGGAAAATGACTAGCGGGACCCGTACACCTCAGCCAGGGGAGGGGGTGGATCTTCATCTCCACGACGACACAGAAGCGCGGGAGAGTGGGCGGACAAGGTCTAACCTTTCGAGTCGCTGTCATCGGATACCTTCCCTCACTCCATCCGTGGCAGGGAGACTCCGTGGACTCCTCTTAACTCCGAGAGCTCCTGAGAGGGCGACACTCTTGTTTCCTCCTTGACGGCCGACGTGATAGACAGCCCAAGAATACTCTCGCAGGAACCAATGTAATCGGCCGTCTGGCCCACCCATTGGAAAATTTGTGATCTGTTCTGTCAGGGTGATGCCACGGGTTTTGATGACAGCGTAATAATGCCCTCCGCCAATGAATGAGTGTTGAAGAATGGTGAGGACGACGAATGCTCATTCATCCCCACTCCATTTCTCGCTCTGTATGTTAGGTACACCATAAGGACGTGTGGCCGAAACCGATGAAAACATGGTTGTGTACAGTAAACGTAACAGCTATTCTGTGGGAGAAACATATATCTATAGCCATTCATCCCATTAAGGGCAGTTGAATATTTGGGCCCATCTTTCACCCTCTGCCACACACATCCACATCTTCGCGATACCCTGCAAGCCAACGCGAGGGTGTGTGGGAGGAGGAAACCTTGATGGCTTCCGAGGTAGATGTGGATTTGTTGAATAAAGATTGGAGAGAAACCCGGCGTCGATAGTGGCGTACTCATACCAAATGGCACGAAGGAGTTCACGGCTCAACGTGACAGTAAACAGATTCTTTCAGGCGCTACTTCGTGAAAATTCGTCATATTTTAAAGAAAAAATCTTGAAATAGTATGATTCACACAGTTTATTAAAACCACCGAATAAGGTTCATCTACTTCTACCCTGAAATCCACCGCGAGGGTGTGTGGCAGGGGGTGAAGATCTCCACGCATACACTATAAACATGCAAACATGCTACTACAGGGTATAGGGCAACTAGACTGTTAGTATCTGCATAGTAATAAGGTACATCTACATCTACATAATACCCTGCAAGCCACCACAAGGGTGTGTGGCAGGGGGTGATTGCTCACCAAACATGCACTACATATCATGCATAAAAAAGGAATAGTATTAATATAGTAGTCAGAACTACACTATTTAAAAAAGATAGAAATTGCAAAGAAAACATGCAAAAACATTCTGGCACACACACAATAGACTGGTTACGCTTTGGTATTGGTTAGGTATTGGTTGTTCATACGTGAATCATGCACTACAGATAACTCTAAATATTTCCCCTACCTATCCCTTTGCTATGCTGCCTATTCTGCTCTCTTATAGTACGGGGGAAAATGCCATTTTGAATCTATCAGTACGACAATCTATCTCTTTAATCTTACTTAACTGGTCGAATCTAGCATAATACGCTGGTGTTTTTAATATGTGCCTAACATCTTCAGTAAAGCTATCCGCTTGAAATTTCTCTTAGATTTAATCTGTACTTTAAACTACGACCTGATAATGATTCCCACCCTAATTCCTGCATTAATTCTGAAACACTACTGAACCTATCGTAACACCTTTTAGCGAACCTAGCTGCTCTACGTTGCACACTGTGTAGTTCTCTGATCAAACCTAATTCATTCGGATCCCATATACTAGCTGCATACTCAAGGTGGGGGCCTAACTTGAGAAAAGTAACATCGCTCTTTTGTCTTCTCCTTACATTTGCCAAGTACTCATTTTATAAATCCTAGCTTTCTTTTCTCTCGGCCGCATATTTCCTGGATGTGTTATCCCCACGATAGAACCTTAGTCATTTTTACACTTGAATACCTTAGGGTTTCAGCGTTCTCGATCTTCGTGTTACTAATTTTATAGGATCGCTCTATCGAATTATTCCTCCAAAAATCGATAGCTGCACGCTTTTTAAGGTTTAGTTCTAGCTGCCATTTGTCGCACCATTCTTGAATTGATCTAAATCGTTGTTAAGCGATTTCCTGCCGTCTTAGTTCTTCTTCTTTTTCCTCTCGGCAGTGTATAAGAAAAAATTAAGCGTATTATTGCTGTGTCTAAGTATGTAGCGATATTTCTTCCACATGCTTCACTAATTTAAGTTGGAGAAGGACATACGGGTCCTTCAAAGCTATAAATACTCCTCCGTTTCTGATTACTCTATCCTTTCTGTACACGGTAAAACACTTCGGGTATAATTCATAATCTATGTCCTTCGATAGTCAGCTTTCTGTGCCTACGATTATATCTGCATCAGTGCTTTTATGAGGTAGTGACATTCTGCTACTTATCAAAATATAATAATATTAGTCTAAACTTAAATTTAAAAAACGGTAAAAATTACAAAGCAATCATACAATATCATGCTGTTACTTGGGCTAGCTTAAAGTTCCTATACTAAAATGCAACTACCTATAGTAACGATTGTACACTCCTATTGGACATAATTACCGCTCTATATCCACTGCAAAGACAGCCCTTAGTAATGCATTTGCAGAATTCAAAAGAAAAACACTTGGGGAAGAATTGAAAGAAAATCCAAAAGTCTTATGGTCGTACGTAAGGGAAGTGCAAGGCCATAAGTCCGCCGTCCATTCACTTAAAAATGATAGAGGTGAAATGACCACAAACACACTCGACAAAGTTAGCTTGCTAAATTCCTTCTTCCAAACCGTTTTTAACCCACCTTCCGGGGATTCAACTGTCGTGTTACCTGACCTCTTTCAGCGGTTGCTGAAACCAATTGACATTTCCTGTAATGGTATTGAAAAATTACTTATAGAGAGTTAGCATCCGAAATTTCCCCCTACCTTGAAATAGTATTTAATAAATCCCTGACCGAACACGTCGTACCGATGGACTGGAAAGCAGCCGAAGTAACACCCATTTTTAAAAGTGGCGATAGGAGCAGCCATCTAACTACAGACCTATATCCCTCACATCCATTTCATGCAAGGTCCTAGAACATATAATTGTCAGTTCAGTCATGGGGCACCTAGATAGCCAGAATTTGTTGTCCAACTTTCAGCACGGCTTCCGGAAGAGCAGATCATGCGAAACTCAACTTGCTCTCTTTTCCCACGATATTTTAGTTTCTGGCGAAAATAATATTCCAGTGGATGCTATATTTCTCGACTTCAAGAAGGCTTTTGACAAGGTTTCTCACAGCAAACTAATTTTGAAGTTAAAATCTTATGGGTTAGACACTAACATTATATCATGGATTAATGATTTTCTGCATGATGGGGTTCAAAGGGTTGTTTTGGACGGTGTTTCCTCACCGGCAATTAAAGCCACTTCGGGTGTCCCACAAGGTAGTGTGATAGGTCCACTCCTATTCCTTTTGTATATTAATGATATCCAAAAGGTGGTAAAAAGTAAGCTTCGTCTATTTGCCGATGACGTAGTAGTGTACAGGGAAATTCTATGCCCGAACGATAAAGAATATTTAAATATTGACCTACAAGCAATTGAAACTTGGTGTGATACATGGCAGTTAGAATTAAACTTTAAGAAATGTCTTGTAATGAATTTTTGGAAAAAGAATAGCTCTCCTCCTACCACTTACAAAATAAGTAATAATGAATTAACAAACGTGGAATCCATTAAATATCTTGGAATAAGACTGACAAATGATCTTTCCTGGGGTAAACACATTCGTGAAATAATGGGTCAAGCGAATCGCAAACTGGGTTTCATTTAAAGAGTATTGGGTAAATGTGACGATCATATACGAGAAATCGCCTACTTTTCCCTTGTTAGACCTCATTTGGAATATGCTGCCAGTGTATGGGATCCCTAAGAAATCGGTCTAAGTAATGAACTTGAACGTGTGCAGCGAAGATCGGCAAGATTTGTAAAGGGACGATACGATAATTATATTAGCGTAACCAGTCTATCAAATGAATTGAAATGGGAATCATTGTCAGATCGCAGGTTGAAATTTAGGCGTAATCTCTTCCACAAATTCCAAGGCAATATTTTCAGTGATGATGTTAAAAATATTTTACGAACCCCAACTTACTATGGCAGACTGGACCATAATCATAAAGTTAGAGAAATTGATTGCCGAACTGACCGATTCAAAATGTCCTTTTTCCCTCGCACAATTAGAGATACGAATAACAGTAAATATGTCCTATCGGAGAGTAGCAATGAATAGCATTGGTAGCTGCATGTTGGTATGAGTACTTAAAGCTAACCCTACTAACAGAATGTTTTTGCATGTTTGCTTTGCAATTTCTATCTTTTTTAGATAGTGTAGTTCTGACTACTATATTAATACTATTCCTTTTTTATGCATGATATGTAGTGCATGTTTGGTGAGCAATCACCCCCTGCCACACACCCTTGTGGTGGCTTGCAGGGTATTATGTAGATGTAGATGTAGATGAAACTTGGTGTGATACATGGCAGTTAGAACTAAACTTTAAAAAATGTCTTGTAATGAATTTTTGGAAAAATGTGACGAAAATTGTGAAAATTTTTGGTAAATGTGACGATCATGTACGAGAAATCAGCCACTTTTCCCTTGTAAGACCTCATTTGGAATATGCTACCAGTGTATGGGATCCCTACGAAATTGGTCTAAATAACGAACGTGAACGTGTGCAGCGAAGACCGGCAAGATTTGTAAAGGGACGGTACGAATACTATATTCGCGTAACCAGTCTATTAAACGAATTAAATTGGGAATCATTGTCAGATCGCAGGTTGAAATTAAGAATTAATCTCTTAGATTTAAGAATTAGAATTAATTCCAAGACCATATTTTCAGTGACGATGTTAAAAATATTTTGCGAACCCCAACTTACTATGGTAGACTGGATTATAATCACAAAATTAGAGAAATTGATTGCCGAACTGACAGATTCAAAATGTCCTTTTTTCCTCGTACTATTATGGATATGAATAACGGTATATATATCCAGTACGAGCGTAGCAATGAATAACATTAGTAGCTACATGTTGTTGTAAGGACTTATAGCTAACCCAACTAACGGCATGTTTTTTCATGTATTTTTCTTATTTTTATCTTTTTTAAATAGCGTAGTTTTGAACAGTACCTATACAAGTACTAATCCTTTTTTATGCATGATATGAAGTTTATGTTTGTTGAGAGTTCATCCCCTGCCACACACCTTTATGGTGGCTTTCAGTGTATTATGTACATGTAGATTAACAGTCACTACATATTTTCAACCGTGACAGGACTTGTACCTGCAATCTTCGAATCCGAAGTATGATGCCTTATGCACAGGGTCATCAAACACCACATGAAAGAAGAAGTCTAGATAGCTCGCGCGATGTTGAAGAATGAAGAGGGTGTGTATTAAAGTGGCGGCCTGGCTGAATATAAGGATGGCGAGGGATGCGAATACAGCCCCAGTGAGTCACAGCCCCTTCTTCAAAAGGGGCGTCGACCCCACATTCCGAAAGAGACCATCCGCGGCGAGTGACACCCTGGGGTGTTCGCTGATAACCCGTGAGGAGAATCGGTGCTAGGGACACGTCATTTGTTTTCGTTCGCGGGAACTCGCCGTTATGTAAGGACCCTGTACAAGGGTTGGCAGGCAAGGTTCCATCTTCGCCCTCCTTCTTCTTTTCCACCCTTGTCTGAGGGCTTTCCAGCAAGGGGTTCCCCTAATGATGTCTTTCAGCGAGTCATGCGGGCAGTGTAGAAATCCTTATTCCATTCGGAAATACCGGTTGGACAGTT
Organism: Platycnemis pennipes; assembly: GCA_933228895.1. NCBI lineage: Eukaryota > Metazoa > Arthropoda > Insecta > Odonata > Platycnemididae > Platycnemis > Platycnemis pennipes. Next base: position 89,581,105 of record OW121857.1, read on the forward strand.
TAGCCCATTATCTAAATTTTGGCATTAAATGCCTTAGATTATGGTAGGGTGTTTGTTTTTTTGCCGATGACGCATAAGTGTATGGTGGAGATAATGTTCCAGCAACGAAGTAATAATTTTATTTTCAAAAAACAATTCGCTGAGGCAAGCTTTTAAGTGAGTTATTAAGAAGCATAAAAATTGGTGGTTTTTCATAAATATCGGATAATATACCATTATCTGATGCATGAATTAATCCTTTAAATACTATAGACACTAATAATCTAGTTGCATGAGACCCTATAGTTGATTGTTTGCATGTCAATAGTGCTTCACTAATTAAAGTTGGAGAAGGACATACGGGTCCTTCACAGCTATAATTACTTCTCCTCCGTTTCTGATTAATCAATCCTTTCTGTATACGGTAAAACACTATTACATCTACATCTACATAATACTCTGCAAGCCACCACAAGGGTGTGTGGCAGAGGGTGATTGCTCACCAAACATGCACTACATATCATGCATAAGAAAGGAATAGTATTAATATAGTAGTCAGAAATACACTATTTAAAAAAGATAGAAATTGCAAAGAAAACATGCAAAAACATTCTGTTAGTAGGGTTAGCTTTAAGTACTCATGCAGCTACCAACATGCAGCTACCAATGCTATTCATTGCTACTCTCCGATAGGACATATTTCCGTTATTCGTATCTCTAATTGTGCGAGGAAAAAAGGACATTTTGAATCGGTCAGTTCGGCAATCAATTTCTCTAACTTTATGATTATGGTCCAGTCTGCCATAGTAAGTTGGGGTTCGTAAAATATTTTTAACATCATCACTGAAAATATTGCCTTCGAATTTGTTTAAGAGATTAAGTCTAAATTTCAACCTGTGATCTGACAATGATTCCCATTTCAATTCATTTAATAGACTGGTTACGCTAATATAATTATCGTTTCGTCCCTTTACAAATCTTGCCGATCTTCGCTGCACACGTTCAAGTTCATTACTTAGACCGATTTCGTAAGGATCCCATACACTGGCAGCATATTCCAAATGATGTCTAACAAGGGAAAAGTAGCTGATTTCTCGTATATGATCGTCACATTTACCCAATACTCTTTTAATGAAACCCAGTTTGCGATTCGCTTGACCCATTATTTCACGAATGTGTTTACCCCAGGTGATTCCTCTTCGGTAATACTTCATAATCTGGCATGTCCTTCGAAAGCCAGCTTTCTGTGCCTACGAGTATATCTGTATCAGGCTTTTTATGAGTTGGTGAATTTGTGCTACTTATTAAAATATAATAATATTCTAGTCTAAACTTCAATTTAAAAAAGAGATAAAAATTACAAAGCAATCATACAATATCATGCTGTTACTTTGGCTAGCTTAAAGTCCTTATACTAACATGCAACTACCTATGCTAACCATTGATACACTCGTATTGGACATATTTACTGCTATTCATATCCATAATTGTACGAGGAAAAACGGAAATTTTGAATCTGTCAATACATGCATCATGAATTACTGACTATTCTCATAATAATTCAAATAACTATCCTTTTGCTAGGCTGCCTATTGTGCTCTTTTATAGTACGATAGTAGTAGTATAATGCATGCCTGGTGAACTTCACACCCTGCCACACACCCTCCCGGTGGCTTACAGGGTATCGTGTACAGGTAGACGTAGATATATGTCAGTAGAAGAGAACTTATTTCAGAGCGAGATGTAGAAAGTATCGGTGCTCCGCTAAAACTAAAAGTAGTAACGCAAAAAAGATATATGTAGGTGGATATTACGGCCACTGGATGCAGGCGTCAATTCTATAATGGAATTGGAATCAGAGATAGGTTCATACATTACACTCTCGGAACAATGATACATCTACATCTACATCATACCCGAAAGCCACCATAAAGGTGTGTGGCAGGGGGTGAATTCTCACCAAATATGCACTACATATCATGCTTAAAAAAGGATTAGTACCTACTTGTATAGGTACTGTTCAAAACTACGCTATTTAAAATAAGATAAAAATAGCAAAGCATACATGCAAAAACATGCTGTTAGTTGGGCTAGCTTCAAGTCCTCATACCTACATGCAGCTACCAATGTTATCCATTGCTACACTTGTGCTAGATATATCTACCGTTATTCATATCCCTAATTGAACGAGGAAAAAAGGACATTTTGAATCTGTCAGCTCGGCAATCAATGTCTCTAATTTTGTGATTATGGTCCAGTCTACCATAGTAAGTTGGGGTTCGCAAAATATTTTTTACATCATCAATGTAAATATGTTCTAGGAATTTTTTAAATAGATTAAGTCTTAATTTCAACCTGCGATCTGACAATGATTCCCAATTTAATTCATTTAATAGACTGGTTACGATAATTAGGTTATCATACCGTCCTTTTACAAATCTTGCCGATCTTCGCTGCACACGATCAAGTTCGTTATTTAGACCGATTTCGTAGGGATCCCATACACTGGCAGCATATTCCAAATGAGGTCCTACAAGCGAACGATAGATGAAAAATAGTAGGCGGAGACTTCAATCTCCCTTCGATAGACTGGAATACGTTTAGCTTTATAACAGGAGGTAAGAATAAGGAACTTTACGAATCACTCTTGAACACCTTTACATCAGATTCTTTACAACAGCTATTAACAGAACCGACCAGGGGAAAAATATTCTAGACTTATAAGCACAAATATACCCGAAATAGTTCTAAATAAAGTTACAGACACAGACATTAATGATCATTGAATAGTGAAAGCGAAATTTATTGTAGGTGATATAAGACGTTATAAAGCAAGGAGGAGGTTATACTTATTTGGAAAGATTAATTACGACGGTGTAAAAGAGGAACTAAGGGAATCGTTTAATGTATTTAGTAAACAAATCAAAGGATTAGATACAAAGGATGCGTGGAGAGAATTTCTTTAGGTCCCCCGTAAAGCAGTTAATAAATACATACCAAGTAAATTCATAAGTGATAATACAGGTGATATAAGGCGGAGGTTAGGAAATCACTAAAGCGAAAAGCGTATGCCACGCTAGGTTGAAGAATGGAGGACGGGGTCTATCGGTAGAGGAAAAAATGAGTTCGTACAAAACTATAAAAAACCGATAAACATATATGCATCATCATCGGTAAAGTTTCCTCATTTTGGTTTGACGCAACCCTCCACTAGATTCTTCTATCGGCTAACCTCATCATGATCTAAATATAGTTACAGACATAGGAATTAGTGATCTTAAAATAGTGCATGCGAAATTTATTTTAGGCGTTGAAAGACATTATAAACCAAGGAGGAGGATATACGTATTTGGCAAGACTAATTACGACGGTATAAAAGAGGAATTAAGGGAATTGTGTAATAAATTTAGCGAACAAAGCAAATGATTATATACAGAGGATGCGTGGAGAGAATTTCTTGAGGTCACCCGTAAAGTAGTTAATAAATACATACCAAGTAAATTCATAAGTGATAACACAGGTGATATCACGCGGAAGTTAGAAAATCACTAAAGCGAAAAAGCTTATGCCACGCTAGGATGAAGAATGCAGGACAGGATCTATCGGTAGAGGATAAAAATGAGTTAGATCAAAAATATAAAAAACTGAGAGCATTATCAAGGAAACCATGTCGGCATAGGGTTATCACATTTCAAGGAGAATATTTAGATAGCAATCCTAAAGCGTTTTGGTCATATGTGAGAGAGCGTCAGGGAAATAGGTCCAGTGCACACACTAAAAAGCGATAAAGGAATCAGAGTCACCAGCAGTGTAAAAAAGGCCAATACTTTAAACACCTTCTTCCAAAGCGTATTCAACTCATCGTCACACAACGCAGTGGAACCACCGCCGAACACTTTCAGTGAACAAATGCCCGAAATAAAAATTTCATGTCGCGAAATAGAGCAGCAGTTAAAAAAACATTAGTAACAACAAATCACCAGGTCCCGATCAAATTACTCCCAGAGTATGTAAAACATAAGCTTCTGAAATAGCCCCCCATCTAGAAATAATATTCAATAAAACACTAAAGAACCACACAGTACCCAAGGATTGCTCTCAGTTTTTTATATTTTTGATCTAACTCATTTTTTTCCTCTACCGATAGATCCTGTCCTGCATTCTTCATCCTAGCGTGGCATAAGCTTTTTCGCTTTAGTGATTTTCTAACTTCCGCGTGATATCACCTGTGTTATCACTTATGAATTTACTTGGTATGTATTTATTAACTACTTTACGGGTGACCTCAAGAAATTCTCTCCACGCATCCTCTGTATATAATCATTTGCTTTGTTCGCTAAATTTATTACACAATTCCCTTAATTCCTCTTTTATACCGTCGTAATTAGTCTTGCCAAATAAGTATATCCTCATCCTTGGTTTATAATGTCTTTCAACGCCTAAAATAAATTTCGCATGCACTATTTTAAGATCACTAATTCCTATATCTGTAACTATATTTAGATCATGATGAGGTTAGCCGGTAGAAGAATCTAGTGGAGGGCTGCGTCAAACCAAAATGAGGAAACTGTACCGATGAAGATGCATATATATTTGCAAATGAGGAATTTTTTAGTGATTTAAATATAAAAATATTGTTTCAGAATTACAAATATGCTTTTCCTATCCAAATACCGATTTTATGGTATAATATAGTGTGTGTGAATTCATTATGAATGGTTATAGCTCGTATATTCAAGGCTACACAAGACTGGTATTGATCCTTATTTTAGGTTCCTTAATTAGATTAAACGTTCAAGTTTTCTGTAATCGAAGACGGGAGTTTTAGCACACGCCACTTAATTTCCACTGCCGTTCCTTGAATCAGAAATGTTTATTGCGAAGAGGCAGTTCCTTTCGTGATATTCTGAGGATAACTCTGGATTGTTCAGCACCAAGTCACACGATTCAGTGCGGCGGAAGGTCAACCGAGCATGACACTACTTTTTTTCTCAATTCCGCAACCGTGACTCGGGAAATCGAGTGCATCACTCTTCTACAAGTTATTCAAGGTGACTGGAGTCTCACACCGAGCTCCCGAGTCGTACTATTGGTCTACTATTATCAGTGCGATCACTCGGGGTGATAATATGTGAAGGCTTCATATTTAAACTAATTTTATGTGATTCAGAATGCACAGATACTTAGAAATAGATTTGTTTTTTAAATAAGGAGGAGATTCAAGTAGATCGGCGGTGTTGTGAAGAGCAGTAATGGTAATTGAGCCAACATTACAGCAGATTAGAGTGGTAATCGATATAAACACAGGATAAAATTGAGAATGACGGAGCAATAAATATCGTTCTCTTTTTCCAGGATGCCAAAAATCTTTTTAAAACTCTTTCAAACTACAGTGTATTTGATTACCGGTAAAAGATGATAGAGGGATGGATAGGTATGTGTTTTTGCAGAAGCAATATAAACGGTGCCACGCCTACTAAAGTAAATATCGCTCTGGAAAGGTACAGGTCCGTCGAACACATCAGAAACAATGGTCTAATGAGAACTGTTTTTGAGGTAAAAGTGAAAGGAAGGAACTGCAATGGAAATCTACGGACGGAGTAAAAAATGAGTGATATAAATAATAAAAAAATTACAATTGTTAAAAATGGAGAAGGTAGCTGATAGAAGAGTCGATGGAATACCATCCATCATTGCTTGAATTGATTCCTCGAATATCGACTCCTACGCTAAACGCTAAGTTTTGGAAAAACTATTATTTTTAAAGAAATCTTCGTGGATCTTTACTTTTTTTAGAATTTATAATTTTCTTGGCCAAATATAATCGAAAATATTCACCTAAATATACATCCACATAATACCATGACAAGATGTGTCACAAGGGGTGAATTTACACCGAATTGCACTACACATAATACTTAAGAAAGATTAGTAGCTATATTCCGGTCGAAAAATAACAATTTAAAAAAGGGGTAAAGAGCTAATCAAACATGCACCAATGTGCTGATAGTCTAGTGACTTAAAATACTTACAAATCTACATTCATGCAATACCCTGCAAGCCACCACGAGTGTGTGTGGCAGGGGTTGAAGGTCACCAAGCATGCAATTTTGACATGCGAACAAGCTACTAGAGGGTCTCATGCAACTAGATTATAAGTATCTACATAGAAATTAAGGGATTGGTTTTTAATACATGCATCATGCACTACAGACTACTGTAAAATATTTCCCTTACCTATCCCTTTGCTATGCTGCCTCTGGTGTTCCCTTATAGTGCGGGGGAAAAAAATGACATTTTGAATCTCTCAGTACGATAATCTCTCAAATCTTATTTATCTGGTCGAATCTAGCATAATACGTTGATGTTTTTAATATATGCCTAACATTTTCAGTAAAGCTATCCGATTGAAATTTCTCTAATAGATTTAATCTCTACTTTAACCAACGCTCTGATAATGATTCCCACCCTAACTCTTGTATTAATTCTGAAACACTACTCAAACTATCGTAACACCTTTTAACGAACAATCCATTATACCATCATGTATCTACCTACACTATCTATTTATGCTTAAATCCAGCCATAATATTTGGAGAGTGATTAGTTGTTTTTTAGCGAGACTGTTGCAGAAATGAGCTCTTATTAGTGCTGTTTATATTTTGAACATTTCCAATGAGCATGTTTACACCCCCGTCTGAATTGTGAATGAATATCTACTTCAAGATAACTATGACTATAAATTTTTTGGCCCAGAGAGTGCCGATAGTCTATGTAAATGAACCTGGGCTACTTTGGTTCTTCACTAAGTCTGTGCATTTTTTATTGAATATTTAATTTAAATATCAATATAGATTTTTGATGCGCCTCAGCAACTGAAGTTAAGACGTAAACGGAAAATACTAAAGTTGAATGTAAGCCACCAAGCCTAACTTAATCTCACGCTAAATTCAAAAAAAGAAACATTACTTTTTCCCGATGCGGGTTTCGAACCGTGACCTTTGAGTTACCAGACTCCTGCGTTATCACCAGGCCATTATTGCCGACAACTGAATACTTTAATTTACTTATCTTAATGGCAGTTTAATTAGGTTTAATATCTTTCTACCTCTGCAGTTATATTTTAACTTTAAATACTTAAGTTAATATAAAGACAAAAGCATTGATTTTGTTAATGTCAGGGAAACGGTTGGTCACTATGCGTCAGTCAATAGGTTCTACATAGATTACCCACTGCTGCAAGTGAATAAAGATTGCTCCAATCAAGCAGCGGAAGACTAGATGAATGGAATACTCCTGCTATCTCCTCAGGAGGAGAAAAAAGCATGAAATTACGGAAGGAATAATTTAAATCAATTATTTTTTTGCAGCAATATATTGTCTTTATCTCGTTCTTGAATAAAATTGAGAGCACATTAAGCGCTTTTTGTGAACATAGTAATTCTGTTTGCTCTTCGTTTTGTCATCATGGGACCTCCTCATTTAGCGTGGAATACTCGCTATACGAGGAAGAGGTGGAAAAACAGAAGCCATTATACAAAATCACTCCCTGGAACTCATTAAATTATGAAGAGTAAGTTGACATTCGTAATAATAACGTTTTGGTGTGCTTTGAGATTCACAGATATTTACAACAATCATTTATAATCTTGTGTTTACTTTGTATTTAATTTGTAATCGAGCTCTTAGCTTTCCTGATGAATTTGTTCGGCAAGGAAAAAGTTCCGGAGTATGAATTTGGAGATGAACTCTGATAATTGAGATGACACATGGAGTTCTTCCCTCTCCAACTTTGTTTGATCATCACGAGAATTATTTGCCGCGATGAGCTGGTCAAATGCACGATTACCATTTCGTTGTGAGCCATTAATTATACTTTCACTCATCTCCTCTTTAGTTGTATTAATTAGGGTGGAATGGTAAATCTGACCCACGGATAACACGCCTCCATATTTAATGGAGGAATTGTGTTCTTTACATTAAGGTCCGAGAATGGTATGTGTTTTCAAATCCATAGCCAACAACTATACTCAAGATAGACATCACCTCATGCTCGCTAGAGAGCTAGGATTTACTTCCATGCTGTGGCTGAAGAGCTGGCTTTCCATCCCAAGAACTGCATCTCCAGGGTCCGGGTTCGCATCCTCGCAGAAAAACTTGGGAAAATTTATCTTGTCTATGAATGCTGTACGTAGAATACTATCGGCAAGATTAGTAAAGGGACGTAACGATAACCTTATTACCGTAAGCAGTCTATTAAATGAATTAAATTGGGAATCATTGTCAGATCGCAGGTTGAAATTTAGACTTAATCTCTTGAACAAATTCCAAGACCATATTTTCAGTAATGATGTTTAAAATATTTTGCGAAACCCAACTTACGATGGTAGACTGGACCATAATTACAAAATTAGAGAAATTGAATGCCGAACTGACAGATAAAAATGTCCTTTTTTCCTCGTACTATTAGGGATATGAATAACGGTAAATATATCCAGTAGCAATGGATAACATTGATATACCTAAGCATGTTGGTATAAGGACTTGAAGCTAACCCAACTAACAGCATGTTTTTGCATGTATGCTTTGCTATTTTTAACGTTTTTTAAATAGTGTAGGTTATAACAGTATATAAATACTAATCCTTTTTTATGTATGATATGTAGTGCATGTTTGGTGAGAGTTCACCCCCTGCCACTCACCGTTATGGTGGGATGCAGGGTATTATGTAGATGCAGATGTAGAATACTTTGGATGCTCTGTGTTAATGTTGTAAAACCACCCATCGGTTCGGACGTAGCTGTGTCCATTTAGCGTCTTTCATCACAAACAAGGGTTCTATTGTTGATGCCGGGTTTCTCTCTGCCTCTCCACAGCTGCTCTAAGTTCCGCCAACACGAAACTATCCTGGATACAAATGACTTCAGTAGCTAGTAACTATCACATACCAAACCCAACCTTGTAGTATAACCAGCGTTAAATAGATGCAAGCATTTAATCATTCGCTTAGTTCACTGATATGAAATTCGTAGTTTAGATCATAACAGGCAATACTATATGCAGGGTTAAGACGATGCGCTGCAGGTAGCCTAATTCCTCCACTATCTCATTAAAAACTGCACAGTACCATGCCGTTAGTTCATTTCAGAGTTCCAAGACATTTTAGTAACTTTAGGCAAATTCCTGACCTATAATAATAATTAGCACTTACATCCCTCACAGTCAAGTAAGAAAATAGTTTTTCTACCTCTTTTCTCACACAATGATTTTTTCAGGGACCGGCATACTGCGGCTTGCCGCGCTTTGGGTACTACATTAGGCTCTTGAGCAAAATTACAAATGAAAGCAAAACTATCGTGATTTCATATACAAAATCATATATTAGCATCAGTAAATATCACTCTCATTAGTGCAGCTGCAATTACCAACTTCAAATTCCGCCAAGAATTAATGTCTGATTGTTTTCTATCGGTCATAGTGGGGTTTGATGAAATCTCCATTACCTTTTCCCAATTCTCCATTACCTTTCATTCTTAATTTACCTTGATTTTATCGTACACTAGCAAGTTTATAATAAAAGATGCTACGATCGGTTTAGTGTAATTAAATTATTAAAAGAAGTGGATGAGAAAGCATTTTGAAATTGCAGGTTAAAACACCAATTAAAACAGAAATTTATTAAGATAGATGTTACAAATGGTAAAATACCAGGGTAGTATGTAGGGTAGGTCATGACGATAAAATTATAGATGGAGATATATACAGACAGAGGCTCAAAAATTAATTTTTTCCCGCACAAATAGGGAGAGTACTTAATAGATTACAACGAAGTCACACAGGGAACTCAGCTTAGGTATTGTAGATTTTGAAGTAGAAATCATAATGTACTTATTTTTTTGGCGCGTACATGTTTTAGTATTAACAACTCTTTTCTCAACATTCTTTAGCGAATATAAATCAAAAATTAAATTTATTTACAAAATTACATACAAAATGGAGGCAGGGACAAAGAAATCTGTGAGTTATCGCTGAACCTGTTCGCATCTTAAGCACTACATCAAATAGTAACGTAACCTAATAGGCAGGAGAATGTCCTCGATTTACTTGCCACAAACATCCTTGTAAAAGTTGTTTCGCATGCCTGAATGTTAAGTAGTGTACACTCACACTTACCTTCCTCATTAATGGTGCATTCCTGGTGATGGTTCCACACACTATAAGTCTAGATCTACATTTACCCAATATCCTGCAAGCCACCGAGAGGGCTTGTGGCGGGGGGTGAAGATCACTAAACATGCACAATTGACATGATTATTGCCTTATTTAAACTGCGAATTTAGGACTCAATCCTCTCTTCCAAATAACAAACTGGACGATACAAACAAGTGGAAAGTGAAAATCGTCCCCGGGCGGGATTCGAACCCGCGACCCTGGGATCGACAGGCGAGGGATTTACCCCGCCGCCATCGGGGCCGGACATGCAACTAGGCTTCTACGTGGAAATAATAGCGTAACATGCAGATAGATGGTTGGTATCTACTTAGTAATAATAAAGGGGTTGGTTGTTAATGCATTCATCATGCATGCAACAGACTACTCCAGTCAATACTTCACCTACCAGTCTCTTTGCTATCACAGCTACATCTGTTCATCTACATTATACCCCGCAAGATTCTCTTACTTTTGCTTTGTTGCTATTGTTGTGGCTTGTAGGGTGATATGTAGATGATAACGGAAATTATGAATAGCAAAATGAAATGAGTGCTTCCGAGATGTCCACCTCGAGTTTTCATTTCTGCACGTTCGTTCGGTGCGTGCATGTGCGGCCACCGTGCTAGGTGCACGCAGCCTCCGTAGAGGGCCCCCGGAGTCGCGGTGGGCCCGGCCCTCATCCTCCACCATTGTCCTCTCGTGCCGGGCAGCGCCGCAGCCAGCACTCGAGACAGACAAGAGATGGAAGGTTGGGCCTTCCTCGCCTTCGTTTCCCTCCACTTGAGCCGGGGGTGTGGGGGGAGGCAGCGCTTCCACGAGATGGGAAGGAGAGAGAGAGAGGGGGAGGGGGGGGGGGGCGACCTCCCAGGTGGCACAACACCACTCTCATCCACTTGAGAGGAGAGAGAGCAGGAGACCGCCCACCCTCTCGCCGCCCTCCCTCTCAATCATCTTCTTCTTCTTCATCATCGCCACCCTCGCCTCCTCCCGACGCCTCACCATTGTCCACTCGCTTGTTTGTTTTCGTTCGACCATTCCCTTCCGACCAGTGCGACTCCGCGGGCCAATTCCTTTCTCGTGAATTCTCTGACTTATTCGAGAACCCTCTCCCAACCGTGCGATAGTACGGCCGTGCGATATGACGATACATCGAACTTTTGTGGAGATGTTTACATTAATCTGCGCTTCTACATCTACACAAACCTCAGCATGCCACCTCGAGGGTGTGTGGCAGGGGGTTGAGATCACCAAACATGTGCCACTTACATGCAAACAAGCTACTACATGTAAATATGCTAGATAATAGGGTCATATGCAGCTAGATGGTTAGTATCTACATGGAAATAAATGGATTGGTTGTTAATACTTATATCATGCACTAACGACTACTCTAATAACATTTCACCTCCTATTCCTTTGCTATAGTCTATTGTGTTCTCTTATAGTTATGGGGTATAATTATATTTTGAATCTATCTGTGCGACTATCTATCTCTCTAATCTTATTTAAATGGTCGCATCTAGCATAATACTCAGAGTTTTTTAAAAATATATAACTAACATTTTCAGTAAAGCTATCCATTTTTAATTTTTGCAATAGATTAATTCTGTATTTTAACCTACGGTCTGATAAAAATATCCAACCTAATTATTCTATGAATTCTGATACACTACTAAAACTTTTACACCCTTTTTACGAACCTAGCTGCTCTACGATGCACACTATCTGGCTCTGTGATTAAGCCTAATTCATTCAAATTCCATAAACTGTCTCGCTCGCTAAACTAATTATTTGTCTCTGTGTATCCTCGTAGACTTAAGTGGAACTAATCATCTTTTACTGACTTCGTTGACGATATTAAGAGGCAATTACGCTGGAGAAAACACCAAATAAAGACAACCGTATTTGTCAAAGATATTAGTCTATGCAGCCCGGAAAAACATGGCACTCGTGTTCCTAAAGAGACTAGTAAAATAAAGTATAGTGGTGAGTTACTGTGACCCATGTAGGATAGTCTGGTAACTACTAGCCTAGACATACTTGAGCGTGGGTTTGAATCATTTTCCGGTTCATGGTGTCAAGTTTACATTCAGATTAAGCATCCCTGAGTGAAGACAAGTGAAATGTATTTTGCATTTCCCAAAATCAAAATGCGATATCATCTTTTAAGTACTATTCCTTGTTTGATTGTGATATTAAATTCTCTTTTGCAAAAATTAACTATCACAACTACGCAATCTTAAGAGGTATGACTACCGAATCTATTCAACTTGAGATTACTGACGCCGAGGAGTTTCAGCGAGCAAAATCTATCTCTATCAAAATTGTTAGATCAGGTAATGGGTTAGGGCGCAACATCATATATTCGAGTAGAGATATGGACAACTGACATGAGTTCCCTAGTTAGTATCCGGGAAAGTTCACTTACGACGTATACAACTATTCCCAAGTTATGTTATTCTTTGAATTCTTCCTTGATTTTTTCTGATCTTTCTGGGAAATCACAGGACGATCAGAGGAAGGAAATATTCATTTTCTGACGTGTGAATTTTATAAGTTGTTGGACGGAGTAATTAATGACCACTAATGAAACCCCAACCCCTGTGGAACATCCGAGAAGCATTTATAAATGATAAGCTCTAACTTCACCTGTCGCTCAAACCTGCCAATGTGGCAGTTGTGGTTGATGTTTCCATCCTCAACCGTCATACTTGGCTTTAAACTATCAAAATTGTCAGATCAGGTAATGGGTTAGGGCGCAACTTCATATATTCGAGTAGTGTGTAGAATAGTGCATGCTTGGGATCTTCACCCCCTGCCACACACCCTCGCGGTGGCTTGCAGGGTATCGTGTGGATGTAGATTCGAGTAGAAGCTTGAAGTCTATGGTTTCCTGGTGTTTCAAAGGCTATGATTATACCGCACCGATTAACCTAGATCTTAACCCTCAGAGAAACACATCTATGACCTGGGTGGAATTCGAACCCGCGTACAATGGCAGGTTAGATAACGAAAACGATCAAAGATGAAATTAGAGAGGTAGACACAAAGACAAAGGTTTCAAAATTCATTTTTCCCAAGCACGATCAGGAGCAGTTAACAATTATGGGGGAATCAGAATACATATTGTAGATTTTAGTGTAGAAATTTAAATGTAGTGATTTTTTAAAATGCATTTACTTTAACGTGACATAGCACTCATAGCAGAGACAGAGGGAGATCTGAATAACATTCTAATAACTATGGAAAGGACATTGTCCTGGTATCAGCTGAAGATCAATAAGAAGAAGACTAAAATATTGGTGTGCAGCAAATGTGAAACAAATTTTAAAGTAGGAAAATAATAAATTGAAGAGGCGAAAGAGTTATTTTACATGGAAAGCCAAGTAACTAATGATGGACATAGCAAGAAAGAAATAGTCAACAGAATAGCCCAGGCAAAGAGCGCATTCTATCAAAAGAAGAATCTACTTATAGCTGGAAATACAAGCGTAAAAGTAAGGAAACAATTCATCAGAACATACATTTGCATTACGTTTCTTTACGGCAGTGAGGCATGAACGATGACAACAGCGAAGAAGAAAGGGGTGGAAGCATTCAAAATGTGGTGCTACAGAAGAATGATGAAGATTAAATTGATCGATCTAATAAGTAAAGAAGAAGTCCTAAGAATTGCGAGAGAAAAGAGAAGCCTGCTGAAAACTCTAAATAGAAGACGGGACCACTTAATGGTCCATATCTTAAGACACGATGGCCTGACGAAGACAATTGTCGAGGGAGACGTAAATGGGAAGGATTGAAAAGGCAGGCCTCGTATGAGATGCATGGTACAGGTTTTGAAGGACGTAAAAGAGAAGAATTACGTTATTATAAAGATGTTGGACGATAGAAGAATCAAGTGGAGGGCTGCGTCAAACCAATCCTAGGATTTTTGACCGATGATGATGATGATGATGTAATTAACAACAATAGAACCCCCGATGTTGTTGCTAGCATAACTTTGTTTCCTTTAAATTAATATATGTCTCGTATTTTTCACCCCCTTTCACACAGTGCTTTTTACGGTGCTTTGAAGGGTAGCATACAAATGTAGATGTCTTGTCTCATGATGAATTTTTTAACTCGATTAGAAAATATTTGTAGTGCAATGATTATGATTTTTATGTATACCTCTTCAATTTTTTCTGAGTGGCATATTAAATATTTAAAAAAATCCGATGATTCAGTCATGATTTAGATGATGACGATGATGATGTTTTAACGCTGATAACACACGCATGTTCTGGGAAATATATGTTAATAATTTATAAATGAATCTGTCAGTACGACAATCTATTTCTCTAATCGTATTTATCTGGTTGAATCTATACATAATGCGCTGGCGTTTTTGATATATGCCTAACATCTTCAGTAAAGATATTCGACTCAAATTTCTGAAATAGATTTAATCTGTCCTTTAACCTACGCTCTAATAATAATGGGGTCGTTTACCATATTTTTTTATTGCCGAATCTGATAGAGTTTGTAAAATAAAAATACACGCATTTTTCCGTTTTTTGATCCGACAATTATTTCCCGAGTTATAAGCGGCGAAAAACTGATGTTTTTAACCCTTTCGGAAAAGTGGGCGTGGTGCAACCTCTGACGTATATCGACTTCGTCGAATCAGAACTGAGCCCGCGAAGCTACATTACCTTATTGCAATGGGGAGGACACAGCTGACTCGGCCAATGGGAATGATTGCGACAGCATCTGTGCGAGCAGACCTTCCGAGAATCCCCCTCCACTCCCTTCTCTTCCACGAAAAGCAGTCAAGGACGGGAGGAAAATGACGTCAATGTTATCACAGCAGCTTTTTCGGTGGGCGTCACCTTTTGATTCTTTTAATTTTTGATTTATGAGTGAATGGTTGTAGTTAGAAGATTAATTTTTTCACTAAAATTCTTTTCTCGTTTCCATCTAAGGAATTCGTGTACAAAATTGCTATTTCGGTTCCGAGTAAACGCCCCCATTCCCACCTTAATTCTTGTATTAATTCTGATACACTACTCAACCTATCGTAACACCTTTTAAAGAACCTAGCTGCTCTGCGTTGCACACTGTCCAGTTCTCTGATCAAACCTAATTCATTCGGATTCCATACACTGGCTACATACTCAAGGTGGGGATTAACTAGTGAAAAGTAGCATCGCTCCCTTGTCCTCAGATATGCAGAGCCTTTATTGACGATTGGATTGGTTTTCGACCTGAACCCTCCTCAACCACTAGATAATAATCACAGAATTATTCCAAACAGCCGCCCTGTCGCCAAACACTCTTCCGTGCGGGATTGACTCCGTCACGGCCGTCGCCGGTCTCATCGTGTGTTCTCCACAGTGGGGTTTATGGGGAATGTCCGAATGGGTGGGAAATGCTGGAGACGACTCCAGGGAGGCGATGGCCGCGCAGGGAGTCCTCTCGAGTGGGGCATATAATGGCGCGTCACGGTGAGTCGGGCCAATCGGTCAACACCTATCGGATGGAACTCCGACGAGAGAGAAAGAGAGAGGAGATTTAGCTTGGGTCAGGTGAAAGGTAAGAAGAGGGCGATGCTCCTCTGCTGTTAATTCGGTGACTTCTTGTTCTATGTAAGTACAGATTAAACGGAGTAGTATTTTTTGCATGCCTGCATGGTGGTGGGAGGAAATTTAATTATGTCTGGTTTAATATCCATTTCTGGTAATGGACAACCCCTGCCAAAAACCCTTGCGGTGGATTGTAGGGTATTTTGAAGATGTAGACGTAGAATGACACAGCATCAAAGCATCTGAACCTTACTTGCCGTCCAGAGAGTGTGTGAAAATGGTGTGGTTCTACTTAAGACCTTCACTGCATTACCTCCTTCTCAAAACCAGAAACGTATTGAACTCGTAGGCATCTACATCTACACGATACCCTGCAAGCCACCGCGAGGGTGTGTGGCAGGGGGTGAAGATCACCAAGCATGCACTACTAACATGCAAACAAGCAACATAAGCAAAAGAAGCTTGGATTCATTGTAGAAAACTAAGACGAAAAAGCAAAGGAGGGAAGCTGATTTTCATTGGATAGCCCACATTTGAACTAACTTTTTACTATTTGAACTAACTTTGACTTAATGAGGGAATTAAATAAGGAGCAGAGAAAATCCGCAATATTTGTAAAAAAAAGTGTTGAGATAGGAATGTTAGTGTAAGGATTTGATTATAATATCTAGGATGGGAAACCCTTCGAACACGAAAATCTAATGGGACATTAAGACCCACATGAATTAGAATATTCTCATGGCATAAAAATATTAGAAACCCATGCAGCAACAGTAAATTCGACCGCGAAAATAAGATGCATGAAAGCGACACCACGAAGGAAAGGTTTATAATTCATTTTTTCACCATGTAATTCACGATTAGGCAGATCAAAGGTAAGTTTACAGCATTTCAACGGATCGAGAACAAAAATTTGAGAACAGTAGAAGCAAGAGGCAATCGAAGGATGGTGTCCCAGCATCCCCTACCGATGGCTCTTGCGGCAGCTTGCGGATAAACGTAAATGTAAGGAGGTGATCAAAATGAAGCCGGGATACACAACCTGATCCACTTTACAATTGCTAGATAATAATGGTGCATTTGAATAATTTCAGAATAAAATAGAATTCAGTGTGAAACACCGGGGAAGGTGTTCGGCCACTCTGTTAAATAAAACTTACCCCTGAGATTCATCCTAATACAAATATGACATCCATGTCCAAGACAGGGTTGGATCCAATAATTCAAAAAGTAGAGGTTTTCCTGCTTATTTTTTGCAAGCAATCGAGATAATCTTTCTCATAGTCCTTTTTACTCCCCCTTAAATTTAGTTCCTTAATATACAGAATTGTTCCCCAAGTAAGTAAAAATATGTATGCATGTTCCGATAGAATAAATATGTATTTTCCTAGAGTTTTACTTCTAAATCCTTGATAATATAATAGCAGTAGTTTCAATACATGGGCTATCATTATTTCACTCGACTAAAACAACTGAAAAATTTTAAAGGAAGTAATAGATGGGAGAATTTTAGGTAAGCAAAGTAGGTGGAAGAGGAGACCGGCAGTTTGGATGAAGTGAAGAGAGGAAGGAAATATAACGGAACAAAGAAGAATACAATGTGAAAGATCGATTGTGCACGAAGTATTTTATATCCATCCCAGCTTACCCTAACCGTGGAGCACTGATAAAAATAGTACACATTCCAGCTTTGAGAGTAATTACTCGGGTGTTGTCAAATGTTGGGAAGGCGTGGTGTGACGAGGGGGCGACACAGGTAGTACGCGCGCAGTAGGCAGGTGATTACTCCCTTTTCCATGGGACATGGCTCTCCTCAATGCCTCTGACGCCCAACACTCCAGAGGGAGGCTAGAGAGACGGCCACTCGCGCATAACACAACCCAGACAAATTGTAATTGGGGCGTGCGTGGTAAAGGTGGACCCGCCTCCTCCCAACCCCCCTAGCGGCCCTCCGGCCTTCCCCCCGTCCCCTCATTGTCCGTCGGCGGGCCTCCGGAGAGTGGTGTTTGCCCGGCGACTCGTTTATGCCATTAGCGAGAGCTCGCGATCCGCACGTACACTCTCTCAAAATCAGCTACCACGCTCTCTCCCTCCCTCCCTCATCCTTCCCCGCCCCTCGCATACGCACGCGGTCAGCTCCCACACCCAAACACCACCCCCCACTCTCTATTCCGCATCCTGGCTACGTCACCGCTTCGCCACTCCCTTTGACAATCCCACCCCCACCCTAATTCTTTGCTCGCGATATTTACGTTCCTCGCCCAATTCAGCCTCTCTCTCTCTCCTCTCCCATTTTACCCCATTCCACCCCATTTTACTAACTCCCACTCCACCCCCTTTCATACCACCCCTTAGGGAAACTCAAAACTCCCCCGTCCACCGACATGCACACAACTACGAGCTCACTCCTGCTATCCTCCCTCCCCGACTTCCCTTTGCGATGCTCGCTTGTTTGTTCTATCCGCCCCGAGTTTTTCCTTTTTTCCGCTAGGCCGCGTTTTTTTCTCCTCCTCTCTTTCCACCAAAAAGCTTTTTATTTCTCCGTGTGTCCGCTAATCGAGGCCGCGGCGGTGGCCCGTCTCTGGGACCCGGAGGTGCCCGGACCTCCCCATACCCTTCGCTCCTCCGTTTGTCCTTTGTTATTTATTTACTATTTCGTCGCTTTTTTGTTTTTCCGCTTTTTCCCGACTCCCTTCGTTTAACTCCCTAAACCACCACGGTCTGAGAGCGGGTTGCTTCGCTGCACGCCGACGGGGAAATGAGGAGGAAGGCCGGACGAGTGCAAAAATTTGAAAAATAAAGCGAAGCAGTTTGGGATGGCGGGGTAAATCGCCGTGCGCTCGTGTTTTGTTTTCCTTTGCGAGGTGGACGAGGATTGAGTAGTGGTGACCATCCCGCGGGTTTGGGCCTGCCACACAAATTTTCTTTCATTTCGAGATTGTTTTAATTTTTTGGCCGAGAGGGTGGTAGATAGTGGAAGGGCGAGAGAGAGAGAGAGAGGGGGGTGAAAGGATGAAAAAATTGAGGAAAAAATTGAGGAAAAAATTACTGGGGGTGGAAAAGTCCGAGAGATATTTAGCCGTGGCGCTTGCGTCGCTTGTTTGTCATTTGTCATTTTGATTTTTCCGCGAGAGACACTACCGCGGACGGGCCCGGGGAAATGTTTTGCTGGAGATTATTTTCGGCAATTTCGAAGTGAAAGGAGTCGTTTTATGTTTTTCCCTTCCTCTGTCTATCCTTTCCGTCCCTCTCTTTTGGTTGGATTCTATTTATTTATTTTTTTTAATTTCACCGAGTCCGTACACTCACGCATACACAATGGGGACACAGGCCCACGCGGTCGCCCATGGACAAATGCAAACGCGTTCCACTCGCCTGAGTAATTCCCCGAGAGTCAACCCTGCGTGATGATTTAATTTAATTCCAGAAGAGGGGGGAGGGAGACGAGAGGAATCCACATGTCATGCGCTTCCGCGGGTTCACGTTGCCGCGTATGGAAAAGAGACCGCTCGAAGAGTTTCCACCACTTTTTATTCAAGCTCCATTGGTTTAACTCTTGATTAAATTTTTTTCCGAGAGTCGTGTTTGTCGTATTTGCCCTAGCGAATGTCACCTTCCTGAATTAGGGTGAGTGAGGGATGAAAATTGCTGACCCAAAGCCCATTCCTCCCATTAACCCCGTCTACTTGAGCGAGGCTAAAGGTCGCTGGTTCACACCCAGCTTCTGGCATAAATTCTTCGATCGCCAGTTGCTTATGTTCAGTTGTTTCCTCCAGTGATCCGACACAGACAACAGCCAACCTTTTTGATTCAATACCTATGGTGGGAAGGGGAGGAAGGTAATAGTTTGAATGGTTCTGGTAGGTAAAGAACTGTTTTCCAAATCTTGCCCGAATTTCATCGTTCGCGGGGCAACTAAATTAATGTCAAAGCGCCTCAGGGTTAAGGTATTCGAGGGAAAATTAGCCTCTAATACTTATCATATATCAATTATTAAAAACCCTATTATTACAGGCCAAAACGTAAGAAGTGGTAAAATAAAATGAAATAAATTCACTCAGGAACTAAGGAAAGGACCAATGGTATTGGAAGAAGACCAGTAATGAAAGACCTCCTGGTGTGAGATATTAGCGGAATACTTAGATAAAATTGCTATGGCTCCAATGCGCAAAAAAATAAAGGCTCAGAGGGAAAATCCGTATTTTTCGTCTGCTCTTGTATGTATCTTAAATTATAACACAAAATAATCCGAAGAATAAGGACAAGACAAATCGGAAAAAATCTGTCGGAAGGCCAATTTGATTCCATCTACTAATTACCCTGCAAACCACCCTGTGGCAAGGCGTGTGTTGTCACACCAAATACTAATCACAAGAGTTTAACTGCGTACATGTGTTCTAAAGTTTACTCATACTAACTTCCTAAGGAGAGATTTCTATGAATAGCATGCGTGACCCATGCTAAAAATTCTACTTTTTGTTCAACATGCAAATAAACATTTGCTTAAATAAATAGAGAGCTTAACCAATTGTTTCTCGTATGTGTTTGCCCAACGAAAGATCTGACAGCCTTATACCAAGATATGTAATGAATTCCACGATTATTAATATCTTACCCTTAATATCGTACATGTTAAGGAGAGAAATTTTATTTTTCTTAACATTCATTATTATTCTTTACCTTTAAAAAGTACATCTCTACGCAATACCATGTAAGCCACCGTGAGGGCGTGAAGATCATCAAACATCCATTATTGACATAGAGGAACAAAAGGGGATAATTTTGTGACTAAGAATAATAGGGGATGGGATTGGTAGGGTAGTAATAGAGTAATGGATCCTCATCTGGAGAGCCGGGGTTCGAATCCTGGCAGTGGTGTGATCAGTTATTGGTATATCGGTCCCGACTCGAGTGCTTCATGGAGAGAACTTCGAGTCCCGTACTCCGTCCGTCGGATGGGACGTTAAGCTGTAGATCTCTTGGCGTCTCTCGTTAGAAGTAGGAAAAAATCAAACCCAGGTTTCTCTCCACCCTAACTGCGTACCTGAAATAATCCTACCTATACCAATGGTACCAATGGATGGTCAAAATACATTTCAAATGTATTTTAGATACAAAATACAAATTACTCTCAAAAACAGTATGTATTTGAAATACCAAATACAAATTACTTAGGAAAAATGAATTTCGATACAAAACACAAAAGTAATTTCACAATACATTTTCAAAATACATCCTTTCCCTACTATTTGGATTGAGTAACTAGATACCTACTCACTATTAGCAATTCAGGGTGGCCAGCAGTTTTAGTTTCTTATTTTCCCTGACCAAAATTTGCGACTTTCCCTGACTTTTTAACCATTGCAGGGGGCATTTATTTGTATAAATCTAAAACTTCCACTGACTTTTTGTACAAAATGCAGTTTCTGGTATAACAGGAGCAGAAATTTACGGTAAACAAATCATGGAAATATTGAAGAAAAAAATGTTTTGGCCTCAATTCAAAATTTGCAAACAAGAACAGGAAGTCAATCATGGAGATCTGTAGGTTGGATTACAATAATAGACATACGTTAATTACTTTTTGGATCTTTTAATAATTTCTTTGTTCAACTTATCAAGTGTTTCTGGTGTCTTCTTCTTCTTTACTAGCTTTAACCGTTTTCATCCCTCCACATTTCTCTTTCTTTCCTCCCCCTGGATCTGTAACTCATTCTTGCTATCCCATTCTACCTGAGCCTTAGCTTCGAAGGCAGCTGATCGCACGTACCTCACCATGGCCTTAGTAATTATGATGGATTTGACATAGTCATCATGGCGGAAGCTGTAGTCCCAAACATGATGAAGCCCTATTAATGTATCTTCTAACATGTTCTCTACCATTATGTCTTTGTTCTTGGAGAAGCCACTCTCAACAAAGGTGTTCCCATTAGACAATATAAGTATAATCTTGAATAAATGCCAAATGTCTTTGTAGTCTTCTCTTTGCCAATGGCTGATTACAAAACATGATTTAAACAGTCATTTTCTCTGTCAAACCCTCCTAGAATTTTCTAAGCACTCAAGAAGATATGGATGGTCTTTAATATGCCTGACTTCACTTTCAAGTTTTCAAAAACCTCCAATTTACTGAGGGGCCATTCATCAAAACTTAAAACACACTTTGGAAAAAGTTCTGGTTCTTCTTTTTTCTCAGAAGCTGACTTTCGAATCCTCAGCCATTGTGTGACCAAGAAATACTGACGACCCGTACTTAGTGCTAACTTCACTGTGGTTAATAATCAAAATACACTAAGAAAATGTATTTCCGATACAAATTACAAACTACAAAAGTACCGAAAGTACGTATTTCAAATACATGTATTTTCGATACTGCCCATCTCTGCCTAGGCCCAATTACACACCATTACCAATTGGCCTGAAACTTACATGAGCCTGCCCGATTGAACACAAACATAAGAATAATAGCTGAAAATATATTCCGTTGTGTTAAACCTATGTAGTATTTGTGGATCTTGAAAAGATCCTTGACGATATCAATGGCTGCAAGATGCTGCACCTTTAAAAAGGATCCGAGTATTATTTATTTTCCAGTATTAAATCATTGAATGAGACGGGAGAGAGTGCACGAGGTCCCCTATCATATAATACTCCCATGTTCCGTATTAATAAATGCCTACATTGAGAAAGCCATCCAAGAGGTCAAAGAAAAGTCATTGTCAGTAAATATCCACGGGGAGAAAATCAGCATGCTACGATTGGCCGACGGCATAGCAGTCACGGTGGAAACAGAAGGAGATTTAAGGAAGACATTATAAAATATTTAAACAACAATGGCCAGATATCACCTGAAGATCAATAAAAAGAAAACCAAGGTATTAGTATGCAGCAGGAGAAAAAAGCCGGGACCAATGTTAAACTACGAAAACAATAACTTTAGCAGGTAGAACAGTACTGTTACCTGGGAAGCAAAGTAACCAGCACAGAACGAAGTAAACGAGTAATTGTCAGTAGAATAACACAGGAACAAAGGGCATTAAAAAATTCCGCTTACAAATGCAAATACAAGCGAGGAAGTGATTAAACATTTTATTAGACCATAAATATGGAGCATGTTACCATATGGCAGCGATATATGGACAATAACAACAAGTGCAAAGACGACAAGGCTGCAAGCATTTGAAATATGGTACTACTGAAGTACGATGAAGATAAAATGGATCGACGGAGTGACACACGAAGAAGTCTAAAAAAGAGTGAGAAGAAAGGAAGACGGGACAACTTAATAGGCCATATCTTGAGACGCAATGGCCTGATGAAGACAATCCTCGAGGGAAAAGTAAACAGGAGGAATGGAAAAGGAAGGCCTCGTATGAGATAAATGGAACAAGTTGTGAAGAATGTAAAAGAGAGGAGTTACGTTGATATGAAGAGGTTGGCCGATAGGAGAATGGAGTGGAAGGCTGTGTCAAACCAATTCTAGGATTGTTGACCGATGATGATGATGAATTAAATCTTAACTGATAAAATTCCAAATGCTTGAAGTATGCCCATCTCCTGCTGAAATTTTAAACGGACTGGCTCACTGAAGATATTCACCTACATATACATAATACCCTGAAAGCCACCATAAAGGTGTGTGGCAGGGGGTGACTTCTCACCAAACATGCACTACACATCATGCATAAAATAGGATTACTATTTATATATTGCGAGTATACAAAACTCCATCTTACTACGGCAGGTTGGATGCCGAAGATAAAATAAGAGAGATGGATAGCAGGACTCCATTTTTCTTCACGGTCCAAGAATCGAATTTTTACGCACAAAATTAGGGACAAAAATAGATTATAGTGAAGGTATATGGGTGAAATCGAAGATTAAAGTTGTTAACCTCTGATCGGTTAAGACCTGAGAAGGTCGCAACCGGTCGGTCAATATATTTGTGTGGAATATAACTAAGTTAATTATAATTATCATGAAGGTATATGGGGACACCAGAAATTATTGTAGATTTACTTAATACATATTAGAATGTAATGATATCTTTTTTTCTCTTGTAGATGTTTTAATATTAAGATCGGAGTTTGACACAGCAGTAAGGGATCTTCGCATGAATAAGGCTTCTGAAATTGATGATATTCCTGCAGAACTTATTAAAAATGCAGGAGGGAAGACATTAACCCATCTGTATAAAACCATCTATGACATGTACTCAACAGGAGAAATACCCAGGGACTTAGAGAAAAACATCATCATTCCTATTTCCAAAAAGAAGAGAGCGGAGAAATGCGAAAATTTTAGAACTATAAGCCTGACGACACATGCATCGAAGATATTGAGAAAGATTATTTACAGAAGAATAGAACGAATAGCTGAGGAGTTTCCTGGATGAAGATCATCTACATCTACGTAATACCCTGCAAGCCACCACGAGGGTGTGTGGCAGGGGGTGATTTCTCACCAAACATGCACTACATATCATGCATTAAAAAGGAATAGTATTAATATAGTAGTCAGAACAACACTATTTAAAAAAAATCAATTCGGATTCAGGAAAAGTAAGGGAACCAGAGAAGTAAGATTGACCCTTAGGCTGCTCATAGAAAAGAGAATGGAGAAGGAAAAACCGACGTTCATTGCTTTCCTGGATTTAAAGAAGGCTTTTGACAACGTGGATTGGAATTCTATGCTTGGAATTTTGAAAGGAATTGGAGTGTCCCAAAATGACCGAAGAATTATCCACAGTCTGTATAGAAACCAAGTAGCTGTGATTACATCTGGACCCAGCTATGAAGGGGCAAGAATAAGGAAAGAAGTGAGACAAGACTGTCCACTGTCTCCCATAATTTTAATGTTTACATCGAGAAAGCCATCGATGAAAGCAGGGAGAAGTATTTTGGAGTGAGTATCCACGGAGAAAAAATTAGCATACTGCGGTTCGCTGATGACAGCACTCGTAGCAGAGACAGAGGAGCTGAATGAGACTCTAATAACTATGTAAAAGATAATGGCCAGATATAATCTGAAGATCAATAAGAAGAAAAATAAGATATTGGTGTGCAGCAAGAAAGAGGAGGCCAAAATTATGGTTAAACTAGGAATGCAAGCCTGGATGAGGTTAAAGAGTTCTGTTACCTTGGAAGCCGAACAACCAACGATGGGCGAAGCAAGAAAGAAATAGTCAGCAGCATAGCCCAGGGAAAGAGGGCATTCTATCAAAAGAAGAATCTACTTACCACTGGAAATACAAGCGTAGAAGTAAGTAGGCAATTCATCAAAACGTCTGGAGCGTGATTCTCCATGGCATTGAGGCATGGAGAATAACAGCAGCGGAAAAGAAAAGGGTGGAAGCATTCAAAATGTGGTGCTACAGAAGAATGATGAAGATTAAATGGATTGACCGAGTAAGTCCTAAGAAGAGTGGGAGAAAAAAGAAGTCTTCTGAATACCCTGAGAAGAAGACGGAACAACTTAATCGGCCACTTCATGAGGCATGATGGCCTGATGAAGACTATCGTCGAGGGAAAAGTGAACGGGAACATTGGAAAAGCAGGCCTCGTATGAGGTATATGGAGCAAGTTGTGAAGGATTTAAAATAGAAGAATTACGTCACAATGAAAAGATTGGCAGATAGAAGAATCGAGTGGAGGGCTGCGTCAAACCAATCCGAGGATTGATGACCAATGATGATGATGAGATGTTCTAACATGACCAAATCATGCATTCTCTAGGAAATATATGTTTCTAATTCAATTTATTTATAGAAACAACTAATTAATCAAACAAAATCACACTACCTGCTATGTACTAAAATTGACGTTTCTTGTCATTTATAGCAAACATTTCACGCGCCTTTTTACTACATGCTTAATATGTTCCTCAGGGTGGTAGTGGGGTATCTTGCGGTTTCACATAAGTGGTTTTTAAACGGTGTAATATTAAGGTGAATTAACGGTGAATATTTTTCCTACTAGCATGGTAGTAAGTGTTCTCTATGATTGATAATGCATGTCCTTAGTTGGTTCATCACCTGACACATCCTAGCGGCGGCTAGCAGGGTTTTATGTAGATATAGATGCGTACTCTAAACGATGCCCCAAAAAAGTGAAATAACATATTTCTCTTACATTTTCATTTGAACACTCTCCCACAATTAGTTTGATACATCCCAGTCTCTTCAGTTTTGTGCTAAAACATTTTTGAATATGATTCCCTCATGATACACTAGAAGTAAAATTGAATAGAAAATATTTTACTTAACTTGCCAATCTAATGTCTACTTCGTCAATATTATAATTTTTTCAAAGCCATCGGCTATGTAAACGCGGGGTACACGGAACGAATTTAGCAAAATGCGGGAAATTTTCCGGGACTCATCACCATGCGTGACAAACCTTCGGGAACGGGGAATGTCCCATGTAATCTGGGACGATTGGCTGCACTAGTGTGGAGTGAATTTATACTACATGTCATTGATACTACTGCTATTAAGCGTAGGGAGACCGTTCACCTACTATCATATTCAGTGATGACCATAAAAATATTTTTGCGAACTCCAACTTACTATGGTAGACTGGACCATAATCACAAAATTAGAGAAATTGATTGCCGAACTGACAGATTCAAAACGTCCTCTTTTCCTCGTACAATTAAGGATAGGAATAGTGACAAATATATTCAATACGAGTGTATGAATGGATAGCATAGGTAGTTGCATGTTGGTATAAGGACTTTCATCGAACCCAACTAACAGCATGATGTTGCATACTTGATTTGCTATTTCTATCTTTTTTAAATTGTGAATTACTGTGATTAGTATACTAATGCGAACACCTTTTACGCATAATATGTGGTGCATGTTTGGTGACAATTAACCCTCTGCCACACACCTTTATGGTGGCTTGCAGGGTATTACATAGATGTAGATATCATCATGTGAACTTGGGATAAAAAACTAAAAGAATTATTATGTAATCGGATCTATAGAACTTAAATGCGTTTTCCTAAACTTAAGAAGTTTAGGGATTTAAATCAACTTTAACTCATTAGTTTAAGAAGTAGTTTAATCGTAGAAATACCTTCAGGCGTGACTTGGTGGAAGATTTTTATGATGAAAGTAAAAACAACTTGGTATATTCCTCACTTTTATCGAACCAGCCGACCGCGGTTCGACGTCTAAAGCTTCATTTTCAAGATACACCAGTAAGTTTGGTCCCCTTAATAGCCAATTTTACACTAATGAGTAAAATGGTTACCCTAGAAATAAAAATATCTATATTTGCACTATATGTGATAATTTTGCATTTTTGTTCTATTGGTGACTCCAAGGCTGAATATTTCTTGCATATGCTTGAGATTTCTCAATGAAAGACTTAGGGTCTATCAAATTTCCCTCTCATTTTTCAGGATATTGTTTTAAATTTACAAGGTAAAACTCTTCGATTTGAAAGATACAAATGATAGATTTCTAGATGTGAGTCAAGTATTTTTCAGCAAGACGTAGTGATGAATTAGGAATATACTGAGCATCAATGAAGGCAAATTAGTTATTAAATGTTTCTATGCAAAAGAGAGTTGTGCGTTACTATTTACTGTTGTCAATCATTGAAGTGAACTATGTATGGAGACTGGAGATTCTGAGATGCGAGACAAACAACTTGTACTCCAGGAGATATTGCTGACCATTATTCAGTATCCCTCTTGTAAGTCGAAGTACAAGTATACATCATAAGCCATCCGTTTTTAGAATGAACGGGGGAAACATTGGTCTTCATTTTATGTCGCATCTTCAGTCTACAATTTAATCTGTAAGTAAATCCCATCCTAGTTTACGCAATAATCTTTTGACTGATGTTAATTATATTTTAGTATGTTTCCCGATCTGGATGACCTTTGCTAAGCTTCTGATTAATTAATTCGCTGAGTTCCATAGAAACAGAATCTGAAATAAGCTTCGCACAGGAAACGGGGATTTGATGGAAAACGACATACCCAACAGACAGCGGAATGACGTCAACATACCTCTACATCTACACAACACCCTGAAAGCAACCATAAAGGTGTGTGGCAGGGGGCAAATTCACACCATACATGAATTAGTAACATCTATATATATAAAAATGAATGTATGTGTGTGTGTCCTTTAAGCATTACTACACCATTCACTGGATCACCATGAAACTTTGGGAAGTTGTTGAGTACATTCCCGAGAAGAGGACTACGAAATCGATATTTCAATATCGATACTTTATCGGTATAATATCGCTTAAGTATCCATAAATCGATACATTATTGATACAAAATTGAGGTGAAATTATTTAGTTTTTTAAAAAGAAAGTATCGCTACAATATCGATACTGTATCAAATGTATATAATGTGTTTGTCCTTTATGCATTACTACACCATTCATCGGATCGCCATGAAACTTTGGAAAGTTGTTGAGTACGCTCCCGCAACGGTTTACACAAAATAGATAATTCAATATCGATGCTGTATCGATATAATTTTGATAAAATATCGATAAATCTATGCACTATTGATACAAAATTGTGGTGAAATCATTTAGTTTTTTAAAATTAAGTATCGTTACACTATCAATACTGTATCGATACAATATTGATAACTTCATGCACTACCACAACATTCATCCAATTTCCATGAAGCTTTGGTTAGTTGTTTAGTTCACTCCCATGAAGGTTTGTACAATATCAAGAATACAATAAGTATCGATACTGGATACGGGATGTGCACCCCATTGAACGTGCAATTCATTGAAACTCTCACGTGCAACATATCCAAATCATCCGGCATGGGACAAATATTTCAGAAATGCCAACTTATTGCTTGGGATGAATGCACAATGGTGCACACAGCATCGCTCGAGGCTCTGGATCGATTTCCAAGATTTCCGTGGAATCCTGAGACCGTTTGAGAACGCATTAATATTGCTTGCACGCTTAATATTTCAGGCTAACATTACCTGTAATTCCTCGATTGACCCTAGCAGATGAAATAAATGCTTGCCTGAAATATTCTACTTTGTGACGATATGTAAAGACGTTAAAACTAAATACAAATATGCGTGTGCAGCTGCAAAACAATCGATCAGCTGAGATATACTCACATAAATTGCTGAAAATTGGGAACGGAAAGGTGCCGGTTGATCTGACCTCAGGTAAAATTCATTGCCTCATAAATTTTGCAATTTAGTAACGTCAAAAGAAGAGATGGTTGAAAAAGTATTTCCCAATATTCAAATCAATTATAAGGATCACGATTGGCTAAGTGAACGAGCTATTCTTGCGGCCAAGAACAAAGACTTCTACGAACTTAACTTAAATATTATTCAGTTTAACACTCAAAGCGACGCAGGCACATATGTACAAGACCGTTGACACTGTTGTGGAAGCAGATGAGGCAATTGGTTATCGAACGGAATTTTTGAATTTACTCGATCTGCCAGGGATGCCACCGCACGTACTGCAATTGAAAATCGGCGTGCCAATTATCATGTTGCTAAATATCAACCAGCCAAAGCTTTGCAACGGCACGCGGCTTTCAGTAAATAAATTAATGAGCAACGTGGTAGAATCCACAATCTGGACATGAACTTTCAAAGGTGAAGATGTCTTCATTCCTCGCATTCCTATGATTCCAACAGATATGCCATTTCAATTTAGGTGATTATATTCCCAATTCCATTGGTATTTGCATTCACCATCAACAAAGCTCAGGGTCAATATTTATAACAATGCGGTTTAGATCTAGACACGGATTGCTTCTCACATGTACGTGTATTTTGTTGCGTGTGTGTTGCGTGTTCTACGTGTATGTTGCATGTTCTAGATTCGGCAAACCAGACAATGTCTATATCTGCACAGACAGTGGAACAACAAAAAAATATTGTGTACCCATAAGAATTGTGAAATTAAATATACTATAAACGTGCGCTTTCCATTTAACCAGATTGAGCCACAGCAACGCGTGGCCAGGTACAGCTTGTATAATTCATAAAAAAGGTTATTCGATATATTCTAGTCTACACTGCCTAATGTAAAAAAAGATAAAAATAGCTAAGCAAGCACGCAAAACATGCTTAATAACGCAATAACATATTGAGATGTTGGGCGTTGGGCTGCATATGAACTGTAACATATAGAAAGTTAAACAAATTATGATTAATATAGAATTGAAGAAGAGATATTCGTATCAAATTGGCAGATAAGGACGTTATAGATACACAGTGAACGAAGGCTAATGAAGCAGGCCCATCGAAAACCTCCTTTTTTCATTTATGTCAGGGAAAGAGATTGCATTCTTTTGACTTAGTGAAAGATTCGTTCACCATATGCGTTGAATTAGCGATGGGATATCGTCCACATTCCTCCGACCGTAGAGAATCCTTTTGCATGGTTCACTTGGGATCGACTCTTCTTTGCCATGGGCCGATTTGTTTGCTATACTCCACGTTGATTTTCGCATGCTCTAGCAGAAATGTTGGATACTATCCACTTCACTCAATGTGGACAATAGAGAGCGAATGAATTCGACCAATGCGTTGGGTGGGACACGATTGGTCGAAATTCTTCGCCAAATGTTTGCCGAAGTGTTGGAAAAATGTTTGCAGGCGTGCGCGAGGTGTAGGTACTTCATAAGTTGGCCTTTCGATATCCACAAAATGAGACGACAATTGTATTGATTGGTAAAAGGAAATGCCACATGCTGCCTTAACGGAATTAACAAACGGCGTTAAATACGATAAATGACAGAGAATGCTGGGATAAAAAAGAACGATTTGACCCTGCATTAATTTGACTCAAATGGGGAGGTCATCATGGAAACAACCTTACCCGCACCCATACATCAGAAATGGCCTGTCTATTTAAATGTCTTATCATTCATTTTCTTTCGTATACGTCCACGTTTACTTACCATTTAATACCGGTCTCCACACCAGACTCTTCAGCAGTCATTTCCTGATTTTATTTATTCGTTTTTCATACATTCAATATTTTACAACATTCTACGACCAAAAGATAAAGAATCTGTACATGATAACCTAAAAATAATTGAAAACTGGTGTGATACATGACAGCTGGAAACAAATTCGAAAAAAAGTAGTTATATATTTTTAGAAAAAGAATAGTTCTCCTCCTATAAAATAGTTCTCCTAGAAAAAGAATACTTGCTACATTAAGAATAGAAAATTAAAAAACGTGAAATCCATGAAAAGAATTGGAATAAACCTGACATATGATCTTTATCGAGATAAAATCAAATGTAAAATAATTGGTGAAATAATTTATCGTAGATTGGGATTTATCAAGAGTACTGGACAAATGAGACGATCATGTACGAGAAGTTAGCTACTTTTCCTTGTTAGACGTCATTTGGAATACGCTGCCAGAGTATGGCATACCTAAAAATTAGAATTAAATAACGAATTGGACCATGTGCAGCGAAGATCGGCAAGATTTGTAAAGGGACGGTGTTTCCTTACACCGGCGTTGCGACTACATATACTATCCATTGATAGACTTGAATCTATGTATATTATATTGAATATATTTACAAATATTCATAAGCCTAGTTGCAGGATGAAAGAAAGACATTTTAATTTGTCGTTTTGACAATCAGTTTCTCTAATTTCATTTTTATGGTTCATTTTACTAAATTAAGTAGGAGTTAGCAAAACATTTTTAACGTCATCAGTGAATTTATTGTCTTGGATTTTAGTTAAAAGTTGGTCTAAATTTTAACCTACGGTCTGATAAAGATTCCAATTGTAGTTCATCTAATACACAGGTTACGCTGATATAATCTATGAAGTGTAACATTTGTAGGAAACGAATTCGAAAGATTAGTGAGTATATTTGAAAAAATATGCACCCGAAGCTGAAAATATCACAGGAGAAAAAATCAAGGCTCTAAAGGGACAAAACATGTTGAACGGATAGGAAGCATTCAATGTCGAGTGTCGAGTGAAATAATATGCTCAGGGTTATGCATTACGATGATAAAATAATGGAATCATAATTATCAGTCAACAATCCTAAGATGCAGCTCTCCCTTATCTGCCAACCCCTCATATTTGTGTAATTATTCACTCTCACATCCTTCACTAATTGCTCCTTACGAGGGGGGTTTGAAAGTCACGACCAGATAGAGAGATGAAGAAGGTAGGATCAAATTACTATGATATATTTCAATTGGTATCCTTTATATGGTGTGCAGCACCGTTTTGGACGTGGGCGTTCAGTTTCATGTATGTGGCGGTCGAGTACATAAATACGCAAGATTTTCGGCAAGATTTGTAAAGGGACGATACGATAAACATACTAGCGTTGCTGAACTAACAGATTCAAAATGCCCTTTTTTTCCTCGTACAATTAGGGATATGAATTGCAGTAAATATGTCCAATACGAGTGAATCAATCCATAGCATAGGTAGTTGCTTGTTGGTATAAGGACTTGAAGCTAACCCAACTAACAGTATGTTTTTGCATGTTTCCTTTGCTATTTATATAATTTTAAATAGTGAAGTTTAGACTAATATATTAATATTAATCCTATTTTATGCATGATATGTAGTGCATGTTTGGTGATAATTCACCCCCTGCCACACACCTTTATGGTGGCTTGCAGGGTATTATGTAGATGTAGATGTACGCTTTGACATTGATTGAAATAATTGACAAAACGGTATTTCGAATTGTTGTTAAGTACGTTTACGGTTTAACTCCGATGGACAAACAAAGGAGTTAGGTTATACCGTTAAGGATTCTTTCCCTTCGTTTTCGATTGAGAAAAAGAGGGACTCTAAACTTAGTGACTTTGGGACTTAAACCATAACAATATTATGAATGTTCCTGATGCCCAAAAATCGCCATAACCGACGAAAATGTCAGTAAAATTCATAATGCTGTAATACTTGACAGCCGACTGAAGTGCATGAGCTTGCTGACAAAGTAAACACCTCGAGAAACCGTGTCCACTACACTATAAATGATGTTCTTGGCATGAAAAAGCTTTCGGCTTCATGGTTACCTCGTTTGCTACCAGTCGACCGAAAACGAATTCGAATAAACAATTCACAAGAGCGTTTAGGCTTATCAAGCGCGAAATCGATCACTTTCTTTGCCTTATTTGAGAGGAGTTGAAACATGAGTTAACCATTAACACCAAAGACGAAGAGGGCGTGAAAACAGAACGTGGGAGCCGAAGTAGAGTAGAATAGAATAGAAAACGTTCTTTATTGTTCTGGGACTTTAAGTCCTCTGGAACATCGAATAAAAATATATTACATGCCAAAAAGAAAAGAAAAAAAGAGATAAAGCGAATATAGTCAGGGCAACAGCCGTACAATTGGATAATGGAGCAATATTACACATATAAATTAACAATAAATAATAAATACGAATATGATGAGTACATCACCATTAATTGGTAAAGGTTTATTGGTTAAACCATTAATTGGTCAAACCAATAATTACATAACCATTACAATAAAAGCCACGATATAAAATAAAAAAGAAAATACTTTAAGGAAAAATAAATTTAAGAAAGGCAGCATAAATAATGATTTATATGACTTTAAAATAAAGCATTAAATAACAAGGAATATAAATTAATATGCACAATATCAAGCAATTCACTTAGATAATACAACACAACAAGATAGCACACAGTAAAAGTAACAAAAAAACGATTTTTTTGAAAAATCGAAAACGAAGTAAGTGCACCTAAGAAAGCAAAAAAGGTTCCTGCTGCATGAAAAGTCATGGCTACAGTATTATAGAATTCTCTGGATGTGGTGCATAGGGACTATTTAGAAGAAGGCAGTACCATCACCAGCGCTTCATTGCTAGACCAATTGAAGGATGTGATTAACTTTAAACGTCCACATCTAGCAAAAAATGAGGTGCTTTTTCACCACGACAACGCGCCTGCACTCATAACTGGGGTTGTCAATGCAAAAATCCATTACCTACATTTCGGAGCATTTTCACATGCGCCATGCTCACAGGACTCGGCTCCCCGTGATTAATTCCTCTTCCAAAACTAGGAGAAATGCTTGCTGGACGAATATTTACTTCACACAATGAGGTAAAAGACAAAACCTTCATTTTGCAGAGTATTGCATCACATAAAAAGTATTAAAACGTTTGAAAGTAGTTGGTCTGAGTATTTTGAATTTCAAAGAGATTATGCTGATAAACAAATAGAAATGATTGCCAGAAACTTGTTACTTCTTTGCCAGGCCGTGAAATTTTCAAACCACCCTCGTATATCTCATATTCCTTAACCATTCTTTACGTACTTAAGTAAGCTTAGGAAGTAGGCTTAGACTTTTTGCAGACGATGCGGTAGTGTACAGTGGTATATCAAAAGAAGAGGACAGGAAATCGCTTAGCAAGGATTTAGATGCAATTCAAGAGTGGTGCGACAAATGGCAGTTAGAACTCAACCTTAAAAAGTGTGTAGCTATCAATTTATGGAGGAGGAATAATTCGAAGGAGCGCACCTATAAAATTAGTAACACGCAGATCGAAAACGTAGAAACCATAAGATATTTAGGAGTAACAATCACTAAGGATTTATCGTGGGGAAGACACATAAGGGAAATATGCGGCCGCGCGAAGAAAAGCTAGGAGTTATAAAAAGAGTACTTGGGAAATGTGATGAGAAGACAAAAGAGCGACGCTACTTTTCACTAGTTAGGCCCCACCTTGAGTATGCAGCCAGTGTATAGGATCCTAATGAAGTAGGGTTGATCAGAGAACTAGACAGTGTGCAGCGTAGAGCAGCTAGGTTCGTCAAAAGGTGTTACGATAGGTTGAGTAGCGTTTCAGAATTAATAAAAGAATTAAGTTGGGAATCATCATCACAGCGTAGGTGTTTCAGAATTAATGCAGGAATTAGGGTGGGAATCATTATCAGATCGTAGGTTAAAGTACAGATTAAATCTATAAGAGAAATTTCAATCGGATAGCTTTACTGAAGATGTTAGGCACACATTAAAAAAACCAGCGTATCATGCTAGATTCGACCAGATAAATAAGATTAGAGAGATAGATTGTCGTACCGATAGATTCAAAATGGCATTTTTCCCCCGTATGATAAGAGACCAGAATAGGCAGCATAGCAAAGGGATAGGTAGGGGAAATATTTTAGAGTATTCTGTAGTGCATGATGCATGTATTAACCCCTCAAATACTATAGATACTAACAATCTAGTTG
This sequence comes from Platycnemis pennipes, assembly GCA_933228895.1. Classification (NCBI taxonomy): domain Eukaryota; kingdom Metazoa; phylum Arthropoda; class Insecta; order Odonata; family Platycnemididae; genus Platycnemis; species Platycnemis pennipes. The sequence continues at coordinate 89,616,103 of OW121857.1, forward strand.
CATGAGACACTTTAGTTGCTTGTTTGCATGTTAGTAGTGCATGCTTGGTGATCTTCAGCCCCTGCCATACACCCTCGCGGTGGCTTGCAGGGTATAGTGTAGATGTAGATGTACACGTCGACGATTGTACACGTCTTACGGATCAGCTGCACCATTGAGAAAAAATGGAATAGGAAAGACTTGAGCGATGCTGAAGATCACATGGAATGCAAAGGTGAGATACAAGGAATAGTATAGAGGCGTTGAAGAATAAAGGAATTAATAGAGTATCATGAGGAAAATAAGAATTTCATTAATTGGGCATAATTAAAAATGTGATGGATTTCTAAATAAGATATAGGGAGAAAAGTGAAGGAAAAGAACAACGAGGAAGACCAAGAGACTAATACATATGAAAAAATAAGGGAGATAGTGGTGAGAAGAATAACTGGGAGGTAAAAGAACAGATACATAATAGGGAAGCATGGAGGTCTGAATTTAACTATTCATTTCTTGGCGTTTTCACAATCTGAACCATGTAGAGCGTTCTCCAAGGGATTATAATTTGTCTCTTTTTATGGATAAATAGCATAAGTACTGAGTTAACTTGTTAACTTCCGTCTTTTTCCCACCACGCAGTAGTGCACATGTTATTTTTATTCGCTCTATCCATTATATCTTTAGAATTTTTCTGTAACAACAAATTTAAAAAGCTTCCACCGTTGACTTCTCTGTTGCTGTCATCGTCCATGCCTTATTAACCATAGAGGGACATGCTCCAGATATAACGTAATGATGTGGTCCCTTACTTCCAAGGTTGTATTTCCGGTTGCAAGTAGAATCTTCTTCAAGCAGAAATTTCCATCAAATGGTATGGGCTATCCTGCTGACAATTTATTCCCTACTCCGTCAATCGTTGGTTACTCGGTTTCCCAGATAAACGACACTCATTCACATCTTCTAGCACTTATAGTAATTTTTGTTCTTAGCTTATCCCTCATCTTAACTCCTGTTCCCTTTGTACATAAATGATATCAATAAGGTGGTAAAAAGTAAGATTCATCTATTTGCCGATGACGCAGTAGTGTACAGGGAAATTCTCTGCCCAAACGATAAAGAATATTTAAATGATGACCTACAAGCAATTGAAAATTGGTGTGATACATGGCAATTAGATTTAAACTTTAAAAAATGTCTTGTAATGAATTTTTGGAAAAAGAATAGCTCTCCTCCTAGAACTTACAAAATAAGTAATAATGAATTAACAAAAGTGGAATTCATTAAATATCTTGGAAGAAGACTGAAAAATGATCTTTCCTGGGGTAAACATATTCGTGAAATAATGGGTCAAGCGAATCGCAAACTGGGATTTGTCAAAAGAGTACTGGGTAAATGTGACGATCATGTACGAGAAATCAGCTACTTTTCCCTTGTAAGACCTCATTTGGAATATGCTGCCAGAGTATGGGATCCCTACGAAATCGGTCTAAATAATGAACTTGAATGTGTGTAGCGAAGATCGATAAGATTTGTAAAGGGACGGTACGATAACCTTATTAGCGTAGCCAGTCTATTAAATGAATTAAAATGGGAATCGCAGGTTGAAATTTAGACTTAATTTCTCAAATTAATTCCAAGATAATATATTCAGTGACAATGTTAAAAATATTTTGCGAACCCCAAATTACTATGGCAGACTGGACCATAATCATAAAATTAGAGAAATTGATTGCTGAACTGACAGATTCAAAATGTCCTTTTTTCCTCGTACAGTTGGGGGTATGAATAACGGTAAATATATCCAATACGAGTGTAGCAATGGATAACATTGGTAGCTGCATGTTGGTCTTAGGACTTGAAGCTAACCCATCTAACAGCATGTTTTTACATGTTTGCTTTGCTATTTTTATCTTTTTTTAAATAGTTGATGTTTAGAACAGTATATAAATACTAATCCTTTTTTTATGCATGATATGTAGTGCTTGTTTCGTGAGAATTCGCCCCCTTCTACACACATTTATTGTGGCTTGCATGGTATTATGTAGATGCAAATGTATCCCCTTTTACTGTATACATATTTTATTGTCACAAATATTGGCTTGAGATTCGCGCAGCACCTGTCTGCAAGAAGATAGTGTGAAATTAGAAACTGTATAGCATGTGAAGGTGCCATTTTACATCGGTGAATCCCGTTGAGCTAACATGATAACAGTGATATAGTTAAAAAAAAATGTTGCCACTCGGGATACTTGTCTGACCGCCAAGATCATTTAGGATAGGATGGGGATTGGATGAAGATAGGAATTTTTAAGGGGACGGAGGATGAGTGAAGAGACACCCGTCAATGGCGTTAGCCTTAAAGAAAGGCGTCATGGGGACCACGGTTTGATGTCCCGTCTGACGGACGAAGTATTGATCTTGAAATTCTCTCCACGCTGTAGTCTCTAACGTAGGGACCGATTGAAAGGTCTCTCCATGCCTGTCCCACAAAAAAATCGGCACCTTTATAGAACCCTATCTACCCTGACTACCCAGCAAGTCACCTCGAGGGTGTGAAGAAGGGGGTGAGTTGTCACCTAACATATAATAATGGCAAGTACACAATTAAAGTTTTCTTATACCTCCTACGGAGATTACTACGAATGTGGCGCGGCCCTAATCGGAGGTCGATCAGGACCGTCAGGAAATAATTGCACCGCCATCTGAATAATGACGAAAGAAACGAGCTCTTGATTTGGAGAGGAGAGTGAGGGGGACGAAAGCATTCGGGCCCCGTGGTGTCACCGCCTGTTGAGTGGCTGCGGGTGTAAATTACCCGCTGTCTCGTCCTCATCTCTCTCATCGCCTTCCTTAGCTCCTTTCATCATCTCCTTATTGACTCAGATGGTCGGATATGCGATACCGCGGCGGAAGGTGGCCTTCTCCCGACGTCGCGCCAGGTAACGGATTCCTCGAACAAAAGACGGCCGCCGACGGACACCTGCCGACGCGTCTCGGAAGGATAAACGCGCGCACCTCCTCCGTCATCTGTTTTCGTTCCTTCGCTATTGTGGCACGCGTGCTGGTGCTTCATGTTCTCGCTTTCGTGATCGTCGCGTAGAAAGAGTGACAAAAAAAGGGGAGGTGGGTGAAGTAAACGGGTGCAAACGTCTGTTCGAGGGGTGCAAATGAGGTATTTTTTAACTACAAGCTGAAGTGGCACATTCTATGCTACCTATATGTCCCTGCAGACCCTGAGCTCAATTTCTATTAGCGTAAGTCAGAAAATTGTCTTGGTTTTTGCTGAATTTTCTCGCTAAAATTCTGTCTTAAGGAACTTTATCTGCCTCTGTGAAATTCTTGCATTGTTTCGTGCACGCTTTTAATTGTGCTACCTATTTGTGACTCCATTGCCTTAGTGATTGTAATACGAATTTCTCTCAGTAGTGCAAATAGGAAAATATATTCCCTACCTCAGTTCAATTTATTAGATTGCTATCTATTCACCACACAACACTGAATGATCCAAAAATAAGCTCCAAGGCAAATATTATTACAAATGATTACGCATAAATACAGGCATGATAACTCATTAACATTCATTACGCGCAAACTACTGAATGCTCGCGTATTACGCTTGCTGAAAGAGTCAACTGGTGTGCTAATTCTCCTCCGATATCAATGATATCAATCTTTTAAATATATCGCAGGACACAAAAAGCTGCCACCGTTTCACATGCAAGTTAATGTGATTGCCGATAATAGCGATTGAGTTTCATCAAGTGGTATGTTTGAAAGTGCACTCATTAATCATCACAAATGACCATTGCGTTTCTCGGTTTTCTTTTACCATCAATTTAATGCGAGAGATTTGTATAGCTGTGCAATCTAATTATCCCCGCGTGGCCATTAACGTTATTCGGAATTGACCGGATTTTTTTCTTAATTAGATAATTGATGAAAATGTGATCGCTTATGGTTGGGCAGGCGTCGAGTGTAATGGAAATCGAAACATTCAATTATAGAGTTTGCAAGGCGTTCATTTGACCGTGGAATACGTAGACTAGCACATGATTTTGAATATTTTTTTATTTGAAGAGTCTTCACCATATCGTATACAATTTCATAGTTTTAATGATAGCAGAAAAAAATTACTATCAATTTATTTTAATATGGTCATATTTCATTGAATCATAGTCAATAGTATAATAGTTTAAGAAAAAAATATTTATTTTAACTCTTTAAACCATTGAACATCATCATTAGTCAGTAATCCTGTGATTGGTTTGACTCAGCTCCCCACTGAATTCTTCTATCACCTAATATCTTCAGAAGATCTTCATAGAAAATGGGGAAAACCTACTAAAATATACAGGATTTTTGATATTCCATACTTAATCCTGAAGAGAAAAGGGACATATTTCCGCTGTTGAGACATTTGGTCGCAGTTCGTTGAGTGGAGCAAAACATTATTTTCCTTTTGCTTTGATAACTCTACTGGGGTAAGTTGTGTTACCTAATGGAGTGACTACACCTCACGTATCCAACACAGGTTTTGAGGGATATCCAAGGATACTATTATGAAAGCTCCTACAAAGACTGATAACCGTGTAAGCCACATCCAGGGAATGTGGAAGGAGTGAGACTTGCCCAACAAAAAGCTAGATTCCTTAACAAATGCATAGGTTATGACCAGATCGTGGGATTTGTAGTATATGGGATCTTATTTGGCAAGAGGTGGTAAAATAGAACGGTCCACGAGGAGTAATTATGCACTTCGACCATCTTCCTCTAGGAAGAGGCGTTACCAAGTGCATGCACGAAGACAGCAGCGGAGAAGAAAAGGGCAGAAATATTTGAAATGTGGTACTACAGAAGAAGAATGAAGATTAAATGGATCGACCTAGTAAGTAACGAAGAAGTCCTAAGAATTGCGGGAGAAAAGAGAAGCCTGCTGAAAATCTAAAAATAAGACGGGACAACTTAATGGTCCATATCTTAAGACACGATAGCCTGACGACAATTGTCGAGGGAGACGTAAATGGGAAGGATTGAAAAGGCAGGCCTCGTATGAGATATACGGAACAGGTTTTGAAGGACGCAAAAGACAGGCATTACGTTATTATAAAGAGGTTGGACGATAGAAGAATCGAGTGGAGGGCTGCGTCAAACCAACCTAAGGATTGTTGACCGATGATGATGAGGGAAAAGAAAACTAAGACTGCATATTCACTATCCTGATTTGTGCAAATACAATTTGAAAACCAATTCTTCGGCAATCACCCTCTTGGTAAAAGTATGAGTAAGTAACACCACTTTAATATTGCTCACTATTTGGCTTGTGACCCCCGATGTGGAGTTTGTGCTTGGAAAAATTCTATACTAGTGGGGTTAAGGCCAATGAAAACGGAAAGGATGATATATGGGTCGATCCAGAGAGAGGTTCTTAATTAAATGATACAAGTTTGTACTTGTGACGATTTAATCCACTATTTCTCTCAATACTCTCAAAATATTTTAGTTGGTAGTAACACGAGACGATATCACTGTCTCAAGCGCACATATCTGAACGAATATTAGTGTTTGTGAGAGGACGAATTTTGAATAAAACCTTGGAGTAATCGGTTAATCCTTGAATGAATGGGCATTAAAATTCGTAATTATATTAACAGATGTTGAATCCAATAATATGACACCCGTAATTTTAATTAGGTAGCTATTGTTTATTACTAATAGAGGTCAAACAATTAAATCAGGTCGGTACTTGGATGGACATCACATTGCATCAACAAACCACGTCTTTCATATCTATGACCGAACAAGTGTACCTCCTCATATACAATCTTGCTGTATTTTCATAATTATAGGTGATACTGCAAGAAATATTCACATATTTTTAATATACCGATCGTGATTTCAATATTTTCTAGGTCCTCAAGAGTGAAATAAGCTTCCGGAACCACAAAATGTCAGGTAAATGAAATTGCGGTAAAATTAATCATTAAGCGTTTAATATTTATGCAATGTAATGCCAATAGTACTAATAAAGGTAGTTGTTTCAGGCTTGATTTGGTGGAATATCATAGCGAAAGAAAAAACTGGCAATTTTCCTCAAGAATAAGGATTTTTTACTTGACCGGTTTCGGTGTACAACACCATCTTCAGGTCTGAGCCAGTACTGGCCAGTACAGGCCAGTAGTACTGTTAAATATGATTTGTATCCATGACTATTTTTAGTTCACTTAAGGTGCTTATTTTTCTTACTTTCTGTTCATATTTATTCTCTACCACCCCTTTTCCCAAAAATAAGAAAGCGCTAAAGAAAGTACATTTACAATAGCTACTGATATGGGGCACTGACAAACCCAACACTACCACTGTTTTCGTCAAGAAAATAATCGTGCTCAAGTGAGTGATCGTCGTCCACCATCCTGCTCATAAAAAAGCTCTCCTTTACATTTGCTCTGGTCTTTAGGGAGAGTTTAATTCGACATTTAGGCCTCATACCGTAAACATGGTCCAAGGAATCACGGACATGTTTGTCCTTCTCCTTTATGCCAAGCAAGTGCTTGTGTACTCACACGTCTGTACATGGATCGAGATGTGTTATGCACGCCGTGTGTTCATTGAAACCCGTCTGCGTCGTCTCCCAGCATGTCGGATCCACTTTTTGGCCCCATAAACCACCCCTTGTCTCGACCATCACTCTTTCCCCCGTTGGACCCCTTCTTCCGAAGGATTTAAACTCCCCGACCCCCGCCAACGGTGTCTCGATTCCGTACTGTTTGCTCAGAGGGCCACCCGTTCCTCTTTTGTAACCTCCTCCAAAGGGTCCGACCCTGGCCAAAATGCCGGTCCGTATATACACACCCCTGGTTGTGGCATTCATGCCGACCCCATTCTCTTTTCCACCAGACCCCCCCCCCCCCCTTTCCCCCTCCTCTCACCCTTCCCGCAAAGCTAGCGTGGCTCGCGAAGCTCGCTTCGTTCTCCCGCGATTCCCCCGTAAGCGATTCGCTCCGCCTTATGCATTTTCGATTCGTGGCGGGAGAGGATCACCGGGGTCCGTGGGGAATTAATTGTGCGTCGGAGATGGTGTGGAGGCCTTGGGCTTCGTCTGCACCCTTGCGTCGAGCAAGCGAGTACACAAAGTGGCGTGAAGGGATCAAATTTCCACGCCTTTCCGCGTGCGTGCACTTTTAGGGAGTTCACGGTGAGTTCTTTTTTTTGGTTCGTCGGAGGTATACGCGCGGAGTACCAAAATGAAAGCTTCGGAATCCATTGTTTTCGATTACATCTCCATCATTCCTGCCAAACCGACATCATTGTTCTCGTTGCGAAGGGAGTAAGGGTCGATAGAAGAAATGAAGTACCCTCAGCTGAAGATGATGCAAAGCCCTCATTCAAATTCATCTTCAAGAGTACCCCACCAATGTCGGTAGGCTGGAGGATGGTCCCTGCTTGCCACGCCCACCTATGGAGGCCGCCTCTTCCTTCTCTTCACTCATAATGCACGATTCGTACGTTAAATCCCTCTTTTAGCATTCATATATTCATATGCGTATAACAAGCTTTATGTGCGTCCATTTTGAGATCCATTGAATGTTTGAGATGCTCATTATTATGAAGTTCTATAACTTTTGATTCCGATTCCTCGCATTTTTACGTTTTCGAAATATTTCTTCATCCATCTTCATCACTAAATCTACATCTACATAATACCCTGCAAGCCACCGCGAGGGTGTGTGGCTGGCTGTTCACACTATAATTACACCCAGTGTTTTTCTTCGCCTGCTGTATTTTTACTGCATGCTGCAGCTAATGTATGATTTTACACTATTCATATACAATAAGAAAAGAATTGATCTAATTACACTCCCCACGGCACAGCCATAGTCAGCTCTAATTATTCATTACAGATTTGTTCGTAGTGACATGTCTATCATTAAGTTCATAGAATCAATAGTAAAAAACATTCGTATTGTTATTTACGATGTTATTATTGAATGCCCAAAGTTAGTTTGCTTCAGTAGAATATCCTGAACAGTTTAAATACGTAGGTACTTTAAAAAAAAACTGGAGCATATTTCCCGAGGGTAGTGAGGCATGGACAGTAACAGCAGCAGAGATGTCGAGGCTGCAAATATTCATATTGTGGTGCTACAGAAGAATGAAGAAGACAAAATGGATCGACCCATTGGCTAACGAAGAAGTGCTAAGGAGATTGGGAGAAAATACAAGTATTCTGAACACTTCAAAAAGAAGACGGGAAACCCTTATTGGCCACATCATGAGAGATGATGACCTGATGAAGACAATCGTTGAGAGAAAAGTTAACAGAACGAATGACAAAGAAAGGCCACGAAATAGATAGCGCACGTGGTGCAGGAATTGGAAAAGAAACATTGTGTTATTATGAAGAGGTTAGCCGATAGGAGAGTTGAGTGGAGAGTTACGTCAATCAAACTATAGGATTGCTGAGTTCTGGTGATGATGAACGATAGCATGTCAAAGTCATTCGGAAAATAATTGGGTGGTGAAACTTAAGCCCTTATAGGTCCTTGGTGCTAAGGTCCTTGCGTAACGGAAAGAAATTTGGGATCGTAAGATTAATTATCAAAGAAGATGGGATCTAATATGAATGCATGAACATCTACATGATACACTGCAAGTCACCGCGAGAGTGTGCGGCAGGGGGTGAAGATCACTATTGATATGCAAACAAGCAACTACAGGGTCTCATGCAACTAGACTGTTAGTATCTATAGTATTAAAGGGATTAATACATGTATCATGCACTACAGACTACTCTAAAACAATTCCCCTACCTATCCCTTTGCTATGATGCCTAGTGCCATTTATGAAAAGTGTTACAGCCGCCACATTCCGAACAAACCACGTAAAAACGTAAGATATTTTGTAATCGATACGTGTTGATATAAAATGAATGTCATTACGCAGGTACAAAAAGTCAAATATTCCATATTTCAACATTCAGACTCTTTGTACTCTTACACAACTTCGGATACCGACCCAGTGAATTCGGTGGACGAGAAACATTTGAGGCACAGAGATGTTATCAGCCGACCGCTTTTCGTTTCCGTTGCAAAAGGAAGCGTGCGATAGCCGTGCTTGCGAGCAAACAATCTGATTATGCATGACCAAGGCATCCCCTTGGGCCAGTCCTCCTTCCCCCCCGAGGCCTCAAAAGAGGAAGTCCTTTGACCTTTGGAGCATTATTATTGCCAGGCGGTCTCTGGTCCATTGCCGATCGGCGCTGGGGTCCAAATCAGCGCAACGCTTGCCGCCACCTGGGTGGAGAGGATGATGGAGGTGGAATAGCGGTGGACACTGGGGAGGATTTTTGAGGGTGCGGGGAGGGGGAACCCTGGCTGTAGGGTATCCATCCGCCCTTATACGCCGGAAGTGTAAACAGAGTTTGGACGAGGGCGGTTGCAATGGAAGGGATCGGCGACGTGGGACTTAGGAACATTTTTCGTCCAGATTTCTGTGGTCCCCGATTTTATACAAATTCGAGCCCTGAGGATGTTATACGAGAGTATTTATGGAACACTTTAGAAATAGTAGTAATAGAAATGTGTTTGTATGGAGTTGTTTGGTCGTTTTTGATAAACACCAATATGCGCCAAAGTTTCGCCTCTTTATTTCGGCTTCTTCAGGGCTTTGGTGACAATTTTTTTTAAAACAACAACAAAAATGTTAAACTTCTTAGAGTTTCTATTACTACATAAATAAAGTGGTCAATAAGAATGCTTCATTATTTAGAAATAGTTAAAGAATTTTCTTGCTTAAAAAGCAGTGGGAAAGATATACTGTTAGTAATTTAGACAAAGCGAATTTCGGGGTTACGTATGAAGAACTGCAGGATACTCAGCTTATCAGCACATGAAGCTGTCGCCCTAGATAATTTGTTTTTACAATGATAGAATATCGAAAAATGTTAAGGAAATCACTTACCAGGGTATCTGTGCTATATAATATAAATAAAATACTATTTTTTCTCTAGAGTAATTTTCAAGTGCTATTTAAAACTCTAGTGTTCATCCTGATTATAATTTATTATGTGCATTTGCATGCCTTTCATGTCCATTAAAACAACTCGTTACCTATCATTGCATGGGAATACTGGGTAACTCTTAGCTTTGCTTCAATCACTGAAACGCGAAAATTTTCGTAACTGCAGCCAACAAGAGTCTATTGAAATAAATGTATGGTAACATGTCATTTGATACTTTGATTTAATTATGGCGGTCAAGAGTAATGATATTGAGCTTTCAAACTTTTAGAACATCTGCCAATTGCCAAATATATCCTACCACTTTTCGAAATTTTATTCTAATTAAAACATTTCATTTGCATCACCCTCAGACTCGCAGGAGGGATTGTCAGTGAACAATCGCCAGAAAAAATAACGTAGTTATTACCTAATGCTACAAATGGAGCTATCAGAATAATATCTTTACATCCGGTCTTAATAACATATACCTATTTAGGCTCCTTAACGTCCAAGGAAAGAAAATAATTTCTAATCCTTGTGTACACAATTGTTCTCATTAATTTTATCTCCAAGCGGCGGCAATGAAACAATAAGTCAAAAATGATTTTTTGCGTCGATTAATAATAGATGAGCTTAGATCTTACACATAAAACTCAATCTGTACTTTAACTTACGCTTGTTTACCTCCACACACTCCAGGAAAATGGAATGCTAGCAGGGAATAAGGTGCGTCACAGTTAATAAATGGAGTTGACATTGCATGGTGTGTCAACCCTTTGAGGTGATTCTCGTGCCCTGAGGACATTCAGGGGGAAAGGGTCATTCTTCTCTCGTCACGAGCGGCACATGCACGCACCCTTAAACCCCTACGGGTGTGATTCCCCAGTTACCCCTGCCCCAGTCATCAGCGGGTAGGAATTCTAAGTGACTGACGGGGGAGGGAGATGGTTTTTCAAAAATATTGCGGTCGAGGTAAATCCGCTTCCCCGTCCCGGCCACGTGGTGCAAGGACACGCCTCCACGCGGAAAGAGAACGAAGCTCTGCGCGCTTCCAAGGTTTGCCTAATGGAGAGAGAGAGAAAGAGGTGAGGTGTGTGGCGGGGGGTGAGTTGGGGTCGCCTCTCCCTCCTTCAGCTGTTTGCTCTCTCCTTTCGGCCGTGTTTTGTTCTCCCCGCGATTAGGTGTTTCTCTTTTTCGTCCACTCAACCCCTCCGCTTTCATTTCCTTCCCCCGCCCCCTTCTCTCCGACACCCCTTCCGCTGAAAACCCTTTATTTTTTTCCCCGAGAACGTTTTGTGGAGGGAATTGACTGATTGGATCCGTGTTTGGCTTCGCGGCTGCGTTTGCTCGTCACGGAGGGATCAACAACACGGTTTTACCGTTCCCTGAATGCATGGGGTCCTCTACCCACACTGCGCCGACAACCCCGGGCCATAGCCAACACTCCCCTCTTTTCCAACTATCTCTCTCTCTCTCTTATTGCTCTGCTGGAAATTACAATCTCCTTACGCATTTTATCCGCCAAGCTCGATAAAGTTAGTTGGGTCAAACCTGGTCGGGCGGTAATACGGTTACCGCCTTGACGAGTTTGGATCATTTGATAAAAAAATGCCCTTTTTCACGTTTGTGGTAATTGTGCGCAATTTATTCATCGAAAGAATTTGCTGAACTGTTTGATCAGTAGATTTTTCCTGACCTACCGTGTAGGTCATTTTAAACCTTTATTTAAAACCATTTCCCTCATTACCAATGTGAGGTCCCCTGTTTAACACTTCACAATTTCCGCCCTATTTTCCGCACTATTTTCGCACTATCAGAAATATATAACTTCGCCTAAGGTCATTCGACTCTCTCTTCACCGAAATATACCGACTGCCTGGCAGGAAGTAGTTGTCGTTGAAAATCATTATCGAAGGGTAGTTTTTCCATTGAACTTAAATATTAATAAATTTCATCAACATCATCGGTCAACAATCCTAGGATTGGTTTGAAGCAGCCCTCCACTCGATTCTTCTATCAGCCGACCTCTTCATATTGACGTAACTCCTCCCTTTTACATCCTCCACAACCTGTTCCATATGTCTCATTCGAGGCCTGTCTTTTCTATTCTTCCCATTCACTTTTCCCTCGACGATTGTTTTCATCAGGCCATCGTGTCTTAGGATATGGCCGATTATGTTGTCCGTCTCCTTTTAAGGGTTTTCAGTAGATTTCTCTTTCCTCCAACTCTTCTGAAGACTTCTTCGTTCGTCACTCGGACAGACCATTTTATCTTTATCATTCCTCAGTAGTACCATATTTCAAATGCTTTCAGCCTTGACTCCTCTGCTGTTGTTATTGTCCGTTTCGCCACCATATGGTAAAATGCTCCAGGTATGTGTTCTAATGAAACGCTTCCTCACTTCCACGCTTGTATTTGAATCTGTAAGCACAATCTTCTTCTGGTAAAATGCATTTTTCACCTGGCAATTCTACTGACAATTCCTCTTTCACTTCGTCCATCGCAGGTTACTTGGCTTCCTAGGTAACAGTACTCTTCCATCTTCTGAGGTATTAGTTTATTGTAAAAAATTAATGAACCATATATATGACTCTTTCTGTTACTAAGGAATTTGTGTTACTATTTTGAACGAGAAGAGTATGTGTAATTTAACTACCGATGCAGTTATATTTTGTTTTTAGCATCGATACCGAAATAATGAAGATAAAAAATGATTAGGCAGTCTTTGAGGGAAATGTGAAAGGGAGTATGGCCCTCTCTAAGAATTGGCATGGAATTCGTGGAGAGAGTAGTGAAGGATTCAGGAGAAAAACTTAGGTAAATAAGAAGAGGGGAGTTGATATTAGAGTCGAGTGGTTCATCTACATCTACACGATACCCTGCAAGCCACCGCGAGGATGTGTGGCAGGGGGAAGCTACGTAGAGGTCGTATTCGTGTGACGGTCAGACTACTAGCCTTGCACTCCGAAGACACAGGTTCGTATTCTGGTAGGTTCATATATCTATCCCCTATTAGATTGCTGTGTGGATAGCACTCCAAGTATTGCATTTCGTCCGTCGGATGGGACGATAAACTGTGGTTTCTTTGGCACTTTTCGTTAAGAGTAGTCTAAACCCGACGCCAGGTTTTCTTCAACCTTCCTTCTCACACTTCCATTCCCCCCATTGTACCCTTTCGTTGTATGTACGTACTTAGTGTATTAACAGTGAGTATTAACCTCCTGCCACGCACCTTTGAGGTGGTTTGCCATGTAATCTACATCTACACGATATTCTGCAAGCTACCTCGAGGGTGTGTGGCACGGGGTGAAGAGCACCAAGTATGCACTATTGACATGCAAACAAACAACTATAGGGTCTCAAGCAACTAGATTGTTAGTATCTATAGTATTTTAAGGGATTAATACATGCATCATGCACTACAGACTACACTAAAATATTTCCACTACCTATCCCTTTTGCTATGCTGCCTATTCTGTTCTCTTAGAATATAAAAAGGATCACATAAAAACATACAACACAAAAGGTCACGTAAAATGTATTATATTTTAGTCTAAACTTCAAAATTTAAAAAAATGAAAAAAGTAATTCAAAACAATTTTTGCATGCATATATAAAAAGATATATTGACATCCTCACATGAAACTAATTTAGTTTCATATAAAGATTGGAATTTATTTAAGAGATTAGGTCTAAATTTCAACCTACGGTCTGGCAATGATTCCCATTTTAGTTCACTAAATAGACTGGTTACGATAATACATTTATCATATCGTCCCTTTACAAATCTTGCCGATCTTCGCAAAACATGTTCAAGTTCATTATTTAAGACTATTTCGTAAGGAATCCATATACTGGCAGCGTTTTCCAAATGTGGTTTAACAAGGGAAAAGTAGCTAATTTTTCGTACCTACACGATAATTACAGTACATTTGCCCAGTACTCTTTTGATGAATCCCAGTTGACGATCCGTAATCCGTAGACTTAGATATTTATTGTATACACAGATATCGCCGGCATTGTGGTATAGTCTTCGTGACCTTACACAAGAGCCTTCTTCCATTCTTTGACGAAAAGTCGGAAAACGCGTGACTTTGGGTCATACTTAGAAAGCATAAACGAACGATGATAACCATCCCATGTCCTATGGCACTCAGAAATATTGGGAAATATTGTTATGGGGAACGCGCAAGGTGAACTTTGCCTCTCAGCGTTGGAGAGGGCAGGAGGGAGAGAGAAAGAGGGCCGTATCGCATTGCGACATTGTTCGCTCTGTAGCGGGAAATTCCTTCGGAGGAAGTCGGGATGCCACGTTATTATTTTTGGGTCATGGAGCAGATGCATGCTCACATATTTTGCACTCTAAAAATAATATTGTCAGTGGACGTGGTAGGATAAGATATCACTAATGGGATTCATCATTTAAAAATAAGGGCCGTTACGTCTCTACACTATTTCAACACCCTCCATAGTGTATTGAGTCTCAGGAGAATGTTAAATACGTATGGAGCGTCAACTACGGGAAAAGGGCTGGCTAAAAATATGGCTGATTTTTATCGCACTAGAAAAATGAGTTGAGTGGTATTGCAAATTATCTTCCGAATATTCGCCTTCTTCCAGTACCTTCTTCCTTCTACCTGGGCGAAAACATAAATTCAATTTATTTTTACTTTTAGACCCATATGCCTTCTTACTTTTCTCTTACTTTTTGATATTCCGCTACGGAGATTGATAGAAGATATAGGGATGTTCATGCATACAGTGTCGATTAAAAAAACCCTAAAAATACATAATTATGATAAGTACATGTGCATGAGAGTTATGTTATGACAAGTACAGTAGCTACTCATGCGTTATGTATCACCAACTGCGGTGCTATGAAAAAATAAATTTCTGGAAGTAAAAGGAGTAGGTACCTATTCTGACTAAAATATGGATTTAGTCATTCAATACTCATTGATGAGAATTACTTTCGATGAATCCTCTTCCGCAGGAGTCTATCTGTGCTTTGTTAAACTAGAGAAATTTAAGGCTGTGATTCAGCCTCGGATAACCTTTTAAGAACTTACCCATTGATGTGTACAAGAGCATGATTTCGCCAGGGAAAAAATCTGTCATTTTGACTGGAATTTGATTCAGAATCTATCGCTCCAGTGAACCTTACCAGGCGTCACTTCTCCCTCAGGATTTCTAAAGGCTTTAAGGGAACATGGAATTGGACGAACTGCGGTAAATATAAGGAAGGTCTTCTAGTAATAATAATATTAATATATTGATACCAATGATTTATTGGCACATTTCTACTGGTTGCATACCTAAAAAGTTTCCCTTAATTAGTACTACTGTAATTACTATTTGCATGAGCGTGTGTACACTTGGTGATTATGGCTTGCAGGGTAATCCAACTTTTTTCCCGCAGCTAAAAAGAGATCATAATAATTGGATACGCAGATGTAGTGTAGGCATTATTTAGAGCATTAAAACAAGTCTAAACACAACTTGTTCATGCTAAGTACACCTTTCTCATGCCAAATTGGAGTTTTATTACAATGCATTGTAACAGACTCTTGACTCAAAAATTGCCAATTATTATATTCTAATGTAGAGTAAAATAATTTAGTTGCAATAGCCTGATGGATGAATAAATGACGTCTATTCCTAATGAAATACTACATCTACGTGATACCCTGCAAACCTCAGCGAGGGTGTGTGGCAGGGGGTGAAGATCACCTAACATCTCTATTTACATGCCACTAGGCTACTACATGGAAACATGCTACATTTATTTACTTCTTTATACTCACGAGCTGGAATTTCATCAAGTTCTGAGGACTTTTTGGACTAATGTTTGTTAATAAGGATACGATTCTGCTACAAATATATTGATTAGGGCCACTGGTTGCTGAAATTGCGCTGGTATGGTTCCCTCCAAACTACGCTTAGATTAATTAAAAATGCAATGAAAGAAGGAATTCAACAAATTAGCCTAATCTAAACTGGAATTTGCTACTTCGCCTTTTCTCATCTACATTATTTTTACATGACGTCATCTCTGAACAAATCAGTTTCGACTACTACTGTGTCACTTTGCTGCATGCATGTACGTAGTTCATGTTCGGTGATCACCCCCCGCCACACGCCCTCGAGGTGGCTTGCAAGGTACCTTGGGAATGAAACGTTTTGAACGCATCCAGTTTTTACCCTGAAAGAAAACTCACTTCAGCCAGGCCAGCCAATAGAGGGGTGACATCGTCGGAAAAGAAGTTGGTGATATGACTCCGATGTTTGCCGACCGGGAACAATTGAAGGCAGCAGCGGCGGCGTGCCGAAATGTACTCACTCGACATCAACTCGCGGCGAAATTTTAAATACACCGTTTACGATTCCTTGATCACCGGCCATTACACTCCAATCGACCGGCTTGCCGGATCGCCGAGGCAGTAGCGGCCGCGCATTGAGTCGACGACTGCAAATATTTGCCCGGGACAACACTTGGGGCCCTGCGCGCCTGGAAAGTATATATTTTAGGGACTCTCTCGTGCGTCCCCACCTACTTAACTCGGATACCGGCTCTCCAGTGGATTGGCCGCGAGCCACGGAAAGGGGAGCGACGCAAAGAGGGATGGAGTGCTCCATTTGGGAGAGGAGAGACGAAGGGGTGGCACACAATAAGAGCGGAAAATCTCGACGCCTGGAATCGAACGAGGGTCTCTCGGTCGATACACGCTCATCACAGTACATGATTCCAAATGCTACATTGGGAGGCGAAGCAAAGGAATGTTGTAGGTGCGGAAATGGGCCACTGGACGCGAAGATAATGGCTTAATTGGAGTCGCGAAGAAAAATGCTTGAAAAATGAAAGATGCATTGGAGAAAAGAGTTAAACATTTGTCGATGTGCTTTAAACGAACGATTATGTGTTCTAAAAACAAATTCTCTATGTCCGATGGACGGTAAAAATCACCCTTACAAGCCTAAAGGTAGTTTTAAGTTTATCTACACCTACGTAATTCCCTGCAAGCCACCTCGAGGATTTGTGGTATAGGGGTGAATATAATCATCAATCATGGTCCACATATATTTTAAGTTAATTGCCGAATTCTTAAAAACAAGATACCTGAGTTCCACCACCTTATTCATACTACTGATGCAGATGTTATTAAAGGAACTGAGAGTTGGCTGTCGGATGACATTCCTGACTCATAAATATTCCACAAATCTTTTAAAATATATAGAAAAGACAGACAAAACAGAACAGGTGGTGGTGTTTTCATTGCAGTCAAGAACTCAATCAATAGCAAAGCAGAAATATTTCCCAACAACCCCTTGGAATGTGTTAGGCGTTCATTAACATGCCCTAAATCCATTCTGCACATTCTATAGGCCCCCAAACACTGATGTTGATTCACCATTAGAACTGGAAAAGCAGATATATTCTATCACGTCCCGTAACAGCAATCGTAACATAATAATAGGTGGAGATTTCAATGCACCATCAATAGACTGGAAAAATTACCTACTGCTTCAAAGCTGGAGGAAGGGACAAGGATATCTGTGAGAGACTATTAGATGTACCTATTCTCCAACAACTCCCTGTCACAATTAGCTACAGCACTTAATAGAGGAGATAACATTCTTGATTTACTGGCAACCAACATCCCACAACAAGTGACTAAGATTGACTAGAGTTAGAGAGAATTTTGCAGTCAGAACTCTGTGGTCACTGATGCCATCAACGGCGTCACCGTTGTGGAATGTTGGTTGCCAGTAAATCAAGAATGTTATCTCCTCTATTAAGTGCTGTAGCTAAATGTGACAGGGAGTTGTTGGAGAATAGGTACATCTAATAGTTTCTCACAGATATCCTTGTCCCTTCCTCCAGCTTTGAAGCAGTAATTTTTCCAATCTATTGATGGTGCATTGAAATCTCCACCTATTATTATGTTACGATTGCTGTAAGGTGGTGTGCTCCCTGTCGATGTGTTGTACACCGAAACCGGTCAAGTAAAATCCTTATTTGTGGAAAATTGCCAGTCCTTTTCTTTCGCTACGATATTCCACCAAATCAAGCCTGAAACAACTACCTTTATTAAGGTAAACCAACTAACAGCATGCTTTTGCATGCCTAATTTGCCTTTTAAATAGTGAAGTTTAGACTAATATATTAATACTAATCCAATTTTATGCATGATATGTAGTGCATGTTTGGTGAGAAATTCCACACACCTTTATGGTGGCTTGCAGGGTATTATGTAGATGTAGATGTAGGTATATGCCCTCATAATTGCAATACTATCTTAAAATTACTTGCAGCATAATGCAGGACGGATACATCAAAATTTATCTTCATATACCTTACAAGCA
Source organism: Platycnemis pennipes (assembly GCA_933228895.1). Lineage (NCBI taxonomy): Eukaryota > Metazoa > Arthropoda > Insecta > Odonata > Platycnemididae > Platycnemis > Platycnemis pennipes. The sequence continues at coordinate 89,634,444 of OW121857.1, forward strand.
AAATGTCTAAAGGAATGTACACTGCCTGAAACCTATTGCATAAAAAGAGACGGATTCGGATAATTGTACATTGCTGCTTATTATCCCTTGATATATACTGCAATAACAGCCGAAATAATTAATGTTGTTGGTTTTGGTTGAGTGATGCCCAAGAGTGCATGGTGATGGTTCACATATTTACTCGAGCCATTCTAAATCTACATCAACATAATACCCTCCAAGCGACCATACAGATGTGTGGCAGACGGGGCAACCATTGTTGCGAAAGTGTGGTAGCCTACAGGGTGCTTATGAATTAGGGAGGAAGATAGACTAATGTTTTGGTACCATTGATTCCAGGTTTAGGAGGAGGAATTGGCTAACAATAATTTCGTACATATGTAATACATGCGTTTACTTTATCATAATATTATGCGACTCCAGTCTGTCCAACATATAAGAGGTGGAAATAAAAAGAGAAGAATAAGTTGAAAAATGGGAAATTTTCTATGCAGGTACGCAGCGTTCATTCGTTTTCTGAGTCATGCACTACATGCAGCTAAGGTACTAAATTAACTAACTTTGGTATTGATTCATCACTGATCGTACCTTTTACATGACCATGAAGAACCATGAATGAACCAGACCATTCCATGAGTTAAGCTTAGTGCATTAAGTAAATTAAAGTAGCCTTAGCAACAAAACTGCAACTAAATATTTGTGGCCAAAAAGAATAATCAGACATCCTACAGGATGTATGTGGAAGTAAGATGTATGTAGAGCCTCATGGCTTACTTCGTTGTTGGGTATGATAGTGATGACATTTGTGTAAGGAGGAATTATAAATGCAGTGGATGGTAGAGACCAAGACTGTGGAATTCCATAATGTAGGATGAAAGGTAAAAATTTTAGCGTTCCACAGGTTAAAGAGATTTATTACGACATTACGTATGACATGACACTCCGATACCACTCGGCGGAAGGGTCCTTCCCCCACTCCCTGTGGTGTCCAGCCCTCGAGTAATCCCTCCTCACCCTTTCCGCTCCTTACTCCTGCGTCGACTATCACCACACCCATCGTCGACCGCTCCCACCCACTGTAGGGACCAACCTTAGCACCGTTTTAACATCCTCTCCCCCCTGATACCTCCCTCCTTCCCCCAATCCACCCCCTTTCCGCCCGATCCTTACCTCCCTACCCGTTGGACTCCTGTATATTCTTGCGTCTCAATTTTTCTTGTACATGTAGGTACCTGATGATGCTTCAGTGAAGTGAAACATGTCGTAATAAATCTCCTTGACCTGTGGAACGCTAAAGTTTTTACCTTTCATCGTAGGAATTATAAAAATAATAGGCAAGGAAAAAGGATAGCAAAAGCTGAGTAGGTAAATACTAAACGATATGACGAATGTGAATACTGGGCAAGGAAGGGAGGAGGAGGATGCAAAATCGAAACGGTAATAAATCGATTATGGGCCTCCAAGTGAAATACTAAAGGTATTTGTAAGGGATTCCTGCGGTTTATCAGGAAGATATGGCATAAGATGATCCAGCTAGGGTTTGGTAGGAAATGTCCTAAGGCCAGGGATTCAAACTCAGGACCTCCAGTAGGCATTCCAATGCTCTGCCCACCGTGATTCCATTCTCCCAACGGGTAATTAATTAGGGGTAGAAATTTTGGAGGGACCGGAGGAAAGGTAGAAAGAAACTCAGCGCTTATGTTAACCTGCTCCTAACGAGAGCTCCGGTACCACTGATGTGAAGAGACCTTACTTCTACATCTACACGATACCCTGCAAGCCACCGCGAGGGTGTGTGGCATGGGTTGCAGATCACCAAGCATGCACTTAAATGCATACTTAAATGTCCAGGTTTTATATTCTGCTGATAATTCATTGCGACGATGACTAGTTATGAGATTCAAGAAAAGAAAATTTAATAGTCTCATAGAGGAGTTCATCAACCCACCTACTCAACAGACAATAACCCATTTTTTATGTAAATCATAAAAGTTGCGCACCATTTGGCCAAGAATGAAATGCACCATGCATCAATATATAAACGCATTAAAGCTAATTGCAATAATTTATCGGTCATTTGCCCGAGGGAAGCCCAGGGATGAAAACGAAGTGCAAAGGAGCATGCGATTGCAGCCGACGGCAGCGTGGAAGGAGAGTGAAGAAGTCTTACGTTAGCAAGCGCACTATTCCACGGAGGGGGACTGACACCCCTTGCCACAACCCTCTTTCAGGCCATCCGGATGAATGGGGGGGGGACAGAGGAGTGGGGGGAAGCTCCCCTGCTCCCCACTCCTTCGCCCCTATCTTCCCCTAACCTTTATCCGTTCTCCCCCTCCCCCACTCCCTCCCTGCGCGGCGTCCTACGGAAAGGAGGGGGATCCTAGGCGGAGCCACTCCCCCTGCCACGGCGCCATTGGTGTTGCCATGGAAACTGGCCCCACCCACTTTGGCCCCGCCCCGCTTCCGCCACAGGGGGATGAGGGTACGGCGCGGAGACGGGACGCCCCCGGTCGTGTTTGCGGGGAAGAGTGGAACTAGCGTAGTCGGCGGGGGTACGATTTCATGAAGGGTATGGAAGAGGCGGGGATTGCCCGCACAAAAACTTTTGCGTCGTCCCCACACTCAATTCTTTGATACGTCGCTCCTCCTCACCCACCCCCCTGTGTATCTCCGTTGCCGCTACGGAAAGGCTGGACCGACCATTTCCCTCCTCTCCCTTGCGTTAACGCAGACTCCACGGAGTTATGAAAAAAGAACGCGGCCGTGCCTTCATTTCCGATTCGTATGAAAGCTTCCGCGTGTTCTCGTAAGCCTCTTCGCGAGCACTGACCAAGCGCCGAGATGAATGCGCCAATGCGAGTTTCATTTGGTTTCGAGTACGTACCGATGTCACGCTACACTCTTACCACTAGGAACACTAATACTCGAGCCACGAGTGAACATTGAAGTGGTTGATGCATTTTAGGGCTTTCTACTATGTCCGAGTGAATAGATCGTCGCGACGGATCAAGAAGTGAATGCGTGCAGCAAAATTAGGGCCGAAAATGAAAAAATACCTACATTTATCCGCGATTGAAATGTAGGTTTGATACCATATTTTGTCATCTCCCTCTTTTAGTACGATTTTCAAACAGCTTAGAGAGAAAAAATGTAGGTTTCTTTGAAATTTTTAAACATATTATGGAGTGGAAGGTTGTCTGATAATTTACTCAACATGGTCAATGGCATTGTAAACAACAATAAAGCTAAGATATCAAAGGAGTGAGAGGATTATGTCTTAGTTCTTCACCTTCTAATTTTGTATCATACCATTTAACCTAATGAGTGACCTAGGGTTGGGTTAGGTAGAAAATATTGCCCGAGATGGGATTTAATTCGCAATCTGTTTTGTGCACGACTTGAGCGCTACCGACTAGGATAAGGCAGACGTCAATCAAAGTAGAGTAATTGTCGTGCTTAACTAAGACGGATTTAATGTCAAAAGTTCAAGGAGAATACACATTTTGAATTGCAACGGATGGATTGATCATTTGTAGTCAATGTAGTTGATCCAATTTTAGAATAAAACAAAGGAAAAAATTTTCCAGTTGTCTTTTACAGTTTTTTTACGGCAACAAGGCATACACTGCTGCAGGGAGGGAAACACGGTGTCCGCATTATCGTAATCATAGGCAAGGGGAGGTGTAGAAGAGCTTACGGTTTACATCCCATCCGACAGGCAGAATCCTGAATATTTACTACATTCCCACAATTACGGGTTGGAATTATACAGGAAAAATCACCAATGCCAGGATTTGAACCGCGGATATAAGATTGGGGAGCCAAACAGACCATCTCATGCATTTGGTAAGCATTATTCTAGACCACTGAGCTTCAATTTATGGTGTTGTTTCAGGATTTTGGGTAAATATGAAGGTAGTCAAGGCAACCCATAATCATATTGAGTAATCATTGATTTTCAGGGTAATAGTTTTTACTTCAATTTATGCCTAATTAGTCCCACAGTGTTATAGGGCATGTGGAGAACAATTATGTAGTCACGAGACTATTGCACTGTAAAATAATTTATGTCAACCGAGTGCTATAGCGTGAGATAAGTTTCGAAGAGGATCTACGAAAGCGTCCCTTACAGAACTCTTGAAATAAAATCCACACTGTACGGAACCCTTAAAATCGACACCATTTTGCAAATGATTTGCCACGGCAATTCATTATTATTCCTTGCGGGACCCCTATCAATGACTCGTGGAACCCAAGTGTCCCGTAGATCACCATGCGAGAAACGCTAGTCTATATAAGGAAAGATTTTGTACAAGTCAGGAGATGTCAGGAAAGATCTTCACTGCTACCGTTGGTGTCGGAGGATTCAAGAAGGGAGGTCCCAGACTCCAGGAGTGTCCAGCGACAGAAATATTTTCTTGAGGACCTTCTCCTTGCGCAACACTCGCAGGAGAGAGTGTGGAACAATACGCGTTTTCATCATTCATCCGAATGTAAGCGTTGTCCGAGCGCCACGAAGGCTCAGGGAAATCCGCTTGATAGCTTTATCACAAACGAAACTATAGCGAACTACGAAAGGTAAAAAAAAAAAAAAAAATTGAGCTTTTAAAACTTCACCATCGTCTATCGTTGGTCTTCGCCGGTGATGCCAGTAGCAAGGTCGCTCTATTTAAAAGGTTTGGATGCAAGGTTTTTTTAGGGCTTACCTCAAAACTAGCGCTAATAAATTTTATTACACGTGGTAAAAGTCAGAGAGTCATAAGTTGAATAATGGAATGTATATTTTATATTCGTTAAACGGTGGGAAGAGAGAAAACACGCAAACAAACAAATGCATATTTTAAATAGGTCAACGAATTTGAACCCAAATTTAGGAATAAAGTAAGCTGTCAGAGGGATGAAAATGCATTAATACACTCACTTGAATAGCGTTGAGATGATTAATGCGGTGATTTAATTGTTATTTCTGTTTCAATACACATGCAATCCCCACAAAAGGCAATAGAAAACACGATGTTTTATACTGAAGTGGCCCAATCCTTCCCCATACTTGACTTCATTGTCATCCACATGCAAGCATGCGTATCTCCTTAACTCCTGGGTTGGTAACTATCATATATTGGTTCAGAAGGAAATAAGAAGATCCCTCAAACATGCCTTAATTTACTTATTTTCATTCATTCATGGCAATTTAATTTATTATTATGATAACAGACACTTCGTGAATATCTAATAAATTCAAATTTCCATCCACGATACTTGGGGATACACGGTAAGATATTTTAGCTGTTGGTAAATACACTGTTTTTCTTATTACTCATCCCCTGACCCCCTTCATAATACTTAATGAAGCGCAGATATTTATGCAAGGATGATTTAAGCCTCTGTTAACTAGCACGACTGTTTTATTTCACACACACCCACACTAGCGGAAGCGCTAGCGAGATAATCCTTCATCCTCGAAACTTATTAAAACACATTTATCGCAAATTGATAGAAATACGTCTTCGAGAGTGTTTTTGTTAATATGACGAGTATAGCTGATAGGATAATGGCATGGAGCGCTGCTATTATCCTATCCTTAACCCTGCGCTACTTTAGGGGTAAGCGTTATCGATAAAGATTGCGATAACGCGAAAGGTGCATCCGTGATTCCACACCTGATTCCACATTGAACCATTGAACGGTGACAACCTTGACAATAGTTAAAGATGTGAGTCATTTTTCACAAAATGATTCAATAGTTGTCGGAGACCTTTGAGACCTTGGCAGACAGGGCCAGGGAGAAAAACGTATTTCAAACTATCATAGAAGTATCAAATTCATTTCCAATTCTCTTATTTTACTAAGAATAAAAAGATATGTACCTCCTTTATGACCACTCCCAATGTGAATTCCTGATTGAACGTATAGCAGGCGTGGGCTTGAAGAGTCTAGAAACATTGACCGCTGGACAGTGTGGCGGACTGCGTAACATACGCTAGGACTTCCTGCGTCACTTAAATATATATCCATAACCATGATAAATTCATAAAATATGGCCTACGCAAGAGCTCCCTTTGAACTTTGATGACCATATCCTGTCGAGGTGAATCCAGCAAGAGACTCCGGGGATACTATTTTTATTCCAACTGGACCACTTCTCCGCGGACGGTTGAGTGAATGAGTGTTATGCATCCCCTGCCAGTTGCCGCCCGGCCTTTCGCGAGAGCTCTACCCCACTTTGCAGGAGCCACCCTCCGCGACGCCGTCCACCTCTCTTCCCCGCTCAGTCAAGTCGCTCGATCGATAAACGCCCCGCCCTTGCAGATCCCCTCCCCGCAACTGATGATGATGCCGTGCGGCCCGCCGCCCTGAGCTAGCCGGCGGGCCGCACCCGCCCATCTCATTCCCGCTCCCTTTTGCCGGCGCCGGCGAACCGTATCCCTACCGCGCCTCTCCACTGAAGGGGCCGCTCGTGAAATCAAGCCCCGGCGCCGACTGTCCCTAATGAGTCAGTCAGTTTCCTTTGAGGCGGCAGACGCCGCACGGGAAGCTGTCCCACGGAACTAATTAACGCTACCGATTGATCGGGGAAATCGCCAAAGCCGTGAAATTATACTGATGCTCAAAACGGAGTCGAGAGAGCCGATTACGCGGCGATGAATCAGGTGATGGAGTTCAATGAGTTCCAGATATATTTCAAGGCTACCATAACTTCAGTAGAATATTGTATAGCAATCATCTACATAATACGAGATCTATCAATCTAATACGAATTCAATCTAGTTGCCTGAGACTCTATAGCAGCATGTTTGCATGTTTATAGCGCATTCTTGGTGATCTCCACCCCCTGCCACACACCCTAGCGGTGACTTACAGGGTAGAAGTGGGCGAAGAAATAACGACACTTAGAAAACATCTGCTACAGCTAAGCAGATGTTAGTAGCAGAAGATGACTAGATATTTTGAGCAGGGATGTAAATAGAAGGTTAAGTGATAGTATGGCCTCTCATGGATCTAACACCTGGACACAAATCGCATGATGGCCATAAAATATTAGAAGCCTTAGAAATGTGGGTGTGGAGGAGGATGGAGAAAGAAGGGCCGGGTTGGGGTAGTGGTTTTAAAGCCCTGGGAGGGCTCGGGTTCGACTCCCGGTAGTGGAAAATGTATTTGATTCATTAACTTGAATGTTTAGTGGAGAACATTCGAGTAGGTACAATACTCCGTCCGTCCGATGTGACGTTAAGCTGTGGTTCTATTGGCGCCTTTTCGTTAAGAACAGGCTAATGCCGACGACGGGTGTCTCTTCATTCCTTCCTCCTTTCCCCTCAATTCTCATACTTGTATCTTCCCTTCTGGTCTGAAGCACCTATTAGTGCGGAAACGGACTTGAAAACACACGAGAGAGATGCAGAAAGTGAGATGCACGGAAAGGCGGGCGAATGTAGAGATGTTAGTTGGGGGGGAAAATTGTTGGCCGAAATTAGAAGGCTGAGGAGGTGGAAGGAGCATGCACTTAAGGGCAATGGAGTGTGGAGGGTTGCTATCGAATGTAGAATGCTGGGGAAGCGAGGGCAAGAAAGAAAGAGAAAAGATATTATGTATGCTATGAAGAGGGATAAGAAAGGAACCGGCTTGGAGAGGGAAATAACATTGGGATGGAGCTGATAGATGGATGAAATGCAAAGAAGAGTAGAAAACTCCATCAAACCTACCCAAACCGGCAGTGAACTATCAATCACATGAATTTATCTACTCTAAACAAGCGTACAATACATGCTCCAAGTTGTTACTTACGCAATCTTTGTAGAATATATATCAAGATATGAAACTATTGCTAAACATTGGTACAGTACACGCTGTACGCTGCTGAGGCGGAAAACACAATTGAATTTGATACCAGCACAAAACGCTGCAGATTGCTTGATGGATTTATTTGAGTTTTCTAATTAATTTCACTTATTAAATGAGGAACATCGCGAGTGAAAATTCCGTCGGATTCCCATTGTTGTGACGTAGAATGGTTGCTTATCGTACATAAAACAATCGCTTAAAAATTGAAGAAAGGATAAAATTATACAGTGGTACTGTGTTACACCAAAATAAATTGCGAAATACCGAATTAAAAAAAAAATATACTCTCTTTCGAATATTTCCTGAACATTGAAGCGTGCGATATTTTTTGATTTTCCAATAAACGCAAATAGACGCCAAAGTTGACTAACTAAAGATCCCTACTTGGCGCTGCTAGTTCACAGTTCATTTTTATGCTTCATTATCAAAACTTTCATCATCTTAGTGGCGTGAATACTATGATACACTGTTCCTGTGTTTCTGTTCAGGTCTTTCGTAATCGAAAGTATTCCTAAAAGCCATGCATTGCAGCGATTCAAGTTCTTACAAAAACGTAATTAGTATCATCTGTCCGTCCGAGGGAAGAAATAGGTGATTTCTGAGGCTATCAAAAATACATAAATAAAACTTTAATTATTGATAGGCATTCCCTCTTGATATTATTTTGTTCGAGGCCTTTCTTACCGCCTTTATTTTAAAAAATTTAACCAACGACCCATGCAGCAAACGATAGAATTCTTTCATTGTTTCCGGAGATTTTCAGCGAAGCGAAATATTTACGTTTAAAAAAACATTTTGACAGTGAAACGGTATTCTTAATGATCTTAAAAATAAATACAGCGGTTTCCGGCGATATTGAGAGATATTCGAACATATCAAAATGAAAACAAAATTTGCAATATACCACAGATTAAAAAACAAACTTAATTTCGACCTGATGATGTTGCAGTGTCAACGAAACTAGGGTCGAATTAAAGCTTGTTTTTCAATTTTTAAAAGGTTAGTTTGCAAATTTTATTTTTAATTTGAGATCTTTAAAACGATTGATTAACGCATCAAACTAAGCGATGTTCGTATTTTGGAGATTAGCATTCGCATGAAGTTATTTTGAACTGTTTTTCCCTTACCTTCGTCAGGTAGTAAGTATAAAAAAGATACTAGTTTTTAGCACATCTCCATCACTTAATTGTAACTTTTCGGAAGCAAATACCAATCTTCTTACTATCCCATAGTACCTATTCATGGTACGCTATGAATCAATACTGTTCTACCGTAGCGTGAGTACGGCGGGGATGATGCACTTTGTCCACGGCATAAATTTCCCGTATCTCCCCGCGAGACTAGAGAGAGAGACGGGAGTAGGTATTACAGTGTTTATAGTTGGAGTAGCTACTCAGTTGAAGAGGTCCTTTCATCGCTGTTCAGCGACAGATGGATCTTATCATCGAACGACGTCCATGCGAAGACAGAGAATAATCGCTCTCTCGGTAAAAACAAAACTCAACATTAATCGTTGGCTTTACCTTGAGATCAAGAGAATAAAATCCGGAAAGTCGGAAGGTTTTAAATTAAGTTCGTGGACTGATTGGCAGGAAAATTTCCGTAGGTATACAAGCAATCCTAATTTTCCTCAAGAAATTTTCACGCATAATTAGAAGAAAAAAAAACCAATAAATATTATTTCGCCATCACTGCGTTAATATTTTAAACTCACAGCGCGTATTAGGAGAAATAATCAGAGCAATATGAGCTACTGAAAACATGCCAAGGGCGTAACTGATTTACAAACAGCTCTCACTATTCTCCTCAAATATAAATAATTAGCAACACATAACCGATACAGTAAGTAAAGGCCGTGAAGGAATGATATTAATCAAAAGTCGACACTCCCAACTAAAGCACCATGGTAATAATTACGACGAAGTGATTATTTATCGCTGTTCGTAAAGACATTACTTTTACGTTAATACTCTGCGCAAAAAGTTATATAGAACGGTTTAAGAAGTAAATCTAGCCCTTAATTTAGTCTGGCAAAATATGTGTGAGTCTTTTGTAAAATTTGAGAACATAATTGGCATTGAAATAAATGAAACATATTCTTATATAAAATATGACTACATAAATGCCTCTCAAGTGAGCGAAAAAACAAATTTCGAATAGAAGTCATCCTTCAATGCGGTCAGCAAAATAAGAGCACAAAAACATTTCCAGGACAACTTTTTGTGCTCTTATTTTGCGAGAAATTCTTGCTGATTCCACGAGAAAAGTTCCACGGCCTTCCGCGCACGACTCCACTTCCCCGTTGCGTGCCCACTATGCTCTATGGGCGAACTATAGAGACGAACACGGCAATATTTTTCTCCTGGCAGTGAATTAGTGAGGAGTTTATCCGTCTCCCCATTCCCTTCTCCCGCTGAGTTATGACCCATAAAGTACGGCGTGCTTGAAAAAGTATCTGCGGGTGGAGGGGGGGGGGACGGCGGTCGCCTGCTTGCGTGTGTTCGTATTCCGTGAAATATGAGACGGCCGCCCGGCCCCGTCGGCTGGGAGGGAAAAATTACGAAGAAAAAGTCACCCCCGCCCATGTCGGGAAAACGCGGTACCACGTGACCCTTCTCCCGGCCCCGCCCCCTTCTCCCCCCTCGCCGAGCACACGAACACACGAATTCACACACACCAGACCACACGGGAATACAATCCGCTGTCCTCCATCCCCTTCCCCATCTTGTTTGACTACCCCGCGTTCACATATCCCATCCCCCGCCGTTTCCCCCACCCCAACCTCCTCCTTCACTTCTCGGCACGACCACCAGAGAGCAGCACTACTCTGCTCGCTCGCCTCTCGTTGGCTGTTTGTTTTTTCAATCGCCAGGGAACACTCCCTTCTCTTCCCCCCACCCAAAATCCCCCCTCATTCTCCTCCCAACGTTCCCGTCTCTCTTCTCCGGACACCCCTTGGGTTCAAAACACACCCTCGGCTCACCAACAGACCCCTGCGCCCGTTCTGGCACTAACTTTTCTCTCCTCTTCCCGAGCCAGGGAGTTTACCCTTGGAAGGGTGCGACGCACGTGGAGAGCGGGTACCGTCACAAACCCGTTGGTGCCTTGGTGAAACCTGCGTCACTGGTGCCGAGGAAGACTCGACTCGTACGGGCGATGTCTCAGCAGAGTTGAAGGTGTTTGTCTCCCTTGACGGTCGGTCCGGCCGTAGCAGTCGGGTGCGCGCGGTCCTCGTAAGGGCGGAAGAGCGGCCCTTGTTTTGGGCCTGCGAGGAGCACGGCAAGGCGACAAGGAAAAGGACCCCTGCTGTCCCCTGGTATAAGGAATCTCTTCGGTCTCCGCCGGCGCGCGCGTCTGTTCCGTCGCGGGCCTCACGCTATTGGACCAGTCGGGGGCCGGGCCCGATAACACCACCGCCCACTCCGACCCCCCGCCCACTCCGGCCCCTCCCGCCCCGCCCTCCCCTCGCCCCCCTTCCCGGCACTCCAAGTGGGAGGAGTGGTGGAACAGTGTCCCTTTGGAAGCGGAACCTGTTGCTCGGAGCAGCGCTGCGTGTCGTGCCCCGAAGTCGGCTTTTGCGTGTTCGCCCCGTCGGAAACCAGGAGCCCGAAGCACGGCCGTTCTCTCCGCCCCCCTTGCCACACCGACGCAGAACACGGGACGGAAGTTTCGCCCCTTGATTTCTCAAACTCTCCATACAGCGAGATAAACAAGCAGCACTGTTGGGAGCGGGAGGATTAAGCGTTCTGAAGTCGGCAGTCGCTGCGAGCAGAACCAGTGTTCCGGGGCTGCATCTCCGGAGTTTCTTCTCCGCTGAAGGCGTTGCTGCCACTAGCGCTGTCGTGAGCTATCCGGCGAGGGAGTGAGCCAACGCCGCGGCGTCCAAGGAACAAGCTTCCCTCCTTGTTTGCCTGCGCTACACAGTGTATTTGTGTCTGCGTGTGTGTGTACGTGGGTTAGTGAGCGTATGTTAGCATCCAGAACCCTCCCCGCCCATTGCAGACAACGCACCCCTCCTCCCAACCGCCCCCCTCACCCCACTCCCCGTCAGGACCGCACCGTTTCCCCCTCCTTCACTACCCTGCGCCAACTTTTTAATTTCCCCACCCTTTTATTTCTCCCATCCCTCTCCCCCTCTCCTTTTAATCCTCCCTCACACCCTCCCAAAAATCCCCTCCCCCGTTTCGTTTACGGCTTTATTTTCTCGGGTCCTTGAACAAAAATATTTTCGCGTCGCCGTTCACCTTTTGCCCGAGCCTCGCGTGGATTGTTTTGTGGATTCCGCTCGAGCACGCGGAGAGAGGAGGGAAACCCGGTGCTCGCTCGGGTTCCTCCCGGTAACTGTGAGCGTCCGATTAGTCGGGTTGGGCGATTCGCATTCTCCGCTGGTTCCCTTGATGTGGACTACATCGCAGGCAGTATAGACTCGGATAAACTGAACGGATAAATTACGGCAACCCACACTGTTATCCAGCCTTCAGGCGTGATACCTCCAGGGCCACCCCTTACGAGAGCTGTTTCGAAAGGGTTTCACTCCAGAGATAGGCCTCCGCGACTATCTTCTCATTGGCGGGAGCGCGAAAATAAGAAATCAAGTGTCGTGCGTTCGTGTATGGATACTGATGTCTGCCGGCGAACTCGTGTGACTGACTGACAAGGATATTTCTGGAATCACATTCCTATATCACGCACCGCATCAGTGACCTCCTAGCGAGAGTAAAATCCCGTTCATACGGACGTGTGATTGGATTCTTTGCGAAAAAAAATATCGGGGGGGTGAATTGAGTGTTTTCCCTTTTTCTCCACAAGTTTCGGTGCTGATATGATTCCAACATCGTCAGTGTCGGTGACTTTGAGAGGAGGGTGAGTGGTTTTAGGTCAAAACATAGCTTTTTATCTCTCCCGGTGCGGGGGAATGGGACTGATAGGTTCGGATAGTGTGCTTTCCGTGTCCCCGTGCTGTAGAAAAAAGCCTCCAAAGTGAAGTCCCTAAGCCTGATCCCGGTGGCCCAGAGCGCCAAAATGCTCTCCCAGAAACTCTACTCGGACACCAGCGCCGCCGTGGTGTCCACCTCCAGCACCATGAGCAGCAACGTGAGCGCCATGAGCCCGATGGCCGCCAGCACCTACTCCATGAACTCCATGACCTGCATGACCTCGATGAACACCCACTCGCCGCAGGCACCGCCTTCCTTCGCCTCCAACATGCTCAGCCCCGCGGGGATGGGCTCCATGGGCGGAATGGCCATGAACGGCAACTGCATGACCTCCGGCATGGGAGCGATCGGGACCTACGGCTCGCTCAACTCGCCCATGGCCGGCATGAACGGTGTAGGTTCGTGCATGGGAGGCATCGGGCCCATGAACTCGTATGGGGCGGCGGTGGCGGCGGCCGTGGGCGTCGCGGGCCCTCCGGGCGGCGCGACGGGCGTCCCGGGGGGCGGGGTCCCGGGCACGGGCCGGGATCTGAGCGGCGACGGCGGCGGTGTGTCGCCCGGGGCCTCCGCTGCGGCCCTACAGCGTGCCCGGGCCGACAAGACCTACCGCCGGAGCTACACCCACGCGAAGCCGCCTTACTCCTACATCTCGCTCATTACGATGGCCATCCAGAACTCCCCGAGCAAGATGCTCACGCTGAGCGAGATCTACCAGTTCATCATGGACCTGTTCCCCTTCTACCGGCAGAACCAGCAGAGGTGGCAGAACTCCATCAGGCACTCCCTCTCCTTCAACGATTGCTTTGTCAAGGTGCCGCGGACGCCCGACAAGCCCGGGAAGGGGTCGTTCTGGACGTTGCACCCCGACTCGGGGAACATGTTCGAGAACGGGTGCTACTTGAGGAGGCAGAAGAGGTTCAAGGACGAGAAGAAGGAGGCCATCCGGCAGGCGCAGAAGTCCTCCTCGGCGTCCAATTCCTCGGCGGACGGGTCATCCGGGGGCAAGAAGTCGTCCCAGCACGGCTCCGACGACGGCCTCGGTCACCACGGACAGCACAAGTCCGGGCACCAGCTGGGGGAGGGCAAGGGTTCGGCCGCAGCGTCACCCGTCTCCGCAGACCAGCACCATCTCGGAGGCCTCATGGGCCTACACTCCTCGCAGCAGGGAGGCTCCAAGGTGGACGTCACCCCCGACCACATGGGCGCCATGCTGCACCACCAGCACCAGCTCTCGCAGCACCAGCAGCACAACCAGCACCCGCAACAGCAGCAGGCGGGCGGCGGGGACATATGTCTCCCGCAAACCCACTCGCACCATGGGCACCACACGCACCAACAGCACCACGCAAGCGGCGCTGCGAGCGGGGCAGGTGGAGGGGGACATCACCAGACCCACCAGCACCAGAACCAACAGCACCAGAACCAACAGCACCAGCACCACCCGCTGCAGACGAACGTAATGGCTGCGGCGGCCGACAAGTATGACGCCACGTCCGCGGAGTTGGCGGCCATGGTGGGGAGGTGTCACCAACACTTGGCAGAGACATCCTCGCACCACCAGGTGATGCTGGGTGGCGGCAACGGGCACCACCATCATCACCACCACCACCTCCACCACCTCAAGCAGGAGTCGCCGTACGCCGCGGCTAGCCATCCCTTCTCCATCAACCGTCTTCTCCCGACAGAGAGCAAGGCGGACATCAAAATGTACGACATGGCTGCCGCGGCGGCCGCTGCACAACAGTACGGGAGCAGTTACAACTCGCTGAGTCCCATACCGAACGCCGCATCCCTGCCCAACGAGGGCTACTACAACGGAGGTCTTTACCACCACAGCACACCAGCCAGCACCACCACCTTGTGACAGTACCCCCTCGCCTAAAGGTGCTCGTGAGGGCCTTCGGAGTGATTGCCCTTCCTTCCCCAACCGAAGGGCACCTTCCTCGGATATCCCGCAGTCCCGGAAAGAGAGGCAGAGAGAGAGAGAGAGAGAGGTGGGCAAAGGGGTTCTCGTTCGTCTTGTTTGTTGTTTGCGATTTTTGCCCGGAAGAAATCGCGGGTGTTTTTCGTGTGTGATCCATTCTCACTTCGTCTGCGTGTTTGGAGTTGGGCGGTCGGGAATGGGATTAATATTCGTGATCACGTGAGAGAGACTTCATCTCGCACTGGGAATGACCTTTCCTTTTCTAATGGTTATTTTTTTGCGAGTGATCGCGGGTAGTGTGTGCATGTGTGTGATTGTGTTCTGTGAGAATGGTTTGTTTTCGGCCAAAGACCCCGCTCTGTTCTCAGTGGACGGGAGATTTTAGTATTCTTTCACGTGGAAGATCCGCTTAGACCCACCGGATTCTTCCATGAAGAGGGCGGGACTACGTACACTGTACATGGACAAGCCATGAAAACGACTAAGAAAACAGCTTGTTAACTTTTGTGAAAGAGTCGTGTGCGTGAATGGGTCCTCTTTAACTCTTATTCCGGTCGGACGGATGAGTGAGAAGATACTAAACGTTTCCCTTCTTTTATTGAGGTGGACGTAATTGCATGTGAAGTTATAAGATTAGTACCAAAAATAATTTACTCTCCCACTTACGAAACCCGGGGTTTATGCAGTTTCGCGTGCTTTCTTCAAACGATTCCGCTTGAGTGTTGCGTGTTCCTCTGTGTTTCTTCGTCATTTTGTCGGCTTCAGGGCAGAGATGTGACAAGTTATGAGGCAAAGGCGGGGGGTGTTTACAGGGTGGGAAGAAGAAACTGACTTTGGGGAAAACTTGCTGAGTCCTCGGAATCCGAGGAGACCTTCCTGACAATTACTTCAGTGCCCTCTCGACATAATTCTATGTTTTCCAATCTCCATTTCCATCTCTCTGCCTCTCTCGTGGACCGCTTCAGCGACGAGTACCTGTTAGGCCTTGAAGGAAAAGACGGTATCGGAAGACGACGCGTCCTCCCCTCCCCCCCCTTCCAGGAAAAGGCAGCGGCTCCTCAGAACCGGACGTCGAACCCGGTTCCTTCGCAGCGGCGTGCCGTTCTGGGAGTGTTGGACTCGGTGGACCCAATCTCCGGTGTATAAAGGAAAACTCCATCCAAATTCTCTCTTTTTTGTCTTAAAAGAAATGAGTGAGTGAGTGAGGTGAAGCCCAATGGCCTTTGAAACGAAGACTCAAAAAGTGTGACCGCTCTCACAGAACCCCAAAACGAGTAAGTTCAACTCCCGACTAATTATTTGGAAATAGGAAAGTATCGCATGGCAGCCAAGTTGGTGAGAGGACTTTAAATTAAGAAATATACGGAGGGCGGGAATATTATCTCGTTTTTATATTTAAAAAAGATTGGTGCTCTTTGATTGTTATTTCGTTAGATTTTCGGTTCTAATGCTAGATAAATGTTTTTTTTGGCGAAAGGAGAGTCAATATATTCACTTTTGGGGACAAATATCATCGGTTTCTCTTGTTCCAAAGCAGTATAAGACCATACGGTAACGAGTTGATGCTCCATAATATTTTGAAAATGTTTGATTCTGTTTCACTAAGAGTAAATTTAAATTTTGGAATGAGTAAACAATTCTTTTTGAAAGCATGTCCTGCCGTAAATAATGTATGCGCAGTAATTTTATATCCCTGTGTATAATTGAATGGTAATGCCCGAATTTTCAAATATTTTTTCCGCGCAAAAAGAGATTATTTCCTGCCTTTCATTAAATGTTTTAATACAAAGTTTTGGACTTTCGTAGCATAAGAATTAGTCACCATTATCAGAATGGTAATGCTTAATAATACTGGCAAATGATCCATATTTTTATCTAACATAGGATTGCTTGCTTTATAATAAGTACAAAATAAAAATTGAATCCAATTTTTTTAATTCCCGACTCGGGTAGAATGTCTTATTTAATGTGTTTACTCATTTCACACAGATTCATTTGATGAAATTGGGTTTGTGGAGATACAAAGCACTAACTCAATAATAAAATTCTTGCATTTATTTAGATCAAATAAACTTTATTAGATAAGCAATTCGATGATAGTGTTGTTCTATGAGTGGGGTATTAAGTGATTATACTTGGATCAAAAGAATTCGATGTACTCATTTGTTTTTGCCAATAGTGATTTTTTTTATTTCGGTTCTTCCATTTACTGAGATCTGTACTCATAACGACTCGTCAAGATGTGAAATGATTAAGAGAAAAGGCGGGCCCCGCTTGTTTTGAACGCAGTACGAAGTGCTAATAGCACAGAGTCACACTGCAAAGTGATTAGACTACTATTTCAAGATTTTATTTTCACCTTTCTTTTGCTAAAAATTATTGCATTTGCTTGTTCTGTTAATTCGTTACGCCAACAATGGCATGCCTATTTAAAATGTGGACTCAAGTTTTTAATCAATTCTTCTTGAAATTCAATCGGAGGAATCAGCTCTAAAATTTTTCCTAAGTCGTTATGAGATTTATTGATCTGATTTACTTGCATTTACGCGAAAGCATTATTATATATTTTTTTCTTCCCTCGGGTATCACTGCCACAAAATCGCCATGCAAAAGATTCACGGCATGACGTGCTTACGAATGAATTAATGTCATAATATTTGCGCTCGATTTAATCGCGCCGTAATATTTGAATATTTTCGCCTTTTTTGTACCGTGCCATTTAAATTTTTCGGGCCAATTTTTTTTTAACGACCTCTGGCTACTTTTTAGAGGCTGCGGTATGGTTCCACCACTGTACCGCGTGGCTAGCCACGGTTCCTTTAAAATGTCTTTCTCATTGCGGTTAACAAGCCGCACCGCGGTATATTACCTCCCTCCCACCCTAAAAAAAAACCCGGTGATTTTCTGTTCATTCATCGCCTCCCTACAATAATTTTCGCTGAAGCGGTGATTTGAATCGAGCGAGAACTTTGGTCTGGTGGGAATGAAAAAACTGAGGATTGCTAATGACAAGTTTTCATAATTAATAGGCCACTCCTTGCTGTGCTGTTTTTAAATGTTATGTAATATAAAAAAATCTTGAGCCAGTGTGAGTGAGTGCACGAGTGATATGAATTGAAAAATAAACAAAATATAAATATCTACATATAAATATATATACATATGTGTATAAAATCCAATTTTTAGTCCTTTTTGTCACGAGTAAATACGAAATAAATGTAAATGTTTGAAGGATAAATTTTCCCTTCATGGTTTTATTTTGCATTGTTTTTTAACCTTTTTTTCGTCTGGAAATCCCTACTCTCTCATCCTAAAATATTTTGACATTAATGTCTTCATGCGCCAACTGGAGCACCTACTCGCCGTCTGCATTGTTTGTTTTGACACTGTCATTACGGAGAATTAGCCATGTTATTAATTTTAATTGCATTGCTTTTGCCTTTTATAAATATTATGAGAGTATCGCCAGTGGTGGATCAGGGAATTATATAATTTTGCACTTTTGAAAGACATATATTTGCACCATTTATTAATCACAGGGCTCATTTCTTGAAGAAGAAGACAATAAATGTTCTTCTGAAAGAGTGTTTGATAAAAAACAGTGAGATAGAGAAGAACTCTTGTGGGAATTTGTAGAGTTTGTTATGAAGAAGAATTAAATCTAAGGAAAATATGTGTGGACCTTACATTAACTTGTGGATCGACTATAGATTTCGTACGTTGTCCTGCATGTTGATATTTAAAATGACGTTTCATTCCAAAACATTGTTTTGCAGTTAAAATTCTGAACTGGATAATCGTAGAGTTGAAATTCATACGCAATAGTACTTCCGTATATTGAATTACGGGGTAATGGATTTGTTTACCGTTCATTAAGCCACTAAGAAAAGCAGATATTTCAAGGTTGAACATTCATAATTAGTTCATATGTAAAACCTCGATCTGTTTTATGCCTTTTTTCATTGAGCACTAGAATCATTGTAAATTTAAAAAATCATGCACACACAAAGGCCACTCATAATTTATAAAATAAGTTGGGAGGGGTACAAGGAAATCGCCCCAAAATGTTGCATATCCAGTGAATTCACGATCTGCAAAAAATATTTCTTTACAGAAGTAAGAGCTGGCAATATCATCACACATACATAGTTTTGTTACAAGTTTATATTTTTTTTCTACTACTGTTTATCATATTTTATACAATTCAAGGCGAATATCAATGTGAATTAGGAATACATTGGTTTTTTATATTGTGTTGTGTGAACGAGTATGAAGTGATTGATAATTGGTTGCAGTGTTAATTTATATCAGTACTTTTTCTGTGTGTATTGCAAATTGGTATAACATTCGTAATTTTTTCCATAATTTATCTCATGCATTACTTCAATGCTTCTTTTAGCTATTGTTAACACTACTTATTCTTTCCTTCAAGGTTTTTAGAGGTCTCTTTTTACTAAGTTTATCGGCGAAATCCCCAGGACTAATTAAAATAGAGTCTATAATACCGACTTATTTGCCAGCGTATCGAACGCAGAGAGATGTGAAACGTAGTAAAAGGCTGAATGAATTTTGATAAAAACCAGAAAGCGCGAATTAGCGATCGAGACTTCTGTGAATTCTCACTCCAATAGTTAGTTCAGTTCTCGTGTATTTTTATTCGACAGTCGCTGGTCATCAACTTGCAAATTAACACATGCAATTCCATGCGCAATATTTCCTTTGATTTATTTCACCTCTAAAAATCCGGAATTCGCGTCAGTCGAACTGTTCTTTCCCGAGAGGTTTCATTTCGGCTCACATTGTAGTCCCACGGATTGCCCAAAGATCGAAAAAAGACTCAAGGTTACCTGAATATTTATACCATCTGGCTAACTGTGGTAATCGGGTCGGAAAAGCGTCGACGAGGTAATCCAAAGGTTGCAGGTTCAAATCCCGGCCTGGAGGCTGTGCTCGTCATTAGATTCAGCTAAACATTAAGTTGGGTTTGTCGGTGCGATATAGTCTAAGCAGTTGGAGCACCTTAAAAACTAATTTTATCACAACTACAATCGTTTCACCCGGCCGCGAGGACATCGCCTCTGTCGCTCAAGCGTTTACGGGAAAGATCCCGGTTCCTCTCTCGCAACCGGCTGACTCATCTCTCCGCTGCAAATCCCTGGGCAGCATAATGCCTGGCCCTCCCGAATCGAGACATGAGAACTCCCAAGCATAAAAATACCAGCCAGGATCCCATATAAGTTCTTATGTTACCATATACGCATGTGTATGTCGGTTCAATTTTTTACCTTGGCACATTAAGAAATTAATTCAGAGCATTCAATACCGTTGATTACATTTCTGCGCTTAGGCACCTAAGAAAATAATCTGGTGGTGAATATTTAGCGTTTGGGAATGAGCAATATTTTAGAATTCAATTCAAAAGTTTCTTCTTACTAGCGATCATTACGTGAGGTTTGCGTTTTGTAAGCCATGCGGTGGGCACATATGTACTTTTTTAGCCGTATATACTTCAAAGTGCGTTCAAAAAAGATATAGTAACATTGTAGTGCTAAAAAATAAGAAGAATATAGTTATTTCCTGGCAAGAAGAGTCATGATCTCGGTTTTGCTGAAATATCACAAGAAATTCTCCCCGAAGCATTTTAATGGTCCACTGACTTTTTTTTTTTCATTTTGATGTATCATAATAAAGCCCTTATTTACATTAATTCGAGAGTATTTGGCTGCGTAAATGAATTAGTGATGGAAGTTTGGGTAGAAGTAATTATTGGACTTTAATTTCTGTATTTAAGTGCAGAAATGGTGATATAGAGATTATTTTTTGAATGGTGTTTTACGTTATAGCATTAACAGTGCTAACTGTGTTGGTAATAGTTCCATTTGCATTGATAAACTTCTTTTAAATTATTTCTCGCTAAATTACGCTTGGCTAAGAAATTGGGGATTTCGAAGTCTATTTTATCGTGGTATGTCGCAGTATATTTACGAGCGCAGGGAAAATAATGTGAGCAATTATCTTTATGGATTGCAGAAAATATAAAAAAACTATAAAAACCGCCTAATAAAATATTTTCATACGAACAGTGCTTTTTCCACACGCCTGTAGTAGCAATAGTATCACAACTAGTCGAAGTGTAGATGTGACTTTTCTTTGCTTACTTATTGACTTGGTCATAGTTTTAACACCTATTTTATAATTATAAATAATAAAAGTCCACTTCATCTATGCCCAGTGTACTGTCTTATCTGTAATGGTACGATAGGTAGATAGATAGGTAATCGTAGATAACTGATTTCTGGAAAGGCTTTAGAAAAGAAAAAAACTATTCTTTTCATTACAACAACATTTATTTGACTGGAAAACTATTAGGGGACTTAAAAAGCTCTTAGTTCAGACATAATGTCGCTGTTATTCTTACACCAAAATATTTGAGTATATTCCCTAGAAAAATAGTGAAACGTGTAAAAAAAAGTGCAAAACAGAATTGCACAGTGTTCGGTACAGCGAGGTAATTTTAGGAGTATATTTCTCATTGAAATTTTACGTCCAATCTTCGTAGAAAAGAGAAAATATACTATGTGAATTGTATTATCCATGTAATTTTTAAGATTAGAGATTGCTAAAGATGATGGGTTGGAGAGAGACAGTTCGAATCTGACGAAATATTCGCAAACATTGGTAATTCAGAATAGTTTTATTCCATTCGTCATAGTGGCAGTGCCTCTTACTTCGGTGCCATGTTAATTCCCTAAACAAACAGTGAATAGAGACTTGAGACCATGATTTAGTATTTTACCAAATGACCCGTCTGATTTAATAGCTTACTATTTTCAAGACTATTGATTCATGGTGGAATTAGCGGAAAATTATTAGGTGGTCACGGTGGAAAACTATTAGGTAGTCACTTCCTTTAACCAATAATCGAACGCGCCACATTTATCCAAGTAATCTTTTCCAAGTAACTATTGCAGAAGTTCGATAGAGGATTAAATATTTTGAGAAATTGTTGTGGATATATTTTTTTACAATATAATTCCTAGAAAAATGGCTCATCTCTCTCTAATCCATTTTTCCCAAAATTAAAAAAGAAAATATTTTTATACATTCCTCCTCTGTTGGGAGGGTTTAATGTTCAAATATGGAATGTAAGCCTCAACAGTCGTGATTGGGCATTAGAACAACCATTCGTAAATATTTTATGGAAAACTTGAGTTTGGCGTTTAAGTCAACGCAATACTTGTGCTATGAATCTGGAAGGTCCATATTTACGTATTGTACAGTTTTGACTTGAACCTCTACAGCCTGATTCTTTTAATCCATATTATTTTATTGTCGTTATTTTTCTACCAGCTGGTATCGGTTTTTGTGAGAGCGTCTGACCTCAGCGGAGCATTTTGCATTCTCAAAACACCTCCGGCACTTTCCTTCATATCTACATACTTTGTGTTTTCTACCCGCCATCTAAAAGCTCATATTCCTTTCTGTAAATTAGACAGTTCGATTGGTATCACTACATATTTTCTCTCTTTCCAAGTTGGGTTGAGACACATAAATTTCAAATACGAATTAATTTATCGGTTTCAGATGGTCAAAACGGATTTTAGAAATATGGCGGGTGGCTAGGATTCTATTCATACGAAGAGGTGGGGAGCATTTTATTCCATCACTCTCTGGGAGGGAGCGATATAATGTACATTTCACGACACGGCCTTCACGATGATGCGGTGAAAGGCTGGCCGTCTTTAGCCGGGGATACCAAGAGCTCGATGGGTTGGTTGAAAGGCAAGGCGCATCGCCAGATCATGTCCGTTCCGTGGGCAATCAGTCGCGTGTCACATCTGTTTCTTATTCTGTTCGCCACGTTGTAAATATACATCTCCCGCATTCATTCTGAATCTTGTAAGGTTCCTGCGTGCGCAAATAATTTTTTTCAACGATCTGGGGAGGCTTCTTCATCAGAATATCAATCTTAACATTGGTTAACCGCAGCCTTTTACCCATCTCTAATCCATGCCCGCTCTTTTATTGCTCTATCATGTTGCAATTATTTTTACCAACAACATCTCTCGTAGTCTGTACTCGGTATGTGTCCCTAGGTCTCCATCGTGGCTCTGCCTCTTCGATTTTCCCCTCCTGTATATTATTTGCAAATTCATTGCCTCAAGGTGTCCAATCCACCTTCTAATTATTTTCCGCATGCTCTCAAAATAGTCCGTTCTATTTCAGCTCTCCCGTTTACTTCCTCATTTCTTACCCTCTCATTCCATTTGAATTTACTTCATCCATCTCCAGCACCAATTTACGAAAGCTCTTCCGGTCCGCTTGTCCAACAGTCCACCCTTCCGATCCGCAGAGTTGCCAATGCCACACGATTGGTTTTCTTATACCACTTCCTTGTCTCTTTTAATCCCTAAGTCTCTTTTATTCCCTTATGAGAATTAAAAAACTGTCTCTTCATCATGAATGCTGTAGCTTATATTAATATTTTCCAATTAGATTATTCTTTTCTTAAGACATTTACGAATAGATTTTGGTTGATTCGTTAGTTGGGAATTATATTATGATTAATATATGCCTATATGAGTAAGAGCTGTGAGGATGAAAAGTGATGACAAGTGACGAGAGGCGATGAGATTACGAAGGTTGCTAGAAGGCTTGGAGTGCAAGGAAGAGGGAGGGAAAGATTGCTTGCATTTAGATGATATAAATTGAAGGAGAATGCACGAAGGTCTTGAGAGAGAAATAGTGAGAGAAGAAAACATTCAAAATTTTAGGGAGAGGACTTAAAATAGCAGCAAAGTAAACTCCATCAATATCAGCACAAATAGTTAAAACACCTTTAAAAATTCAGGCACGCAGTTTGCATTCACACCATACATGAAGCCATTAAAATGTAATTAACCTAAATATTTCACGTATATCTTCCCAAAGAATAAATATTCACGACTCACGAGTAAATATTTGATTTCTGAAATTATTTTTCTATCATTTTTTCCTTAAAATTTCAACCCCAAATTCCGTTTGTGGTATAGCTCAGGTTACCATGGCAATATAGATAGATCCCTAGAGCATATGATACAACGAAGTACAATCATCGCATTAAAATACATACTCAGACGTTTTCGCTAGACTATTTCTTCTTGAAGTATGATGCATTGGTATCTCAAAATTTACGACATAGTGATGGCAATTGCTTTAGAGTCACGCTGCTATTGGAGATTATTTTCAGCTTTTAATATTCAATATCAGAAACCAAATATTGATAGAATTCTGTTATGACTGGAACTATAGAGAGATTACTCTCCATAGAAAGCATGGACATACTGAGAAATTTTCTACTGTATTTAAACCAACGTACAGGCACATCGTGTTGGGTGCCTTAATCACTTTTCCATGTCGTAAATTAGAGTACTGCTCAAAGAATTCAGCGAGATAACAAGGATGGTGGCTACCAATGAAAAATATTGTTTTTTCCTAGAAAAACTCCTGAATTATGCTCTATTCTGGCTGTCCTGACAGATATCAATCCGTGAACCCAAATGATTGCCCCACCAAGACACTCTGGTGACATTAACACGACAAGAGTGGGGGTAACTTCCGCATTTAGTCGTGCCCAGCAAACAAATTTCAAGGTATTTAAGTACACAATTAGTAGACATCACGGGATGGGCAAAAAATGTGTAACGCATTAATTTGCATTTGTAATCTCGACCTGTCGCCCGTTCCGATTCCGGAACACCGCAGCATTCTTGACCCATTTGATATGTGAATTGATTTTTCGAAACGATATCGATTAATTTTCCTCTAAACTTCAAGTTTCAAGGAGGAAAACTCAACAGTTTGAGTCACTTATGTTTTGACTCCCGCAATATTTTGAGAAAGATAATGTTGGAATTCGTTTAAAAAAATTATCTGAGACAAAGCGTGAATGATTGTTCACAAAAATAACGTGTGACGTATCAATGGTATCCTGAATTGAACAAATTGACACTCAAGCATATTGCATGACTGCTTTTTCTGTTGTTCTTTAGAACTCTTTTAAACTGTCTACTTGTGCAATAGCAAGAACACACTGAGAAAAAAAATCGTCGCCTTGACCAGGACTCGAACCCGGACCCCCTGACCCCGACCAGGTGCCCTACCAGTAGAGCCACCAAGACGTCCTCTTTGTCTGTGGAAATTATATAGGCTTTAAGGGAACAAGATATTGCCGGACTGCTAGAAATAGCTAGCGAGCTTTTAGTTTGTTATAAGTAACTAGTAGTGATTGGTAATTTATGTATAATATACCAATGGCATGGCATTTAACCGAGATGGTGTCTAATTGACAACCAAAAAAATACCAAATGAGACGTTAGAAATGTAATAGGTAGGTACATTAAAGAAATAAATTGTGACCGTCTCAAGCACAACCTTTTATTTAGTAATCTCATTTATTCGATGCATTCAGTTTGGTACACTCGTTATAACACTCAACACAGCGTTAATTAGGAGTGAGTGAATGATATTCAAAGTCAAGCTTCATAAGAAGTCCATACAAGCAAGAAGTTCTTCTTCTAAGTGTAAAGTTCATGAAACTTCCCGCAGTCATGAAAGAATTAACAGCCGTTCATGCAAAACATACCGATGTAGAGTTACTCATTGCTCTTGGCATGCAATATGAATTGTCTAACAATCTTTGGCAACTCCTCTCTCGTATAACAAATAGTCTGAAGTATTTAACTCCTCTTTCACCGACGTTAGACTTCCAGAGACACACTAGAACACACGCACCCACACTCGTCTATTGATAATAGTGTGTCTCGATTCAGTTATTTTGCATATGGTTTTAAATACTTAACAGTAAATTGCCACAGTTACTCAGCTGGTACATTGTTCGGAGCCAGTTTTAATGTAACAGAGAAGTGTGATAACGAATTAAATTACTAACTAAAAACAATAGAGAAGGTTCCTTATCGAAAACATTCAAAATAGTTTAGTGATTGCAAGAACAAATATTACATAGTATATCAATATTTATTACAATATGTACCTAAAACCACCTTCACTATATTTTTATATCCTTCTTTAATTCTTCCAGCCTCCCATTATTACATCCAAACTACCCGTTGTTAATCTTTTCCCTAGACCACGCTTCTCCAAATTTCCTCCCTGCATTACATCCTTCAATAAAACCCTCAACCCTTATTGATTGTTCCACATATTGGCTCTGTTTTCTCCTTATTCTTTCAGTGAGCTTCCCTCCCCCTAATATCTGTATCATATTCACAGGGAATATTGCTGCCGACAATTTAAGCATATTTGTTATTACTTCTCAAGTTGTGATTGAAATAACATTCAGTCAACGTTTGATAACAATGAAGTACCCTACACCCCCAGGTCCATGTATTTGACAATTAGGTTTTTATTAGACACATTAGGACCCATGGTCAACATCTAACACGCCATCGAGGCTTTAGATTGTATCCTAACGTAAGGATTCCATACACCCTTCTCACCAACGAATTTGATTTAGGGCTTGCATGTTTATGTATAGCTCTTCGCCAGATTCATTCATTCGCAATTAGGTACCTACTACTTGAATTCGTCTGATTATATTCCGAAATATCCCCAGGATTAAATCTTTTTTCCGTAATTGTTGTGAAAAATTCAATTAATGGGCGTATTCTTCAACCTTCCATTGAAATATTGAATAACACAAGTTTTAAGGAAGATTTAACAATTTTTTTAAAGGAGATTGGATTGATTTAAAAATGTTTCAATTAATGCTTAAATTTCTTCAGACCTAGTCTTGATTCTGCCTCAGGAATATTTAGAATTTTTTGCGAAATTAGATACCTGGTATGAAAATTTTAAGGACATTTCTTTCTAGTTTTCTAAATTATACACTCTCATGAATACAGAGCGTCGATTTCTATGAGTACAAAACATAATAAAAAGAAATTATTTCATCCGCTCCATAGGTATAAATTCGTTAAAAGTGGCAGGTTGGGTTGCAAAAAATCTAATATTCTCCAATTGAAAAGTGGAATTAAAATAAAAAAAGCCCATTCATAACTTCAAGTGTAACGTAACAACGTAGATGAGTGTCAATGTGCCCATTTAACGTCTACAGTGTTACTACGCCTCTAGTTCCCACACTAAAAGAACTACTTTAACGTTCTAATTTTGGAAACAATGTTTCCTCAACCTTAAGAAGATCAAGTCCAAATTTGGTATTGAGGTCGAGAATGTTAATAAACTTTTGCCCATATTTCACAGAAATAGTAGAAAATGTTCCCCTTTCTAGAGGCTCTATATTTACTCTCTATATTCGTTTTCATCTGATTTATACTTATCCTCGAATACAGAATCTGACTTTAATGATGCATCATGACATCATGACAGGTACACAATGAGTAAACTTTGGCTAAGCAATTCATATTTATTTTCCACAATTGAGGTGTGCGTAATTTGAGCTTTTATAATTAGCTCCAGCCGCTAAAAGGTAATCAACTTATCATATCTACTGACTATCAAAAAGGACGTCGAAGCTAGACTTCGCATTGGAGATAAAGTTTTACACTAGGTATATACTGCTGAAGTGCATAAAATTAAATAAATTCCTCATTTCCATTAACTAGCGATAGCTTACACGCAGCCGGAGACAATTTCGTATTAAATCGTAATCCTGATGTCCGAAGCTAGAGCAACTTGAGGCATAACATATTACCGATTTCCGGTAACAAACGAAAAGGGAAAACTAAGGAATATAATTATTTACTAGTATTACAGTAGCGAGTCACAAATTTGCAGCCTTATATTTCACATGTGAGAGGTTACATAATTCGGGCGGGCTGAGAAATACTTGAATAGATTATTTGTAGGCTAAAAGGAGTGTTATAATAGTTAAGATTTTTTACTCTTACAATTTTGTGACACTGAGGACGCAGTAATGGCAAAGAAGTTGCCATAAATGGACTTGTTAGCATCATATAATGATGAGCTAATTACGAAATTGAAGACTCTTCCCGTTTAAGACGGGAAACTTGAACAAATGTTAGAATACAGAAATGGAAGCAAATGACTGACTGGAAGCACAAAGTACCTAATAATCGTAAAGGGCATTCAAGAAAAAAAAATGAACTCCCTCAAATATTTTTCTCTGGATTCGACGATGTTCCTTCATTTAATCGTATCATAGTAGTGCTTGCAAAGATCAGAATTGATTGCCCATTCAATTTAAACCTCAATATTGTTATCTTTTCCTAATCATCAATTTTAATCAACAAATCTCGCTCATTCCCTGGAGCTTGAAGTCGCAATCTGTATCTTTCAGAGAAATGGTATGCTTAAATGAAATCTCAAACGGTAAGGTATAATCCATCGAAAGATATCTTATACGAATGATATGTACTCTTTTCAAAGACACTCATCGACAGCTGCCAACCTACGATGGTGACAGTTACATTACTTAATAATAATGGGTTTTGCAACTTGATGTACTCTTGGTAAGAGCGTCAGTGTTTAGGAGATCAGTAAGTGCCGGAACTGCAGTTCTACATGCTTTGGAAGCAGGTGAAAGGTTGCTCTCTTTCTCATGGCCAATCGAATCGTATCCAAGTGTAAACACGGACGACTGCATCAACAATCATTCCCATTTTTCTAACAATACCATATTTAATATTTCCGATTTTCCGTATCCTTATAATCTATTATTTAGCTATAATATTTATCTACATAAACGTCCATTGGTTTCTCAAATTAAATCATTGTTCTCGGTTATATTTTGGTTGCTACGAAGCTCTGTTAATCGATGAATGTAATGTTTCCTAGCCGCGAGTCAAATGAGTAAATGGATATATACACATATAGGTAGTTGTTTCTTCAGCTAACATATCCTGAGTAAATAATGGCCGTGTGTGCATTTGTAACGCATACCTTACGAGTATAACATACGCTCGTGCCTTTGATTTTTTTTGGCAAAATTTGCGATTCATGACATAGAATATCAGACGACAGCCTCTAATTCTATGAGAGAGGCTTCCCTTAAGGTCTGAAAGACGTGTAGATTTTAAGACCATAACGGGCTGGACCGGATTTTCGAGAGAATCAGAACGGGAGCATGAAAGTTCTTGTGCTTTAAATACAATGGATCATATTGGGAAGCATCGAAATGATATGCAGAGTGAATGGCGTCGGCGGGCTCTTTAGAGTTTAGGGGGGTCCAATTTTATGTTCAGTCGCTGGGACGGAGTAGGTAAAAGACCCGCCGTCATCGACATTCATGTTCGCCCGGGAAATCGCGTTTTCCGCCACCTTCCAGCAGGCCTAACCCTTCGTCCTGGGCTGGGGGGAGAGTAAGGGGAAGGTGGAGAGGGAGTGGGCGATAATGGCGGCGAGCAGTCGTGCCTAATGCGAGGACTGAAGGGTGGGATTTGGACATTAAGTACGGGGCGAAGGGCAAGGCGGAGGATGCCGCAAAACAGATTGCGCCCTCGGGGCGGCTAAGAGTCGTCATCCCTTAACCCACCCCACCGACCTAACTGCGGAAAAAATCACGCTTACGCTCCTCCGTCGGCCATTTTATAGCCGGGGAGCGTATGGCGCTGGCCGCCCCCCGCCCCCCTGACACGGCTTTTATCGCAATCGGGCCTGCTACCGCCCCCTTCGGCCCCCCCCTAGGCCACCCATCAGCCGACACGCGGGGCCCGCTCGGGGAGATAGTTGCCCCTGGAGACGAGCTCTGGAAATGTAGGGGAAGAGGTGAGGTAAGGATTTTTGACTGGGGGGAGGGGTGCGAGTTGGTGCGGTGAAAAGGGATGGGAGTTGACTGGGTATGGAGGATCAGACCAAACAACCAGCGTTCTTTGGGGAGTCCCCGTTCTATCTGTTATGCGAGCCAGGGGCGTGGATGGCTGTTGGCCAGGGGGGACCAGGGGGGAGGGGGTTTTACAACACATCCACGTCCCCCACTTCTTTTACCTTTCCACACAGTTGCGTCCCCTATACCCCCCTTTCCCCGGAACCCTGGAAAACACCCTTTTCATCCCCCGAGTCCCACTTCGAAATGGCACTGCCAGCCTCGCGACGAGATCCCTCGTGAAGGGAATGGAAATTGTTATATCGCGTGAAGCGAGGCCTCCAAATGACGACTAGATAACTGAAATTCGTCCCAAGGTTATTTTAAAAGGACGGTCCTGGGTTATCAGGAAGTCATCACTGACACTGAGTCCTCAGAAAACGGGAGACGAGAGAAGAGACTTGGTATAATTTGATCAACCCTTAGACTCCAGCATCTCTCCAAAAGCGGTTAACGGCTGAGGGCCATTTTATTTCTGACTTGGAATAGGAGTTGGAAATCGCTGAGGATAAAATCTTGCAGTCGGAACTGAATTTAGATTTGCTACTACGACTGAGTCAATACATAACTTCAGCGTTTAATCTCGTAGCAGAAAATTAATTTCCTGAGTGCAATTTACCAAAAAATATTCCTTTCAAACAGAAGGTCCTCCAATGCTGCTAGATTTTCGGATAATAGTGAGAATTATTATTCTATGCTACTTCACTTCACAAGTTACAGTGGAAAGTGTTTCAACCATTGAGAAAAGTTGGCACAAGTAAATTTCCTCAAAAATATATGATGATTGTTAGCATGTCCATTATTTCCTTCTTCTTATCCGAGGATTGTATACTAGCAGTTTGGTTGATACACGTTCTCCATTTTTCACATTTTCCCGTTTATTTATATTATATCTCTTTATAATGGGGTCGTTTATCGTATTTTTTAATTGCCGAATCCGATAGAATTCGTGAAATACTTATAAATACTCGTGTTTTTCCGTTCTTCGCTCCGTCAATTAGTTCTCGAGTTACAAGCGGCGTAAAACTGATGTTTTTAACCCTTTCGGAAATGTGGACGTGCAAAGGACTTGTACGTCATCCACTTTGTCCAATCACAACCGAGACCGTGAAGCTCCCTCGCCCAATCACAAGAGGGACATACAGATGACTCTGCCAATAGATGTGGTTGCGACAGAATCAGCGCGAGCAGTCCTTCCGCCACCATCTCCACTCCCCTCCCTTTCCCTCAAAACAGTCAAGGACGGGAGGTGGATGACGTAGTAATACTTAATGAATCTCGTTCGGTGGACGTCACCTTTGGCTTATTTAAATTTTTGTTTTTTGGATGAATGGCTTTGGTTAGAAGATCAATTTTTAACTAAAACTCATTTATCGTTTCCATCTAGCAATTTCGTGTACACAAGGGCGATATCGGTCCCGAGTTAACTCCCCCATTCCTGCATGCCATATTTTTTGTATTCTGCTCTACAAGTTGCAAAGTTGATCTTCTCCTGGATACTTTCTCATCCACGTTTACCTCCATTACTATCCAAATCCTTAAAAAAAATATTTATATCAAAACTAAATTTAATTTTATGAAGCGTCATCATCGTTTTGAAAAGAACAAGAATTAATACCCGTTACGTTAGAAATATAAGTCATCATCATCATCATTATCGGTCAACAATCCTAGGATTGATTTGACGCAGCCCTCCACTCGATAACTCTATCGGCCAACCTCTTCATATTGACGTAGCTCCACTCTTTTACATCCTTCACAACTTGCTCCATATGCCTCATACGAGGCCTGCTTTTTCCATTCTTCCCGTTCACTTTTCCCTCGACGATTGTCTACATCAGGCCATCGTGTCGTAAGATATGACCGATTAGGTTGTCCCGTCTTCTTTTTATACTTTTCTGCAGACTTTTCCTTACTCCCACTCTTCTTAGGACTTCTTCGTTTGTCACTCGATCGATCCATTTTATCTTCATCATTCTTCGGTATCACTAGATATCAAATTCTTCCAGCCTGGCTTCTCTGCTGCTGTTATTGTCCACGCTTCACTGCCATATAGTAGAATGCTCCAGATGTATGTTCTAATGAAATGTTTCCTCACTGCCACGCTTGTATTTGCAGCTGTAAGGAGAATCTCATTATGGTAAAGTGCTCTTTTTGCTTGTGCAATTCTACTGGCAATTTCTCTTTTATTTCGTCCATCGCTGGTTACTCGGCTTCGCAGGAAACAGAACTCTTCCACCTCCTCGATTTTTTGTTTTTCTAGTTTAACATTGATCCTGACTTCCTTTCTTATACTGCATACCAATATCTTATTTTTCTTTTTATTGATATTCAGATGATATCTGGTCATTGTTTTTTCCATATTTCCCAGTGTCTTCTTTGAATCTCCTTCTGTTTCTGCCATGACTGCCATGTCATCGGCGAATCGTAGCAGACTTCTTGTATGGCTTTCTCGATGTAGGCAATACGGGAGTCAGTTCTCAGAATTGTCTCATACCTTTCTTAATACTTGCTTCTGTACTGCTGGGTCCTGATGTGATTATGGGTACTTGGTCTTTATACAAGCTGTGGAAAACTCTTCGGTCATTGTATGATACTCCAATTTCTTTCAGAATCTTTAAATACCGAGATTTATTCATTACATTACGTTTCCTTGCGATTCCGCGAAATCCTCAGGAGGAAATATGTTGGAATTCGCTCCATTTATAATAATCAGAATTCTAAATATTAAGAATATGCATCGTGTTTTCATTATTTAAATGAATAAATCAGTTAGTGAAGACGGGTACTCGTGCATTCCTCGATTAACCTAAGTTTTGAATAACGGAAAATTAAAGTATTTTGGGAGGTACAGTTATTGGTTAACCATTGAGCGAGGGGAAAGGAGCTCATTTTGAAGGACATTCAAAAAGCGCGAATAAAAGGGAATCGGAGGTTGTCTCCAGATTCCATAGTAATGGCGAGACGAGGGATGGAGAAGTGTCCAATCTCTCTCACAACAGAAAGAGTGAGAATTAAGCATGATTAGGGATGTTTTACCTCCGCAAAAGTGTCTCTGGAATGAGGCATTCATTTGTAAAAACTGGATTCCTCTTCAGGAACATTCCATATTCGACCTCCAGAGGGTAACACACATGAAAACTATGACCAGTTTTAGAAGTTATAATTTTGGAAAATAGTTCGAACCTTAAAGATGAAATTAGATTTTTTTATAAAGCTTCGAATGAAAGTGATATATACTAAATACGGTCAAAATCATTCGATATAATTTGTCACGGCAAAAGAAGTGGGCTTTGGGGCAGCTAGATGCTCATTTCAAAAGCTGTAGACAAAAAGCGATATCTGACGTGACTTTTAATTTAAAACATAACTTATAGCAATGTAAAATTGAAAGAATTATAAAGATAGATATTATTTTATGAATTGTTGTCGGCAAATCATTAGATATAAAAGAATAGTGAATGTTTTTTTGAGGAGCCTTTAAAGTTGGAAAACAAAAAATAAATCGATTTAAGTCTATGGAAGTCATTTTCGTAATACGGTAACTAATAGCTTATTCATGCACCGAACTTTTTCATTGTTCCAAAAATAGAGTCAAAACGCGGTAACACCTAAGCCTATCTGAATTGCACCATGGTTCGTCATTTCACTATGTGATTTGTGGCATTATCTCATAGATGAAAATCAATCTTCTGTGAATGGAAGAGGTGGTCCTGCGTCACAAATTTCGAGTAAATTTAAAAATTCATACAAGAAAGGACTTTGAGTAAATTCACAAATTTAGAGTAACAATCGCGAGCAATACAAGTTAAACGAATGCCTATAAATGGTCTAATTGTCGCAATGTAAGAGTTGGGTTTTATATCAGTCCAAGAAAAACGAAACAGAAAGCAAGTTTCTCGTCAAGATACTCGTCAAGGTTTTATACGGGGAGAACCCAATGCTATAGACAAAGCCGCTTGGCGAATCTTCATTATCTTACATATCTTTTCTGGACCATTTATGTCTTGCTGTCGTAACTTACTATATCAGTATTTCATTCAAGTTAATCACTCTGCGAAAGATTTAGACGCAAAAACATGTTTTCTTTTTGGAGTATTTGTTGTAGTTATCAGCCCTATCCCCTCTTAACTCCAAATACTCTAAAAAGAAGACGGGTCAAATTAATCGGTCATATTTTAAGACATGATGACCTGATGAAAACAATCGTCGAGGAAGAAGTAAACGGGAAGGGTGGAAGAGGCAGGCATCGTATGAGATATATGTGGGAACAAGTTGTGAAGGCTGTAAAAGAGAAGAATTATGTTAACAGGAAGAGGTTGGCCGATGGAAGATTCGAGTGGAGGGCTGCTCAAACCAATATTAGAGTTGTCGACCGATGATGAGAGTTCTCTATGCATTGCCTCCGCGGGCGGATGGAGGAATATCCACCAAATGGCTTGGAAGACTCGAGAGAGGAGCAGTTTGGGGAAGGTACAATTACTTTGGGGGCAATCGTGCGTTCCATCTCCTCCTGTGCCCGCGAGCGGAGTGCCGGCCCTTGCGAGGACGCTTCGCCGGCGATGTCGTCTCCTCCTGCCGGCAGCTCGGACCGTCGAGGGCGGCCTGGAGACACTCCTCGCTCCATCCCATATTTCGCTCTCGAGAAGAAGGCCTCTCGACCCAGCGCGAGCGTGTGGCCCGGATCGCACGAGGCCGACGCATGGAAGAACCTCCTTCCGTGGCGAACCGATCGATGCCTCACCGCCTTCTCCACGACTCTCCGATCTTTGAGAGGGTTGAAGAGAAAGATACGCTCTCACCCAAAGATTTGTACTTGCATAACTTGCCCGATTCCATGTCATAAATGCCACGACACTGAGCCATGAATATTGGAGAGATCATTAATCACGTAATAAGATTAATATAAGGCATATATTGCGAGATCGAGTAGCATTTGAGCATATATTATTTCAAGGAAATCAATATTGAACCAATAGGTATCAAATGAGAATCGGCAAATTAATCATCATAAAAATGCTCTACCATTGGTGGGTTTTTGGATAGTTCTTGCCTGATTTAATCTCTTATTACCCCATATGTATTTGCGTCTGATAATGCACGATATTATATACTATATATAACGACGAATGCACGAATATTATATTCCTTTTGAATTTGTGAAATCTTAGAATCTTATTTCAGCCTCTCTCATTCTGTTCCAAATATCTATTCGCTTTCTTCCCAGAACGACTCTTGCCTACTATCTCCCTTCAATTTGTCTTCTTGAGACCATTTCTTGCCGTTTATCCTCCATACATAAATCTGCGTCATTCAAATTCTATATCTCCACCAAAATTCCCAAAACTAATTTCACCTTCATCTATAACCAGTTTCTATCATTCATCCTTTACTTACCGATGGTACGAAAACGTTCACCATCAAATTCATCCTCCTTTCCCAATGACCAAGTCTCTCAACCTAACAGTTCTGCGCTCCGCATAACCATCAATCTCAGCTTTTTAATCTCTTCCTTTCGTCTGGCCCCTGTACCTAAATTTCTTCTTTTCGCACACAATAGAGAAAAATAATCAGAGGAATACTAAGCGTAAAAACAGCTCGAATTTAGCCAGAATATTCAGCTCATTTGGCCTATATTATAAAACACAACTATAAAATTGTCAAGCACACTACTGTCGCTGTCTAAATAGTATAGACCTGGACTTTGACGCATTCCTCAGTAATATTGGGCGTGTTTGGTAAAGCGTATTATACGTGGTTGGAAAGAGAATTTATTTTTCTTTAAAATGACACATCGATTGGACTGATATCATCTCCCTTCTTATGTGAATTGTCATAAATCAGAACAAAACACGGTAAAAACACCATATTTCAAGACTTGGTCATGTTTACAGCATTTTGGAACAGCGACAGAGAAAGCTAAACTTTTATCACAATTAAAAAAATATAGTTCTAAAGCATTCTACGCGTTTTCAAGACTCGTCCGTTTTCAATCGAGTTTTGATACGTGTTTGAATTAAAAAGCGATTGGAGTCTACAAATTTTTTTGAGAAACTTAAAATTAAACGAGCTCTACTTTTTAAAATTTTGAAAAAAATAAGCGTGAGCGATTTTTCGTAAACTTAATTCGAGCTGAGATATAAAGGGATCTTATTTATGACGTCACGGCAGCAGCGTTGGAACCATTGTTCGAACGGAGCTTCGCTCTTGCTTCGCGCGGAGCCTCGGACGGCCATCCACAGAGATGACGTGTTTGTGATGCTCTGGGTATGGGGTATGTACGGGTATGGGGTAATAAGAGACTAAATCAGGCAAGAACTATCCAAAAACCCGACACTGGTAGATTATTCATCATGATGATTAATCTGCCGATTCTAATTTAATATTGATTTCCTTGAAATAATATATGCTCAAATCTTTCTCGTATTTCGTAATACATGCCTCATTTTAATCTTATTACGTGAATTAACGATCTCTCCAATATTCATGGCTCAGCGACTTGGAATTTATGACATGGAATCGGGCAAGTTATGCAAATTCAAAGTAGGTACCTGTTATACGTTAAGTCCAGGAACATGGAAACCGCGTAATATAAAATGGAACGAAAGTCCCTCTCGTTAAGAAACAAGATTTTTTCAAGAACTTGAAAATCAGCCATTAAGTCCTCACTGACGGAAACACGGCGCAATTTATAGCGCGTTTCACATACAAACCCCTTTGTCAATGGGCAAGGGCAAGGGAAAATGGCCAGGCAGGAAAAATCTATACATAATATACCAGAAAAACGGGTCCCTACAAATGCTAATGAAATCCTTATATATTTCAGGATCTTATTCTACTAATGAAGCTCTCGATCGATTTCTCTGAGATGCCAGAGTCCACTGCAATATTCATGTGCGTGACAACCGGGGCGCAAGGTGCATTAATCACCTCCCAGAATAGTTTGCGCGGCAGCCCGTGTGCAATGAAGTGAAAGTGAGAGCATTTGTTGAGCGCATCCAAATTCTTCCTTTCCCCGTGCCCTTTGACGCGAGCGAGAGCTCTAATATGATGACATAAGGCTTTCGTCCACAAGGATTAAATTTCATGCTGTCATTACTACGCTCGAGTGGACTTCCACTAAGTTTCCTCCTCCAACTTAGTCGACAAATCTAGCACAATTAAATCGTATTGCGTGCAAGTGTAGGGCCGTACTTTAAAATTAATTCCTTCAGTTGCGGTCGGAATATGAGTGTCGTCCCCTTTCCTTATATACAAGGAATATTATATTTTTTTGTCAATATTATTTTTTATTTGTCAAATGCGTGGAAAGGAAGAATCAGATCATTCAGGAAAACAGCGGTCAGGTGGAAAAAACTCCTCTTTTTGGGATGGAGCATTTTACAAATTTATGCACAATTATGAGCTTATTAAACCAATCATTTGTCATGTAGGAGGACTGAAAAATATCAAATAAGTATGGCTTATTTTAATTTCCGGAATAGATTAAATTATCTTTTGATGCGTTCACAGGATTTAATTTATAGCACAAATTCGTGTTCACAATTGATGATGTTGGTAATCACTCATACGAAGTTCTGACATTCAGATAATCTGAATCGCAAGAATTTTAGATGGGAGTGTCCAGAAAGGCTCTTACCCGGGATTTGAACCCGGGATACTCCGATCAGTAGCTCTGTGCTCTACCCACTAGGCCACCATGACCCCCCATGTTTTTAATATATAAGTGAATGTATCCTGAATTTCACTGATTTTTTTACATACATCCTTCATTAGGAGAATCGTTTCGTCGCTTTAACGAGCTCAATAATTAAATTTGGAAACCATATGCGATTGATCTATTTTATGACGCTAGGGAACTCGCAATTTGGAGTAAATATTCAGCAAAAAAATCTTTAGCTTAAGATTAACGCTTTTTCTATGAGTACTGCAAGTGTGAATTAAGCAAAACAGGTTTGTGGCACAAGTTGGCTGATAATGGTATCGAATATTTTCCCTAGATAGTTCAGCCCGTTGATTTTTACTGAATGGAATAGATTGTTGATCCAAAGATGTGAAGAAAGGTCAAATAACATAACTTTTGAGCTATAGCTATGACAAATATATTCCACAAAATGGTGCAGAATGCTGGAACTGGAGCATATGAACGGATATTTGCATCCCTTAACTACTCAAATTTGGAACACTTAATTTGATGCATACTGTTTGTGAATATATAATTTTTCAATTTCATAATAGGCAATGGGCACTAAAACGGTACACTATGGTATTTTACTAATAGGTTAGAGTCTTAAACATGTGCGTCACATAAAGATTGCAAGAAACAGGGTGGGTGAGAGTCATTGCAGGTTATTACCATGCATTGAAAATACAAAAATTACACCAGACATATATTACGATTATCAGCTAGAGTGCAACATATAATTGCTAAGGAGATATGTGCCTATTAGTTTAAATTTCTGATAATATAAATTAGGGTGAATGGGTGCAATTACTATAATTAGCCCTTTTTTCACATATGCCACGTGATAGGGTATCAAATCATTTTTCCCAATCCCGTTGTTAGAAAGCCAAATAAATGCCTATTTGCCAACGGCGAGAAAGGCATTTAAAACTGCCTGTATGACAATCAGCCTAGCTTCCATCTCCTATCTCAAGGAGAAGTTCTCAAAATATTTTTCTCATCATTGAAAGAGATGGGTTTCGAATTTACTCAGCTTATTCAGTCTAACAATAAGCTGTGACCGATTGAAAATCAATATTACACTGAGTAAAAAAAATTGGATTGCGAGTCCTTTTTCCTCTGACCATTTTTGTAAATTTTAAGATATGGATTGAAAATATGAATAAGTTTACCAAATTGATAACTCTATTCCTTTCTTTTCTCAAAAACTTACAAACGACTATCCGAGCCTTAAACGAGAGTTTTAAATTTCATCTTCCAACGGGCATTGAGGTCTCCGCAACAATTAGCTTCCTAGGCTGTGCTGGAATTAACCTCCATAAGTATGAATAATACACTGGAGTTATCTGAGCTCGTCAGCGTGATTTGAATTTTTAAAAAGTTTCTAATAAAAATAAACTTCCAGCCGAGTTGATATGGCATATTTTTGTACAGTCCTGCTATGCCTTATAATTTCCTGGTCTGTCTCAAGACATTTAAAGTGAAAATTAAGGCCTGTCACCAGTTACTTTAAGAGATTTATGTTAACATCTTGGTGCCATGGACTGATATAAGGTAGCGTACCTTATTATTGCTCTTATTTGCGTGAATAGACTTCTCTAACCTTATGCATGAAAGAGGTTGCTACCCAACAGCTGAAGATAACTTGAGTATTTAAGGACTTAGGGTAACTTTTTCTAACTAAGCCAAAAGCATTTTTTAACGAATGCCCTTAAATTTATTCGTGAACGTAGGTGACGATTAATGAACACAATGTGACTGCACGGACGAAAGTTAAACTTCAAATTAGGTCTGATTCTTTCCACCATTAAGTTCTACGACACATAATCCCGATGGTAAAATTCAATTTCTAATGTTTTTAATACGCAGAGATCTCTGTTTATTCATATCTATGAAGATAGTTCCTAAATATTGAAATCTGGAGTTAAATAAGATAAAACCAAACGATATATGTTGATTCAGGAAAAAATATTTCACAGGAAAATTTTTATTCACAATTAATGCCTTACTTGGTGATTGAATATAAATGGGAATAGTGAGATTAGGATTCCGCAATAAATATTTTGCTATCAGCTTTAACTGTCCCTTCACGCTTAATTTTTATATTGAGATAGACTGTCATAAGTATGGCATCTCTTTGTACATAAATAAAGAGTAGGAAGGCGTCTGCACTTATCTGCCCTACATTTGATTGAAGGTCTTGCAAATATCTATATTTACTCGTCACAGTAAGATAAAGTTAAATGAACGAAAACCGGGATAAATTTTGCGTTACTGAAGCCTAAATTCATTGAGCTAATTTTTTGGCAAATATTGACTTGTAACCGAAACATAGAAATAGTTCAAAATTGTTAATGTTCGCCCCCGAGCTGCGATTGGGAGGAACGCATGAGACAAAGTTGAGTATGGATCTATTGATTAAGATTACCTGTAAAGTTTTTCATACTTTCTGTATTTATTAACGACTACCAAAATGTTATTAAAAAGGGCCTCGTATGCAGATGAGAATGTTTTGCTTACGCGCCTAACTGAGCTATATATCATTCAAAATCAGCTCATATACGTATAAAATATGCAGGAGCCTACACGGTTAGTTTTTCATTAATTCCATGCAAACATTGGAGTATTTCTGAGGCAAGTTAATGTCAATTCTCATTTAATTGAATTATTTTTCTAAGTTGTTAGGGCTACATCGTAAATTTTATTCTAACAGCTAAGATACATCAACAGTAAGGCGTTCATTGATAAGCAAGCCATTATACTCTAATATATCTTCTCAAGGAAGCACTTCCGCATTGAGTAATATCCGAGAACTGAAAAAAACTACATATAGCCCGCATATCTCAGAAGTATCGATTGCTGTCACCAATGAGATGAATTATTTTTCCGAACTTTTCGCTCGGATCCAATTTTTCTCTCCCTCCCCAGCTGCTGCTCAGCGTCGCGTCTAATCAGGGCTCATTATTAAAATGAATTCGAGGAAAAAATATGTCTGTATTACGGTGAGGGGTTGTTTAAAAGAACAATATGCTTTAAGTGTGAAAAACAAATTAAATGTTAATAATGAGCTGCAGGAGATAATTACTTTTAAGATATCGGAAAATTGGAGTTAAAAGAGGAGATAATTGCCCGAAAATGTTATTGAAGGCTTTTAACGTTAAATAAATATACTTGACTTCAGCTACCAACAATAATTCCGCAGAAAAAGTGATACATCTATATTACTAATACTCTGATATCAATGAAAATGCCCATTAGGTATGTACCATGTACCACGCTTACGTACCAATGATTACCATCCAATCCCTGTGCAATTTTAAAAAGTGAGAAGGAGAGACAATGGCGTCACATACTGTACACAGTGTTTAAGTTATTGTTATTTACAACTACAGTAACATTTGGAGAAACGCCATTTATGTTGTAAAAAATGACTACAAAAGATTACAGAAGTCTTTTTTGTTAGCAATGGAATAACGATAGTAACGCAATTACTCCAGAAATTTAAATACATCTTTTAAGTAATCTCAAAAGTTTTTAGCAAGTAATTGTGAAGGATGATTCGGAAATTTTACTTTAATCATTGCTGATAACGGTATTTCATCTGTTTTAGAGATATTTACGATCGTTTTTCAGTATTTGTTGTTATGTCTGTACTATGTAGACAAACCCTTCAAGCCTAAATCAAATTTTAACCTTCGAATT
This sequence comes from Platycnemis pennipes, assembly GCA_933228895.1. Taxonomy (NCBI): domain Eukaryota; kingdom Metazoa; phylum Arthropoda; class Insecta; order Odonata; family Platycnemididae; genus Platycnemis; species Platycnemis pennipes. The sequence continues at coordinate 89,675,372 of OW121857.1, forward strand.
TCATTTTGAATGAATAAGTTTGTGTTTGCAATCCTTGTCACGATGAAATAATATCCCAAATATCTGCTGAAATAGAATACATTATTGTAAATCTAATGGATGAAATGAAATACATCGTATACTATGCAATTTTCTCCTATGTTTACATAATTATTCTCTCACACACACAATGTTCTTCCATCATAATGGGCCAAAATGTAATTTTTTCCTCATTTTTACCACATAACTAGGTTGAGTAGGAACGAGCCACAAGATTTTCTCCTCTTGCAACTACAAAATAAAGAATAACTTTGCCAAATTCCTAAGTATACCATGTTTACAATTATTCTATCTATTGGTATATATCTATCTATTTGAGACGGTATGTAGATGAAAAACAATGAAAACTCTTTTCTTAATTCTCTGTGTCTCCCCATAATTGTGGCAGATGTGATTACCTTGGAAGTCATGCGTTATAAAATAACAGAGCCTTGATGTGTCTATCTCGCCACCATAAAGCAGATTATTTTTGATCCAATCCCCTGCCACAGATAAAACAGCAAAATGAGCACACCTAGTTCTACAGATGAACTGCAGTATGCAGGAAATAAATGGAGTGATGTCATCAAAGTAGAAACATGATGCGAATTGTGCGCTTTAGTCACATCACACAGGTACTGTATACTCAATAAAGAAATTTTTGTTTCTACTTACGGTACATAAAGATTTTAATGAAGTAGTTTTTTCAACAGAACATAGCCTGAGACATTAATACGCCCCTAACGATCAAATACATGCCTATTTTTAACATTCATGGTTGGATGTGAAAATAAAAAACATTTAGGATCTGTTCATTGGCGAATATTATAGTCCTATCCTGTCAGCCTGGCGGAAATTACAGCCAGATTTGGATAACTATGAAGGTTGGAAATTTAGGATTGTTTAAAATTACGAGAGGGATAAATACGACAGAAATGTAACTTAAATTGATAATTAACTAAGAGCACACGGCTGTGAAAAATCACAATCTTATAAACTAAATGATTAAACTAGCTGCTGATAGTAGATCGATATGAAATTGGATAAGTCAGTAGCCCGCGCTTCTTCAACTTCAATCGTGTATACTTAAAGTGTGAACCTTTGCGACGAACAGGCAGTACGCTGGTGTTTAATATGGTAACATAATTGAGAACCAGAGCAGAGTGAGAATATCGCTGAAATGCTGTTGTCTTGAGTACAGCACAGAAAGTAACAACGGAGAGGTGGCAGTGAGACGGTATGCAGATGAAGAACAATGAAAACTCTTTTCTTAATTCTCTCTGTGTCCCCATAATTGTGGTAGATGTGATTACCTTGGAAGCCATGCGTTACAAAATAACAGCAGCCTTGATGTGTCTATCTCGCCACCATAAAGCAGATTATTTTTGATCCCATAAAACTCGCGCTCTTAGAGGCGTTGCGACTCCAGACCTGGTAGACGCTAACAAGTCTCCACATTAGCCGCTTAAGATATTGTTTAGAAGCTAGAAGCATGGGAAAAATACAATATGAAGACAAAATAAGACGAAGAATTGCTCGACATAGTCAGGGATATTGTGGCGATTTAGGCGAAAATGTGATGGAAGCTGAGTTAATGGATAAGGGATGAAGATAATAATGACTAAATACCATGTTCGTAGGGTACGTGAATTAACGCTAAAAGGAGAATTAAATAGAATAGACCGTCAACATGTGATGAAAAGGCTCATAAAATATTTGTACGTCGTGAAAAGTTTGTAAGAAAGTATATGATTACATGGGAAAAAAATAAAATGGAAATGTCTACTCAAAACTTACCACGACAAAATAATAACAATACTAATCCTGAAACTGAATGAACAAAATCGGCCACCTAAATAAAATAAAGTTGAAAAGAGATGATTTTAATTCCACATGTATTGTTATCCTCCTCCGTATATTCTTCCTTCGAGCACTCGCGGTTATATCAAATCGAAACTAAAAACACAAGGAAATGAGGTAGGCTATCTCTTTTTCATTCAACTTCCGTAACGTGACTCCTATGGTTTCAAGCCTGTACCGCACTTAAGGCATCCAAGAGCGTAAAGGAAAATCACTAGCGAAACCACAAAGATAGGATTGGAAGGGAAAGGAAGAAGCATGGAGAGCCGTCGCCGGAATTAGCCTACTCCAAACGAAAGGTGCCAAAGAAACCAATGTGCAACATCACATCCGACGAACGGAGTAGTGAACTTGAGGTGTTTTCCTCATGGCACTCAAAAATGGGGCCTATTTGACGATGAAAACAAAACTGTTGCAGTTGAAATTCGAATCCGGACCCTTAAGATGGTATGCCAGTACACCAGCCCCCACTATACCCCAATTCCAACTTTACGTGAGATAATAATGCGTTGATACAAGAATCAAGTCAGGTATAATTACAACTGACACACATAGTTATTAAACAGATTTATTCCTTTGCTTGATTTAATCATTTAGCATCATTTTTGACAATGATTCAGCTTCAGCCAGAAACCTCAGGCGGGTATGGTGTAAGGTAAATGTAACTTTATATTTTGGACTGAAGGGTAATGAGGCCAAGCGCCTCCTTTGAGTATTAGGTTCCTGCTTCAACATTCTTTAAACGCGTAATGGTGTTCCAAGGGCCATTTTGTGGCGTTCCCTTTGAGCGGTTGGGGAGAGAGCGTTTATAGCGACCCCATCTTCCCCGCCTTTCGAGTGAGTGGCCGATAGCGCCCGAGAAGGCGTACGTCGCGTCCTCCCAGGCGGCGGTGAAGCAGCCCACCGATAAGGGGAAGCAGCCAATCCACAGACTCGCCTTATCTGGGGAGCCGAGGCTCGGCTAGCATTCGGTGCTTGCAATAAAGTACAGATATACGAGTATCCATAAAGGAGACGATTCACCGGCAAGGAATGTGTGAGCTGGTAACAGGAAGACGCTTTGTACGCGATATGAAGCGCTGAGGAGGATGAGTTGGATGGGGGGGAAGGGGAGAGAACTGGATAATCAGACCGAACCCGCATCCAAACGAGAAGTGGAGAGATTGCATTCTTTCGTACCGCGAATATGTAGGTACTGCACGCCTTGCGTTCCAAAAATGGAGTCGTTTACCACATTCTTTATTGCCGCATATGATAGAGTTTGTAAAATAAAAAAGACACGTATTTTTCCGTTTTTTGATCCGTCAATTATTTCTCGAGTTATAATCGGCGAAAAACGGATGTTTTTACCCCATTCGGAAAAGTGGGTGTGGTATAACCTCTGACGTATATCGACTCTGTCCAATCACAACTGAGCCCGCGAAGCTACTTCTCCTCATCGCAATGGGGGGGGACACAGCTGACTTTGCCAATAGGAGCAGTTGCGACAGCATCTGTGCGAGCAGACCTTCCAAGAACCCCCCTCCACTCCCTTCCTTTCCCCTAAAAGCAGTCAAGGACGGGAGGAAAATGACGTCCATGATATCGAAGCAGATTTTTCGGTGGGCGTCACCTTTTCCTTATTTTACTTTTTGATTTATGAGTGAATGTTTTTGCTTAGAAGATTAATGTTTTCACTAAAATTGTTTTTTCGTTTCCCCCTAACGATTTTATGTACAAAATTGCGATTTCGGTTCCGAGTAAACGCCCCCAATCCGTCTCGCCTATCTCCTATGCACGAGAGAATTCTTTGATGCGAAGCTTCGATTTGTAGCTACGCAGGGATTTAGGATTCTAAAGAGACTAGTTAACATGTCTAATTAAATTAGGTGAACATTAAATTGATATTCTTGGATACCATACTGTATCAATGGGAATTGCAAGTACCGAAAAACGTTAGCAGAGTAACCCGAGCATTCCACTGAAAAAAAAATATCTTGACCGAGAATCGAACCCGAATCCCACGATTTTCGGACGAGCTTGAGGACCATTAAATCTGCTAGGAATCTACAAAGAAGACTGATACCTAAGTAGCTTACCCAGTGGAAGCCCTCGGCCTGAAATCGGGAGATCCAGGTTCGCCTAGGTCTAGATGGATAAAAATATCTGTGTCTGAATGTCACTGAAATTCTACTACTTCATTGATGTTGGCGCAAGTTTCGATGATGTTATTCCATCGAAAGCCATATTGAAGCTCAAGTAATTTTTTCCAAAAACTCAAAAAAAAAACGCTTACCTACTAAATACCTTTTACCGCAGTGAATGATTCAATTTACGCCTATCTAGCTTTCTATCCATCTTATAACTGTCTCAATGACAAGTGGTCGAAGCTATATTATTATCTTGAGTATTTGATACCAATCACTTCAGATCTCACCTAAATTCCATTCATAGGCTCCTTAATAGTGATTTATTTAATGGATACGAAATTTCTGATACCGCTCTACCAAATAGGAATTGAAGGGTGTCATATATTTCGACATACTTTATCTACCATCGCAGTTAACACGGTGGTTACGGTGGCTGCCATAAGAGTAGGATGATATAGCGCTTAATGGGTGAGGAGTATTCTGCACTGTGACCAACCACCGTTCCACCGGAATCTCAGTGACTTGAGGATGGAGCTCATTAAGTGCATTGCGTTTCTAAGTACTAATGCGATACGAGGAAAAACCACGGTGGACTTAACTTGTACCTATTTGAGTTTACATTACTTCAGAGATATTTGAATAGTGCGCCCATCTCCTCAACTATTCAAAGTTCAACGAGAATATTAACTTCAAATAATAAGCTTGGATTCGCATGCTTTGAGCGTGACCAAAATGGTGAACCTAGCATCCCCAACAATAGGAGAAAAATTATAAATGATGGTTAGTCAGATCTCAAATAATTAAGAAGCAGTGAACATTTTCATTAGGTTCCTTAAACAAAGATAAAATTAAAGATTGACGTCCATGAATTTCTCCGTAGCATTCTTTCGAAAGATCAGACCACTTACACAAATTGCAAACATTTTTATCCGACCAGTGTTTGAAAGTTTGAAAGCGAAAGAATTATTCTATTCTCAGAAATTACAGTAAAGTGAACACTTACCCTTATTTTTTATACTTACTTGAACTCAAAAGTTCGATTTTACTTGATAGACCGCTCTGAAAATTGACCAAATAGCTTATTGTTCTTTTTAAAGGATCTGCTGTTCGAATACTGCCGCCTTTTCAACGAAATCTACAGTATTTGTTTCAGTAGAATGGGCCACAGAGATTATTTGGAATATTTGCTTCGCCATTTTATTTTGGTATCCAAAAATCTCGGAGGATATTTGCAAAGAATGAGGTCATGATGAGCTCTCATTGGGGCTGAACGAGAATATCCCTTTGACCATGAAAACAATTCTTTCAAATCATTTTATTTTCCTCCAATGCAAATATTTATATTGAGTTTTCTGGAGTAGATTGCCAAGTTTTTATTAAGTAATCAACCTGTGAAAGAAACAAAAACCTTTGTCTTAGCTCCTGGGCTTCCTATCCTACAATAATATATCTTAAAACTTTAACTTAGCCGCAGTAAATGACAATGTATAATGAACCTACGCAAGCAAAGATGACGCGAAAAACTTGAATGATTTAAAATGGGGGCGTGAAGTATAGTACAAAAGCTTAAATGACGGAAAGCAGGGTGAATGAATGAGTATTGCGCATATGGGATAAAGGTAAAGGATCGCTAGCGAAAATTAGGATACAGAGTAGATGCCTGGAACATGTAAGTCTAAGAAGACATAGGGAAAATGGAACCGTTATCGAAGGCAGAATGCTGGGTAAGCAAGGAAGAGTACGAAAAAAGGTAAATTAGACTGGAAAGTATAAAGAGTGGAAGGAAATACGCCCCTCTGACGAAATAAATAGTTTACGGAAGGAGCTGTTAGTGGAAGGGAATACAAAGAAGTATATGGAAACTATCAAAATCTACCAAAACCGATAAAAGACCATCAAATAATGGTTTATCATTGAAATATCCAACCAAATAAAATGTGTTTCTTATCACAAAAAATGCAATACTCTAAATAATTCCATGTCTGACCGAAAACTGCAAAGTCGAGAATTTCAATCGCCAGAAAAAAATGAGAGTGAGTTTCAAAAACTAAGCTGAGTTAATTCGCTAAAGGGAAAATCGGATAGTTTAGCGCGGATGAAATTTGATTCACGGCCATGTCAAAAAGTGGATGATTCGTTTCCGTTCCTTTGGTGTGTGTGAGAGAGAGTTTCTTTTCAGCCCCGAGCATTTTTTGGCCACCTGTGGTACGCAGACTCACTCGATTAGCCTAAGTGAGGAAGCATGCACTCGGGAGTGGAAGAGATTAATTGGAGCATCAGCCCTCAGGTGTCCCTCGAGGAAAAACTTTGAATCAGATCGATTTTAATCGGATCATTCCGGTCCGCGTAATCAGGCACAATCGATTTAGCGAAAAAACTCGATTAATTGCCACCATTTAATTAATTCTTTTGGAACTAACTTTGTACTCCCTTTCTCTTCCGATTAAATTACTTAAATCGCGACTATCATCACCCTCCCTCCAAGGAATTGAAATAGAAGGTATTTAAGTATCCGTTCGAGATGGAAATTAAACAATTATATGGTTGTTATAACACAAGTAATAAGTAACCAGGCCAACAATATACATTTCGTGTTCTTAAGCCGTTAAAATGTGGCGCGTAAACTATTCCGTGAATAGCGATAAGACAAAACTTTATAATTTAACATATAAAAAGGCTATAATGCGAATTGTATTCATCGCCTGATGATGCCGCACCGAAGTGAAACCTGCGTAGCAATTAAGCTTTTTCATATGTGGAATTATAAAGTTTTGTTTCCTTGCTATTCATCATGCATGAATCACACCGAGTTACGCCAGATACCATTAATTATACTGCGAGAAGCTTAGGTACATACAAATGAAGTTTTAGTACAAGAGCCCTGTCGATTTACGTCCTAGATCTAAAACAGGAGGTTACTAGGTATTGTGGTGCATTTTATACAGATTTCTTCTGTCCGATGCAGTGATATCCTCAGGATTGGAAATAAATAACGTTGATAAATACTGCGTTATCTCATTTTCGAGGCGTAAAAGGGAAATATATTCTACCATTGAGTATAGGATCAGAGATAGGGTGGTGCTTAGAGATGACAGGCTCACGTATCTTGGTTGTGATATTGAATAAAGAGTTACTTTGGGAGCAACATATTCCAAAAATTACGGGGAAAGGATTCAAGGCACTACATTTCATCATGCGAAACGTAAAGAAATCGTCGAAGGGAGTTAAAGAAATGGCGTACAAAACGTTGGTGCGAGCAATACTGGAGTTCGCCAAAAGTTCAGGGGATCCGCAAGAGAGGGGGTTGATTAAAAAAGTGGAGAAAGTGTCTGAAGGTTGCCCGATTCGTCTTAGGTAGGAATGAGAGATGCGACAACGTAAATGATATGCTGAAATGTTTGAACTGGGAAAGCCTTGAGAAGCGGCAGAAAGCGTTCAGGCTAGGGAATCTGTACAAGGCGTACAGAAAAGAAATGGGATGGGAGGAAATCAGCAAAAGGCTGCTTGATACACACTGATTAGGGAAAAGAGACCATAGGTTTAAAATAAGGGATCGGAGACAAAGAACAGATACAGGAAAGTTTTCCTTCGCAAACAGAACGATAGAAGAGTAGAATGCCTTATCTGCATTAGTCTTATAACCTTTCCCAAAAAGTCTTAAGGATTTCAAAAAGAGGCTTCTTCTCACAAACTGTAAACGGTAATGGGAATTTATATTTTTTTGTATTGCAGTTTTTTCTTCAATGCGCTGTAAGTTTTATTTGAAAAATTTTCTACTTCCTAAGTAAAGAGAATGGCTGACCATTACCATTCAGCATAATGCCTACTGTATGTATTGGGTAATTAAATAAATAAAATTCGGAAAGGGGAGGTGAAGACCTAGTCTAAATACTAAGATGAGATATTCTGTAAATATGGGCCTACCTCCACGTCTCCAGGAAAACATGCTCAGTCAAACGGTGCATTAACAAGTGGTACATTACAATCATACAAAACCGTGGTAGAACTTGAATGCAATCGAACAGTAAAACACCGAAGGTTCAGCTTGCAAAATCAGTACGGCAACTCACTTCAACTGCCTTGTAGCAACCTGACACCACTTGAGTTTTATCTAGCTATAAGCTGGGAGTGAAATGCAAAAGGAATTTTATAGAGCTATCTAACATACATGACAAAGAAATATGTGGAAAAGGGACTCACGTTACACACTCTTATGTCGTGAAATAATCGTAAACGTTTATGTGTGGGCTGAGGCTTTGATTAAAATTATCAGGGAAGGGGAATATTTATTTAAAAGAATTCAACAGGGAGAAAATAATTATGAGTCAATTAACTGAGACACCTCTTGGGAAAAATAATCTCAAATTACAGCCGTTCCGGTGACTAATATTTTTAAATATACGAGTGTATTAATTCATATTTTGATCAGATTGAAAATTTGTAATTTTCTTCAAATAATCATCGATAAAAAATATCATCGCCCATTATTTTTCAAGCATATGTGCAGTAATTAGTAATGACCTATCTGTTTCCCAATGCTTTCGCGACATGAATCTATCCAGGAAACGGTAGAAACCGTATAACAAAACTGTGAATGGGCTTGACTGTTTTTCTTCCTCGCCATTGGATTCTGATGTTTTAATGTCCACTATGCACCAATGAACTAATTGTTTATATAATTACAGTTCCTCACAATTCATACTGCAATCGATTTAAAGAGAGGAAGGATAAGGAACCAGCCATGTGAGAGAGTTTACCTTTCATTTACTTTTGTTCATTCACTCTGGCATTTGTTTAAAAACTTGCACTATCACCTGACGTTTTAAGTAAAGATAGTGTTAAATATATTGACCAGGAAAAATGATAAAGAGTGATGAATGATGATTGATGAAAAATGATGAATTGTACAGTAAGTCATAGTACAACAAGAAAGAATCTCACAAATTACCGAACATGTGCCATTATCTAAAATCAACAGACTTGAATGTAGATCACCTAGGGTGTACGTGCATTCTTCATTTTCATATAGCATGAACCAATGGAAAATGAACCAGTCTTAAATTGGATTTTTTATGTACGTTAATTAGGGATATCTTCCTAAACTACTTCCACAGTTCTATATGCTTTCCTCGCGGGCCCATCGATGGAATTTCATATTAAAAAACAAACAAAAAGTTGCAGGGTAATGACTAACTTAAAAATAATCCATCTTCATAAATTATACTCCTGTGTTCATGCAACAAGCAATAATGGCTCTTATCGCATTTTTCTCAAGAATCGTATGACAATATTTCAGCTCTTCTGAAACAGGCATACAGGTCCTAATTCCCTGTAGCAGTCGTGTAACTAGATACACTAGAGATATAAGGTTCTTACCTTGGATCATAATGTTTTATACACTTTGAAATCATTTTTTTCTGCTGAGGGCTTTGATTATGATTGTAGGTGTTGAGTTCCATGTTTCTCTGCTGCGTTGTTCCAATGTTCGGAATATAACGTTTCGTACCCATTGCAGGATACATCATCAGATCTATGATCCCCGCCGATGAATGAGATCGGACGGGGTATTTATAGTGTCTTCAGGGAGACCTCCTGTCATCGTAGTTTGAAATCATTTTATGTGCTCTTAATTGAATAACTTTTACGGAATATGGTAAATAAGCATAAACTGGGTTTGATGTTCCATTTCCTAATTTAATTCATACGAGTAACTCCAATGAAATCAAATCGCGTAATCCAAATACTTGGGTATACATTTACGGGTGAACATGATTAGATGTTCACGTATTAATTGCTATGATACAACATTGTAGACCGGACATTTTTTCATATCTTTCCTCAGCCGCCAAGCATTTTCTCCGACTGTTTTGCACACAGCTATTAGATAATTTATATCTCATCAATTCTATAAAACATTTGGCTTAAAGATTCAGAATCTGTGAAATGAAGCAGGAGCTTCATGGTTAATAAATAATTTGCAAGGCATACAAAAAATTATTTTTTTCCAAACTACATCTGCAATACAATTGCAAAGTACATGGCATTAACAAATGGCACGCAAAACACGAGTAAACTCGTGACCGGTCCGCAATGTGGCACTATGAAGAATCCAAATCGTGGAAAGAAGTAGCTTTAGAATTAGGTTATTAAATAAGATTGGCATTTTCCACAAAGAATTGTCTTATTTAATTATGTTATTCCACCATATAACGCCTGAAACGACTCTTTTTATTACAATTAGGTGATACAAGTTCTGTAGCTACAAGGGTTACATCAGAGAATTTATCTAAACTTGATCTTAAGACATACAACATCCATGCCTGAGACGTGGCTGGAACCGACCAAGAGATCGCATATGGTCGCCTCTGGAACGCTGGATGATGTTTCGTTAAAAATATCTTGCGGAGAGATAGAAAAGCATTAAATTACCAGAAAACAGCTTAACTATCATCAGCAATTCGAAAACCCAGTGCCCTATTAAGGGGAAGTCAGATACTTTCACAACCCGCAGTCCCTTCGCTTGCTGAGGTGACCTTTGAGGCATCCTCATATTATGATGGGTGAAGAAAGAAAAGTAGGTTGGTCAAGATGCCTTTTTACTCTCCATGGAGTCGATACGGACGATGGAGAGGTTCTCAACGAGGCAATGTGCAGCGATGGGTCGAAGCTTCGAAGGTGGACCTCAAGTGCTAATATTTTATTAGCCCTCCTGCTGCCCGGGGCGAAATGGCTCGCACAGTCTTCCCCGTTGTTTATGCAATGGGTCCGAGGAATCTTTCTCTCCTCCCTCCTCCTATTCCCAACCTTTGCTCACGGCTTTTGCGGTCGAAGAGGGACTTTTGTTTGCTGCCGCTTGCTTTCCCTCTTCTCTCCTCGCCAAGGGTGGAGCCGAAGAGCTTGCTTTCTGCCTTCTCAGTTGTGTCCCTGTTTTTATTTATCGTTCGTTTTTTCTCCCTCAACTTTTTTCTCAGGTTTCCGGAGAAGGGAAGGGGCTTATTATGAAATGGGTCCTCTTTCCTCCGAGGAGTCCCTGGGTTCGTGTGAGAGCCCACAAGCCCTACTCCTCCTCTAACAAGTCCTTTCCTCTCTCTCTCTGTCCCTCCCTCACCCCATAACACGATGCACTTCCCGGCGCTAATGGATCTCTCCTCTCTCGGAATCGACGCTTCGCTGGTCTCCACCGTGAGAGCCCGCGTTAATGCTTTCCTTCGCCATCCCTGGGTTCGTGACGAGTGGTTCGCGTTTGCATGCCGTGGCCGTCGTCAGTCGCTTAACCCGAGGCGGAGGAAACCTCTCGATGAGCAGAGGAAGGCCTCGTGACCGAAGTAGTCTGGGAAGCGCCGTTAATTCTCCCCGCAATCCATTTTGACTCGGAAAGGTGGTTGAAAAGTTAGAAGCAAGTGAACAGACGACGCTCTGTTGTGAATACAGAGTATTACGGCCGTTTTACCCGAAACGATCAATGGGGGCGTTTACTCGGAACCGAAATAGCAATTTTGTACACGAAATCGTTAGATGGAAACGTAAAAAGAATTGTAGTGAAAAAAATAATCTTCTAACCATAACCATTCACTCATAAATCAAAAATTGAAATCAGCAAAAAGGTGACGCGCACTCAAAAAACTGCTTTGATAACATAAACGTCATTTTCCTACCGTCCTTGACTGCTTTTCGAGGAAGGGAAGGGAGTGGAGGGTGGTTCTCGGAAGGTCTGCTCGCACAGATGCTGTCGCAACTGCTCCTATTGGCAGAGTGAGCTGTGTCCCCCCATTGCGATGAGGCGAAGTACTTTCGCGGGCTCAGTCGTGATTGGACGAAGTCGATGCCGTCAGAGGTTGTCGTCAGACGAAAGAAAGAGTTGTCTTTTCCGAAAGGGTTAAAAACATCAGTTTTTCGCAGCTTATAACTGGAGAAATAATTGACGGATCAAAAAACGGAAAAATACGTGTCTTTTTATTTTACAAGCACTATCAGATTCGGCGATAAAAAATATGGTAAACGACCCCATTGCCCAATCTGGAGAAGCGTCAAATTGAAGAAATTGCGTGGAAATAGAAACGGCGGTGTTTTCCGCAAATTATTCTCTAAATTAGTTTCTTTAAGAATTGTTTATCACTGAGAATATCTCAAAGCATCGTCCGCCAAACACAAGTACCTACAATTTAAAGATTTCCAGTGCGTAAAATATTAAGATTCAAACATTAAGCTATGGAGAATACGTTGACTAAAATCGTGGTAAAAATGCTCGTGGTAAAAATGCGTGGTAAAAACTATATAACTAGAGGTTTACAATGGAATTACCAAAACTTTTAGGACAGTTGTAGCTTCATATATAGCACAGTAACCGTTATATCAGCGAAGAAAACCGATAACTAAGACCATTTCCACAACGAAGGATTGGCAGGATTTTGAGAAGAGGTGGGAATTTGTGAGACAGTGGAGGGACGGCGTGTAGAATCCCGACTTCGGTACTAACGTTATCATTAGGAAAAGCTCGAACAGATCTACTATTTCCTGTCCCACCAACGGACGGAGCAGATCACTGAACGTTATCCATGTAGAACTTAAGTAGGATAAAGTGCACCAATAAAAATCTGCCACTGCAGGGATTCAAGCAGTGTCTTCTCGTTGGGAAGCCATACTCAAGAGACCTCACCAACCCGATCCCTCAATGCATTTCTGTGTTCTCCTAGTGGACGGGTTGGTGCAGTATTTTCCTGTGAAAGTATAATAGCAATTGCGAGAGGTCAGAGACCGTCAACGGTGGGCATTTCCGTTGTGGCTGAGTGGACGGTGAGGTACATGTTGGAGAAAGGATGGGAATCCGTTTTTGGCATTACCCTCCTCTCAGCGAAAGACACGAAAAGGTCAACTGTTTCATCTCCAATGGACAATCAGAGTATTACTGGACTTGAAGTGCTCTCCACAAAAGTACTTCTGAGGCTGAATTTTCTCTGCTAATTCCTGGCTTCGAACCTCGGCCCTCCAGATAGGAAATACTCCAGCCTCCTAAATTTCGAGCACAATTCAGGTATTTTGATTAAATTTCAGCAAACAACTTTCCCATTTCTAGAATATTATTCACTGAATAGCTTCTTTATTCTTACGGATATGGCATTTTAAATGCTATTTAAAGTTTATTTCCTAATATATTTGATTATTTCAAAAGTTATGCAATAATATTCTACTATCATTTCACCTAAAGTACCTAATTATTAACAGCTGACATTTCCTCATTTGTTTAACTATCTACGAATTGATTTTATTGCTGAACGAGATAACTCTGCTTTTATAGCATGAAGTTCGTGGTTGAATGATGAATGCTAGAAAACTGAGAAAGAGAGAGCCGAAATATATTCATTTTGCATAGTTAGGAGTAGAGTATAATAACCTTTAGTTAAGAAATTTTGTTATAGAAACCTTTATCCCTCACATATTAAATAGGGAATGATAGAGAGAGAAATAATACTAACCATTAGGGAAGGAACCTCAGGGAAAACGTTATACGACAAAAAGAAAGGGGTTCTCTATTTAAACCATCTACACTCGGTAGGAAACTATTAATAACAACGGAAAGAGAAGTGATTGAACTGCAAGATCACCAAAAACAACAATGGGTAATTTTTTACCTTACCTCTGATATATCTTTTCCTTTTTAAATTAAAATGAATTAATTAAATTCCAGGGAGATATTTAAAATATACCATCGGTTCAAATTGTATTTCCTTTAGAAAATAAAATGCATGGAACAAATGAAATGGGGAACGTTTTAGGAAAATGTCGATTCATTTTTAAACATAAATGCATCCTTCATATCTTATCGAAAGTATTTTTGTTACCCTCACGTTTTCGTAGTGAGTTGTCGCAGATAAGAGATCACAGGAGTATTTTTATCGTAAAAACAATGGTTGTTGCCCAATTAAGGCCCAGATCGATCAAAAAGTGTGAATCAGTAGTGATACTTGCAATTCCAAACGTAACAATCGCTTATCTCGATCTTCAGGAAGTAAGTTGCTGCATTGAATTTTGATTTAATATCTGCTCTAATTCACCTCCTGACTTATCTATTTGTGTCACACTTCGAAGAAAACTGGGCAGCGGAAATGCGTATTTGTGGATACTTGTTACACATCAGTGTCACCTAATTCACCGAGAAACGTATCTCAACCTCTCCCAAAATTTGCGCCTTAATTTGCAACAGTTTTACTTTTATGAGCTTCGAGAATTTTTCTTACTGAGGTGAGATGACCAATTTATGAGAAGAAATCGTTAAGCACTAAAATCGATACGCCTTGAGGTTTGGGTCGGTGTGATGGCTGGAGTATTGGTCTTATATTCAGGCTTGCCACTTTTTCGGAGCCAATTCGTTACAAAATCTCCTCTCCTGGTATTTAATCCCAATTCCCGGAGAAATCAATTGCTAAATTTGTACTGTACTTCGTAATTTACCATTATCTAATAACTCCCATTTTGTTAACTTCCCATAAATGGATTAATCCATTAGGGGCCACGTATTTTAGACATTTATCATAAGCAATGTTCCTTAAATTTAGGCTTCATAGCCGCTCTCTGAATATTATTCCAGGGTGGGTCTCCATCCTGACTTCGCGCACCCTTCTGGATCCTCGGAGAGTTCGGGACAAACACTACTCCCATTCCGAGAGCCCGGGTTCGAATCCCGGAAAATATTTTAATTTGGTATATTGCTTTTAAATTGAGCGCGAGGTAGGTATCAATTGGAGTTCGGTACTCCCGTCTGTCAGCTCGGAGGTTAATTCATAATCCCCTAGGCACATTTCGTTATAAGTAGGCTAAAGCCGACGTTGGATTGCTCTCTGCACTCCCATTGCAAACATCCTGCCTCTATCCATATATCCACCTCTCCTAAATGTTGCACATGACCTTAAGTTCCTCCTCCAAGTAATTACCGCTACTCGGAACACCACTTTCAAGGGTTGAACATCACACCTGTCACCCTGGCTTGCACCCGTAGGTGCGTCGAAATGTTGTTTTCATGTTTGGGAAACTCGCTTTTTATGATCCGGTGACATAAAATTCAAAGACCACATCAAAAGCCCCCTCGAGGCCCAGCATACGCTGACCACTTAGCCCTCACTTATCGGTCGTAAAGCCGCTTATGACAGCAGTCGTGGTCGTCACACTCATTCCTATGACCCACGAGGAGAGCGAGCTATCATTTAACAAAGCATTACATTTCATGCATCAAGCTTAGGCTGTAACTGAATATAAACTAATTTGGGGGACGGATTGAATTTTATCATTGAGTTTTTAATTAATAATAAAAACACAAAGTTTGATTTGAACTTAAATAACTCCAGAATTTAAATGTAGTATAGGTATGAACCGCATTCCCCCAGAAAAAAAATCTACCGACTTATATTTCCCTTAAAATGTTGTTATATACAATATGGAACATACCAATAAATCACAACGCGTTAAATTCAAGTATTCCTCTCGGTGTACGAGTGTAATAATGGTGTACGAGTAGGTACCAGCCAGAGGTGAGGAAAGCCAAAAGAAAAACTGTCGGGCAATGAGCCATTTACATATTTGAGAAGCCAAGCTTAATTTAAACTCAATGAAAAAATGAAAAAAAACAGAACATAAAAAATAGGGAAGCATTGTTAATTCAATATTATAACCTAAGAGCATTTATTATGGTAACGATTACGATATTCGTCCTTCCGAATTTAAGAGACCCGTCGTAAAAATTACAGTAGAGTCCTTCTCTCCGGAGATGGCTCTTGCAGTGAAAGTTGAAGAAAGCAGATACTAAGCGGGAAGGTTAGTGCACCTATGGTAAATGAGAACCAGACCAACTGCAGTATTGCCAGGATCTAAATTGCTAACAGGAACCTTTTATTCTCAGTATTGCCATGATTGAGGTAAGCGAGGGAGAGTACCCAATGCTATCAAATACTGATGTGCAGCTTAATAATTGAGTCTGGAGTAGACACTAAAGTAAAATGTATTTTCTCACAACGTTTCTCATAAATAATCTTTATATTATGACGTAAAACTAAATTATCTTTAAACAGTTTCCTTTTTTTAGGATGTGGTAGATAAGACTGCAAAACACACTTTGAATGGGCTAACTAGAAGTCTCACCAAGGCGAAAACAACCTTCATTAGATGAGATATTTATCGTAGTAAATTGAGGACACATAATCTTACGAATCTTTCACGCCTGCTGAGGTCAAGCGGAAGTTGTGCGTTGGGAGTGTCGAGATAAGATACAGCTAGAGATAACTCGCCTCATTGACCGGACATCGTGTGTCAATGTCCCCTGTGACGTCGGAGCTGGCTCCGGTTCATTTTGTCTGGCACGACGGAGACTGCAAATCATTAAGATGCCCATGGCTAGATTCTTAATGGTGAACGGCTTAAAGGATACGGAACGAACCAACTCTCCAACTCGCTCAAATTACACCCCAATGATCGTGTCTTTATTCTCGCTTGAGAAATAGTTTATTATGTACTTGCCTGGAATTCCGAGAGTAGTTTCACTGTTAATTTAAGAGAGAGCTTTGACAGAAATGCTGTACGTCAAGACCGTAAAACTCACGGCCTGGAGGGTTGTGTTTGAAACCGTCGGGATTTTCTCAAATAGGTAACCAAGGAGTCACGTGATGTTTGCACGAATTGTTCGCTAATTTGATGTTGTTAAACGGCTGATTACAACCTCATTCATTGCTTACACTTGCGTTTTATCTCATCTGGGGGCCCTATAATCGAGAAATATGAGAAAAACTCACGTGAAAACAATTGATGAAACAGTAACGAGCGATTCTGACACACTAAATTTTCAAACCATTCATGTTTGTACCTTGGTTACCTATTCAAGATAATCCCGGCGGTTTCAAACACAGCCCCTCTGAATACGTTTCCTTAGTCCTAATTCACTGACTACGCAAGCTATACACTATTCACCTAAGATGTTAGCCTGCCCACTGGTTCATGAATTAAGATGATCCATTAATTCATACATTTTGCTTTGCTGCCCGTGAGCACGACAGCCTTATCAACTCAATCGACACGATTACATTTACATCATCAACATAACTGCAACCTCACTAAAAAGAATCGTTTCAGACGTGATGTGGTGGGATAACACAATTAAAGAAGATTTACTACATCATCATCAGTAATCACTCAACAAATCACTCACACACAACAAATATCACTCAAAGTCCAGTATGCACAAAACATGACTGGAGGTTCCGGGGTAAAAAGGAGGGGAAGAGGGTGGGCTTGAAATATGGGTGACTACGATGAGTGGGAGGTGGGGAGGGTGAAGGTATCTGGTGCTAAGGGTGGGTGTTAGGTTAAACCACACAACACTGTCTGGGAAGGCCCTAGCCGTTAAAAGAGTACCTAAACGCCTCATTCACCCTATTATATGTGGTTTAAACCAACACCAACCAAAACCAACAATGGAGCTCAGGAAAAGCGACATGTAGCATGGCGCTTTCTCAGATTTTTAAGTTAAGCTCTTAATCTGTTGCTCAAATGATGAAACACAAAATATTACAAGGCCAATTACCGGTCGGCCATTTTCATTTCACAGAACACACCTTTGGCTGACTGAATGAAACAGCTAATATCTCATGGCAGAAAACTGTAGATCGAAATGAGAGAATGTACGAATACAATAATAACAGTATAATGTTAAAAATAACAAATCACCTGCCAAAGACACAGCAGCAAGTCAATTCATCATAATAGCATGAGCAAATATTTTGAAAATCATTGCTTTTGTTTTGTTAATGTTCCAGTCCCGTTTTCAATGTCTCAAGTCGTCATGTAGAACTTTTAATAAGTATTTTCCTGAAATGCATAGAAATGGGGGCGTTTACTCGGAACCTAAATCGCTATTTTGCACACGAAATTGTTAGAGGTAAAAAGAAACATGAATTTTAGTGAAAAATTAATCTTCTAACCAGAGCCATTCACTCATAAATCAAAAATTTAAATAAGCAAAAGGTGACGACTACCGAACGAGCTGCGTTAAGGATATTTACTTCATCCACCTTCCGTCCTTGACTGTGCTGAGGAAGAATCCCCTCCCTACCTCCACTCCTGTGGAGCGGAGGTGGGGAGGGGAGGTCTGCCTTAAGAGATCCTGTCGAAACCTCTTCCATTGGCAGAGTCAGCTGTGTGTGTCCCCCATTGTGATAAGGCAAAGAAGCTTTGCGGTCTCAGACGTGATTGGACGAAGTGGATGACGTATGAATCCTTAGAACGCCCACTTTTCCGAAAAGGTTAAAAACATCAGTTTTCCGCCGCTTATAAATCGAGAAGTAATTGATGGATAGAAGAAAAGAAAAATATAGGTCTTTTATTTTACAAACTCATATCAGATTCGGTAATAAAAATTTGGTAAACGGCCCCATTCAGGCACGTAGCCAGGGGGGGTGGGGGCTTCTGGTGCTTCAGCCCCCCCCCCCCCGGAATGTTTTCCCAATAATTCTGTTGTTCTGATTTTAGCAGTGAACTTCGCCAGTGAGAAGAGATAAGTATGGGCGCTGCAAAAGTGAATACCAAGCACTGAAAATTAAGGGAAGAGATTTGTAACATGTCAGCACCGAATGGGCAAGGCTGATTGTTTCAAGTTACGCAAGACTTAGCCCCTCCCGAAGCAAACTTCTGGCTACGTGCCTGGCACCATTATTATAAACTTTTTTCGCCGCAGGAAACTAGCAGAGATGTTAGGTCATTTAGAGGTTCATTAAGTGGTTTACATATATCAAATTTAGAAGAATTGAGGGTATGCTGATTACGCAATGCACGATTTCGCGCCTGGCTCCAGGTAGGCTTGTGCGATGACTGATTTTGGTCATCGATTTTCGATGAAAAAATTTCATCGAAATGCTTCGATGACGATGGCTGTCATCGATCATCGAATAGAGTATACACGATGATCGATGACTATCGATGATCGGTGCAGATGTCTCGGTTGGCAGTTTGGTGTGGCTATTAAGTGAAGACTGAATTGGGTCAAACTTAATTGAGGTGGACAAGGCCTATTTATTAAAGAGCGAAACAAGCACCAATTTGAAAATTAAGCATACAAGTGGTATAGTACAGTTCTCATATCCGCATTTTCATCGGTGAGTACAAGTCGGTCGTCCAACACAACGTTTCCTGCATCGCTGAAGAACCGCTCTGATGACGTTGAAGTGGCAGGAATACAGAGGTATTTCCTCGCGTACTTCTGAAGGCGGGGATACACATCCTTCCTGTCCCAATACCAGTGTAGGACGTCCGAAGATTTGGATAAAGCTGGGACCTCCTCGAAATTGTGGAACTCCGCCAGGAAGGGGTCGTCAGCATTGGTATAGCGTTTCTCGTGTCAGCAGCACATCACGACTCCTCGACATCAATGATTCGCATCAACTCAACGATATCGATGATTTGCATCGACTCATCGACATCGATGATTCTCATCGACTCATCGCATTCGATGGTCGATGACTTCGATTAATCGACTCATCGCCCAAGTCTAGCTCCAGGTGACGTTCGGGCGGCTCTAGCTGCTGGAGGCATAGAAGAGAGAGAGATGAGGCGAGGTCTTTCCTCCGGACGGAATGTGGGTCACCGCAGTGCCCGTCGCGTCGGCTTCCTTTCGCTCGGGACGCGATTTTAATTACCGAGGCCAAAAAGAAAGAGCGCCGCGGGTGAGGCTGCGTCTTTCGTCCGCCTCGGTCGCTTGGAAGACGTCACCCGACGACGAGGGGAGAAGGGCGCTCTGGGAAGGGGAGGGGGATAAGACGAAGGACTTTGCAGGACGAGAGGGGCGGACATGGGAGGGATGGCGGAAGGAGTCTGGGAGGAAGAGTGCGGAGAGGAGCTCACGATTGTCTTTTCAGAACACGCGGCGGTCGAAGGAAGAAGGAAAATGGCTACGCGGACGTGATCTCAGTTCATTCGGCCTTTCAAACACCATAAATTTCGAACAAAAGTGACTGATTGGAAACTTTAAAAATATTCACTTTGTACGGTCCACAGCATATCCCATGCAGTAAAATTATTCACATAAAAGTAACTGACTTCGCGGAGATATAGTGGATATTTATCATGAATAAAACCAACAAGGTAGTGCAATTCCACGATCCGTTATACGTGTTTTAGCCGCTAGGCCATCATCATGTACCTATATTTATGTATAATAGCCAAGCGGTAGACACGTGAAGTACGGATAATGAATCGTGGAATAGTGCTATTTTGTTGGTTTTAACCTTCAATTTCTTTCTTCTCCAATGATCTTCATTTACCACCTCCTCATCCTGAACCTCCTACAAACATACACGAAGTACGACGTTCCCAATGAAGTACGTACTTCGGGATACTTTGTCTCGAGTATGACATTTTTTGTTCGTAAATATTTTATTCATTTAGATATGAGGATGCAGCACGTAAAAACCTTCGTGGCATGGTTGGCATCATAATGCACATAAATTTGAATCATGGGACAATTTGTACCGGGGAGAATAGCAAACTTTGATCTCGTTGCATGAGACATAGGTTATAATGAAGATTTGAGGGAGTAATAGTACAAAAAAAACAAAGTATACGGAGAAAGGTGATATGCACAGTCTCTCTAAGACAGTGATGTTCACTGGTAGAAGAGAGTGGAAGGACTGCAGACTGCAAACAGGACACGGATGAGAAATATGGCACAAGGGTCCCGAGACAACAAGTACGTTAAATGAAGAGATTATCTACGAAAAGAAGCAATTTAAAAGCAAAGTCAAATGAACCTCACGATTCGTGATCGGCAACAGGGATAAGACGAAAGAATAAAAAAGTTAAGGCAGCGATTTGATAGAGAACTGAGGTTAGATATATTCTGTGGTTAAATGGTTCGACTAGCAACAATAATGTAGGAAAACAGAGGGGTGGATCTCATTAGGGAGGCCGAGAGTTAAGTATTTAGATCAATCAAATAGGGATCTGAGAAACTATTACGTGGAATTATTAAGCAGAGAAAAATCATTCAGCTCATCAATCTTAGGAGTGAAAAAGTGTTGACGATGTTTCCATCTTTCCGAGCGTCGCTTCTCTCCTCTCTATCTCTTCCTACCTCTCTCTCCTTATCATGCCTACCCGCCCGTCCTCTCTCCATTCCTTGAGGAAGCGGATGAAATTGACGAGTGGGAGAGAGGCGCCAGTCTTAGGAGTGGGGAAAGGTGGAGGACAAAGAGGCCATTGTCGGAACGGGGGGACACAACGTCATATTTCCCTCTTCCCCCCCGAAAAAAACCTCCCTCTTCAGTTTAGTCCTCCGCACGGCGCCCGCCTACTCTTCCCCGTGCAATTTTTAAGCCCTTTCTGTCTGGAGCGGGGGCGGGTATCAGCGGGGGAGCGCGCTAAAGGGGCGAAGAGCACTCTCGTCCGGCACCGGGCCTCATCATCTTGCCCTCCACCCCGCCCCTCCCCGCCCCCTTTCCTTTTTCCAACTCTCCCGGACAAATGAAGACCGAAAATGTACAAGCCCCCCGTCCCCAAGGCTCGCTCCTCCCATGGTGTGTTCCCCAGGGCATCTGCCTCGGTCCCGGCCTCTTTTGTGTCGCCACCGCCCCGTTTTTAATCCCTCAGGGAGGGGAAGCGAGTTAGTTGGTTGCTCATGAATTTAGATGGACCCCGAGGCGTCGCACGGTAGAGAAGAGTGGACCCTCCCTCCCTGTTTCTCTCTCTCTCCCTCAAAGACTTTCTTCTACCTCCTCGAACTCATTTTTTCCCTTCCTCTCTTTTCCTCTTTTCTCCTCGGCCTTTTGGTCTCGTCGCCTCCTCTATAACTCTGCCTCGAAGCCCTCTAGCCTCCACCCTCTTTTGCCTGCAGCCCATCCTCCCTCTCCCCATTCCTTTCATAGATATATATTTTATTTTGTGTTTACCAGAAGCATCTCTCGGCGCTGCTCTAGTTTGTACACGTTTAAATTCCATTTTTAGCGTCCGCCCCGCAAGGTTCCTCCGTTCTGGTCATCACTAGCGTTCCATCTGCAGTCACGCGAGGGGACCCCATCCTAATTTTTTTTTCTTAGAAAAAAATGTTTAAGAACAGCGCCCGCTCGAAAATATTTTGTAGCGGACAAGCCTTCGCTTGAATGCGATCCTCCATGGGAGACAAAAAGAGGAGTTTATTGTTTTTTTCCTGAGCGTTGTAGTTTTTTTTTCTCTTCTGCCCTAAGTGGCCCGAAGAAAGAGGGGGGCGTTGTTTTGCGCGGCGACCGCGGAGGCCTTTCGCCGTGGAGGCGAAAAGGGTGTGGCGTGGGCGCGCTCTTTTCTCTCGGGCGTCCCCCAAGGGAGCGCGCTGGGACACCCGTTCTTTCTGGTGACATAAATTCAAGAATTAGCCGCGACCGGAGGTTATTTGAGGAAGAGAGTGTTTTTCGAGAGAAGCCACAAGTCAGGCAGAGTTTTGGGAACGCATTTTCTTGAGGATAACCTCCTTCATACTGGCACCGGATGTGAGATAAGGTCCCGTATGGAAAAACGTAACCAAAGATGTACGAGTAAATTATTGAAAACGCATCATCAAATAGACATAATAAATTATTCCATTTGTTAATAGAACCTTAATCGCGTGAAAATATAAACCACAGTGATCGAAAATTACTTCACGCTACCTAATTGACTTTACATCAAATAAATGAATTGGTTTCACCTGGATAAATTGACCAATTGACGAAAAAAGTATGCTGGCCACACTAATATGGTAATATATTTTGTTTACATTTAGTTTTTACTTAATATCGAAGTTGATGTACTCTGTCAGTGGGCCTAACCTCTAGTTTCACAACGTCCATAGATGAGAAAATTCCTTGATATTAGATGAACAGCAGAAGAGCTCGCATAAATTACTTTTAGAGCCTCAAAATAGTTAGTCAGACCAGTTATGAAACAGGATCTTCGAGTATGAGATGAGTGATAGCATAAAAATCAATAGCACGAATCTCGGAAATCGGCAGTGGTATTCACGGCTGTTCACTAAGCGTTTACTATCCATAGAGCCCAGAAGTCTGGCACTCCCTAAAAAAATCTTACAATTAGCTACATACGATTGCCTGATTATAGGAATTTCATGGAAAAAATCAGACAGCCTTAACGCTTAAAGTCTTCTGAGACCTTTTGACTTGATTTTGGACCTTGTAATAGAAAATCTCGACTCTTTCTTACCATTCCACTCAAGGCATTGATATGTAAGTGGGTCAGGGGGGATATTAGAAGACGTTAATAATTCGTTAGGGGTGCCAGAGCACCATACATGCAGGCTACTCTCTTAATAATATTCATAACGAACTACGTTAATAAAGAAAAAAATTAATTTAAATAAAAAAATTTTAAATTATTATGTTGAGATTCATGCCATTTGGAACCTGAAAACGATCTATTTAGTTACAACTCGAGTGAGCATAGTTGTGGAGCGTTAAAATTCTACACAAGAGTTTGATGTGTCATGAATTCTCAACATTAAATGTTTAATATTGAGGATTCATGCCACTTGGAACCTGAAAACGATCTATTGATTAACAGCTCGAGTGAACATAGTTGTGGAGCGTTAAAATTCTACACAAGAGTTTAATATGTATATTATAGCATTCGTGATGCAGAGGGTCCTTTTGTGAGATAAATGAATTGCTGAATATTGTACTTGGCTAAAAACAACATGCAGATACTATTTCAACCTCGTTGTTACAAATACTATGGCGTTGATAAGACTCAATGCGAAAACATTGGATTTCTGTTTATGCAATGAAATCTTACTGGGGAATTTGTTAAAGAAACTTTGTAGTACAAACCCTTAATCAGGACACACATTTGATTTCAGAAATACTCAAAATCGCATTTAATCATGATCATACTGAAACGTGAATCCATAGCAAAATATGCAAATCGTATGCTTGAGCCAGGAAGTGGAGTTAAAGCCGTGTTGAGGTTCGCCTTTCATTACTATTGAAGTCTCAAACATCTGAATCCTAATCCCTGCTCCATTTTAACCGAAGTGCTTTACCTTGATTTATTGAAAATTTTGTTTGATTTCAGTTGCATTTACTCTATTTACCCATTACTAATCACCTACATGCAAGATCAACGAGGATAATTCCAAAATGTCTTATTCTACCGGAAGAGTAAACAAATTCGAAACCTTGAATGGAAATGTTCTGGTATTCAGTTACGAGACATTAATAAAATTTGTTAAATGAATACTACCATCTAAGAGCCACTTAAATAGTTATCTCCTTTAAAAGCAAATACACCTACCGGTGTTACTTTTACCAATGTTACCGATTACATGCGTGGGCTCATAAAGCAATGAAACGTCTCGGCTGTTATCGCGTTATTGTTGACTATTCAAGCCGAAATATTTATCGCCGCCTCTACGGCTTTCTCAGACCCGTTTACAAAGGGTCGTTTTTCTTTTCTTATCAGCTGATCGACGTCAATAATGCGTCAGCGCCAAGCCATTTCCATCCCCACTCCATAGAACCGAGGGTGGACGAGCAAACAGACGCCTTCAGAGGACTTGTAGAGTTTTTTCTCGGGAAAAAGACGGGAATCGTCGTTATCTGCCAAGTTTGGAAATTAAGTGGAATCTTGAGTTCAATAAAAACCAAAGGGAGAGATAAATAATCGAGAATCGTTTAGAATCATCGAGAATCTCCCAGAAATCTTCAAATTTGTTCAGCTGTTCAAGGGGATTATAATTATTGGATATTTTACTGATTGGAACAAGCATTGATGAAGGAATCTAAATCTGTTTTTAAACCATTTCCCCACTACTCTTGATCACCTCTTTTTCTACACAATTAGTAACTGCATACTTCGGATTCAGGTGCTCCAACGCCTAAGGGTGCATCGCCCTGTAAACTTAGCACTCAAATCTGAGGAAAATATTAATTCCCTGCACTGATGAAACTAATTCCACAAAGTGAGCTCGTCAACGATCGATTTCATTCCCTACACTGAGTTTGAACCCGCGTTTACGACTCAATCGGTGGGTTCCTTTACACTAATTATGTAAGCATCATTTCTACCTCGTTCAACTCACTTGCACATGTAAAAACACGTTATATTCTTTGTTTTGCAACGAACCTATCATCCCTACCTACTTATCGTCCACCAATTAACTCCTCTTCCACTACTTCCTCCAGCAACTTTGATTCAACGTCACCAATCATCTTCTTGCTCACCATCCACCCATTGTACTTTCAAATTTTTTCCTATCCTACCTCTGAAAACATCTTCAATACCACAAAGGCTATCTGAACTCGAATTTTTAATGCATTAATTCCTTTTCCCGATAAGAAATTCCGAGAGCAACTGGTATCCAAAATAATGTACAGGCAACGCCTTAACGGTAGTTTTGCCTGATCCCAAGGCCATAATCAGAATCTCAACTACAGTCTCGCTTCCACTACTTACGCCCTCAAATCTCTCACTCTCTCAGTGATTCAACCCGAAGGTTGGTTTTGATAGGTGAGAGTAGTGTTCACCCCGTACTAAGCCAATGAAATTCACACATGCAGGGTAGGGGGGCCAGTTCCTTTCCCTGGGCCACCTGCGATTTCCAACGAAGTTCTGACACGAAATTCTGGTACGCACATCGAATCGCGAGGATTTTAGATGAGTGACTCTTGCCCGGGATTTGAACCCGGGACCCTCCGGTCAGTAGCTCAGTGCTCTACCCACTAGGCCACCACGACCCCCTCCTCATATCTCTACTTTAAGTCAAATTAAAGTGTAGGTTCACTCTACAACGTTGGTATTACCACGCCGCATACCGCTTCTAACCATATCGAGGATATTAGCAAGATATTATACAGAGAGAAAATCATTCACCCCTACCGGGACTCGAACCTAGACCCCCTATTTCCAGCCAGGTGCTCTAACAGTTAAGCTACCGTCCTCTTTCTCTGTGGAAATGGGGGCGTTTACTCGGAACCGAAATCACAGTTTTGTACACGAAATTGTTAGATGGAAACGAAAAAAGAAATCTAGTGAAAAAATTAATCTTCTAACCACAACCATTCAATAATCAATCAAAAATTAACATAAGCAAAAGGTGACGCCCACCGAAAAAGCTGCTCTGATAACATTGACGTCATTTTACTCCCGTCCTTGACTGCTTTTAGGGGAAGGGAAGGGAGTGGAGGGGGATTATCGGAAGGTCTGCTCCCACAGATGCTGTCGTAACTCCTCCGATTGGCTGAGTCAGCTGTGTCCCCCCCTTTGCGATAAGGCGAAGTAGCTTCGCGGGCTCAGTTGTGATTGGAAGAAGTTGATATACGTCAGAGGTTGCACCACACCCACTTTTCCGAAAGGGTTAAAAACATCAGTTTTTCGCCGCTTATAACTCGAGAACTAATTGACGGATCAAAAAACGGAAAAATACGGGTCTTTTTATTTTACAAATTCTATCAGATTCGGCAATAAAAAAAATATGGTAAACGACCCCATTATGTGAAATATCTTTGCTAATGTGGTGTATGTGCTAATGTGGGTATATGTATATGTATATGTATGTGTATGTAATGTATATGCTAATGTGGGTAATGTGCTAATAATATCTCTGCTAAAAATGCAGGACGGGGTCTATCGGTAGAGGAAAAAAATGAGCTAGTTCAAAACTATAAAAAATCGAGAGCATTAGCAAGAAAATCATGTCGGCAAGCGTTATCACATTTCAAGAGCAAGATGTTAGGAGAATATTTAGATAGCAATCCTAAAGCGTTTTGGTCATATGTGAGAGAGCTCCAGGGAAATAAGTCCACAGTGCACACACTTAAAAATGATAAAGGAATCAGAGTCACCAGCAGTGTAGAAAAAGCCAATACTTTAAACACCTTCTTCCAAAGTGTATTCAACTCATCGTCACAAAACGCAGTGGAACCACCGCCGAACACTTTCAGTGAGCAAATGCCCGAAATAAACATTTCATGTCGCGGAATAGAGCAGCAGTTAAAAAGCATAAGTAAAAACAAATCACCAGGTCCCGATCAAATTCCTTCCCGGGTATATAAAACATTAGCTTCTGAAATAGCCCCCTATCTAGAAATAATATTCAATAAAACACTAAAGAACCACACAGTACCCAAGGATTGGAAAGTAGCTAACATTACACCTATATTTAAAAGCGGTGATAGGGAAGAACCTAGTAACTACAGACCCATTTCACTCACGTCAATCTCTTGTAAGATATTTGAGCACATAGTAGTCAGTTCGATCATGGGGCATTTGGATAGTCAGGGATTACTCATAAACAGCCAGCATGGGTTCCGGAAAGGTAGATCTTGCGAGACACAATTAGCTTTATTCGTACACGATATTTTAGTCCACGGCGAAAGCAGTACTGAAGTTGATGCGATATTTTTAGATTTTAAAAAGGCCTTCGATAAAGTTCCTCATGACAAATTAATCTTGAAGTTAGAGAGTTTTGGTATAAATAAAGACGTTGTATGTTGGGTAAAAGAATTCTTAAGTGGGCGAGAGCAGAGGGTTGTCATAGATGGTATCATGTCGGACACAATCGAAGTCACATCGGGAGTTCCCCAGGGTAGCGTAGTAGGTCCGCTTCTATTTCTTTTATACATAAACGATTTGGGTACCGTAGTTAGAAGTAACCTTAGACTTTTTGCAGACGATGCGGTGGTGTACAGGGGTATTACGAACGAAGAGGACACGAAATCACTTAGCAAGGATTTAGATGCAATTCAAGAGTGGTGCGACAAATGGCAGTTAGAACTCAACCTTAAAAAGTGTGTAGCTATCAATTTTTGGAGGAGGAATAATTCGATAGAGCGATCCTATAGAATTAATAACACGAAGATCGAAAACGTTGAAACCGTAAGATATTTAGGTGTAACAATCACTAAAGATTTATCGTGGGGAAGACACATAAGGGAAATATGCGGCCGAGCGAAAAGAAAGCTAGGATTTATAAAAAGAGTACTTGGGAAATGTGATGAGAAGACAAAAGAGCGATGCTACTTTTCGCTAGTTAGGCCCCACCTTGAGTATGCAGCCAGTGTATGGGATCCTAATGAATTAGGTTTGATGAGAGAACTAGACAGTGTGCAGCGTAGAGCAGCTAGGTTCGTCAAAAGGTGTTACGATAGGTTGAGTAGTGTATCAGAATTAATACAAGAATTAGGGTGGGAATCATTATCAGAGCGTAGGTTAAAGTCCAGATTAAATCTATTGGAGAAATTTCAATCGGATAGCTTTACTGAAGATGTTAGGCACATATTAAAAACACCAGCGTATTATGCTAGACTCGACCAGATAAATAAGATTAGAGAGATAGATTGTAGTACAGATAGATTCAAAATGGCATTTTTCCCCCGTACTATAAGAGAACAGAATAGGCAGCATAGGAAAGGGATAGGTAGAGGAAATATTTTAGAGTATTCTGTAGTGCATGATGCATGTATTAACCCCTCAAATACTATAGATACTAACAATCTAGTTGCATGAGACCCTTTAGTTGCTTGCTTGCATGTTAGTAGTGCATGCTTGGTGATCTTCACCCCCTGCCACACACCCTCGCGGTGGCTTGCAGGGTATCGTGTAGATGTAGATGTAGATGTAGATGTGTAATTTCAGCGGGTAACGCCGCTAAAGTTTTCGCGGCCAATTCACGGTCTTTGAATTCGATATCAAGGATAATCTGTTTGCCTTTTCGAACTCGTAATAGAGATTTTAAGATGTAAGCAGTAAAAGTGAGATTGTAGTTGGGAATCCGAGTATGGCTGAACCATATTCAATATCTCAACTCCGTTCTCAGCGTTACGCTTTGAA
This sequence comes from Platycnemis pennipes, assembly GCA_933228895.1. Classification (NCBI taxonomy): domain Eukaryota; kingdom Metazoa; phylum Arthropoda; class Insecta; order Odonata; family Platycnemididae; genus Platycnemis; species Platycnemis pennipes. Next base: position 89,704,201 of record OW121857.1, read on the forward strand.
GAAATACCATCTTTGCAGGTAGAATCTGTACACTAATTTGACTATTAGTAGGGATTTTAGGACGTAGGCAGTAGAAGTGGGACTGTAGTTGAGATTCTTAATATGGTCCTAAGCATAGATCGGGGATAATTACAATAACTCCCACGTTCTGGAACGGCTGCGCTCAGGTCATCGAAAAGGGGTCGTTCACCATATTTTTTATTGCCG